>OX459112.1:32178892-33427225 GCA_949775065.1 Brachyopa scutellaris | reverse complement strand
CTGAACATCAAATGTAATTTTGTGTACCTTGATCTACATTTAAAACATAACCAAAAGCAAACGATCTCCATTCACAAACAACTAGTCGCACTGGAACTGGGCGAACAATCAATTAATGAGAATGAGCGTGCGTGCGTATATATTTTTAATTAATGACTTTAAAAAACTCTGTTGATTAATACGTTAAAGCGCAAAATCATTTCAAAGCTATTCTCAAGTTTTTTTTTGTAGTTCACAGTATAACGTTTAAAAATATGTAATTATGCATAACCTATGCAAACTTTTAATATTCGTGTAGATTACCGTAAGCTGTGAGCCAAGTGGAGTATGTGCTGTCAAAATATATGATGCCACTATGTTAATTTAAAATGTCGTAATTGGTATGCTTGCGCGATCATCTTGTGAACGAGATACATATGTTCGTTTATATTTGCAACATTAAATGGGACTTCCTTCATACAGATGTTGCATTAGTTCGGTTCGCTCTAAATGTTTCCACATGCCTACAATTTGCTATTCATTTACTTGGCTTTGTGTTAAATATCATCCTGTTCTCTTAAGATGATTACACTTAAAGCTTTAACCAATAACTCAACTGTTTAAGTAACAAATTTTATTTGGATACTTATTTTTCATTTGTACCCCCACACTAAATTCCACGATTAAGTTTAACACTGGCCAACTATTTGTACAACAAAACTATTAAATAGTTCAATGGGAGATTACTTGAACGGTTTCGCCGAATAAACATACTTAATTTGGCAAAGCGAAGCTAGTAAAACAAAAGAAAAATCCACTCCACTCTACTCGACTCTACTCCACTGATCTAGAGAATGGAATCAGTATTTGCGGAAATGCTTAACGAGAGTTCGTTATAAATTCGTATCCCGTTGGTCTTGGTCGGCGATGGAACCGAAGTCAGAACAGAAAGCATTAAGCACATCATAACTCGGAAAGACTAATTCATCAAGTATTTTAAAACTTTTTCAACTCTCCAAGTAAAGGACTCCCTCTCAGCCAACTCATTGGATATGGTTTTTCACTGCATCCTGCACCCGCACCGCTTTGGATGGCAACAAATGCTCAAAAACGATTTGGTCCTCGCGTCCTTTATCCTTTGGGTGGCTAAACAATGCATCAGTAACTTTCACAAAGGTTCATGTTTAATAAAATGAGTAGAAGTACCATAGCCGACTAAATTGGACCGGGACTATGACAACAATGACTAAAGAAGGATTGTGTGGCAAATTTTTAACCGAAGTCCTGTGGTTACGTTAATACGCTTGCAACAGTATTCTTGCGGACTTCGTCCTTTGTGCGTACACTCTGATGTCATGGTAGCCTTTGTCTACGGTACTTGTATATAAATATTCGGGGCGAGGATAACATTATCGCAAATGACAGTGGATTGTAGTCGTACATATGTATGTACATACGTCCATCAGAGTATCGGATCCAAACTAAATTAGACAATTTTGGCATTTGGTGTGGTACTGGCAATTTCGCCTTTATCAGTTGCATTCCAGTCGAAAATGCTATAACAATTGGCCAGCTGCTATCGCAGAGTGACACGAGTGTAGCAATAGTAGGAAATAGCAATCAGGTCAGGAGCGCAACGCAACAACAATCAGGACGATGTCGACGATGACGTAACGCATTGAGTGCTCATCGGATCGTTGGTTCGCCCACATTCAATTATGCGAGTCTGACGCAGATCACGAGGACACCAAACCGCCATATCTGGGAAATTGTGAATCCCATACAAGATACCACTTGAATGCATTTCGGGTTACTTGATGTGCAGCTACCACCAGTACCAGACAGCGTTTCCATCCTCTGTGTATAAGGTCGACAGTATCGTTGTGTTGTGCTCGTTTTAAGGACGAGAGCTTAACTAATTATCTGGTTTCGGCATTTTCATGGCAATATATTTGGTAATGTTTGTGTGCTCCTGTGGGGTTATTTTGATTATCCGTCCAGGATATGTATAGTGTGCGTATGCATGTGTCAATGCATTTGGTTTGCCCGGCGATGTGTTAATTACATACGGAAATGTTCTGATCGATGTTTATTAATTGAAATCAAATTGCATCAGATTGAGTTTCTGGCATGATTCTTTGTACACTGGATAAGGTGGTTATTATTTTGTTGAAAAATTAAATACTTTCATCAGAAAATGTTACGTATACGCCGCCGTACAATACGATTAACAAGAACACGTTTTTTCTTTGTTTTGGTCGACATGAGAAAGAGGTTATGAGTTTTTCGAAATAGTTCATAGCACAAAGACTTTTAGATAATTTTTTAAGTGTTTTTCTCGGTTGCAATTATTATCTGTAAGCAAACAAAGTTCCCAACTTACTATTTCAAGTAATCACTGGCAAAACCTTGGCTGCGTGGGACATCACTCTGTGGACTATATGTAAACTGTAACTGCAAGCATGTCTCCGACAACAATTTATTCTCGTACAGAAAAAGCGAATGGAAAGTGCTTAGCAGTGTTGGAAGCCCCCAGATACAAAATCTTCAAACATTCAGGTTCCAATATTAAGAGTCAGCCGATTTAAAATGAAATAAGCGAACGGTTCTAGGAAGCTGGTCTTACAAAGTTCTACTGCAAACAAATAAGAGTTTTCTGTGTTTCTGTTCTGTAAGACGGAATGGGTTGAATTTCTCTTTGTCGAATTCAAAATTCTGATTTTATTTGAAACTAGCTCATGGGTCAGTCTTGCTTCGCCCGCCTGTAATTTAATTTTAATTTGCGAAACTTGATATATTTCCTCGAGAACATATTTAACATATCTTTGACTTTCAAATATACCAGGAAATAACAACTATGTGAAATAGTACTATTCAATTTCGTTTTTAATTATACATTAACTAGCTGACCCCTGCTCGCGTTGCTTCGCCCCATCATTTTCTTAAGAACAAACAACATTTAAACAAAAAAACATAGCCTAACTGGTTTTAAAGAAAATGACGATTATTTTAGAATTTATTTCACGTTTATCGGTGCAGTATTTGCGGAGATCATCGGTAACAAAGTTTTTTGAAGTTACGTCTTTATATAATAGTAATAAATGACAAACAACATTTAAACAAAAAAACATAGCCTAACTGGTTTTAACGAAAATGATGATTATTTTAGAATTTATTTTACGTTTATCGGTGCAGTATTTGCGGAAATCATCGGTAACAACGTTTTTTGAAGTTACGTCTTTATATAATAGTAATGATTTATTTTCATACACAAAGTCAGTGTGTACTTCGACGAGTCTCTTACAATAATAAATTCGACTTCTTATAACTCGGCCTTCCTGATTACTCGATCGACTCGATCGACTCGATCGACTCCATCGAATAAGCCAAAGGGTCAGTGTTTGGCTGTTGTGATGCTCGTTCAGGTCCTACTTGGGATTTTGCTCGCAACTTCTCATAACGTTCGAGCTGCGTCTGAAGTTGTCGCAATGTTGTGGCCTGGGAAACAACAGTATAATCACAAACAGACAACAGTATAAGCGGCGGCAGTGGTGGTGGCAGCGGGGACAGCAGCATAAGTGGGGACAGCCGGGGCGGCAGCATGAGTGGTGGCAGCAGGGGCAACGGTTACGAGGACATCAGTAGTGGATGCACCTGTAGTGCCATTAGCCTATAGCAACACACAAACTCATATAATTTACTAAAGCAACACACAAACTCATATAATTTACCATAGCGACACACAAACCCATACAATTTTCAATGACGATGACGACACACAAACTCATGTGATTTACCATAGCGACACACGAACACTTTTAATTGTACATTTGATATTTGATAACTACACTTTTCATTCATAACTGTACGTGGCACGTGCATTGAACTGCATTGATTTTTGTAAAACGTAAATTTAAGCATCAAATGTCTAAAGTCATTTTTGCTGACTAGATTTTATTTCTTCTTTGTATATGTAATTTTAAAGTAAGTAGAATGTAAGAATTTTTGTATAAATAGGCTAAGCATTTTAATAAAGATTTAATTATTGTCACACCAGTCAAAGGGTCAAATCGGATTATTTATTTCAGTCGGCTCTTTAGCCATCAAATATTGTGGCTTCGGATAGCCATTATTAATCCCCATAGCTTTGTAGGCTAGGTAGGGAAAGTTAGCCCTGATCGTACCAAGCAATCGTAAATTACACACCAGTGGCAGCAGGATGGGCGGAATTACATTGTCTCTCATTAAGGGCGGCTGATTGGACCTCCAAATCTCTTTCATCAGGTTCTGACGATAGATCTGACTCCCGCAAATGGAGTGGTAGTTCGTCGTATAGCGGGCGCATTTTGTAAATTGTTTGTAAAATGTCATCTACCAATCGTGTGAACTGACAATTTTTTTCATCTGGAATCGTCTGAACATAGCTTAAATCATTCTCCGTTTGACCTTCAGACTCACTCGAATTCATCCGATCCTTTAACATACAAGTTGTAACTTTGTACTCATTAGAAAACAAAACAATTTTCCATTTCAAAAGAGTCCAGATAATATTGCCTTTGTAAATTTGACTTCGGTTTTCAGCTTTTTCACGTTGTTATAGGTATAAAAGCGACAGCATTTTATTGAATAGATCTGCTGGAAATATTAAGCTCCAATTCATTATTAATTGATTTAGCTGACGTTAAGGAATCCTTTTTAATTGACCTAATGATTGCTTAACTTTCAAGTTTTGTAGTTTTTCAAGGCCTTCCACTTCGATGAATAATCTCCAAACAACCTGAAGAACGAAAGCAGTCTATAATAGTCCGGAAGGCGAAAGTGTTCCGAATACTTGTTTTGTGCTATTTAGTTAAATTTAATATACTAAACGAGGATTAGTTTGGAAGAACAATTTATTACATAACTTATCTTTATCTATCTTCAAACTTGTGTATGATTGGTCACATGTCATGTCCTCTAAAAGAAAACTTATCTACTGACAAGAAGCAACTGAACATTGAAACAAAGGACTACAGCGATCATATACCGCATTCTGTGATTAATAATATAATTAACAACAGAAATATTGCGTCCATTTTTAAGATTGTGATGCAAATGATAACGAGGTCGACTCCGTGCTTTAGTCTTGTTCGTCACTGTATGCTTGCGATTATTGAAACCAGCTCCAATTTGCGAGGTGTTGCGTCTCTTTTCTTTGAAATAGTTTTAAAATGTGCCGCTATTTGAATCAAATTAATTTAATTTAAATGAAAGTCCGATGTTGGGTTCATCAACCGTTGTTGGTTAAAATTTCAAACATGACCATGAACAAATAATATGATATTTATGCAATGCATAGGGTGCATCGAAAAATGATCTGATATACCACGTAGAGAAACCAACGTACAGATTTATAGTTCTTTGCAATACGAGCATTTCTTTTTAATAATTACAGGGGGCGCCTTATAGCATGTAAGAATTGTTCAAGTGTTTCTAATTTCAGATTCTTATTCTGTAAACATATTTTGCACCGGAAAGCCAGACTGAAGCGATTAAACTCTACGTGAACCGGAATAATAAATCATTTAAATTTAATACAACTTAAAAAACGGTTATCAAAATATCGGTTACCCAAACCACTCCTACTGTAAGGTCAATTATATTACAACGTACCACTTGTCTACATCGTAAACCCTTTTTTTTTATTTCCATCTATTCCAAAAGATGTTCGCTATTTTCAAACAACTAATTGCTCTTCAATCACAAAACATGTTTCCTACTTGAATTACTAATTAATCACTTCTCATCCATATCGATTAAGCATATCAGCCTGCTTGCTCTGCATTTGAACTTTAGTTTATAAAACCAAAATAAAAATAAAAAAAAATATAAACAATCCGAAAAGAGCACCAAACCACGATTAGATAAACAAAAAAATGAAAAAAAAAAAGACAAAAAAGTGAACGCTGGGTAAGCGTGCCGCATATTATACGACACGGCTCTCGCATATGATTAGTGGTAATAGTGGTCCAGTCTAGTTTAACCTTCAGAATACCAAATTTTTGGGGGAGATTCTATGGCAGCAATCGAAAATCATCAGGCTACCTACCTAGGCGAAGCTATAAAAGCTTTGGTCACTATCTTCTTCAAGTTTATTTTAGTATCTCTTGGGTTTTGGTGTAGTTGCGCGTCGCACAATTTAGTAGCAAATATGGTTAAAATCGTGGTGTTCCCCGTTCTCGTTGTGTTGCTGGCTATGTGCGCACAAATTAACGCCTTCGGTACAGTGCGAGTAGATGTTCAGAACGGTTTGTACAAATTTGTCGAAAAAGTGTTTATTTGTTATTATTAATTTGTATTCCTTCTATTTAGATAATGGTGTAGCTTTTGCTAATGCTCTTGGAAATGCAATCAGTTCGAAAATCTCAAGTTGGAACGCACTCGTGAACAGCTTGCTGCAAGTTAAGTTCACAAATGTGGGTACCACCAGCGTCAGCAGTACCAATGCTCCCCGTAGCAGCTCGAGCAGTACCAGCGTGAATGTTGTTCCCATATACAAAAAGGTAGTGACCGTCAATTCTGGATATGTTCCAACGGGTCCGTCATCAAGCGGTCAAGTTGCAACCAGGATAGATGATGATAGTAGTGTTTCTTCAGGACCTGTTGCGCAAACTGGAAGTACCGTACTCACAGTAAATAAGTCATACAGCAGTTATCCAGCCACCGATATTTCTTCATCACAAAGTGGTCCTTCGGCACCATCCGGCTCCGGATCCGACTCCAGCGTCGATTCCAGCTCTGATTCCAGCTCCGATTCCAGCTCCGACTCCGACTCCTCAAACAGCATTTCCTACAGGAACCGACGATACAGGAAGAGATATATTAGACTGTAAATTAATAGTATGTAGATTTAAGAAGATTAAATAAAAGCTGAGTGGTATATTATTTGTATAGGGTGATTGCATCTTTTTTATTAAGTTATTCAGCTAATAACATTTACGTTTTGTGTTGACATTGATTAAGCATTAAATTAAATTAAAAAGGGAAAGTGATAGTTCTAAAGATTCGGGCCAACAAAATGATAAACTTGACTGACATTTACATACCCCTGTACATAACGTACCTACATGACGCGACAAATTATTATCAATCGATAAAATTGGAAATTAAAAATAATAAAAGCTAATTGTGTTAATTATTTAAAATAAAACTGTGTTTATATTTCTAATTCTCAAACGGTTTTATCGATTGAATTCTTGAAAGCCTTGACGATTGATGATTTGCATATAAGCAAATTCGAATTCAAATATTTTAATTGCAGGAAATAAGATAGAAGTTTTTTTTTTTGACTAGTTAGAATGGCAGATACTTTGCGTAGGTTTTAATGATATTTTGATTAATATTCAAGTTGCAATTATGTTCTCGACACCGAATTAAGATTCAAAGTAAACCTGTTATCTTCGCGTGTGGTTTGATTTTTTACAGATGATAATAGAAACAACGTAGAGTCTGTCTGCGCTAGGTGTTGAAAAATAGTTGTCAAGGTGACCTGTTTAAGTACAAGTATATATTATATCGGACTAGACAGAATAATAATTATCATCATTAGGTGGATTTGGATATTTGGTGGTTCAAACGATTGACACACGTATGCCCAAAGTTAGCTTTTAATTTCAAGACAGCATTTTCTTATACTTATGTTTTTTTTATTTTTATTCGAAATCGACAATAGCACTCGGTATTTCAGGCTCTGTAGGATTCATGTGTTGGTTGCGATAGATAACAATTTTCCGTTAATGGATTTAATATAATAAATTGTATATGTCTGGCACACTAGTAACATCGCAATATCTTATAAAAGATGGAGAAAAACAAAATGAGCGGGCGCTAATGGCAAAAAATTATGAATAACAAAAATACAGCCGATTTTTCCATTTGACTTGTCATTCACTTGCTTATATACTTATAAATACTTCAAATTGATTTTGAATAACTGTTTGCTTTAACAATAGCACTAAACTACTTTTTAGTTGTATGCTATCGATATCACCAAGTGTAGAAACAAAACTATACAGTCAACTCTCAATAATTCTAATTTCACCGGACCACGGCAAAACTTCGTATTACAGAGGTTTTTGAAGTATGGAGGTTTCAGAGAAAAGAAATATATGTGCACTAAGTGTCATTTGTATTACTTTTATTTTTATTATTTAACTACACCTACATCAATGAATGTATACGTAGGGCATAGGCATCTCCTAAATCTTTTAATTTGGTTTTCATGGCCTAATGTCGTCACATAAGCATTTCAAGGTAAGAAAAGTAGAAAAAGTCAGCAAGTTCGAATAAGAGCGATTTTCAAGTTATTTTGCACAACAGTAAATTCGAATTAACGAAAGGGACAAACAGAGGTTTTCTCATGGTTCTTCTATTTATATAGGTTCGAATTATAAAGAGTTCACTGTACTTATATTCAATTTGTAATGACTAAGGTCGGTAGCTATGGACCACTCATAAGTTAAGAGCAATGATATCAGAGACAATTATTATTCTATCCGTAAATTATCTTAGATAACTTCGAAATAACTTGAACTCTGCTGTCATTTCAAATATAAATTATTTCTGTTGATTTTTAAAATGGGTAGAAAAGAAAGAAATCCGAATTTATTCGACAAGGTGAACATATTCCTTATTTTACTATGTAATTCAATTGAATCCACCAATATCAATTTTATCTTCTACAGCTGTGTTGCATCATCCCCAAATTTGCGTAGCAAAATCAAATGTTGCGTAGCAAAACTCAATAAGTTCATAATATGCCATTTTTCATCGACAACAAACCAAAAACCGCTTAGTTCTTTGTTAAAAATAAACAGCCTTTGAAGGACTTGTATAGTTGGTATATTTAAACCATTGCAATACCAGTGCGATTCCAGTCAAATTCAAACACATCCGAAGAAATGTATAGTATACTGCCTGTGTAGGGTACGATAGAAACATAAGTTGGTGTCGTAGAAGTGAATAGTACACTTCATTTAATTTTTTTTTTTTTTTGATTTGTAATTGTACTTGTGAGAGGTAGTTCCAAATTCTTGTTGACAGTTCCCGTTTCAAAAAAATATCGTGTGTGTAATCTACGCGCGGCAGAAGTAAAACTATCCCTTCATACATGTTATACAAGAATGTCACTTTTCAATGACTCCGTACAAGAATTTGATCTTCTATGAGATGCCTACGAATAGTTAGTTTACTTACAGTAGATCCTTTTAGGCACTATACTAACATAATCTGTGTTATGAATTATTTTGGTAAATTAATAGAGAAGTTGTAAATAACTTGACTCCAGCGCTAGCTAGCGGGCAGTTTTCTTGCATGTCCTTCCTCAGGTCCCAGACTATCTCTATACCAAATTCCATTCGTGCAAAATATAACACGCACACACAAATGGTTGCGAGAAGCAGGCCCAGGTTCACCTCGAGCTGTAGCGCCAACTAAGTAAGTAAGTAAGTAAATTATGATTGGTTCAGCGGCTTAGACGTGAAATGGTATGCAGATAGACAGACAGACAGACAGACATTACTGTCTGTGACAGTCAGTATGTATGTACACACATATGTATGTATGTATGTAATGTATGTATGTAAATATGAAATGTATGTATTGTACATACCTATGTATGTATGGAATGTATGTATTTAAGGTATGTAATGTATGTATGTAATATATGTATGTAATGTATGTAATGTACATATGTAATGTATGTATATATGTATTGTATGTATGTAATGTATATGTATGTAATGTATGCATGTAATGTTTGTATGTAATGTATGTATTTAATGTATGTACATATGTATGTAATGTATGCATCTACATAATATTAACCAACAAGCATAGCATTGGCTCCATTGCTGCGAAAAGCTAGTATTCATTCTGTCGAAGGTATGACGTAATCAGTCGTCACACTTTTTCGTTACAAAAAATTTTGACTAAGTTTTACTTTAAAAGCGTAGCAAAATTGAGGTATTTAGGGAAAGTGCGTAGCAGAGTAGCAAATTTGACTTTTTTGAAAATCGCGTAGCAGTTTTGCTACGATCGTAGCAAAGTGACAGCGCTGTTTACATTACCACTTGTCACTGACATGTTCGAAAAAGAGCCCCATTGATCGAAAAAGAGCGCAATTGGAAATACGAAAATCGATTCTCTCATAGTCGAAGTTAGCATAAACAAAAACCTATTAGTGGTCGATGAATACCAACCAAACATTTGAACGCGCGTTATATTCTTGCACGAATGGAAGGGACCTACAGTTTTTTGCCGACTCCGAACGGCGAGTTGAGAAGCTTTTCATGACAAATGATACTCTTGGATGCTTGACAGGCATTCGGAAGAGGTGGGCACTGTGAAAAACTTTTTAGGTGTTTGCGGCGGGATTCGAACCCAAGACCGCTGGCTCAGTAGTCCGACGCACCAACCACTTGCGCTACGGTGCAATGATATTTTTATAATATAGTTATAGTTTGAGGTCAACCATCAGACAAGAAAGATGAAGTAAATATTTTTGTTTTTTTTTGTTCTGAAACATTTGTGATTTAAAAAAAAAAGTCAAGAAGTTGTCCGGACAAACCTGGTGTGGCACGTACCGTTGTTTTCTTTTTAATTGGATTTTCTTTGAATTTATTTGTGAGCTAAATTTATTGTACATTTGATACAACGTAATTAAACGCCAAATAATTTAAATTGGAAAAAGATAACAATTTAACTGAGTTCTCAATAAAAGAATAAAACTTTATTTGCATCCAATATCCCAGTTAATGCAACTGCAATGCATGTCTCTATATATTTTTTTCATATTGCTTTAACCCATCAATCAATGTCAACAATTAGCGAGAAATAAAGAGTGAGAACCACGGAACAACACAAACCAACAGTACTCTCTGCTATTTGATAGATTGCAATTTGATTTCAGTTTAATTTAACAGTTTACCTTTGGACATGGCTACGGGTTCAATTGCGCCATGCACTGGTAGTTGGCTTAGAATTAACAATCTAACTGACTGGCAATAATTGATGTGCAATACGACTGCAGAGAATAAAAGCAAATATCGAGGAGATGCCGGACAAGTATACAAAAGCGTGTGTAGGATGTGATTGGCGGCATTATGGGGTTGAGATGCAATATAAAAGTGTAATCGTTTAATTTAGATTTAAAGTCCAAACAGCAATCGCAAGAGTAGTGCAAATTGTAACAGCCAATGGATGAAAATTGTTTTCTTCATTATATGTATACATGCATAATTGCACTCGTATATTGCGAGTATATGCGAAGAGGAAGTGGGAGTGACTTTTACTGTGTGGTATGGGTAGATTCCAGAAGGGAAATATTTACCTCAGAAAAAGGAAACACCTTCTATTTAATTTATCCTGTACAAGAGCACCTTTACGAGTATAACACTAAAACCCTTGAGCAATGGTCTATTAAATAGTGCAAATATTAATTACCGCCACCTCGGTTAGGATAGAGACAATTTTCTCATTGTAGTAGCTATGCACATATGTACATACATATAAACAAACGACACACACCATCCACTTATTAAATAAAGTAAAT
Source organism: Brachyopa scutellaris (assembly GCA_949775065.1). Taxonomy (NCBI): domain Eukaryota; kingdom Metazoa; phylum Arthropoda; class Insecta; order Diptera; family Syrphidae; genus Brachyopa; species Brachyopa scutellaris. The sequence continues at coordinate 33,415,656 of OX459112.1, read as the reverse complement.
GTCAGGAGTTCATAAAATCAAATTAACTTTAGTAATGGGCCATTTGCGTTTGATATCCTTTCTGCCTTTTGGGGGCCAAACTGAATTACTGCAGATTGAGTGTATGTATATGTATCCCGTTGGTATGACCTTCATTTTGGTTTTCTCTTTCTCTCTGTGTTGCTCTATGTCTTTTCGTTTTTGGATGTATATTTGCGTTAAGTTATTTTACATGTAGCGTAGTAAAATTTATTTTTATTCCACATGCTCTCCGTAGAGCACTCAGCTTTCGGTACTTACGATGACGATGACGATGGCAACGGCACAAAGTCAAACTTTGGCGACAAGAACAACAAGAATGACACTACTTGGTGGTGTGTTAGGTCCTGACACAATACACATGAACGCACATAAAAACGTCAACCTAAGTCATTCCGGCTGATTAATGTCATGCGTTGGGAGAAGCACATCTATAGGATGGCAATGGCATTTGGCAGCACACATTTTTTTTATATGCTTCGCTTAGGGCACATTTTCATTTTCTGGATAACTCCCTCTGCCGGCGAGAGCGAGTTCCCCAAGTGATAAAGCCAGACGCATTGTTTATGTTTCAAAGAGTGGCGGGGAATGGGTAGACAAATATTTGACACTCAATTTTCTGGTGCGTTCTACGACGCCTAGATCCCATCTAAATGGAATTCGTGAATGTACATACATATACATAACTATGTATGTATGTGTGTATGTAAGTACTTACCTATCGCTGAGATTAAGTTTTAGGCTTTTGGCCCGTCGTATCTTTGTGGTGAATTGAAAATTTCCCTCTGAATTGCCAGAACAATGGCATTTACAGTTAATTGGTGAATGACAAAAGAATTAAAAACTTTCTGCCGCTTTTGTCTGCCGCCGTACGATAGACTAATATAGCATTATCGTGTCGTTAGGACGTTTTGTTCAGGTTGAACTTTTTCAGTCCAAATGGAAAGATTAAGTGGCATTCCATGGAGATTGTTCAGAATGACAATTGGATGAAAGTTAAACGGTGACGCAAGTATGAATGGGATTCCAAATGTGCGAGGAGTGAGTGTTTTCTTAGCAAATGGAATGCAGTTGCAGTGGGAATTTGTAAATTGTAATTTGTTGGTTATGCATAGCATAGTGTATGATGCATTTATGGCCGAGTTGCTGACTTATATGGTCGTACAAATAAGTTGCTTCTCCTGCATATGTAACTCTTACAGAATGTTTAACATACATGCATATCGATATACTATGATTTTCAATTTAAATAACTATGCCTACTACATACAAATGTATGTACCTTAACCATATCCATAACTAGATATGTATGGAATATTCATTAACTTCCTGGTATCTACAGAAATACATTATATAAAAATAAATGCACATTATGTATGTTTGTCTTCTATAGACTCGGAAACTACCCAATCGATTTTGCTTAAATTTGTTAGAGTACGTTTAGAATAAAAGATACGCATAGTGCGGTTACTAAACAACAGGTGATTTGGACCCGACAGGGGGCTATGTAGTCAAGTTATTAACAAATTCTATATTTATAGATCGAAATGACTCATATTTATTGAATGTGTTAGTTAAGTGCCCAAAGAGAAAATTGCAAAATCTGGACCCGATAGGTGAAGTCAAGTATTTAAAAAATTCTGTATTTATTGATCGAAATGACTCATATTCACAATTAAATATGTTGGTTTCAAATTATTTTTGTCATTTTTTTTGGCATTCATACATGAATTTAGTTTTAGTTTAGTTTAGTTTCTTTTTTTTTTTTTTTGAGTTCAGAGCAGAGCATAAATTGCCAAAAAAAAATTTATTTCCTTTTTAACTCAGAGTTTTCAAGATTCAATGTTGATATTGTCATTTCGTCATTGAGCGAAGTAAGAAGTAAGAAATCGGAGTTAATGGCATTTGAATGGATTTTTCTATGCAAATCAATCGATAACATTTTATTGTTGGCAGGCTGACGAAATATTATGATTATTATTACAATTAAAATAAAAATAAAAAATAGACACAATATCGTCACCTCAGTATTGGAGTGACATAAGTGCATTTTTGTCGTTTTTGAGTTAGGAGTGTTTTCTTAGTGAAAAAACAAGATCTTTCGATTGGTGTAATCAAATCTCTCCTATCTCTATTATTTCAAAAGATATCAGTGTTACAAATGACACATACGTATTTTGGGAATAAATGCTCAGTATTGATCTGCCACATAAGCCTTTGTATGGGAAAGTCATATTTTTGTATGATTTTTTTTTGAAATTGTTTAAATGGTTTAAATGACCTATACGTACAACTGAGCTCAGATATGCTTTATCTGCAAACACATAATTCAGTGCTGATATGCTCTATACATACAATTTCTATTCAATAGTGCTTCATAAGAATGATTATTTTTCAGTGTTTAAATGCTTCATAGGAACAAAACGAATCGAAGGTCCAAGCATTTTAAATGATTTCAGTGTATAAGTACAATTATTAGGTCTAGGCGTGTTTTTTTTTCAAATCTATTTAGACTTCGAAAAAGCTTTCCAAGTAAAAATAAGACTGGATTGTTATCCAGGCTAAGGTTTTGTAGTATTTTACATTGAAAACATGTTGCAGGAACATGTTTAGTCTACATAGATTTGGAAAAAACATGCCTTCTGTTCCGTACCTGTAAAAAGCTATTAAAATTCTTTTTTTTTAGATCTCCGATATGACCAAACGCGTTTATTTTTACGAGTTATTTTTCTTTAAAATGTTAACTAACCTTTATTTTTTTTTGTAAAAAGTTAAGCTAAATAAAAACTAAAACAAAGGGGAAAAAAGTTACACCTTTTTTAAAAAATGGGTTTTTTTATACTTTTGTATGAAAATATGACACATATGCATCCATAAATCGCAAGCGCGTTCAGTATTTAAATGACACATAGGTTGGTCAAAAAGTGCCACATACCATACAAATCCGTACAATTTGAAAAAAAAATTATGCACTATAATTTTTCAAATTAAGATAAAAAATAAACTAATGGCCCGATTAAAATAAAAAATTGAGTATAAGCTCAGCTCAGTTGCTGCTATTTTAATAAATGTTGTCTATGATTGTTGTGCTTAAGGTTTTTGTTTTATTCGCATTCAAACTTCAAACGTCGTTTTCTCAAAACTAGGATTTGTCGTTTAGATCACTCCAATACTGAGGTGACGATATGGTAAATTTATTTATAGATTTTTTCAAACAAATTTTGCTTTATAATGTCACCAAAGCGATAAAATATTGGATGGCAAAACCAAAAATATTGTATATCCGCGAGCATTGCAATGATTTTTTGAATAAATACTAGATAGGTGTAGCGAAGCGCACCAGGCTACGGCTAGTTGTTTATTAAATGTCCAATTTGACTACGATGTTGAACGTGTTCATTGAACCAAAAAATTCTTTATTCCTTACTTTTTTAGAGTTCCGTATATCCATACCCATTTGGTAATACGGAACCATTATAAGTTCGCTCTAACTCAAAAATGCCTGTCACGATAAAAACATGAAAAACCGTTTCTCCTAGAAACCTGAAATTTGGCACACTTATATATTACGGTGGTCCACATCCATGGACAAGAAATTACTCAAAAATATTGTAAAATAACTAGGTAAATGTAATCTCGGAAAAAAAAGTCTGAAAAATATATCATATAGAACATCATCAGAAAGCACAAAGATTCCAAAAATGTTTTCTTAATTTTTTCTGTTGGAAACTTTGGGTGTTATTGCCAAAAATGTGTGAAATATATCATACCAAAAGCAGTTTTCTCGGAAACTACTGAAGTCAAAAATGTGAAAAAATCATAGTTTGTAGACAATTATATATATGTATTTTTAAATACATTTTTAGCGAATCTCGTTTTTGAGCAATTCACTTCGAAAAATTCAATTTTATGTCGAAAAATTCAATTTATCAACCGATTAACTCGTAAACTACTGGACCAATTTTAAAGAAATTACCACTATTCGATTAGCAATAATTTTGGGAAAATTAAAGACTAAACAAAATTGTGCTGCCATGCTGCCCATGAACTCAGTAGTACAGCGCAAAGAAGGTTAACGGATGCGCTACACACTTAGCCGAGTTCTAAATGTTTATCCAATTTCTCATAGTGAATAATATTACTTATTATAAGTTTGTAAAGTGAGTAAAGAGGTGGGCCGTTTTCGTTTTCAAAAAGGAATTTGTGACGATTGTAACATAATAAAGCTTTGTATTCACTGAATACACTTCAAGCTCAGCAGCTAAAGTTGGGGTAAATTGGAATGCCGAGATTTGCTATAAAGTATATGTAGGTACTGTTTCAAATTCTTCAGAGCATTTTCGCCGCACCCAAGATGCTGCAAATTCGACTCAATGGTTGTTTCCAATCCCGAAATTCAATTTTGTAACGCTCTATATTTGAGGTGGCTAAGTCGTTTACAAATGCTGTTTATCAACTCAATGGAAACATCAATTGACATACCTACAGCGCGTTTTTAATTGATTATATGCAATCGGTTAAAACGTACCGACGCAGTACGTTTAATGCCGATTGAATGCTCTCGAACTTAGAAATTAAAGAATTACATGCGCAAAAAATTAATCTTTCGACGACGAAAAGGCCAAAATATTCTCTAACGCTGAAAAATAGCCAAAATATGCACGTGGCATATTCTTTATGCAATATTCCCGATTGGCGTCCCTGGTAGGGACAAACACATGAATCAATAAGTTTCTCATTTTTTATGAATCATTATTCGCATAAATAAATAAATAAATACATAAATAAATAAATAAATAAATAAATTAAATAAATAAATTAAATAAATAAATTAAATAAATAAATTAAATAAATAATTTAATAAATTAATTAATTAAAGAGGTATGTGTGTTAATACATTTATTTTATTCTGATTTTTTGGAAGTTTGTTACAAATTCATTTCTTTAGTTTGTAAATATGCGCTGCTATTATTTCTTGATAAGTAGAAAAGAGTAATTACTTGTTGCTTTTAGATTAAGAAATTTATAACATTTAATTATATGTTTCCACTACAATTTGGCAAAAATGCATCAAACTACTGTACTATTTCCCATTTAAGAAAACAGCGAAGATGCGGAACTTGTTGCATTTCAGTAGATACCGTTTCTGGTACTAGTATCGCTATTAATAACAATTTAATAATAAAACAGGAAATTGAATAGGAAACCACAAAACCGCTAAGCAGCGCATTAAAGCTGACAGTTTCTCAGCGAACCGGTTTCCCGCTTTGCAATCCGCTGACATTTGTTATTTTAATTATCGTCCCATACTCATTTTATGGGTTCTTTTAAAAGACACGTAAAGCTAGAATGTTTTTTTTTGCAAGTTACATTAAGTCACCAGCACCACTAGTTAAATATTTGAATACTATATCAAGGGAGTGCCAGTGGCAAAAAATGGTGTTAACTACTGCAATAATATTTCCAACACAATCATAACTTTCAGTATAATATAAGAATAACAACATTACCTATTATTTATAATATAGCAACGCACTTTGCTATACCTACATCTCAGGTTGAGAGGTAACTCATGCTAAGCAACAAATTTAAATTAATGACCAAAAACCATCTGCGCGTGGTTTGTGGATGAGCGTACAAGCACCTATTCTTTGACATTGAACTTGAACCAACAAAATGGATGGTGTGGTGCGTGAAGAACTCTCACCAAGTTCTCCGAATCTGTGAAGTCATCATGTCTCAGCTACTTTCGCTACTTGTTCGTCTGCAGTTCTATCATGAGAAACCCCACATTCTGACCTTGGTAGTTGGGAAATTCGTATCAGGCGGAAAATGCTATAAATATACTAATATCCCCAAACCCCCCATACACTATCTGCGCCATCAAAAATAGTGAGAAAAAGTCAGCAGAAATGTGTGTACTGGATCGTTAAGCTATTTGCATTTCAAATGATCATCTTTTGGGGTTTTGTCGGTTGAGCACGGTTTTTAGCTCTTCGATGCTAACCAGGCAAAGACTAGCTAAAGCAAATTTGTCTGGGATGGAACCATTGCTTCTGTCATACACACGAAACGTGTTTCTTTTTTATCAACGCATGTTTACTAGGAAGAGATACATACAGACAATTTGGGATTTCTATTCTAAGAGTCTGCATGTTGGTGTGTATCTTATTTGACACGAGATACCGCAAATTCCATGAAGTACAATGCAAACGGCCGGCGTTGCTTTTTGTGTATTAGATACTAATGAATCAAGGTTGTTGATACTCGTAATTACGCAATGAAATCGTTGCATTTGGCCCGTACGTGTGCGAAATCTGAAAGCCATTAACCCACATTGGCTATGGTTATGCATCTTTTGTGTTAAGCACTGATTAGCATTTTAATTAAAAATGCGTTGACATGACAGATCACGAAGTGAGAGTGATGACTTGAACTGGATGTGACATTAGGAAAAATTTCAGTCAATTTAAATATGTTTTTAAATACACCTGCGCACAAGTATCGTAAGGATCATTTATTTGAAGTCAGTCAGCCAACCTGCTAACAACGCAATACAAATAGTGTCGCTGAGCAAAAAGATGAGTGGATTAATGTTTGTTTATCTTGTGAAATAAATTTCATAGACTAATTTCAATTTGAATTGAAAGAAATAAAAAATGATAGGAATCATGAGAGACTGATTCAGGTGAAAAAATGATAAAAATACATGAACAGGTTGACTAGATTTCGGGTCTTTTTATTTCAAAGTAAGTTTAACAACACTTCTCCTGGCAAAAGTTGTGGCAAAAATAGTTGGTATTCGGGTTAGGTATGTTTTGAAAATTGGTGATATTTATTGAATAAGGAAATACATATTTATATAGAGCTGGAGAAACTTGGCTTGTGGAACCAGTCAAAGTTATTTTAAAGGTCAGCCACAGATGGACTTTCATCTTTTTAGTTAGATCGGGTGTGAAGGTTCAACAAACCAGTTGCGGAAATTACTTTTTTTGATGGATTATTATGAATTATTTTTTTGTTTAGAAATGTTGGCTTATTTCAAACATTATGTGCAGTTCCAATATAAGCATTCAAGAAGCCAGAAAGCCAAAATATGAAGTCACTGTTCACCAGTTTGCCATTCGTTGCTTAGTCAAATGTGCTCTTGAATCTTAAGCTCGAGTGCAGAAACCTCAAAGAGATTCTATGATTGGTATGATATATTGGGACGAATATGAAGTTGATTTCGATAGCGCATCTTAGCTTCTTATCTTCTGAAAAGAGTATTATGTGTAGACTGTAGAATGTAGATCTTTTTAGTGTTCCGTCTGTACCAAAACGGAACACTAATGGAATCAGTTCGGTGTCTGTCTGTCTGTCTGTCTGTCTATCTATCTATCTATCTGTCTGTCTGTCTGTCACAGGTATTTTTCCCAGAGACTATTTAACGTAGACTATTGAAATTTGGAACAGTTGTAGCAATTAGTGGTCCAAACACAAACCAGAACTTAAAAAGCTGAATTTCGACTTTGGAACAGTGTTGCCAGTTCGTGGGGAGTTCCCCTTTTCGTGGGGGATTTCAGTCCAAAGTTTGATGAAAGGGGAAAAGGGGAATCTATTCCCTTCTAGAACGAAATGTACGTCAATTACTTTTAATTGAGTAATAAAACAATTACAAAATAGAATAACATTTAGTAGCAATGCGTAAACGTAGCTCACACGCATGCCTTCCCCGTGCGTAGGTAACAGTTCTTATACTCCTACTTCTGATTGGAAAATAAGCCATATATTATACATGAGTTCATTTCAAATGCAATCAAACGAATGTGTTAGGATGTCATAATAATCGGGAATTTTTATTTATTTTTTAATAAAGAGATTTTGCACTGCTCTGATTAAATTTGTACAAGTCGTTTTTTTTTTATTCATTTTTTTAATTTGTATGCAGAAATGCTGTGACCCTATCACAACGCCTAAAAGTAGATACAATTGTATTTGCGAGAGTAAAAATTGAATCATTAATGGCAAAAGTCTTATACCCGAAGCGAATTTTCGTGGCATATTTCTACCGTATAACTATTGACCTTATACATATGTACTTAAACCAATGGTACATATAACACATAAAGGAAACTTGATGGTTTCCTATACATTAGAATGTAGGTGTCTCTAATTTTACTATATTGGGAAAAATTGAATTTGTGTATATACAGACACAGAGAGGGAGACAAATCGAAAAATTCGAGAACGAGACGAAAAATGAAATCTGATGCACATGCGTACATTCCCAGTAGGGAATTTGGGCACTACCCCAGTGATTCTTTCAAACCTCCCTAAGCTAAGCATCGATGACTTTTGCTATTATTTCAGCCATGATTTTAACATTGCGATATCATAGGGAGCAAGTACTTCCCATCTCGATTCCTTTGCAGGCCTTATTTCAGGGGTTACCAAGAAGTTGTTCCAGCAGGCCTTCCTGTAGCCCTTCCAAGGAAGCACTTATTTCATCGGTTACCAGTTATGAGTAAAAGCAGGCCTTCCTATTGTATATTGCTTCCAGGGAAGCCTTAGTTCCAAAAAAAAAAAATCAAATAAATAAATAAATAATAAAAGTGTTTACATGTTGTGTTTGTATATTTCAGACATAGTATTTACATATGATAAAAAAACATGTATGTATGTTATATCAGTTTTAGAAAGAAATATTGTAAATAAAAAAACAAAGATAACTAACTTCACCACACTTTTTAATTTAATTTTTCGTTGAATACTTTACAGCACTGTACTAAAAAAAAAATTCTTAGCCAGATTAAAAAAAAATTTAGTTTTTTATTACTGTTAATTTTCTTACACCCTGTTTCATACTTCGATTTATCAGTTTCAATGAATCTTTTAATGGCATCGAATATTTTCGCGCAGGGTATATGCAACACTTTAGCAACTTCTGATTTCGATGCACCCCGTAAATCTTTATATCTGAGTTCGGTGAAAAAACTACGAACAAAAATAAAATTGCAGAGATTGCGGCGCCATCGTGAAATATTATTTATTCACAATCATTCACGATGGAAAATATAAATAAAATTAAATGAAGAAATCCTGTAGTCAGCGAATAGCGATATTGGATTTAAAATTTGTTCTTCATTGATTTTCGCTGCAGGTGTAGAACGCCATTAGATAACCACATATTACGTCAGATTGTGGCTTGGACCTCATAACCACTCTTGGGCTGCTTTTTTTAGATTTCAAAATATTTGATGGCGGTTCATGTATGAGTTTGTAGGTCATTAGGACGGGCCTTATTTACGATGAATTCTTGTTAACAACTGATGCAACGGAATTTGTGCTAAATTATACTCGCACTCCCACGTACGAAACAAAAGTATGATGGAGGTCAAGTTTCTTAGTGGGAACCTTCACTGCTCACATTTTTATAAAATACTGCAACCGCAATCTTTTTCGGTCATCAACTGATGCCCTTTCGATCCATAAATTAATCAACAATCAGAGTCATAAACACACATCTGCTGCACACCTAAAAAACTGTGTGTGGCTTCTTAAAGAGGGCTTATCCTCATTTGTCATGAATCAACAATAATAAAGATACAGAAAAACCTGTTCACCAATTATTTTCCCCTTCATCTATTCGGACTTGTTTGCCCTGAAAATGTTGTCAACCGAAAAAAAGTCACCTAAAAACGTGGTAAAAACACCACAACGTTTTTTTTTTTTGATCACAATAAATATATTAGCATCATACTGACATAACAAACTTAGCCTTGATATATAAATTTTGTAGCTTCTTAGATCTGACAATCAAACACTTCTAGGCTGCATACCACATCCATTACGAGAGTATGTATGAGAACAGAAACAAGTATTCATCATCGGATACAAAAAAACGCGGAAGCATCTCGGATATTGACGAGAGTATTTATTCCGCCTTGACATTTCATTGAAATCTTCATGTCCGAGTTATAGTTAGTCACCACCCTGTTTCGATTAAATTTAGGAAATGTTTCAGCTCAGCCTTTATGTTTGTTTGTTTTGGTAGTAAATTTAGTATCTTTTAATTCTAGTTGTTGTTGTAGAACCGTTCTGGATTAATGCCTTCACTGCTGTCATCCCTATTGATGGCTCCTCGAACCCTCCAATTGCGACCACGTACTCGGCGTCTTGACGAGTTGAATAAGTTAAAAGGTCTCGCGTTTGCGGATATTCTTGACGTACGTCTCGCCTGTGGAGGTAAGTAGGTCAATTCTAACGGCGCCTTTCCCTGGGGTTCGCGCTCCTCATCTTCGACAGGTGCTTCAGTCGTTGTTCTCGTAGGGAGTGAGTCTGTAATTTCATTCGATCTATCTTCCTCATTGACGGAGATTTTAGTTGGTCTATCGTCATCCCTTGGCTGGTTTTCATTTACAAGTCCTGGTCCCGAGTCTGAAGGGTCATTATTGTCGTTATTGTCGTTGTCAAAGCTGTTTGATTCTGATGGCCTAAAGGTTGTTGCCCTGTTAGAGGAGGGTGGTGCACGATCATCGGTAGATGGCGCTGGCTCATCGTAATCAGGTAAGCTAGTTGTACTGGTTGTTCGATCGTCAGAAGATGGTGCTGACTCCTCATAATCCGTCGAACTGGGCCGAAAATCTTGTGCAGACGGCTCTGAGGATTCTAATCCCGGTGAACCATCTTCAGATGATGGTAATACTGGCCCTGCATTTGCATTATCAGGAGAGCCGGGCTGAAGGGCTGATCCAGATGGCGCTGAAATGTCTAAGCCAGGGGAGTTGCCGCTGTCATCTCCATTAGATGGTGCTGCGTCTTGATTATCAGGTGAGCTAGGCTGCTGATCTGCTGGAAATGGTCCTGAAAAATCTAAACCAGGAGAGTTGCCGCTGTCATCTCCATTAGATGGTGCTGCGTCTTGACTATCAGGTGAGCTGGGCTGTTGATCTGCTGGAGATGGTCCTGTAAAGTCTAAATTAGGTGATTTGCCGCTGTCAACTCCATTAGATGGTGAAGCGTCCTGGTTATCAGGTGAGCTAGGCTGTTGCTCTGCTGGAGATGGTCCTGAAAAGTCTAAATTAGGCGAGTTGCCGCTGTCAACCCCATTAGATGGTGCTGCGTCTTGGTTATCAGGTGAATTCGCCTGTTGATCTGCTGGAGATGGCCCTGAAAAGTCTAAATTAGGCGAGTTGCCGTTTCCATCTCCATTAGATGGTGCTGCGTCTTGGTTATCAGGTGAACCAGCCTGTTGATCTGCTTCAGATGGTCCGGAGACGTCTAAATTAGGTGAGTTGCCGCTATCATCTCCATTAGTTGGTGCTGCGTCTTGGTTGCCAGGTGCGCTAGGCTGTTCATTAGCTGCAGATGGTCCCAAAATGTCGAAATTTGAAGAACCGGTAATGTCATCTTGAGAAGATGGCGCGGCATTATCGTTATTAGACGGTGTAATATCGGTAGTGGTTGATGTTGCAAACTGGAAGCCACCCGAGCTGTCGTCGCCATTATCAGAAGAAGGACGTGTGTCAGGGCTTGGCGCAAGACTACTTGGTGTACGTTCGATCTCCTCGGCAGGTACCCTAATTGTAGCACTGGTTTCCTTAGATATATCCACTGGAACATAAACAGAATCTACTTTGACCGCAGGTCTTTGTGTTATTCTCGGTCTTCGTGTGGTGGTAACCCCATTAACCCCTGTCAGCTTACTTGTCACAATCTGTGAAATTAGTAACCATTTCGAGAGGATGCCATTCAGTCCAAAATCAAAGTTTTGAGTTTGAGATGCCCTCCTCGTTTGCGAATCTACAATAGAAAAGATACACAATTAATCCAGGCGCATGTTATTTATCCAAACAGCTATTCACTTCGTTGCGTCGACCGTTGTATACTCCGTTGTGGCGGTGCCGGTTGAGACACATATGATTTCTGTACATTGAAAAAGAATGGATTAGCTTCTGCCCAAATAAAACAGCCGGCAGTCAAGAAACACAAAACTAAAAAGAGCTTTGCCATTGTCGAAGCAGAAGCACACTACCTGGTGAATGAATAAACCTGAAGTGACTGCATTCTTAGGCTTTTATAGATTTTTTTCGCGTTTGTCGTAGATATTTCGGCTAAATATGTAAATAGAGTCGTCGTCGTTGTCGTGGTTCCAGTGCTATTTGGACCTTGATGTGATAGATATGAAATGATTTTATTACCAAATTGTCATGTTGAACGTATTAATTGATACATTTGAGTGGGAAACAACCAACATTAGCGTAGAAAAATATCGATCTTCGCAGCTATTCTCATGTTAGTGGGGGGATAGAGTTTAGTAGTTTATCGATTATGATGATGATGTGATTAAAAAACAAAAAAAAAAACAAATAACCATGCTCAAGTTAAAAGTGAATGGATGCGAATTTAGTTCCTGATTGCTAAAGATATGGATTGTTGTTGTGCGATTTTGTTTTGCTTTGGATTTGAACAATTTGCATCCATTTCCATTTCATCCGGCATTTCTGGTTGGCAGGTTAAAAATAGTGTTGAAGGGTATTTTGCCGGTGATTAAAGGGCTTAGCGTTCTATGGGTTGATTTCCAATGAAATTAATCGCTACATGCGAATTAATTTTTAGATATGTATATCTCCAAACTGGTTAATGGCGTTCAGCTCTTCTAAAGAAGTGACGCAAAGTCAAAATATGGAATTACAACGAGGAGAAAAGATAATGTAATTATCTGGCAGACAATTGGCTAAAAAACAATGACATTTTCGGAGAGATGCATATTTAATTTACATATAATATTTGCTTCACGACCTCAACGTGCCTTGTGCGAAAATTATCATTTATTGAAGGCTTACATGTCAAATACTTATAATGAATAAGAGTTTTGTAGATCAATAATCAAATTAGATCAGGGGAAGCCCATTGTTTTTATTGCATGGTTGGAAGATATACATATATGTAGATGTTGACAATTGACAATGAAAGATGAAAGATGATGACAAAAAGTATATGAATCTTCAAAAAATGACGGTAAAGAGTGTCGGTGCATTTAAGTAAACAAAGTATTTTGGTTCGGTGAGCGATTCAGTTTTATTGTGAGAATGCATCTAGGCTTATGTCGGTCGTGCGGTAAATTTGTGTTCAGTTCGCTGAAGTGGTTATTTGAAACTTTGAAACTTTGAGACTTCATTTTACATAGAAATACATACTCATGTTTCAATATTGCTGAGATAAAAAAAATAAAAGTCTCCACATAATTTCACCAAGCGGCCACTAATAGCCTTTGAAATACTTCTTACAGCCAAACCTATTTCCAAATCGATATTAACGTATACAGTGAGTAAATATGCAGTTTGAAGCTACAAGACTACATTTTAGTAATAGCTACGTCCTTTAAGACTTTCGAAACATACCCAAAACTTAGTAATTTAACCTGCTACGGAGAGCATGAGCTAATAAGGCAAGAATTCATCTGTTGGTTTTTGTTTTAATAACTACTGCGGAACAATTTCTGTTTACTTATTTCATTCGAGTGGCGCTAAAGTTCGCGGTGTACTTAAGCCTCTGCCAATTAGTCTATTTTGGTATCCATTACAAGTAAATGTAATTTAATACAAAAAAACCGGCCAAATGCCGGTCAGAGTAAGTAAGAGTCGTGCTTACGGGTTCCGTATTCTTTTTTTTTCGTATATTAGTGAAAAGGTAAATATGTAGTTGAATGTTTTGGCAACTGAATAAGGGTCTTAAGCTGAAGTAATTTTTGCACTATCATTATGCGCTTATTACTCGCATATAGTTTGGACACTTATTTAAGACAATCCGCATATGCTCACAAAGCATATGCGGACAATATGGGACACCCAGTTCTTAAACCAATTTGCGACTTTTTCTTATTTATACAATTTTACAATAATTTATCTAGTGTATATGGACTCTTACTCAATATCCTTAACAAATTTTACTTTTTGAAGAATTCCACTCAGATTTTCTGTAACTGGCTGCAATCGCGTCAAACGCACTCTTGTGTATCTGTCAAATACGTTCTTTTTGCCATTTGTTTGTTATTTATACATACATATTTACTGGTTAGTGATTCGAATTTTGGTGTCGAACGAGTTTAAACGAACAAGCTCTCACAAATACCTACTCATATGTCATATCACCTACATCATATTTAAAAACATATTGCAATAATATTACTAATCTTAAAATTAAGTTCTTTATTTTTTAATTCCATCTATGTATGTATGTACAAACTTTATTAAAAAAATCTTGTACCTTCATTTAATGAATAAAGACTGTTGACAAACAGTAGAAAGTCGTTAATTAGTGGTACTTACTTAGGGGGAGCGTATCGGAATCCCGCTTTTTAAAATCCCGTTTTTTAAAAATTCCGAAAAAAAAGTTTTAAAATACCGTCTTCTAAAATCCCGTTTTCTTTAAATACCGCGTCTTAAAATCCCGCTTTTTAAAATTCCGTTTAATACCGCTTTGCCCGTTTCTCAGCATCCCAATTTTGTATTTCAAAAAATTCATTTTTCAAAATTGAATATTGCTTGTTCCATTGCAATAGTTCCTTTAATCGAAAAAATAAACGGAAAATTATGAAAAATGTAACCAAATTAGGTTTTATCCGTCGTATCGCCCACAATATACAATTCAACTACTTACATAAGAAAAATCTCGTTCCATTAATATTTCAATGTATGTAAATATTTAATATACAACTTCTGAGTTTTATTTCATTTATTTTTTTTATTTTTAAATGAATATTATTAATTTATTTGCATATTCATTGAATTCTTATACATATTTGTTATTATATTACATTTATTGTTTGTTGCAAATAATACGAGTTATAAATAAAAGGTTAGTGCATATTATTACCTCTGTTTTTATCTCACTTATTTCTATTATTTTTTCTAATCTCGCTTTTGCAATCAGAACTTTTTGTTTTATTTTAAAAAATGCCATTTTTTCATTTTTTTATAATAAAACAAATAGTTCCGATTGCAAAAACGAGATTATTAAAACGGAATTATAAGAAGCGGGATTATAGGAAGCAAGATTATAAAAAAAGGGGTTTTAAAAAAGCGGGATTTCAAAGTCGGGATTTTAAAAAAACGGGATTATAAAAGCGGTATATCGCACCCAACCCTTACTTATCAATTGTATGTTTAACAAAATTTCGCGCGAAATTTATTTAACATGCATATTTAAATTGCAAGGCATTTTTTAAAATAAAACAAATAGTTCTGATTGTAAAAACGAGATTTTAAGAAGCGGGATTATAAGAAGCAGGATTATAAAAAAGCGGGATTATATAAAACGGGATTTTAAAGTCAGTATTTTAAGGTCGGGGTTTTAAAAAACGGGATTATAAAAAGCGGGATATCGTACCCAATCCGTTTTTATATTACATTAATTGGTTGTTGCAAATAATACGAGTTACTAATAAAAGGTTAGTGCATATTATTACCTCTGTTATTATTTCACTTATTTCTAATTTATTTTCTAATCTCGCTTTTGCAATCAGAACTTTTTGTTTTATTTTAAAAAATGCCATTTTTTCATTTTTTTATAATAAAACAAATAGTTCCGATTGCAAAAACGAGATTATTAAAACGGAATTATAAGAAGCGGGATTATAGGAAGCAAGATTATAAAAAAGGGGTTTTAAAAAAGCGGGATTTCAAAGTCGGGATTTTAAAAAAACGGGATTATAAAAGCGGTATATCGCACCCAACCCTTACTTAGGCAATATACATTTGCATTAACATATATGTATGCATGTATATTATGTTCTGATGTTAATATTTTAATATGAAAAAATGTATTATGCATAGCATATGTGTGTACCTAACATATAATGTATGTATTCCCCTGGTACACTCCCCCAAAAAATTGCATTATATTCTCCAACGAAATTATAAAACGGCAGCCCTACTGCGATTATTTGCAAGCGTCGCAACTATGAGTATATGTATACGACTATAATAAATCTTTCATTCCATTTATGCTGTCGTTTGTAAGCAAATCCTAGTCTAGAGACGAAATGAAACTGAGCAAGCGAGATCTCAAAAATTTAAAAAAATTAGTTTGGTCTTTGTTTTTACCCGACTATTGCAAAAGGAATTGTATGATGTTTACAGGCTGTACCTCGAACTTCGTACCTACAGCCTAAAGCCTAAACTACGGAACCGAATTGAACAAATGGGGTGTCGTTGTATTCGTCTAGATCTTTTTTTTTCTTTTTGTTTACAACCACCTTGATAGTGGTATCAAATGAAAGGGTTTGGGAGAAGAACACGACATTGCTTAATTGCTTAGCTACATACACTCTACATATTTTCTGAAACTAAAAAGTTGTAAATAAAGAATTAAGTTAAAAAACTAAAACCCGACTACGGGAGTAACTAGTACGAAACAAGATGAAACGAAACGATGATGTTTAGAGTACATGCCCTTTGATAAGAATTTGTAAGCAGATTATCGGCTTACGCCCTTATGACATTATTAATCCCCTATAGTATTGTATAGTGCTCAGTTACACTTCAATCGCGGTCTCTATGCTTATGTCCATGCCACATTTAGTTTCCTTTGCCATTGCCAGTTGCAGTTCCAGAATTAATTGCCATCAGCTTAGTTGGTATTCAGCCAGTTAATTCAGCTAATTGATTTCCTTGGTTATGGCAGATAAATATTGACAAAGTCAAAGAAGAGTGCCACAGGAGAATGGAATGTGCGATTGCGATAAACTCCTCCCTCCGGACAGAGGACACCAGAGAGTAGCTTATAAAGACATTATAGCTGCTGTTAATTACGCACGTAAATGGCGAAAAGAGCGCGCGCATTTCTCCGAAGCCAATTGGCACTTCATAGTTCCGTTGAATTGGGATTTCATCATGGCTCCATCAACACCGTCGTCATCATCATCATCAATGTCCAACGGAACTCGACTACTTCTACTGTGCAGTGGGCTACTGTTATCATTTTAATGAGTTCATTAATTTACCTTGAAGTCACGTGCCCAATTGAATTCGTGATACAATTTAATGAGGTTAACTGTGGCAGCGAAGGCGGCCCCGATACTTGTCGAAGTTTATTTCTTGGGTTGAAATTTATTTGGATTTTTTTTTACTGATTCACCATCTGATTCGATTTTAAAAATGTTAGGGTGGGTAAAAAAAAAAAACACCCTATAAACCTAATTACCGACTACAGATCATTAGGATCATTAATCAGGCGAAAGAGTCGTCGAGAGAACCAGAAAAAATGGTTTGCCAGACGGTGCCCTACAGAGACAACAGTGAACAAACAGGGAAGGAGAAGTAGGAAATGTCAAGGAAATGAATTCGTTTATAATTCCATATCTTAACTAAGTTGGCAGCAAACTTAGTTGCGAGTGGAAAGGTGAAAAATGATTCACTGTCTTAGCATTTGCAGCTTGTTGCACTTGCAGATTAGCATTTCAATTAGGGAACTAACCGCCCATTGAAAGTTAACTTGAAATAATTTTTTTTTTTTTTTAATGAGACACGAAGGGGAATCATCTTAGAAAGATTATATATTTCTGATATTAACATTTTTTTCTTCAAAATTATCAGTATTTAGAAACGAAAGCCTGAGTGTGGGACTTTAACCCAAACTAAAACCACCTCTGCCTGTGATCCCTATTTGGTACCGCCGCCCCGCGCCGTCGAGCATTCCTTCCTGGGGGGGACTTCAGCCGTAGCTTTTCTTCGTAACACGAAGGTTAACAATACGTTAGTTCTGATAGTCTGCAGTCTAGTCCAGGTAGGACAGTCACATATGAAATTTCCGCAGTGGTGTCACTTAAGGCCCCGACCCATAGAATCCGTCGACACCGTGTCGTTACGTTAAACTTTGACGTTGTCGTTGGCGCATGATGGAAAGAGCAGTCCTATAGAATCCTTGAGAGATGGATGACACAAACAAAACTCAACAGTTTTTCTTTCAAATTGCAGAATAATTTAGTTAATTCAATTTTGAAACTTCAACCAATTGTCAACCAATGAATGTGCTTACTCTTAATTTATGAATGCGTAAACTATAATACTCGTATGTGAATGTGTGAACAGCCAACGCACTAAAAAGTAGAAAGTAAACCTGCTTTCTCCGTTGGTTATGGGCCACCGTCCATAAGAATGCATCGAGTTGTCAATTAAAAACGACGGAGCAACGCACTCGTTAGAACGTAAGTAAGTTCTCTACGGCCTCTTCTGCTGCGGGATGGCAAAACTGATTCGGATTTCTTACAGACGCACTCGCCGATTTAAAAAAAAAAATATGTGAGCCTCACCACATAAGCTTACGGGGGAAGTGAATACTTATACGATCCAAAGCATTTGTGTCATGTGTAAGAGCTTCGATAGAAAATGTGTAATGAAATTTAGTTAATATGTATACATATAATAATATACAGCTGATATTCATTTTGGTCAATCAATATAGAAGTTGTTAATAGCTTGACCCAGCGCCACCTAGCGGGCATTTTTTTGAATACGTCCTTCCTTAGGTCCCAGACTATCTCAGTACAGACAGACAGACAGACAGACAGACAGACAGATAGACAGACAGACAGACAGATAGACTGTATGGAATCATTTCCCCAACACATTTATCGTAATGCTACACATTTTCAAACTAAATACGTCGCTAAAGAAGTACTCACTTCAAAAACATGGTCAAAAATATAAAAAAAATTGCAATTTATATTTAATGTTAAAAAGTTTCATGATGAAGAATATTTTTTCAAAATATGTACATACATATGTGACATATGTTTCTCCACAATATCTCGTGAATTTTCTGAACAACTTCGACAACTTTGACGACTACTACGACAAGATGAAAATAACACTCATCGTTAAAGATGACAGTTGCGAACTGTAGCTGCTAAACATTCATTATTTTTAAAATATTGCTCAACAATGAAAATATGTTGTTCTTTGAAGTAGCATTCCAATAGCCCTGAACTGTCATGAGACATGTGAATTCTTACATTGAGCCCATTACCGAGTCGCCTGAAAAAGGAGAGAGAGGCCCCGGCCCATAGAATCCGTCGACTTCGTTCCTTTGTACTTTGAAGTCGAAGTTGAAGTATTGGCGGATAGAGCAGTCCCATAGAATCCGTCAACCATCACATATCTACGTAGAAATAAGAAATGTCAACGATTCTCTTCACTCTCTCTATGTTTCCACCAATGAAAATGCATAATCACAATTTGTGAATGCGTGAACTTTAGTATGTGACTGTGTGAAGTTAAATGCGTGAAAGTGTGTACAGACAACAGAACAAATGCTGTCAAACGAATGTCAACGGCGATGACAGTTTCTCTACATTTTCTCCATGCTTCAACCAATGAAAATGCCAATGTTAACGTGTGAACTTAAATGCGGGAATGTGAGTACTGACAAAGTATCGACGGATGCAAAAAGTAGAAAGTAGACATAATGTACTTTGCCCTTCGAAGTTCATGCATCCGTTGGTTATGGGCCATCTCCCATAAGAATGTGTGTATTCTATCGAGCCGTCACTTGAAAATGAAGGAGCAGCTTATTTTACGGATTCTATGGGCCGAGGCCTTTAGGCTTTCAAAATGCCTGTTTAACCTAAATCTAAAACTACCAACATTTTCTGCTACTTACTTACTTCTCTGGTTCGAATTTTAAAAAGATCTGTCATCTCTCTGTTAACAGTCTCCATTATATTATATCAAGTACGACAACAATTTCACTTATTACGACACTTTTCATGACAGGTGGCCGAATACTGGAGACGACCGGAATAAGGCAAGTCTTCCCTATTTTTTTCATTATAATTGCTCTGCAGCACACTAGATATCAGTCTCCCTAAGGCCGAGATGCATCTCCAAACGATTAAGTTAAATTTTAATTTTAATTCTCTTTGAATTTCTCAGGCGTCCTTTAAGACACTCTGAGCTCTAATTTCTTACTCATCCCCCTCAAAAATAGTCCTTCCTCACCCAAATAGACGAAAATTAAAAAAAAGAAAAAAAAAAAAACAAAGTGAAACCCCAAAATTATGTTCGTCTCATTCTAACCCCATTCAGTTCTATTAAACAAAAATTCCTTAATCTGATCACATTTTCTAAATTGTCACACCTACATCTCTTTATCATGGTCCCATAATCTTAACCTTTTCTAGAGGATTCAGTTCCAAAACTCCGACATGTGATATCTCTGTTGTTAATGAACGAGGGTTTTGAGATTGCTTGATAAATGAATTCATTCTTTGTGCGAGAAGCGGGAACCACATGACGTTAGATACGACTACGAGTATATTCCTGGAAATTTTCTTTTCCAAAAAATTATACTCACCCAACTCGGGCAAATATAGGAAAGTTTTCTCAGGAATGTGAGAGCACAGAACCAAAAATGGAAAAGAAAAGTTTTTTTTTTTAAATGGCATTTCTGTTATCAGAAATCCTTTGAATTTATGGTATTTTTGGGGACAAGTAGATACATATCTCTATTTTCTTCCTGTCTGTTATCGTATGCTTTCTGGCGTAATTGTCACTTAATTAAAGCTCTTTAAAAGTGTACTTTAATTGTAAAAAGTTTGAGATTGTTTGATCATGGAGATAACAGCATTTAAAGAAATTGCCATTTCGAATTGGGGTTTGCGGTGGTTTTCATTGTACTCAGGAATAGTATCTGTTCAAAGAGTCAATTAATGGAGGTCGAGAGGTTGGATACTATGGTAGCTGCCGAGCTCAATTGTAGATTGTGGAGAAAAAGTAGCTTTGAATGCCTTGTGTTTCGAGTGTAGAATCTTCAGATAACAAAAGGTGGCGCTAGATACCCGAAAAGATTTTTATCCCTACAGATTTGACAACAATGCATGCAATACATGTGTGATAAAAGGGGAACGTTTTTGTATGCGTACTAATAATGTGAATCACAGGTGGCGCATATGGTTGCGGGAAGATTAGAATGCTGATTCAAGCATGGTGTTGTAGCTTTCCTATCGAAATTAAACAAGAAGTTTACGCGTTCGCGTTCAAAGAATGACTCCGCCGTTGAACTTCAGTTCCAGTCGGAAGTTGAGGTGGGTCAGGAAGCTAGATCGGCGTTTCTCCGTTGGTATACCTGCTGTTGCGAAACTGAACAATATTGCTGCGTAAGCAAAACAATGTTATTGCAGTGAGCAATACAATTGCCAAGGCATTGGCTTTGATGAAGCGGCGAATTAAATTAGTGCACAGCAATATTGTTTGTACAATAGTGCAACGACTTGCAAGGTGAACAAACGGAGACATGCGCCGGTGCCAAAACTGGGGCACAACAATGGCGCGGATATCAAAGGTTTGTTGTTTTTGAAGTGAAACTTCTTTAGCCGCGGTTGGGCAAATTTGCCTGAATCAGACGAAAATGTGAAACGCTTCCCCTTCTCCAACTTCAACAGGCAGCAAAATAGATCCTAAAAAAAAATGCACATATGTACATATCGAGCCACAAAATATCCAAAGTATAAGCAAGCGAAGATAACAACAATAAAACAAGCGAAGAAAATAAAATTCATATTTTCAAACAACAACAAAACAAGCCAAGAAAATAAAATTCTTATTTTCAACCCCACCATGCAAACATTGGGCCACCGCACACGAGTTGATTTTTGCCGGCAAAAAATCGGTTTTGTGGAGTGACTGAGGTCTGCGGTAAGAAATGACTGAAAATCTTGTACCGAGTTTGAGCGGTTGAATGATGTAGCATGTAGGAATAAACTAATGCATACCTAAACAACTTTCATAATATTTCCCAGTGGGAAAAGCTGTAACTGCTTCCATGGTAAGTGCATATTTCTTTAAAGAAAATATTGAAAATGTAAGATCTTACCCAAAGTAACGCCTAGTAAGCGAATGTGTAACGCATCGAAAATCTTATTTTAAATATTATTGAAATTTTACATCGATGTCATTACTTATTCGCTTACCAAGCGTTACATTTGTAAGATGTTTTTCTCTCAAAAGCATTATTGGAATGAAAATGCAGTTATTCGACTCAGACAAATACAATGATGACCAACTCCGTCAGGAATTTTTTCGATGTGGCATCATTTGAAGTTTGTTACTGAGCAGTGCCAGTACTTTTTAGTATTAATAATTAATAATAATAACAATAATTTAAGAATGTAAGTAATTGCTTACACGCCAGGGTGTAGTAGCTAATGTTTTCAATAACTAACTTTAACTGCTAAGTTAACTGATTTCCTATAAGGCAAATAGTAAGTGCTTACATGCGAGGAGCCAGGATGTAGTAATTAATGTTTTCAGAAATTATCATTCAGTGGGCACCGTAGCGCAAGTGGTTAGTGCGTCGGACTACTGAGCCAGCAATCTTGGGTTCGAAAACACCTAAAAGTTTTTCACAGTCCCCCCCTCTTTCGAATGTCTGACAAGCATCAAAGAGTATCATTTGTCACGATTGAGCTTCTCAACTCGCCGTTCGGAGTCGGCAAAAAACTGTAGGTCTCTTTCATTCGTGCAAAAATATAACACGCACACACAAATGGTTGTGAGAAGCAGGCCCAGGTTCACCTCGAGCTGTAGCGCCAACTTAATAGTAGTAGAAATTATCATTCACCGCGGTAATAAGTGATTACCGGTAAGCCAGTTAGTAAGTGCTTACCACCCTAGGACATCCCCATGTAAATGTAATCGATTCTGTAATAAGGAGAGTAAGCGCTGGTAGCTAACAATCAGCACTTACAGAATCAATTTGGTGAGCAGTAATTTCCTACTGGGCATGATCTGAAAAAATACTACCGCAGTGAAAAGGGGTTTATGTATACAATTTCTTCTGCATGCCGGTAGAAATGTTTTGATGCAAACATTTTATATGAGATGTGACTTCTTGGGTTTGTATATTCTTTGGTTTTATTCCTAAAGGTAATATGAAGAATAAATAAACGTCGTTTTTAATTCAAACCTTAGAATTCAGATTGCAATACCATTTTGATTATTTCGATAGTTTTCTTGGGTTGCAGATAAGACACACAAGATTTTTAGTGCAATGCACATTGCAATACAAGATCTATTTCGGTAATTATGTACAAAATGGATAACACCTCGATTTTGAGGAAATTTTTGTATTTTTTCGAGTCAAAAGTGGTGTCCACTTTGTACATAATTATCTTTATTTCGTTCGACGAATTGTGTTGTTCTTAAATCAGGAGATGGTAACTCTACGGGGATTGCACTCCGATTTGCGGCGATTTGTCATGCTACTACGGAAATCGAGTGAGTGCTTATAAGACGGACAGATTTATGCAAGCTATTGTAACAATACTGAGAGGCAAATGTCCTATCTTCGCTGTACTGACAACTTTTGTGGACCAGTGTATAGAACCTAAGAAGTTTTACTTCTGACGTGAGATCCTCACGCACTTTTTTTTTACGAAACGGCTATTTAAGGACAATTTCACACCTGTTGGTGGCTGGCAGAATTCAGCCGCAAAAAGGTGCCCACTTTTAAATCTTTGCTTGCGCTTTTAAATCTATTAATTATTATTAATATCTAGTAAAGTATTTATGAACAGTTATGGCCACCCTCGCAGGCAATGTAAAATCACAAATACGGAAAAAATTGTCTCCTAATTCCTTTCTTTTCCGACAGTTTTCAAAATAATATCAGGATTTCTGGTGTCATTTCATGCACTCAGTATTTTTAATTAAAAAATAATCCAATCCACCCCGCTACGCTTCTCCCCTAGCCTAAGCTGGAGCATTATTATTTTTGAATTGTTGTCACTCGGCTTTCGTGGAAATCACAAACGAATTGTGTTTCAATTTATATTAAAATGACAAAATCCCGAATCCAATTCGTTGCATTGTAATTCTAGATCTCATTGATATGTGTGTGCCAATTGAGTTATAACCGGACAGTGTCCTGTCACTGTCACGTCGAATCGAGTTCATCGAATGAAAATTAACACACCCCTTCCATAGGCGTATACAAACTACCAGTGTACTACCTAGTACTATCTGCTATCAACGAACATTGTTCACACACACACATACATAGATCTGTATACACATACTTGTCCTTCTTGGAATTGAAATCCTTCTGCGGGAATCCAATTCCCCAAAAACGATTCCAGTAAATCAAATAAAACGATGATCGAATTCGATGTAACAAATCAAATTACATTGCGAGAAATAGAAAATCGCATGGATATAAATTCACCCCACCCTACAATGCTCAACCGCCCCTTAAATATGATGGCCACCACGATGGTCACCACTAATGCCTGCAGAAGCAGCCTCGTATTATTTATGTGCTTCGCTATAAAATTATTTGGCATTCGGATCGGTTTCGATTCGCATTGACTTTTTTGGGGGAGCCCTCAAAATTAAACCCAGAAAAACACCGCCTTCCCCCACTGCTACCGGCGTCAACTGTAAGCAGTAATCAATTATGCTGATTGCCTTTTAAATATAAACAAAGACGAGAAGGAAAGAAATGAAACAAAATATACTCGAAGATAAAGTATACATGTATATTCAGCTTTGTGACACTTCTGTCATCCCCACCAGGACTCGGCTACGACTATTGTGATATTATTAACCGAAACCGAACCGAAGAATAGAGTCCTGGGGACAATTAAAATTCTTTAATTCCCCCACACCACCCAAAATAACAGCAATCAGAGTGCGGCTTGCCGATTTGCGATTTGTAGTATGTCGATGTCCTGTTGGCGGTTCAGAGTACAGGGTGATTGTGCGCTGCTTTCAGCCAATTTGCATAATGTATTCGAATTGCAGAGGCTTGGAGTATCCAATTGCCAAACTCGAATTGGATGAGACAAAAGGGAAATCCGAAATAGAATTCAAGAACATTAATTGCCTTGAATGGAAAACCTTAAAAATGAGTGGGTGGGTGTTTTTTTTTCCTTGTCAATTCAATGAATGAAGAAGGAAAAGAATCAAAACTGTTCATCATTTGTTTGAGTTGAATATGTTGGCCTGGTAGGAAAGGGAATTTCTTTTTCTACAATCTAGCATATATGATAGGTTAGGAAATTTTTTTTTTTTGTTTAAAAACATACAAAATCGTTACTATCTGGATCAGGCTGAACCGGATTATGTGATACCCTAGCTTTCATTTTGAGTTATACACTACGCGCCAAGTGAATAAAAACACGGATTTTTCTCAATATTAAACCGTTTAGCGCTTTGGTAAGTTTAAAAAGCAGGTTAATTGTTTTAAGAGGAATCCATACTGAAAAACAATGCATGCTCAGAATAATGCAAAAAGTCATGTTAGATTGTTATTTTATCCATTTTTGCATTCCTACAAAGAAAACGCTGTTTTTTTCTGCTCCACTTGAATAGAAACATTTGCTTAACATTTGTCCCTGCATTTGTTTAGGATACGGTACGATGAAAAAAAAGCAAAAATAGTAATAAAAAGGTAGACCGAGACTGTTTTTTTTTTTCATTTAGAGCAAAAATGGGCCGAGGGCATTAACTACTGCAGAAAAGGCCAAAATATAGAAGTTTATGCTGAAAATGAACTCCGCTTACGCACAATCGCCGAAAAAATTAATTAAGTTGCATTATCATTTTTGAAACAGAATGAAAGCTACGTAAAAAACATGACGGTCAGCAGGAGCCACACCAGAAGCAGACTGAAGAATTGTTCTTTGATTGGCTTCCAATTCCAGTAACTCTGCCGCAAAACTCAAAGCAAAGAGTGGTGTAAAGGAGAGTCTTAGTACCGTAGTGCGTGTAATAAATAGTGCTAATATTTGAAACGCCTGAAATTGCAAAAAAAATATACCGTTAAATCCCCTACGAAAACAAAATCGCTTGGATTTTGGCTTGACGCATATGACGTGGTATAAAATGTGTACAAGAGTGGTTTTTTTTAGATGAAACAAAATTTTATATCGATGGTCCGGATGGATATGACCATTATTTCCATGAATTGAACCACGTTTCTTGGAGCGTTACCAAAGACGCGAAGGAGGTGTTACAGTATGGGGTGCGATTTCATGGTATGAAACTGTTGATTTGAAGTTTCCTACTCTAAAAATGACCACAAATTCCTACAGGAAGATATTGGAGTAGCTTTTTCTAAGCTTAGCAATATTTTTGGACCAATATATTGGACATTCCAATAAGATAATGCACCAATCCACACTGCAAGGATCATTAAAAGTTGGATATCGAAGCAAAATGTTAGCTTGCTACAATGGCCACCATAACATACTTACTTACTTACTTGGTATGGATTCCTCTTTTAAAAAATAAAACAATAAAGCTGATTTTTAGACTAACCAAAGCGCTAAACGGTTTAAACGTGAGAAAAATCCTTGTTTCTATTCAAGTGGCGCGTAGTGTATTTTAAAATTTAAATATCTTAGATTCTTAGAAACCTTCACTGCACCTACTTTTGAAAACCAAAAAACGCCTTTCGCCATGCGAAAATAAGCACCAGGTCATAGGTTCGTTCACTGCGTCGCATTCCGCTGAAAATCAACTTTTAGTAAACAAAACCCGTTCAGTGGCGTTCAAAATCTGTGATAGGAAATACACCGATACGTCTTTAAGAATCCTTGAGACAAAATAACTTTCAATGTTTTATCAGTACCAGAAAAGCAAACGTGTTTATCACTGATTAACTCAAATTCATTGTTTTTTAAGCATTATATAAATAGGCAAAACAATTCAACCCCTTTTTAACTGCCTTAAACACAACGTATTCGCTTGATTTTTTTTGGTTGGAAAGATTGCGCAGTATGTATTTTTTTTCCAATATGTTGTGTCTCAGCCACGTAAAATAATAAATATTAATACCTGCGTTTCTCGCGCACAATTGGTCGAATTTCGACCACAGGCGAGATACTAGTCATGTTTACTTTGAAAGTAAAGTTTCCTGGTGAGATACAATAACGAAGTTTATAGTGCGTTTCGCACAAACTGAAATTACGGATTCAGCTCCTTTTTGACGGTCAGAAGTTGACATTTAAGAAGTTCTTCAAATTTACACGCTACCAAAAATGATAGCTTTTTAAAGCTAACTATCATACATTTAGAATAAAGAGCAAAAAGTAAAAATTTTGCGAAACTGATCCTAGCACTCTCTCATAGATTTACAAAAGTTAAAAGAGTCAAAGCGAGAGTACATAGTTAGCCCATTTATCTACACATATGCAGGTGCTCATGCTCACTGATATGCAAAATGTTCTCTTAAAGCTACTTTACAAATATTTCACAAAAAAAAAAAAAAAACAAATCAACACAATGCGCTGTGAGTGTAAGATATATTTATATATGTGAATTGGTATAGCAAAATACCATACAACAATTTATCAGCTAAGCCAAGCCCCCACTAAAGTGACAGAGTACTTATAGCTCACAAGTCACAAGTATACGAGTGAAACTGTATTGAATAATGGCATCAAAGACAACCTCTTCAGAGCATTTGACATAATAGAGGTACAAGAATAATGTCACTTAGACACTAGACACTTATAGCCCTATTCATAAAGAATAATCAACTACGATTTTGGTTTAGTTATCCTTTAATTCGTCATTCGTTATTCATTATATTTTCCGTTACTAATCAACGTTGATCAAGTCTTAAATACCGAATGGAAATAATAAAAAATACCTAGATGGGAATTATTTTTTTATAATTTTATAATTTAATTTTTTTATTCTTTGATATGTTGATTTAGACACACGCCGTACAAAAAACTATAAAAAATGGATTGGCCCTTGTCAAGACTTCCATTAGAATGAATTTCGGAGTAAATACAGATTTTCCAAGAAAAATATGCGAAAATTAATTTGCAGTTTCTATTTTTTTGACACTTGCAAGTCAAATTTTCAAACTGTGTTTCCAAAACCGTTAATTACAGCAAAATTAGTTATTGTCAGTTCACAATGTTGTTACGAATAATACAATGATCAACTTTTTAATCGAGAATAAGTTAAACATGAATCAAAAGGCAATTAAGGAAATGTAAAGAATACGGCTGTTAGACACTAGTAGTCAAGCTAAAAGAGGGCTCCCGGAAATTACGCCAGAATTTTTTTTGGGAAATTTTTTTTTCCAAAATGAGTTTGAAAACTAGGCCAGAATATGTTTACTTCTGGCCTAGTTTCAATTTTACTGTTTGCTGCTTATTCCACATCTGTATGTCATAATTTCCAAAATGTCTGGCGTATTTTCCAAACAAAATTCTGTGCTTTTTTCAAAATTTGAAAACACAACAAGATTGCTTGATGAAAGTGTACCAATATCGGTATTGGTACCAATCAAATTTAAGTGACAAAATATGTCAAAATGAATTATGTACATTTATAGGACTTTCCATTTTTTCAACCTGGCAGCGCTCTATGAGAGCTTCTCTGAAATAATGCAAAGTAACAATTCTTGACGTTCTGTCAATGTAAGCGGAAAGAGAATACAGTGTGATACCGATTAACTGGGGTCCAATTAACCCGAAACACAAGAATCTTTCAAAAACAAGCATTACCTTGCATGCCGTGTCCTCCGTCAGACTAAATGCCAGGCTATTAGAAAAAGCAGGCGAAAAAAGTTTGCAGATCAGATTTTTTATACTCAAGCAGACGTCTGGCTGTATGGTCAAATAAAAATAGCATTCTAGTAAAGGAGCATTTAGTAATAGCACCTGAAATAAAATAATAAGAGGTATAGTCACTTATAGCGTTATAGCTCAATTTGATCTGAATCCGCAAACTTCCGCAGCTGATTAAACTTGCATCAAAAATTAAAGAAATAAGCTTCTCTGGCAATATATAACATGCCGGGGGGTCTTGGGCGGACACAGTTAAAAGTTTAACACAAAACACAGAACGCAATTTTATTTGAATTTTTTTTCCCCCACTTTCATAGTTCCACCATTTGTACAGTTACACATATCATACCTAAAATCAAATATTCAACAGAATTCTTACTTACTTAGTTGTCGCTACAGCTCGAGGTGAACCTGGTCCTGCTTCTCGCAACCACTTGTGTGTGCGTGTTATATTTTTGCACGAATGGAAGGGACCTACAGTTTTTTGCCGACTCCGAACGGCGAGTTGAGAAGCTCAATCGTGACAAATGATACTCTTTGATGCTTGTCAGACATTCGAAAGAGGTGGGCACTGTGAAAAAACAGAATTCTTACTTTCTACTAATAGATCCATTCCAAAAAACAAAAAAATTGTTTGCATTAACGAAAGTAGATGGAAAATAGAAAATCCAGCGACGCTTACTTGCAGAGTACTAGAACTCCGAAGCGATGGGCTTGCAATGAGATCACTTCGGAAATAACGGATCATTTTTTTCTCATTAATATTAACTTTGGGTTGTTCTCGGCTAGTTTAAGTGGTTTTGGGTGATAACTTTTACAATGAATTTTTCGACTTTTAGCCTACGGTGGAACCACTGTGCAATGCCAATATTATTTTGTTTTTCTTTGAGACAACTGTAGATTATTTCAACGTTATACATTATGTGCTAAAATGCATGTAAACCCAACTTATAATAAATGCAAATTAAAACGGTAAAAATCGTTGTTTCTAATTCCCTCAATTCAAAACAGATGAAAAAAAAATTTGCATATATTTCGGGACTAATGTTGTACCGATTTAGTTTTTGATTAGCTTGGTATGTCCTTTTCCTTTTCCCATTTTTTACAAGGAGACAAACGAAATGGATTTGTACTTGAATCTTGAGTAAAAGTATTACAATGTAGCTTAATCCTCTACTTTCCAAAGCACTATGCGAATACAATAGATATCGAA
The DNA here is from genome assembly GCA_949775065.1 of Brachyopa scutellaris. Taxonomy (NCBI): domain Eukaryota; kingdom Metazoa; phylum Arthropoda; class Insecta; order Diptera; family Syrphidae; genus Brachyopa; species Brachyopa scutellaris. Next base: position 33,385,855 of record OX459112.1, on the reverse strand, counting down.
TATAACCTGTCGTTATCATAATATATGTATATATTTACATATACATAAATAAATAATTTCAAACTGTATATAGAGTGAAGATCGAAATGTCAGATTTTACGACAGCCATATACCATGTACATGGTCAACATTCACTGTCAATTTGATGGGCATTGGCAAAATAAAAACAACAAAACTTTGACATTTTGAAAATCATCCCTCAAAATGGCGGAAGTGTGTTGTTCGTTAAAACGAAGTTCGAAGACTATTAAATTGATTAAGCAATTTAGATTGAATGTGGAACACTTAAACTTAACATTTTAAAACGTTCGACGTATATAAGAAAACTTGTGAATAATTTGCGGAACCAAATTTACATTTTTTTGCGTAGATGCTTTTGGTTTTTTTTATTTTTTCTTTTTGAAATATTTCAACAAATTGACTTCGATAACGTGATTTATTGCTATCAGTTGTTGACAGCTCTGTGCCATGTTGACGAATGAAATGCTGGTCAAAAAATAGTTTCGTATTTTAACTGACGCATACAAAGATAACTTTAACTGCAATTGCATAATATGGCTGCAAGCAAATGGGGTCTATTGAATCATTAGCCTCTTAAAATAAAGCTATCAACCGGGTTATCGGCTTTTATCGATTCGCTGAGTTGGTTGACTTCGCTAGGCAGGTTTTTATTCATAAGAAACTGAAAGGGAATCAACTGATTGTTAATTTTCATTTGTTATTCAATCATGCAGATGTAGAACGTCACTTGGTTCTTCACACTTTTTCAACACGTGATAAACAAAATTAGTTTAGTGGCTCAAAAGTTAGATAAAAAAAACGAGAGTTTAGAGAGGCAAAAAGCTCTTGAGCGCACGCATTAGGTCAATATTCGTTGCTGCATAAATATCCATTCACTATTTCAGAACCAGTTGTCAAATCAATTATGCAACTTCGTCACACGCTATGCTGTTTGTCAAATTAAATTTTATCTAACCCGGCGAAGCTGTTTCCAAGTTAACAACTAGTCTTTGGAAAGTAAAAAAAAAACGAATTAAGTTTTCCTTTCAGAAAAAAAGGAGGACAAAGCGTGTTTCGCTTTAAGTGATTTCGAAAGACTCATTGGGCCCACATCGAACCGATTTTTATGCAAAGCTTGCAGCTAGATAAAAGTTGCCTTAAAAAAATATCGGTTATGATAACTCAACTTATGTCGATTTAAGTCTCCTTCAAAAATGCTGTGTAGCTCTATTATACGACTCACGTTAAAGGACAATTTCTCGATATCTATTTTGCAAAACTGTCGATCCAGTCATCAAGACTTAAAGGAATTTCCCAAGCAGCTATCAAAGCCTGTTCAGCAGCGTTGATTAACTCAAAAATTCTTGAGGAAGCTGTCAATAAACTGAACCAGCTTGGGCGATGTAATAAGATCACATTGGTCTGGGTCCCGGGACATTCTGACATCCCGGGAAACGATAAGGCTGATGCTCTGGCTAGAGCTGAGTCAGCGACCCCTTTCATCGGTCCTCAGCCTGTTATATGCTGACTGGCCAAAATGTTAGTAGACGCGCCCAGGGCAAACAGAGCCAGGTTTCTGTTTCACGTTAGTAGAAATGACCTCAAAATCCTCACAGGACTGGTCACTGGGTTCACTCCCTTTAACGAGCACCTGAATAAAATTTGAATCAAAAGCTCGGGTTTTTGCGAGATGTGCCTGGAAGAAGACGAGACGGCTGAGCACTTCATAAGCGAGTGTCCGGCCTTTGCTCGAATCAGAAATGCCACTCTAGGCAACTACGTCCTACGGGACGTTGATCTACTGGAGCTCAATCTTGCCCTATTGCTTCGCTTTGCGAAAGCGATGGGCAGATTTAAATCGATGTATAGCTCAGCAACAAATCGCTAACTCAGCGAATGGGGTGCTACTTCACCAAAGTACAATGGGCCTACAGGTCTACATGCTTGTTGTCTCTACGGGATAACCCCCTTCCAAATACAATACAATAAGGGAATTTTAAGCTCGAGAAGGTACATTTTATTTATTTATTTATTTATTTATTTATTCAACCCTGTACATATAAGTTTTTGACTTTTGATGACATACAGGATATAATTTGGCTTAACAAATATTTCTTATTTCCTAATTACATGAAATTTCTTAGTCTAAAGGGCAAGGAATAAATAAGGACGGATACAAAACAGGAATGAGATGGAAATGAAATGACTTAGTTGCTGCTGTTTACATAGTAATCAAATAGATGTTTTTTAAATTGTTCAATTGTGTTTAACCTTCGAATGTTAGGGGGAAGCTGGTTCCATAGGCGAACCGCATTAACAAAGAATTGCCGACTACTTATTAAATATTTGTGCCTGGGAATAATAAACTGTAATGACCTCCGAGACTGCGCGAACTTAAGCTTGTCAAATAAATAATTAGGTGTTCTAGTATAAATTATTTTAAACAATGTGAGGAGCGTCCTATATTTGAAAAGAGCTTGTAGGGGACAACCTGCAATCTGACCTGATCAAATCGTCTAATGTTGAAAACGTATCTTGCACAATTATTAAAAGCCACATTTAACTTCCTTGTTGATTCTGAGTCAAGATCAGAAAAAATCTCACAACCGTAAAAAATTAAAGGCAGCACATAGGACTTCACTAGTTTCATCTTTATGTCAGTAGGGAGATATCGTCTCGTGGGGCTTAAGCCTCTAAGAATGCCATATATTTTAGAAACAATGTGGTTCACGTGATCATCCCAGCTGAGATGTACATTGAAATGTATCCCCAGGTTCTTGAAAGTTTTTACAAATTCAACTGGGGTGTTATTTAAATATAAAAGAGAACCGGGAGTGTCTATGGAGCTTCTCAGAATTTTCATAGCTTTGGTTTTCGTTGGATTTAGGTTAAGTTGGTTTTGCTGTAACCAGGAGAATACTAAGCAAAGATCACTATTTAACGAAACTACACTTGCTGATTCATCGCATTTTGAAAAATGTGAATAAATTTGGACATCATCTGCATATATATGATGTTTGCAATATCTGATGCACTTGGAGATATCATTTATAAACAGGGTGAAAAGCAGGGGGCCCAATACAGATCCCTGTGTAACACCCAATTGTACCGGCAAACTAGTCGAAATTCTATTTCCGTAGTTCACCGCTTGCGTACGATTAATAAGATATGATCCCATTAGCTTACATACAGATTCTTCAAACGCATATTGACTCTTTAATTTGTATAAAAGGATTTGATGATTTACTGAGTCAAAAGCCTTTGAAAAATCTAGAAAAACTACCAATGTTGCCATATCATCATCGAAACCGATTCGAACATCATCGCTTACTTTTAATACCGCTGTAGTACAACTGTGGTTACCTCTGAACCCTGATTGGTGTTCTGCTATTAACTTCTCTTTTTCCAAATATATCTTCATTTGCTTAGTTACAATTTTCTCAAACACTTTACTCAAGAAAGGAAGGATTGCGATAGGCATAAAATCCATATTTCCTGGAGAGGAAGACTTAGGTAAAGGTATAATTTTTGCGTTTTTCCAACATGATTTTCAATCCAAAATCAACGCTTGTATATTTTAGTCATGTATGCCATTTTTTTTTGTTTAGATTCCATAACTTTGCTATAAGCGGAAAAAATCTATAAAAACAGGACCTTTGTTACCAGTACTAGCACACATCCAATAGCTCATAACACATTTGTCACAAAACGGTTTTTCTAACTTGAACAAAAATTAATGTTTTGGCATCCTCTTGGAATTGGAGCAGAGAGGATTGTCCACCAGTCCCAGACAATCCTTTCTTCATTGTTCACTTACAGTGGAGAAGAAGTATCCCTTAAGCCCCCTTGAATCCACTTTGTTCTTAAAGTGATACGAGTGGATGCATTCAGTACTTTTTGACAACCGTTCATGCAGAAAAATAAGAATTTCCTCTTGTCTGCCCAAGAGCATGGAATAAAACTCTCTTTCGGGAACTACTTCTGTTATGTTCTTGTGTAGATTTATCCTAGGATTTAACCTTCTACCATGAAGCATACACAAACACCATTTGAGAATAGTAAAACACAGAAAATACATAGCCTGCGGCTATGGGTACAATTTTGTTCTTTGAACTTGCATCTTAAGTGAAAGTGAAATTTTATTGGTAGTATTGCCAAAGGTTACACGTGAAAAGGTAAAAATTAAAGGTTCCTATGCAAATTGGTAGAATAAGAAGAAAACATAGCATTTTGATTTGATTTTACCTTGCAGGTGCAATAGATGCAACCATTATGAAAACTGTACTGCCAGACCCAGTTTACCAAAGTGTTTGGTACTTATGGAAATGTTAAAGCTTTAAACAAATGGCAGTTAAGCGTAGACTTGCCATACGTCCCGGTTTGAGGCTGCCGTCCCGGCGGCGCGCAGTGTAACGAATGTATGAAGAAATGGGACAAAAATCAAAATTCAAAATATATTGCTTTTATTAATTTTTTTTGGTTGTATTTTTCCAAGAAAAGGTCAATCAAGAAGTTTTACAAAATTTTAAAGTTTATCATATATAACATATGTTTATATGTACTAAAAGTTATTCGCTTTTCAGAGTCCGTAAATGAGTGATCCGAGTTTAAATTGATTGCAAGTATTTCGGACTCATTATTTTCAGTTATATACTCAGTACATTTATTTGAAACTACTTTTTTGTGAATACTGGTACATTTTCTGAACCTACCTAGACCTGGATCAGACGTAAGTAGAAGCATTGTCATGATATCCTTATCCACAGAAAAAAATATATATTCACTGAATCGGCACGTTTCGGCAGCTAAAACTTGTAATAATACAATATACAGTTATCAACTTTTTTCCACAAAAATTTTTAGAGATATGTTTTTAGCTCAATTTTTTAAAAGCTTATCCAAAGTTGTAATATCACTTTAACCGAAGTTCCATAAAGAAAACTGCGCTAACTACTCATATTTGAAAAAATTTACTAATTTTTTTTGACTTAATACATAAAGAAGGTTCACTTTACGATTTGAGAATAACAACAATGTCAAAGAAGCACTACTCAACTTGTAAGCTGCAATGACAATGGCAAACGAAATGCAAAAATTCCAGCGCGTTGATATTTACATTCAAAATAACGGGCATTTTTACTGCGTAAACAAGAACCGTGTATTGTCTAACGGATTTTTTGAATTCTTTGCTTATTGGCTAATTAATATATTAAAAATATGAAAACATAAAAAAATAAAAAAAAAAATTTGCATTTTTGTCCTCTAGTCGTTAAACTGTGCGGCGTACCGGCCGGTTTGGCATTTTGGTCAATTTTTTCATCAAAATGTATTTTGACGTAAAAATAAAAAAAATGCCATACCGTCTGGAACTTGACCGTGCGTCTAGCTCTACCTCTACATAGATTAATAATAATTAAGTTTTCTTTTTCGTGAACTAAAAACAAACATGTTATTACTAATAAAATATTTTTTCATTTCCGAATTGTTTCGAACATTATCGGCATTTCTCGGTTTTCGTAGTACCTTCTCGGCACTTGCAGTACTCGCTCATGCTTACGTTGTTTTTCTGTATCCAGGTATAGTGCTGATTAACCTTGAAAAACCTTCTTTTTTTTTACATTAATATGTCTAACCGCTTGATGTTTGTACTGAGATTTGTGCGCTTCAAAAGTGTTACCAGAGAAATATATACCAAATTGGATACTCAATTTTTAAAATGGGCGGTAGCGGTAACTCAGTGTATGGTATGTCGGCTTCTCATGTCATAGGTTCCCGGCTCGTTTCCTGGTGCGGGCACTGTTTTCTTTTGTTTTTTTTTGTTTCTTTTTGTTCTATTTTCAATCGTGATGATAGAAAAGAAAGTTGTTTCCTTTGGTTTCTTTTTGTGTCTTTTCTATTTATTCTTTTGCTATAGTTGTGGTTTTTGCTTACTTAATATTTTTTAATCGTGGAGATAAAACTTACTGTTCTGATAACAAATATAAAAGGAGGTTACCACGGTTCTAATTTTTGTGTCTTTTCTATTTTTCAAACGTGATGATGATGACAGAACAGACAGTTGTTCCCTTTGGTTTTGTTGTTGTTTTTTGTTTTTTTATTCTATTTTGCCAGCGAACAAAACCATGTACGGGAAGAGTGGACGAATAAAACAGCTACTCGGCATACAGGCACTGTAGTCTTCACGGACGGATTTAAAACTGTAAAAGAAACGAGGACTAAAGTATAAAGTATCCTTAAGACTCCCAGATTCCCTTAGCCTCTTTCAGGCAGAAGTTCTAGCCGTAATTAGGACTCCAGTGGTCCTGATAATGCAACGAATAGCCAGGAACTGCCGAATAATGCTTAGTGCATTATGTAGAACCAGGTAAGACTATGTTGGGTGCCTGGTCAGTCTGTTGTAGAAAGCAACAAGTTTGCCGATGAGTTGGCAAAGAAAGTAGGGGAACTGCCGACTATGGGCAAAACTAACTGAAAAGTACGACACAAGACAAAATGAAACTATGATCTCGATTTTTCCCAAAATCTTTTATTTTAATAAATGATTCTAAAAAATAACTACAAAGACATATATTGATTGAATATATTGATTTTTTACAAACTTTATATTAACTTCACTTTCTGTGAGGGCGGAATCTAGGAATCGATTTTACACCCACTTCCAGATATCCGATCATCCTGAAATTCTGCACACGTATATAGTTCCGGAGACAATACAATATGTGCTATTTGATGACGTTGTTAATCCAATATGGCGGACGCTTTTTTAACTTTTCCATTTCCGGGGAGGGGGGAATCTGGGAGTCGATTTTACACCCACTTCCAGATATCCGATTATGCTGAAATTTTGCGTATCCGGTGACAACTCAATATAGTATATTTCATGATCTTGTAAATCTAATATGGCAGACGCACCAAGATGGTGGATTACCATTATCTTCCCGACGTCTTAAGTATGGGTATTAAATATATTGGGGCACTCAGGCTCGAGGTAAAATTTGGCCAAATGACGATGACGAGGTCTAACTAAACAGTAACAGTGGCACAAAATGTGTTCTGTTAATTCTTCTTCCGTCCTCGTTGCACATCGTGTATGTGTTGTCTTGTGCCTGAGTGCCCCAAGCTTTAATTTATAGTCACACATTGGTGACTCGGGAAAAAAATATTTTTTTACTTTTTAGTTCATTAAAGCTTATTTTTAAAAATATTTTTTTTATCTCTATATTTATTTTTCATGCATTAAAATCCGTTCACTAGTTTTTTTTTTGTTTTTTCGGCACATTCATACATACTTTTTTTTAAACTTGCCTTTTATAAAAGTAGTGATGTATTTTTTGTTGCAATCTTTTACACATCTACGAAAAACGACTCAAAAAACGTATGCCACCAGCCTTATAATGTTGTTATTAGAAACTTGGCAGCACTGTCATCTGAATGACACATGAGTAGTGCACTTTTTTTTCTATCACCGCAATAAGTGGCAACATTAAACGGGCAACACGAAAGTTTAGTTAGAAGTGTTCCCGACCATAACTGCAATCATGCCAATATCAGCATTTAATTACCCTTAGCTAAGCTGCCACGTAAACGTCCGACGATGACTCAATCGACTCAATTAGTGCACTCAAATTCGTATTGCATAACTTCTGTTGAAAGGTGATAAGCGCTTTATTAGGTTATCAGATCACGAATTTAAATTCCACTTAATAGTGCATCATTATGATGGTCACAAAATTTCTATAAATTTAAGCATTTAACGGTATTTAGCGTTCCTTTCAGTCATTCAACGCAAATTGAATTAATAAAATAATCCCAATCGAATGCAGGGAGACATTTTTATTGCCATGTCTGGTTCATGCGATATTCTATCGTTTTTGGTATTGGAAAATTCCATTTTTATAGCTTCTGTCGTTTGTCTATGATTCGAAATGTCATAAAATTAATGGTTGAAAACTTTTCAGTCAGAGTGGCTCAATAAAATTGTATATTAGCACCTCATCCTGTTTATGGTGGTGGGATTGGTCAATTAAAGGAGCCATTTTGGAAGTGAAACGTTTTTTCTTTCTTTTGTATAAGAATGGTCATTAAATTTAAATTAAGGCTTTTCCGGATTTGGAATAATTTTAAGAAGGATTTTATGAGAGATCAGCGATAAATTCTGATTGGATAGAACAATGACGGTTGATGGTGTTAGTCATTTGGCAGTTGTAAGAGTTTCATTTTTTAAGATGACAGATTGGCTCTACATATTCAGCTGGTGACAATGTGAATAACAAGACATCTCTTAGCTAGTCAAATGGCCGGGCCTTAAACACACGGGGGAAGTGTTTTGAAATTAAAAGCCACTCAGTTATATAGTACTAAGTGTATTCTCCCATTTCGTTATGAAATCTGCTTTCTAGGTTTTAAGTTTAAGTTTATTTTATTAATGATCCCAAGAGAATATTTAACATAAATAGATTTATATAACAATATCGATGTTTTACTACATAAAATCAACTGAGAAACATTAAAGACATTGTGTATTTTAAATGCCTATTTCCAATATCGAAAAATACATTATGAATAAGTTATGGGTGGGGTGACCCTTGAAAAACAATATTGATTAATTTATTTAAATTATTTTAATAATAATTTTTTATTTTAATTATTTAATAAAAGAAGAGAACAATAAAAATAACAAGAAATTAATAAGCTGTGCAAGAAGCAAAAACAGAATGCGAATAAATTGAAAACGAAAGTAAAACAGGCAAAAACAAGAAAAATACATAAATTAATAAATTAATAACAAAAAGATATTGGAGTTTGAGAGTTTGTAAATGACATAAAATTCTCAACACCTAAGAGAGTTTCGACATCATTAAATTCAAGACTAAGTAACGAAGTTTTTAAATTTTTTAAAAATTCAACAAGTGAGCTGATTGTTCTAAAAGAAAGTGAAAGTTTAGGTCTGAATAGTCTGATGTCCTAGTGTTAAAGTTCCCTCATGAAGCCGGATATATTGATTAATTCAGCTCATTCTTAAGGCGAACTGACAGCTATGTACATATCTTATCTGTCTTGAGGTATGGTTTACCTACGAAACATAGATATGTTCTTTGAAAACAGTTACAGTGGCATAGAATATGCCCGTTGTTTCTTTGACTTCATTCCACATTCGATAGATATTGTCTTGTGCGATTTTTGACTCTAAAGTCTCCCATCTGCTCTTTGGACGATTGTAGGGGCTGTTTAGTTGTATTAAGGGAAAAGCGTTGTCTGTTACCGTCAGTTTCCTTCCAGTAAGAATTGCTTTTGTTTCTAACCATTCACCGTTTCAGCTTTTCGAAGAGCTAATAGGCACACTACAGATTAATTTTGGCAGCAGAAATAATGAAGTAATCATTTTCCGGCTACCACTGTGTCCTAGCACTCAGATCAAGTGAACTCTATTCATGTTGGCTAGTCTTATGAGCAGTTTAAAATAGTTTTAGACTATCAAGACTTTAAAGAGTACACTCAATAGTTTCGCCAAAAGGTGGTGGACTAAGTTTGTCAGTTTTTTTCTTTTACTTCTATGGTACTTTTTGAAGTGAAACTTCTTTAGCCTCGGTAGGGCAAATTTGCCTGAATCAGGCGAAAAGTGAAACACTTCCCCGTCTCCAACTTCAACAGGCAGTAAAATCTATACATAGTATAAAAGGAAGTCCCCAAAATGTGGCTAAGCTCGAGAACCACTAAACGGATTTAGATGCGGTTTTCACTATTATGATCTGCATTTTCGGCGGAATTTATGGGTGTACTCAGACTACTCCATTTCTTATAGGGGCTGAGAATTTGGGATCGAAGTGGCAGAAAATCAAATTTTATGTCAGTACACAGCCCTAACTCAACAATAGTTGTGTTTTATTATCGCTTATGATCTATATGGATCACGCAATGAAAATAAAACAAACTGGATTACATTGCAGCTCAGACACAGGTACTTAGCGCGAAGTTGCCGTTTAATTACACAACCTTTAGCCGAATACAGACATTTAACAGTTTTTTAGCGCAGGTTTCTACCACGGAAACAGATATTTAGCAGGTTTTTAGCGCAGGTTTCTGTCATGGATACAGATAAGCAAAGTTCACAAGCGTTCACAAACATCCTACTGAGAAATAGCCGAACTAATTTTCAGATCACGAAAATTGATCTTGATAAAAAGCTAGATCACGTAGTGTTTGTAATGCATACAAACCAATGATCTATATGGATCATCGGCGATAATAAAACATGGCTAATGGCTTATTGGATTAATAACAAGTTTCACTTCTAACGCGCGAGAGTCTCACGCACTTTTTTTTAAGGTATTGAAGTCAATTTTTTTGCAGCAATTAGCAACGAGGTTAAGAGCTATCTGGTGATCTAGGAGAACCACGGCTTCTCCTCCCTTATTCCCATCCCAACCTCCATTTGCCATATTGAAGAGTTTTCTAGTCGCAGTTCTCAACTGGGCAAGTTTATAAGATCACCTGAGGGGTATTTTGTTGCCTGATTTATTTTTCTCTGAGACCAATTGGTGGCATGCGCTTGTGATGGCCATGTTGATGTTATTGTGAAGAAGTTCTTGGCTGTCAATATTTCTAATTACTCTATTATATAAGTCTCACTTTGTTGATCTTGGCTGTTTAAATAATTTATAGAGAGTATTTCCGAGATTAAGATAAGAAATAATATGGAGATGATTTCACATGGTGATCTCCGTCTTCAGTGAAGTTTTTTTTATAAATGGGCTACAGAGGAACGACATAATAACTGGATTTCTAGGTTATTTAATTTATGAAATTTTAAAAAGCATCATCTTTGCTGCCAATATTTGATATTTATTGTACGATGAGCATTTGGATCACATGCAGTGATGACGTGAAGGTTTTTTTCTACCACAGTGGCAGGAATTTCAGGTAGGTATGCTTATTATATGAGTGCTTTAATAATACCTTCTTCAGTGGGAATATCCATATCTAATAGCCGCTACCAATTGGAATAATAATAATAATAATAATTTTTTTTTGAGCAACGTGGTGTAGTGGTAAGTGCGTTGGACTACTATGCAATACTGCCCGGGTTCAATCCCAGGAACTAAAATTTTTTTTCACGGTGCCACCTCTTTCGAATATCTGACAAGCAATCGAAGAGTATCATTTGTCAATGAGCTTCTCAACCTGCCGTTCGGAATCGGCAACAAACTGTATGTCCCTTCCATTCGTGCAAAGAAAATATACATAGCACTCACACACAAATGGATGCGAGAAGCAGGCCCAGGCTCACCCCGAGCTGTAGCGCCACCTAAAGTAAAAATTGGAATAATTTTAATATTATTTCTGTCGCCCAACCGGACACTTTCGTACCGTAATCTTGTAAGCTTGTTGTACCGATGAGCATCTAAAGTGAGAACTATTTATAATCGACATAGCCGTGCATATGCACGCATAAGAAAATGTGCGAATACATTAAAATTGTATTCTGTGCCCATACTGGCGTCCAACTCCGATATGTTAAGTTTCGTTCACTTTTGCAAACATGAGCGAACATTTGCGAGAGCGGCATCAGTCGCTGATTGCATATGTAAATTTGACAGTTGTCCTGTTTGTTATGAAAATATTCAAAAAAAAAATAAAATGTCGGACTACGAATCTGTGCAAATATTAATTCAAAAGAAACAGGCAAATCATTCAATACTTTATGAAACATTTTTAAATCTCTATACAATTTCAACTTTCTGTTGTAATCCATTTATTTAGGAAAAAAGAAAAACCAAGCAACAACTGATTTGACAGATAGGTGTGCAGGCAAATTTAGTTATGGGCATTTGTTCAAATTGACAGAACATAAGGAAGCATTTTGTTCAGTTGTGACATAAGCTGATGTTTTCCTATGCGAATTATGGTTGAGCCTTAAGACGTTAAGGATAAACCTTCCTGGCTCGGCTGTGTTCGGAGATGAGAGGGTTATCGTCTCTGTCTTAATTTAAGACACTAGGGTCCGAAGTAGACTGTCTGCTGATTCCGTACATTGGACAGGTGTTCATAAACCTAGTTATTATGAAACGAACATCACGTTCGGGATATACCCTGCCTGTACGATTAAGTCCTTAGTCACCTTGAATTGGGTTGCGTCTCGGTCCACGGAGGTATATCTTCTTCTACCATATATAGTTACTCTGTCAAATACTGGGTCTACTTTAAGTTCCAAAGACAAGCAAAGAAGTAAAAATTGTAGGCCGGCCTCTTTAAGGACTTGAGGGATATTTTTTGTAAGCAGATTTTTGCTCCGATTCTAGATCATGATGTTGATTAGTTATGTAATCACCGAAACGGGAATTCTTCTTTCTCCCGGATACAATTTGAATGTAAATTGTTTAAATTCATTCGATCTCCCACTCTGCGTGACCGCACCGCACCGCAATTAATTCGATCCGCTGATGATTTGGGTTTTATTTCGGTTGACGTTGGACCGTTTGGTTTTTATTTTTTTGTTTCATTACTATGTTAGATTAAATTCGTTAACGGTTTTTATTCTTGCGGTACCTCAAGCGTATAATCCGGTTTTCTTGTTGTTCCATTACGTAAATCCATACACACATACAAACAGCGCCTATTAAAATAAAATCATCCCTTTTGCACTGCCATTGCTCGTGTTTTTTTTTTTTTTTTGACTTTTTACTTCTGTAGGGACAACGAAAAGCAATGAATTTTCCACAAGGTTAACTGCTTACCGTTTGCCATCAGCCTGATGCAAGAGGACCTATGTATTATACAATACTACAGCTGCAGGACGACAAGTCGTTTAATTTGCAAATGGGTAATCTCTCGGTTTAAACGCACACATCCATTTTAATTTTTTTGGGTGCGTCGTCGCACAGGTGGATCCCGGGCGGCTCAAAAGATAGAAGGAACCACAGCGAGTGGGTACCAATAACAGAGTTTAATTGAGCGCAGGACAAGACAACAAATTGAATCCTTTTTCGAATTCACATTTACTTTCGTGTCGCATTCCAATTTGCATCATCAGGGATCTGATTTTTAATTTATTTTCCTCGCTGCGTCATGAAGGAGGGGAGCAAGCAAGAGTGTAACGGAATTTACAAAAGTATTGGCCACCATCTCCCCTCCCAAAAGCAAACATAACAAATTAATCCTTTAAAGGATAACATTGTAAAGTTTATCGAAAGGATAAATTGTATTACTTTAGTAGAATTGTATTGGTGGTATATTGTACTGTGGACATCTTTAGGGTTCATTTAACTTAGCAACAACTCTCCAGTGCGACATTGCCACTGTGTTGTCGTTGTTGATGTTTGTTTGCATCCCCATTAGGAATGATCAGGGAATTATCCATTGGGAGGAGACGGAAGTCTGACATTTCTAAGGAAAAGGGATTATCTAAACAAGATGTAAGCAACCCTTAAAGTGAAACAAAACAAAATAAATAGGGGAAATAAGTCCCGATTTGATTGTTAATCCCAATCATTGTCGATGAAGGGAAGGGGTGCCCAGCTTAATAAGCGGTCTTATACATGGAGGGTGGAGCACTTGGCGACTTACTTTTTTTTTTTTGAAATTCTAACAAATGGCAATTTGCTCTTTTGTAGAAGGGTTTTTTTTTGGTTGCATCTTAGGGTGGTTGATTAAAATGGTTTAGCGGGGTTTGGATACCCCTATTATAACCGAGGTTAATATAATGCAATTTAAAATTAGAGAAATCAACAAAAACCTTCTAAGCCGGTCGGTTTGTCTGATTGCCAGAAATAACTTAAAAACTTCAATTATTTCATGTTATTTAAGGCGTGTTTTTTTTGTAACCTATATAGACTTCGAAAAAGCTTTCAGGGTAAAAATAAGATTCGATTATTATCCAGGCTAAGGTTTTGTTGTATTTTACATGGGTAAGCATGCTGCTAAAACATGTTTAGCCTGTACAGGTTACAAAAAAAAAAAAACACGCCCTTAGATGAATCCGAAAACAATTTGAAGCCTTCATAAGATACTAAAACAAATCAGCGATGCATAACCACTGTTGCCATACTGATACATCATAAGTTTTGAAATTGGTTGAACATTTTCTACATTTTGAAACATTCTATGAAGTTCTCAACAAATTACTCTGCAGTTGGCAGCTCCTCAAATAGCATTGTGTTGTAGTGCTAAGTGCGTTGGATTACTACGCAATGCTGTCCGGGTTCAATCCCAGCCAGGGTTTTTTCACGGTGCCACCTCTTTCGAATTTCTGACAAGCATCAAAGAGTATCATTTGTTACGATTGAGCTTCTCAACTCGCCGTTCGGAGTCGGCAAAAAACTGTAGGTCCCTTCCATTCGTGCAAAAGTATAACACGCACACACAAATGGTTGCGCGAAGCAGGCCCAGGTTCACCTCGAGCTGTAGCGCCAACCAAGTATGTAAGTAAGTATTCCATTTAATCAGCATCGCAAGGGAATTTTATCCATTCTGCTGCCATTCAAGTCAGTCGATTTATGGCTAAAAAGTACGGAGCAAACGCTCTGAGTCAGCTAAATAGCAGACTTGGAATTCTCCGAGCAAATGCTTAGATTTATGCCTTTTATTCATACGAATCTGAGCAAACGCCATTTTCGAACAAAGCAAATGCTCATGTAAATTCTCTCGCATAGGAATCCAAGCAAATGCTCAAAATTTGACCAATTGCTTAGTATTTGAGTTAAGTCAGGTTTTATTAAAACGATCCACTGTCTCGATCCTGGGACGTGAGATCCGATCATCCTCGTAGGTAGAGCATTATTGTTCAATCACTCGATTTGACCGAGTCACTTAACTCGACCTGTTTTGGCTTTTCGGACTACGTCCACAGCTCATAAAGTTCGCGTTTGTATCTTCTCCTCCATTTCATTCTCCTTGCATACATATTGGACCAAATATTCGCAGATTTTTCTCTCAAAAATGTTCAAAATTTGCTCTGCTTCTCTGCTCTTATCCAGCACTCGGCGCCATAGATCAGAACTGGTAAGATAAATGTTTTGTAAAGTTTTTGAATTTCGTCTTAAGAGCTATGAGTTTTGAACTTAAGTAGCAGGGGTTCTCGAGTGTTGGTCTTTGTCGAATCTTCAATTGCCGTAAACGCTTTTATAAAGTCGTGCTGGGAACGATCGATAATGTCGATGTCTGCGTATTCCAGAAGCTGGGCGGATTAGTTAACCCTTTCGGTACATGTTTTTTGTTTTAAGGGTTAGAAATGATTTTTGTTTCTTTTTATTGCCACAGCGGCTGATAGGATGAAAAAGAATTTTTGTTAAATTTTAGTTCTAAAGTGGTTTTTGGAAGCGATGCTCTAAAAACACAAAAATTATGTCAAATTGACCAGACTTAACGATTATTTTTATTTTTAAACTATACGCCTATTATTTATGTACAAAATCACATCAAAAATTTTAATTAATTTGATGATTATCTAAATAAAAAATAAATTATAAAAATGGTTTGCCGATAAAAAAATCGATTTCAGTTTGAAGAACTTTCTTGCACGAGAGCTGAATGCGCACTGAGAGCAGATACGATCAAATTTTTTTAGCATCAAATGCTTGAACAGATACATCACGAAGTAAGGAACAAATTTGAGACAAAAAAGAAACTTTCATAGCGAAAGATTGGGATTTGGGAGTTACAAGGAACCGTGTTGCCATATGGCATCAAAATACCGAAAGGGTTAAAGATAGTGTCTTCGCTGAAAATAGATTTTGCTCTTGTTTTTTGGCAGCACTGGTTTGTTTTGTCTGCGGCAACTATTAAATAAACAAATGCAAAACTATATTGATAAAAGCTGACTTTGCTTAAATCTGAAATAATTGACAGACAAAATAGTATGGGATGAGCCCCGATTGGCCAGTGACCCGTTCTTTTTGCTATGATTCTGGCGATCTCGACTCGTGATTAGGTCTACGGATTTATTTTTGTTGTAAACCGGCCAGGTCTTCCTTGAAATGATACAGTTGTTGTGGGTTTTCCATTTAGAATTGACCTTTTGCACTTCACAAGTCCTAGAGGAGGATAAACTTCCTCCGTAACAGAGATGTCAAAGACTGAACTGCCTAACATGTCGGCTCTTTCATTTCCCTCTATGCTGCTATGGCCACGAACTCAGAGAAGCGTGATATTAAACCGACTGGTTGCCCGAGTCAATTTCTCCTTATCTGCACTGTTCTATCAATTTATATTCAATAGTGTACTAATTGTCTATGTCTACTAATAGTGCACCTCATTCGTGCAATGAAGAGATAATAGACTTGCAACAGTTGAAACTTTCGACACATATTTTACCTGGCAAACGTGTATAGTCGAAAGAAGGTATTCCAATGGATTTCGCATTCGTTCAGTATCACAACGCAATAAGCCAGTGCTGAGCGTCCTCTTATTGTCGGCACTGTTTATAGGAGATATTTTGCAACGCGAGCACAGTGTCCTTTTGTGATGGGCGCGCTTAATTCAATCCCTATAGTTTGGGTACAATTTGAAACACGTTTTCAATCTCATTCTCGTTGTAAGTTGTAGTAACACACAACAAAAAGGGGAACTTCAGAACCAAAGGTACTCGTAAATACTTCTGATCTAGTAGTTGTGCGAATTCAGGTAGTTCGAAAAGTTCATGCGTCCGCATCGGTGAATTTCAACGCCGAATATCGCACAAAACTCCTCTTGATGTGCCGGGGTATATTATTTTCCTTTCACCCCCGGAAGGATGACGGGCAAAACTTTTCGCTCAAGTAAAAGGGGAAGCAGAGATAAAGTGCAATAAATTTCGTAATGCCTGTCCGCTTCAATGCGTCAGGTTATCAGGTACTCAAGGCACTTTCTTTCCACTTTCTCGCCGAGATTTTGTGCAGTTTTCTACGATACGATAGGAGGAAAGAGATGGAAATACATAGATAGAAAGAGCAAGAAACTAGTGATGACTATAGAAGTTATGAAAGTTTGTTGGACTGGACTGTAGGGAGGCGGTTTATTGTTGTTGATTTTCGCGCATTTTTCATCAGTTTATAGCCACCAAGAACGCAAACAGTCTTTTATTATGCAGTGGTATATTTGTAAATACAAAAGTTTCGCCTGCAGATAAACAATAAGAGTTTTGATTTTTAATAAAAGTTTTGGGAGAACCCAAGGCTCTTATGATGTCGTTCTTTGGTGTATGAGGTCAACAATAAATGTTTATTTACAGGATTTAGCTTTAATACAAAGTTCTGTCTTACTCATCAATTGCACATTTTTTTGATTACTTTAAGGTCCCATTTCAAATCGAATTTCAAAGAATCTGCCTTTCCCGATTCAAGTACTAACTCCCTGACCGGTAACTGAATCAATAAGCAATGTCTCACACCCACAATAACCCCAGCAGACATCTCAAGTATCACAAAAAGCAATTCACCCTCGATAATGAGATTGTCGCTGTCTACTCATCTGCCCTCAACACATCTATTGAAATTCAATCCGGATAGTTTTCAAATGCATTTACAACTTCTATGGTCACCGGCGCGCGGTCGATCGGGCATCGGATGTCGTCCCGTTTGCGTTACATTCACATCTAGGAGCAGCAGGAGAGATCCCAAATTGGATTAATGCCTTGCAAATGGAGACAACTACTCGAGCACACACAAACACATACCCATGAAATTGTTTCTATATTCATAGAAGAAGGCAACTTCCACGCCCTTCCACGTGGGACATTTTTCAACGCGAACGTGGGTTGCTTTCAAAGTTCAAAGCAATTTTCCAAAGGGATCTCGGCACGGTGGTAGAAAAAAAGGAAATATCCCAGAAATAGGGTTATTTCCATACTCCATTGTACGCTGCTTCTTCGCCGATATCAATTTACACCTACGAAACGTTAAGAGGGAAAGGACACCCTACCAACGTAACACCTGAGACGTCATTTTGTGAGCGACAATGAACGTGTTCTCCTCTGTTGCTGTTCCCTGTTATGCAAAACACCATAAAAGTTAAGTTACAACGAATTGCTCGTTTGTAAGTATCTTTTTTTTTTGTTCCTTTTGCCAGAGCCACCGAAGAAAGGCAGTTAATAATTTTCTCCAAAAAAAGTTAAACAACTAGAACGTGGAGACCATCATCACACGCGTGGTCCGTTAGTATCTTGGTAGAAAAGTAATACATAGTTGGCACGTCGAGATAGCACTTCTGTCGCCATCGAGGTCGTCGGGTCCTTGATTGCGGCTGTAATTTTTAATAAATGCCCACCCCGTTCGCGAACGGCATTAAGGTAAATGGACAAGTAAACTGCAACGGGGACATCTCGTCCACTGCAGCACAACTTTGTAAAAACTTTCAGCACCCTTTTGCCTGACTGGAAGTGTGGAAGTGTACCGCTTCTAGGTAAATTTGTTTGCATGGGCATGTGATTTGAATAAATATTCTAAAAGGCTGGAGTAAGTTAAACAATTATACTTTTGTGAATTGAAATTATAGCCGATTGCGATTTAATTGTTTTAATTATATGGTCAGTAATTTAGTAACTAATTTGCGGTAAGTTTGGTGTGCTTCTAGAGCCAAAATGTGTCTACATGCAGACGGGTATTTTTTTTTAGCTAAAATCTCTAAATCCTTTCGTCTTCCTGACTGCTCTAATGTCTTCCAGGTGGAAGTACCTGCAATCACAGAAGCGCATAAGGAGCTTAGTCTTAACCCTTCAATCATGAAGGGGGTATTAATTAGTAGACAGTTAGTCAGCTATTAAAGCCAGGCGCCACGTCGCGACGGTTACCCCTTAAAATGTTCGTTGCGGTGGAAGTTTATTGCAGCACCTGCTCCTACAAGCCAATTCCGGATGGAAAAACCTCAACAATTGTGTCGTTT
The DNA here is from genome assembly GCA_949775065.1 of Brachyopa scutellaris. Classification (NCBI taxonomy): domain Eukaryota; kingdom Metazoa; phylum Arthropoda; class Insecta; order Diptera; family Syrphidae; genus Brachyopa; species Brachyopa scutellaris. The sequence continues at coordinate 33,367,003 of OX459112.1, read as the reverse complement.
CTAGGAAGACTTGACACACTTACAACTAAAGGGATTATTCATTTACTAGCTGTTCTGCTCGGCTTCGCCCGTATCTAAAAATTATAGTGTTACTTATAATACAAACTCCTATCTCCTATGTAACATTGTCATTCAGTTCGAAGAATCAAAGACAGTGCGATCGCACCCAAATGCTTGCAAACTACCAACATATACAATCCACAAAAGAAGTGTGGTTTGTATTTGTATTTGGAATAAGTGACATTTCGTAAGAAAATGGCAGTCGGTTGATTGATTTTATTTTTGCATCAATTTAAATAAAATTACGTATAAATTAACTTAAAAATCGGTCTATAATTCGCACATGATGTTAAAGAACGGGAATACGAAGCTTAACTTCATTGTGTGTATTAGTTTTTGTGTTTATCGTAGTTTGACAGGTAAAAGCGTGACATTTAGATTTATATATTAGTACATGATTTGTTTACTGTTGGATTCTGTACATATAAGTTTTAGACTCTTGATGATATACAGGATATATATGTACGTAGGAAGTTAAAAAAGTTCGCTGAGTTGATTGAATGATAAACTTACTTAGTTGGCGCTACAGCTCGAGGTGAACCTGGGCCTGCTTCTCGCAACCATTTGTGTGTGCGTGTTATATTTTTGCACGAATGAAAGGGACCTACAGTTTTTTGCCGACTCCGAACGGCGAGTTGAGAAGCTCAATCGTGACAAATGATACTCTTTGATGCTTGTCAGACATTCGAAAAAGGTGGACACTGTGAAAAACTTTAAGGTGTTTGCGGCGGGGTTCGAACCCAAGACCGTTGGCTCAGTAGTCCGACGCACTAACCACTTGCGCTACGGTGAATGATAAAACACCAAGTGAGCAGCTCATATATATTTGAACATCATCAGCATACATGTGGGACGAGCAGTTTCTTATGATAGATGGAAGTTCATTTACATATAATGAGAACAATAGAGGACCAAGAATAGAACCTTGAGGGACGCCACTAACAATTGGAAGAAAATCAGACAGACTTCCATTTAACTGAACTGCTTGCATTCTATTTGTTAAGTAGGATGAAAGTAGCTTTACTGCATCTAATGAAAAGTTATATTGATGAAACAGTTTTTTACATAAAATAGTGTGATCAACCATGTCAAATGCCTTGGAAAAATCAAGGAGCACCAAAAATGTCATTTGGTCTTCGTCTAATGCTTGACGTATATCTTCAGTTACACTCAATATGGCCGTAATACAGCTGTGTTTTTCCCGAAAACCAGATTGTTTAGAAGTAAGCATATTGTTGTTTTTAATATAAGTACTCAGCTGTTTTTGTAAGATTCGTTCAAAAACCTTTGAAAGAAAAGGCAGAATCGAAATTGGCCTAAACTCATCAGCTCTAGCATTTTTGGGGATTAGTATAATTTATAACTTTTGGTATAACTTTTGTCAAAATCGTATTGAAAATTAAAGTTATATATGGCAGGATTATGGGTAAAAGTAACTTTAAAAATTTGGGGTGTATTTTGTCTACCCCAACAGCATTACATTTAATCGAAAGCGTACTTTCAACCACGTCAGTCTATTCATTAGATGTAAAGATATCTCCCCTCAAAAATATTTTTTTTTAATTTCGGAAACAGCCAAAAGTCACACGGCGCACTGTGGGGCATTTTTGCAAAAGTGCTTGCAAAATTTAATTTTCGCGTGTGTCTATAATGCAAAAAAAAAAAATAATCTGCTGGATTAAGAATTATTTGGACCTCAAGAAACCGAAAAAATGATTAAATTTGAAAAATTGGTTGGATAAGTACAGCCAGTTAAAGTTAGGTTATTTTTAGTATAAACGAAAAATTGATATTTTTTTTTATATTTTCGTTTGAGTTCTGGGTGTACAAATTTGGTATAGTGGTTAAAAACACATTGGTTTTTTACTTTCTTGGTACATATGGTTGCTTTTAATTTAAATACAATCTATTTTTATTTTTTGGAATTTAAAATTTTTGAAATTTAGTGGTTTTTTGAAAACATGTTTTTAGCACATTTTTTGACTTTATGTTGAGTTTTAAAAAAAGTTACGAACATTCTCCTAGAAGCTAAGTTGCAATTATTCGCAATTCTTTGAGCTAGAGTGATTTGATTAGTGTAAGTCAATTTTTTTTTGGTTTTTTTTTTTTAATTTTTGTTCACATCTTTTTTTTTTGTTCAAAGCGAAAAGAAGTCTGTAAATATTTATGTATGTATAGTAAATATCTATGAACTTTACTTTACAGGTAAAAAAATGTATACCTATTTATTGTGATAAGGATTTTGCGGTTTTCAGGCCTATATTCGGCAGCCCATAATCCTCTTCATAAAACCATAAAACAATTATCTGTTTTATTATGAATCCTCTTCTTAAAACCATAAAAACAGGAAGTTCATCATTCTACCTGACGCTGTTGCATTTGAGTACCAGTTAAAAAAGTTTATGACAGGTCTGGAAGTATTGCATTTTTTAATTCGACAGACAGTTTTCTTACCAGCGCCATGCATGTCACTGAGCTCCAGAGCCAAGTCAATGTAAAGATTTTAAATAAGCAAAGTTGTTCTTCATCTTCATCACTCTCATTTTTTGTTTATTTACTTTTTTTGCCAAATTAAGACAACATTTCCAACAATATTTATAATAATAAATAGATAAATCGATTCAATATTAAACATACCTTAAAAGATTCTGCACTCGGCGCACATGAATCTGCACTGACGAAAGTTAAAAATACTAATACTAGTAATCCAGTACGAACCTCGCTTTCCCACACTTGAATATACAAATGAAAATACAGTTTTCATTTAAAAATTGGTGCATCAATGAGACAAGAGTAATTTAAGATTTAAATATATTTTTGAAACCTCTTAAAACCTGACTTATTAGGACGTTACAATTCTCAATTCACACGTTAAATTTTTTCATTATGTAACAATTTATTGTTCAATTTTATCTACACTTGTAGCTTGTAGCAATTGTAAAGGTTCGCTTGTACACTTGTTAATTGTTAAGTTTACTTGTAGCTTTCTGGTACAGAAACCATTGTTACTTGTTAAAATTCGCCTGTTGTAGAAGACTTGTAGTTTTCTGGTACAGGCCCCAGATCACGCCACGCACTGGTCCAGAGCTCGTTGTAAAGTGGCATCTTAATGATTACATTTCAACTCTCAAAACCATAAACTCTGCATTTTTGTTTGCCCGAATTTATATGTATTTGTTCACCCCAATTATGCAAGTCGTATTTGAGAGTCACATACGAACATAGTCGTATTTTGTTATTATGGAAGTCGTGTCACTACGAACATACTCGTACGCTAATGACTTTTCAGCTGTCAACAGAATCGGATGCCATCGCATACGACTTTCGGCTGATATCAGCTATTATGCAAGTCGTATTTAGTCGTATTTTGAACGTTTTTAGTGGTATTTTCTTCTGCGATTTCTTAAGTGACTCTATATGAAATTCAACGAACATGAAAAATAAACAATTGTATACTCTTGAATGGAAACAATTTAATGTTTTTCGAAGTTATTATACTACTTAAATTACTTTTACTTTCTAAAAAACTTAAAAACAGCAACCAATTCGAAGCTTTGGTATATGCTACGGAGATTAATGTCGGCATCGCAAGACAGATGTGTGCTGCACGTTCATCTAAAAGATGAACAAATGGTTGTCAACAGAATAGTTTTATTAAACTGCAATGGTTGATTATTTTTTTAGTTAGAAAATTGTAATTTAAATTTCGGAAAATACATCCATATATACATACATACATACACAATGAATTTGGCACTTATTGCGTTTCAACTATATCTTAACAATCTGTGAATATAATTCCTTTTAAGGATATTCCTTCATGTGCTCATTAAAGAATAAATCTATTGAGTTTGTGGTGACATCTTTCGGGAGCAGTTGTAATAAGACATCTCCTGGACCTCGCCGGCAAGGAAACCAGTACTGACAGGAAAAAGTTCAGTTTGAAGTGCGACGTAATGCGTTGCTAACATGCAGCAACTTATATGGAGTCGTATTCAACGCATACGACTTGCATAATAACAAACGAAATACAATACGATGCGAGTACGACTTGAAGTGAGATACGAGATACGACTTGCATAATTGGGGTGGTTATCTTCATCGAGGTCGCAATGTACTTATATTTTTATTATTTGAAAATATGTAATCCTTAAAACTTTACATTCACAAAATTTGCGGAAAAATGATATTATACCGATATGGAGCGTTTCGAGTGGTAGGTACCTATACGGAAATTCGCACACCTAATGCTGAAAATGTTGAAACTATAATAAAATCCTGTACACCTTAATTCAACACGCCCGTTACGTTATCACACTAATATATTAATTTAATAAAGAAGTAAATTAATATCATCTTCCCCTTCAATGGGTAGTCAACGAGCTAGAATTTCCAAAAAATCCAACAACCAAACATGAACTAAATAATCCAAATATTGAAACTAACTCCATATCATTCCTGTTACACTTATCCTTTCTACTTGACCCGCTGTCACATGATGTCAGTTAGGATTTCCCACAGTACAAAAAGAAAGTAAAACCAAAAATATAACGCTTATCTTCTGTGACTAATAAATAGCATCAGTTTGGTCCCCCATATCCAAGTGAAAGTCGAGTTTCTCTATCCGTTCAACTCCTTCCACCAATTTAGCAAAAAAAGGATACACTTACGGGATACGCAATATGTGAAACTCATTATATGGCCAGGAATAAATATTTCCTCAAAGGAAATTGAATTCTTATGTGAGTTTTATTATGGGTTTTGTTAAAAAGTGATACCCACCCATGCTGCGTCCTTTAAACAAATGATTTATATTCGTCCTTTTTGCCCCTCAAAGCGAACAGCAAAAAGGGAACGAAGAAAATAAGAGGAATACAGCTGGAATATGGCCCCAACGCAACAGGACGTTGCTTCAACTACAGTGGTAACTCAACTCAGTTGCCGAAGGAGCGGAAGCCGAAGACGGGAGGAGATAATCCCGTAGTGCCGTCATTTATTTTTATTATTTCAAATTCAAAATGATTTATACTTATAACTTAGTAACTTTGCTCTTGCTTCTTGTCTTGGCTTTGGGTTTTGGTTTCGGGTGCTGCTGTTCCCAACTTCTCTATACACTCACTCTCTCATCTAAGGGCCTCCGATGAAAACGAAAACTGGGCTAAGACAGATCGTATCGGAGGTATAAATTTCATTTTATGCATTCAACATGCGTGCGTGTGTGTGCGTTGGCTAAGATATCGTGCGTCTGTAGAATAGTTGTGTAACTCAGGCATATAGTCATTGTCGTTGTTGTTGGGGAAGACGGGAAAAGGATATTGGGTTTTCAAGTTTAGGTATCCTTTTGTGCTTGAAATTTCAATGTGTGATACGCTTTGGTGTTATTTATCCAAGAGCCATGCTTTTACTGCCTCCCTACTGCCTATGCCTACCATGCGAGAACAATTTCATTAAACAAATATGAAACATTTTCGGAGCAGGATAAGTTATTCGGTTACGCTACACATAATCGATAATTTTGTGGGCGGTGGGTAAGCCTGAGCAGGAGGATTTGATTAAAATTAATATTGTATTGCATTTGTATTTAAAAATTTATTAAAATTTTGCTTTTAAAGTAACGTAATAATTTGACTCGGTTGTTGAAGCTAATTCAAACATTTTAAGCCCTATAAATCATTGAGATTAAATTACTCTGCTACCATTAAAAGTACCTACCTACTTTCAAGCAATGAATGTGCTAAATCAGGGCTTTTGAAAGTGTTCTACACTTAAAGCACTCAAATTAAGCCGATTTATTTATTTATTTAAAAAAAAATTACTAAATCATTGCATTCATTTTTTTTTTTGCATAATTTTGCGGAAAAAGCATTACGCAAGTAAAATATATTTTTAATGTAAAAATTTTTTTTTTAAGTATATAATAACTTTTATTTGTTAAATAAGGCTCCATGAAATTATGCCAAAAGAAATTACGCCAGAAAAAAGGAAATGAAAAAAAAAACCCAAAAATCTCACAAAGTTGTGGCGTTTTTTCCTAGGAGAAGTCACCCAAATAGTTTGGCGTAAATGCTGAGAATTTGGCATTTTTTCCATAATTTTTTAGACATTTTTTCCATTGATGAAATATAAAAAAACGCAAAAAAAAATTGTTTGGAAAAAACGGCAGAACATTTTTTGGCCTTATTTCAAAGTTGAAAAGGGAAAAAATCCCAAAAAAGTGTTTGACTTTTTTTTCCAAATAGAAAAGAAATAAAAAATTAAGTTTTAAAAACTAAAACCCGACTACGGAAAAACCAACTAAAAAGTACGAAACAAGATGAAACGAAACAATGATTTTCAGAGTACAGCTGTAGTCGCATGCCGCTTTGTCCAACGAATTCGTAATTATATAAATACATACGTTATTGTAACGGCATGCGACCATGGCTATACTCTGAAAATCATTGTTTCGTTTCATCTCGTAGTCGGGTTTTAGTTTTTAAAACTTAATTTTTTTATTTATGACTTTTTAGTTTCAAAAATATGTAGTGTATTTATAAGCAAGCAATGTCGTGTTCTACATATCAAACCCTTTCATTTGATTCCCATATTAAGGAGGTAGTAAAGATAACAGAAACCCGCCATCTTGGGGCGTCCGCAATATTGAATTTAGAATTGAATTGAATATTGTATTCTACTCGCCAAGCCCTTTCATTTGATGCCCATATTAAGGAGGTAGTAAAGATAACAGAAATCAGCCATCTTGGGGTGTCCGCCATATTGAATTTAGAATTATGTCATATCGTATTGTATTCTACTCGCCAAACCCTTTCATTTGTTCGCGGTTGTATCTTCTCCTCCATTCGCCCTCCTCGCATACGGGACCGAATATCCCACGAAGAATTTTTCTCTCGAAAGTGTTCAAATTCTGCTCTGCTTTCCCGCTTTACGTCCTACACTCGGCTCCATACAGCAGAACTGGCAGGATCAATGTTTTGTAGAACATGCATTTCGTCTTCCGAGTAAGGAGTTTTGAACCTATTTGTTTTGCCAAACCGAAGTAGCAGCGGTTTCCTAGGGTAAGTCTTCGTCGAATCTCCACTAAGGTGTCATTCGTGGAGTTGATATTTACTCCGAGGTAGGTAAACTCCTTAACCACTTCGAAGTTACTGTTGCCAATAGTGACGTTTTGTCCTAGGCGGTGAACAGATGTTTCTTTGTTTGTTGACAACATGTACTTGGTTTTGTTCTCATTCACTTCAAGGCCAACTCGTTTCGCCTGTTCTTCAATTGCCGTAAAAGCCTCTAAGACGACGCGTTGGGAGTGACCGATGATGTCGATGTCGTTCGCGTATCCAAGTAGCTGGACAGATTTGTGAAAGATAGTGCCTTCCGTGTTTGCACCTGCCCTGCGCACTATCTGTTCCAGCACAAGATTGAAGAAATCACACGATAGCGCATCTCCTTGCCGAAATCCGGTGCATGTTTGGAATAGTTCGGAGGAACTGTTTCCAAATTGCACGTTGCACCGCGTATTTTCCAGCGTCACGCGGCATATCTGGATCAGTTTAGCCGGGATCCCGAATACGGCCATCGCCTTGTAGAGCTCAAGACGATGAATGCTATCATATGCGGCTTTGAAGGCGATGAAGAGATGGTAAGTCTCGACTTCAAATTCGTTGGTCTTTTCCAGGATCTGCCTTAGTGTGAAAATTGGGTCGATCGTCGATCTGCCGGGCCGAAAGCCACACTGGTACCGATTAGTGTGCTGCAGAAAGGTTTAAGACGTTCACACAGTACGTTGGATAGGATCTTATATGCGACGTTAAGCAGTTATATGCCTCGGTAGTTTTTACAAAATATAGGGTCGCCTTTCTTGAAGATGGGGCATATAGAGCTGATAGTCCAGTCATCGGGCATGGCATCATCCACCCATACTTGGTTGATGACTTGGTGCATGTACCCTACCAAAGCATCACCACCATGTTTGAAAAGCTCTGCTGGTAGACCATCAGAGCCGGCGGCCTTGTTGTTCTTCAGCTTTTTGATAGCTGAGCCGACCTCTTCAAAACTGGGAGGGGGGATGGATTCTTCGTTGACTGGATGCGGGTTCTCTTCTTGCCCTATCACTCTCACTATCTGATGCCCATTAAGTAGCTGCTGGAAGTGCTGCTTAAACACATCTACTATTCCCTGCGCTTCGGTGACTTCGGTTTCATAATTATAGTCGTCATAAGACCCACTTTATCGTTACTTCGTATTAAATATTTAATATGGAGCTAGACTACTAAGTTTTTTTTTTTTATCAAAACTGTCACTTTTATATATGTTCGAATTAAATTTCTCATAAGAACGTTGCGATGTATTGTAGAAATTATTTAGCAGCATACTAAAAAGTGTCTATTTATTGAACAAAAATTAAAGTATGCTTTTAAGTTTAAAGTTGCGTATAACTAGTACGGAGTTAAACTGATAAAGTAGGGTTGACTATAAATTTCACCTACGAACTATGATTTTTTCATATTTTCGACTTCATTGGTTTCCGAGAAAAATGTGTGTTCCATTCTGTATGATATCTTTCACATGATTTTGGTAATAGCTCCCAAAGTTTCTAACGCAAAAAAACCAAGCTAAATATTTTTGGAATCTTTGTTTCGAGGACGAGAACGATGTACCACATGATATATTTTTCAGAATTTTCTTTTTTTCTAAGATTACATTTTACCCACCTTGTATTGTTGTTTCACAATATTTTTGAGTAATATGTTGTCCATGAATGTGGACTGCCGTAATGTATAAGTGTGCCAAATTTCAAGTTTATAATATAGGAAGAACGGTTCTTGATGTTTTTATCATGACAGACATTTTTGAGTTAGAGCGAACTTATAATAGTTCGGTATTACCATATGGGCACGGAACCCTAAAAATAAATAAAAGAGAAAATGGTTAGAAGTTTAATTTATATTTCGACAGGAACTCTTGGGATAGAGTCCACTCAATCACACGATCATTTCTAATTATGTATGTATCTGTTTTGCCAGCAAAATGGAACTAACTGTGCTGTGCTTTGAGTAAGGAGTTTCTTTTTATAATAAGCTATACATTAACTTCACTTTCTGTGAGGGCCAAATCTGGGAATCGACTTTATACCCACTTCCAGATATCCGATCATCCTGAAATTTTGCACACGTGTATAGTTCCGAAGACAATAAAATATGCGTTATTTGATGACGTTGTAAATTCAATATGGCGGAATAAAAGATCGGGGGTGAGGTAGAACTACTTTTTGGGTAGTGAGAGACACGAAAATTAAAAGAAAAATGCATTGGACTCCTGGGACTTAAATTGCTAAAACGCCTTGGCAGCCCATGTGTTAAGCATTGTAGGAAATAAGGTTGGTTTTTGTCAGAATAAAGGTTCTTTCAAATGCTAATACCTTTTTTTTCAATAATGAAAAAAAAAAAAAAAAAAACAAACATTATTCTCAATACAGAATATGCAAATGGCATAGGTACGCGAAAGAAGCATAAATGAAATTAAAATTAACCAAAAAATGAGAAGGAAATTGCATAAAATAACTGACCGCAAAACTTTAGATACACTGGAGAACTGGAGATACACAAAAAAACATGAAAGAAGAAGGCGAAATCTCCAAAGTCCAAACCAAATGAAAATTCCCTCCAATTATTCTCATCCTCCAATCATACTCCTCATGTTATTTTCACATAAGATATTTAAAAAAAAAAACCTCATTATCCTTATCGAGTTAGTTATTCCAGTTTTCTTAGTTTTTTTTTCACACAGCCCTTTCCTTTTCGTTTCTGAACGGCTAGCGAAGAGTAAATTTCCCTTTAATCATTTCTTAGATGTCCCATGGAAAATTTACAATTCTAATTAGTCTATCCAATTGGTAGTTGAATTTTCACCATCCATCCTTATGGTCCGTTCTCCCATCATTGTTGTGTCGTAGATGTCCTTTTCGATCGTGTGTTATTTTCTATCTCTATTCGTTTGCTGATTAAAATGTAATACAGGGATACAAACTTGAATGAATAATTTCAGAACTTCATCCTACCAACCAACCAACGTGTACTCATTATTATTACATTCACTCCTTCGATTAGGAGTCCAACCAACTGACCACACAACCTAAAACAACAAACACATGGTATTCAAAAGTATTGCTGCAGTCCCCCGTACCTACTCGTCGCCTGTTTTGGGACGGATGATGTTGATGAAAAGGATATTCAGGAAGTTTTCTTCGGTGGCGGTCTTAAAATAAAAAAAAAGGATAGAAAAGTTATCCCTGCCTGGTCAGTTTATTTATATCAAGACGCTTTCCATCCGCATATTCAACCCTCTTGTTCTCATTCTTTACACAAGTTTCACAGCAACAAAGGATACTCGTATCTTGAAAGGAGACAGCCTCACAGTTGAGGAGAAATTAGTGTACAAGGAGTCCGTAGGAAAGTTTCATTAATTATAAAAAGGGCAAAACTCATTAAAAATCTCTGTTCGGGAGCATGTTGTACACAATGGCAGTGTCCAGGATCCATCGTCAAAAACTTCAAAAGAATGCTTATTTTGAATTTTTAACTCCTCTCTCGCTCTCTTGTTCTTTATTAAATTTTTTTTTGTAATCCTCTTCCTTTATTTCTTTGAGTTTGGTGTACAGAAGAGACGGTCAGTGGCATATTTGCCACCTTCATTATTAGTGCACAGTGCGGTCGATGAATTTTTCAATTAAAGGTGAACTTGATGGGAATTGTAAGATGTGGAATAGGAAAGTTGTTGGCTACAATCCACGGAAAGTACTCCGATCTTATCTAACGGGCTTACCGCAATCGTTTCAATATTTTTGAGTCCAAGCTAGCTACGCAAATCAGCTTTTGAAAAGTGGGCTTATGTCCTTCTGAAAATAAGTCACGTACGGGGTTATACTATGCAGATTACTGAAAGGACGTTTTCTTCGATATCGTGTAGTTACTATATCCCATTGCCCCTTCCACACACAGTTAACCCACTGTATTTTTTCATTTAATTGCCTTTGTCCGTTGAGTTGTTGACTACTTCTACGTGATGCCTTCTACAGATAAACACAGCAGAGCCGTATTATAATTTAAACGTATGCCTGTCTAAAATCATGCTTTGGTCTGGACTCAACACGATACTCCAACTGTACAAGGTTAGATACGGATCAGAAAGCTCTCTCGGAGTGGGATTTCTATAGTCAGCAACTTAATTAAGTAGATGGGCAACAGCAACAGCCGACATAACACAACAACATTCCAACAATGAACGGCTTTCTCGGTGATGAACAGTGGCTTTCCTTATACCTCATCATTGCTCTAACTCTACACAAAGAGTTCTCCTCTTTACCTCATTTCTGTGTGTACTTTTATACCGTTCAGCATCACATCAATAACAACAGAAAGGAATGAAAAAAATTCAAATTGAAAAAAGAACGGTCACGCTAAATGCGATTGCTTACCAATTAAGGACCTCACCCCAAGAAGACCTCAGAAGTCGCCATTGCCATCGTCGTCGCAGTCGGCCATATAAGTAAATTAATTTCCGGTTAATAAAACATTGTGGCAGAAATCACTGCGATTTGAGACAGTTACCCTGACACGACGATAAATGATTGTGGTGTCCTTTTTTTTCTAGTACGAGTACACATACACATATGAGCAAAAAGGAGATCAAGAAGGATAGTGAATTAGATTCACAAGTAATTTATTTCTTTGGAGGGCAAATTTGTTGTTCGCTTTACTACTGTGATGGTTACACACATTTATAGGAAAGCAATCGTCCTTGGTAGCTATTGGTTTGGAGAATGATTTTAATTACTGACAGTCGTTCATCTTGGAAATGGCAAATAGCTTCCGGTGTTAAAGTCTTTATTGGCTTTTAATCTTGGTTAGGTTCGATAGGGTTGGGGGTCACACATGATAATAGTTATAAGCAACGTTGCCGCTGGTAAAATTTAAAAACAGTCCAAAAAAGTTTTCCGGACTAAAAAAAGAGTCCAAATACATAATTCGAATAAGATATTTGTATTTATCAAAAGAAAAAAAAAAAAAAAAACAAAAAAATTAAATTTAAAATTCATAAAAAAACTATTTCTACTACATATTTATTAATAAAAGAAAGAAAAAAAAAATTCATGAAAACAGCAGACATAAGTAAATAAATTGGGAACGAAGTAGGGGAGACTGGGTACGGTTGAAACGATTTTTCTTATATCGTCCATAGTATTGCCATTTTTAACCCGAGCGATGATAGAGGTATGTTAAATGAAAGATCATGTTTTTATCTACCAACGGGCAGTGTTATTTAAGTACCAGGTCCGTTATATTAGTAGTACATCAAATTAATGCCGTATTCTGGCACTCTGTGATGCCTCATAAGTCACAACAACCTCGCAAGATCGTGGTGAGTCACAATTTGTGAGGTTTTCGTATTCTAACCAAAACCTCACAAGTTGTGAGCATCACAAGAACTGTCAAAATTGTGATGTCCGATTGAGCAGTTCACAAGCCGATCACAAGAGAAAAATAAAGAATCACATGTTGTTAAATTTGAAAAACAAATGGAAGAAGTTTTGATTTTGCTGCTTGAGAATAAAATAAACAAAAAAGAGGAAAGGTAATAAAATATATTCATTTCTTGTTGGACAGTATACAAAAGTAGTTAATATTTCAATTCTTTTAGATTACCGCGTAGAAGAATTTTACGGAATTTGCGGGAAAGGAATGATGCTTTCTCATTAAATGATAGCTGTTCATTCGTTATTTCAGCCATTATTCGTTAATTTATTATTTATTTCCCAATCTTCTATTTCCAACATGATGTGGATATGGAAAAGAAAATAATGATTGTCAAAAAAATAATAATACCAAACAGCTGATCGCTCACAAGAAATCTCACAAGAGAAGCATCACAATTTTCGCATCACTGACATTCGTGAGTTGTGACCACATCACAGTCAGAATAGGGGCATAAGAAAAAAAATGCAATTTGTTCCAACCATCCCCATACCAGGGGCGGTTGAAACAGTAATTGGAGTCAGTTAAAATACATGCAAATAATACAAAATATAATATTGTTACATGTTTTATTCATTATTTATTTTTAATTATAAGAATAATTTTAGCATTTTTTGACAATATTTATCAGTCTTCAATGTTTCAATATTTATTTAATTATTTATATAAACAAAAACAACGAAACATCAGCAGTTTCTTTTGAACAAAACAAACTAAACGAAAATAATTTAAAAATAAACTTAAAGAAATCGTAACTTCACTAGGAGTAACTAGTTGAGCACTTGTAGAGTGTTTCGGCAAAGTTTGCTGCATAATTATGAAAAAAGAAAATGTTTCAACCGTCCCCGACCCCTCTTTTAGGTTATAAAATGTATATAGTAGTGATAACAATAATGACACATCAAAACCAGTCACCATGTTGTATTTTACACTCTTCACTTCGAAAACAAAAATACACTCAATACTCTCAGATGAATAGAAACAACAGTTATATAGAAAAATATCCGAACAAAAATACTTACTTTAGGTTCTCAATGTACACAATAGGGCCTACCGTAAACAGCAGAAGCGCGCGATGAGCGAAGCACGTCTTACGTTCGCTCGAACCCGTTGCCGCTTCGTAGGCCCTTTGGACCAGAGTAGTTAATGTAGTTAAATGTAGTTAATGTAGTAAATAAAAGAAATTGTAGCAGACGTAGTTTCAAATGTCAAATGATCTTTTAGTTGTCACTTTGAAGTTAGATATTTGCTTTTTGGGTTGTGGTTTGCTTATTTCATATAAGAAAAAAATAAAAATAAAAAAAACAACATTAAATAAATAAAACTCAAGTCGAAGTCGGATTGCTTACTGGAATTCTATTGTTTTTCTGTATTTACTACGTACTAAGTAGGCGTAACAAATTGTAGTTAATTAGGAGTGTAGTTTATTTAATTTACGACACGTAGTTAATGACGTAGAAAATGTAGTGTAGTTAATTCGGCCAACCCTGCTTTAGACCCATCCGCGCACCGTATGCGGTTCTCGAAATATTTGGGTTGTTTCAACCGTCCTTTGGTTAGCATTTAATCACATGACTCAAACTCATACATCATTTTTAACGATCATTTCTCCAAGAATTTTATAGCCAAACCAATGCTTCAATGCGAAACTAGTACAATATGTAGTCGCGAAACCAACGTCAGAAATCAGGCGCGCGTCTTTTCTAGTTGATATGCGTATGTTTTGCGTATGAGGGGGTTCACATAATCCAATAAGATATATTGGACCGGTTAGATGGATGTCGGACGAACCGATAACGTTAGCGTTCACTTTGTCTAACATGAATCGAAGAAAGATAAGGAAGGCGTATTTCAGTACATGAATGTATGAAAAGGTGACCAAAGTTTTCATCTGTTAATTTGGTAACAGAATTACAATTCAAAATTCCAGGGGACTATCACTATATTTTTAATTTCACGCCACGTTAGACTTTGTTAGGTATAACAATTAAAATTAATAATTTTCGGACAATTTCGATGGTTTTTATTGAAATATTGGAAAAGCGTCCAAAAGTGTCCACGATTTTCAAAAAGCGTCCATTTCAGCTAATTATCAAAAAATTATCGCTAATAAGCATTCAAATGGACACCTTCACGTCCCAACGGCAACGCTGGTTATAAGCTTGTAGCTCATCACTGAGCAATGTGGTGTAATGGTAAGTGTGCGTTGGACTACTACGCCATACTGCCCGGGTTCAATCTCAGCACCTCTTTTGAATGCCTGACAAGCATTCAAAGAGTATCATATGTCACGACGAGTTTCTCAACTCGCGATTCGGAGTCGGCAAAAAACTGTAAGTCCCTTTCATTGGTGCAAAAATATAACACGCATATGTACGTATAAATGGTTACGAGAAGCAGCCCTGGTTCACCCTAAACTATAGCGCCAAGAAGAAGTAGGTACATTTATTTCAATAATTTTCAGAAATTAATGACATGATTGGTGGTTTTGAACAATTTGAGCGTTTATTCAGTTTTTCGTTTTACCAAAACTTATTTGTTGTTATAAATTACCATTTGCAAATTTGCGTACATTTAAATTATTTGTGAGTTTAGGTTTGACAAAAGAAAATGAATGTAACAATTTTCTTCACTATGTGAGAATAATTTACAACTGAAAGTTGACGTGTAATTCCTCCTACAAGTTTTGTATTTTGTTATTGAAAGTAATCGACAACATGTCTTTGCGACGAAGTCATTATAGTAGCGACAGTAGCAGTAGCTAAGTATGGGCGCTTATAAACTATGTCATTTTGGAGTTATTTAATTTTAATAATGAATTTCGTCTGAGCGAGGCAAACTTCCCGCAACCATTTGTGTGTGCGCATTATATTTTTGCACGAATGGAAGGGACCTACAGTTTTCTGCCGTCTCCGAACGGCGAGTTGGGAAGCTTTACATGACAAATGATACTCTTGAATGCTTGTCAGGCATTCGGAGGAGGTGGGCACTGTGAAAAACTTTTTAGGTGTTTGCGGCGGGATTCGAACCCAAGACCGCGCTGGCTCAGTAGTCGGACGCACTAACCACTTGCGCTACGGTGCCCAGGCAAAAGAAATAACTGCAATTGTTGTAGCCGACATTACTAAAAAAAACTTTGCATTAACGCCGAGGAAAAAGTTTCTCACAACTTTACACTGGCTTCAAAATGGAGTTACTGACATGCACGTAATATCTAAATCGACCGTATGCAGATCTGTTTACAGAATTTAATTTAATTATTATTATTATTTGCAGAGCCATGTAGGTGACGGGCCATTTTTAATGGTATTTAAGAGGAATCATGAACAATCACCCAATGCTGGCGTTTCAATACGCTTCAATAATTATCGACATCTGTGAAATGCAGTTTGTAACACTTGCAAAATCAGACTTATCGACTTATCTTTAAACATTTAATAATTATAAGTTATCAACGCTAAATCAATAAATTACTATATATAACTATAGCTAAAGGCTGAAGTTTTCTTTTTAAGTATGCTTTGGGACGTTGGAGAGTTTAAAATATTTCCCCCCCTTGTTAATTTTTACATCGTAGGTCAAATAATTTGGAAGCTTTCCAAACTAAAGGAATCCGTTCGGTGTTTCTGTTTGTCCGTTAATTAATTTAATTTTGAGGCCACCGTGTGGAATGTCAAATGAAAGCTCGTTAAAGCACGAATTCAAAAATATGTGAAATATTTTTTGTGTTAATTTTTTCTTAACACTTTTTCAAAAAAACCTTCAAAAATTGTTGTGACTGTACCTTATCTCTAAAATATCACTTAGAAAAATCTGATTAAAACCAAAAAACCATTAAAAAAAAAGTGTGGAAAGTAAAAAAATTATCAGGACTGCCCTACGTTTGACAGTTTTTTTTTAAATTTTGTTTTTTTTTTTAATTTCAACTACCCAACTGTTTACATATCCAGAAATGACGTTTACTTATCACAATCGCCTAAGACTAGACATCTACAGGGAAATTTGTATGTGCGAGAGTAAAAATTAAATGATTGTGTATGCCCCAAAAATTCGCTCCGTTACATCCATTGAGCCAATGTTTTTATGTTTATCAAGTTGCTTACATTTGTGTAGATAAAGGTACAAATTTAATTCTTTTTTCGCAAATTTTAATTTGTTTGTATTAAAATGTGCACCATAAATTCTGGTTGTCCGAACTTTCCGGGCGGCCAACATTGCCATTTATAATGTACATAGTACATACGTATAAATATTTTGAGTAAATAAATGAGTTCTTTTAGTATTTAGACATACACACATTTACACAATGTAATGTGCAGAATTATTACTTGTAAAAACAGTTGGAAAAGAGATAATTTTTTTTTTGCAAAATGTTTGTTAAATTCTTATTATTTTCAAAAGAGTTACAGAATTTACATTTTACTTTTGCAGTAAAATAAAGAGATTTTAAAAATCCCGAAAGAAAATTTTTTCGAGATAAAACCTTTCGAGATATTTGTACTTTCTAGATTTTGTCCATTCGAGATTTTTGTTTTCGAGATTTATCAAATAAATTTTCGAGATTTTTTTCGTTCGAGATTTTAGTCGATTGGGACTAAAATCCCGTTGAAATGTCAGAAATTTTATCAAATCTGGGCTTCGATACAAAATGTAGAGGTAGTACGGCCTTCAAATCTTATGTAGAACTGTGTATCTATATGGATGCATCAATAAGCTTCTTCGCTGTGCCATGCGAAAGTTGTTATTTTTGTACACCTGCAAAATGTTCTTGAAATCTGGATCAAATCCACTTTAAATAGCACTAATTGTACAGTTTATTATAATAGATTGCAAGATTGTCCGTCGATACATTATACCACTGCCTCTGCTTTTAGTACACAAAAGTCTGTTACCCCAAAAAGCAATTAATTAACAAACCCAAAACACTTCAAAATTCATCAATTCAACTTCAATTCCTGTCAATACTTCAGCGGTACTCAGCCAACAGTTCTGGTACAATCAATTTTTGGTTACTATTTCTTTTTAGGAATTCTGCTACATCCTTTCCAACTATGGTCGTCATTCGTTGTTCCTCCAATTACCATCTTAATCATCTACGCGCTAACGAGTACACCGAGAAGTAGTTCGCTGTTAAAATTACTTCCTCCCTTCGACAGTTAGTCGACTGACCAAGGATGCAATTAAGGAACACTAAAGGCATATCCTTAATATACATCCCTCTGGCGTAAAGCGTAAAGCGTTAAGCGAAAAGTGAAAAAAAGCAAGCAACGAAATTGCTAGTCCAACAAACAGAAGCTATTATAGACGAATACAACATCCTGTCAGTCATGATTAAATGTTCTCGTTTTAAGGATATTTGAGTCGTGCACAGAGGGACAACTCGTAGGTGGGATAGCCGAAAATGTTGTTTCTAGTACAGCACGGGATGAATGATCTTTTTATGGGGACAAGGATACGCGCCACTGTGGCAATTTCACGCTTCAGCGACAACTTAGTTCATCATACGATAGATCCTAATTTCTGATAGCTTGTCGCCTGTATCTTCCGTTCCTGGCCACAATGGCTGTCTAATGGAAGACTCTTTCCTGGCTAATGCTATACAGGCAGGGCATGTCTTCATTATTATACAAAAATGAACGAACGCACTTCTGCCAAAATGTACGGGTGAAGTAGCTGACTGAGAATAACACCTCCTGCAGACAAATATCAGTAGCAACAACAAGGATAGCGAAACAAACGACGCGATGAAGAGACATTGACATTTTCTCGTTTATTTTGCTACTTTCGTGTATGAACACAAATGAATATGGAGGGGCCCTTCAAGTCGTCTAACATTTTTTTCTTTGCTCTTTGCCATCCCCCGTTGAATTGGTTCACATTACCATTTTGTCGTGTCCAATGCGAATGCCAAAGACGTCATCATCATCACCATCATCAGCATCAGCCAACTACTCATCCCTTGCAGCTCTGAAATGGAATTCCGTTTACGGACCCATCTCTTGACATCGTCAATGTCACTCGTTCGTCCTGGCTGTGTTTAGTCGATGTTGCCCCCACAACTACCAATGGATGGGATGCCGAATTAAACAATATTTTTGTGTCACCCTTGGCATAGCGTAGCCTATTTATATGCTAATAGAAGGATACTCGTACGTGGTGAAATGACAAGACATATCCTAGTTGCTATAACATTCCGCCAGTGGTCGGGCAACCCTATGTATGTATGTGTGTGTGTGCCCCGGCCACAAATGATTAAGCACAATGGGATGGCCGAGGTCATCAATCCAAGCACACGAATATGCACTTGCCCTTTGGGTTTTTGGCTTTTGTTATGCAAGTTAAGAACGACTTTCCCACGTGAGTTGCTCATCCGTACACACACATAGACACACTCGTACCCAAGGAAGCCCGGTTCACATGTGGACAAAGCAATTTCCGATTTTGCATAATATTTTGCATTCCGGAGGTCGAAACAAGATTTGATCCTTGGCCAGATATATGCGAGGATGTGTGTGCGGGTGTGCCCTAGATGACTTATTAAAGATGTACCGGCTGTAATGGGATAATATCAAATTGCGAATGAGGGTGGCTATTTCCTAACAGTATCGGGGGAAAAGTTTTACATTTCAATTGGATGCAATCTGAAGATGTTTTCCTAGTTCGTCCGTCCGTCCGGCAATGTATGAGTACGAGTGCGAGTATTTCGTGCATTGTTATTGAAATAGAGGATGTGCATTCATTATTACGGAATAATCTTTTTTTTTTTTAAATGTAACTTTGCAGCAGGTAGCAGATACTCGTATTTTGTCTAATTGTGTGCATAAATTAGTTAGAATATTATGCATGCAGTAACTCTGGCTTATCTGGTAAAATTTGCCAACGAAATACTGATCAGTGTCGGATGGCAGCAAACTTCTCAAGTTAGGTTGGACTTGTGTGTCACAAAATGTGGTAGAAGAAGTTCATGCAAAGATTTCCGGCAAACATAACATCTTATTAAATATTATCTCAAACTCTGGTTAAAGTTTACATTTTGTTTCTGAATAAAGTTGGTAATTTTGTAATAAAGTCAATTAAAATAATGGACGGAACCATAGTAGATAGGATGCAAAAGAGTCGTGCAATATGTTTCTTGATCTTCGAGACTGATTAGGAATCTGAAGTATAGCGCGTGCAACATGGACACTTCGAAATATGTTCAAACTCATAAAATTTATTTAGTGGTGCGAGTATTTCAATATGCATAGCTACTTATTTCAGTATATAGTATTTAGTATTTAGAGATCGGTGCAATAATGGTTAGGTTCTTGGTGCTATTTCGCCGGAACTTCTATTCAGCGTTGACCAAGGTTTCCGAGATCATTTAACCCCATCCCACACATCAAACATCAGAAAACCATTTAGCATTTAGCATAGTGACAGGCAGTATAGCACTGAGGTAATCTCATTCATACCATAAAATCGCTTACAGCGACATCGGTCATAACGAAATATCCGTTATATCGACCAAATTCTTAGGTCCCGATTGAGCTGCATTATAATCCCATTGGAAAACAAATCGTTTAAAACGACATCACTTACAATAGGGTTGCCAGAATGGTCTAAGCTAACCGAGGACAAGGGGTGTTAAAAAAGAGGACTTTAGAGGACACCGCCTACCTAAAAAAGGGGACTAAACCCAAATGAAAACTAGGTTATAAAGGTAACCATTTTACCATTGGTATAATAATCTTCGAAAACATGAAGACCGCTTCAGGCAATACCTTTGTACGTATGTCAATACAATTGATTTGCTGATAGAAAAAAATCGTAGCAAAATAACAAAACGAAAGAAACCAATTTCCTTAATTTTTGCCTTGATGATTTCTTGCCACTCAGCACTACACTAAAATAATAGAACAATAACAATGGCCCACACCCCACAACCATACAATTTTACATGTTTTAAATTTTTTTTAAATTGTTTCAATATTGACATATCTTGTTTTTATATTTTCTGGATATTAGTGTGAAAGACAGACATTAACCTTTAACTGGGTAGGTGGGGTGCTGACAACACCCCAAGCCCTTATTTTTCAAAAATATTATACCTTGTACAGTACCTTCCTGTTGTTTTCTATTATACCGATTCAGATGGTTCTAAAAAAATTTGATTGCACAAGTAAGCCGTGACAGACTCTTCAAGCTGCAAGGGTGCTTTCAACACCTCACCTACCCAGTTGTGTAATTTTTTTTACTGGGTGAATTTATATATGTAGGTAATTTGAAAATGTCATTTGAAAAAGATCAGGAACGCATTCAACTGTTATTGACACTATATAAGAAAAGATTCAAGTGAAGAGTCGGACTTAATTGATACGGATGATGGCGAATTTGTTAAAACAAAAAATTGTTTCAAAAATTAATACGGAAAGCACTATTTTGGAAAGGACGACTAAAAGCTCTATAGAGGGGTCTTAAGGTTAGTTCTTTTAACATTGTTCTACCCCAGAGCGATATCATAATGGCAATTCCCCCAAAGAACCACTTACCAGAGGAAAGATAAGCATAATAAAGTGAAATCATGATTGGGGTGTTGTCAGCACCCCACCTACCTACTTAAAGGTTAAAGAGTAAACAAAAAATAAATATGGTTTACTTATATCGTCGTTGAAATACTTATCAATCTTGGAAAAATCTTCTTGAAAAATCAGAATATTCTATTGTAGTCAAAATGTACGTAGTACACTTGGGTAAGATTATTTTATATTTATTGGGAAAATGAGTGAATGGAGAAATAAAGGACAGACGAGGACAATTTATAAAAAGTATAGAGGACGGACAGTTGGCGACAGGTTAAAAAAGAGGACATGTCCTCGAAAAGTAGGACGTCTGGCAACCGTAACTTACAACGACATACGTATAGCTTACAACGACCGATTTTTCCTTTTTTTTAGAAATAAGATATAACGACTAAAATCGACGCAACTATTGGTGCGACTGCTTTTTTTTTAAAACGGTAAACTGTTTATCTGTAGATGTGATGTATCTTTGTACATATAATTTCAGATATGTTACAGCTTACCGTTTGTTGATATTACATTTTTTTTGTTTAACTTTTATTATTATTTTAGAGTTTGTTCAACAGAAGCTTGGAAAATTACTTAGTGCTTGTTTCAGTGTAACGAGTGGTCGTAGAAGTTTCATTTTGTTCGGTTCGCATGAAGTTGAGTTGGAAAATGAATCAGAAACGATTAATTAACCTTGTTATCGGTTATAGCGACCAGATTCGTCGGTCCCTTAAAGGTCGTTATAACCGATTTTGACTATACTATACTCAGATGGAGATGGAGACAACAGAAACTTCAGATGTACATTTTTGACCTTTTTTTGCCTTTTTGGTGCTATTTGTCGACTTTCCTGTTCACTTTCTTCTAAACTAGGTATACGATTTGTCATTGGTCACACGAAAGAAATTTAAGTGTCCATACGTATGTATAAGCGCAGGTTTTTCTCACTCGTTGTTTACACTAGCGCGCATAAAAAAATATATCCATACAAACCAATGCAACCTAAATACGTTTATGTATCAAAATATACATGCATTTCTTCTTGTGCCGTACGTGCAATCTCAGGTATTCGCCGCAGTTTTATTTACAAATCTTTCATCTGACAAAAACCGTTAGACATCTTTGAAGTATTTCTTCGTAAGTGTGCGCCTTTTCATCTGGCTTCATATTCCGTGACTACTGGTCATACTTAGTGCTAGTCTGTTGAATATTGCATGTGCTAAAATGTGTTCTGTACCTAAAATATTTATCATTGAATGTGAAAATGCCCACGGCCCGTGAAAAGATTCAAGTCAATTGCAAAATTGTGTGGTGAAATTGGAAAAAGGTTTTTGGTGCACACATATAAGAGTTTTCAAATAACAGGTGAGTCCTAGTAGTCCAAGGGCAATACGTAATACAGTCAAACTTCCCTATAGCGAATTTGCACGGGACCAGAAAATCACTTCGTTATATAGAAAATTCGTTATACAGAAATTAGGAATTTTTATTTATTTTTTTTCAACTTTTATTAATAGGAATCAGTAATTTTAGTTTGGATTACACTCTTCCATTTTTCTTCCTCAACAAAATCTTTTAAAACATTAGAGATTCAGACATCTTAGTCGGTACGTTACTCCTCATCACCAGAAAGGTTTGAAATACGTCAATTGATGATCAAAAATTGCAGAAAATTATTTTTTAAAAATTCGTTATATGGAACAGAAACGCATTCCAGCTACAAAATTTGTTTGTTGTAGAGAAAAATTCGCTGTATGGAAATTCGTTATAAGGAGATCAAAACACACTAAAAGTTGAACGAGACGAGCTTGTCTACTTGAAAAAAATTCGTAATAGGGAGAGCTTCGTTGTATAGAAGTTCGTTATAGGGAAGTTTGACTGTATTTGGGAATAATAATAGTATTTTGTACGCTATTTTTTCAGCAAATCAATGAATTGCGCTGAAAACTCCAAATTGGATTCAAATATTAAAGTCAACGACGTGACATCTTTTATCTTGGCCCCACTATTTCTGCTCATGTTGAGAGATCCTTTAGTTCATTCAAGGCTTTCCTAAGAGATAATCGCAGGCGATTGTTACCAGAGAATTTCAAAATGTTTTTGGTTGTACGTACAGTGCTATTAAAATGTTAATAATACCTAATGTATAAAATAATAATTATTAAATGCCCTTTTCCTGCCTTTTTTTGCGGTCCTCCTATCCTTGCGCTTCGGGTAAATGGTGTCCTGAGTGATGTCTTGATCTTGGCGGTATAAAATAGTTAAATAAGTTGAAATTAAAATCCGTTTTAAAAAATTTATGATGATTTCGCTCAAGCAAATGGAGGTTTATTATATTTCCTATCCTATCAAAATATTCGCAAGAACAGTTATGTATGTATGTATGTACAATATATACTTTTCTTCATTAAGAGCATAAGAACAATAATGTGAATTAAGCAATCCCCAGTGGCGTTCAAATTAGCTCCCACTCACTATTGTGTCTTTATTATCCCGGCACACGATCCATTCTAATTTAGTGGCAAATCCACACCAAAAATAACTAATTGACACAAACCCCACATATTAACCGCGCGCCACCATCATCAATATGCAACGAATGAAAATCATTGAACCGAATGTAATAAATTTAATTTGTTACCAATTTTATTGGAACTCTCAAGCGCTACTGCTTACAAAATAAAAGAGGCAACAACGTAAAATAGTAGAACCCCATCGTTTCAGCACTCCATAATAATTACAGTCGCAAAGACGAAACTTTATCATGTGCCTTCAACCCCCCCATGGAGCAATAACTTTTGCACCACCATCCCTAGTCGCATGAAGGTGTTAGTACAGCGATAGTGGCATGGCGCGGTGTGTATTTAATTACATCAGAAGAAGAAGAAAAACAACTGCGACTACGCTACTGGAATTCTAATTATAATAATGATTAAATATCGTTAAAATCTGAGATAGGATAACCCACCGCCATCCTTTTTTAAGGGGCCGCGGACTATTGGAGAGTGCGTGTACTTGTTTCTGGCTTAACGAATGATATCATGTGCGTTACGTTCCATTCTGCTCAGCGTTCAGTGGGGTGGATGACTGATACGCGTGCGATGGAATGAAATTTATTAACGTAGCGAGAAATTACCTTCGTACACTAATGAGAGACAATTCATATCTGCAGAGACAAAGCGTTCGGCATTAATGGACAAACAACAAAAAGCCATCGGATAACGGGCATCAAGTAAATGAATCTTTATGCTGTTGAAACTTGAAAGTCGTCTTGAAGGTCTTTGCGAAGTTCTAGTGGTGAAGAGAAGATTTTTTTTTTTGTTTTTATGTAACGATGACCAGTGCACAGTGCGGTCACAAAGTGTATAATTTAAGGCTTTAGGATTTTAAATTTAAATAAAACAAAGAGCATTAAATATTTTAATAAAATTTTATTGTTTTAAATGTTGGGCTATTCCATTGTCTATGGAACCATCGATTCTTGTGGTATAACTTTCAATGGCTGGCTTCACGGATGTAGGTTTAAAGTATTCCAAAGCGAATGCTTAAGTATTGCCTCACAAAAATGAATACAAAAGGGGTCAGATTAGACAATATGGATAAAGAATATACGGGCACGCCGCCGTCTATATAGCCTGCTCCAAATTGTCATCTGTGAGCTGTGGTGGATGCAATGCCTTCCAACGATCAAATTTGGATTCTCAGAGCCCCGAATTTCGCAATTTGGTTTGTTTACATACCCACCGAACTTTCCGCTATTAAGCTGTTGAATAAAATAAAGAACACTTCGTTCACTGTCTGTTATAGCCGAATACTGAAGGTACTACGTACATACGTATACGTTATGTTATGTATGTATGTATGTCCAAAACTCAAAATATTAATTTTTTTTTTTTTTTACAAAATTTTAGTAGCTAGAGGTTGAGGATGGCAAAAAGTGAGTTTTTATCCACTCGAGTGGGGTGTCAAATGAAAGGGCACTCACTACAGTTTCCATAAAAGATATTTTTTTTTTTTAAATTTTAATCTCGACTTTTAAATTGCCTCCCTATCTTTATAATATCTTCATTATCATCTCCGAACTGTAGAAGCTTAAACTATAACCGCTCCTACTTCCACTCTCAGGTGAAGATACCCCACTGTAAAGCAAATACCTACCGCGGCCCAACTCAATATCATTCTTATTGTTTTACATGATAAGTAATTAAGACAAGGAACAAGTCAACGTTCGCCTGCTTTCTGTATTCAAAAGTCTTTACCCATACACATTTTTACGGTTGCTCGTAAAACCAAAAAAGGAAAACCCCATTCAAATAGGACAAAGAACCCAAGCGCGAAACAAAAGAGTTAGAGCCTTAAGATGCGCCCCTTAAAGAGTTTTACGTCATATTTTTACGACAACCCCCAGACCCACAGGATAAAAGATTTGTATAATGTACACCGAGCTGCAAAAGTACAATCTCCTCTGTGGTATAATGCAATCGGTATGCCTGCCTCTACCACCGCCTTCTTTTCGTGTTTAACTTTAAACGAATCGCAATAAAAATGAAAACTGCCAAGCGAAATATTCGATACCCTTTTTATGGTTATTGCAAGGAGATGAATTTGTTAAACGTCATTTTAAGGGGTTAAGAACGCTTGGAAGCGCTCGAAAAGCGGTTGTTTATTCTGAGAGCACTTTGTTTACCCACGGACTTTGTACACGGACGGACCCGTGTTTCTTTGCTCAGTACCGGAACCATTCTATGTGCATACGTATACTAATGCGGTTGGCAATTTCAAAGCCACAAAAGTAGCGCAATTTTATTGCAACAATCCACAACCACCCTCCCATCCTTTGAATCATCGAGGATTTCGCCTTTTTCCATTTTTTAACTACGCAAGATGATGTTTACTTGGGACAAACAGATAAACGGTGGTTCATATTTTTTAAGAAATCATTTCCCGCTGCGCGATGCGCGTTGTTTTTTTTTTTTTTTTTTTGGATTTTTTGACGATTTTATTGAGCGACCGTAAAATGTTATCTCTGATCGGTAATGAGATTTTTGGTCGGTGGACGCAGTAGCAGCGCAGCGTGCCGGGAATTGATGGGCATCGCTTTTCATAGCTTTTTTTTTTAACTTTTATTTTACTTGTCGTGGTGCGTGTTTGAATTATCATCTGTAGGAGTGATTGTGTGTTGGGGTTTTTTTTTCTCCAAGGATATCAATTTTCTATTACGGTTTATACGCAGCTTTGTCAATTGTTTGCTTTCGTTTATTGTTATTAGATTATTTTTTTTCTATTGCTAGGCTTGGGGCGTAAAGTATATTGTTTAAACTGTGCATGGAGACTTCGATGTGCGTCAGTCAAAGGGTTATACTAAATGAAGCTTGTGTACATTTTTACACTGAAGAGTACTTACTAACCAGCTAAAAATATTTATTGGTCCACAAAAGAAGAAGTGTTGAATAACTGACGACATATTTCATGAAATGCTCAATAAGAATGAAAATAGATTCATCCCTTAAATGTGTAGTAAGGCAAATGTGTTCCTGGAATTTACGATCTTGAAGATAGCGATGAAGGTAGAAGTGGCTGCCAGTAACAAGTATCAGGGCACTAAGGCCTATAGAGGCCCATTGTGATACCAAGTATCTTGGGGATATTTACCCCGCTACTCATGAGAACCATTTGGAGCTTTTTATAAAGCGAAAAAAGCTTCCTACGTCTTTTTGTGCTAGATCGTTAAGATCATCGAAGAAGTATTCTCCTAGGTGTAGTTTTCTACTACTAGAAAGTGCTGGGCATGAGCAGAGCAGATGTGTTGGGTTTTCCTCCTCTTCTTCGTCTGCGCAACTTCTGCAGAAGTGATTTCAGATGATGCCAAGTCGAGTTGCGTGCTTACTTGCGTAATGACACCAATAGTCGTACGTATATGTCTTTTTAGTGACAAAAGGTTTCTAGAGCGGTTAAGATCTAATCTAGGCCAGATCTCTTTGGTGGCAAGGCAGGCAGTTCCACCTTCCCATCTAGCGTTGGATTTGTTGACTGTGCCAAGTTTGAGTGTTAGCTTGTAAGTAGCGAGCGGCATACCTATATTTTCCTTATCGGGTAGAATAGGTATTGTTGTTCATATTTTAGAGAGTTCGTCAGCTTTTCAATGAAGCGCAAGCGATGAAGATATACAAACAAATTGGATCAAGCGGTGAGGGGACTCTTTTGCTCGACTCTGAGGCGAACAGTGGGACAACATTTCTAAAAAATCGTTGAGTTAAGAGCAGTGTTTCTCCAAATCCTTAAAATATTTCCAGTATACATGTATATTGGAATGGAAAATATTGAATTTGAAGCAACAATGCTGATCAAGCCGACGCCTATTTGATGAATATAAACTTACCTCTGAGACATACATATGTATGTATGCGTTGCACATGCATGCCCCGGATGCACTACAGGTGGATATAGTTGCAAGGCAATCAATGACGAGTGGATATGTGGATTGGGGCGGCAGTCTATTGTTATGTTCGGCTCTGAGTTGTACTTTTGATGTTCAACAAATTAAATATACATAATTAAATAAAATTAAATTTGTTTTACTGCCGAAGTTCGGTTTTGTGTTATCCCGGATTACTATATATTGTAATGTACTGGTGTAATTCAATTCATAATCCTTCAAGTGAACAATGCACCACCTGCTGTTGAATCTGTCATATGACTGACAACGGCAGCAAATAAAAAAGGCCGGAAGACGAGAATAGGAAAATGGCCACTTTTTGTTTTGAAGGAGAATAGAAGGCGGACGCTGACAGGATAAGAAAGCAAGATAAGAAAATAAGAGAAATTTGTAATCCACCAGAATGAAAATAATGAAAATATTATTGTTTTAAAATTTTTCCTAGAAGGGAACGAAACAACCGACGGACTGGCCAGGAAAGGCTTTGATGTGGATATAACACTAGCTGACGGACATATGTTACTGGCTTTCAACACAGCTTCAAATCGAATAGACTGCATCACCAGTAATTTAGTCGAGGAGCGATGGCGTTACGCTAGCGATTGTGCCATAACCCGCAACCTGTGACCCGCAGTCGACGAAAAAAGAACAATATCCCTATTTTTCAAATCCATGCACTCGTCGGTATTATAACCGGACACTGAAAAAGAGGAAACATGGCCAGAAGATACGGCATCCTTACATATGACTTCTGTAGAAGCTGCATATATGAAGATGAAATAGAATCTATAGCAAACCTTCTATGCAACTGCCCTCTTCAAGAACGGCGCCTATTTTGTATGGGAGCACGGTTCTTCGACTGGCTGGATGAGCTGACTAAGATACCGCTTACAGACCTAATGAGATTTATTAAAATATTGAAATATTATTGTTAAATGCATGTTTCTACAATTGACCTTTACAGCTGAGTGAAATTGCATTAACTGCAAACGACCCTCCTGACCTAACCTATCGCCTATGGTTGATAGTCGACAAATTGTGTCTGTAAAGTAACGAAATTCAACTTGTTTTAAACATTCGGCATCCACTTGTTGTCATGAACAGTCATGAACGTGATCAAAATGCTTTCATTTAATTAATTAAAGCGTTTTGTTTGGGGCACTGTACCTTTCGAATGATATATGTATGTATTAGGTTCATTCGCCTCCTTTTATAATCAATACCTAACAAAGTTACGGCAATTTATGATGTTCGCGTATTGAGCAGCTAATTTTTCACATCTAACAGATGGAGCTGTCGTATTTGACAGCTGTCAAGTTATCTATATGTACGTTGGTATATTACATATGTATGTAATGTACATATAAAAGTTAGCTGTTCGTTTGATCCTTTAAAACTCAAAAACTAACCATTCGGTTGAGCTGAAACTTACACTACATATATACTTTTTATGATGTTTGAAGTATTCCCAAATCAAAAGTTCTCAAGTTGTCCGAAAGATGGCGCTGGAACACAAAAATTTCAAAACTAACGGGCCGATTGAACAGGAATTTACAAAGTATATTTATAATGAAGTGAGGAATGTTCGTAAATAAAAATTTTTCAAGTTTTTCGATAGATAATGCAAACAACCAAAGTCTCAACTGACAAATAAATTTCATATACATGGTATGTTAATATATAGATAAACGCTGAGACCATTTTTTTAAGGTTTAATGCCTAAGGGGGTGAATTGGGAAAAATAGAATTCCTTAATACTTTAATACACTGGTCCCTCGCTTTGCGCGGGGGTTAAGGGAATGAAAAGTCTCGTGCAATGCGATATCGCGCAAAGCGAAACCACGCAAAGCGAAGTACGAATTTCATGTAATTTAGGGTGTTGCGTATCTGAAAAATGAAATGTAAGCATTTATTTAAGCCGCGCAAATCGAATTTTGGTAGGCGAATACATTTCGCGCAGATGTGAAACCGCGCAAAGATAGGGACCAGTGTACAAATTTTCTTAGATAAACCATTGTCATTGATCGTAAGTCTGTTAAGCGAGGATTGCTTGTGCACATATTATGTGAATAGTCTTTTTAAGAGCCAATGAAACAGACGAAGTTCATGACCAACCTGTCGCAAATGTACGCAAATCTACGAATTGCAGTCAATAGACGACGCATTATTACTCCATTTGTATTCGAATGTATTGTTTTCGATCACGATCCGGAAATTAACTATAGTGAATACATTAGTTGTTTTTGGACCAATGAACAAATGGTGTCGATATTGCCGAGCACTGAAGAACAAAGGCGAAACGCCAGGAATATGCTGGTGTGAATAGAAAAATTTTGTTGCCATCAACTATTTTTAATGTCAGGAAAATGATATTTACCTATTTTAAACAGATGAAATTTAAATTCGTTAAAATACATTTTAGGTTACATATCCGATTTCAAGCACTTCCCGAAGAACAACATTCGCAAATACAATTCGTGCTTCCAGATGACATCGTTTGGTGCACCAAAAGTCTCTCGGAAAAATATCATGACATTTTGTTTCATAAAAATATTCTCGGGCTAGCACTACTTGGTATATAAAGCTAAACTAAAAAATGAAAATAAGTTCCGCAGTGAAATTCATTTTCGCTCAACCAGCTCAACTGATAACATTAGAATTGTGGCTTAAAGTGAGATACCGAATAATTTTGTTTGCGCTAAATTTATGGAATAGAACCTGAAAGGTATTTTTTTTGGCATGATAGATGATTTCATCGAATGATGACTTCAATTGGCAGGGAATATACCCAGCGAATAGACTTCAAGCTGTGGCGTTATGTTAAGGATAACATTTATGCTAATATTGATATTTTTTTCCAAATCTAGTTGCAAGAGACGCCGATGCGACAATTTTGCTGATATTGTGTCTCGTTGTGTAAAAGCACAGCCTGCACTTTAAATGATTGGATATTCAATTACTCGAACACATGTGTTTGAAATCCATCGTAATAGCAGCCGTTTAAAGGCACTATTTCCATATAATTTTTAATAAAATAATAAAAATAAATAAATACCCCCGTCGTTTTCATCTCCAGCTACTGTAGCACAGCAATAAACGTCAATTTATTTATTCAATTTGTTGGTCCTAATGTCCCTGCAGTATCTCTATGCGTTCCTCCTTGTTTTTTGTTTCACATACATATGAACGTACTCGTATGTACGACTATAACTGAATTCACAACCTTTCTGCATATTGGACTGCAGCAGGTGCTAAAAATAAATTATTTCGCAGCAAGAAAAAAATAAAATCCACTAGTATGGCATATGGCACTGGCAATAGTAGTAGGACCGTTGAAATGGCACGAACCATTTTGAAACGGCTATATTAACAAATAAATGTATTTTTAATGCTGTCATTAGTGTCAGAGGCGATCGTTAATACTAGCATTTTACCAACACACGATGAGACGAAGCAACAAAAAAGAAAAGCGAAAAACTTTGGCACTTAAGATAATTATCGAGCAATTTTACTTTATCTTGATTAGCATGTCCCATGTCAGGACACCCGGGAATAAGGGGACGTCAGGCGCAAGCAGTCATAGGCTGGCTGTCAGAAGACCTAACCACTATAAAGTCCTCAAAGTCTTAGTGCTAATTCTTAAAAAAAAAAAATGCCAAAAAAAGGAAGTCGGTTTCGCGGTGGCGTTTATCATGTTCAGCGTCACATTCATCACGCTAATGGGGGTAGAAGTTCAAGCTGGGAGCGATTGGGGCGGGTGGCCAGCTGGCCGCCGTTGACTAAGGCCACACGAAATTACTTCCGCAGATGCAAGTGCGGGTATCTTTCTATCTCACTTGATGTCATTTGTAAAGTTGTTTTGATTCACCATTGAAATTTTGTAATGCGCCCGACAAGAAATTAATTTAAATAGGGGGCCCGGCCCTTCTTCCAGATATTGGGTCGTGATTTATTAGCGGTTTTGGTGGGCGGTTGCATTAGGGTAATTACGATACGATTGTGACTGGGCAAATAAATTAATTTAATGTGGTCGTTTTAGATGTTACGCACAGGGTGGTGGTGTTGTGGTTAGATAGCGCTTTGTTCATAGATGAAGATGTTGGCTTTGTCTTATTATTTATTATTTACAATTCATGGTGAAGGAATGTTTCCACACATGTTCATGGAAAGCAGCAGAAACTATTTCGTTACATCTTTGTCAGTACTTGATTGTTTCGATCTGTTTGATCTTTGGAAAGAAGAGGTCTTATATTCGCGATAGACGTTATAAGCGGATCTGTCATCATGTAACGTGTGAATAAAACAAACAGTTATGAAAGAATATGAGAACTTTCAACCGGTAGGTTATGTGATTTATTGCAATCATACTCTGGCGGTAGACTTCCATTCCATCCGTTTGTCTACATTTT
Organism: Brachyopa scutellaris; assembly: GCA_949775065.1. Classification (NCBI taxonomy): domain Eukaryota; kingdom Metazoa; phylum Arthropoda; class Insecta; order Diptera; family Syrphidae; genus Brachyopa; species Brachyopa scutellaris. Next base: position 33,335,025 of record OX459112.1, on the reverse strand, counting down.
GGATGACGCTGAGGCATAATTTCTAATGATAATGCATCCATCGATCTTTTGCCGCAAACCAATAGGTGTTTCGTTCGCTATGTGGCAAGTGGCACCATCCTGTTGGCATCACATATTGTCCACATCTATAGCCTTCAATTGGGGCCACAAAAAATCCATTATCATTGCGCGATTGCATATGCTGTTCACGGTTAGAGCTTGGCCGGCTTCGTTTTCGAGGAAGTACGACCGGCCCTATCAACAACAATTCTTGGACTTTCATCCATCCAGGTGCGACAATTCAGCTTGTTCACAATCTATCGAGACGAAAGTGTGCGTCATCGCTGAAGATGATTTTCTGCGTAAAGTATGTATGTATGTATGTATGTATATATACTGAAGTATTTTATTTCGTTTATAACAATCTACATATACCGTAATGGACAAATAAAAGTTACCACCTCCGAGTTTTTAAGAACCTTTCGCTACAACTATGATTTAACATTTTTAGAGAGTAAAATTATCAGTAAATGCTTTCAGCACTCGTTGATGGTTAATCTTGAGATAGAAATTTTTTATTTGGGAAGTTTTTACTATCATATTTTTAGTGCAATACAATAATGTGTTAATGTAATACAAAAGGTGAACTTAACATATATAAACATTATAAACAAATTTGATTGAAATCCGACTAAGCTATTTACTTTTATTTAGGATTTTAAATCAGAAGTACGTAATTGGAGGATGACAAGTTGATTAGTACTTTGTGTGACCACCGCGGGCCTTGATTACAGCTTGAATTTTCCGTGGCATAGAAGTCACTATATTTTGACGGTATTCTCTTGTTATGTCATTTTCCAGGCTTCCTGAATTGCTGTTTTAAGTTCTTCTTTTCTCTTTGGGTTCCTGGACACTATTTTAGCCTTTGAATGAGCCCAGCAATTCTCGATCGGGTTCAAATCGGGCCTGTTTTCAGGCCAATCCAGTGTTTTTAGACCAATGCTCGCCACAAAAACCTTCACCTAGAGACACATAAGATACAAAATGATGGATTAGTTACACCATTTCATTTCGAATGCTCTATCGCGTTTTTTAATGAAGGAACTTTCTTTTTTTGCTCGATGGCATGGCAGAATCATCCTGAAATATAGGATCAATAGTTACAGGAAACAGGCCATCTATGGAAGGCACTAAATGGTCCCTTATGACATCGATATAGCTGTCTCCGTTCATTGAATCGGTGCAAAATACTAATTCGCCTTGACCGAAGTACGAAATGCAGCCCCATATCATAAAACATAGAGGAAATTTATTGCTCGTTAAAACGCACTCTTTTTTTAAATCTACTCCGCTCATCTGCCGTATGTACCGGATACCGTTCGATGAATTCAGGTTACTTTTGCTTTCAATAGTGAAGATAACAGCTTTCCAGTCATGTTCTGTCAAGTTTTGATGAGTTTTATCAAATTGCAACCTTGCAGCTTTCATTTTTGCGGTCAAAGATGTTTTATTTCGTGGTCTTCTGGCTGCCAATCCGAATGAATCTAGCCTTTTACTGACCGTACCGGTTGCTAGTTTTTTATGTGTTTCTTCGAAAAGCTCCGATTTCACTTGTTTTGCAGGTTTTCTTCGATTAGCGCATGAAATTCTTTTTAAAATTCGGTCTTCCCTTTCAGTCGTCTTCTTAGCTTTACCGGTGCCAGTTTTCCTGGCAGAAGTTCCATACACTCCAATTTGTTTTAGCAATTTTAAAACTGTGACATGGCTGCATCCAATTCTCTTAGAAATAGCTCGGGCTGAAAGACCTTCTTTATATAAAAACTCAATTACACCTTTTTGCTCAGTGTCAAGTTGTTTACCCATTTTGACTACACTGCAGTAAAAGTGGAATTGAACTGAATTGATTTGTAATTGATGAGAAAAAACATGAAAATGTAACTGTTTTTTAACCGCTACCTACTTTTCCGTGAAAAAGAAAATATTGGTTCTAGGGAATGACAAAAACTATGGCATTGGCAATCGGCTAATTTTGTCCCCCACGAAAATGGGGTCGTCAACAGATGGCGTTACTGTCTCAAACAAACGTTTGGCAGCTGGGTAGTAGGGGAGACTGGGTACGGTTGAAATAAAGGACGGTTGAAACAACAGAAATATTTCGAGAACCGTATGCGGTGGGCGGATGAGTCTAAAGCGCGCACGAAGCGGCAACGGGTTCGAACGAACATAAGTCTTGCTTCGCTCATCGCGCACTTTAGTTGTTTACGGGAGGCCCTATTATATACTGACAACCAAAAGTAAGTATTTTTTTTCGGATATTTTTCTCTATAACTGTTGTTTCTTTTCATCTAAGAGTATGGAGTGTATTTTTCTGTTCGATATGAAGATGGTAGAATACAACATGGTGACTGATTTTAATGTGTCATTATTGTTACCACTACTATTGTTCATACATGAACACCTTTTTAATTTTAGACCGCACACATCCTCTCATTCGAGGAGCAGATGTGCGCAGTCCACTTATCAATAAGTAAATAAAAATAGTCTTTATGTTAAATTCTCCTTTAAAGGAGCAGATGTGCACATTCGACGTACTGAACCAAAATAGATTTATATAGTAAATTAGTTAAAACTTAGAGTAAGAAATTTGTATAAAAGGAGAGAAAAATTGACAATTAAATCAGAGTCTTACAAACCCTCATCCTCGTTGTATTAATTTACAACTATGTAAATATATACAATTTTTAACTTAAAAGAGGGGTTGGGGACGGTTGAAACAATCTTTTTGGGTACGGTTGAATCAATATGTTTAGTTGTTGAATACACCACATGAACGTCACAGTATCATATTTATGCAGCAGACTTCACCAAAAGCCTCTACTAGTGTAGAGAGCTCGCGCTGTGTGTAAACATTATAAGGGTATTCATATCCCCTTTAGCGTGTGTAGATTATAAAAAAAAAAAAAAAACTAGTGCTCAACTAGTAATTTCTAGTGAAGTAACGTTTTCTTTCAGTTTATTTTTAAATTATTTTCGTTTAGTTTGTTTTGTTTAAAAATACTGTTGACTTTTTGTTGTTTTTGTTTACATAAATAAATAAATAAATATTAAAACATTGAAGAATGATAAATATTGTCAACAAATGGTTAAATTATTCTTATAATTAAAATAAATGATGAATACAACATGTAACAATATTATATTTTGTATTATTTGCATGTGTTTCAACTGACCCCAATCACTGTTTCAACCGCCCTTGGTATGGGGACGGTTGAAACAAATTGGGTTGTTTTACTTAATTGGATGTACTACTAAAAATAACGGACCTGGTACTAAAAGGACACTGCCCATTGGTAGATAAAAACACGATCTACCTCCATCATCGCTCGGCTTATAAATGGCAATACTATGGACGATATAAGAAAAATCGTTTCAACCGTACCCAGTCTCCCCTACCTATGATTATTCGATCTTTCCAGATTGACGATTGATTCGAAGCGGTTGTGTCTCGATATAGTGCGCAATTTATTGCTGTTTTTTTCACTTTTAAATGAACGAAAGTATTTTGTTCTGTGATCAACGAAGTGAATAAAGGTATTTACGCGGTGACCAAGTAAAAATTTGTTGTTGTTGTATTGAATTTTGTGTTTTTTTCCAGAACATTGTGATTTCCAAAAGTGAGGTTATCGGCACATCGAATCTGGAGTTGCATCAACACAAATTCCCTTTATTCATTCACTGTTTTTCTGCGATTTGATAATTTAAATTATTCATTCATTTTGTGGAGAACTAATTTCAATAGGGTAGTTTGTCAATGACCAATTCGTGCAATTGATTGACGGTTCTGACATTTTTCATTCAGGAATTTTCTGTGATGCCGCCGATACAAGAGGGGTGGCTAATCTACGTGCGAATGAAACGGAAAAACAGCGAGCACATCACAATGAACAAGCCCGTTTACGAGTGGTTAGTGGTCTTTAGCCAGAGGAAACAGCCGATCCTATGAAAGCAGATCGTGTAGTTAGAGCCACGCGTCGCGTCGTGCAAATGATGATCAAGATCATCGTAACCACAATCGACGTGAAGAGCGAAGGCCACGTGCGCCACCTTTCAATTTTAATCGTGGTGTATTTCGCTATGATTCCACACTCGTACACGATGATTTTCCGTGCGTTAATATTGAATGTCGTCTGTCAGCATTGCAATGCATTGAAGTTCTTAACGGAAACGCCTGGGTTTTGCTGTGCAGTAGGAAAAGTCAAAATACCCATTTTGACACCGCCACTGCAGCAGATATTGCCGTCGCTTTTGTATGAAGATACATCGTAATCACGCCATTTCCGGGCACACACCGAATAATACAAGGGCTGCTTCTAAATGACGTCATTTGGAGCCGCTGTTGTCCAAGAACGGGGTTACAATTTCACCTTTAAGGTAATGTCAGATGAATTTTCCCATATGTCCAATGTGGATCAATTGTTCCATTCCCCTTACACTATTCAGATCCAAACACAAATCTACCATCTTGCACTAGTTCTGTTCGTCTGTTGCCTGCATTGGCAATAAAACGCACCGGACAATAAAACAAACAACGCTGTTTATCACAAAGCGTTGCAGTGACCCGAAATGTGTGAAATAATTTTCCGTGTACATAAAATGCATTGAATTCAAATTAATTCCAAAAGAGTTTCATTCCTTCAATAGAGAGGCTCGGGAGGTTAATAATTTAATCAATTTTAGGCGGAACAAAGTTCGCCGGGTCAGCTAGTTTATAATTAATACGTTATCGCAGAAATTACAGATGTACCACTGTAAGGTGAAAAGTTCTCAGGCTGACGCAGAGATGGCGTTCCAATCAGCAAAAGTTCATATTTCCTGCCTGGGTGCACATGTCATTTGTTTGTATGACAAATTTTAACTTTTCTTGTCAAGTAGTTTGTTTGCAGTAGACGTCTTGCGTGTTTTTCGTTAAAATGGACAAACTTGAATATGGTGCGGTAATACGATTCTTCGTTTTGGATTAACCCCTAAGGAAATTCACCCAAAATTGACAAAAGTTTACGGGGACTCTGCTCCTTCCATGTCAACCGAAGCAGTGGGTGGAAGCCAGTGGTTCAGGGCCAAAGAAAGCGAAGTCGATCGCATCTGCCGGAAAGGTCATGGCCAGCGTATTTTGGGATGCGAGAGGGATCCTGTTAATTGATTTTCCTGAAAAAGGTAGACCAATTACAGGCGAATATTACTCCAACCTTTTTGACCAACTAGATGCCAATTTCGTGAGAAGAGGCCTGGGTAGAAGATGAAAAAAAAAAACATCTTCCCCCAGAACAATGCAACTGTACACAAGGGTGCGTTGGCGATGGGAAAACTGCGGGATTTTGGGTACGATTTGCTCGGCTATCCCACCTATTCTCCTGATTTGATACCCTCAGACTTCCATCTGTTCCTAAACTTGAAGAAATTTGTTTCTGGGAAGCGCTTCACATCCAATGAAGAAGTTGGAAGGGCCGTAGACTTCCAGACTCTCACATCCGGGAAGAAATACTGATGTTGGAGAAACGCTGGATCGAAGTCTTTCATTGTCAGGCCGACAGCTTTTCACCTTCCCTCGTATACGCCAATTTTCATAATGGACTTGGATAAACTTTACGTGTTGTTTTACTGTGTACGTATTCGTGGCTCAATTTATAATGAACTCACGATGAGAAATGTCAAAACAGAAGACAACAACTTTTGATGTATTTCACTGTCGGACTGAGAAAATACCCAATGTGATACCCTTTAATAGCGTAGATCCTTTTATCACCTACAGAGTTGTTTTACAGGAAATGCAGCAGTATGTAAGAAGTTTGCTTTCGAAATTATTCTTAATCTTTGGTGGAGAATCCTCGTCTAATGTTGTGCTTAGGATGCAGACTGCGGTGAAATGGTGCCTTGATCCCTTAAATTTACGGGACAACGAAATGGAATTCATTGAAATGTTTCTCATTTGTTTTGAACGTATTTCATATGTATATAAATGATAGCTTGTAAGGAAGATGGTTTTTTGTATTTCTATACAGAAACCGGTCTAGAGATAAATTTAAAAGAAATTCTTATTTTTAAGTATTTACGTATTTCGGAACTTCGTGGGCTCTTTTTGAGACCTGTCGATGTTGCCTTATATTTAAAGACTGGCTGTGATTACGCATGGAATTTTCTGACTTCGTCAAATCTTTGATCTGTTCCATTCTTTAAATATACATTAAGGGCCGATTTTTCAATATTCTGAGAAACAGTCTGATTGCTATCTAATGAATTAATATATTCGACTCTTTATCTACTAGATAACTAGATGTCTATTTTTCAATCATCGAATAACTGCCAGATTGTTACTCAACGATTTTCTTTATATCTGTCGAACTCAATTAGTTGAGTACATTCGGCTGTTTCAAATTTTTTAGGTTACCTTTTGGCATTTCTGTCGCACACGAAATTTTTCAGCGTTATACTTATCAACATTTTGGTCAACTTCGAGGAACGTGCGTTTACTTAGATGATTTAATTGTTTTCGGAAGGGGACATGATAAAAATCTAAAAAAAGTTTTTGACAGGGTTCGGGATATCGGCGTTAAATTTATTGCTTATAAATTTCAGCACAATCTAGTTTCGGTAAGTTACCTAGGTCATATTTTTTCTGAGGTGGGTATGAGCCCAGACCCCGATAGGATTGAAGCGAGATTCTCGCAATGGAACCTCCATCGAATAAAAAGGAATAACAGAGGAATCTAGGCTTGATTAACTATCTTCTAAGTTTTGTTCCGAATCTTTCAACGGTCTCGCAAAATTTAAGAAATTTACTTAAAAAAGATAAAGACTTTCTGTGGCAAGAGATACACAATGACACCTTCAATCAAATTAAGAAAATAATAACCAATGTTCCCATACTAAATCATTCTGACGAAAAGAAACCAATAATTTTACAATGCGATGCATCGAAAAGTGGTCTCGGCTGATGTCTTTTGCAATCAGAGGACCCAGTAAGTTTTGCTTCTAGAGCTCTTACAGAAACTGAACAGGGCTACGCCTAAATAGAAAAATAACTCTTAGCGATTACGTTTGCATGCACCAAGTTCCATAATTATATTTATAGAAGACAGACTACAGTTCCAACTGACCATATGCTTTTGGTCACTATATGTGGATAAGGTTTATTGTACACGGTTACAGAGAATGAAACTCAAACTAATGAAATGCAAACTGGAGGTAGTGTAGGTGCCTGGGAAATATTTGCATGTAGCAGATTGGCTTTCTCGTTCTTTTCTAGATGTCACTAAAACAAATACCGAAGATGATTTTGATGAAGTAATTCATTCAATAAATATAAGTGATGACAGGAAATATCAGCTTCAAATTAAAACTCAAAAATACCCCGAATTGAAGGCACTAAAAAAATTAATTTTGCATGGTTGGTCTTTTGAATCATTCTAGATAATCCCCCCTGTTCACCCAATTCCACTTTTGGTGGTCGATTTCACTAAAAGTGGAATTGGGTGTTCTGCATTCCGAACGAAACTATGAATTGTGGATTGCATGCTCGAAAGTGAATATTTTGGTGTTCTGCATTCCACTCAAGATAAGAGCTGTAAATTCGTGTTCTGCATTCCGAAAATCCTGTGATTTTAGTGAATTGAATTCACTTGATATTCTTGACGTGAATTGAATTCACATGCCGTTGTAAAGTGAATTAATTAATTAATTTGTTGATCAGAATCATTTTTAAAAATATGAGTAGAATAATAAGACTTTCCACAAGTGTATTAAAATAAGTTCTTTGTTTAATATAGTACAACACAAAAATTAGAGGCAAGAGAGTATTCTCTTGGAGAAAATCAAGATTTTCCAAGATCAAGATTTCTCTGACTCCACTTCTCGCAGGATATCAACAAATATTTTCTTACTCGCCCTAAAACTTTTTTTAGAAATACAAAAATCATTAAATAAATTATTTTTCTTTAGTTGTCTAACTTCTGTTTACAACGCTTCGGGAAGATCCAGAATGTTAGATTAATCTCGCAAAATCTTCCTGCGAACTCTCTCCATTCGGTTTTCACCAATCATTTACAAATTTTGTTTTCTTTAATAAAATATATTTTTTCTTAAAGGCTTAATTGACTTGCACAAAACAAAAACCAAGAACTGAAAATCTCCAATGATTTTGAAATGATTTGACAGCTGTGTTTGACATTTCAAACAAATAAATTCGAAGTGGATTCCAAAAATTCGAAATCACTCGGAATGCAGAACAGTGAATTCCATTCCGAGTGAATTTCAATTTCGGTTTCAATCCACTTTCACTCGAAATGCAGAACAGTGGGGAATGTTTAGGTCTCTGACTTAGCAATATTAGCTTTCTCTAGAGTTAATTTTTAAGTAATTGACTATCTTATTCTCTTCTCCAATAACAAAATCATCGTAAATATCGAAAAAAATCCATCTTTTGGCACTTAAAACTCACTTTTTACAGTTCATAAACAGACAGTTAAAGTTTATTCAGCTCACAGTCGGGCAGATAATTTGATTCGGCAGATATCTGATATAGGGCTGTTCGATTAGTCAGTGACTTTGAAACTCAAATTTTTTTGAAAATTTAATTTTTTTTTTCAACAAAGTCTCCATTTAAAGCGATACACTTTTCCCAACGATATTCCAACTTTGTTAACCCTTCCAAATAATATGATTTCTAAAACCCTATAAAATCGGCCTTTGTTGCATCGACAATCTCATCATTAGATGAGACCTTTTTCCGCCGAGCCATTTTTTTTCAAATTAGAAAACAAGAAATATTCAAAAGGAGCCAAATCTGGAAAAAGGGGTGGATGAGAAAGCAGTTCATAGTGCAATTCAGCAAATTTTACTGTTGCTACTGCGGTGAATGAGCCGGTGCGGTGCATTGGCGTGATGAAAGAACACTTTTATCTTCTATGAAGGAGGCCGTTTCCCATAAATTCTGCATTAAATTAATCCAATGGCATAGTACTGTCCGGTAATCGTTTTTCCCTTTTTTAAGTGGTTAATGAAGACTACGTCGTGGGAATCACAGAAAACCGTTACCCTGACTTTTCAGGCTGACGAACCTGTTTTTGCCTTTTTGGTGTACGCCCGCCTGAAGAAGTCCACTGTTTTGATTGTTCTTTCATTCCTGGCGTGTAGTGGTGTATCCAGAATTCATCAACTGTTACGAACTACCACGCCATAGAAATTCAATCGAATTACGCTTGAAGAGTTCCAAATTCTGATTTGAAAACTTCACCCGAATCCGTTTTTGATCAATCGTCAGCAAACGCGGCACCCATGTTGCCGATAATTTGTTCATGCCCAAATGGGCATTCCGTTGTGACGTCATTTGGATGTCCTAGGCGCTCAGTGTCTTTTATGCTTGTACGAAATACAGTGAACCACTTTTGTACCATCTGCTGCGGGGGAGTAAAGTCTCCATAATATTTTTTAAGTCTATCTTCAGTCTTCTTAATGGTTTTACCGGTCAAAAAGTAGTGTTTTATCAAAATCATGAAACTCACTCTTCCATTTTGAGCAAACAACACAAGCCAAAGTTCATTCGATCACTGTAAAAAAATCAATGTTTGACAGATCTGTTTAATTTTTTTCTTCTATGCGTAGAAAGAAACAAAGATGGCGGAAAAAACAACTCAATGCGATCCGAGCGCCATCTTGCATCAAAGTGACTGACCTATCGAATAATTGCTATCTGACTATTGAAAAATCCGATTTGTTGTTATCTGGCTATTGAAAAATGGGCCCTACGTTAGTGATTGCTTACTTACGTAACGGGCTCCCGACCCGTGAACAGTCTCTGCCTAAGACACGGCAGCCTTCCACTCTCTTCGATCCCGGGCACGCTGCTTCTGTTGTCTAGACCAAGAGCACTGGCATCTGCGGTAGCTTGGTCCTTAAAACGGAGGTTCTGTCTTCCTTGTCGTCTCGAACCTGGGGGCTGTGATTCGAAGATCCTCTTTGCTGGAGCATTGTTGTCCATTCGCTCGATGTGGCCGAGCCAGTGTAGTCGACGTGTTTTGGCTTTTCGGACTACATCCACATCTTGGTGCAGCTCATAGAGGTCGCGGCTGTATCTTCTCCTCCATTCGCCCTCCTCGCATACGGGACCGAATATCCGACGAAGAATTTTTCTCTCGAAAATATTCAAAATCTGCTCTGTTTTCCTGCTTATCGTCCAACACTCGGCTCCGTACAGCAGAACTGGCAGGATCAATGTTTTGTAGAGCATGCATTTCGTCTTCCGAGTTAGGAGTTTTGAACCCATTTGTTTTTCCAAACCGAAGTAGCAACGGTTTCCTAGGGTAAGTCTTCGTCGAATCTCCACTAAGGTGTCATTCGTGGAGTTGATATTTACTCCGAGGTAGGTAAACTCCTTAACCACTTCCAAGTTACTGCTGCCAACAGTGACGTTTTGTCCTAGGCGGTGGACAGATGTTTCTTTGTTTGTTGACAACATGTACTTGGTTTTGTCCTCCTTCACTTCAAGGCCAACTCGTTTTGCCTGTTCTTCAATTGCCATAAAAGCCTCTAAGACAACGCGCTGGGAGCGACCGATGATGTCGATGTCGTCCGCGTATCCCAGTAGCTGGACAGATTTGTGAAAGACAGTGCCTTCCGTGTTCACACCTGCCCTGCGCACTATCTGTTCCAGCACAAGATTGAAGAAATCACACGATAGCGCATCTCCTTGCCGAAATCCGGTGCATGTTTGGAATAGTTCGGAGGAACTGTTTCCGAATTGCACTTTGCACCGCGTATTTTCCAGCGTCACGCGGCATAGCTGGATCATCAGTTTAGCCGGGATCCCGAATTCGGCCATCGCCTTGTAGAGCTCAAGTTGATGAATGCTATCATATGCGGCTTTGAAGGCGATGAAGAGATGTGAGTCTCGACTTGAAATTCGTTGGTCCTTTTCAGGATTTACCTTAGTGTGAAAATTTGGTCGATCGTCGATCTGCCGGGCCGGAAGCCATACTGGTACGTGCCGACTAGTGTGCTGCAGAAAGGATTCAGACGTTCACACAGTACGTTGGATAGGATCTTATAAGTTAATGATTATTATAACCAAGACACATATGCAAACGATCTGCCCCCTAGAAAAAAGAAGTTATTCCATCAATGTTTCCCTGCAACTGTGAAGCGGTGATATGCTCTTATCTCTGTTCAAGAATAACAACCCTTATTAATTGATGAGACGTATGCTCGATAAAATATACTCTTACTCATACATTACCGAAATAAGCTATGAAAACTATCTTACTGAATCCTTTCGCATTGGATTAACTTCCGAGTCGTAGTTAAAACATTATGAAAATAAATTAATAAACGAAAGGCAAAGGGAAAGCGAAATATCTTAGCAAATTATCGCCACCTATGCATCTAAAAAATGAAACACTTACATCCTTTCTGATGTGCTGACTTGCGAAGAACTCGCTTCCTGATTTCGAGAATACTGTTTCCAACAGTTTGTAAGTTCTTCCAAAACTGATGTTATATCTCATAGTCTTTTAATTACCCAAACGCCATTGCAAATTTTCCCAGCAGACAGCAGTTTGCTGCTTCGCTGTACGGGGAGAAAATTTCAAAACAGTTCAACTCAGAATATTTAAACTCGCATATAAAAGTTTTCGCTTTCAACTATATTGGTGGGTGTGAGCTGTGTCGGCGGGTGGCATCAATGCATCATCCTTAGCCAAAGGATGCGTTAATTAAAATTTCCTTTCGAAACACATGGAGAGTTCGAGGATGCAACAACTTTTTTTTTTCCTACAGTTTTATAGTGTTCTTTTTGCTGCTTATCTCAGTTTCACAATAAAATTAATAATGAACATTGGATTATCGAGAGGGATAAAGATGCGCAAGAATAATGAGTAATGAGATGAAACGCAATCTCGTTGAACACTCCCCGAAGTGCTGTGTTAAGCAGTGCTGCTAAATATTTTATTTCATCATTTGGACATTATTGTAGAAGTTAAAAACTTTCGGACTCTGTCAATCCGTTCAAGTTACACGCAATTGGTGTTGAAAGTTGTTTTCGCAATAAAAAAAGTCTGAGTACTGGCTCCTAGATATGTACCTATATCACCTTGTTTTAAGGAGGAAACAAGTTTTGCAGTGGAAGCGAAAAAAAGGAAAATTTCCTCGTTATATTAAATTAAAGAGAGAATGTTTTTTTTTGAATTTGTGAGAATTTGTGAAGTGAAGACAAAGAGGAAACAAATTCGATACATTTGTGTAACCGGCTCTTTCTATTCAAATGATAATAGCCGTGTGATCCGGATCAGATCAACTCATAAGTTTGTGTGCATTACAACAACAATCAAGATCAATTTTCGTGATCCAAAAATTAGTTCGACTATTTCTCACTATGATACACTTTCGTTTCTGAATGTTGCTGTATTATCGACAACTTTTAAGGGTAAATGTTGTGTTACGCTGGTAACGATGGGACGTCAATCCGCAAATAATTTTAGCAATGGCAACTCGCGAAGGTTGGGCGGGCATTAAGTTTGTAGAAGTGGAAGAAGACGGTTGTGCTCGGAAGAAGCAAATAAATAATCTTTTTATCGTTATACAAAAGGACTTGTATTTATTTCGATCGGACTTTTCTATTTAAGTTTGCAGGTTTAATAAGTCAGAAGTGGGATAATAAAATATCCAAATATTAATATCGAATATTTACCCAATATACGTCGGTGACAACAACTAGTCGCGTTATTTTGTTTTCTGAGACTTTGTCTGCGTATATGTGCAGGCAGATGTGCGATCGGGACATTATCGGCGGTGCATGTCTGTGCCTGAATTGAAATCGTTCGTGTTCGGGTGTATTTGTTTTTTCCAACGGAGACACGGCAGTTGTGTGTATGCGTTTATGATCGTGAAAATACAAGCAATCTGTGGTTACGTGTCTAGACAGGAATAAACAGAGTGACGGTCGGCTGTTAATTTTGAGATTGCGTTGTAAGAAACTAAATATAACGATGTCTGCGTTGAACAATTTTAACAAATGGAAACTTGCAAGCTTAAAGTCCGAGTTGGAAAAATTGGGATTGAGTACATCGGGTAATAAATCAGAATTAGTATTCCGTTTGAAAGAATATGTGCGCGAAAACCCTGAAATGAAAATTGGAACTCCGTCTAAGTTTGAGTCGTCGGAAAAAATTGAACAGAAAGAAATAGAACTGTTGCGTCGTGAGATGGCGTTGGTGGAAAAAGAGAGAGATCTTCTAAGGAAAGAATGCGAATTAGTGAAAAATCAAAATGCGCTCATAGTAAATAACGGTAATGACGGAAGGGTTCGAAATTCGGAGATAAAAGTATCAGTATCAGAGGTAGTAAGTGCTTTGCCGAAATTTCACCCGGGTGATAGTAGGTCACTCAATAGTCTACAGTGGGTTTCGCAGGTGGAAAAGCTCATTCAAATATTTGGGTGGAGTGATACAATGGTGGTATGTGCTTGCATTATTAAGTTCGAAGGTGCAGCAAAGCACTGGATTGATTCTGAAGCTGAAAACATATCAAATTGGGTGTCTTTAAAATCAGAGATCTTAAAAGTATTTCCGGTCGTAATCAATGAGGCTGATGTTCATTTGCAAATGATGACTCGTACGCGAAAGTTCAATGAAAAAATTGAGGATTATGTCCTTGAAGTGCGAATGATTGGTAAGCGCGGAAATTTATCTGAGAATGCAATTGTGCGGTATCTTATTACGGGACTTGGCGATGAAAAATTAATCGATCAATTAAACGGGCAAAATTTTGAATCGTGTTTTGATTTATTGGAACGGATAAAATCGATCGAGAGTTTGAAAGACCACCGGAAAATGCGTGAAAATAAAAAGGTGGAATCGGACAAATGGACGCGTAAAAATATTCCGAACGAAAACCCGAGCGGTAGTACGGGCGTAAACAAAACTAATTCAAACGTTGGTGGTGATTTTTCGCGTATGATTTGTTTCTCGTGTAAAGAAAAAGGACATCGTGCGCGAGATTGTCCGAAAAAAAAGAATCCAAACGTCGCGTGTGTGCATAGAGAAAAGGCAGATAATGATTGCTACAAAAGCCTTACGCTAAATGATGCCCTATTATTCGGATATATAGACATGGGCAGTGAATGTGTCACGATTCGGGAAGATGACATTCAGAAGAATTCAATACCGTACAGTGCGTGTCAAATTAAACTCAGCGGCTTTGGTGGCGGTGGTTGCGAAACGGTCGGTAAATTTTACGGAATTTTGGATATTGAAAATGTAAAAATGATCGGTGAAGTTTTTGTGGTGCCAAATGATGCACAGCTTGTGAGCGTTATTGTCGGAAGGTCGATGCTATGCCAACCACATGTAAAAGTAGAGTTTTTAAACAATAAGGTAAAAATTTCTTATAACTCTGATCATGTTTTAAAAATCAAACGGTTGTGCGAAGACATTTTTGAAAACGAACTGAATGTTGATGGTAATCTACCAGATAAGAGCGTAAAATGTTTGCATTCATTGGTAAATGAGTTTCGGTCGTGTTTTGCTAAAGATTTATCGGAACTGGGTGAAGCCAAAGACCTTGAAATGGAGATTCGCGTAGATGGACCAGAACCGGTTTGTAAGAGAAGCAGCAGAATTCCATTCGCGCAACGCGATGCTGTCACTAATACGGTGGAAGAACTTCTGGAAAATGGCGTTGTACGTAAGTCAAATTCTAATTTTACCTCTCCTATAGTAGTTGTACCAAAAAAAGATGGTACATTGAGGATGTGTATAGATTTTCGGCATTTAAACTCTGTCACCATCAAGGAAAAGTATCCAATGCCAGTTGTTGAGGAGCAGCTGAATAGGCTGGGGGGATACACTTTCTTCACCATCGTAGATTTGAATTCGGGCTACTACCAAATTCCGGTTGCTGAGAAGTCGAGGCATCTACTAGCGTTTCAGATCCATAACATGCAGTTGGAATTCTGTAGAATGCCATTCGGTTTGGTGAATGCGCCATCGGTTTTTCAGGCAATGATGGACAAGCTGATCACTGACATTCAGATCCACGATGTACTGGTCTTCCTTGATGATGTCATAATTCCTAGCAGAACAATTGATGAAGGTCTAATGAAGCTTCGTATTTTCCTGGAAAATCTACAAGGGAGCGGGTTGACTTTGAAGCTTTCGAAGTGTGAATTTCTCAAAACGAAAGTCGAGTATTTAGGTCACCAGCTATCAGAAGAGGGGGTTAAACCTGGAACTAAGAAAACTCTTGCCATTATAAATTTTCCAACGCCGAGTACAGTTCGTCAGGTAAGGCAATTTCTTGGTCTTTCCGGATATTTTAGAAAATTTGTTTAAAACTATGCGGAAATAGCTGGTCCCTTAAATAGTTTATTGAGAAAGGATGCACAGTTTCAGTGGAACGTCGAACAGGAAGAAGCTTTCAATGAGTTGAAACGCCGGCTAAGCACTGAGCCTATATTGACGATGTACGATCCATCGAGTGAGCATGAACTTCATACCGATGCCAGTGCAGTCGGAATCGCGGGAATGTTATGTCAACGGGATATTAGGCAACAGTTACGTGTAGTTAGCTACTTTAGTAGGCGGACAACTGAGTGCGAACGGAAATGGCACAGCTACGAACTGGAACTATTGGCAATTGTGGAGAGCACTAACCGGTTTCGTATCTATCTTTTGGGAAAATCTTTCACCGTAGTAACGGACTGTAGGGCAATTGTAACGTTAAACAACAAGACAACGATGACTAGTCGGATCGCTCGCTGGATGTTAAAGTTTCAGGAGTTTAACATAAAGTTTATTCATCGAGCAGGAACCCAAATATCTCATGTAGATAGCCTCAGTAGGAATCTTCCAGACTGTGAGGAGGGTGCGGAAATAAAGATTTTAAGCATCAATATCGATAGAGAGGACTGGTTGACTTCGTTACAAAGGTTAGATGAAAAGACTAGGAATATCTGCGAAATTCTTAAGCGGTCTCCGGTTGGTTTGGATGAAAGGCAATTACATACCGACTATGTTGTTCGAGAAGGACGATTATTCCGTAAGGTGGGTGATAGATTGCGATGGTACGTACCGGAGTCACTTAGATATCGCTTGGTTAGAAGTTGTCACGACGATCTAGGACACTTTGGATTAGCGAAAACACTCGAGATTTTGCAGAAGCATTTTTGGTTTCCGAGGACGAGGGATTTTACTAAGAAATACATAGATTCTTGCATCGAATGTGCTTATTCCAAAGGCAGTTACGGGAAAAAGGAGGGATCCCTACATCCAATTCCACGAGATCCAGTTCCGTTCCAAATCATTCACATGGATCACGTTGGCCCATTCGTAAAAAGTAAATCTGGAAACCTGTACATATTGGTTATGGTCGATGGATTTACCAAGTACGTGCGAATGAAAGCAGTGAAATCAACTGAGTCGAGATACGTCGTAAAATTCTTAGAGGAGATGAGCAGTTACTTTGGATTGCCGGCGAAAATCGTAACAGATAGAGGTACGGCGTTTACGTCAAAATTATTCAACGAATTCTGCAAAGATAATTTGGTTGTACATATAACAAATGCGACCGCGTCACCAAGAGCTAACGGTCAAGTCGAACGTTATAATCGTACGATTGTTGAAGCAGTTCGAGCAATGACACAACGGGCTGATAACGTCGATTGGGACTGGTACTTGGGGACAATACAATGGACGTTAAATGCAACAAAGAACGAGACGACAAAAATGACACCACATGATCTTCTGTTTGCATTCAATCCGCGATCATCAGTTAAAAACAAAGTGATGCAGGCGTTACACAACTGGAGCTCTAAGGAAGAAGATTTGCCGTTAAAGACACTACGAGAGATGGCTGCGA
This sequence comes from Brachyopa scutellaris, assembly GCA_949775065.1. NCBI lineage: Eukaryota > Metazoa > Arthropoda > Insecta > Diptera > Syrphidae > Brachyopa > Brachyopa scutellaris. The sequence goes on along the minus strand of OX459112.1, from coordinate 33,318,144 downwards.
ATAATATCCATAAATCTCAGTTGCGGCAGAAATTCCATTTTGATCGGAAACGCAAGCGCCCTACTCAATATTCTTGTGGTGATATGGTGCTGGTTTTAAGTGATCTTCAGGCAACTGGCACATCCCGAAAGCTAGATGCTCGCTGGAGAGGTCCGTACTTAGTGGTCCGTTCTCTTGGGAATGACCGATATCTTATTGAGGATATACCGGGAGCGCAGCGGTCTCAAAAGAAGTTTCACTCGGTATTCTCTACAGATCGGATGCGGAAATGGTTGAGTCTTCCAGAAGATGGCGCTGAATTGGTTAACAGTGCAGAGATAACATCACCAGTCGATGACGAATCGGCTGTCTCAAGTCAATGCAGTAAGGTGCCGAGACGTCACCAAAATAGGATGGCCGAATGTTACGCTGGTAACGATGCGACGTCAATCCGCAAATAATTTTAGCAATGGCAACTCGCGAAGGTTGGGCGGGCATTAAGTTTGCAGAAGTGGAAGAAGACGGTTGTGCTCGGAAGAAGCAAATAAATAATCTTTTTATCGTTATACAAAAGGACTTGTATTTATTTCGATCGGACTTTTCTATTTAAGTTTGCAGGTTTAATAGTTGCCAGATTAGAATATAAAAATATTATTGGCAATCGAAATATCATTAAATGTTATTTTGTTCTAATAAATTAATTTTTCTGCTCATAATGATATTTAAGCGATGTGAAACTGAAATTATGGCTACAAAATATTATTCTGATTCGGAATCTGTTAATCAAAATTTACAATTTCCTCCTAAAAAAATAAAACAAGCGCATTAAATTTTCATTTAAAAGAAAATATTCATTCGCATGGCAACTTCGCACTAAATGTCAAAATTAACTTAGTTTGTTCAATCACCACAACACAGAACTTTGATCTGGTTTGTTTTATTATTCTGATCTGATCCGGATCAGATCACGGGGATAATAAAACACGGCTATTGTCGAAAGTACTCAAAATGTATTATATTCTCTTACCTGTCAAATAACATAGAGGTAATGAGTAACATGTACCATTGCCACAGTGATACTTTTGTATCAAAAGCAGTAGCGAGGCGTTCTATTGTTCATTTCGTTCATGAACGCCTAACTTTCAGATACATAAATAAATATAAATAATAGTTTTCGTATCAACGTAAAACACCTACAAAATATTTTTACTTGTCTTCTACTCCTAGTTGGAGTCAATTCCCAGGTAATTATTGTTCTCAGTTTCCAACTCGTGCAGGTGCAACCCTTTCCTACGCTCAATTTAAATCAAAATAACAAAATAAAATAAAGTTGAAAGCTTTTTCGAAGTCTATAGCCGCGTTTTATTATCACCCATGATCCGGAGTGGATCATTGGTTTGTATGCATTACAATAGCCGTGTTTTATTATCGCCGATGATCCATATAGATCATTGGTTTGTATGCATTACAACAGCACTAATCTAGCTTTTTATCAAGATCAATTTTCGTGATCTGAAAATTAGTTCGGCTATATCTGAGTAGGATGTATATACTTGCGATTGTGAACTTTGCTTTCGCGCTAAAGGTCTGTGTCTGAGCTAAAAGCTGTATAATAAAACGGCAATTTTGCGCTAAATGTTTATGTCTTAGCTAAAACTTACTTACTTAGTTGGCGCTACAGCTCGAGGTGAACCTGGGCCTGCTTCTCGCAACCATTTATGTGTGCGTGTTATATTTTTGCACGAATGGAAGGGACCTACAGTTTTTTGCCGACTCCGAACGGCGAATTGAGAAGCTAAATCGTGACAAATGATACTCTTTGATGCTTGTCAGACATTCGATAGCCGTGTTTTATTATCGCCGATGATCCATATAGATCATTGGTTTGTATGCATTACAACAGCACTAATCTAGCTTTTTATCAAGATCAATTTTCGTGATCTGAAAATTAGTTCGGCTATATCTCAGTAGGATGTATATACTTGCGATTGTGAACTTTGCTTTCGCGCTAAAGGTCTGTGTCTGAGCTAAAAGCTGTATAATAAAACAGCAATCTCGCGCTAAGTGTATGTGTCTGAGTTAAAAAGGTCTGTGTGTAAGCTAAAAGGAGGTGCAATGTAATCCAGTTTTTTTTTTTTCATTGCGTGATCCATATAGATCATAAGTAATAATAGAACACGGTTAATAACAATACGAGATCTTGCTTCTCATTTAGATTTACTTTTGTGATCTCAAAATTAGTTCGGCTATATTTCAGTAGGATGCACTTCCGCTTGTGAACTTTGTTTTCACGCTTAAGGTCTGTATCTGAGCTAAAAGCTGTGTAATAAAACGGCAATTTCGCGCTAAATATCTGTGTCTGAACTAAAATCTGTGTAATAAAACGGTAATATTGCGCTACAGGTCTGTGTCTGAGCTAAAAGTTGTGCAATAAAACGGCAACTTCGCGCTAAAGGTCTGCGTCTGAGCTAAAAAGGTGTACATTGTAATCCAGTTTGTTTTATTATGCCTGTGATCTGATCCGAATCAGATCACCATAATAAAACGCGGCTATGTACATAGATTTGAAAAAAAGCACGCCTAATGTTTACTCTTACACATACAAATTTCCCCATAAAATCAAGTCTAAGCTCACTGGTTATTCCCGAAGCGAATTTCTGTGGCATATTTCTAGGATCAATCATTCAAATTTTACTCTTGAATATACAATTTTCCCTATACATATATGCTTTTAGGCGTTGTGATAGGGTTACATCATTTCTGGATATGTAAACAGTAGGGCAGTTGAAATAAAAAAAATGCGTGAGAAAAAAAAAGAACGGTCGAGCGTAGGATAGTCCTGATAGTTTTCCCGCCATCTACACTTTATTCTCAATTTTTGTGTTTTTATTTAGTTTTTTTTTTAGCGATATTTTCGGAGATAAGTTGAAAGACAGCAAGTCGTTACGTTTTGTGAAAAAGTGTTAACCCTTTCATGCCCGAATTAATTTGGGCGACGTTAACATTGTTTTGAGGATATTAAGTTGATGTTCGAGCCTAAGATATGAACTGATATCAAATTCAAGGTTCTATGTTTCTTGGTTTGACCGCTACGGGGTGTTGACTGCAATCAATAATCATGTTACTGAGCTCAAACTAAAAGTTTTTTTTTTACTTTTATTTTCTCATATTATTGTCCGACATATTTTGAAAATAATATTCACTTGTTATTAAAAATTAACTTTGTTTTCAGTCTTTTTTTCAATTTTTTCCGCAATCAATTTTTGAAATTTTTTTTTACACTTTTATTTCGCTTGTAGTTACAACGAAAAACAGCTAGAATCTGATCACTTATGTCATGTCATGAAATTTCCTTTATAATGTACTCACAATGTATCAACCTGTCGTGTGAAAAAAACAGTAAACAAAAAAAATTACGGGACTTAGAAGCTAAAACGTCAATGTTGCCTATAGGCAACAGTGGGCATGAAGGGTTAAGAAAAAAGTAATACAAAAAAATATTTCATACATTTCTGAATTCGTGCATTAACGAGCTTTCATTTGACACCCCACACGATGATCTCAAATTTTTTTTTTAATTTCCCGTTTGACCCCATAAAACAAGCCTGGAAAATACAGGTTTATAAGGCAGGGACCTGTTGTGACCTGTTTTCTTATTTTTTCTCATGTTCGAACTATTTTTCGCAAAGAAACTAGCTCCTCCTGCATATATTTTTTGTATGTTTTTCCTTTATTTTTAAGTTATGTAGGTATATAATTAAGTTTCATTTTTTTTCGAGCCGTAAGTTCTCGACCCATTTTTGCGCCTAAAACAATCTATTTTTGTCTTATTATTTATAAAAACCATAACAAATAACCTTACATTTATTTAGATAAGGGCAAAGTACTAAACAACTTCAATTTAACGATTGAATTGAACAAAGAACTTATTAGACTGCTAATTTAAAGAACAGCTGATTTAGACGTTCAAAAGTTCGATAGTTTACTAACATTGGAAAAGTGATGCGAGTCGTCATCTTTTTCGCAGATTGGTTATTTCGGCCAAGTAAACAATTTTGTGAAATAAAGATTTCTAAAACCAAAGTAGGAAAAGATTTTAAAAACGCACCCAGCTGTATGTGCATATAAATGTATTTTCATATCAAGAAAGTAGAAAAAAAGTCAAGGTCAACGGGTTTTCTGGAATTAAATTTGGGCAAATAAACAGTTTCCTTTTTACAACAAAAAATGTATAAATTCTCATAGAATTTTAAATGTTAAGAATACACTTTTAGAAAACTACCGAAGGGCATTTTTACCTATGTACAACTTGCAAAAAATACCACAAAGTTATTTCTTAAAGCAATTATCTTATCCCACCGTCTATGGACATAAAGGAGTTTGTTCTCCATTTGGGATTGTAAGTCTCTCCCTGTTCTCTCCTTGACTATGAAATTTAAATATGCATTTATGTTATACAAAAATTCAATTGCTTTTTGATATTATTAAAACAATTTCCGCAAACTGACGCATACACTCGTACTCAAGTAAGAGCTTTCCAATCCAATAGCAAAAAATAAAAAAATCTAAACCTCTGGCATATTGCGATAAACGAATTCCCCATTGAGCTCCTGCCGCCACCCTGTAACTGCAACAGGCTCTACGCCATTCTACTGACGATGACAAACAACAAACGATAACGAACTTCACAACGTTGCAAATCGTTGCTGCATTTGCAGCTAAGGGACGACTGCTTCCAGTGCTATTGACTCCAGAGCCTCGCCATCTCCAATCTCCATTGCGGAATGATTTTCTCAAAATATTTACATTTAATCATCAGAAATAACTTTCATATTCATTTATATAAATATGGCACCCACGCGAGTTGCATTGGAAATGGAATGCACAATGCACATATTGCATATGGGAAATTTTTCATATGTGCACTTTGTTTAAGCATAGCGTTGGTGTTGGCAGATTGCCTTATCCTGGTACGCCCGACGCCGCATTTATGAGGAAAAAGGCTTCAGATGAATATGCTATCAATAAAAACAGAGCATTCTTGTCACAGTCGTCATTGTCATCGAAGCGAGGCGACTGTCAATATCGTGGGTGCTTTAAGTGTGTTTACTCATTATGAAATCATTTTTACTCAGTTAATACGGGAACAAGAACAACTGGTTGAATTTAAGAAGCCTAAAGTGGAATCAGCTTATGACAATTTTTTTTATGGATGTCATGTTTTTTCTTTTAATTGAATTTAAAATTGATCGCGAATAAGTTAATTTCAATTTAAAAAAACATGACTTTGGTAAATTTCTATCAATCTTAACTTTATATCACGTTATTTAGTCAATTTTAAAAGCAGCTTACGGTCATGTCCAGAAGAGCTCAAATGTGATTAGATTAATTTGAAAAACTTTTTCTGTAATTTACAACGTACATATGTACAGTGGCGACAAAATAAAAAGTACCATTTTAGAAAATGCGTTTAAGACACTTTAGGTTTAGATCATATTACTTGTGTAACGGATGGAATGAACTGTGGGCACGGTTTAGGAATCACCTGTACGACAAGCGAAAGACAAGTACTGAACCAGGCGATTCGCAAAAAAAAGTGTACGTGCAGTACCCGCGTGCCTTCGCAGTCCTTCGCAGCCTTCCCTCTCCTACGCTACATTAGAACCCAAGACCACAGGATTCCTTGGGCCCGTCCGGGCAGCAGAGAGGAAAGGGTGTCCGAATCTCTGTAGCTGGAGGCATGCTTCAATAAGCAATTTGATTATGGGACTTTTTTGCCCACTTTACAGTGGTACAATATCGGCATATTTTTGATGTGTAAACATCTAAGCGCGCGCTAGCAAAATTTCTAGTGGAGTAATTCCACGATTTCGGGGAGAAATTCTGCGACTTCGGGGACGGAATACCGAACGGTTACGAAATTTGTAGCTCAAATTTCATAGCAGCGCGATGAAATATTGACATAGTGATTGCTTATGTTCCTGGTCAACTTTTATATACTACTCTTTATCCCGGAAAATGGCATGGTTTTCAGAAAAGAGTGAAAATACTGCACATTGGGAGGGAAAATTATTAAATTATTGGGAGTTATACAGCCCTAATTCAATAATGGCTTATCGGATTGAAAAACAAAAAAATAGGTGAAATTAGTAAATTTGTCCCTGATTCATTTGAGATATAAAACATCCTCATGCGTTGTCCTGAAGCTGAGCAATGTTCAAAACAATTATTCAAAGCATCGCCCACAATTCTCCTTCAGTGGTGAACCACTGCCAGCAGTTGGGCAGCAGTGGTATCGTTGCAATAGTGTGTGTGTGAGCATATGTGCGCGCTCGAAAATGATCATATACTTTGCATTTCAATGTTCTGCAATCATTATCACCATTTGCGGCTCTAGCACTCAACCTAAAAAAATGAGGTGCCAAAAGAAAGAGGATTTTCTAGAGCAGTGATTTGCATTTTTAGTTTATAAATATTTGCCCCTATTCCGTAAGACAACTTTTGTTAAGTTGAGTTGAAATTTGGTTGAAATTTGAAATTCGGTATTACTGAACACAACTCTGAGAAAAAGAGTTGCCTGTCAGCATAAAATCAAGATGGCGAATCCTCTCTAGAGTTGTGTGGGAATTTTTCTGGTATTATGGTAGACAACGCAGTTATGTTTTGGTTGCTAGAGCTGTCAAAAGCTAACAACTGGGTTTAAGCAGTTGTTTGAGAGTAAATGTTGAGATACGAAAGATGGAAAATGGACAAAAAGACGTATATCGGACAAATGAAATAATGCAATATTATTAATAACGTCATTAAAAAAATGTGTGCAGCTTAAAAGCCTTTAGTCCACATCAGTTGGAGAAAATAGTTTTACATCTTCAGCACTCGGAACTGGTAGTGGTATTGCAATTGCAGTCGAGCGTCCATGCAATTTTAAGAAATCATTCTGTTTTTATTGAATATTGAGTTTCTGTTGGCAAAATTATTTTCTACTTCGACCACCAGAGGTCAGATTTACGTTAAATAGTCAATTTGTAGTTGTTATTCGCATCTAAAAGTATGCAATTTTTTTTACAATCACAACTGAAAAAGGTTGTTTTATTTAATATGAAAAATTCGTTGAGTTGCGCGAAAGTGGAGTTGAATGACAGCCAACTCGAATAAATTGAGTTGTGTTATGGAATAGGGGCAATTATTAACAATCTCGCATGTAGAAAACCTACAACCTATTTACGAATAAAATGGCTACCTTCTGGCTTCCAGTGTCCTAGTGGCACTTTGTTGCAAAAAAATAAGAGCTACTTTTCGTGATAGAGATCCTGATAAATATTAAGACTAAGTGTAAACAAATTGTTTATATTTATAAAATCAGAGTGCATTTCATTGCTCCAAGACATTATTTTCTTTAGATACTTCATTTGTGAATGTACGTTGAAATAAGGTTTTTCCGTAATAACTTCATTCATATGCTTTTTTATGTAAAAACTTGAATGAAAAGTTTTTATAACCGCGGCGGTTGAGTATGTAGCGCGTCGGTTTTTCTACTTTTGGCGCAGTACTACTGAGTTTAGGGGTCTCAGGTTCGTTTCCTGGCGTCGACTGCTGCGCATGGAGTGGAATTCGATGAGTATATAGTACATATGCGATTGGATTGCATTTTATCGAACATAGACTAGTTATAATTTACTTTCTTTCCAATAAAGTGGAGCTACACACCCCATCCGCGTGATGTTTACACATAGCTCGGGACTGTTGGATACAGTCGCATCATTTTTTACTTTAAATTTCTGTACAATAATAAAATAAACGTCATTTTGTGAAAGTTGGTTAACTGAGTCTACCTAGACAATTTAAATAGCACACCTTTGTTTCTTTTGAAATTTCATTTATATCAACTACCAATTGATTGAGGTACTTTTTAGCACATAAAGATATTGTTCCTTAAGTTAGTTTAACAACTTTTAAATTTTGCACACAAAAGTGTAGAATATAACACGTTAGGCAATTTGACATCAGCAGTTTTCGAAATATTTATATACATTTGTTTACATTGTTAAATTGTCATAATTGCTTAATGCCTAATGTTAAATTCATAAAATTGCATACATTTACTAAAATCCATAAAATTTATTTTGTTCAATTAATAATTCAAATTTTAACTAAAAAATGTAATTAGCCAAACTTAGTTTAATGTTCCCTATGGTTGACGAAATACTCTATTACATACCCACTTATCGATTTCCATGCACTTGCATTTATAAAATGAGCGAGGTGAATTCGGCCTTTGTTTTTTCCGGCATGTTTGGTGCCGTGTGATTTTTGATCGGCTCGTTCACTTTGTTAGCAGCCACCAAGTAGAGTACTTCGTCCAACCAGCAATAATTGTAATTTATACATGTAATTTGTTTTGACGGAATAATAAATTTATAAAGTCTTATTCATGATCACTTATTAACACAGCAGAGTAGCAAAATTTAACCGGTTAAAAGTTATCTATGGTTTTAAGGAAAAAATAGAGAGTAGAACGCTTATAAGAGCAAACGACAGGTGGAAAACCCTCAACTCTTGTATAAACACAAGAAAGATGTGGCCACTTTACGATAAAAACAAAACTGATAAGATGTTAATGAAGGACAGAAACTCTCTATCCAAGCTGGTGGGCATAATAACCGGACACAACATGCTTCGGTACCATGCCAGTAAACTAGGTCTTAACGTCAGTGATCTCTGTAGAGGATGCAGTGACGATGAAGTCCACGAGGATACATCCCACTTCCTCTGTCATTGCCCAGGTCTCTACCACATAAGGCATAAAACTCTAGGAAGGCATTTTTTCCAGGACATAGAAAAACTCTCCGGACTTCCGGTAAAGAACATTTACAGCTTTATCAAAGCTTCGGGTTGGTTTGACAATCCTAAGTCGCCGTCATCCAAATGAATAAGGAAAGAACTCTTATGGGCATCACAATGGATCTGTACTGATCTAAGTGCGGCGCCAGATGGGCATCCCTCGGCGTCAACCCACTAACATAACCTAACCTTTCTATGGTTTTTCTGAGATTTTACTTTGTTTGCAAATATTGAAACCTGTAGTTAAGCCTGAACTTAAGAAAAATACTAGAACATTTAGTATTTGTCAATTTGGTGGCATAATTAGATAAAGAACGACAAGGAATGTATCCTTATCAGTTTTGCATCTGAAAATGTTGCAACACGTCCCAAAGAGTGGCAAATCAGCACTTAAAGGCCCATCGACAACGTTTATCCCAAGACTTAGCTTTTGCGATTGCAACAAATCAACGAGCAAACTCCGAACTTAATAATTAAAATATCTCCCTGCTGTTGGGCTGTCAGTGGATGATGGTCTTCGAAAGTCGAAACGAAACGAAACCACAAACAGAGTCTAATCTACCTCTCCAAATGCGAATGATGCGCACCCTCATTAATTTGGTCAAAAGTTTTCCCCTAAATATGAGTACTCCCACAGAATTCAATTCGATTGGAAAACAAGTGTCAGGACTCGCTCGCCCCAGCATAATGGTGACCACCCGCTTACCGGCTACCGGTCAGCATGAATATTTCGACAGCTTTTTATGTTCCTCACAAACACACACACACACGAGTACATGCAGAGAAGAATCCATAAATTGTCAACGTGGGAATTCAGCTGGTAGATAGGTAGGCCAGCTAGAGCAACCAACCCCTACCGCCTGAGAACAATTAGAATTTATAGCTCTTGTTCGCTCAGACAGGAACATTAAATTTTATCTTTTAATCTTGCGAAATTAGTTTCCAAATAGCTAGCAGCATGTAGCGGCAGCATTTTGCGGTTCCTTGTGGCTGTGGGGGCTGACGACGACACAGGACTAGGGCAAAAAAAAAAAAAGAAAATATTCAACCGATGCGCAGCGGGATGGACATTTTATTTTATTACACAAAATAAATTACAATCAAAGAAAAAACTTTTCAAATAAATTATGTCGGCTGTATTATGTATGTGGAAGCGAATTTTAAGCGACCAACAAAGAGGCTGAGGCTTTCGCTCACCGCAGCAACTAGGAGCAGATACGTTGATGCACGTAGATAAAGGCAAGCACATACGGCCGACCCAGGGTGATATGGTAAGACTAAAGAACACAGGAAGGTACGAACAGAAAACACATAATTATACACTCCGTTGAGATACAGGGGTTTTAGACTGCGTTACCAGGAAAACAGGCAAAGGAAGTTGAAGAAAAGAATCATTGCCTTTTCCACCCTTCCGCTGCTGACTAGGAATTCTCATATTTCTCTCTGCTGCTCTAAAGTTAGGTAAGAAAAAAACCCTCTAATGCATTGCATCCTTTTTTCAAACATCCTGCGCGCACACATAGTTCTCAGCATGTCAACAATTCTAGCAGAATGAACCGAACTAGGATCGTGTTAGTAACTCTATTCTCCTACAGGATATCCTCACTAAGTATCTACGTACTAATTAAATTAGTTTTTTTTATGTCTTCGCCAAGTTGGAGCATTTTTCTGTTTCCCATACGGCGCGCATTTTTTTGCCCTGAATAAAGAAAGTACGGCGTCCATATGTCGAGAGGAATGCAACCTGTCTGCTGTCGACGATATGGCACGTGGTTGTTTATTAAGCTTTTACCCAATGGTGGATTGCTTCGTTTCCCTCGGAAAAATGTTAGAAGAGAACACGTTTTCCGAGCTGGATGTGAGCTGGATTGTTGTTGTGCCGTTTAATGCAATTAGTATTTGCGGTTATTGAAAAGGAAAATTGCCGTAAGTTGTAGCTGTTTACGTTTCACATACAGACGCTGCGCTTGCTGGCATATGAATAGATTTGATGGCTGCCAAAGGACTGAGGTTGTCCCTGATGTCGGGATGGAAAGGGGATGGTTGGGTTGTTAATATGATATCCTATCTCTAGTGGATTTTCTTTTATAACTGCATACATGCACATACATATGTACCTACTCGTATGTCTGATCGTCTAGGAGGTAATAAAAGTTTATTATGTTGAGAATTTTGTTTAATTGCGATGCGATAATTATACTTAGGGTAATTAAATTTTAGATGAGGCTTGCGACTGACATGCAGACACGACAGCAGGTAAAGGTAAGTAAAAAGAAAGTCGTAAAGGGATTAACGAATATTGAAATGGGGAAAAGTAAGGAAACAATAGAATCTAGGGAATGAAAGGCGGTTTATGCTTTTTATAGCATTGCGATAACGCTTCGAAGTAATAAAGCTAATGGGCTTTACTCGTAAAATTGTATTGGAATTAATTGAACATGGTTGCCAGAAACAAACAAGGATTTCGAGTTATTAATCAGAATCTAAAGCCACATGGCTATTTTTGGTAATCTAGAGTTCCACTGGAAGATGGCTGACTTCGAGATACGATTTAGTTCGGCCGCAAAATGTTGAAACACAACGTAAGATAAGATAAGGCCATGGAAAGGATACTGGACACTGGACAGTGGACATCTACATTAGAGGTATATTAGATAGGTCTTCTCCTCCGCAGTCAAGTCAATACGCGAACAGAAAAGGTAAATCAACTGTGAATGCTCTCTTCAATGTTGTCAATAAGATAGAGGGGCCTCATCGCTCCAAGGATATCGCTCTCAGTGCTTCTCTTGACATTGAAGGCGCCTTGGACAATATTGGCTAGGACTCAATTTCAAGAGCCATTCGCCAATGAGGGATCGAAGAACCGACCAACAGATGGATTGGAACCATGCTGGAAAGTCGTATTATATGTAAAATCCACTTCAAGAGATATATCGGTGGCGGTGACGGCTATCAAAGGCTGTCCACAAGGGGGCATGATTTCTCCTTTACTATGATTTGCTGGCTGAACTACGCAACTCGGGGTGTGAGGCTAAATTTGACTCAACAATTACAAAAGTGATGCAAATTTCACTGAAAAATCGTTTCAGAATTGTTCAGCAGGGAAGGACTCTCAGTCAACCCCTGTAAAACCGTTCTAGTACCCTTCACGAAGAGAAGTGCTATTAACCTAGGTCCAATCATCCTAAAAAGCACTACACTTGAGTATTTTAGTAAGGTCAAATACCTGGGTGTTGTCTTAGATATGCGCCTCAACGGGAGTTCTCACCTCAACTGGAATTCTCACCTCAACTCCATAATAAATCGTGCAACTAAGGCCTTATGGGCAAGTCGCCGACTGTTAAGTAAAGCTTGGGGTGTCAGCTTTCAAATTATACACTGGTTGTATTTTGTATACCACGATGGTCAGACCTAGATTTTCATTAGGAGGTCAGCCGCTAGAAGCGCTATTAAACAACAACTTATTCGGAAGTATCTACAAACCAGGCAATCTTACGGGTCATCTAAACATTATAAACAATATTCCCGATCAGGACATGTTCTGCGCCGTCGCGTCGTTGATGTTATGATAAGTGAATACTGCTTTGGAAGAAAAATCGAAATTCATATTGGGGAACGTACCACATGGTCAAACGGCGGATTGATCGAAGATAGCTTCTGGTATTGGCGATGGGGTCTTCGGGCCCAACGCCAGAATCTCCGTCCCTCTTGGATCATGCCCTAGCGTGTTTCAAGCTGATGTCCACGCCATTGAGATCTGCGCCTTGATTAACCTACAGAGAGGCATCAAGGGAGCTAACATAAATGTCTTTTCAGACAGCCAAGGCGCACTCAAGGCTTTGAGCTCCTACTCTGTGGACTCAAGACTGGTAAAGTGCTGCTTCAATGCTCTCCAATCCTTAGCTACTCATAATAAGGAAAGACTTTGGTGGGCACCTGTACCTGGTCACAGAGGCATTGAAGGAAATGAGATTGCAGGTGAGCTGGAACTTTCAGGCTCTACTGCTGTATTCTCAGGCCCGGAACGCTTTTGTGGCATAAAGTGAGCAACTATCTCAGACTTAATTAACAAATGGGAACATAATCTCCGACTTTTTCATTAGAGAAATGTCCCATGGCTAAGGCAAGCCAAACTGTTAACTAAGCCATATACCCCAGGGAACCTCTAAACCACAATAAGAAAGATATTAGGTATCTAACGAATTTCCTCTCCGGCCATTGTCAATTACGATACCACATAAACAAGTAAGTCCTGTCTAGCGGGATCGATTGTCGACTCTGTTTAGAGAAGGTCAAGACAGCCGAGCGCATCGTTTGTGATCGCCCGGCACTTTTCGTGGTCAGACGGCGTATCCTACATAAAGATCTCCTTTGACCTTATGAATTAAAAAATGCGTCAACCAAGGACATATGCTACTTGCCTTTGTTAGAAAGGTGATTTTCCTTTTTAGGGCACGATCGGTGCTCGGTGCCGGCATCGCAGATTTAAGGTATTGCAAAATTTCCTCATGATTTTCAAAACTTCAAACGCGTGTATCTCAAAACTGCATTTTTTTAGTTTGCCGGAAACATAACTCAGACAATTTTCAACAGATTTACTTGCAAATTGAAAAATACATTTTCTATAGTTCAATTGTTATTAACAATTATCTGATGATTTTTAAGGTTTTTTTAGTTATTATATAAAATCAGAAAAAATATATTGGCATATTGAAATTCAAAAATTACAGGAGCTATGTGTCCGGCCGTGGACGCTTTAAAAAATGGAGACGTAATCGAAAACGTTGCACAGCCGCCATTTTGAAACTAATCGCTTAAATTTTTTTTCTATAACTATACACACATTGATATGTAAAGGGTTTTTCAATAAGATCGCTACAAAAGTTTTTTTTAAATAAAACAAAAAAGGTTTTGGATATCAATGAAATTCTTTATTCCTGTGAAAGTACGCTCGATGCCATTTTGTATGGAACTCGATTTCTTTTGCGTGGCCACCACGGGCACGCTTGCAGAAGTCCAGACGCTGAACCCAATTTTCGACGGTTTTCAAGCTTAAATCGGCCGATACTGCTGCAATTTCACGTTCGATATTCGTACGAAGTTCATCAATCGTCGCTGGCTTGTTGGCATAGACCATAGACTTGACGTAGCCCCACAGGAAATAGTCTAACGGCGTCAAATCGCACGACCGAGGCGGCCAAGCGACTGGACCATTTCGTGAGATAACACGTTCTCCAAACTTGGTTTCCAATAAATTGATTGTGACATTCGCTGTGTGGCTTGTGGTGCCGTCCTGTTGGAACCACATGTCCTTCAAGTCCATATCATCTAATTGGGGCCAAAAATATTCGGTTATCATTGAACGGTAGCGATTCCCATTCACAGTAACGTGCCGGTCTTGATCATCACGGAAGAAGTACGGCCCAATGACGCCGCCGGCCCATAAACCACACCAAACCGTAATTTTTTGGGGATGCAATGATGACTCATGGAGTACGTGTGGATTGCTGCCTGACCAATACCGCATATTTTGTTGATTGACGAAGCCATTCAGCCAGAAATGAGCCTCATCGCTGAAGATGATTTTTCGATGAAAATCCGAATCATTTTCAAGTTGTTGCTCAGCCCAATGCACGAACATACGACGCTTCTGGTGGTCAAGCGGCTTCAGTTCTTGCGTCAATTTAATCTTGTAAGGATGTAGGCCAAGATCTTTTCGCAAAATTCGCCACAACGACGTCACAGAGATGCCCAACGCTTGAGAACGACGTGTGATAGACACATTTGGGCTTTCTTCAACTGAAGCCTCAGCGGCAGCAATATTCCGGACACTACGGGCACTTCTTTGTCTCACTGGCACGGGAACATTTTGTTCTGTGCCTGTGGATTCAAATTTTTCCACTAGACGCTCAATTGTTGATCTGCTAGGACGATTACGAAGACCATAAATTGGACGTAGCGCTCTTAACGTTGAGGCCACTGACTCCGAATTTCGGTAGTAAATTTTAATAATTTCGACTCGTTGTTGGCTCGTATATCTTTCCATCATGAAATGGCAAACCTTACTGAAGAGAAATGTCCCTGTCGCTCTACTTTTGTAGCGTCCCTGCTGAAAAACCCGTATAATTAATACTCTGTATTAGAATCTCGATTTCTTTTGTAGTATTTCTGAAAAAAAAACAAAAAAAAAAAAAAACAATAAGAGTGGCCTTAAGGGGTTAGCTAAAATCAGCATCGCAATAAAAACAACTTGCTTTAATTTTTTTTTATATGTTTTTTTTTTATTTATTTAATTTCTTCATCACTTTAGTTTTCATTTAATATTTTTTGTTTGTATCTTTGTTATTATGTTGTTATTTATTTTAGATTTGACCACTTAAAAATGTATATCTGTTCTGTTTTTGTTTACAAAGTATATCGCTTTCATTCTGATCAACACTTACAGTGTTGTTTTGTGTTTTTTAATATTACATGTCTAAATATACATATTTATATTTAATTTTCACTTTTATATAAGTATATGTAAATAAAAATCTATTCAGTATAATGTACCTATGTATATATAGTATATTTATCATCCATACCCCATATAAAATTGTTTAAATACTTTTTTCTTGTTTATGTAGTTTTTTGTTTTTATATATCTATATGCCTTATTTAATTTTTTTCTTTTAAATACATTTTGCATTCATCCTAATCAGATCCTAATCAGATGTCCAAATACAAAAGTCTTAACACGTTTTAAATAAAAAACAAAAATCTTATCACCTAGTATGCGTTTATGTTTTTTGTTTTAGGTATAGAGAAAATTAAATTATAACATTAACTAAGTTACTATTTTTTTTTTTAATTTACAATTATGCTACATGTGAACATTTCTTACATTTTTTGCATTTTGTTTTAATTAGAAATTTAAAACATATAGTGGGTTTCAGTGAAAGTGGAAATACATATCTACAAAATGTTAGTTTAACATTTCTCTCCTGTTTTTGTTTAAATTTTCTTTTTTACAAAATGTGATATAGATTTTTTTTTCTTAGTTTGGTTTGGTCTTGATTAACTTTTTTTTTTATCTCAGTAGGTATGTTTATTCAAAAAAAAACCCCCTACTAATTTAGAATCATTTAGAAGAAATTGTTTTATTTTCTTTAACAAGAGTTTAAGTTCGTTTTTATTACTATTAAAGTTTACAGTTCAATCATTTGCATGTTTTCGTCTTAATTCGTATTTGTTATATAAGAGCTCCAGCTGCAGCATTGGGAGTTTTTCTTGTTTTTGTTTTGCTTCTGATGAAATTGCAAATAAATTTATGGTAAACGATTACAGTTTAACGTGGAGGTAAAGAGAAAATTAATAAAAAAATAATTATTATTGTGAATTTAATTGAACAACATTCAAATAGATTAATTACCCTATCTACACTGATGTAATATTAATTTATTTATTTAATATTTTGTTTTTTTGTAAATTTACATGTTTTCTTTTGTTTAATATAAAATTCGTATATGTTTGTATGTACATAATTTTGTTAATCCCATTAAATGGTAGCCGTTGCGTTTTGTTTGTCATCCTTTTGTTATTTTTTTAATTATTTTAAATACACTCGTGAATTGGTAGGTATCCGGCGCATGATAAAACATTTTGGTTTAAATGGAAATTAACAGGTTTTGTTTTAATGCAAAGTGAGAAAAGAGTCAAATTAAAATGGAATTAATTTGTGATAACAAAAAGCGATAAATATAACGTTCTTGTACATACTGGAAGCAAGAAAGTAATTTCGGTTTTTACAAAAAGATGGCGTTATGTTTGTTGATTCTCGGTATTATCAATAGGCGTGTTTTTTTTTTCAAAACTGTACAGGCTTAGCAAATCTGTTCCATGTTAGTTACACTAACAACTAAGCCTATATAGGCTTACGAAAACTGGATAATTATCCAGTCTTAGGTCCTTAGCCTGGATAGAAATATGTGCTACCAAACTATTTTTCGTCGATAGTTATCGAAAATTTTATCGAAATGTCAAATATGACATGGAAGTGAAGGAGAAATATTAAGGCCGGTAGTTATCAACCGAACTCTGCTGTCATTTCTAATTTAAATTATTTCTGATGATTTTTAAAATGGCTAGAAAAGAAAGAAATACGAACTTATCCGACAAGGAAAAGAAAATTATAATGAATTAAGTGAATAATGTTCTCTATTTTACTATTTAACTGAATGAAATTTGACGAAAAAAAAATTCTGTCCACCAATTTATTTATGAGGGCTTGATAACTACCGGCCTTACTTTCAATGAAAACAATGCCGATGTGAAATTGTCAAACGTCAATTAGCATAGTCCTGCCAAGTCACTGTTCAGCGTTTTTCTTTCTCATTTTCCGCTAAGCCTATATAGATTTGAAAAAAAAAACACGCCTAATGTTATGTTTCTTTTTCTTTTGACATTTGTGACAGCTATCACTTTAAGCTTACTTTAGAAGCAAATCGAGCTTAATTTTGTTCACGCCTGTGAGTGTGGTGTCAATTTTACCATGGAGTGCAGAAACAAACATTTTCGGGATATTTTGGTTTTTTATTTCCGTAATGACAAAACAGCTACTAAGGTTCACAAAAAGACACATAATCACCCCTGTGATGAATTCCGACCGGTTTGAAAACGGACGGAATTACAAGGGAAGAATTAAAAATTAACGGATTTTTCCGAATTCATCCCTTGTAATTTCGTCCGTTTTCAAACCGGTCGGAATTCATCACAGGGGCGAATGTGAAGTTTACGGTGCTGACTGCTCAACAGAACTCACTTGTCAGAATTGGTTTAAGAAATTCCGTTCTGGAGATTTTTCACTCAAAGATGATCAACGTTCTGGTAGACCAAATGAAGTTGATGATGACCAAATCAAAGTCATAATTAAATCAGATCATCATATAACTGTGCAAGAGATTGCAGAATGTATCACATGTATCACACACAACAATTGAAAATCACTTTAAAACGTTTGTATATATAAAAAAAGAGTTTCATATCACACTAAAAATCAAATTTACTTTGTTGCCAATCCAATATTATAAAGGGTGATTTTTTAGCTGGTTTGGTTTTGGCAACACTGGTTTTGACAGCTGACGTATGTTTAGTACCTTGTGTCACTGTCAAACAGCTTCAGTTTGGTTTGCAATTTAACCATGGATCGTCTTACAAATGAACAACGCTTGCAAATTATTGAATTTTACTATCAAAATTCGTGCTCGGTTCGAAATGTTCATCGCGCGCTTTTTTATCGAAAAATTGTGTTTAGCGATGAGGCTCATTTTTGGTTGAATGGGTACGTAAATAAGCAAAATTGCCGCATTTGGAGTGAAGATCAGCCAGAAGCATTGCAACAGCTACCAATGCATCCCGAAAAAGCCACTGTTTGGTGCGGTTTATGGGCCGGCGGCATTATTGGGCCATATTTCTTCAAAGATGATGCGAATCGCAGCGTTACTGTCAATGGTGAACGCTACCGAGCGATGATAACAAACTTTTTTTTGCCCGAAATGGAAGTTCTTGACTTGCATGATATGTGGTTTCAACAAGACGGTGCCACATGCCACACAGCACGCGAAACAATGGCGCAATTGCGAGGCGAGTTTGGTGAACAGTTAATTTCACGTTTCGGGCCGGTCAATTGGCCGCCTAGATCGTGCGATTTGACACCATTAGATTATTTTTTGTGGGGGTATGTCAAGGCTAATGTCTATAGGGATAAGCCCGCTTCGATTGACGCACTGGAAGCCAACATCCATGCATTCATTCGTGAGATACCGGCCGATATGTGTGAAAGAGTATGCCAAAATTGGACTCAGCGGATGGGCTACCTGAGACGCAGCCGCGGTCAACATTTGCATGAAATTATCTTTAAACATTAAATTGCAAGGTTCAAACTATCGATTCAAATAAATATTTCATTCATTTTTTCGAATTTTTTGTGTTTTTTTTTTAAAAAAAGTTCTCAACCTCTTAAAAAATCACCCTTTATATGTAGGTAGGTTAGTGTTATTAAGTGAGCTAAGAAAATTCAATATAAATGTAAAAACTGTTAAAAGAAGCGGATACAATGTCACAATGTATTTGGCTGTTTTTCAAATCGAAGAAATTCCACCATTTTCTAATGCTTACAAAAAATAAAAAAAAATAAACAAATATAAAAATCTGTAAAAAATAAGTTTATTCAAGTTTTAAGAATTTTTTCTTTAACCCTTACGGACCCATAAAAAATTACACACTAAGTCGGTACCGGGGTACCACCATATATTTCGGTGCGTTTTACATAGAAATCATTCGATCATGTTTGTAAAAAGTGTGCGTAATAATGAAAATAACTAATTAGGATAACGCCCGAGTACTTTCTCTTCGTAATTTTTGTAGTGATCAACGATCACAGGGTGAGAGGCAATGTCAAGTCTTTGTTTTGAATTGCCAATCGTCGATTGCAGTGTTGCGGTAAGAGATTTCTAAATTTCTTTCGTGTTTGTATTGTCTATAAGTGAAGAAGGAACAAATTTGTGAATTGTACTAGAATGTTTTGACCGGAATGCCACCACAGAGAACGTTTTCACATTACTACCTCTGCTAAATAATCTCAAGAGCAATGAATTGACATTGCTGAGGACGCTTCGAAAAATGAACAGTATATCCCAATGGCGATGTAGCCATCGAAAGACCGCGAAATCTATTCAACTTTGTGTGGTTTTAGAGCCGAAGCAACGATATATTCGTATGTTCCGAAGAAGAAGAAAGCCGTTATTTTGATATTCAGCATGAATTACACTGGGACAATCGATACGACAACTGCATCTATAAAACCACAAATCATATTTGATTATAACTCTACTAAGGTGGAGAAGATCATAATGGAGTTATACGACTAAACGTAAAACTTTGGCGTTATTCGTATTCTACAATATAATTGATGTTGCTTGTTGAGAGCATGATCCAGAAAATGTCCGAAAAGATCGTCGCAAACTTTTCCTGTAATAACTGGCTCGAGACATATGCTTGCCATTGATTCAAGTTCGGAGCTTAGATCCGCTGACAACGCGATTCTTTGTATTTATCAAAACAGCCATGGGAAGCATACTCGGCTCGCAAATCGGAAGTATGCACTTCCATTTCGCTTTCACAACCAATCGAAGAATGAGATAGCACCGGTCGGTCGTTTGAAGAAGCAAAGTATTTACAAGAAATGCTATAATGATATCCGAATCAAAGAAAGTGTCGGAAACGTTGCCAAAATTGTTGTAATACTGCTTACGAACTGCATATTACACCTCCTCTGGTTATTTGCTTGGATTGTACTAACAATATCTCAAATAAAATTATAATATCTATTACCAAAAAAAATTGTTCTATACAAAATGTACTAGGCGGTACCCGGGTACCACCCATGGTCACTTCCGCCATTGGTTTGAAAAATGGTAAAAAACCACATGTTCTTTTCACTTTTTTTCAACAACTTTTAGTTTTTATTGCGTAAATATAATTTTCTAGAGATGTCATCGAATCTGAAAAATATCGGAACAGTGGAAAAAAAAATATTCAGGTTTGAATGTCCAAAAAGTACCCGGGTACCACCTGTGGGTCGGTGAGGGTTAAAAACAGCAAATAAATAAAAAAAAATGCATTTGAAAACAGTCGATATCAAAAGGTAAAGTGTATTTTTTTTCACTTGAAACACGTTTCGAAGCTCCAAAATGTCAGCCTCAAAATTTTAGATTTCTTTTGGGTGGAAATGTACTGTAAAGCCGAATTTTGCTCGGAACCGACTGCGATCTGCGGATGGTCACCTATTATCTTCGGATTTTAAGACTTTACTCAAATGTATTACGTACAAACTCGATTTATGCAACTAATAGAAATTAGGGCAGTTGCAATAACCGAGGTTGCAACTATCGGGTTAAACATTTGAACAAAATTTGATATCAAAGTAGCTATGCTTTTAGCTGTTTGCTCATTGAAATCAAGTAGAAGTCTGTAGACGTAGAGCAATAGATAAAATATTGTACCCAAAAAATATCAATCTCAAAATGAGCGAAATAAAACGAAAAATCTCAAATTGTTTTTGTTTTGTATGCAAACTTTCGATTCGCTGTAAATTAAAATTATTTTGTTTAATTTATTATTATCACAAAGATTTTCTTAAAAAAAACTTGCATTTTAAGGTATGTACTTTTGAACCCTTCCGTTAGCGAATTAGTTGTAGAAACAAATTTTCCGTTTTTCAATGCTTTTGACATTAGAAAACGAGTTACCAGGTACCAAAATTCCATTTTCGGAATTGTAAATCCGAAAGTAGTCATTCCGCTTTCGAAATAGAGAGGTAAAAAAATTAGTTTTCGGAAAATTTCACTTTCGAAACGAAATACAGAGTAGGGTCCCTGGGCATTCAGAAGCCTTAAAAGCAACATGTTTCCCCGGTCCAGATTCAGATCTAGCCACGAATTTTCTAAGAGCGCTTCTCTTTGCCTATATTCAGCTTATTGTTGGCTTGCGACCATCACATTGTACTTTCACCGACACACCCTTATCAATTTCGGTTGAAATGCCACTTCTTTTTTTAATAGCTAATTTTATGATATATTTTGTAACACACATGTTGGATGCAATTTCCGTACTAATGATACCCAATTCCTCTGAAGAAATACATGCAAACAAGTTCAAACCCAAGAAACGAACTGTGAAATGACGGCAGCAATAACCAACCAGAAGGAGAACACACAAATAAAAAATAGTGAATAAACATAAGATACGTATGCGTAGTCGTAAGTGAGAAGTTGCACTAATCGAGGTACTTTTTTTTGAAAAGTTGCACTTAATGAGTCTAGATTGTAGAAGGGCGAAGGTTTAAGTGTTGCGATAATCGAGGAATTGAATTAATCGATGTATAGTTTTAAGCAATTCTAAAATAAAAAAAAAATCAGGTAGACTTCATTCATACAATGACATCAGCGATGAGATCAAACGGAAAATAACTCTCGCCAATCGATGCTTTTTTGGACTAAGAAGGCAATTACTCGTAAATAGCAAAACCCACTCTCGAATAACAAAAGGGGCCATTAATAAGACTATTGTTATCGCTGTCCTGCTCTTCGGTGAAGAAGTATGGACTTTATCAAAAGGTGATGATGTTGTTCTTGGTGGTTTTGAGAAGAACATTTTTCGGGTGACGGTGAGTGGAGAAGGAGACACAATAACGAACTTCACTTTCTGTTTAGCACCTTCAAGAGTAAAGGGTCAATTATTGAGGTGGCTGGCTCATGTAGAGCATTAGTATGGGTACCAATGATCCGGCTTGAAAAATCTAACGCAAATATGTGGAAGGACCTTCCATTACTAGGCTACTGTAAGCAGCAAGCTAAAGATGGAACCAACTGGAGAATGGTTGTTGGTTGAAGTCCTGTCAACGAATATTGTCCAGCCGCTACCTCTTATGAAAGCAGGTCAAAAGAATGGGACATTGAAACAGGGACCAATGCAGATACTGCAATGTCCAGGAGATGATGTCGAATATACTCTTACGTTATTGCTCGTTATCGCAAGGAATTTTTAGGGGGATACTACCGGAAGAGGCTGGTCAAACTCGCCACAGTGAAATTGCATAAGACTTGAAAAAATGTTAACGAGGTAGATACGCACACAGATATATACTCGGAAGACTTTGAGATGCCAAAAATGTACCCGGAAACGGATCGAATACCCCAATACAGTGATATTTGACTCTCTGTAAAAGCATAAAGGGGCGGATGCATGGGTGAAATTTCAACTTCCATTTCGTGAATTGGCTAATTGGTTGAAATTATCTGATACTTTTACATAAATCATATATTTTAAGAACATTTTTTTTGGTCCTTCGAGCCAGATAATATATTTTCTCATTCAGCGATGTAATCCAAATTACATGTCCAAATTTGATTTCAATTGAATATGTTAGCAAATTTGATTTTAATTGAATAATTTTAGCTAGAATCGAGATTCTACACTGTCTTAACCTTGAAAACCTTGGCTTAATTAGTAAAGACATCGAATTTCAAACTGTCTCACGTCGTTTGAGTAACCTTCACGTTTCTTTTCCACTTGGAATTTTGATGAAAAGTAAAACACAAACTTAATAACTTGTTCAATTAGTCTGGAAGGCACATTTTAATATCGGACCTCTCAACTGATATGATTGTGATATTTCAATATTAAATAAAAACCAAAATGCTCTTTCTAAAAGTTTCGCCATGTGATGTGAATTCCAGTCGTTCTCTAAAGTCTCAAACAACAGAGTGAAGAGGGTCTTAGAGTCAGTTTACCCCACTTTTGCAAACTTCTGTCATGGATAAAATTGCGTTCGTCAGACTTCAGGCCCTAATCTGTATTGATTTAAGAATCGTCCAAGGCACAACATTATGTAAAAAAAAAAAAAACAATTTAAAAACTCTTGTTTTATAAACAAATTAAATAAAAATAAAAACTTCATACCTACAATGTCTTAAATGTTTTTGTTATTTAAAAATAAAATGAAACAGTTGTACATGTTCTAAACAGAAAAAAAATAATAACTTAATTCTATGTATAAACATTTCATTATATTTTATAAAAGGTTAAATTAAAAAAAGCAAGATACAAAAATATACATTAGAGAAAAAACATAAATAAAATTAAAAAAAAATCAAAATCAAAATATAAAGAAGGGAACATGGAGGAGCCTGTCTTGCATTTCAACTTTCTTTGTCTTTATATTATTTTTATCAGCTTTTCTTTTTTTTCTATTTCTATGTTCGTAGGATGAAGTTTAGTTCATCATCATCTTCTTCGGTCTGCTTGAAACTCACTTCTTCGTCTTCATGCACATTGCGGCTGCTAGTAGGTAATTGACTCTTCTTGGCTAAGAATCTTGAGGCGTTCTTTGATTTATTTGAGGCGGCTTTATTTTTCACTAACGGTTTTTGTTCATCAGTTCTGTTCTGGTTATGTTGTCGGGATGAAATGATTTTGTTTTTCTGAAAGCATTTGATGACATTTTCTTCGTCGTCGCCAACATTATTGTGGACAATAGCAATTGTATCATCATCTTGAGCATCCACATCATCCTCTTCTTCTTCTTCGTCGTCGTTATCGTGGTCATCTTCATAGTCTTCATCTTCATCATTGAGATCGATATTTAGTAATGTGGAGGAGGAGCTTCGTCGAGATCGTTTCTTTTTGGATGGCAGCTTGTTATATCGTATGCCATTGTGGTTTGTTTTTGATGCATTACTGCTCGTGCGCTGTAATAAATAAAAAAATATATGCCGGTTCAGAATTGTTTAGGTTTAAAAAAAATAAAAATATTCATGAGGCTATAAAATACGTAAGGCAGCCAATCTGGCAAAACGAATGATGCAGAGTTTCTAGTTTTAGTTAGTTCTTTCAGGATCAATGCTCGTATTTTAGGCCTGAGATTAGCGGTTGCACTGTGTAGGACAAACATCTGGAAAAAACTTCTGTGAATCATAAGTAAGGGCAATACTTTCAATAATACACAACTCTACAGTTATACTGGACTTGAAACCTAGCATCGGAGTTTCCTATCACTACGCCTATCTGTCTATCTCTCGTTCTTGTTCTTCATGTGCTCACGCTGTGTGTAAAGATTATAAGGGTATTTATATCCCCTTAAGCGTGTGTGAATTATAAAAAAAACACACTTTCCCGAAATAAATGCGATTTTCGCAAAAATTGGTTAAAAAAAATATGTGTGTTTAAAGACCAATATCTAAAAAATGGAAGTACGGATGGTAACAGTTTTCGACTGCGATAATCACTAATCAATGGTCTGTGGAACGAGCTCTCTTTGGTTGCTCTAAGTTTAATACACTAGAAGTTTTGTTTGAATAACTGTGGGTACCTACTTCTCTAGAGGAACTTTATTTAACACCACTGTGGGTGTTCAAGATAGATGTATACGTTTTTTTTTCATAAAATGAACCAATAAATCAGATCCAAAAGTATCGATTTCCCAAACCGGACAACCTTGCATAATAGACACTTACTTAAGGTGGTGCTACAGTTCGGGGTGAACCAGGGCCTACTTCTCGCAACCATTTGTGTGTGCGTGCTATTTTTTTGCACGAATGGAAGGGACCTACAGTTTTTTGCCGACTCCGAACGGCGAGTTGAGAAGCTACTCGTAACAGATGGTACTCTTCTGGACATTCGAAAGAGGTGGCACCGTGAAAAATTTTTTAGATGTTTTGCTGTTGTGCACTACACCACGGTACTCACCTGTATAATAGATAGAGATATACAAAACAATATAGAGTTTTGTGGTCAAATGATCAAAAAAGCTTTTCAATATTGTTTTCTAAAAAAACTAGTCTTCAATATTTTGAGATTTTGAGATCTTGTAATAATTCTAAGCCTCTAAAATTTTCAATCCACTTAAAAAGATGTTTTTGCTACTGATTTTTGTTTTCTTATTATGTATTTTGAAATATTTTCATAATGATGAAAAAAAATAAATGGATAAAAATGAAGCATTTCAAAAACATTTCAGAAATATTTTTATCGCGTCACACCGAAGGATACATTTTTGAAATGTTTCTGAAGCAAATGAGAACCAATCGGGAATTAGTTTTTGAGGAAGCGTCGATTACAAAAAACCACATGAATAGTGTCGGAAAGATATAATACATACATGTACGTATGTATGTATATAAGGTCTGTTTGGTAACTTTTTGTGATCAAATAGTAAATAATTTGAAAAGTGGGGGAAAATCCTCTCTTCTTTTTTAACTATTTATTATTAAGAATAGCATTAAGGATTTTAAAAATCGTGCGATAGGCTCTTACCTTGAAAGTTTAACAGCGAAAAAAGATTCCATTTATTCCCTTTGGAAAGCCGTAAAAGGCACCAAAAGGCCCAAAATCCCCGCGCCGCCACTTAAAATAAATCAAAATGAATGGGCAAGGGAAGATAAAGAAAAAGCGGATATTTTTGCCGCCCATTTGGAAGAAACCTTTAAACCGAACGATGGTCAAGTGGTTCATGACAACATCAACCTCACAAGGATGGTAGTTCCACCATCTGACGATTTAACGCGCAGATCTGCAACGCTTAGAGAACTCGAACGTGAGATCGCGAAACTAAAACCTAAGAAAGCTCCTGGTTATGATTTGATTACCGGAGAAATTCTCAAAGCCTTACCTAGAAGAGCATTTATTAAGCTTCTCCATATTATAAATGCTGCACTCAGATTAAAACACGTGCCGAGCCAATGGAAAGTTGCGGAAGTCATTATGGTTTTAAAACCAGGAAAACCGTCATATGAAGTAAAATCATACAGACCAATCTCGCTTCTTCCAGTCGTATCAAAAATTTTCGAGAGGATATTACTAAGGCGTCTCCAACCGGTTATAGAAGAAAATAATCTAATCCCTGACCACCAGTTTGGGTTCAGAAGTAAGCATTCGACAATTGACCAGGTGCATAGAATTACTAACGTAATCGAAAAAGCACTAGAAGAAAAAAAGATATGCTCAGCCGTATTTCTTGACGTCTCGCAAGCCTTTGATAAGGTGTGGCACGATGGCTTGAAATGCAAATTACGACAAGTACTCCCCGTGTACCTATACGAGATTTTGGATTCATATCTCGGAAATAGACTCTTCCGTGTTAGAAATGGAAACGAATACTCAGAGCTCAAAAAAATTTCGGCCGGCGTACCGCAAGGAAGCGTTCTGGGGCCGCTTCTTTATCTGTTATATACTCGTGATATACCGAAAGAAGATGGCACTATGCTTGCTACGTTTGCCGACGACACCGCTATCCTAGCAGTAGGTAAAACAATCGAGGAAACGACTGCCAAACTGCAAAACGCATTGAATAAAGTAAATGAATGGACGAGGGACTGGCGGATCGCCCTTAACGGAACTAAATCTGTTCACGTGAATTTCACTTATAGAAAAATTAATGACTTGCCAATTTTTATAAATTTGGCCCGAATTCCTATTGCAAATGAAGCCAAATACCTGGGAATGACACTTGACGCAAAGCTGAAGTGGAATTCGCACGTGAAAATGAAACGTAAAGAATTAGAAATCAAATATAGAGAAATGTACTGGCTGATCGGGAAACATTCCCACCTCAGTACCGAGAACAAACTGCTTTTATACAAGCAAGTGCTAAAGCCGGTGTGGTCCTACGGTATACAACTTTGGGGTTGTACCAAGAAAACAAATGCCAATATTTTACAGACCTTTCAAAATAAAGTGCTTAGAGAAATTGTCCAAGCACCGTGGTATGCTAGAAACGACGATA
This sequence comes from Brachyopa scutellaris, assembly GCA_949775065.1. Classification (NCBI taxonomy): domain Eukaryota; kingdom Metazoa; phylum Arthropoda; class Insecta; order Diptera; family Syrphidae; genus Brachyopa; species Brachyopa scutellaris. Next base: position 33,291,005 of record OX459112.1, on the reverse strand, counting down.
ACCACAGGGATCTCGGAATTCAATCGAAGCTGAAACTAGAAGCTTCGCGCGAAAACATAGAAACCGACTAATAGGACATGTTAATAATACAGTCCTACTTATTTTGGATGAGAGCAATTTATTGCGCCGACTACAAAGGACAAAACCTTTCGACTTGGCGAGATAAGGATTAACCGCATCTAAATTGCGGAATATGCAGGATCTTTCATTGGAAAGTAACCTGCCAAACGTTTATATTTCGTGATAGAAAAATTGCTTGATAAGTAGTATAACTTAGTTGCAGTATCTAACAAATTTATATCGAAGGGAGGTGTTTTTGGTCAGTAAGAATCTGACACTACTATGAGCACGCGCTTGCTATTCTCATAGTGTCTATGGAAGATTTTCACCTACCCTCGGGAAAAAAAAAAGAAAAAAAAAAAAAAAAAAAATTATTATTTTCACGAAAAACTAATTTTCTTTTATTTCGCTAACGAATAGTGATTGACATTTCACAAGTTGTCAGATGGCTGTTTGATATTTGTCCCTCGGTCACTCCATGAAAAAGGCGTATCTCTTGATTTTTAGCAGTTGTAAGTAATTTTACGTAAAATTACCAGTTACCAAAACTAAAGGTATACATATTATACAAATAGTATTTGAACAGTTTTAAAGACGATGGAATCCACTGGATCGTTTGGCTGTTCGAAATGATCTTGCTACCTGTTTGACTGCAGAATCATACGAACTCCATTGCAGCTGGCCACCTGAATACACAAAGAGACAAAGCGGACTACTAAAGTGTCATTCAAATGAAAAAATAAAAATAAAACTTCCATGCCATCAAACGCATTTGTTTGTTGAGTTGAGTACAACCGTCTCGTTATTCCATTTCAATATTGTGGTATTGCTTGGATGGAAACGTTAATGAAGTAAATTCAACCGGTAACCGCTGGTATCCGTTTAGGACCGCCGAAATCATCCTCGCGTGAGAAAATCTCTATCCATCCGAGGCGGACACGGCCTAAAAAGGTATTTTTTTTTGTTAGCCAAAAGCTAAACGAGGAAATCTGATAAATTTACCAGGTGGTTAGCCAATTTGGTGGCCATTCCAGTAGCCTGTGCGGGCGGATTCTTTTCGGGTGGCATCCGTTCATATCCGCTGTTGTTATTCGTTTATTTAATTTGCTGCTCATCTGCTGAACCGGATAATGCACAACGACAACCACACGAATGCACTGTGCCCATTAAACAAAAAAGGGAGCTCCGCCATTGTATATGCCATGAATAGGCCGTGACCAAACGCCACATTATTTATGGTCCTTTCATGAGCAAAGTTGCATCGAAAACATAGTCGCTGTCGCTGTCTCTGTATCCGTATCTCTCAGCGACGACGTCAACCTCAACGGAACTAGATTGTTATTTGGATGTCCCATCGATTGTTGGTCGGATTGGTGTACTATTGTCTGCATTTTGCGAGAAATTCTGGTATAGCGGCTCGATGGTAAATATTGATGCCGGTGCGGTGCTGGGAATGGGAATTCAAAGTCGCGTCGTTTCGTTTGACATATTTGATATCAATTGACGTGATACAACGCGTTTGGGATTTCAACTTTTAGATACGACAAATTATCCCGCGGCTAGTAGGCTGCGATGGGCATGTGGGGCAACCCCCTCATGATTTATTAACCCGGTCTGGAGACGAACAATGTTCTGGGGGATCTGTGTGTGGTATTGTGGAATTCGTCCGGATCTAATTGGTGGAAGGCGCACAGTCAGATGAACGACAACGATGTCGAAAAGAACTGCATGATAAATGTCCCAGCGGAAATCACTAAGGGATCACATTTTGTTCCACTTTTGGCGGCTGTGGGTGTATGTAGATTGAATTTTGTCCTCGTACCTACAGCCAAAGGCGAGATAACCATTGTTAGCCCCGTATTATGCAGGATGTTGTGGGATTTCTCTTTTGACTGCCTTGTTATTAATGTGTGTGCCTTTGTTTGTGGTTATGTGTTTTTGACTGGAAAATGAGATACTCGTTTGCTTTGGGCGAAAAATGCTGTTTGCTTATTTTTCATTTTGAAACTCGCTTGAAGGTGATTTGCAGAATGTTGTTGAGATCAAAAATAATTTACCAAATGTAAAACAAAAAGCTATTAGTTATAGATCTACCCAAGGCGTATACATGTCATAATGAGGGATTTCCTTTGAATTAACTTGAACCTGTGTATGTGTACTTTCGAAGGAAAGGATTTTAAGTGTTGTTGTATTTGGGGGTCGAATGTGGGATAGTTTTTGGGCACCTTTGATCTTCCTAAACTAAATGGACAAACACTTTCACTATCTTCCAGTGCTAAGTATTTGGGCGTCGTTCTTAACTCTAAACTCAGCTGGAAGAAGAATATAGAACTGCGGGTCAAGAAAGAATGCATACCTTTCTACGCCTGCAACAAAACCTTTGGCAAAAAAATGGGGACTGGAGCCAAAGTTGACACTATGGATGTACACAGCTACGTTTAAAATTTTAAATTTTATAGTGTGGTGGCCAGCCCTAAGCAAAAAATATTACGTCAACAAAATCAAAAGAGTCCGAAGAACAGCATCACAGGTGCAATGAGGTCATGCCCAACTGATGCTCTCACTGTGCTACTGCACCTTCTGCCACTTGACTCCATATCAAAAGCACAGTGCTGTGCAGTGCAGTCCGACTAGAAGAATCTAGGTGCTGGACTGCTAAACCATACGGTCACACCATAACGGACCAAATGGTCTGGTTAAGTCTCCAACGGATTATAAAATCCCCAAGCTTAACTTTAGGAAGCTCTTCGCTGCACGTTTTCCAAGCAGAGAGGAAAGGAAGCGAGGGAGAGTAGTAACAGATTTCAATACAACAGTATTCACCGATGGCTCGAAGATGGACTGCGGGCTAGGCGCGGGCATTTTCTCGGAAAAACTCGGTATCTCGAAATCCTATCGCCTAGCGAACTTCGCTAGCGTCTTCCAGGCGGAGCTACTAGCAATCATCGAGGCCTGTCATAACTTAATAAACGACTCAACACCCAAACTCAACATCGCTATCATTACAGATAGCCAAGCCGCAATTAAAGCCATAAATTCGGCAATCACCTCATCCAAACTGGTTGGCTAATGCCAAGAAAAGCTCAATCGCTTGTGCAATCAAGGCAGAGTCACTTTTATCTGGGTTCCAGGACATAGCGCCATAGAAGGAAACGAGAAGGCCGATGAGCCAGGCGAGGGTCAGCCCTTAACAGCTCACTAGCGGTAAACATTCATATTCCTATAAGTGCTGTTAAGGGCAATATAATCTTACACTTCTTGAAACTAGCCGGTCTCAGGTGGACCAGTCAGATAAACTGTGTCATATCCAAAGAGATATGGCCAAGTTACAACAGGTCAAAAACAAACGGGCTGCTACAAATAACCCGCGTAGACATCGCTAGAGTAATGGCAGTCAGTACAGGGCACTGGCCAATAGGAGACCATACAGCAAAACTAGCAATCCCTCACAAAAGTCTCTGCCGTAGCTGCAAAGATGAAAATGAAAAAGAGTCGTTTATTCACTTTCTGTGCAAATGCCCAGCTCTAGCGAGAGCCAGGCAACGCATACTGGGCAAACCATTCTTCGACGACCTTATAAAGATATCTGAGAAAAGGATTGGAGCGCTGATCCTCTTCTCAAACTCCACAGGGTGGTTATAGATTTCTCAACATTACATCCAAATAAACGGGTCACCTGAGGTTTGTGGTGTCAAAACGGGTGGGTTTTCTTCCATCGAAACCACCACTTCTACCTACCTACCTACCTACAAATTTATCTAGACAGTATACTACGAAACACTGAAATCATATATTTCAGACCGACTTTTTAGAGTACGATACGAACGACAATATTTGAAACTGAAGAAAATCGAAGCCGGTATATTAGAACCTACCTTGTATTTGTTATATACACCGGGGATATTCCGGTAGATGGCAATGCTTTCATGGCTACCTTTGCAGATGACACTGCAACACTGGTGCCCGATAATCCGTGGTTAAGGCTACAGAAATCCTGAAAAATGCAGTCCAAAAAGCTACAGTTTGAACGCAGCAATGGCGTATCAAACTCAATGAGACAAAATTAACTCATATAAACTTAACAATAAAAAAGTTCAACAGTGTTCCAATATTCATTAACAATCAAGTTATACCTTACGCCAATACGGCTAAATACCTTGGAATAGCTTTGGATGCGAAGATAAAATGGAAAGAGCACATCAAAACGAAAGGAGAATAACTAAACTTGAAATATAGAAAAATGTACTGGTTACTGGGAAGAACCTCAGACCTATCTATACAGAACAAAATAATGCTATACAGTGGAACTTCCCTAAGTCGAATCTCCAACGGACCAGAAAATAAATTCGAGTTATAGGTATTGTAGAAACTTCGAGTTAAAGAAAATACATAAATCAAGTTATTTATTTCTTTGAAAGAAATCTGCAATTTTTTATTTGGGTTTTGATGGCCACTTTTCTTTTTCTCCACCAAACACAAAGACATTACTTCTGCACTCCACAAAAGTTATGGACTCCCTCATAGCTCCACTTTTTAGTGAAAATGTCTTTTTAATGCCATCTTATAAAAAACTTGCATGCGCTCTAGTACCGAAAAACTCGTATGTCTCTAAAGGCTCTAAAGTCTAAATGAACTAAAATTACATTTTGTGTTTAGCTATTACTCGTAACTCCACTTCAACATGTTTCTTTCCTCCAGTAAAATTTGAAATTTGTGAGTTACAAAATTTTCTATTAGGCCGACGATAAGTAACTATAGGGACTTTCCCTATTACGTTTCTTAGGTAACTTGGTTCAGTGGGTACATTATGTTTCCGAAAAATTCGAGTAAGGTTTTAAATATATCTTCGCATCGCAGAAATTCGAGTTACGGAATTAGAAATATGTGAAAAATGCAACGAAAAATCAGAACACGAGGTTCAAGCTATAGAAATGTTTGAGTTATACCCCGCTGTTCTGCATTCCACTTTTAGTGAATTCAACCACCAAAAGTGGAATTGGGTGTTCTGCATTCCGAACGAAACTATGAATTGTGGATTGTATGTTCGAAAGTGAATATTTTGGTGTTCTGCATTCCACTCAAGATGACAGCTGTAAATTCGTGTTCTGCATTCCGAAAATCCTGTGATTTTAGTGATTTGAATTCACTTGAGATTCTTGAAGTGAATTGAATTCACATGCCGTTGTAAAGTGAATTAATTAATTAATTTGTTGATCAGAATCATATTCAAAAATGTGAGTAGAATAATAAGACTTTCCATTAGTGTATTAAAATAATCTTTGTGTAATATGGTACAACACGAAAATTAGAGGCAAGAGAGTATTCTCTTGAATCACATGAAAAAAATGAAGATTTTGTTAAACGGGATAAAGCGTATACTAAGGATTTGAAGTTAGAACAACGATTGAAGAGTATGGGTGTTCCAACGACTGGATGGAAAACGATAAGTTAAATTTTTACTAACAAAATAAAACATTATATTTTTTTAATGGGCGAAGGTGAATGGTTGTACCATCCAAGCCATTTATAATCCCCGGAATACCTCATTATTCAAACATCTATTTTTCTTTCATCTGCGTATTTTCCAGTTCAGTCCACTTCGACCACAACTTGTGTTGCACAATGTTTTACATCTCGCCGAGAACTTTGCCGACTGTGGATCTACCAAGGCGAATATTAAAATCCTTTTCCACTGACCTTTGATAACATCCTTCAGCCAAAAAAACAGAGTTTTGCTCCGAGTTGGAGTGTGAGAGGAATTGAAGTTGGTACCATCTCTGATTCCACTTCTCGTAGGATATAAACAAATATTTCATTACTCACACTAAAACTGTTTTTAAAAATGCCAGAATCATTAAATTGTTTTTCTTCAGTTGTCTAACTTCTGCTTACAATGATTCGGGAAGATCCAGAATGTTAGATTAATCTCGCAAAATCTTCCTGCGAACTCGCTCCATTCGGTTTTCATCGCGGTTTTCACCAATCATTTGATAATTTTGTTTTTCATTATTTCCATTTTTTTAATAAAATATATTTTTTCTTAAATTTTTAATTCACTTCCACAAAAAAAAAAAAACCAAGAACTGAAAATCTCCAATGATTTTGAAATGATTTGACAGCTGTGTTTGACATTGCAAACAAATGAATTCGAAGTGGATTCCAAAAATTCGAAATCACTCGGAATGCAGAACACTGAATTCCATTCCGAGTGAATTTCAATTTCGGTTTCAATCCACTCTCACTCGAAATGTAGAACAGAAATTCAAGTTAGGGAGCTAAAAATATACGAAAAAGCAAATTCGACTTAAAGAAAAGTTTGAAAAAGCAAATTCGACTTAAAGAAAAGTTTGAAAAAGCAAATTCGACTTAAAGAAAAGTTTGAGTAATAGAAGCTCGACTTAGGGAAGTTCCACTGTATAAGCAAGTACTGAAGCCTGTATGGACGTATGGAATTCAAATACAAATACATTACATTACATTTTCATTTACATTTTCTGCGAAGAAATCAAATACAGAAACCATACAAAAATTCCAAAACAAAATCTTTCTACAAATATACATGGTTAGAAAGCACGACTTTTCACACAACCAGCGTCTTGAAAATCACATTAACTCCTAGATGAAGACCAACTTGAACGTAAGAGCCAATATTCGGATATTAAAAAAAAAGTCCCACGAGCTAATGGTCTAAAAATTATGGAAAAGTATTATAACTTTAAACTTCCCCCAATGCGATTTGAATTCAAGAAAGAAAAATCATTTGTCGATCTTTCAAAGATTAGTTCTGATTCCCAGGTGTTTTTAGCGTATTAAGAATCTCACTCGCTTAGTACCGATGAACTACTGAGTGTCTTTTGAAGATTTCCAAGATTTGGAGGAAGAAAAAAAAAAAAATTAATACTCAACATACACGTAAAGTTGACAATCCATTACCATGTGCGTTCGAATACTTACCAGTTCAACTAATTTGGGGAATTTTTTAAATACTTTTTTTTTTTAATCACTCGTATGGTTTTACAAATAAATAAATAGATTTTAGTTAAGTGACAAGGTATCTGAAATAATGTTTTCTAGTCTAAAGTTAGAGTGTGCACATTAAACATCATCGTTGGTGACACACTTCATACACGAAAAGTAAACGCACTTGTACACAAATGCGCATATACTCGTATGTGTGTATAACAACTGTCGGAGCTAGAGGCAGCCAAAGCACACTTAAACGTAATGCACTCTGCTAATTGCTGGAATATGGAATTTCCACTCCAACCTAACCATATGCTACTTTCTCCTACAATTAATGGCAATTCTCATGCATCTGAGTGCCGACAGATGGCACTTAAAATTGTTAATTGGGTTCTAGTGCAGCCCTGCTACGGAATTCCCTTTTCAATGTACTCCTTTTTTCATCTTACTCATATCTATATACAGAGAGGAATAGGTAGTCGTTTGGAAAAGGATCAGGATTTAACAGTAATATTCTTCTATCTGTATGTATGTATGTAAGTACTTGGTTGTAATTGCCTACCTGTAAGATAGCAAAGATGACAGCAAATACGGTGACAATTAGGAGGCATCCTGCAACCGCAATAGCTGTAATTGTTGTAAGCGGTGAACCAACACGTGAAAGGACTCCATTCGATGAGCCATCATCAAAACCATTGTATGGGTTACCAAACTGTTGTTCTGCACCAGCGGCTATTCTACGTTTACCAGCCGGTGAGGCATTGATGCAACCACCTGTTAAAAGAAAATGAAGAAAAAAAAACAACTGTTAAAAGATTCATTTGAAAAAAAGCCTTCAACTTACCACTTTCTTTATCACAATGACAGCACGATTGATCCTCGGGCGTTGCGTCTGTGGGACAACAAGGCACACATTGGTTATTGAGCCGATCCAAGTGCTGTGGGAATGCACACGTTTGACACGAATACTGGCCAGAACCGCTGCATGTACGACATGACTCATGACACGTCTTGCACGTTTGCGTTGGTAAATCATAGAACTGCGAACCCAAACATTCCATACACAGGCCTCCGTCCAACATGAAGTGAAGTGGACATGCTGTGCAAGCTAATGGACCCGCTCCTGTTGAGAAAAAATTTAATAGAATTAGTTGCGAATGTAGTGGAAGGTCCTTGAGAGTGCCATCAATTGTCGGCATTTAGGGCAACTCTCAGCATCATAATTAAGAGCAGTTCATTGGAATTTTTTGTAAATGTTGTAAAAAATGGAACTTATTTTGTTAACTATTTTATTTAGTTGGGGATATACGTCAGGGCACAGAAATGGATTGACCCCTATAGCACCGTGAACAGGGAGTTAAAAAAAATATGTACACCATAATATGTAACCCATCGAGTGGGATGTCATTGGATAGGTCTTCCTGGATGTAACAAAAAATCCATTGACGCGTTGCAGTTATACAACTCGTGAGTTCCAATATATTTGCTTTCAAAGGCATTTCTTGGGCGTCTCTCCTCTAACTATCATTCTATAATAATTATCACTAATTTTTTTTAAAAAGAGCACCATTCCATTCCAAAAATTGTTTCTCCAATGACAAATAGAAGGAAACTTATGTACATTTATGAATCTATAAAAGTAAGGGTTGACAAATGCAAGCAGTGAAAAAAGTCAAAATTTCAAAATGACAGGTTATGACCGTTTTTGTCATCATAATTTCCAGTATAGGTCTTAAAGGAGAGCTCTTTTTTTAAATACTGGTGCCTGAAAATGTCTTCACGCCACTTAATTAGAAAAATTGCCTCTGTAATAAAATCCAAACCACTGGTTTACACAAGTTCTGTTTTTATAACTTTCATCAAATTCGTACACATCCCATTATGACCTGCCTGCCACACAGTCGATGGCGCAATGATCGTGTATTCACCATCAACCTTCGCTGTGTGTATGGAAAATATGAGCATCAAAACAGTGTTACCATTTTTAAGTTAAAGCAAATCGTTACTGTTTTTTCTGTGGTTTTTGTCCGAGAGCTTGAGTGTGTTGCCGTTTGGTTTTGGTTTTTTTTTTTCCATTTTCTGGTTTTTCTGGGGAAACAGTTAAAACGCAGTTAAACAATTGTTCGCTTTTCGTGCTTTCTAATTAAGTTTTATTTGCACGAGATGAATATTGGGGATAGTCAGTTTTTTTGGTTTCAGCTTTATGTGTCGTATACTAAACGTTTTCGACATACTCCAAAAAATGCCTTAACTCAACGCATGTATATAAAAAGACAAAAAATGCTAGCAAGAGCTAATGTTAAAGTAACAAGTCAAAAAAAAAAAGAGGAAAAAAAAAAATTGAAAGTGTGGTACTAAAATAGGGGGAAGAGAAAGGAGATTAGTTATGTTTTAGGAAACGGAAAAAAATAGTCTAAGCTGGGTTTTAAATTTTGTTAAGTTACTAATATGGCGTGGCAACGAGTTCCACAGGCGGGTGGCATTAATAAAGAACTGGCGCTGAGATGCTAGAGAAGCGTAGCGTGGCTGAATCAGCTGATCAGATCTGTCAGCGGAAAGCCTTGTGATCCTCTCGAAAATGTAGGGTGGTTGGTGTGTATGTAGATTATCCGAGAGCAATAAAACGGCGCGAAACTGAAAATATCTCTCGAGTGGCATATTGAGCAGTCTATTTGAAAAACTCGAGACTGTGTCGTATCGTCTGAGTCCAAAGATGTAACGAATGGTGCCATTGAAGACAACGTTTAGCTTTCTTTTGCTTGAGAAGCTGCAGCTAAAAAAAATTTTACAGCCGTATGCTAGAATGGGTAAAATTAGGCTTTTCGCAAGCATTTGACGCGTCTTTATGGGGGTATAAGGTTGGGTCACTTGAAGTGTTCGTAGCACCCCATATATTTTTCCAGTAAGAGCGTTAATATGTTTGTCCCACGTGAGATTTGTTCAACAAATTGTGTTGTTTTTAAATCAACAGATGATAACCCTACGGGTATTGCTCTCCGATTTACGGCGATTTGTCATGCATACTACGGTAACCCAGTCAGAGCTGAACAAATGGACAGGTAAATGCAAGCTATTGTAACAACACATGAGAGGCGAACGTCCCATCTTCCCTGTACTGACAATACGGTTGGGGCAGAGTATAGTTTCCAATCGTTTGTGATTCGAAAGAGGAAGGAATATTATGTATGTTCTTTTGTTGCCATTTTCCTTCAAAGTGTTTTACTTGAGTGTCTTTGAGTACAGATTCCTTCAATCAACCTTGTACATACAAAAGTTGAGCAAAAATTGCAAATTATATTATGTGATGCTGTAAATTGATTTCCATCAGAAATCGGTTGACAAATATTACAGCACAGAAAATTGTTTTCAAAACGGTTTAATTACAGAGAAAAGTAATAAAAGGAAGGAAAATATTGATACTGTCAGTGCGATCCAAGGGAATAGACTAATATGCACCTGGAATATATTTCAATTACTTTGAGTTTTATTTAAATACGAATTTGTTATGTCCTTATTGGAAAACCCTGTACAACTGAAAACGTAGAGATGAATACAACGCCACATTATGAAATTGAATTACCCGAATCGATTCCAGCACAACAACAGCCACAAAAAGAAGCCGTAACGTTCGTCGTTAATGCCAAAGAAAAAAGCTCGATCACCATTAGCAAGTGTAGGAGACTCATTTAGAAGTCGTGTTTTTTTGCACGCGTAAATAAAAGTGCACTAAAAAAACGCCTATTGCCGCTTAACGAATTCATCACAAAAAGTTGGCAGCATAGGCATTTTTTGACACTTGAGCTGTCAGTTGTTGACAAAATTGAAAAAAAAAAAAACATTATTTTGAAAAATAAAGTTATAAACATGGACAACTCAGGAAATGCACATTCTAATATATTTAGTTCCAATAAAAAACATTACTTATTATCTCAAATTATCAATTTATTGCTTATTGAATTAACCAATTGTCGGCAAAAGAATAAATAAGAGATGGAAGAATTGTTTTCGATTATTTTTTTTACATTTGGTTTTTAATAGGAATTCATCACAATAGTTAAAATTTGGATTTGGTATCACTATTCTTATATCCGCTTAGCTAAGCGGGGATACTATCGCCGCTTATTTTATTTTTGTTGTATTTCACATGTAAATTTGCAAAATAAGCGTATAGAAGCGTGCAAAGAAACACGGCTAGAATCATTGCATTTCGACAATTTCTTCAAATTTATACCGCTTATGCCCTTATGGTGTACCTTCGGGCGCGTGGTACTTATACTCTTGGCACACCAGCAATGGTGTTGGTAAAAAAGCAGCTCATTCAGTGGCAATTGTGGGATTCGACGAAGTTAATCCTTTCCCTGAATGGGGGTCGAAAAAATTGTGGAAATTGTGTACAAAATCTTTGAATAAAAACGATATTTTTGTACTTGAATTATACAGCCCCATGTTTAATTTTTTTTTCACCTAACCCACTGATCGATAGTCTACAGATGGTCTTTCAACTTTTTCAACTGGTGCTTTCAGGTAAATTTTTTTGATAAACGGTTTTCGCATTCAGTCTAAAAACATACTGGAACTAAAATTCTCATAACAAAATATGTATGTACCTCGTATTTCGATTTCAGTGGTTATAGAGTTAAGGCCTATGTTCCAGTACCTATGCAAAGTTATGTTAAGGTAAGAGAGCATGTCATACATGTTCTTAACTCCTTATTACAAGGGGTGCAATCGAGTATTTAACGAGGTTCAAATGGACTCTGCAGTGTCCCGTACAGAATCCGATATCTGTGCTCTGTGCGTATCTGCTCTCTGGGCAGCTGTGTGAGTTGTTTAGTTCTTTGAAATCGGTTGGTTGTAAAAAGCGTTCGTCCTATTACCTTCAATTTCCGCCCAGTAATGAACTCTTTTTGCATATAACTACTTATTGATGTTGTTTTTCGCAGAACTAATAGCAGAATGGTCTTGGTATGATTAAAATTGAATCAGATCATTTTCTGGCTAGTTCGTCTGTACTCAGTCCTGTCCTGGCACCTGGCACTCAGATCAAGTGAACTCTCTTAGTGCTGGCTAGTGTTTTCAGCAGATTATTTCTGAGATGATTTTAAAAAAGGCATTAATCGCAAGTAAGGCAGTTCCACTTTCGAAGCGAATATAAAATAAGGAAAATAAAACCTAAAATACTCAACTTGTCATGTAAAGCTTCCCAACTCGCCTTTCGGCTTCGGAGACGGCAGAAAACTGTAGGACCCTTCCATTGGTGCAAAAATATAACGCGCACACACAAATGGTTGCGGGAAGCTAGGTTTGGTTCTACCTAGGACTGCTGAAGCCAAATATTTATTTTTTTTAAAATAGTCAGCGCTGGCATTTAAACATAAGTCTGTTAATTTAAAATTCCAGGAGAAATATCACATTGAAGAGTACGTTAAGTTTCCTGAAAGTTCTTCACGTAGAACGAGCAAATGTAACTGATATTTCGTAGTAACTGTTCCTTCAACTTTACATTCGATAATTCGAGTATAATTAGACACTCGAATCTATGCCGTAAATGAAAGCAAAATGGAATTCCAATGCAATATTCAAAGGACACATTTCCATTTTTAATCAATATATATATATATATATATGTATGTACATATACATAGCCACCCGCCTTCGGTACCATCTGAAGTGTTGATCAAAACTCGAGTTGATGGCTATGGCGTACTGTCTATGTTTAAAAGATACGCACACATACGAATTTATTTTACAGGATAATTCTGCGCTGGAATTATGTGCCCTTGTGCGACATCATCTACTTAACGTCGAATTATGTCGATAGTCCTTGGGAGTTTGTGCAGCCCCCTTTTGACTACTTTATTTGCGATGTCAGATGGTGTGCCCTACTTCAGTTTTCATTACAAAATTTGTTCCCCATCATTATCGTCATCGTCGGCGTTGTTATCTTTTTCATTGAATGAAGCTGCTCGAGCTGACACGACCGCAGCAGCACCAGGCAACATAGAATATGTTAACGTGCTTCGTGTGTCATAGTTGACACAGGAGACTCTTAGACCCAACGGTTATCCTGTTTGGTCAGAGTGGCTTTTAGAAAATTTGCTGCAGTCAACAGATTACCAAGTACTGGAGCAGATTTTGTGAAGAGTTTGTTTTTTAATTTATTTTTCCACTCCTGTGTTCGAGTAATGTAGTAAATAACAGTGGGGTGAAGTGAGTGATTAAAGTTGTTTAATTTCTTAAAATTGAAGATACATACAAAGGTTTCCAATTTTCCTAGATGGATGACAGTTAAAAGTTTTTTTTACAACTATTTTCTAAATTCTCAAAAATGCATTATAAACCGTATTCAAATGCTGATCACTTCGCAAGTACACCTTAGATAGGCGAAACTTTTGAAAACTTTCACTGTTTCTAACGTTTGAATATCTCTTTTCAACACAAAAAATAATATTCACGAGTGCTTTTCAACCTCGTTTCAGCACATTTTCTAAAAGCAAAAAGACTTAATCTTTTTCCCAAAGGACATCTGAAACTTTTCTGCCATACGAATAATACCACTCTCAGTAGTACGCACGTTTGTATACCCAACTCGAACTCACCCTTCTTTAGAAGCATAAACGAAAATGAAAACAAAACAACAACAACAATAACAAACTCGTACTTACCGTTGCAGGTTTTGCAATAGTGATGGCATTTCTGACACCCGAATTCCGATTTATAAAAACCCTCCGGGCACTCGGGATGACATTCGCCGCTAGCCAACTGCCAATCGGTGGGGCATTGGACACACTGGTCACGTCTTGGTCCGCTGCAAGTGTGACAACTTAGATAGCACTTAGCACAGGTACCACGGTCACTGTAATAACTGCAAATGAAATGTCAAACAAAAAGTTAGTTCAGCGCCATCCTTAAAGGACTCTGTAATTATCAGTCATTGCCATTATCGCACTGAATCGTCCTCATCGTCCTTATACTCGTGTGTGCGATAAACATCAACAGCAAACATTCCCCAACTGTCATTATCAACAAAATCAAAGGTTACCTCTGCCCTAGTCATATTGGCATAAATTGGAACTTATCATCAGGACATCTGTTTCTTGGTCGCAACCGGATGCAATGCAATGCCACATTACATCCACCTACTTCCAATTCGCCCTTATTGATGAGTGCACACAGCCCCGGGGTGAGGCATCGAAATTATTATTACAGACTACCGTGTTGAGTAAACAGGACGAAAAGAACGACTACAATGACGCATAACGATGAACAACAGACGAAGGATTGTAATTACCCATCAGCACATGTAGTCCTGCATTCGCCACTTTGTAATTGCAGACCTTTGGCGCACGCTGTACAGTTCATTCGGGATACACATTGAGTGCATGTGTGCAGGCATTTCGCACACACACCGGCCTCCATGTACAAGCCATCATCACAGGTGCTAACGCATCGGTTCGTCTGCAGCAGCAGGCTGGCCGGGCAACTCAAGCAGTTCTGTTCGGTGGGACCGTCGCAGGACTCGCACGTCGAATGGCAGGGATGACAGTGGCCATTATCGTAGTATTCAGCTGAAAATAACAAAAAACAAATCCAATATATTAATTCAAACAACAGATGCGGGTGCGGATGCGGGTGCGGATGCGGGTGTTGAGTGCGCCAGATGAAATAAATCGAATGCGAGTCCGGAAATATATCTTCTTTTATTTAAAGCAACCATGCCTGGCTTGGAGGTGCCACAAGTCCACCGTATATACATACATATATACTTGATATTCAGCAGGATATGTTAACACGTAAATCAAATATTTACTCAGTAGGTACCGTAACGTTGGAAGATAGCACAAGTGAGAGAATGGTCATTAATATTTTTTCGAGCGCAAGCAACAAAAAAAAGGATACACACTCACTCTCACACTCATCGAAAGGAGTGGGCCACTTCGGGCTTATTAATGTTTCAACTTTCGACATTGTGTTAACTTATCTGCTACTTAAAAATGAAATACTCGGTTAATACAGTGCGGCGCGCGGCGGCATAAAAATGAGGTCCTCAAAAAGGAAATTAAGTGTATTGTAACTGAGCGGCGGGTACTGAAGGATATCCGAGCATAATTCAATTGTTTGTGAAAATGGAGATACCATATTTACGTGTAGTTCGTAGGACGAATTTCGTTGGAATTGTGTAAAACTAGATACGTAGGAACTTGGGAAGGTTGCTTAACCATGGCGGACCTTAGAATAATGCCACGTTGAGCAATCTATTCCACTGGGTAGATTTTCAACTGTCTTTCAGGCAGAGGTGTATGCTACCGCTAGAACAGCGCACATTGCACTTAACAAGAGATGGAAAGGCAAGTCCATCTACATTTGCTCTGATAGCCAAGCAGCTATCAAAGCCTGTTCAGCAGCGTTGATCAACTCAAAAATTGTTGAGGAAGCTGTGAATACACTGAACCAGCTTGGGCGATGTAATAAGATCACACTGGTCTGGGTCCCGGGACATTTTGACATCCCGGGAAACGATAAGGTTGATGCTCTGGCTAGAGCTGGATCAGTGACCCCTTTTATCGGTGTTCAGCGTGTTATTGGCTGCAGCTCAGCTTATGCTATAAACAAGCTTCTTGAACTGCTGCGACTACAACACTAAAACCATTGGCACGAGCTTAGGTCATGCCGACAGGCCAAAATGTTAGTTGACGCACCCAGGGCAAACAGAACTAAGTTTCTGTTACACCTTAGTAGAAATGACCTAAAAATCCTCACAGGACTGGTCATTGGGTTCACTCCCTTAAACGAGCACCTGAACAAAATTGGAATCAGAAGCTCGGGCCTTTGCGAGATGTGCCTTCATTAGCGAGTGTCCGGCCTTTGCTCGAATTAGAAATGCCACTCAAGGCAGCTACGTCCTACGAGACGTTGATCTACTGGAGCTCAATCTTGCCCTATTGCTTCGCTTTGCGAAAGCGACGGGCAGATTTAGATCGATGTATAGCCCAGCAACAAATGGCTAACTCAGCGAATGGGGTGGTACTTCACCAAAGTACAATGGGCCTACAGGTCTACGTGCTTGTTGTCTCTATGGGATAACCCCCTACCCCTTCCAAATACAATACAAGCCATGGCGGACATATCTTGCAAACACACAAAACATTTTGTGTAGTGGGCATTTCATGTCTTGCCTTTTCATATCACTTCTCTTGAAAACTTCAACGAAATTGAAAATTATTCACCAAAGTGACAGTTCATATACAGATATACGAGTATGTAGATGTCGAACCGAAAATCCAGACATACATATGTAGATGGCGGGGTGGAAAATCTGCTTTGCTGATTTTGGTCTCTACAATATTTTCCAAGCCCGACATGAGCGCAGACATGAATAATGACTTGTGGAGACGCCGCCGCCGCGCCGTGTAAGGAAGAATAACTCTGAGTTGTGGATATTCCATTGTTTTGAAGTACATACATACATAAAATAGCTGTTTTCGAATTGATGGCAAAATTTCAAATATGTGGGAGAAAATTCTGCAATAAACGTACTGAAAAACGCAATTCGATGTTTTAGACATATCGGGTAAATTTTTGCCGGCAAGGAGTTTGTATTGCTAAAAAATGGCAGGGGAATATCGTTTCCATATAAATGTATGTACAAAGAGGTACAGTGAAGATCATTTAATATCATTCAGGTCATTTAATATTATTCTTAGAGACTCTGGCGCAGATTTATAGTTGGTTAAAATACACTTTAAAATTATTTTAGCACGGAACTAAGTGTTTTCATAATTATGGTCGTCATAAAGCCCACTTTATCGTAAGCGCCTCGTATTAAAGTTAAAATCACCCGAACCTCGTATTAAATATTTAATATGGAGCTAGACTACTAAGATTTTTTTTTATCAAAACTGTCACTTTTATGTGTGTTCGAATAAAATTTCTCATAGGAACGTTGCGAAGTAGAAATTATTTAGCAGCATAATAAAAAGTGTCTATTATTGAACAAAAATTAAAGTATGCTTTTAAGTTTAAAGTTGCGTATAACTAGTACGGAGTTAAAGTGGGGTTGACTATAAATTTGCGCATCTTATCCTACGATACGGATAACCACTAAAAATAGGTTCTATCGCCAAAACTATAAGAAAATCCCTTTACTTTTAACTCCAGATTTCGATTAATGAATATTTCGTGAATATTTAAACGAATGCCATAATCTCATGTCGAAAACTCCAGTCCGGGAATTTTTATGTGGAACTGAAAAAAGGATTTGCTATCGGTTGTATACAATAGAATCTTTGGGCACAAAACAAAATGTTCAGTTAAGTTTGGTTATGTAGCAGTGGCTGCTGGTAATTCGAGTACCAGCATAAAGCACAATGGGAATGTGTATCTCCACTGCTCATGAGAACCATTTGGGGCTTCAAACGTACTTTTGTGTTAGGTCACTGAGATCGTTGAAGAAGTATTTTCCTAGGTATAGTTTTCTACTACAGGAAAGTGCTGGGCATGAAAAGAGGAGATGTATTGGACTGTCTTTCTCGTCTCTGCAACTTCTACAGAAGTAATTCAAAAGGACTCCAAGGCAAGGCCCACTTTTATATCTAACATTGGTTTTCTCGACTGTGTCAACAAACCACCTACACATGCTAAAGGGAATATTCATATCCTTATAATGCTTACACACAGCGCATATGAAGAACAAGAAGAATCTGGTAGAACAGGTATTGTGGGTCCTAGTTTAATGAGTTCATCAGCTACACAATCCTCTAGAAATTCTCTGTGCCCCAAAACCCAGTACTGGAGAATGTTAAACTTATCAGCCTTCTCCATAAGAGATGAACGACACTTGGAGGTGGGCTTTGAAGTAGATGCGATTGATTCCAAGCTATCCCTGGCTATCTGGGAATATGATAATATCGTTGGAAAAAATTACATTCTTCTTGATCTAGGACAGTGCTTTTGAAATCGCCACAATCTTTGCTTGAACAATTCTACCACTGATCACTATCAGGTAGGTGGAAGGAGAGATTGAGATTGAAAACAACTCCTTCAATACCATCGTTGGTTTCATAACCATCAGTATAGAAGTATACAGACTTATCTGTTTTAGCTCCTAAGTCATCCCCTATCGGAAATAGTTTTCATCGAAATTGGGCTATTTGTTCGGAGAGAGTTAAGTGACCTAATATTGTAAAGTTATCGGTGTAGTTACTTGACCACAGTGAGATGGCAGCGCTGGCTGTCATTTGCTTGCCGGGTATATCAAGTGGTGGGATTTCTGGCGCTGCGGGGATGTTGTTCTTAGTGCCCCACTAAAACACAGCCAAGCTAATCTTCGTACTTCTCTAGGCTGTCGTATAGTTGTAACTAGGGCAGTCCAATAGAAAATTACACCATAGGTATAGGTAGGTATACGGTATACCAGAAATAAAACTGACAAAAAAATCCGGTCAAGTGCAAGTTGTACTTGCGCAATATGTGTTCCGTACTATCAGTTATTTTTGCATACATATCTAACAGATGTATGTTGCTGGTTGTATGGACACAAATGTAAGCAACTTGATACAATTATCTGATACCCTTTTTCTCATCTGTTCAGAAGAATAATTATACATCCAAACGAAACAACAAATAAAGAATACAAGAAATTTACGCATGTGCATCAGATTTCATTCTTCGTTGAATTGTATTAAATGCGTGAAATTTTGTGATTTGTCTCCCTCTCGTATCTGAACACAAATTCAATTTTCCCGTTCATGTATTCGCTTTCATATGATTGTGATAGGAGGGTAGGAGGGATAAGAGGCCTGTGACACACATCAAGTATAGATACCATAGTATGCAAATGAACTACATGTCTGTCATGAGGCGTGTTTTTTTGAAACGTAGCTAGCCAGTCGTTCATTAAAACGATTCCCAGCCAGCCAAACCCAGCTGACTTACCTCCAAGTTGGTATGTGTGATTTCGGTCATATGCGTGTGATTTCGATCAGCTGTTAAGTGTGTACTGTCAAAGTATTCGGCATTCAACCAAATCGATTTTTTGTTATATGTTGTGAAAACAATTAATTTCGGTAATTTATTCAATGGATAATTTACATTAAGTGATATGAAATCATAATATTGTGGATTATTTCTGTGAAACATCATTTAGTAATTGAAATTATGTATATAATTTTCGTACACGGCAGTCTGTCAAATGTTCTACAAATCGCTTTCCTAGCCAGCTGCTTTTGGCTGGGGATAAAATCAAGAGTTGTAGGCAGCTGGTTGCTGTATTTGTTTTACGTCTGAAATTTGACTTTGCTAGCAACTACTGGCTAGCTACGTTTCAAAAAAACACGGCTATGGTATACGACGCTAATACCAGCCGAGCAACATGATATACGGCATGGTATCTATACTAGGGTTTTTTGCGTAGTATAGCTATCTCTCAAGCGAACCCAGCGCCATTCTCCTAGAGTAGAGAATAGTTGCCCTTGAAAGAGTTGTCAGTTTCATTATTTATATGAATAATTTTCATGTTGAACATTCGAATAAATGTTGAATCATTGCTTTCTTAGATCTGTACCGGCAAATAAAATCTCTGAATGTCATTATTTTTTGAATAGTATATATGATTAATCTCAACAAGTCCTTCACAAGACTTAAATATCTTAGCTTTATGAACATGAGCCTCTTTGATCTTTGATATTGTGAAATTTCTGTAGAAAAGCCACACATAAATTATAGAAGGCTTTCGCTTATTTGCAGAACGAACCTTGCCGACTTCCTTAGAAATTTCAGATTCTTAACATTCGTAATCTACTCGTAAAGTGTTGCTTCCAAGTACTCCACCTACTCATGCACTTCGAATTAATCACACAGGCAGGCCGAGCCAATACCTAAAAATCAAGTTCTTCCAGACAACCCTCCCATCACTCTTTAGGCAAACAAAGTCACCAATCAGTAGTGGCTAAACGCAGTTTGATAATATTCTTCAATCAAAACTTGGAAACATTCAATCGCACCGATCACTTCTAATCCTGTCGTCCGGTCTTTTCATTAAGCGGCAGATAGGCATGAATCGTTGTCGTCCAATTCATCGCCTGTCGTGTAAAACACTCGCCACCGAAAGTCACTCTATTGACCGCTTGTATTGTACTGTGAAGGGATGGAGGGCGATAGCACTGACACCAAAAGAGTGGCAATAAATTCACGTAACGTTGAGCATTTCTGGAGGGCGGCGCGGTGTAATTAACGTTCGTTTCTGTGCCAGTTTCTCTCTGTCACACTATCTACATTGCAACCCCGGTAGCCCCCGTTTCCACTGTCATGACAGTAATGGAAAAAGTGGATTCCCTCTTATATACACGTTACATTGTAGGTATACGGTATACCATATATCATGCAATTTCCCGCAGACGACGGCGGTGTAGTGGACAAGAACTGATAGTGGTGATGGTGACTTGTGTTTGGTAGCCGCTGGCTCCAGTGGTTAAAGTCACCGAGCAAAGATGAAGACCTCATCGTAAGGTGCAGAGAGGAAGCAAAAAGCAATCCGCACATAAAAGTACGAGTAGTCGTAGTACACGATATTTCACGTCCACATTCCCCCGTTATGACCTGCCATCCATATCCTGTGAGGCAAAATTACCGGGCACCGTTGCAAGGATAACCTTCCACAGCCAGCACTATCCTTTTGTACGTTTTACATTAGCCATATATAACCATACAAGATACACACAGTGTAGCTCCAAGAATAAGGCTCTGTGCGAAGCCATTTGCCAGACACTGGCAATGGTCACCGAGAACGCACAACCATTATCGCAGCCCATTCTTATACCCATCCCCCCGCAACGGAAAGAGACGCACATGATGGTGATAGTGACGACGATGGCAACGACAGCGTTGATGATGATGGTGATGGTGATGGTACTTTTTAGCAAGGCAAAGGAATCTCGGCTCAAAGTTATGCCTGACCATAAAAGGATTCTGTTTTTCTTTGCTTCTATTGCTGCTTCTACTCTTTCTGATGATGGTTCTAGATACTTTTAGCTGGGCATAGACCACTGACAAATATGCGATTGTGTGGGCGATGTAATGGGCGTTAGTACTGCTATATCCGAGATAGCCTTCTCCTCTAATGGACGAGACAAGTGGGCATTGTTCGTGATTTATTTTTATTTCGTCCTCTTTTTCTATCTCACTCTGACTCTGGCTCTTGAACTATATGCTGTATGCTATATCGTCGTCCGGTGATTTTGACTTTGAATGTGGCATATGGGTTTTTTATTTGTTTTATTTGTTTCTCCTTTTTCTACTTTCACAGGGGTTAATATCCTTGCAAATGGTTGGGCCATTGTGACCTATTTAAAAATTTATTAATATAATTCTAGTGACGATTAGTGACCTCCGTATTGGATAAGTTGAACTTAAACGTCACTAAGTCCTTGTATTCACATATAGTGTTAATGTCAAGTGCTTTGGGGGCGCCTTTAATGCGGATTGTGTGCAGCAGAATGCTGAGGTTGCGTGAGATATACGGTGCGGTCGGAATGTGTCGGTTTAGTGGAAGTAAAATGATATCCTTAAATAAACATACATACATATAATATGTATGTACGTGGAGATGATAAAGCACTGGCTATTCTTTTTAAAGGGTAGGACGGACTGCAAATTTGAGTGATTGAATTTAAATAAATAAAAGTTCAGGAATAACGGACTATGTACATGCAATCGTACATACATATTGTATATGATTCCGCTCCTAGACGGCCAAAAGGAATGGGTAGGAAATACATGTCTTAATGACAAATCTGCATTGGAGATCTACACGGATGGATCCAAGACAGGTGGCGGGATAGGAGCGGGTATCTTTTGGGGCCAGCTCAGCCTGAACATTTCTTTGAGACTTCCAGATCGTCTTCCAAGCAGAGGTGATGGCTATTTGTGAAGTTGCTGAGTGACTTTCGATGGAATCAATATACAATCGTGACATTTTCATGTAAATCGATCGTCAAGCAGCTATAAAAGCACTTGAATCACCAACTAGAAGATCAAAATTGGTTAGGCACTGCCGCGCATCTCTAAACGAGATATCGAGCAGATGCATGCTCACACTGTGCTGGGTTCCTATTCATAGTGATATACCAGGTAACTGTGAAGCAGACGAGCTAGCCAGGAAAGGTACAAAACTGATAAGTTTTATCACGGAAAGTGAACCCCATGTACCAATAGAAACAATAAAACAAAAATTTCTACGCAAGCACTGCAATAGGCTTATAAAAGATGGCGTAAGCTTGGTACGTGTAGCCACACCAGGCAGCTGGATCGACGTAAAACTTACAACCTGCTAAAAATTAACAGAGCACATATCGGTATCCTGGTTGGCGTATTGACAGGTCATCATCTCCTATGTAGCTGCCCAGCACTATCCAACTAACGAACAAAAAATCTGGGAGAATACTTCTTTATAGACCTTCAAAATACTTCCTCAACGGATATCAATAAAATATGGAAATTTATCCAATTCTCAAAATGATTTTAAGAGTACAGATAAGAATCGGCTCATGCTGCAACACAATGGACCTTCTTTGGTTGGAATACAGTGATAAACCCTAACCTAACCTAACCTAATGCCCCTATTCCATAACACAACTCAATTTATTCGAGTTGGCTGTCATTCAACTCCACTTTCGCGCAACTCAACGAATTTTTCATATTACATAAAACAACCTTTTTCAGTTGTGATTGTAAAAAAAATTGCATACTTTTAGATGCGAATAACAACTACAAATTGACTATTTAACGTAAATCTGACCTCTGGTGGTCGAAGTAGAAAATAATTTTGCTAACAGAAACTCAATATTCAATAAAAACAGAATGAAAAGAAGTTTTGATTTGGTATTTTTAATGATAATAATGATGAAGATAATATTGTTATTGTTGTGCGCATATGAAAATCTTTCCGTGACATATCCCAATTCCAACTAGAAAAAATGCTAAGTAAAGAATATGCATTTGCAATGTGTAAATTACTTATGTTATTTTTAAATATTTACAAGTGTTTTTGTACTGAACACAGAAGCATTTTGCTTCGTTCAAATCGAAACCAAAGATTTGTTAAAATTGCATGGACGCTCGATTGCAATACCACTACCAGTTCCGAGTGCTGAAGATGTAAAACTATTTTCTCCAACTAATGTGGACTATATGCTTTTAAGCTGCACACATTTTTTTAATGACGTTATTAATAATATTGCATTATTTCATTTGTCCGATATACGTCTTTTTGTCCATTTTCCATCTTTCGTATCTCAACATTTACTCTCAAACAACTGCTTAAACCCAGTTGTTAGTGTTTGACAGCTCTAGCAACCAAAACATAACTGCGTTGTCTACCATAATACCAGAAAAATTCCCACACAACTCCAGAGAGGATTCGCCATCTTGGTTTTATGTTGACAGGCAACTCTTTTTCACAGAGTTGTGTTCAGTAATACCGAATTTCAAATTTCAACCAAATTTCAACTCAACTTAACAAAAGTTGTCTTACGGAATAGGGGCATAAACCTAAAAGTTGACTTATTAATAAAACAAATCATCTAACCGTTTTCGAGTTTCTTTCTTCACTGGAGTGGCATGACAGAACTGCACGGTGTTTGCAAGTTCGGAGACACAGAGTTTTCTCGAACCACCTGGAAAATCTTAAATTTCCGTCGTCGAGTAGGCTCAATTTCATCGGGTATTCCCTGAGCTGTGCATGTGGTGTGAAGTCATCTGGTTCAACATTTCCGCCCGTGAAAAATCAGCTCCAAGTCATGTTAGTTCATACCCAAGGTCTAGCTTAGGAAACCATCGGATGATCTTGTGTAATTTACTTGAAAGATACTGGTTCAGAAGCCACTTTTTTTAAAAAAAAAATGCGCCTCAAATTTTTGTCAACCTGTCAACTCCAAATACCTAATTAAATATTGTCGTTTGATTATTTTGCTGTCTAGCATCCCAAAAACCGGAATCCCGAAAACCTAAAATCCCGAAAATCCAAAATCCCGAAAATCCAAAATCCAGAAAACTCAAAAACCTGAAAACCCAAAATCCAGAAAAAAATGCGCGAATTTTTCTTTTTATATCATTTTTTGGGATTTCGTTTTCGGGCCTTTTTTTCTATATGGAAAGTGGCGTTAGTTAGTGTTGCAATGTTTTACAATTCGCAATGTGTATTTAGTTGTGTTGATCTTATTCAGTGTGATAGCCGATAGAATATATTTTAATAATTAATATTTGGCTTCAGCAGTCCTAGGTTTTCTGCCGTCTCCGAACGGCGAGTTGGGAAGCTTTACATGACAAAGGAATTGCATACCTTTATAATTTAAAACTTCAAACAGAACAGAAAAGAACAGCGCGCGTAGAGGCGTGGCATCGGCGCACAGTGGTTCAGCATCGGAAGAAATTCGATTTTATGAATGTTAAATATAACGCTATTTTTCATTGTAATTTTATAAAACAGTAGTTGGAGCATGAAATCCAATAAAAAATTTCTAAAAGTTCCGTTATATTTAAGAAAAATTTGGAGAAACAACTGAGGGAAAAGATAATGTGCGATTTTTGGCTAAAAACACGTTACAATTAAAATATTATTTGATGTATAAAAATTAGTTTTTTGAGAAAAAAGAAATATGTATGCTGTTAGTTATAAAACAAGTAATTAGTTACGTAGCAAGAATTATTCATATCAGTACACATTTCAGTGAGAGGTAGCCTTTTACATAGATGTATTTTTTTTCAATAACAAAGAGCTTTATTAGCTGTAAGCCTTGTGCGCCAGAAAGCGCCAAGCTGAAATGTAATAGAATTGATACATTGAACCTTCAGCTTTACAAAGAAAAAGAAATTAGCTGCGGTAACTTGCGATTCTTGTTTTGGCACGCAATTAACGTAAAGTATTACTATTTTTTTTAAATGTCTTCTCATGAAGGTGGTAAGCTGCGTCAGTGAACTGAACTGCTCAGAGTGGTATTTTCTATTACTTCAGGCTCCAAAGAAACCATTATGGACAACTAACCAGAATCTTTTCTGTGAATTCGGAATTGACGAACGAAAATGTCAAAAGTTGTCAAAGAAAATTTGCTTTAAAAAAAAAAATTCAAATCCTTTGGTGTAAAATTCATCAAAATCGGTCCAGTACTTCAAGAGATATTGAATTATTTCCGCGCTTCCATACAACCTAAACCACTGTGCGGCGCGTGTGGCCGCTTAAAGTTTTCGCAGGGCGTTCACACATTGGCGTTTATTTACTGATTGCTCTGCTCTCTTAGAAATTCGTTTCAAAACACTTACATAATATCGAAAATAATTCCCGGTGAAAACCAAAGAATAGGAAAACGTTACGTTATTAGAAATCAAAATTCTAAAAAATGTCCGCGGAACGTAACGAGCGTTCTGAAATAAGTTTTTTAAATCGGGATTGAATTTGACATGAACTTGTATTAGATATTGCTTTGTCATAGATCGTTTCTTAAATGATTTTTGTCAATAGGACTTGAACTGTTTCATTATGTTTTATTTTTTGAAGTTTGTTATTTTGCCTAATATGTTCAATAAGTTTCCTCCTAATTTTTATTTTCACTTTCGTGATTTTGGATTTTCGGGATTTTGGGTTTCACGAGACAGCGTCGACGCATTGGATATGTCAGTGGGCAATATCGTGAGTATTATTTGGGGATCAAATTTGACGATTTGAAAGGCTGTAATTATAAAGCTTCTCACGATTCGAAAGCCCGCTATTTGGAGTTCCTTGAGGGTGGCTGTTGTGTAGCGGTAGTCGTCGTCACTTATCACGCTGAAGTTTTACGTTCAAATTCAGATGTCTCAGAAAAATGTATCTCTCATGAAGTAAAAATAAGTCAATAACTTTCAGAAGTTAATGTCATGAGGATGGTGGTATGTCTGAAGAAATTGATCGCACAAACAATGAACAAAAGAAACATCTGCTATTTCTTTGAAAAATACGCAACTCTCCATATATCCTGGAGTAAGTTAAAACCTGACGTCCGTCTCTCATTCGTATCCTTCATGTGCTCATGCTGTGTATTACATTACAAGGGTATTCAGAACCCCTTTAGCGTGTGTGAATTATACAATTCAAAAAATAAAAGTTTGTAGATTCTCCTCATCCGATTCGATGAAATGTGTTTTATTTATTCACATCCAAGTTCATCGATCTGTGTGTCCTTTACTTTTACCTAAAAAAAAACCCCATTTAAAGTCGCATTTGCACTCTGCATATCGATTGCCAATTTCCCTACTCATCAACACACCCATCACAGATTAGACATTTCGTGCACGGCTAAGCTTACAAAAAACTTCCTTCCTTCTAACAAACACAACTTCAACATCAACACTCGTCGCCGTTGATGATCTGCAGCACAATGTGCATGGAAATTCCATTTACCCAAGGACAATACAGTGGCATTACCATAACCATTGTAATCATGGAAAATTAAAAAAAAAAAAATGTATATAAAACTTCGAACGTTTCAAATGAACGAACGCAAGACTGACTAAAAAAAAAAATTAAAAAAAAAACCATAAAACATGAAATCCACTTACATTCATCGCAATTTTCACTTCCGTTTACGATGCATTTTGCCTTTTTATTCTTCGTCCAGTTATCCTTGCAGCTCAGGCAAAATCCATTACTGCTACATGTTGCACAGCCCGTAGGACAGGCCACACACTCCTGCCGCTTTTTATCAGAGTAGTAACCATCCGGGCAGCTATTTAAGCATTTGCCATCCAATGCGAACCGCCCTGAACGACATGTTATACACTGGGACTCCGATGAACCATTGCATGTGGCACAAGACGAATGGCAGGATGCACAGCTATAGAAAAAAGGGAAGAAACAAAAAAATCGGAAACAACAGATGAACAAAAATGGAATCATTACAATGGGTAAAGAAATTACACACAAAAAAAAAAAAAGGAGAAAAAGTTCCACTTTAGACATGCAGTGGCTCACCCCCTTTTATCCTTAAATACGAATTATCAAATGGGAAACCTAGATTGTACTTTTTCTCGTTTTCGATATTTGGAATTGTAATTGCAATTGGGATTCTATTTGAATGATCTTCTGTGTACCGTTAAACAAGAAAAAAAAACCATCGCCTTTAATGGCGAATCACCACCATCAGAATCGTTGTCCTTGCGTCACAACTCACAACCAATTCATATATGTACATACTCGAAGCATCACTATACTATCACTAAAACCTCTTCAAAGTGGGTTTTCTTTGTTTTATTATACTCCTTGAAATGCAACAGAAAGGAGAACATAAAAACTGTTCACTCTCCATTACAGGCACAAACGTGTGGTTCCTAAATATGTCAAACGAAAATTGTTGTTTGCTTGGATACTAGATGGACTTCTATAGTAGCACTAGAGTCGCGTACAGTGTGTC
Organism: Brachyopa scutellaris; assembly: GCA_949775065.1. NCBI lineage: Eukaryota > Metazoa > Arthropoda > Insecta > Diptera > Syrphidae > Brachyopa > Brachyopa scutellaris. The sequence goes on along the minus strand of OX459112.1, from coordinate 33,263,547 downwards.
CACGAAAATTGATTTGATCTTGATTTTTGAAAGATTGCTTTGATTTCTTTGAAATTAAAAATCTTCGAAGGAATTTTCGGTTCATTTGGTGATATGATAACATATTGTGAAATTCTAGTCGGCGGTTTTCTATCCCCTGCTGGTAAAAATATAGGGTTCGTTTGGATAAAACCTTATTAATTACACTAGCCTTTGTATCAGTACTTCAGACTTTATTACTCACTTTTCGCTTTGCTCTTCGGAAGTCACATTACAATTCACTTCAACAGTTTTTAATCGCTTTACAATTTCCTTACAATCTCCTCAATAATCGCTTTACAATTCCTTTCCAATCACAATCACACATTACCTCTTTTACAATCGCTTTACTATTCAATCTCTTTTCAATCACTATTCGCATGTATCACTTCAAAATCCAACTCTGACTGACGTGACTTTCTGCTGGGGTATTCTATTTTTATTCAAACCAATTGCTGTAGATTATTCTAGCTGAGAACCTTCTAGACTTGGAACTCTCCACTGTGGTACATTCTCCATCCTGGAAACCTTGAATGCTGGAATCTTAGATCGAGTTCCATACTGTGGAACTTGCATATCTACAGCAGATACACAAACCGTTGTGGATACCAATACTTCGATTCTCTCCTAGATGGCGCTGTTCTCAATCAGTAGCTAGCCAGTCGTTCATTAAAACGATTCCCAGCCAGCCGAACCCAGCTGACTTACCTCCAAGTTGGTGTGTGTGATTTCGGTCATATGCGTGTGATTTCGATCAGCTGTTAAGTGTGAACTGTCAAAGTATTCGGCGTTCAACCAAATCGATTTTTTGTTATTTGTTGTGAAAACAATTAATTTCGGTAATTTATTCAATAGATAATTTACATAAGGTGATATGAAATCATAATATAGTGGATTATTTCAGTGAAACATCATTTAGTAATTGAAATTATATAATTTTCGTACACGGCAGTCTGTCAAATGTTCTACAAATCGCTTTCAGCGCCCCCTGACGATGAGTAGGCGTAAAATTCCTAGCCAGCTGCTTTTGGCTGCGGATAAAATCAAGAGTTGTAGCCAGCTGTTTGTTGTATTTGTTTTACATGTGAAATTTGACTTTGCTAGCAACTACTGGCTAGCTACGTTTCAAAAAAACACAGCTAATATAGTTAATAGAAAAATAACTTTGTAAAGCAACATTGACTTGGGCAAAATAGTTCGAGTTTATCGGCTGAGATGGTTAGGTTATGTAAAACGAGTGGTGACCATCACCGTCGCCTGGAGATGAACAATGTGGCAGAGGATTATCTCACCTAAGGAGGCGCGATCAATCGAATTGAGACTTCTGCTAAATTGGTGTTCGAAACTTGAGGCAGAAAGCCACAAGTCGCGTTAGGTGCAAAACCTTATTCAATCAGGCCCGAGCTTACGAAAGATTGCCGTCAACTTACAGGCATTTCAATATGAGTCGCCACGTTTTTGTCCACGATTTAAATGTACTGCTCAAGAGGCCTTAATTCCGATTCTACACTCTAACTTTTACAAAAGCATATTTTCAGTTTGCAGTTGCTACAGAGAAACAGAGGATGACTCCAGATTAATTATAATGTTTTCCACGATGTCCTTAATGTTCCATTCTCTTGAATTCTTTTTATGTTCGCCACTCGAGAGGGTTTTGTTTTGCTTCTGAAAGTTGTTCCATCGCATGTGTGTGAAACCAAGTTATTCCAAACGCATAATGCGAACGTTCTGCATATCCCTTTTAGAACCCTCTAAAAACTCTTAAAACCCGCTTAACCCACCATCCTTTGTATGTTTGTTTGGCCGATGGAATTGAAAACGAATATACGACCATACGGTTGGTATGCATGCACCACGAGTTTAGATAGCGTTAGCGACGACTCGTATGAATGTGAAATATTGACTCGTTTGTCATTTATTGATAGATAGAGACAAAAACATATGGTATGGGAGATAATTCTGTCTTTTGACTCAGGGAAAGGACCAAGGACCAGCCTTTTTGACGACTACCAAGTGATGAGTAGAGAGTAAAAAAGAAACGAAAGTGCATCTGAATGAGATATTGGTGAGCGGTCTGTCACTGACGCTAATGGCTTTTAAATTCTTTTTTTTTCTATCCATCTTCGGCTTTTGTATACACCACTTTTCCAGTATCTTTACGCGAACAGAACGAAATGAATTAAAGTGCAAAAAGAAACACAAAAATAATGTCGCGTCCCTCTAAAAGGCTCAGCCCTGGCCTCGATGGGGAACTGGAACTGGCTTCTTTTAATTTTTTTTATGCTATTTTTTCCTTTTAATTTTTGTTCAATGAAAAATATTAACAGCAATATCGATTGCAAAGAAAAAAAATATCCGCGGGGATACCCGATGTGGAGCGGGGTAGGGATGACAATTTTAAAACGATGACATAAAAAAAATACAATTTCCATGCCAATGCCGGAGCGGCATCACCATCATCATCATCATCATCCTCGTCGCCGACTATTTCTATAAAGATCGAAGCGGGGGTGGAGACCTACCCCTATTGAATGAGGGAAAGAGTCCACTCCAATAGTGCCAGAGATAGAGTCTTAAATTAATGAAATATCATAAAAATAATAAATAGGCTGCTATCAACGCTATTGCAGGACATATACACAAAGCTAAAGTGGGAGCATTAAGGAGCGTTCTCTGTTTCTGTTTTTTTTTCCAGTTTGTCCCCATATACAGTTTCCTTTTTTATTTTATTATATTTTTATTTCTGTTTGTACCAGTGAATGGATGTGAAAAAAAGGAAAACCCAAGAGTAAAGTGATGGGCGTTTGTATTCCTAGGCACATCGATGGTATCTGCATGGTGGGTCCTGGGTTGTGGTCGTATATAAGTGACTGATGGAAGTGAATGTGAATAGATGGATGGATATACAATACATAGGAGTCGATACGTTGATGAGAATAAAGGGGATAAATTGAGTCTGTAAAAAGCTTGTTGTACGGCCTCTCTGCGGATAGTTTGCATTTTGGCTTAAGTCGGGTAAAGTATCTTAAGAGTGGATTCTGTGTCAGATAATCTTAAGATTTTGTTAGGCGGGGAAAACATAAAAATTAATCCCTTTACGAGTTTAAGCACACAGGCAAGGGAAGGGTAATCGAAAAGAACTTTAGATTCGAGGTCGATAAAAATGGAAAATCAGTCAATAAAAAATACAGAAGATCGTTAATTTTATTACTTTTTATGACGCATCGTTGAAGGATTTTTATTTCTGGTGGTAGTTGTCAATCGATAAAAATAACCGCTTCCTGATCTGCTTTGCTATGAATGGCTTCGAATTCAAGGACTTGGTTGAGTCCGGTCATCATTTGCTCGAAAGTTTGGTGGAAAGAGTTTTGCAAAAGTAGTTTGAGAAATAAAAAAGTGATTATCATTAAATTAGTGGAGAAATGAGCGTAACATTAACACTGCGACTAATCTGCCTCACTGGGTTGAGCAAGTCGAATTGCACATGGCCTAAGGTATTTTCACCAGTTCGGTTATTCTAAGAATTGTCTAGGGGACTCATTCCAGAGACAAGCAATAGAAAAAGAAACAATCTGAGGTTTGTGAATACTCTGACGTGACGTGAAAAGAAGAGCGGTTTTTAGCATGGAGAAAGGATGTTACATATGTACATAGAATCCTGAAAACTATTGAAGATTAATGCAAGATTCAGCATATCTTTGTATTAAAGGAAAAAAATGCCAACATCCTTTTTTCCAGTCGCAGTTAGAAAGGCATTTAGTATCGTATCGTATGGGCTTCAATTTAAATTTTACTTAAGAACCTTAAACCTGGCGCCAAGGATACTGATGCCCCGACCATAAGATTTTAGTACGCTCGGCTTTAGTTCAGATCTAATCCAGTGTCTTCGTTTTGACCTTTGAAGAAACATCTTGAAACTGTACACAAATATATATATGCTTCCCTTCCTAATTTTACACAATAATTGTAGGGGAACAGTTTAGAAGTAATAGCGATTGGTATCAGGATATAACCAAGCAAGTATGACATATAGGGTCACCAACAAGAGGTGTCATTTTAAGTCAATAGAAAAAGTACGTGTAAATTCAATTCTTGTATAAGCTGGACCTTATAAGCATGTAGGTTAGGTTAGGTTGAGAGGGGTTAAGAAGCTGAGCCATCCTATATCCCTAGGCACAAGAGTGGGCCCATCGCGATCCCCTAAGAATCTATTTAAGGATGGCACCTAGACCGCCATAATTTCCTCAAAGCATTTTATTACGCTGCAAAATTTTAGAATGAGTATATAGTTGATTCGATGTCCCTTCTCCAGGTTACTAAAGAAGTAGGAGCCTAAAATGTTCCTGCGACTGCGTGCTATGCCCTGTCACTCACACAGAATGATATCCTCTGTTACACCTATATCATTACAGTATCTGCAAATATCCGTGCCTATGAGTCCGAGCCTTTTAGCGTGTTTGCCCGGAAGGCAATGCCCGAATAATATTCCTATATATTTGTGCCCTGCTAAGTCTAAGGATTTCACTGGTCCTTTTACGGTCCAGCGCCGGACAAAGTGCCTTGAAAACACTATGTCCTACAATGTTAGACCGTCTTATAAGCATGTAAGCCAAGATAATTATGCAGAATGCGGTGCGAATAGGCCCAATTCCTGTGATCATCTCGAAATGGATACACCTGGGATTTCAGTTGTTCAAATTTATCGATTAAATTCACTATAGCCGTCTAAGAAGGCGCTTGCTGATGACCAAAAGCAGTACAAACTTTACGAAACGGTTCTGCGATATTTCACTATTTCAACACGCTGTGCAAGTGTGTATCGATCCATAGTTTTTACTTATCAAAAGTCATCGCAACTAAAGTTGAATTTTGACAGTTCAACGAAATTTTGAAATGATATACCTCTTGTTGGATAACTCGTTGCTTAAAGTTTTTAATCAATATTAAAATTGAGATCTTCTCCACGGATAACCCGCAAATTCAAAAACACCGTTATGAATGACGTTTTTAACATAGAAGTTCCTAATTTCAATTTAAAAATCATCTCTGACAGCAATGAAGATGAGTACACAATCTGTTGGATTATACTGCATGACTTAGAGCACGATGTTTGATTTATGATTCCTTAAACAAACAAATGAAAACCCATTCGAATATTCTTCCACAAAAACCAAAAACCGTAACTAAACACATCATTTATTTAACATACTTCGTGAACACCTCTCAAAAAAAAAAAAAAAGAAAAAAAAATACCTTAGACCCATCAATTCCATTCGTGGTAAATAAATCCAGGAAACAATCGAGTCATTTGCTTCAAATATTAAGTGCCACAAATTTCAATTCCACATTACTTCCATGTGAGTTGGTTGAACGCGTTGAAAAAAAAAAATCCGTTCTGAGAAATATAAAAAAAAAAAAATTCAATTCCACACAATCAACACCTCAAATATGGTTGTATGTAGTTCCAAAAAGGTTTCAACCCGCACCCGGTTACATTGCGGTTGGAAGAGGGTGGTTGGTTAAAAAACAATGTCGACATTACCAACATAAATAATGTAACCAAAAGCATTCGATGTGTGAATGAGGGCTTTAAGCATTACTCGCACCCAAAAATGATGAAATTATGTCCATTATATTGTTTAATGGCTCAGAAGCACATTCACTGACAGTACAAATGAAAAAAGAATGGCTGGGGGTGAGAGGTTGGCGGGAACTGAAACAGACAGTGCAACGTTTCTTATAGAATGAGCATATCCTCCTATCCTTTTTGAAATTATGAAATGGATTTTATCTGTGTATACGATTTGTTTCATCAGTTTAAATCAATCAGTTTCAATCAGTTTAAAAGTACATACATACATACAGTACGGTTATCTTGATTAGACGCATTGTTTACTATATATCTGTGGCAACAAGGAAAAACAGCATAAGTCGTTTTTTACAACTTTTCAGGAGAGCAGTTGAAAGGATTGATGTTAGCTTACAAAAAACTATGCATCGTATAAGAAAGTTGTCGATACAGAAATAAAGATGAGAAAAAAAATATTTTTATACAATCACTTGTGGTTGCGTTAGTTTCATTAGCTGTTGGAACATAAGAACATACACTACGCGAAATTAATATAGAGGCAATGTAATAACTCTGAAAAAAGATATTTTCCGCTGTATATGTACATTATGTCAACCAATAAAATGGTATTTTTCCGTTATCTGCACATGTTTGGATGAGATATTGTGCAAAATGTTCACTCTCAAACCAGTTGCTGCGCTGAACAGTCACTCAGGACTCAGTATTTGTGAAGCTCCGAAAAGCTGGAACTAAAAGGCGAAATAAATATAGAGACAACTGTTTATTTTTTTTTTTAAATCTATTTTTAGTAAGAATTTCTGTTACATTTTTGGCAGAGTGGTTTTTAAGGTTATTCAGTTTTACAGTACAAAGTTTTACTTTAATATTCGAACATGGGACATGGAAAGAGGCTTACGGAAGAGGAAACAATTAAAATTGGCATTCTCAAAGAAAATGGTTATTCCAATAGACAAATTGCTGCCAAATTATCAAGATCTGCAAATGTCTTTGATCACTTTGTCAATTTGGGTGATCAATATGGAAAAACAAAGGCAAAACGTGCTCCAAAAAAGGTGGTAAACCGCCAAAAAAATCAAATTGTTGCGGAATCACGCCAAAACAAACTCTTTGCTTCTAGATGGGTCAGGCGGTTGTCATAGCTATTGGCATGATTTACGAGATAAACCGGAGGTAAGAATGAGCCGCAACTTTGGAGGAGGCAGTGTAATGATTTGGGGCGCTTTCGGCTACAATGGAAAGACACCTATTCCTTATGTTCCGTCGAAAATGAATTCACTAACATATTTAGAAATGCTTCAGTATGCTTTAGATGAATTTGCGGATAAAATCGGGGGACAGAATTTTATCTTTCAGCAAGATAATGCCATTCTGCAAGATGGTACGAGAGTATTTCAGAGATACAAATACACCCGTTTTGGAATGGCCATCAAGGTCCCCCGATTTAAATCCAATTGAAAATCTATGGGGACAAATAGCATAGAAAGTCTACGCGAATGGAAAGCAATACAAAACTGTCAAATAACTGAAGGAGGCGATTCAAGACGTTTGGAGGACTTTAGTAGATGAATACCTTCATAGTCTATTAAATTCAATGCCCAGCAGGATTTTCGAGGTAATTTCTGTAGAATATTTATTTATTTATTTTTATATTTTTATGAATACGACCTTATCGCCTCACGGTTGTCTTTATTCTAATTTTTTATATTTTAGATTTACAATCAATTTCTTAATTATAGTATTTTTATTGATTTATCAAACAGAGTGATGTTAGCTTAAATCAAATAGATACAGTGATTAGTAAAATAAAGTACCTACAAAAATAAACATTGCTACATTACTAATAAAGGAGGAAGTACACACTACTAGAATTTTAAATTGTTAAAAAGCAATATTTAAAAAAAAAAAAGCAAAAAAAAAAAAAAAGCCTCTAAATTAATTTCGCACTGATTTCATCAAATTATTTTTATAACAGTACCTACTTATAGCACCAAACCCTTTCTTACAATACTTTTTACATTACTTTGAGTGTATCGGTGGTCATACATCATCACCTTATATGTAAACAGCATTATTCAATTGCATATAATTAGATTATTTTAAAAAAAGTTAGTGCCCCTATATTAATTTCGCCTAGTGTATGTCAAAAGCTTACGGAAAACCTTTACTTATGCTGTTTTTCCATATGCACATTTGCGGGAAAACTACTAATGATATTTTTTGCTGGTCCACAACGCAGCAACCGCTAGGGATAAAAATAAGAAAAATAATAAATAGAATCCAATATTGCGGATCCGATGGTGTAAAAAACTCAATTCATTCATCTTTAAATATTTGAGAATGACACCCAGAAATCGTAACGACTTAAAAAAAAAGTAAAACCGTTGTACTGCAGTAAAAAAATACGTGTTGAAGCTCAGGTTTTGTAAGTTTATGTTTACTCCATGAGTGTCGTCGTATGCATGTATGTAAGTATGATGGGAGGAGATTCTTTTTTATCGGCCACTAGGTTCCATTAGACAACGCACTCGATGGGTTTGAATTTTTGTAATTGTTTCATAACCTATTTGAGCCCATAAATTACTGAAAAGTCTTCTGTTTTTCTTTGGAGCTGTATTGTTTGGGTTCTTAAATGATAAGATGAAATGTTGTCATGTTTAAAATAGCTCCTCTTGTAATTCCTTAGAAAAATCTCCACAGGAATATAATTCAAGAGTCCATACCCATTCAGGTGTGCCAAAATTTGTCTCCGTCTCAAGTAAAATAAATAAAATATTTTCTTTATTTAAACTGTTCGATATTTTTATCCATAGACTGAAATTCCAGACGTTGTGTACATTGAGTCTAGGATACATCTCGTTCGAATTGGAATGCGACATGAAATACTCTTCTGAATGCTCACTGTCTGATAGAATCTTTCCAACAAAATTAATTTTTTTCTTGATTTGTATTGCCAGCATATAGATTCACAGTTTTATAACTGGTACGATATCAAAGTAAAAAAAAAAAATAATTGAAGTCCTTTTTCCTTTGAAGTAGCCCAAACCAAGCTCTCATTCACATTTACTTTTTATAGCATCAAAGGAAACTTTGTATTTCTCATTCGTCTCATTTAAATTCAAACAAACACGAGTATTTAAAAAAAGGAAAACAAAAATCTTCAACTCTGCGACGACATTTGTGTTCCATTTTATTTCAACCAGACGTTATCTAATCTACGAGTAAATACATTCCCAGTTATGCAGACCTAAGTGCTCTTGTTCTTGATACTCTCTGTCCATCACATATAATCTAGTAAATCCAAAATCAATTGCAATCAAAAAATGAACAAGAACAAAGATGAAAGCAAAAAAAAATAATATAGTAAATAGATTTGTTGCCAAAATATTTCACAACGGTTTTCTCTTTGTCCTTATTATGACCATTCTTCACATACTGTTTCCTTTGTGCTCCGGATATTATCCACAATGACAACAATTTTGAAGCATTTCGTCTGTTTTTTTTTTTTGTTATTTCATTCTTCTCCTTCCGCCTTTATCCCAAAACAATTTATCCTTCCCAAACTATGGTCCGGTTGCGATTCTTTTAGACTTAAAAGTTTATCCGTTCCCGAATGAAAATAAAGAAAACTCCTTCACTCATAATCGTCCTTTTGTTGAGTTAACTTAACACCTACACAAAGGGATGGGAACGGGATACAAAAAAAGGAAACTGAGTGGAAAAAAACAGATATCTGTTAATCGATCCCTTGTTTCGGGAGGAAAAAAAAAGTGTCTTTCTGATATTCCATAGCGATGTACTGTTTCATCCTTGTCAAGGAGTTGGTTATTCATTTTTTTACACACTCATTATATACTCGTAGCATGTCTTTTAGTCGCTCATAGGTTGGAATTGAAAATTCTTTCGCTTCCTCACGTGAGTATACGTGAGAATTTCAAACATTGTCCACACGGATACACATACCCACTAGCACTCAACCGCTTGTGCAAGGATCTCAAATTAAATTGAAAATTGATAGTATTGATAGGTATCGCATCATTTCTCATTAATCTCATCTTCTAACCTTTTCAGGACCTATTAAATGACAATAAAATGAGAAACGGTTCATAGGAGGGCGTGTGAAGGAAACACGAACACTCATACTCACACTCAAGTGTGTTGAGAGGCATGGAATATTGAGTGTGTTCGAAGTGACAATGTCTGGATGGTGATCGAGACAAGGTGAAATTTATCGACATCACAGGGCCAAGGATAATTGAATTTTTGATAAAGTGTTGTGTCACTGTTGTCGTTATACCGTTGTTGCACCAAATAAAAAAATAAAAAGAAAAGGGTTGAAAACGCTCGACGGCGACGCTGCTACCTTATTGGAGTTCGTATTCGACATTCGAAGCGAATGTTAAGTATACGACAGAGTGGACGATTTATAGAGTTCATATCGAAGGCACACTCGAATGTGGATGGACTTTAAAAGTGTATATGTATGTGTATTTCAATTGGAGGACAGAATAATTGTTTTTTTTTGATGGACACATTTTTCTTTTCTGTGTGTGTGCAGAGTGTTCTGTGAGTGTGCAGAGATAAGTGAATTGAAAAGGATTACACTTGTTGAATGTGATGGCATATGCAGAATTCTGACAAAAGGTATCCACTTACTCATCATTAATATCTTTCTGACATCTGTTAAACGAAATGATATTGGAACCGGAGGTAATAACAGGGTTGTCCGTATGTTCGAGTACAGGGAGATTTTAATAAATCTATTTGGATGGAATTATTGTCACTGCCTCTGAGTGTCAGAGCTTTAAATATGTCGCAGGTGTTTCTTTAATTTTAAATTAATTTAATATTAAAATAAAAAAAAATAGTTTTTCGAGTAATCGACAGGATATGCTGAATCGAGAGCTTCAAGCATATGTTCTGAATAAATTCTTAAAATGCATTGACTGTTTGCAGGATCCTGTACTAACCTTACTGCTTGTCTCTATATAATACGAAGTAGATTCAATTATGTTTTGAGGCTGAACTTCCAATTTAGGATCAATGGTCAAGCTCCAGTTAACTTTTTGTTTCGTTTGTAAGAAGCTTGTATTCCTCAACGTAAAAAATACAGATACAGGCTGAGGAACCGTAGAGAAGCTGATGGATGGGCCACGGAAGAACACCAGGTAAAATGGTCAACAGAGTAACGATGAAGTCAGTCTAACTATGGCCACTGACTTTACATAGAGAAAAGTTCTAAACGAAGGACGTCTAAATGGGTTGTAGCGCTATCTATGAGTCATTCAAAGAAGATGAGTCCTCAGAAGAACTGTGAAGAGATCTAGAGATCTCCTCTGGCAAAGATGAACCTCTTAACGTTTCTTAAAAATGTATATATACGGTGATAAGAGTACAGATAACGTCATCCAAAGTTTTACTGATAATTAAAGGTTGCCTTTGTATATTTATTTAATACAAAAAATATGGACTACGGAGACATATTTTAGCATCTATTTCTTATTACATAGATGAAATTGAAATTCTAATTTCTGTCTGTCAGTCCGTCTGTTTGTCTGTCCGTCTGTTTGTCTGTCCGTCCATCTGTCTGTATCTTTGTCCGTCTGTCCGTGCTTCTGACCGTCCATCTGTCTGTCTGTCCATCCATCTGTCCGTGCGTCTGACCGTCCGTCTGTCTGTCTGTCTGTCCGTCTGTCTGTCCGTCTGTCTGTCTGTCTATCTATCTGACTGTCTGTCTGTCCGTCTGTCTACCTCTTCACGTCTAAGCCGCTGAACCAATCATAATGTACTTTGGTATCATGATAGCCTGGGACCTGAGGAAGGACATATACAAAATAACTGCCCGCTAGGTGGCGCTGGAGTCCATTCTATCGATTGTACTAGACAACTTTCTTCTTCTCTTACACATTACACATACACAACTGCTTTGGATTGGATAAGTATTCACTTCCCTCGTGAGGTTATGTGGATAAGGCTCACACTTTTTTTAAGTAGAGACGTATTTAACCGAAATATTATTATGAAGATCGTACGTCTCATTATTTCCTCGATGTTTGGTGTCAACGATGTCGTATTAATTTTCAAAATGGACTGAAGATGTTTATCTATAAGTCTTGCACGGTATTTTGATTTATAAATCTTCATTGTTGAAAACATCTTTTCACATATAAACTGACATATGCTTAAAGTGTGGGCATCATTGTGCCTTATGGTGGGATAGCTATTATGATTTTTGAAGTAGTATCACAACACTGCGAATCCATTACACAGTTCCATTTGCAAGTAAGTTGGTGTTTTACCTACATCGAATGCAAGTACATAGATCATTAAAAAGAGTACAGAGCGTGTAAAGTAATATCCAGGACTGGCTCTAGAAAATATACTCAAAACACGACTTGTTTTTTTTTCGGTGTTTTTATTCGAAATATTCTCCTCCCGATTTTGCAGAATTGCTTCCAGTGCCCATGTCAAAGCTGCTTGAATGGTGGGAATGTTGTCAAAAAAGCATCCTTTCAACTTCAATTTCAATTTCGGGAGCAAAGAGAAGTCGCACGATTCCAAATCAGGTGAATACGACGGATTATTTAAGACACACAGTGCTGTCAGCTGTGTAAATCGGTACATTATCGTGCAACAGAGACCAACTTTCTGAATTACGATATTTGGGTTGAATACGATGGATTCTGGCCATCAAACGCTTCAAAGCTTCAAGATAATATGCGGCAGCAACTGTTTGATCAGTTTAAACGAATTCTTTTTGGATAATTCCTCTGCTTTCGAAGAATGTGATGAGCATTGTCTTGATTTTTGAAGGAACCCAAAAAACGTTTTGGTCATTCGAAAACAACTGTTCTACTTAAACAATCCTCACGGTACACAATCGGAATGTTTTTGATGCATTTTTACCGAGTTTTGCGTGGAATTTAATGACCGCTCTTTGTGCCATGTTAAAATTTCACCACCAAATGAAAAGGTGTCCTGGAAAAATAATTTTTATAATTATTGTTAAATGTCAACTTAATGTCGTGAAATGTCATGACAAATGGTAGAGAAAGATTTAGGCTTTAAAACGCATGTGTCCGGGATATTATTTGACACACTGTATAAAGTCGTACGTATTGAGCTCGCGAAAATCTGCAAAATGCATATCAAATTCAGCAATAAGATCAAGCAAATGCTTGGATCTGCTTATTTACATATCTGCATTGTACAGTACATGATGCCGATCAAACGAATGGTAGGGGAAGGGCCATATTTTTGTTCTTACAGCTGTGACTCCCACAACCTTAATTTCATTTCAAAAGCTGGAACACTTGAGTATAGTTGCGTAAGGATTACATTTTATCCTTCATATGTAACGTTCCAATTTCTACAACTGTTCCGCCATATCTACTTAGATTATAAAGTCAAGCTACTATTCATCACTGTGTGTGGGCCACAATCAATTGTCTCGGGGGCCATGATTGGGCCTTATCTTTGACATGCCTGAAAAATCTCATAAGGAATATTCGATTCCACGCGAAGAACTTGCAAATCATTACGATCATACATCTTTGCCTGCATAAAATGTTCTACAAATATAATCCACATTAGTACGACGAAGGAACGTTTTTCATAGTTCCGCTCACCACTGAACCATGCTAATGCTCCACTGCTCTGGTATACGAAATTATCAGCATGGAAATGATATACCCACCACATATTGAATGGAGAAGTTTTGCGTTCTTCGTTGCATGTTCATAGCAATGGAATTGACTCTATTGTCATACCAGGGCGAATACAAGGAGAGATCTAAAAATTCAATGCGTTGAGCTATAATAACAGCAAAGAAATCGTTGTTATTGAAAGGTCTAGATACTTCAAAGGACTACACTATTTTTATTTCCCTTTTTTTTGCATATTTGAAACTCTATGTTAAGTTTTCATATTCGTGACCCACTCACTCTAAGCCATACCCGTTCTAGTTTCTTTCGAAGTAATGAACTCATGAATGTATACACGCTAGCTGGTTGGGCCAATCTCTGTGCCGTCCTCACTTCTCATGCTGCAGTGTTGTTACAATTCTATTGAATTGCTCCTTTGCAGGAAGGAGCAAATTGCATGCACAGATTTCATTCGGAATTCCGCATATCATAACCTTATTTCCTTCAGCGCACACGCTGAATAGTTGCACGCGCGGAATATAGTTACAGCAATGCATTTTGCGTCGGAATGCGAGAGAGTTTTTGACGCTCTGTGAATGCCTGTTTCGCATTTCGCAACGAGAAAATCTCATTACTCGGTTATGCGCGCCAAAACACAGAGGGGCGAGTGTAATTTGATTAAAATGCATTTTCCCATTTTTTTTTTTCACTTTAATCCTGTCATCCTCGCTCGTATTTGTTTGGGCGGATAAGAGATTTCGACGAGTGGAATTCTCGAGAAAGGTATGAGTATACTATTATAGTAAGAATTGGGATGGCTGTGCTAAGAGAGAGGAGTAATTCTTTTATTCATTTCGCTTATTCTCGCAACACTAACGATTGAATGCAGTTTTATAATAAATTACAATAATAGGGGTGGATTTGCCTTCATATAAATAAACTGCCTTATGGCTAGCTTAACGCGTCCTTAAATTTCTCCCATTTAGCAGCGCTTGTACTAACTGTGGTTGGCTGTCGCCAATGTATCTGATTTTAATTTATTGTAATATTTTTCTGTTGTTTTTTTTTTACTAAACATCCTTTGCAAGGAAATAGAAGAACACCTCAAGCAAATGGAATATACAAAGGTCGCAGACAGGGAGCAGACAATTTGTATGCAAACAAAGCACTCATAGCACCTACCTACTCACTTCATGTAATAACAAAGTGGGCGCAGACAGGATACACACCTTTTAGTCTTAATGTTTACTAATTTACTGAGAGTAGCTATTTTTCTTTCAATGCAAGAATAAAAAATAAATAAATAAATAAAAGAATAAGAATAAAAAACAAAAAAATACACAGATTGTAGACTAATGCCCGTTTTCACAGTGTCGCGGATTAGTTCAGTGTAGGATTGATTGAACAAAAAAAATATATATATATATTCGGCGTCAGCAGTCCTATACAGAACCAAGCCTAGCTTCTCGCAACCATTTATGTGTGCGTGTTACTTTTTCCCACGACTCTAAACGGCGAGTTGAGAAGCTTCTCATGACAAATGATACTCTTTGATTGCTTGTCAGACATTCGAAAGAGGTGGTAACCGTGAAAAACTTTCTTAGGTGTTAGACACGGACTGGAATTGAACCCGAGCAGCATGCGTAGTAGTCCAACATGCTAACCACCACGGCCACGGCCGCCACAACATAAACGTCACTCAAAAAGTTTTCGTTTTCACAGTCAACATGAGTGGTTGAGTTAAGTCATGAATTGAGTGACATTGTGAACCATTTAGAGAAAAAAGTCATTGTGAATGAAAACGAAATATCAAACGAAATTAGATTTTCATTTCCGTGTCAAGTGATTTTTTGCAAAAAGACAATGAAAGTCAAGAAAAGAAGACGAAGAAGCCACTGCTGCATGGTTTGCAATAAAACAATAATTTAATTGATTAATTTTTAATTAATAAAACGGCGCAGTATGTATGCGAAGTATGAAAACCAAAAAAATACGCATTCCGTTCCTTTCCTCGATCAGCATGCTGATGAAGCAGAAAGACAATTAATAAAGTTTGAAGCGAATCAACCGCCTTTATACTTGCATTGCCAGAAAAAGTATTTTGTTGTTTGGGTAGGTTTTCTGTAATGTATTTTGGGGCTAATATTATTTTAGTACACTAACGGCAACTATGCACTCTTTGGATTGACACTTATGTCACGGAAGTCGGTGGTTTAACTTAAACCAGGGGTCGAATTACGACATCAGTTAACGAGTGAACGAAATCCATACGTTAACGAGTGATCGAGTATCTTTATTGGGATGATCACATAAGAAAGGTCACGTATCGAGTGCACGTTCGAAATTGTACTAGTAACATTCTACTACACTTGTTTTGAAGTGACTGACATATGTCAAAAGTGATAATTTTGTTTATAAGATCGGTGTTTTTATTATTTAATCTTCGCTTAAAAATGGAATTTGTGCTATATTTCTCGTCTTCGGAATCAGAAGATGATTGTGAAAGTGGCTTTCCCCTGGGAGCACGAAAGAACGTTTTTGGCAAGATCCGGGTGTCGGCTCATGAAACCTGCCAAAATCTCTTTTTGGGAAGTGTTTATTTTATTAATGTTCGACCTAAAATACATATTAAATAATTAAAACACATAAAAAAACAAAACAAAAAACATTCTTACATTTTCCCTCCAAAAAAACTTCCATCCGTCATAAACAACCCTATCGAATAAAAAATGACTCGTTCACTGATGACAGAATACCAAAATTCGCTACTTGTCACTCGTTCACGTAAGCGGTCATGCGAAATCGACAGTATTCAGTCACGTATTATTCAGTCACGTATGTGGTAATTCGACCCCAGTTTTAAAGTGGAGTTTATCCCTAGACCTGCACTCTGAAAACGCAATTCGTGTTGATTCTGAGTTTATCCCTGGATCGGCACTTAAGCTCGCACTGTGAAAACGGGCATAAGATATGATAAGAAGACACTATTTTCATGGATTGAATTAGAAGCGGCTTAAAAGGATTGATGCTAAAGTATACTAAACTCTGTAGGTACTCTCTGTTACTTCAGCTTTCCCAATTATCTTCTTAATATATAAAAATGTTGGTGCGTATGTATGTCCGACTATCACTGCTGAACCACTGAAGCTATCCACCTTATATTCACATCATATGTTCGTGTGGTGTTCCGGATGGTTTTTGTTTATGTTAGAACTCCCTAGGTGGCGTTGGGGTCGCTTTTTCAAAATTCGTATTTATGAGCCGAATTGTCGACCCGATAGGTGGCGCTGGGGTGCAGATATTTACGAAAATGTAGTTTTCTCCGTATATAATTTTCATATAGAGATTATTAAAGTTAAAATGTAATACTATAGTTTGATGTGGTCACAAAAACGTCCCACAGGTGGCGTTGGCAATTATCTGTCATGTGAGTAACGCGATTGTGAGCGTACACGGGCGAAGCCAGGCGGATCAGCTAGTACATAATACAATGTAATGCTCAGAGCCATCTTTAGGATTTATTTGTATTAAAAGTGTATGTACATATCGAATCATATAGACAAATCTCTGCATCAGAATTTCGAATTCAAGAGTTGTTGGTTTCTCCCCATTTTATCGAATTTATAACACCACCGGACAGTCATTTTGAGTTCTTTCATATAACATGAGGTATATAAGATTATACAAAAAACTCAATTTTGGGTTACCATATTGCAGTGGAATATTCCTGTCTAGTCCTAACCAAGTCCATGATATGTAAAATACCACAAAAATACTAGAATCTGATTCCGAACCCCTTTCATTCGTAACAATTCCCCATACCTGTTTAATTTTTCCAGGATAACACTGAAATACATTTAGACAGAGAATCACATACGTACTCGTACATACATACATATGTATGTATACACATATTTCATTGAGAAGAAATTGTGGAGATGCATGGAAGGCTTAATGAAGGCATTTTGAAATTTATTGATATAAGTGCATATACTCAGCTAGCCATTTCTCTTAATTGTATAGAAAACGTACTCATATACAAATGTTTTAGCTGAATTTAATTTTAAAGCAGTAAAGTTGTTCGGCACAATAGATTATATCATACCTCGAGGCGCATTAATACGAAGTGCTTTTTAGATCCTCTGTATCAGAGCCCTTGCCGGCCACTTCCGGAGCTTCCCAAGGTAACAACCTGGGTCCACTTATCTTCCTACTGACAAACAACGACGTTGAATGCATCACCGAAAACTCATCTATTTCCATCTATGCTGATGACTGACAGTTTTCAGAAGTATTTATATCAACTACCACTGACTCTTATCCACTCCAAGATGATCTGAACAATAAATTTCATTGCGCTTAACGTAAACAAATGTCAAACTATAACGTATTCCTGTAAACATTCTCCATCAGTAAATTGTTCGTATTTCATCGGCGACGAGCTTGTCTCCCCGTTTAACAAATTCGCGATTTGGGTGTCCTATGGGGACAAACAACTTAATTCTCGCTGTCATATCGACCAAATTATGAGCAGAGCCAACTCTATGCTTGGCTACATAAATCGGTGGTCTAAGGAATTCTCCCACCCTTACGTCACGAAATCACTCCACATTACGTTCGTTAGGCCTATTCTTGAATACGCTAGCCAATATGGTCTCCCTACCACGTTATCCATTCGTCACCGTACCAATTATGGGTATAACGAGCCAATGTCAATGACAAGATCATTTAATTTTCAATGCAGCAGGTTTGAAGAGAGAAACTCCCTTACTCAGCCTGATTCCCCCCCTTTTCTTAGTGTTTAATGTAATATTTCTGATTTCTAATAGTTCTTAGTGTATACAGTGAACTCTCTCGTAACCGGACACTGACGGTACGGAGAAATTTGTCCGGTTATGAGAGGTGTCCGGTTATGGGAGAAAACAAATAAATTGACGTTATTAAAAAAAAGGAACGCAATAGACATGTGGTATTGATTTTATTTTATAAAGGAATTAATTTTTATGTGCACTTAACACACAAACCCATTTAAAAATGCAATGGGATTTATAAATGCACATAGTTGTTGGATAATACGTTCGCGGACAAGAGAGCATATGCCGTCAATGGTTGAGAAAATAAGCGGGTCATGACAATTTTAGATACGAGTATGTTAGGACAAGACGGGAGCCCTGACGAGAAATACAGTACATTTCCATATTCCGGCATTATTTGTCCTACCAGAGACAAATTTTCACTTTATTGTAACCGACGGAAATATTTTTATCTTTATACAAAATTCGCCGAAATAATATAAAATATCTCTCAAAATGCCGCAGATATGCGTGTGTCATTCTAGCGTTCCCCACCGAAAATTATGTGTCCGCGAATGTTATAATGACGCAAAGACACACTCCACAGTTTACATTTTTGTTTCATTTCTATTCAAAGTGTAAAGAGGAAAAAAAATCAAAAAAAAAAAAAATAAAAAATGTTAAAAATTTGCATACGTAGATGTGTTTTGTCCATTTAAGAGAGAGCGACATTGCGGTTACGAAAATTTGTGTCCGGTTCCGGTTATGGGAGAGTTTTTTTATATGAAAAATCGTGTATTTATTTCCGTTCTTTGAAATCTGTCCGGTTATAAGAGGTGTCCGTTAGGAGAGAGTACACTGTATTTTTGTTTTTAGATTTTTATAAGACTAAGTACGCTTTCCAAAACCTCGACTTTTTGGTACTGCAAAGAACTTTGTGTACCAAAAAGTCTGGATTTCTACAAACTTCGGCGGAAAAGTAGGCAGTACGAATTAGTACCGTCAGATAGTAAAGTCTGACCTATATTACTTTCCTCCCTTAATTCTTCCGAGACAGTCAATTTCAAATTTAGCTTTTTTCTACTTTTTCCATTGAATTTGTTAATAATACATTTTTTTTTTAATTACTGACAAATTCAAGGGAAAACGTAGAAAAAGGGCAAACTTTGAACTCTTCAGAATTAGCTTTCATTTTTACGGGGAAAAAGTTTATCAATTTCAAATTCGATTGGTGTGCTTCGAAATCCCTCAATTCGTAGAAAAAATCGCATGAAACATCAGACGGAGAGTATCCTTACAATGCTGTTTTATTGGTTCCATTACTTTTGGAACAACCTTCCAACCACTGTTAACGATTCTCATCAACTTGTATTAAACAACTATGTACATACATGTGTAGGAATATGTGTATCTGTAGTTTCATTGCCTAAACTCCACCAAAATCCTGTCAACCAGGTGACTTGTATTTAACAACCCTCGATGAGAAACTTACACTATGTCAGTTGCAGTGTACCTCGTCCATCATTACCATTTTGGCATCCCATTAAGAACAAACGACATGGAAGGCAATCTCTACACACACACACACACACACACGTACAGTCTACTACTGCAGCAGAAGACCATTAAATTCATTCCCAGGATTAACAACAAGCTGCAAGGACTGTCAAAAACACACACATCAGCACTCAGAAAATACCTTGTACCTACTCATCGATCATCAAAATTAAATTTGCCTTCACCCGAGCATGCAAGTGGAACGTTGTAAGGAATTTCATAATCATCCACTTCCCAGGAGGATACCCCATTGTGTCCTGTATTTGTAGGTCACCTGTGTATGAGGATACTCGCATGTAGCGAAATGGGGAAAAGCAATTTTCACCACAAAATTTAACATTGTCAGCCGCATATTGCGGAGGCCATAGGCCATTCCTGCCGGGCTGGCTATAGGCTATACTCGTATGTACACTTGTACTTGACATTTGGACGCAAATAGTGTCAAAATGAGGAATGGTTCCGCTCCCAATCCCACTTGGTCGCGTATTTATCAATAATTAATTGGTCACTCACTTGTAATCCTCTGTTTCGTATGTGTGAAGCGGACACGCCGAATAGCATTTGTGTTCGTGCATAACTAGATGATGATCACAGCTGGTACAGTAGTCCGGTCGGTCCTGACACGAGGCGCAATTAGCCTCACATGGGACACACGTTTTGTTGTCGTAATCTAGAAATGTTAACGGATATAAGATTTGTGCTCGGTTGAATGACATGTGTAAATCGGAACTTACTCTCGTAGTAACCATCGGGACAGAGTTGCAGGCAGACAGCCAAGTCGGTGACGTGCAGATGTGCTGGGGCGCATGTTAAACAACTGTCTTGTCCAGCACCAGCGCATGTTTCACATGACTCATGACATGGCCAACAGACGCCTCCTTGATTTGGAAAACTCCTTGGTGGACAGCGACTCACACAGGTGCTGCAAAGAGAAATGGGGAGAGTTACAGAAGCTAAGAAGTTGCAAGACAAATGACTTACTTATCAAGCCGATAGTGTTTACAGGCGACGCACTGCGTCGGTCCACGGCCGTAACATCCTTGCGAATCACATTCTGGATCACAATCGTGCAGCACTAGCTTATTATTCGAATCGGCCATTACATTCTGACGCTGTGGAGTCGGTATATTGTGTCCATCGACTGTGGCCACTGCCTTCTCTGGATTGCTGCCCGCTCCCGTAAATAGATTTTGGTAGTTCAAATACCCAGAATACTGGTCCGGAGTGAAGAAACTCCCAGTCGGCTGCCCCAGATTGGAGTCGGTGGGAAAAACAAACGGATTCAAGCCCTGTCCCCTACGCGTCTGATCCTGCAGATCGCCCTTTAGACGAACGGGCTTCACAGCTGTTCCATAGAATATCAACTGCCACTTAGACAGAATGCCGGGTTGATTGACACGCCTTCGCCCACCGTTTATCACTTGTAAATTCCAACGACCTTCGGCCTTTTCGCCCCAGAAGTGTACACTCAGGAATGGCCAATCGTCAAAGTTCGACTTGACAATATCCCGCGGACGCTCAAACAGCAGTGTACTCGTCGTGCCCATGGGCGATGTCAATAGAATACGCAGATTACCACGTGGGAAGAATCTGAGTGTGATTTTACACTGAACATGCTCCAAGTAGCGCACTTCATTGATGGTTCCCGCACAGCCATTCACATCCATATGCGTTTGCAGGGTATACCCGTAGCTACCCTCAATTTTACGATCTTCATTATTTTCACGAGACTTGCAGATGTGTTGTGGCGGCACCGATGACCATTGCTCCGCTAGGCTGACCATTCCGCCGGCATCCATTAAACCATAACCAAATTTGTGACTGTACTTCCGCTTGACTCCGTTAATGATCCAACCACTTTCCTTTTCCAGAGGCTCCGGGCGGGATGTCATAACCACCAGATATTGCATGTCCCTCCATGTGAGATTGGGATTGGCCTCGAGTGCCAAAGCACAGATGCCAGCTGCCAATGGGGCAGATGCTGACGTTCCTGTATGCTCTACGGTGCAGATATGGTCAGGACGCAAACGGCCATCCATATCGACAGTTGCCACACTCTTGTCGTGACCAGGCGTGCCAGAACTGTATGTGGTTGCCAATGTTGAGGAGCATTCCTCCAGATACCATGGCTTAAATCTGAAATTAGATGGAGTTTTCAAAAATGTTAATGAGCAACAATACATTCGTTTTTAACGGTAATTGATATCTTAAAAATAAAAAAAAATTAAATTCTTCGCACAAGAAAGATGGTATCTTAAAAAAAAATGCAGGATTTGTTACGAGAATTAAAAAAATTAAGGATATAAAAAAACACTTTAAAAACATTATAATTTTTAATTCAAGTACATATGTATGTACAAACATGTACAAGTGAATAGAATTGAGTTGAAACAAAGAATACTATATTCTTAGTAAAGAGTTTTCCAATAAGAGGTTTCATTTTGATTTATCAAGAAAACACGTATTTTTTACGAGGGATTGACATTATAATGAAAAACAATATCAGCCACGACCTTCGTTGCTGTTTCGATAAAACTTTTCACCAATTTGCGGCTGTATGTCATCAAGAAACGGACCGGATCTTAGCTTTGAGTGCTTCAATCGACTGGGGAGCTTTGGCATAAATTTACTTTTCACATGGCCTGCTGCTTTCAATCGGAAGCAGTTGCACGGTATTAAAATGCACAATTTCGGTGGTCATTTTTAGACGTCGTCGTCGACAGAAGGGATTCTTGGATATGCTGAGCCTCAAAGGCAACAGTGACGGTGGAATAGTTGTCCAGTTTCATGCATTTCCAACACCAAATTAGTTAAGTTACGACGCTGCTGGGTCAGCAGGCTTTACGCAAGTGGAGTGGAGTGCTTGTTTTATGATATTTCCAATTCCTGAGAACGACGTGGAATCGACAATCCTTGGTTTTTGGCTAAACTTGAAGAATATTCCTACCTGTTTTTGCACGATGGACACGATTTCGATTCTTCACATTACAAACTCGTCCCAAAAGCTCATATCTGAATTAATTTTACAATTGCTGAGCGAGAAGGTGCTTGATATCGATCGAGAAAACTTTAAACTTTTCTTTGCCTGGATTATATTAAACTAACGGACCCGGCGAACTTCGTCCCGCCCAAAATTGATTTTTTGATTGAAATAATTTCGAGCATTCACGGTTCCACCCGAATTTAGTTTTTTTGATCGAACATTCACGATCGATAGCAGATGATCCACTTCCGTACAGCGGAGAACTTTGTCTTTTTTGTTTTAGTTTCGTCGGTGCGTATGCGTATATATATGTAGTTGTTACAAAAATGTAGTGCGTGCGTGCTTACTTGTGACGTGAGACAGTAAGTTGAGTAGAGATGTCTTAAGCCAATTTTATGTTTCGATAAATTAGCAATTTGTATACACTATTCCATAAAAACATTTTTCTTTAGTACATACATACATATATTGTATTAAAATAAATTTAAAGTATCTAAAATAAACTTTAAAAATTAACGATTTTTAATTTCTCCAGAGCAAGTAGCCAACCCAAGGCTAAAGACCAGGAATCGCCACTGGTCACTAAAAGTGTAGCGTGTTGCTTCTTTCTTTCCTTTTCAACACAACATTTTGGGCAGCCTGTTATTCCCTTAATAACAGCAAATTGTACAATAAGTGAATAATGATATGTATAAACAAAATGGCTGTACCCATCTTTCAGCTACTTGTAAGCGTGTCTGAGTGATGCTCTGTCTGTATAAATAATGCGGTGCAAACATTACAGAATATAATAACTTAGTTTTTTGGAACAAACCTAAAATTATTAACTTTCACTATAATTTCTGGTCAGCTCCAATTATTTGTGGCTATTTATATGTAGTTATTTCGATGCACAGACACATATTTAGTGTCCCACAATGATAGAGCCAGCACATGAATTTCGTGTTTTCTCTTGTTTCTAACGGTAAAATTTTGCTTGTTTTACAATTTAGTGTGGTAGTCACTTGCGAAGTTCTGCTCTACTCGATCAGTGTCGATCTTTATGCGTTTGCGTAAGCATTATCAAGATGGGAAGAGGAAAGTCTTTGAGTGAGCTCGAAAAAGGACGAATAATCGAATTGCTAAACAGTGGTAAATCGACTCGTGAAATTGGAAGACTATTGAATCGTTCACATCATGTTATTGCAAATTATAAAAAGTTAGGCGCATCTCACGGGGGAAAAAAGTCGTCAGGCCGTCCGGCTGCTTTGAATACCCACCAAAAACGCCGCATTTTAAGGGAGTTGAGTAGCTCAACCAATATCATTCGTCTTGTAGCAACACTTCCTGGTATAGAAGCTACAAAGTCCACCGTGCACAGATTTGTAAAAGCATCCGGTCGGCTTCAATCCAAAAAAAAATTAAGCTGCAACCACCTTTTGGTGTTCAACATTAGGCGGCCAGATTGGAATGGGCTCGAAATCATATGACGTATAATGAAGAATGGCGAAACGTTGTTTGGAGTGATGAGAAAAAGTTTAATTTGGACGGTCCTGATGGATGCCGGATGGGCGCACTACTGGCATAATGTAAAAAAGGAGGAAGTTTTGTTCTCAAAACGCCAACATGGTGGCGGCGGTGTGATGATGTGGGGCGCGTTTAGTTGGTATGGAACTTGTCGCTTGGCAATCGTGCCTTCTACGAAAGAAGTGGTTTTCTGAAAAAGACATTTCCCTTATGCGTGGCCAGCACGTTCGCCAGATTTAAATCCTATTGAGAACCTGTGGGGTATTCTGGCAAGAAAGGTTTAAGCTGGTGGATGGCAATTTAACAACGTGAATGTGTTAAAGACCGCTGTTAAAATTGGCAAGAAATAAGTTATGAAATATTAAAAGGTCTAGTGAAATCAATGACAAAGAGTGTATAACAGAATCTCAAAAAAAGGTGGGTTCAGTGGACGCTGACATTTCAAAAAGATCAAAAATACACAACGGTACTATCTTTTTGGGACACCACAATGCAAGACTTTTTGTAAAAATAACGGTAAATAATTGAATTAAAAATAAATATTGATAATGAGTTCAAAGAGAACCTAAAACATTTGCATTTTCATTTTCATTAATACTTTTATCATATTGCTTATACTGGGAATTTTCGCGTCGGCATGCGATTGATATGCGATCAAAACCGGCGTGGTGCGTCGCTAGCCAAATAAGATCAAAGTGGTTCTGTAAAATGCATATTGCAGCATGTAATAAGGTAATTATTTATTTTATTTTGTATCAAAATATGTTGTTGTTGTTGTTGTTGCTGTTAGTGTTTTTTAAGGCTTCGTAGTTTCAGCAACGAGCTTTAAATAGTAAAAATTCTAAAAATAGAAAGTAGTTGTGTTCCAAATATTAAACTACACATTTCCTCTGTACAAAACTAAGTCTTTGTTTGCAACATTACAACGGAAACTCGGACGTACGTCCATAGAATTGATGCAGAGAGCAGGAGTGATTTCCCCACACTGCTGAAGCTACTTATCGTTTGTTAAGATAATAGGTACTATTTCAACTTCAATTTATCAGATTTTTGTATTTAATTTAAATTGAAAGACCATTCGTACATTTGTTGTTGGACCTTTTACCGATCAGAGGTACAAACTTTGCGCGGAAAATTTATAGAGAAGTTTAAAACAAACAAAATACGAGTATCATTATATAATAAAAAAAAACTTGGGAACAAAAATGTTTTTTGAAAAAGTGGAACTTTTTAGCAAGCAAAAAAATGGCAGAATCATAGAAAATCAGATACTAGAAACTTTTTCAGTTCTCATTAACATTTTCCATTTTAGTTCATATTTTGTACAGTTCATCGAATAGTGTTGTTTTTTTTTATTATAATTCGCTTACGCTCAAGGAGTTGCACACAATGTTCAGGAAAAATGTTTCAGAATAATTTGAAAAACCTTGAGTTTAGTTCGGAATATGCTTCCCCGTGACAAGCTACATACTCGGATATGTACATAACATATGTACGTCGACAATGAGATAAAGAATTAAAATATTATAAGAGAACAAAAGAACTAATAACCTTCAAAAAAAAGCTTAATGATTTTTGTATAGACTTGCTGTAGGAATTGAGTCAATATTGTACTGCAATTTTTATCTGATTAATTTAATTTCATTACCCCCAATGTACATATTCGCACACTATTCTGTTGAGGGGAACCCTGCACAGTTAAACGAGGATATTTTTTTATATCGCATTTTTTTTGCAATTATTGTTCAATTGTTACCGTGTTGAGAATGCGGTTTGGTTTACTTTGTGTTTTCAATACATTTGAATTCCCATTTCAGTGTTCGGAAATAATTACTCACCAGTGCTCAGGATAAATTAATTAATTTTATTATATAATTATTTGGAATTTTTTTTTCCAATGTAATTCCACTGGGAGCCGAATGTACTTGCACACAAAGCTCAAAGCACTAATTGTGGCCAATTTGCCACCAACGAAATTAGTTTAATACTACCAATGGATTTTCGATCTAATTTGCTGGCATTTAATTATTTATTCGTTTGTGGGGTTTTTATTGTATTTTCTTTTCACATGAGGATTAAAATATTTTCGGTTCAAACCACTAGAGTATTAGCAGCATAATGCAATGACTTCTATGTAAGCGGTCTATTAAAGACAAATGTTTGCTAACAATTTAAATATATCGTATTGGTATTGTTTAAGGCGCACATGGATTAGTTTCGTTTATTAAACAATTGGGAGGACACAAAAATTCAAATTTTAATTAGATACAAATAAAGGATGTAGTAAAAAAACATATGCATTGTACACACTATATTGTAATTAGCGATAATATTGTTTGTTTTGAATATACATAGGTTACGAATTTGTTATTAATCCAGCGGGGTGATTTCCAGAGCTTGGATAGGAAGGGTATGAAGTAAGATTATATGATGACGAGCTTGCATTACGTTCCAACTTGTCAACTAATTCGAAATAAATTTTGAAAAAAGAAAGTAGACTTTTTAATATTATTAACGAGGGCTATTTGAAAAGTTCTCGGCCTAACCTAGATTGAGTGATAATATGTAAATAAATTTATATTCCTTCAATAGCTTAATATTTAAGCTAGTTGTGTGTCAAGTTTCGTTATAGTTGGTCGCACAATTATTTTTCTACGATTTTTTGTTTGAACGCATCTGCTTGTATTTAAAAAATGGAGAAAACTGAAATCAGAGCCGTGATTAAGTATTTCGTCAAAAGGAATATTACGACAAGTCAAATAAAAGAGGACTTTGATAACACATTGGGGGAATCTGCGCCTTCGTATTCCATGGTAAAAAAAATGGGCAGCTATGTTTAAACATGGCAGAGACAGCGTCGAAGATGATCCGAGGAGCGGTAGGCCGTCGACATCCACCACTTCAGAAAACATCGACAAAATCCATAAAATGGTTTTAGCAGATCGAAGATTGAAAGTGCAGAAAATAAGTGACACTATAGGAATCTCAACTGAGCGGGTATTCCATATTTTAACTGACGAATTAGGATTAAAAAAAATGTCAGCAAGATGGGTGCCGTGTTTGGTAACCGAACAACAAAAATTCAATCGAGTTGAAATTTCTAGAGAGAATTTGGCGTTATATCGAAGAAATACTTGCGATTTTTTGAGAAGATTTATAACCACTGATGAAACCTGGATTCACCACTATATTCCTGAAACAAAAGAACAATCGAAACAATGGAAACATAGGGGTTCTCCTCCGCTGAAGAAAGCCAAGACATGTGCATCGGCCGGAAAAGTGATGGCGTCCGTGTTCTGGGATTACAAGGGAATTATTTTTATTGATTACCTCCCCAAAGGTCAAACTGTTACAGGTCAATACTATGCTAATCTGTTATATAAATTAGGTGAAAAAATTCGCGAAAAAAGACCGGGTTTGGCCAAAAAGAAAATTCTTTTTCACCAGGATAATGCGCCGGCGCATAAGTCAGGTGTTGCCATGGCTAAGCTCCATGAACTCCGATTTGGACTACTGAACCACCCACCTTAATCGCCTGATTTGGCACCATCAGACTTTTACCTGTTTCCTAATTTAAAAAAGTACTTGGCTGGACGAAAATTTTCAACCAACGAAGAGATGATAGCTGAGACGGAGCGGTTTTTTGAGGAGTTGGGGGAATCGGCTTATATAAAAGGTATAGAAGCCCTGGAAAATAGATGGAATAAGTGTATTGAAATACGAGGAGAATATGTAGAAAAAAAGTAAAAAAAAGTTATCAAATTTTCAATGCTTTATTGGTCAGGCCGAGAACTTTTCAAACAGCCTATGTCCTAAATATGTTTTGACCTCTGTAAATTTAAGAACAACGCTGAATAATCACATCTCATTTCTACAAGTCCATTTTGACAATATTAACTCGATTACTTGTTGCTTGCATATTAATATTTCTGTAGCATATCAATTGAAACCCTACCTTCTAATATTAAAAAAAATAATATGTATGCATCTATATGTACACTAGCATGCAGAAAAAAAGCCGCACTCAAGTAAAACATAAAATTCTGACTTTGATCTGCCCTGGTTCCTGTTTTTTTTATTGAACGGGAAAAACCCTTTTATTTTCCAGGAGTTAGGATTCCTAGTAGTTATTTTAGTCCGAAGTTTCCTTGTTTTTGAAGTTGCCCTGATTTTTAGATCGTTTTTGTAAAGTGAAGTGAAAAGTACATAATGAGCAGGAGGCAGTTAACGAAATTTGAAAAAGGTCAAATCCTTGCTTTTAAGGAAGAAGGTGAATCGATGAGAGAAATTTCTCGTCGATTAGGATTCAATGAGTCGACAATAAGAAGGTTTTTGAAAAAATACCGTGAAAGTGGTGTTTTAGAGCGGAAAAGTGGAAGCGGTCGAAAAAGATGCACTACTCTAAGAATCGACCACCATATAAAGAGGACAACGTTGAGGAACCGGTTCGTTACTGCACCATAAATAAAGAGAGATATTGTGGAAACCACCGGCATAAACATCTCTGTGACAACAGATCAAAGGCGGGTTATCGAAGCCGGTTTATTTGTCTACCGGACGGCAAAAAACCGCTTCTTACATCAAGAATTAAGAAAAGCCGTCTAGAATGGGCAAGAGAAAGGCAGAATTAGACCCGAGATTACTGGCAAAAGGTCATCTTCTCATATGAGTCCAAATTCAACCTGGAATTTTCGGATGGAAAGACCACAGTTCGACGTAGACCTGGAGAATGGTTGAAGGAAGAATGTGTTGAAGCTCGTCCGAAGAGATCTAAGGGTGTCGTGGTTTGGGGGATCATAACTGGCGGTGGAGTTAGAGCTCTTTTGATAGTGGATGGATCCATAAATGCTTTTAAGTACAAAGCGATTATACAAAATAGAGTGGCTTCCACTATAGAGGAAGTGAGCCAGTACCACACATGTGAAGTGTTTCAGGACGATTCCGTACCTTGCCATCGTGCTAAGACCGTAAGTAAGCAATGAATTGTCCACTGTTATTTTGGTTATTTTATCAATCTTTATGGTGTTTTCAAACGATTTTAACTAATTCTTTCCCCAGGTTCAAAGTTAGAAAGAAGAACTGGGGATAAATTCACTCCATTAGCCCGGAAACAGTCCTGACATGAATCCTATTGAGCACGTTTGGCATCCAATGGGTATAAAACTCAGAACTAAAAAGCCCAGAAATCTTCAGAAATTAAGAAGTCACATCGTAAAAATTTGGTATGAATAAATTGACACCAGCTGTATCACCAGCCTTTACGATTCAATGCCAAACAGGGTTGAATCCCTTATAAAAGCCAAAGGCGGCCACACGCCATATCAATAAGAAAAAACCACTACTTTTTTGTAATTTAAACAACTAAATAAAACCAAAAAAAGTAATGTTTAATCTATTTCGGAAGTTATAAAACAAAAAATCAAACACCCTAGGAACTCATTGTTGAAGGGTTATCTTATAATTATTAAAGATGTTTTTTCCTGGAATATCACGACTCTAGCGTTGCGTTGGTTTTTGTAGTTAAAACACTTAAGATTTACCTGCCTGTTATTTGTTTAAATAACTGTTCGTTTCGTTAACACAAAAAACGAAAACGACCTACCTCTATATGTATTCACTTTACAAACTTATAATCAGTAATATTATACACTATGAGAAATTGGATGAACATTAAGAATGCGGCTGAGTGTGTAGCTGAGCTCAGGGGTCTCAGGTTCGTTTCCAGTCAAAATCCGTATTTTTATTAATTTTTTTTTAATTTTTTTTTTTGTATGGCAGCACAATTTTGGACAGTCTTTAAATTTCATTGAAATTTTTCTTCAAAAATATGGTTAATCACCTACGAACTATGAATTTTTCATATTTTTGACTTAAGTAGTTTCTGAGTTCTGGTGCTCTTTGTATGATATTTTTCACACATTTTTGGCAAAAACTCCCAAAGTTTCTAACGGAAAAAACTGAGCAAAATATTTTTGGAAAATTGTTTTATTATATTTTTCAGAATTTTTTTTTTTCGAGTTCATATTTTACGCACCCTGTATAGTTGTTTCACAATATTTTTGAGTAATATTTTGTTCATGTATGTGGACCACCATAATGTATAAGTGTGCCAAATTTCAAGTTTCTAGGAAGAGCGGTTCTTGATGTTTTTATCGTGACAGACATTTTTGAGTTAGAGCGAACTTATAATGGTTCCATATTACCATATGGGTACGGAGCCCTAAAAACGAGATATCTCTACCCCCTTTCAACACCACAGTAAACAGAGCAGGTCAAAGTCAAAAATTTCTGTTTTACTTGAGTGCGGCTTTTTTTGCATGACAGTGTATATAAAAAAAATAAAAACTTATAAATCTTCCAAAGAGGATTAACATTTCATGGGAAAGTAAAATTCAATAAAATACTTGTACTTTGGTAATCTTTTGGTTTATTGCTTCCATGCAACATAAGATTATTTCTTATTACCGAGAAAAAATACTTCATGTCAACTTAGAGCGTTATAAAAATGAAAACTATGTGTACAATGGGACCTAACATATACCATTGCGAAGCAGTAAAATAGTAATCATTCATTTATAGATTTTGTCTTTTTGTGAAAATAAAAAAGGACACAGGGTGGTTTTGAAGTTATTTCAAATGAAAGTTTGTTGACTGTTATAATGCTCCATTATTGGTCTAATGTGACAGATGACTGTTTTAAACAAAGTTGGAATATAAAGTGCAGTAATGGACTTTTAGCCAATTGACTTTACGTAGAGGGCGACACGTCGCGTCGTAGCCCTCGTTTTAAATATTCATTACAGAAGCTAGAGGTAAGTTTTTAACGATTTGATCAAACTGTCCATCTTTTTGAATGTACAAATCTAATATATAAAAATCTCATGTCACGGTGTTTGTAATCGAACTCCTCCGAAACGGCTCGACCGATTTTTATGAAATTGTTTGTGTATGTTTGGTAGGTATGAGAGTTCTTTACTTACTTAGTTGGCGCTACAGCTCGAGGTGAACCTGGGCCTGCTTCTCGCAACCATTTGTGTGTGCGTGCTATATTTTTGCACGAATGAAAGGGACCTACAGTTTTTTGCCGACTCCGAACGGCGAGTTGAGAAGCTCAATCGTGACAAATGATACTCTTTGATGCTTGTCAGACATTCGAAAGAGGTGGGCACTGTGAAAAACTTTTAGGTGTTTGCGGCGGGATTCGAACCCAAGACCGCTGGCTCAGTAGTCCGACGCACTAACCACTTGCGCTACGGTGCCCACATGAGAGTTCTTTGTTAAGTATATTTCATCCCGCTAGGTGGCGCTGGAGTCAAGTTATTAACAACTTCTATATTTATGGACCAAAAATGTTCATATTCAAAACATATGTTGGTTCAGTGCAAAAAGAGAAAATTGTAAAATCTGGACCCGATAGGTGGCGCTGGAGTCAAGTTATTAAAAACTTCTATATTTATGGACAGACAGACAGACAGACAGACAGACAGGCAGACAGACAGATAGACAGGCAGATAGACAGATAGACAGACAGGCAGACAGACAGATAGACAGACAGATAGACAGATAGGCAGACAGACAGACAGACAGACAGATAGACAGATAGATAGACAGACAGGCAGACAGATGGACAGACAGACAGATAGACAGGCAGACATACATACAAACAGACAGACAGATAGACAGAAAAACAGGACATGACAGATAAATAGATAGATAGATAGATAGATAGATACATAGGTAGATAGATAGATAGACAGACAGACAGATAGAGAAAAAAATGGAAATCGAGGTTAAAAATAGAGCAGCAGTGATTGCTTCCTACTATGTATGTACTTCCTTTCTATCATACCCGAATAACTATGTGCGCGGGCAAATTTTGAAAAGATAGGTGGAGCGAAGCGCACCGGGTTACAGCTAGTATTTCTATAAGCCAAAAGGTATTATCCCCGACTGCATGCTCAGTTTTAAGGTGGTATATAACACCAAATTTCAAAAGCGATTTTCTGAGGGAGATTAATTTCAAGTCTGCCATATTAAAGCATTGCTGCATTAGAAATACCGCCTCTGACTTTCAGAAGTTTTATTGGTTGTTAGGATAGAGGCTTACAAAATAAGGCCCAAGCTAGGTACTATTAAAATCTTATTAGAAGGAAGTTGTTGTTAAAAGAATTACTTTCAGAAGACTCGCCATAAGCTAAAACGAAATAATAGAAATGGCACCGTTAGCAGAGATGAAGATGGAAATATAGTTGCAGACTTTAAGCCGGGACCTACGCTGAGTATCTGTCCTGACTTTCACCTGCCTAGTAACGTGTACGCTGTGAAGGGGAAAATGCGATGGAGGAATATTTCTCATCAGGTGGCATTCAAAAAACGGATAAGGATCTAGTCTAACCTACTAAGGGTGTGAAACTAGAGGCAATTCGCATGTAATTTTTTTTGTTTGAATGCAATGAATCGGCGGTCGGTTTTTTCAGTATGTATTCTAACTAATTCCGATAGGATATTGAATGCTCGATACTGCAGGCGCATTGAGTTAAGTTCACTTTGCCCATCCAAGCTGGAAGGGCGTACATCCGAGTTCGCTTTGTAATGTTTCAAAGAACGAGATAGTTTTTTTTGTATGGAAACGGGGCGAAAGGATAGTGTAATAAGAGCGATAATTTTAAAAGTGGACTTTCGTTGCGAAAATTAGGGGCATTATTAAGTGATTAACTTTAAAATCTGTGCCGAATGTATTTACTAACAAGTATTTTTGAAAACTCTCCAAGACTCCGTCAAAGTATGTTCATATTATGTGTTTATCATATTTTGTACAAGTTGAAGAATGACTTCTCCGATTATAGATGAGCTTTGGTCAGAAGTTTTTAAAAAATAACACTGTGTAACAATTTTCAGGTCATCTTCTCGGGCCTTTTTTTTTCTCATGGTTATATTTTGGTTAACCGTAGGGATTTTTTGTTTCTGCCTTCAGAAATGTTATAGGTATTGATAAGGAGAAAATAAGTACAAAACAAAACTGACCCAAAAAAACTGCATTCAGGGCATCAAAATCGTAAAAATGCCTTTTTTTTTTACATTTTTTCACATTTTTCGACCATTTTTGGCCCATAACTCGTACGTATCTGCACTAATACCAATTATTGAAAAAAAATCATCCCAAGCATTTTCTTACATTCAGTTGACAAAGAAAAAAAAAAAAACGTATTTTCTATGTAAAATAAATTGAGACACAATATATTTGTGGACAATGTGGGCACCGTAGCGCAAGTGGTTAGTGCGTCGGACTACTGAGCCAGCGGTCTTGGGTTCGAATCCCGCCGCAAACACCTAAAAGTTTTTCACAGTGCCCACCTCTTTCGAATGTCTGACAAGCATCAAAGAGTATCATTTGTCACGATTGAGCTTCTCAACTCGCCGTTCGGAGTCGGCAAAAAACTGTAGGTCCCTTCCATTCGTGCAAAAATATAACACGCACACACAAATGGTTGCGAGAAGCAGGCCCAGGTTCACCTGGAGCTGTAGCGCCAACTTAGTAGTAGTAATGTGGCGTATACGTAATTTGTTTTCTTCTTTTTTCATTGTTTGCTCTTTCTCTGACGCTTTTTCTTACTTTGGGCATTTTGACGATTTTGATGCCCTGGATGCAATTTTTTTTTGGTCGGTTTGTTGTGCACATTTTTTCTCCTAAACTTTGCTGAAGGCAGAAAACAAAAGTCCCTAAGGTTAACCAAGCCATGAGAAAAAAACCAAAAAGTGCTCAAAATAAGGTTTGAGCCAAAATATTCATGAGGCTATAAAATACGTTTGTCAACCAATCTGGCAAACCGAATGATGCAGAAATTCTAGTTTTGGTAAGTACTTTCAAGATCAACGAAGGCACGATTTTAGTGGTTGCACTGTGTAATAGAAAAAAACATAAATTAATTTTCACTTCTGTTTGAGTTAGAAAAAAATTACTCAGCCCAATCATGAATATTCCAGGGGAATTAGCCCTCCAGAATTTTATTTTTCTCGAAAACTAAATCCTCTGATTCTGAATCAGCGGGGAAAAATTGTTCACTTCGAACCCGGGAGGGTGAATTTCTCAAGTTTCGAAATCGAAAGCTGTTCAGGAGAATTAAGGGTCATTTTGCGAGTTCTGTCAAAAGAATAGAAAGTAAATTGTTCTCATAAATTAACCAAAATATATGTAATGAATAGTGTCGCATACAGAATGGTGGCGGCGGAATTAGCAACTTTTGAAGACGAAAACGGTCAAAAGGTAAGGAGGAACCTGAGGGATAGCTCCAATCCATTGGAATTACCTCAAAACATGTAAATGCAAAGACTTGTGCATTTTTGTAGTTTGTTTCCACTTACAATTGTTTACCTACCTTCATAGTTTAAACGTACTCACAGCATCTTCCCAGGAAGCCAGAAAGAGTTTTGCCGTCCTTGTTACCAGTTTTCGACTTTAACATTTAAAGTTAATTATATTTTACTGCCCAGATGTTCAGTAATAAATATAAAATTCACATTTCCATAAAATATCTCGCTTGGATTGTTGGAGAGACATTTTTGAGAAATTCAATCGCATTTAATCGCTATTCTTTTGACGTTTCTGATACATACCTATTTTTCTCGTACGGGTTTTTTCTCTTTTCGAAGTCTGTTTGGGATAGGAGGAAAGTGAAAAGAGAAAAATTTTCCGCTGTCATATCAGAATAGAAGAGTAGAGAATAGTGAAAAAATCCTTGCGGAATTTGTATTCATGATTGGGCTGATTACGTCCGAAAGCCTACAAGTTGGTTATTTAACAGTAGATTTTATATGTTTAGAATTTTCAAAGTAATCATATTTCGTCCTACCTTCGAAATAAGGCTATGTTGTTTAAGTATCGGAAATGTTATCTACATACCAATCTTCCAAAAAGGTATAC
This sequence comes from Brachyopa scutellaris, assembly GCA_949775065.1. Taxonomy (NCBI): domain Eukaryota; kingdom Metazoa; phylum Arthropoda; class Insecta; order Diptera; family Syrphidae; genus Brachyopa; species Brachyopa scutellaris. Next base: position 33,228,539 of record OX459112.1, on the reverse strand, counting down.
ATACGTAAAAGGTTCCCAAAACCTCATCATAACTAGCACTCCCTCTACACCCTGTAAGACACACTAACAAACCTTCCCTTCAATTTTACCAAGGTACAAATAATTTCTTGGCTTCCGTAATAGCGTTGTCCTAGCCCCTTTTGCCTGCCAAAACGATTTAACATTTGAACCCTATAAAGCGCGATGTGAGAATATTTACGCCGTAATTTTGTTGTCATAAAATTCAATTTACTTCCTCTTTCATATTTTCCCTCCACCCGTCTGTCGTTGTATTGCAAAAATGGACGAAATGAGGAACGCAATCAACGCACAGAATTTGTGATAAACAATATTTCACCATAGTGTGTATAGGTGTGGGCGGATCAAATTGCTTTTCCATCTTTGCTCTCGCCCTTCTTCGATTCACTTTTCGTCCTTCTAACAACTACTATTAAATCGTAAACATGAATTGAAGTTTTTTTTTTCATTGTTCGGGCAAAAATAGAATACAGTTGAAGGATACGGCCACATACACATCCAATACAATAGCGATAAAATAAAGAGGAAAAGAAGGACCAGAGAAATCAAGTATAAAAAGAAACGGAAATAACGGAGAAAAGAAAAAAAAACCACATAAAACATTGGGCTCTAATAACGTTATTTGTTAAAAAAAAATACTTCAAATCCATAATAATTGTACAAGATTTGAGGAAATCAATTTCGATTTCAATTCAATTTATTCCACGTATAGTTTTGTTATTTGTTATAACGTCGTCGTCGCGCCAATAACTCCCTGAATGACCGACGACAATGGTGCACAAAAGCACGAAACAACAACAATTGGCTACAAAACTCTGTAACGTCGAAAGGACTGAAATGACGTATCACGTTCTAGAGGGGTCTATTGTTTGCCATCAGGCAATTTGTTGACGTTCAAATTACGGAAAACCTACGAATGATTTCTTTTGAAGTTTTTCTTTATTTTTCTCTCATTATTATTGTGGTTTCGTTTTTTTCCTTCTTGAAAATAAAAATAAAATAAAAAACAAAGTTTAAGTTTAAATCGTTGTTTATGTATGTACGTCATTTCGATTCGGATCGAATTTATGTTTTTCTGTTTCGTATTTAAACTTTTATTAAATTAGATTAAATTTCTTGAAAGAAAGAAAGCGACACTCACTCCAATATGCCAGAAAATTCAATCTGATCGGATTATTAAAGTATGCGCGTTTTTTTTTTCTGTATCTACAATATTTTTAAATAATACTACGTTCGGTTAAAACAGAAGATTCCAAAAAGAAAATGCGTATTTAATCTGAAATGTAATTATAAAACTTCATGAAATGAGAGAATTCTAAAGATAGGGGGGAGGAAAACGACTGAAACATTAAGTGGAAGGGATTATAAATTGTTTGATTAATTGGTTCGGATAACTTGGGGAAAAAAGTTTATTTGTTCAGTTTTTTTTTGCATGTTTTGGTTTTCCTTTTGGTTGTGGGGAAGGGGACAGACGCTCTTTGTCGAAGCTAAATATAATTAAGATGTAGCGCACGTGATGTCATTCCAGAATTTTTTCTCTTGTTTTGACAAAAAGAAATTGATAATTGACGAATAATATCGAAATAAGAGATAAATCTAATTAATTCTGTTTTCACACGAAGGATACGTTCCCGAAGAATCCGTGTAAACAAAAACTGTGTTCAAAAATCCGGCATTTGTATGCACATGTGTGTGTATGTACATGCATAGTATGAGAAAACAAAATATTGGTTCCAGTTCCAGACTATAGTCCGTTAAAAATCACGGTGGACAAGAAAATGTGCACAGTAAATATTTATTTGCTCTCATTTGTTGCCTGGAATGGAATGGCGTTGACGATCGTCAGTTTTTTTGTGTACACAAGAGAGGATCGCTGGCAAAAAAAAAAAAAAAAAACATGCGCAAAAAAATCCACCGTGATTTGGAACAGACTATAGTAGACAAATAACACAATAGATGAGAGATGCGTGCGGATTCTCTTTCTCTTCATCGTCTCTGCAACTTCTACTGAAGCATGCAACACCAAGCCTGGTTGCATGCCTGCCTATAAGGCAGTGTCCTGTGATGATACCAAACCAATGATCGTGCTTATGTGTAGGCTTTCTTAGGGACAGAAGGTATTTAGAGCGGTTAAGATCCAGTCTAGTCCAGAGCTGTTTGATGGGAAGGCAGGTGGACCCACTTCCCCATTTAACATTGATTTTACTGTATGCGTCAAGTTTGATTGATAGCTTCATGCCTCTTACTATGAGTGTTTTAAGGAAGGAGCATTTCCGAACCAGTGGAAAAAGCAAAAACTGGTATTAATACCAAATGGAAAGAAGCCCCCACAGGACCCTTCATCGTATAGGCCATTGTGTATGTTGGACACCATGGGAAAAATATTAGACCGAATCATGAGTGACAGACTAGAATGTGAGATTCTTGTATCAGGAGGACTCGCAGATCATCAATATGGCTTTCGAAAGGGGCACTCATCACCAAATGAGTGCCAGAATACCTTCAAAAGATTCTGATCGACGACTTCCCCAATAGAGTACTATTTTACGACACCGACGATGGAACAAAGCGTTACATACTGACAGCAGGCGTCCCTCAAGGCTCCGTACTGGGTCCACCACTTTGGAAACTTATGTACGAAAATATTCTTAAACTGCGATACCAACATCATCAAAAATAATTGGCTTTGCTGACGACATAGCGATCATCGTAGATCCACTTCTTAATGATGAACAAAATTCATTTGATAAGCTTTCGATCAATTTAAGAATCAGTGAAATCGTAGCGTAAATAAACTCTCAGAAGAAATCACAAGCTCTTGCGCTAGCGCTTTAAGTAAATAGATACATAGATAGATAGATTTGACACTCGAGTCGATAACGCATTAGCGCGTTAGAAGGTGACAAAATGGTTTGTGAACAGTAAAGAAATTTTACGAAGGTTTTGAGTGATTCAGTCAAAGGACGTATCCTCGCTCTTCATGGCGAAAATATTTTAAACTAGTTGAGACCGTGCTCGCCTTGCTTCGCATTCTAAGGGCTTTCTCATGCAAACAAATATGCAATTTCAGTGGGAGCGAAGAAACATCATAGTATTTGTCTAAGTCCACAAAAGTGTTTTCGTTGATTAACTGCGTTTTATTTATTTCAGCCCCTAAGTGCAGATTTCATAGCTCTCAAAAACCGCACCGCACCGTAGCCCGTCAAAACTTCCGCCTCTACCAGATGTCGTTGCAATATTGCAACTTTGGGTCGGGTGCCGTTACATAATTTAGGCGGGCTCAAGGTTCTTAGAAGAACAGTAGGTGCACCCACCTTAGTTTGAATTTATGTGGTGGAAGCCCTGGATGGAGCAGATAGAAAATTTCAAAATTCGACCAGATAACTGGTTGTTACTTCTTGGTCCACAATCCGGTTGATTGAAATTTATGTACTTACGTTCGTGCCCGCATATTGACGGTCAAGTGCATTTGAGTAACATTGGACCCCAGAGACTTGACTTTTCAAGAGACACATTTACTTCGTCAGCTTTTGTGCCTCGTGGTATTACTGATAACGTTTGCCTAAAGTATATCCTGTTAGGTTCTGTTAACGATTTAAACTGTCTCATGGTGCATTCGTCCCACACAATTAGACAACAGTCAGGGAAAACTCGAGCTTTATCACAAGTCCGGGGAATACTGTAGCTACAAACTCTGACGACGCCACAACCAAGGGCAATATTACCTTGGCTTCGTATCAATGCACAGCCAATACTTCCCAGATGATTAATTTATGTGATGATGATATATGTATGTACATATGTACATGTACCTACATATATGAACCGGAATGAACTCTTAAAGCAACAGGAGTTCATTTTGGGTAAAATATTTATTTTTGATCGTTTTTTTTTAATTTGGTAATAATATTAATAAACTAAAAATCCAATTCAATGCTCTAGAAAATTCTCTTTCCTTTGACACCTCATTTGTTAAGATTGGTTGAGTGTGAGAGCCACAAATGGTGATGATTAGTGTACAGCACATTGAAGTGCAAGACATAATGATCACGCTATAGCGCGCACACACACTATTGCAACGATACCCACTGCTGGGCGACTGCTGGCAGTGGTCTCCACTGAAGGAAAATTGTGGGCGATGCTTTAAATAATTGTTTTGAGAACTGCTCAGCATCAGGAAAACGCAGAAGGATGTTTTATATCTCAAATGAATGAGGGACAAATCTACTAATTTCACATACTTTTTTGTTTTTCAATCCGATAAGCCATTGCTGAGTTAGGGCTGTATAATCATAATATTCCTTACTGATATACAGTTATTTTGACTATTATATAAGAGCCAGTAGGCTGAGCAAAAAATAACATAGCATGTGATCATCTCGGGTAACTGAGAAGCATTTTAAAAAAAGTTTCATCGAAATCTGTCCAGCGGTTTTCACGCCATTAGGTAACCAACAAGAAACCCTCAACAGTTTTATAATATTTATAGATATATACGAATCGCAAGAAAGAACTGTGAGATGACATTTAAAAAAATTAAGTGAGAGAAGAACTGAGAGGCAGCCTGGGAGAAGAAGACGAAAAACAAACTACTTGGCTTGGTTACTTATGTGACCCTGTTCAGCAGTACAATTTTCCAGTATTGTCTCGAAACACACAAAAAAAAAAAAAAAAACAAATCCTAGGCTCTCCTTAAAAATACTACAAAATACGAAGTTCCGAAAATCATACCCATTTTACCAGGAATTGCTTTCACTGCCTGATTCTACGCATTGAGTTGTAAGGCAGAGTTCTCTCCATTCTGTGCCCTGAATAGGATGAAGTTAGTGTAATGGTGGCTACATACATACATATGTTTGGATCATTGTGTAGGTAACTATTGAGAAGGAAATGTACTCAGACAAAATTCAATAGAATTTGGAAACGCGTTGCCTGATTACTTGTCCAGCTATTGAATTATATTCGATTTATTTTGGCAACGTTCAGGTGCTTTGATTATCTTTTGTTGGAAGAAATTAAAGCCAAACATTGGGCCAAAATTATGATTGAGCGACCGCAGAGCTAAAAACATAAATATATCCTTCTAGCAATCTGTTCTTTAGTGTCCTTATTACAATCCAATCGTGTAGTTGAAGTCTACCAACTGCACCCTATGACAGTTCTCCCTCTACCCATTGCAATGAATTTAAATTTTGTTCAACTTTTATTAACCTTCTTCCTAACCAATGACTTTTTCGTCAATCATCTTGGCGACGACGCGATGTCTTGAAAATAATTTTAGTTCACCCATGTGATTTTAGTTTTATTTTTTAATGCTCATCGTTCATCGATATCCAAGCATTCGCAGTTCAAGTTGCGTAAAAATCCGCTTTTAAAATAGTTCAATTGTCTGATCGTCGAAAATTTACTATCCATGTCTCAATTTCGTGTGACCTACATTTTCCTCTTGTACGAGTAGGCGACGCTTCTAAAACAAAAATTAGATGCTGTGCGAAAACTCCCACATGACTTTGATAAATAACTGAAGATGGTCGTAAATTACATTCCGTAAAAGTGCCTCGAAAATGAATCCATGAAAACCATAACTATCGCCAAAAGATCGAACAGAATGTGAGTTCGGCAGCCATAAACGGATAACACTATAAAGCCAACGTAATAAAAATTGAGAACCATATTTGCCAAAGTCAAAGCAAAATAAAGGCAGTAAAAGAAAAGCCATAAAATCACATTAATCTAATGAAAACAATTGCAGCGTCGTCCGTCGCGTCGCGTCGGTTTGTTGGACATTATTTGACTTACCCTCCTTGTGTGGCGCTCGATATTGACAGTGTGAATATTGAATTTGTGTATCCATCACAATTGCATGAATCCGTATAACGTCCACCGTTGCCCGAGGCCCAAACAAATATCGAACCCTTACCCTGGCGGCCGCTCGTTACTCCATAGATGAATGCACGCCTCGCCAATGGGCCAGGACCGTCGACCGTGGAGCCATCATCTTCTGGTCCCCATGAGGCACTATAAATATCGATATGTTGTGGATTCAAGCTAAGTGCTTTCGCCTCGACAGCATCATTAACGCTGCCATCCAGCATCCGGACGCCTAATGAAGACACAGAGATAAGATGGTTGATGTGAAAATAAGGTGCGGAAAATTAAGATACATTAATTCATTTGATCACACAAACATTTAGATACACACACACACAGAGATATACACAGACAATGACTTATCTTTATCGTCCTCATCCCCCCCAGATTTTATTGATTCTAGATAAATGGCGGGACGACATAATAGACATTGGGCGGGGGAGAACAAATTAGAAAGAGAGAGAGAGAGAGAAAACGAGTAACTGATAGCTTTGGCCCCAGAGTGTACCCATAAAGTTGCACACACTCTGTGTAAACAAATGAGATGAACTTTTAGCTATGTATATTCGACTTAATTAGCTTATTATCCTCCTGTCTGGTAATTTACTGTGCTCTACTACAAAGGTAACTGTAAATTGAGGTTGATTTAATGGCCCGCGGGTGCCAGGGTGATGATGTATCCTTAAATTATAGCAAAACAAGTAGCATCAATTTGGCCCTTTGATAGAAGGAGTTAACGAATGCGTAACAATAAGAGGGTGCGCGCGACAATAAATCTTAAGTAGGTGCTTTATTTCAAAAGATGGAGTAATTATCCCGTTAGAATGATGGAAGTAGGTACTGAGGGGGAGTATAGCGTTTATACTTTGAAGGATAATTTGCTTCGGCACAATGAACTGAATGGTATCGATATTCAGTGACAGGGTTGTTTTTTACTTATTTGGTATATTTAAGGGTGGAATTTTGATTTGTGGAAACTTCTAAATTAAGGAACGTAATATTTTCCCTTAATTTGAAAATAGGAGTGTTACTATCGTCATTTCTCTCAGGAACGAGTTGCTAGACCAAATTTTCACACTTAGGCAGATCCTGGAAAAAACCCAAGAAGTCCAAATTGATACCCACCATCTGTTCATCGATTTCAAGGCCGCCTATTACATCATATGGGGGGATGAACTGTATAGAGCCATGTCTAGTTTTGACATCCCTGCCAAACTCATCCGTCTGTGCAGGATGACGATGGAGAATGCTCGCTGCTCCATCAAGGTCGGTAATGACCTCACCGAGACCTTCGATGTCAAAAAAGGATTCAGACAAGGTGACGCGCTGTTATGCGACTTCTTCAACATCATACTTGAAAGAATTGTTCGAGACTAACAAGCCAATACACAAGGAACGATCTTTCAAGAGTCCGTTCAACTACTTGCATACGCCGACGATATTGACATCATTAGTAGAATACAGCGAGCTGTCACCGGTGCGTTCGCGAGTATAGAAATGGAAGCGGCTAAAATGGGTATAGCGGTAAACGAGGGCAAAACAAAGTTCATGCTGTCAACGAAAAGGCACACCCAACATCGACGAATTGGACAGAACGTCACAATAGACAGCTACAACTTCGAGGTAGTAAAGGACTTTGTCTACCTCGGCTCTGCCATAACATCAAAAAATGACATCTCGTCGGAAATCAAATAAAGGATTACTCTTGCCAACCGCTGTTTCTTTGGGCTAAGAAGGCAATTGAATAGTAAAGTCCTTTCTCGATCGACTAAGGAAACTCAATATAAGACCCTTATCATCCCAGTCTTGCTATATGGAGCTGAAGCATGGACTTTATCGAAAGCGGATGAAGATATCCTTGGTCGCTTCGAGAGAAAAATCCTTCGTAAGATATTCGGTTACGTTTGCGTTGACGGATTCTGGAGGAGAATATTCAACCACGAACTGTACGAGTTGTATAGCGACATTAACCTGGTCAAAAAACTGCACATTGGGCGTTTAAGATGGCTATGTAGAGCGTATGGACATCAACACTCCGGCTCGGAGAATATTCGACTCTTACCCGGAAGGTCAGCGCAACAGAGGACGACCTCGCCTAAGGTAGAACAAGTAGAACAAGACCTCAACCAACTTGATGTGCGCAACTGTAGGCGGTTAGCTAAGGAACGGGCTAACTGGAAGAGGTTGTTGGTTGAGGCCTTGGTCCACCCCGGACTGTAGCGCCATCTAAGTAAGTAAGTAACGAGTTGTTAGTCGATTCTTTCAGGCTTTCCATCTTGTGCTATAGTCCACATAAATATAGTCTGAGTCCAAACAATCTTACCAGGATTTTCGTAACCTGGTTCTGGTATATATTGATTTATCGGGTACGCCGAAGAGAGTTTTGGTGGATTATGCTACATTTATTTGAAAGATAATTTTTTATGATTTAACATTTAAAGATGATATCGGGCTTATAAGCATTGTGACTGGTAATAACAATGCGTATCCCCTCGGTCAACATAATGTTTTCATTGAATTTCGGATCATCTTGAAATCGGGCTTGAGCCTATTGTTGTTGACGAAGGGCTCGATAAGTTTGTGTAACTGAACACTGATTTCGGAATTAATATTCCACTATTTGGTAACGTCGTTGCGATGTAAGACTTAACTGGCCAAAAAACACTGACACTTAAAAAAAATTACAGCCGGAAACCGGGCCTCATTAAAAAAAAAACACCCTTTACTCCTAAGGTTACCACATTTATAAGCACTGCGCTGTAGTGGTAAGTGTGTTGGACTACTGCACAATGCTGCCCGGGTTCAATCCAAGCAAACATACCCAAGTTTTTTCACGGTGCCACCTCTTTTGAATGTCTGACAAGCATTCAATTAATATCATTTGTCATGAGGAATCTCAACTCGCCGTTCGGAGTCGGCAAAAAACTGTAGGTCCCTTCGATTCGTGCAAAAATATAACACGAACACACAAACGGTTGCGAGACGTAGGCTCTGATTCACCCCGAACTGTAGCGTCACCTAAAGAAGAACAAATTTATAAGAGCCCGTTTCCATCAGTTACCTCTTTTTTAAAGAGGCAGCTCCAGATATGGCATTCATGATGATTAAAACGACTTCCTTCTCAGTTGGTCGGAATAGAAACGTGCACATGTGCTATTTATTACGACTTTGTCTAGATCGAGTTGAATCATTTTGAATGAAAACCTAAGTGCTACAGTTTATGACTTTTGAATTCCGAAAATTTACGTATTAATTTCAAATTCCCTGGAAGTCATAATCAAAATCCTCATGACTTAACAGAACATAGACTATAGAATTACTAAAATTGAAAGAAGGTATTGGGTCTTTGAATGCTATGATAATGTCGAGCTAATAAGGTTGGGTGCTCTTCTTGGAAATTTCAATGAGTTGCCTAAGCTGATTTTAGAGAAAAGAGGAAATCAGACATTATTAAAAGCACACGTTTCAAAAATTAAATTAAAACCCAGAATCTGTCAAATAAATGTCCTTGGCAATCTAAAAAAATATGTACATACACGTTGTACCTAATGGGAAGCTCAAGTTCATAGGCATTTCAGAGTTGAGACCCACCACCTAGAAGCGGGATGATACAATCAATTTATGTAAGGAAGTAGTCTATTCCTATGGTTTCCGGGGATATTCATTCGAACCACAATAAACTAACTGTCAAGCATTGCAACAGTTATTCACGACGAGGATGGATCAAACACAACTCGATGAAATTTTGCTCCAAAACTGAAAGCTGATGGAGGCAATATTGAAACCCAATTTAAATTTCTTGAAGGAAGTCATGGGGATTCAAGGAAATTTAGAAAAATCAATTCCAGAGAAAGAAAACGTAAGTACACACAGTTTTAAAGAACTCTCGGAAAAAAAATTTCAAAAAATGACATGTTTTGGCGAAGAGTGTAAATTTCTTCAAACCCCGATGAATCCAGGACAAACGTATGCTGAGTAGATATCGGACCTTAAAGGGTTAGCAAGAGATTGTACGTTTACGTGTATGTACAGAGGAAGGCTGTGGAAGTGTGGAGGTGGAGTGCCGACATGATGATTAGCGATATGATCGCTTTCCATACGCCACACGATGCTGTTCGTACCTCGACCACGCAAAAAAACCCAAAGTTGGAGGAAGTCATAACTAGCCAATGAAGTGTTTAAAAGGAAGTGTAAAGAAGTACTTCCACCCGCAGAAGACAATCTTCTGAGTAGGACTAGTAATAGCTTACAATTTTGCCCAGGCTGTCTACGACAGGGCAGATAATAACACGAGCAACGAAACAGAGCAAGCGGTACCTGCGACCGACATCTATGGAAATGTGGACATCATACGAAACAGAGCAGCGGTACCTGCGACCGAGATCCATACAATCTGCAAAGGACAAATAACATATACTCCGTCTTTACGAGACATTTTTCAAGACAAGTTTTTCGACTTGACATAAAAATGTCTCGTGGAGACCCCTAATTTGCAGACAAAACTAAAAAAATGTCTGCGATGTCAGCATTTTAGTTTTGTCTTCTCGGCAAACTGAAAATAAATTTTTTTTCTGACATTTGGCCGTTTGGCAGGTAAACGTTCATTCGGTTGGTATTTCCGTAGAGAAATTCACTGTAGACATCTTGTAGATTGAAATGTCTTGACATGATTTGCCAAGCGAAGAAAAAAAAAAAAAACTTGTTTCTAGTCAGGATGTAGTTAGAGAGAAATATGTCTCGTGGAGATGCGGTGTGAACAGCAGCAGCGACGATCCAAAATATCATCTTCGGCGTAACGGTGGTTGCGGCCGAAATTTAGCGACGAAGAAGGCAACAAAACCTTTCGTTGGGTGAAGGAATTCATTCGAAAATGATCAGCAAGCCAGAGCAGTCACCAGACGAGAGCAATCATCAGAGCAGTAGACCTGGAGCGGGAGCAGTAGTGCCAGAGCTAAATACAGTCCACTATAACTATTATTTTTTCGTTTTCAATACCATTTGTATGAGTAATCGAATATAGGGTGAGATGTGCATCACGACCGAAGTCAATGTCGACATATGATGCCCATTTGTGACATTTGCAAAAAGTTGGTCACATCAAAAGTGTTTGTTTAAGTCGGCGAACAGGTTGGACTTCAACAAAAAAAAAAACCTTTGCTAAAAATAGACTGCGGAAGAAACGGCATATGAATAACGGCATGGGAAAGAGATTTGATACAGCGCATTGTATAAATCAGATTGATGAGTCAAACATTGAGGAAGTGTTGTCGACTAGTTAGGAAGCCGAACGAATAGGTCGTAAGATGTTCGTAAAATTGGAGGTTAACAAACACCTCATGGATGACCAAGTTAACACTGGTGCTATATCATCGCTTATAGGACTTGTAGGTTTCTGTGAATTGGGAAGATCTGAATATGAAGCAAGCGAGCATATGGGCAAACGCCACTGGAAGTGAATGGAACAACAAAGGTAATAGTTCGTTTGCATCTTGCATGGTACGGACAAAAAAAAAACTTCTTTTATTGATAGCGAGCGCAGATTATGGAGTGAATTATAATGGGTCTAGGCTGGTTGGGTGCTTTCAACTTTAAGCTCAAGATTCCACCGAGCGATAGAGTCTTGCAGGTAGGAGATGATTCGAAAGAGTTTTAATAGACACCCTATGACATGAGTTCAGGAGCTGTTTCGCAAGATGGAAGGTGGGCAGTATTACCAAAGTGAACCTATCAGATGCGTACCTTCAGAGTCCACTAGATGAGGAGTCTCGAGCATTGTGCATGATCAGTACGGAGGATGGACTGTTGAAATACATTGTACCTTTTGGTACTGCGAGTTTAACGGGTCATACTATTAACGATTTGCGTTATTATCCGATGAACAATGCCAAAGAGTGCCGATTGGAAGAAACGTTCATTCCCAAGGCATTCAAAGATATTCCGATGTGCGTTCACGCTTAAGATAATAAGTGACTTCATTTCCATAGATTTTGTCATGCTCGTCAGATATCAGAAGTCGTTGTTAGTCAGTTTTACGTTCAAACGACAAGGGGCCAAATTACCTCCTCCGTTTACGAGAAACTCGTTATCGAAATGTGATGATTTGGCATTACCGCTCTCGATATCGAGTTCTCGGTATTGAAATTTGAGATGACAGCATACGTTAACGAGTGTTATTTTTTTCGAAAGTAATCTGACTGTCGAGTGCGAACAAAAAAAAAAAATCATGTGAGTATTTTAGAATTGATTTTTTGTGGTTTTTGGAATAAACTAATATGTAATTATTAAATTACGGCCAATCTCCACAAAATCAACACAATTGTCTGGCTGAATATATGGCCAGACATCCATATTTGTCCAAGAATATTTTGCCTGATTGCCGACAAGGCAAAGCAACGTCGGTCAGACTGTGGCATCAGCTGACGGGATGAATGCAAAAGAGCCACCACTTAAGGACGAAAAGAGTTGGAGAAAGGTAATCGTTTTGAATTAGTATTTATTTATATAAACTAATAAATTCTTTTTTGGTAGACATTCGCTGATCAGAAATATATCGTTAAAAACAAATTGTCCTTCAACAAACAGTCCAGTATGGAAACCGACCACCGCAAAATAAAAGTGTTGTTTACGTTTTAATTACTTTTTTTTTTATATTTACACAGTATTGGACAGTGAAAGCGAATTGCTTCTATACCTTAAGCGCCGCGCCGCCGTACAATGTGTTCCAGATCACTATCATCGGAATCAGAAGATATATAGTAAAATAAATCCATTTTTTCCTTTCAAATATTTCTTGGATTTCACTAAAATAATATTTTTCTATATTCGAATCAACCGGAGAAACGTCACTTTATTAGTTGTAGTATAATTTTTCTAGTACAACTTTATTTTTATTCGATACGTTAGCTATCGAGTGTCGTCATCTCAATTAGGTTACTCGATCATTCGATAACGAGTCCTACTCACTCACTCATTAACGGATGCGGTAATTTGGTCCCAGGTTGTCATTAGCTCCAAATATTTTGCATTCTTCAATTTTTTTATTATTCTAAAATAAGATTCGAAATTTACCGAAATAAAATGCAAAATAACTTTATTCACCAAGAGTACTCGTAATTTAAATGTCATCACCGTACTCGTAGACACTCGGTGTACTGTCAAGTCGCTGTTGTACGCTCCCCAAAGACTACTGCGCACTTAAACCTGTCATTTGCTAATGCTACGAAATGCTTAAAAAGCTGAAAATAAAAACTATAAAATTTACACCATTGCACATAACTTGTCAACTTTATTGGCAAGAGCATCCGAATGTATTCGCATTTCATCCTTTCCACACACACGCACGTACGGTATCCCATATGTAAATATCCCGGCCATATCCATTTTGGCCATTCTCGACTTAGTATCGCTTCGGAATACTTTCCTTTTTTGCTCCCCGTTTATAGTGTCAATATTTCAAGTATACCAAACCGACCCAACGACCGGAGGGAATCCTTCTTGTGAGCGCCCGAGAACATTTATTCGCTGCGAACACATTGAAAGTATTTACCTACGCTCCATCCTGCGGGCGATTGGGGTTATGGTGGAAATATATGTATTCTTATGCTTTTAGCTTAACGCGCATTGTGTATCGAAGAAAAGTCATTTCACATGGAGAGGTGGTTATAGTAGAAGTGTTATATTCCAAGGGTCCTGCGGGTCATATATATGTACATATGAGTACCCGTACATCACATCGAGAAAAAAAAACACATTTTTTTACCATCCTTCCATTATAGCGACCTCCACCCTGAGGTTTATTTGATATAAAAAAAAAAAATTTAAAACGAATCTGCAATTTGTTGTTGACTGACGGGTGATGGTATATCACAAAGGACACTCTGGTGGCGGGAGCCGTTTACTTTTGTATATCATCACCATTTTCATCGTCTCCGGGGTTTGTACATTTTTTGGTATCATCTTGCAAATGTGCGTGGTGTGTTGGAATATGATCCTTGCGCGTCATAACAACCAAGTACGAATATTTGCTACATGTTGCTTTGCATCCTGTTTTCGCCTGTTTTCTTATTAGAGAGCGCTGCTGGATTGTTTTTCCGAGCCCTGGCAGATATGTGTCAAATCACCTCTTTATTAAACATAATATTATTATGAATGAGATGTGTGCTAGTGTGTATAGTCATTGTTCGGCGATAAAGGGAGCAAGGGTTTGTTCCTTTTGTTTTTCCGTCGTAGATGACGCGACGACTGCCGTGACATATTAAAAGGGTGAATTTAGATACATATATACGTTTTTATTTTTTCTCGGCGGGATTATGTTTCATTGTTTTTTGCTTTTATTGTTTCTTGGGTGTCATTAAGGCTGGAATTTAATACTCGTATGTAGTCCATAAATATGGGCTTGTGTTTGACACCATGTACATAATAAATGTGCGAAATTTTGCTATCGCTGGTAATCCGTAAGGATGCATTTTTTTTTTTTTACTTTGATCGTTGCTAGGGATTTGACTTTAGATGACTTTTTGAGTAGGCAAGGAAGTTTTCTCTTCCCTGAAATACTGTAGATACTATTTATTTGAATACATACATATACGTGGATGTGAACCAAATGTTGGGATTCAGAAATTTGAATGATTTCTCCTTACAAAGAAGCGATAAGCGATAATATTTTTGCATCCAGCATTCTTAAGGCTACGTATACACCTTCAAGGAATCTATAGAGATTAACGTCTTGACTTCTGCGGAAATACTGGTAAAGATCCTTATTCCTAACCTTAATTCGAAATGGTCCATAACGTCATTATATGTGTACGTATCATAAAAGGGTTCTTAGGGAAAAGCAAGTGATAAACTGTTTAAAACGAAACATTTCCTGGATTAGTCTAGATCTAGAAAACTGGGATTGAGTGCAATAGTTAAGCTGAAGAAGGCTGCGCACTAAGACCATTAGTTGAGTCCAACATTGCTCTTGGAACATAGTAAACTGCTGAAATGAAAATACAGTGAAACCTCCCTTAGGCGGACAGTGAATGTGACATCATTTTGGTCCATCTAAAGGAGTTGTCCGTCCAAGGGAATCCTCGCCAATGACAATGACTACTGTCGTAACTGCATGGATGAGGAGAAAGAAGAATCCCCCTATGACCTCCTGTGCTACCCGGCACTCCCATCCTAATGAAAAAAAAAGATTCTCAGAGATATTTCCTCAACGAATATCAATAAAATATGGAAATTTATCCAACTTTGAAAATGATTTCAAGCGCACATGGCAACACGATGGACCCACTAAGTAATCCTATCGAGTACGTACATGGAGCAGTTTTACTACCCACATGATATTTTCCACCGCGCGTCGCGTCGTCAATGTATGTACTACTACAGAATGTACTACTGCACTAAATATACATATGTATGTACATATGTGCGTTGTTTCTGTTGTATTTTATCTTTTCGTTTGCACTTGTTGCAATTATTGTGAGCAAGTATGCTTCTTTAAAATTCAAAAGTCCGTCTAATGGAATTAACTTAAATAATTTCAAACAGATATGCATTTCAGCGTCCGATCAGGGGAGTGCCCGGTTATGGGAGCGTAAAATGTACGCAATCTAAAATATAAAAGCTTGGTTCTGAAAATGTATCCGTCTAAAGAATCTGCCCGTCAAATGGAGCTGTCCGGTGATGGTTAGAAAATCACACAGCACGTGATTTACATACATATGTATGTATGTACATATGACCATGCTAGGTAGATACGTACATATAACATTTTTTGTTTTAGCACTTATCTGCCAGAAATCTGCAAAAAAGTATTCCGCTTAACAATTTGGCTAACGTGAGCTTTTGCAGATGCTCAAACTCTCAGGAGATACTGGTTGGCTATCTCAAGGTACAACTGCGCGAACTCTTTAAATATACATTTCAAAGTGTAGATGTAGTCCAAAAAGCCAAAAAACGTCGAACATTTTTTTTCAGCTGAGATTAGCTCCAGGGTTAAAGAGGATACAGAAGAACGAACCTCCGTTTTAAGGACCAAGCTATCGCGGATATCAGAGCCCTCTGATCTCGTTTGTAGAACGAAAAACAGCGAGCCCGAAACCGAAAAATGATATATAGCTACTGTCTTTAAGCCTGAGAACTCATTTCATGATCTAGAATGATTTCATTCAAAGTTAATTATTACTCTTCTCTTTGTCGGTTTTTAATAAGCAATGAAATGAACTGTTAGATCATAGACACTTCTTTCTGTTTATATACATATACCTCTTAATATTTTTATGGCCACTGTCCTCCACAAACATCAAACGAGTCACAATAACTCTTGTCTAAAAGGTAGTTGCTATAATTTTTATTATAGCATCCTTTCTTAACTGCATTTAATTAAATTTGTATATGTACTCGTACTCGAAGTAACAGTCAGTCCTTCTGACATCTAACCGGTCGGTGTGGTGGTGCACTCACTCACCTATGAATGATTTCTAAAGAGACCATAAAAACGGTTTCTATTCCACCTCCATGCTCAAATATTTTCACACCATTTTGAAGGTTTATTGTTTTGAAATTGCTTCCTGCACATGTTTACACTAACCACAGTGTGCTAGCCCTCTCCCCTTTCCGCCGCCAGGAAGGTTGTAATCTAACACACATCCAACAAGAGAAGTACTTGAACTATGTGAATAAAAAGGATCTAACCCTTGTACTACGACTGACTACGAGTGGTATAATGAATCAAACAACTAGCAGCTAATTGGGAAAATCGCTTCAAAAGGCGAACCGTTCGTCCTGGTTTTTTATCTCTTTTTTTTTTTTATTTTTTACTCCACTCGTTGGTCCTCCATTATTCTGCAACGTTACCTCGAGTGTGGCACTATTTCACGATTTTACTACAATTTCACAGTTAGACACAGGAGGAAATTTTATGGTTTATGTACACTGAACACACACACGCAGAGTAAGAGAAAACACTAAGTGGGAGGCCGACGCGACGCGTTATTTTGGCTCGGTTACCCACTTTGTCAATATTTGCACTCGGGTTAAATGCAGTGCATAATTAAAACTGCTACTGCAAGTGTCATGACTCATGAGGTACCAAATTGTTTGTCTCACAATCAGCCTCAAATAAAAAATCGTCCTGTAAATAATGAAAAAAGGAACGCACAGAGACCCTTTTAACTCTATACGGGTTTTTTCGTTTGTGAAACAAACGAATATTCACGTACTCCTATGGGAACACGCCTCGTTGAGTTGCCAAAGTAAATTACGAATACCAACAACTGTCATTCGGTTCAGTAAATCTGGTCGCTGCAGCAAACGGAAACATTTCCTTTTTTGTCGATTCGATTTCACCTCAAGTCAGACACTTCAAAAAAAAAAAAAAAAAAGCCACACGCACAATGCTAACAATTGACAGGTAGTACCTCTTTCGCCACAAGCATACTCGTGGTTGATTGCTGTAAAAACAGAGGATACATTTTTACCCTTTTTTCAGCGGCTATTCGGAGGCTTTCCCAGGGCTCAGAGTATCATTTGCCATAAACCGATTTACGCCAACTGACTAATTTCCACATTAACTGGGATATTAAAATCGAAATGAACATTAAAATGTATAATCCTTCACGCCTCTGATTGGTGGGTGGGTGGTAGAAAGGGGAAAAATGTTAATTTGGTTCAAGCGATTTTAGACGAGAGAATGCGATTAAAATATTTTAATTAATAACCCGCGCATTAAAAGGGCAACATGTGGCGAAACGGTATGTCAAGTAGGCGCAGATTGAAGTTGTGTTTTTTTTTGCTTTTTTTCACACGACTGGTTAAAATGTATTTTTTATGATTGTTATAATTTTAAATCTCGTTACATAAAAGTTTGCATAATTTATCGCAGAGAGACATTACTTTTGTGTTGATGTTATAATAAATAATCTATGTCCTTTCAAAATGTGATCAAAATCCACTTAAAAAAAATACATGACATGACGTTAACTGCAACTGAGAATGGTTGCATCCTCATCAAACTACTTAGGTCCATGTGTACCCCTTTTGATACCCCCCCGTTGTGTTAGTGTTAAGGTTTCACAAAGCCCGACGCACTAGCAAATTCAAGCAGATCAGAAGGTGATTCATCCGATAGCTCATCGATGTGTTCGAAGAAGAATTTGCCAAGCAGTGACAGATGAAATGGGCAGTGTCCTCATGTGCCTCTTCGTCACCGCACCCCCTGCAAATGCCATCATCATTCAGTCGTAATTTTTTCATGTGGTATCTTAGAGTGTTGTGTCCTCTTATTAGTACAGTAGACTCTTGATAACGTGAACAATTAAAAACCAAGCTAGTTCACGTTTGCGAGGGAGTTCACGTTTGCGAAGGTTGAATTTTAACAAAAGAATAGGACAATCCCACAGAAGAAATTCATAAAAACTTTTTTATTTATGTATTTTTATTTTATTTGTTACATAACTGCACTTTTAATGGATTTTTAAGAAAAAGTTATGGCAAAGGAATGTAAATACAAAGTTTTGGACATAACGTTATGGAATTTAGTAGAAAAGTCGGTCATCTGTTTACTTGTCTCTTTTTTGTCCAAAAACCTCCCTTTCCAAGTCGTTTTAAGATATTTAAGTCATTTTAGCTAACAAGCTCATCTTCAGCCTATTCTTAAGCCTTGTTGAAGATTTAAATGGCTTCACTAGGCTTAATTTTTTTCTTTTGACAATTTAAGCCTCTCCTTCATCGGTCTCTCCATCACTTATGATGATGGTTACTTTGGACACGACATTAGAGTCGTCCTTATCCTCGTTCCATTCATGGATGTCTTCAATTATACAGCCCACCTAGGCAAACGATTTTATTCAAGACTAAAATCTTAAAAATATACTAATCAAACCTCAGGATAAATAGCACCGAAGAGTGCCTTTGCATTCTTCACGAACAAATTGACTAGTAGTTAACTAAAACTGTGCAAGACGAGATGTACTCCCAAGAAAAACAAATTTCAAATTGCGCCTTGCTTGAATTTTCCAGTTATTTTGAGCGAAAATTGTAGTTCACGTTTTAGAGTGTTCAGGATTTGTTCACGTTTTAGAGATGTCAATGTTAAAAAATATATGTTCACGTTATCCAGAGTTCACATTAACCGGTGTTCACGCTAACGAGAGTCTACTGTATTGACAACAACGAGTTACCCTGTTCTTGTTTTGTCGTATTCTGGCCACAACCTTCTTGATACCTCGCAGGTTGTGAGTAATTATCACTTGTTATTTGCTTCAATTACTGATCCTTGCTCGATTTTGGCTCTAAGGTTGCAGAGTTGAGGCTTAACTATCCCATCTGCTTGTTCTCTATCTAGGACTGAGACTTTTCTGGCCAATTCATCTGCTGCTTCGTTGCCTGGTATCCCGCTGTGACCAGGGACCCAGCAGAGTTTAACATTATGCTTCGTGCCGAAAACCAACATAGATCACATTGATCGAGTAAATCTACTCTCTGAAATCTCAGAGCTTGACATGATTTGCGCAATAAACGATTACTTTAGATGGCGCTACAGCTCAGGGTGAACCGGGGCCATTTGTGTGTGTGTGTTATATTTTTGCACGATTCTAAGGGACCTACAGTTTTGTGCCGACTCCAAACAGCGAGTTGAGAAGCTCACTGACAAATGATACTCTTTGATTGCTTGTTAGACATTCGAAAAAGGTGGCACCGTAAAAAAACATTTAGGTGGTGAACCCGGGCGGGGATTGAACCCGAGCAACACTGCGTAGTAGTCCAACGCACTTACCACTTCACCACGGTGCGGTAAACGATTGCCTTCCTTAAAATTTACCGTGATCCCAAGTCGTGGAGTATGGAGTAATAGAAATCCAACCTCAGACCTACATAAAAGGTAACAAGTGGACAAAGTATGGGTGTTGGTATATGTATTCTGACCAAACACAAGAATTTCCATACCAACGAGAAAACATTTCAGTGTATTTAAGGTAGAAATTCATGTCCTCTTAATAACAGCCCAGGCCATACCTATTGTGGTAACAGTGAAGTTGTCCACGTCTTCCACTCCTGCTCTTGCCAGTTAATTTGCTCTCTCGTTCCCCGATATCGCGTTACCAGAACTCTGCAGAAACTGCGGAACATATTCTATATGGCTTAAGGAGACAACATTTCCTTTGGGAAATTCTTAAAGTGTCCACCAGAGAAATTCTCAATTTTCTCAGAAGATTTGACCCTTTTCTGTTCCTCTAAACGGTACAAAAGATTTAGGTCGCGGTACCCTTCCCAATAGGCAGTTCGGAACTTTAAAAATTTGACCATGTTATCCAAGTCTACAGGTTCAAATACATAAGTAATATTTCTAGAGACTATGAAGAGAATAGGACCTATGTGACTATCCTATGACTAAAACAGTAAGGGAAATAAAAGGAACTGGCCAGAAGTGGTTCAGCCACTGATGACTCCCTTGCAGAGGAAGTCCATTCTGCTTTAGCACTCATCAAGGGTAAAACCTTTCAATAATTTCACAACCAACTGGAGGTGGAGGAACTTCAATAACTGCGTCATATCCAAGAAACTTGGCTCGCATACAACAAAAGTAGATAGCATCACCTGATCAATAGATCGAGAGTTGGTACCGCCATAATGGTGGCAATTAGTACGGGTCACTGCGACTGCATCATGGACAATAGATCGCTAGAAAAAATGGCGTTGGAAGTGTAAAACATTATCTTAAAAAATGGTGTTCTTTTCACCAAAATTCAACCCCAACAACACGGTGGGTTTGTTCTGCCGAGAATTTGAATAATTCTGAAATTCTAGGAAACCTGTAGGTCACCATAATGCTCAGCCGAGCAAAAGTGAGTCTAAGGGATCGCCTCATGCAAGTGAGGACATTGAATACTATGTGAGTTCCCCACGGCATTGAATCGATGTCAAAAAGGATATGGATTTATCGGAAAACCTATTTTCTAACACACGTAAGGACTCTATTCACGAATCTCCAATTTGTGGGTGTCCAATTAGATTGCTTATGCCTTTGTACATTTATGAAATTCCACCAAAGCAATTTATTGCCTTCGACATTTACGGCACCGCATTTAGCTGGTTCCGTTCACTGAATAAACGACCTACCATTATCTCCACTTTTACAGAGATTCCATTTAAACTGTTGTACCTCGTTACATACTCGCAGGGGCGCCTCATTTTCTAATGAGTGTCCACAAATTGGTCACATCGACCTGAGTTCGTGCATTCTAACCACCATCGGCGGGCAAAGAGTGAATAGAATAAATTTATGTAGCGATCTAAAGCATCCTCCCGCACACAGTGATTAAAATCGCGTCGCATATGCTTCACTGCATGGCAATGCAAGGACCATGGACATCGACCATAATCTTTTATCGGCTTTCACTGTGAAAACGGTGCCCAACGTATGTGTAGGCATGTACATGGCGGATGGCTAGATGGGCCTCAATGGAGCCATAATATTATGACGATGCCAACACACAAGGATGAGGAGGATAACATAAATTTAACTCCTCGGTTTCAGGACGAAGGCAATTTTGGCGTTAATATTCTTTATCTGCTCCTATGTTACAATTTTTTTTCTTCCGCTCCCTCTCCCTCTCCCTATTCCAGGATAATTTATTATTGTTTTTTTTTCCTTTTTTTTTCTAAGCAGAAAGAACATCTACAATATTTGTTCGTAGACTGTCAGATGAAAGAATTACGGTTAAGGGATGTTGTGCGCTAAAACCCACAGACAATTACAAGGACATTCATTCTTCTTTCACAGACTACGAGTATGTATTGCCGTACTTACCACCAATGCTGGCATTATATGCCACACCCACTCCACAGTAATTATTGAATGCTACAGCGGCCACTTCGCCCGCACACCTGGTGCCGTGTTTGTTGTCGCCATTATCCTGGGGCGTTGGATCTGAGTCGTTACCATTTATGTCATAAGAAGCATCCGGATCCTGTTAAATACAAAGAAACAAAACAGCGAATTAGTAGCGAACAAAAAATACGAATAGAATGAAAAAAACAACAACAGAAACGGAAATTAATAAAACATGAGCATAAACGAGATGAGATACAGAGAGCACAACAAAAGTGGGCCAAAGAGGATGAGAATAATGGTGTAAGTGGCTTTGGCATCATTTATTTAAAAGGACCAAAAATACTCATACAAAAAGGAAGAAAACAGAAACCGCTTAATAGAGTTATTTTCGCTGGTAGCTGGTAGCTGTTAGCTGGTATATTCGCCAGGCTTATGCAGACCTTATTTTCGTGTTCGCGATGTTATTGCTGCTGGACAAAAGCGACGAAGACAGCGCAAGGATCCCAGTCATTTGCTAATTTAGTGAAACATTTTGGGAATGGAGTTATGTACTCAGTGGACAGATCATGGATGGGCTAAATTCCTTAATAATAGAATCCTTTGCCTAGTGGAGAGGTGGGTGGGTAATTACAATATTAACAGTAAAAAAGGACGCTGTACGAATTTATTTTCTTATAATTTTGGTTCGACCAGTGCTATGGGATGATTAGCTGGCGAGTCATTTAATCCTGTTTCAAGGCTGTGTCTGTTTATACATTTCGCTCCCCCTCCCGGAGGGTCAGTAAAAGGTTCAGTGCTGCATCCAAGGGGATGAAATTTAATTTTTTATTTTTGACTGGAAAGGGATAAGCAGCAAATTGTTGTTTATTGAGGTAAAACTGGAAATTAAATGAATAAATAATAAGTCAGGAGTAATTAAAAAAAGGTAATAGGCATGTCAATAAACAGACAAGATGCAATTTGTATAGAACGAGACAGACGAGGCTTAAGACCTGATAATTAAAAAGTTGTCTGTAATCGACATCAAAGTCAAAGACTAATTTTGAAGTAATAAAAAAAAAAAAAATGCTTTGTGACTTCTTTGATGACGATAGGATTCTTCTTTAGATAGATACATACGAGTATATCCGGTGGACACAGGTCCAATGGAAATTAGAGCCATTTATGGGTTACTAAATCAATTGGATCAAACACAAAAAAATCAAAGGCAGTCTTAACATGTCGCAATGCACTAAATACCATAAGGCACTACAAGGTGAGACTGTACTGGATAACAGGACAAAGCAATACCGAAGGGAACGAGATACCAGATGAACTAGCTAGATCTGGATCGGCTATTCGAAACAGTGATGCTAACACCCCCACTGTTCAACACAATCTATCACATAACCGAGAAGGAGACCATCGCAACGAATCTTGATCTTAACAGGACAAAGGCGATGTTCCATCTGGATAAATCATCTATATGCTGAATCACCGGTATAATCACTGGACACTTTGCCATAGGTCAAGCTAATGACTAACTGAGTCCAACGATATATGTAGCGATCAAGAAGAAAGTGAATTGATCCAACATCTACGCTGCTACTGCCACGCGCTCCAATAACGACGCCTTCGTACATTAGGGCACAGATTCCTGGCAGACATAGCATAGTTGGGGAATTCAAAGATATCGGATATTCTAAGATTCATCAAGAGCACAAACTGGTTTACGAGTTGGTAAGAAGAGGATTAACCCCCAAGCTATGAGCGGATTCACAATGGACTTTCGGGGTGAACCCCCACCCTTCCTAACCTAACCTATCCTAACCTATGGGTTACTTAAATACATTTAATATATTCGTGGCTGAGCCATGTTTAAGGGGTAAGGCCACTCTAGAATTTTCGAAAAATCGATTTTTTATTTTTTTTTTAAATTGTCCCCTAAGACCTCAAAAATGATGTCCGAAAAGATTATGGTCAGGAAAAATCTCTAAGTACCCGGTGCAGGTATCGCAGGTAAAAGGTATTGCAAAATTTTCTCATGATTTTCTACTACATACTCAAAACATCAAACGCGTATATCTTAAAACTGCATTTTTTAAGATTGGCGGAAACATAACTCAGATAATTTGTAACCGTTTTTCTTGAAATATTGAAAATATCTTTTCATTGTCTATGGAAGTACGTAGGATTTTTTTTTATATTGCATAGTTCATTTGTTATTAACAATTATCTGATGATTTTTTAGGCAAATTTTTCACTTTCCACTTTGGAAGTGCGCCATTTGGCAAAAAATTAATATGTATATCGAAAAAAACCTATGTAATAGCAGTTATTATATAAAATCGAAAAAAGGAAATTGGCTTATTATAATTCAAAAATTATAGGAGCTGTTTGTCCGGCCGTGGACACTGAAAGAAACAGTGACGTTATCGGAAAAACGCTGCACAGCCGCCGTTTTGAAATTAATCACTTAAAAAAAAAATTTGTATACAGTCACTGGTATGAATAATAAATACTCTTTACTGGAATCTCGATTTATTTTATAGTATTTCTAAAACAAAAATCCTTAAAAAGCCTGTTTTTTCGGCCTCTAGAGTGGCCTAATCCCTTAAACATCGTAAAGATTTAAAAGACAGCTTCAGCTTTTATTAGGATCATAAAGGATTCATTAAAAACAACACATATAGCAGCAGTCGAGACTATGCTAGACTAGATCGTGACTACAATAATATGCCAGCAAAAATTGAAATCACACTGACGAAGTTAAAATGTGGTCATCAAAAACTTATGGTGACGTTTGCATTTTTTGCCATTAGAAGGCTACAAAAAGGTAAGCAATTTCCATGATTTAAAGAGTCGACAGTCGCCAGCAAAAAGGAACTGAATGTTTGCATTGACGGTTTTTAAATGAATATAAAACATTGTAACCGGAAGCATTTTTCAAACAGTTTTTTTTAACTACGTTAGAGGTACTTATCACTGGGCATGCATTAACATAGCCCCAGTGAAAGTCCTTGAATCGAATTGATGTAAATTATCCTTTCCTCTGGATTCGACTACATAAATAGCTGCTAGAGGTATCTACCTAGCAACTCGCATCTTTCTCCAGCTTTTTTTTGGATTTTGTGCGCCTTTCACCCATTTTTGAAAGGGCAGTGTGTGGAACCCAGAAGGGTGTATAGATTTTCCGTATATCAGAACCCGGCTTAAGATAGGATCTTAGAGTATTTGATAATGTATTCGTCCCGTACATGAAGAGGAACCATTTAACTTAACCCATTAATGACCGGAAAATTCCAAGGTGGCAATTTTATAGTGAAATTTTCATGATCGTCTCATTTTATGCTTAAAAGCATTCCTGCAAGACATAAAAAAAAACTGGCGAGTAGTTTTCTTTCTATTTGCTGTGTGGTCAAAAACACGATGGGTCCCATAGTACCTACTGGTATGTGCGAGTTTTTTTTGTATTTTTTTTTTGTTTGTTTTGTTTGTAAATGGTATTTAGGTAGATACTAAGAGCAGGTATTATCGAAAGCTGGATTACTCGAACGGCAAAGATCTTCAGATGCGCTATTACTCTCAATTCGGTAGTAGCCGATTTTGTGCACAGTGAGTCATCCGATGCAAGAATAAGTTTCAGGCGCAATTCTTGAAGTCTAACTGGGGCGACGAAGCAATGTTATTTCTAGGCATTTACCACAGGCCTATCAAAATACTGTACCCATAATTGCTACCCCACTTTTGCCTCTAATGCCGATACGATAATTAGAAACCCCATTATCGTAAAAATCGACATCGCCCATGTATCGGTTTGAACTGTTGAGTACGTGTGGCTCTGGAACACCAATCTTTTTTTTCCTCCGACATAACGTTGTACGCTTGGCTCGACGGTATCATAATTGGTTGTGATGGTAACTTCACAATTGTCCATCAAAGGAACCACTAAGATGTAATTTGTATCATCGTAGTCAGACCCATATTTCAGAAACTACGAATTATGCACATGACTTCACTCCTCAATTTTTGTATCAAATATAAGACTAATATTCCCAGTTTACATGCATGAGAAGGTAATATATGTGACATATGTATTAATGCTGAGTGGTGAACGATGTGTTGCAATGGATGCTAACAATGCTGCATTTATACCATAATCACGGATGCGCAGGCTTATCATATTTTTCGGATGTACTAAAATGGTTTTCCACGAATAAACATTTTGGCAGAATGGCGACCGCAATATGGAACCATGGTTTTATCGATTTTACAAGTTGGCGTCTAAAATAAGTGCAAAAAACCTGCACTTGTTGATGTGGATCTCCAACAAGTCCAAAAAAAGTGCAAAACAGAAAATGCTACTGCTGGTGGGCTTCTTGTTTACCAACCTATGTTATAGCAAATAATTTAATATTTAATTTTATTTTTATTTTTAGTGTTTAAATTAAAAAAGTGCTTTTTTGGACACTTTTTCTTCTTGCCCAGGTGTACCCGTGGACAGGTGAGAATTGCCCAAAACATGTATTTTTGTAATGCCAAGATACCAAACCTTATTATAAGCCCAGCAATTATTTAAATGTTTTTTGTTTAATATTTTTAATGTTTGGCTTAATTTTGCCGTGTGGTAGACCACATGCTGGCGCTGGTCCAAAATTGGTCAAGTGTTCTCAACATCGAAAACGACTTCAGGACATATTGATGTGCATTCATAAATAGATACACAGAATCAACCTAAATATAGAATAATACAGAATGGCACGTACATTTGAGAAAGCTCAAGAAAAGCGTAACATGCATTACTTCCTCTTCAACTTTTAAAACTCTCTTAAAAAGTACTTATTACTCCTCTTTTGTTTTATTTTCGATTAAATTGTCTCAAATCTTCCACTTCAATATCAATTAAAAAAATAACAGTATCCCGTTGTGAGAACATGATCCTTCTTTGGTGAAATCCAATCATTAGCCACCTCCATTCCAACCATACCCCATTTATTTGAAAAAAAAAAGTATTTTAAACTTTTCAAAATGAAATGGAAATTTTCGGAAAAACTAATTCAACTTGTGTTTTTGGAATTCAAATCACCATTTCGCTTAACCGAAAATTAGATCAATTTACACATTCCTTTACCTCATTAACATTTTAACCCGGCAGCATCATCATCTCTGTCCGTCGAAATTTCTCCCTTGATGGGCTCACAATTCCGACACCCCCACAAGTGTTATAGTCTTTTTGAAGGACGACGACGATGATGCAAAAAAAGGTTTTAGAAAATTTATTTAATTTATCCAAAGCCGAAAAGAAAATATCATCCTTTCCTTACCCAAGTTTTGCGTCCCGTGTAATGGACGATTGAATGAGCGACAACGTATCCTCGACCCAAAACAACAAAATGGGGGAGGTTCTGCTACTGGAAAATGTGTCCTTTTTCTGTCGGTTTTGTTTGGATGGGAACACTGCGCTGGAATGACAATGACAAGCGACTACTACGACGACGACGACGACGATGATGATGATGATGATGATGGTATTATCGCCACAATTGAAGTATCCAGAGGCGTGTTTGTCACATTTTTTTTTTTGTATTCATGTTATTTTTTGCTGCTTCCTCTCTATCACTTTATGGTGATTGTTGTTCGTTTGTCTTTCTGTCAGTTTGTTTTATTTTTTGTTGTTTTTCTGTAGCTTCACTCATTTCGAACAACACTAACGCTCTTATTATTTGAATTACGCATCATTAGACTTTGAGTAAATAAATAACGACAAGAAATGGGCGTTGTAGGGGGCGGGTGATTATCGACACTTTAGGAATCAATTTATTCGAATTTTAAATAATAACATTCCCATAAGGAACTCATAAAATCGTACTCGCACGCCCAAGGAAATTAATATTATTATCTATTTGTAATGTGTAAAAAGACGGTACTAGTATCGACCAATTGTGTGAGAGAAACGCACATATTTATATTTATTATTTTATTTTTATTTTATTTATTTTTTATTTTATATTTAGACACAACATATTGGACAAAAAAAAGTACATACTGCGCTGCACCTCTTCACAACCTTTCCAACAAAAATACTAAAATAAAAAAATTAATTATATTAAGCGAATATGTTTTGAAGGTAATTAAAAAGTGGTTGAACTGTTTTCCCTTCGCCTAATTAAATAATGATATCTCTTCTCTGCAACGCAACGGTTTAAAAATGGGTTTTCTAGAAAACGGATTGAAATGCATCGTTTCAAGCCGACGACGCACGTATTCTATATGAAGGTAGCGACACTTTATCTAATAGTTCGAGTATCTACAACTTTTCGAAGTCAAATCGGAAAACGTCAGAAAGTTGCTTTTGCATTTCATATTCGTTCCGTTGCTGACAGTTTTGAATTTTACTCGGTCTTTAGGTGAAAAATGATTCGAGATAGGTAACCAATTTGAAGTCGCCCTTCGATAAAAAATGACAGTGACGGTGGCGATAGAAGGTATAGTGTGTTTTGCAAGAAATATTCTACTACCAGATATAGCTTAGATGCTTAGCCACAGCCGGATAGCTGTTGACAATTTGCGATCTGTTCTCTTCTATAGGTAATAGACGATACTTTTAGGACATCTCCAGGGAGCTTCCCGACAAGTGACAGATTAGAAAGATAATTGCCTTTGAGCTTTTGAAATATACAATCTATTATATAAAAATGAATGCATGTATGTTTGTTTGTCTTTTATAAACTCGGAAACAACTCGATTTTGGTAAAATTTTCAGAGTACGCTTTTCTTTATATAGCATTCAACATAGCATCAGTGCGGTTACTCAAGAACTGGTGGTTTTGATACCTGTCATACAAAATTTCGTGATTTCAGGTGAAATGTGAATATGAATCATTTTGGTCAATTAATATAGACAGACAGACAGACAGATAGATAGACAGACAGACAGACAGACAGACGGACATTGTTCATTTAGGATTAAGTATTTTAGTAACCCTGTAAAAGTTTAAATATCAAATGAATAACAAATTATAAATAAGTATTGAATTCTTGGATTGTTCGTAATAAGTTAAAGTAGAGCCGTCTAGTGTTGAATTGATAATACGGCGAAATGAAGCTGGACTAAAGGTTAGGGATATTAGAAAAGGATAGATAGAAAGAATAAAAATGAATTAAGAACTAAACGAAGAAGTGAATTTTGAGAGTCAGTCTCGTTGTAACCGTGGCAGAGTTTAGAAGTGTCATAGTATAATATAATAAAGTTGAAATCCATATAATTGTACATAAATTGAATCGATCGTTTTATTTTCTTTCATATTCATCGTCGGAAATTCGCTTAATCGATCGCAATTTAGCTTTGTTAACAGCTGTGAAAACCATCACAACTAACAGACATAAAGAAAGACAGACAGACAGACAGACATAAAAAAAGATAGATAGACAGACAGATAGATAGACGGATAGATAGATGGATAGATAGACAGATAGACAGATAGACAGACAAATAAATAGGTAGATAGACAGACAGACAGACCGACAGCTGATGTTTTCTGTATATATATTTCCCCTGTATGGAATCATTCCCCCTTTACCGTGCCACATTTATCGTAACACGTTTTCCAAACAAATACATTGCTAAAGAAGTATTCACATCAAAAAAAATTGGAAATTGAAGTTGAAAAATAAGTATAACAGCAGTGATTGGGCGCATTCATGATCTTTGTCACTAAATATCTAGATATTCTGGAATCGTGAATGCTCTTTTTGACTAGCTATCGACAGTTCAAACGTCAAAAATGTTATTTACCTTCTATTTTCGCTTGGAATTGTTTGGAGAATTGTGATTGTATAGTACAACAAATCTATTGTTTAAATAAAAAAAGACAAAAAACAAACTTACAAATGAAATTTTATGTTAATAACACTAGATACACATGTGTTTGGAATGTAAATTAGTTATTGCATGCCAACTTGCTTTATTTGCTGTGAACGATTTGCTGAGTTTGTCGATTGTTCTACATGATCCAACAGGATATGAACTGCATGAGAAATAAAAATACTCTTTCATAATTTACTTGGATTCTCATTTATGTAACAAGCAAACAACAGCCACGCAGTATAACCAAACCAATCAGTCAGTTCATTTTGACGTTTAGTCAAGATTTTTTTGACTAAAATCCAGTCCCCGACCTCAAAAAAAGTTAACTAGCTGTTCTGTCAATTTTCGGGCTCTCGACCAATCAGACAAATTGTCATCTAAAATGCTTCCTACTATGGACTTCCTTTCTATCATACCCGAATAACTACGTGCGCGGGCAACGCTGGGCGAGCCAATTTTGAAAAGAGAGGTGTAGCGAAGCGCACTGGGCTATGGCTAGTAAACAAATAAAAATATCTTTATTTAAACACTACGAAGCTACACAATTCTGCGGAGTCTACGATTTTAAGCCATAATCAGCTGACAGTGGGTGGCCGTGGCGTAGTGGTAGTCGTCGTCGCTTGTCATGCGAAAGGTTCACGGTTCGAATTCAGATGTCTTTGAAGCCTTTATTTCTCACGAAATAAAAATAAGTTGATCAGTTTCAGAAGTTAATATTGAAACCTACTGCGAAGGCATAACACTGGCAGTAGGATGTTGAATATGGCTGAAGAAATTGATCGCACAAACTATAATAATAAGAAACATCTGGAAAAAAAACTCCTGTGAATCATAAGCAAGTACAAAAATAATACACAACTCTCCAGTTATCCTGGACACCACCCATAGAGTTAGTTGAAATTGAAACCTATCATCTGAGTTTCCTACCACTACGTCGATCTGTCTGTCTCTCGTTCTCGTCCTTCACGTGCTCGCGCTGTGTGTAAACATTAAAAGGGTATTCATATTCCCTTTAGCGTGTGTAGATAATAAAAAAAAAAATCCGGTCAAGTGCAAGTTATACTTGCGCAATAAGTGTTCCGTACTGTATCAGTTATTTTAACTACATACATATGTATGTCATAGATTTATGTTGATAGATCTATATGAACCCTTTCTTTACGATACGATTTCTACTAAAGATACAATGATACTTTGTTCGATACTCACATATATGTACAAACATAAAAACATATATAGGTACATATATGTACATATGCACTTGTATATCTGCAGACACAAGAAAGTACATGTGTACCTACATACATAGTTTTATGGTGCACAGCACATTTTAATACAAATAAATTGAGCACAATTTGCGAAAAATAAATTCAAATTTGTACCTACATAAATGTATACCAACAAGTAAGTTGAACAAATTACCTACATATGCATGTATTTATGTACATATGTCTCTGATGTCCTTTCTCATCTGCTCAGAAGAATAGTTATACACACACAGAAGGTAAAAGAAAAAAAAAACAACCAATAAAGCATGTATATACATACATACACATATACCTACATAATATGTTCATATGTATATGTATTTACAAGAAATGTACGCTTGTGCATCAGATTTAATTTTTCGTCTCGTTATTCGTTCAATTGCATTAACTGCGTATTTTGCGATTTGTCTCCCTCTCTGTGGCTGTATATACACAAATTCAATTTTTTCCAATATAGTAAAAGTAGAGACACCTACATTATAATAGGAAACCATCAAGCTTCCTTTATGTGTTATATTATGTATCATTGGTTTAAGTCTTAGGTCAATAGTTATCCGGTAGGAATATGCCACGAAAATTCGCTGCGGGTATAACACTTTTGCCATCAATTATTCAATTCGGATAACTCTCGGATCTACTTTTAGGCGTTGTGATATTTTTCTGGGTATGTAAACAGTAGGGTAGTTGAAATTAAAAAATTAATTAAAAAAAAACGGTTGAAGTAGGGCAGTCGTGAGAATTATGTTTCCATCTACACTTTATTCTCAATGTTTGTGATTTTATTCAGATTTTTCTGAGCGATATTTTCGGAGAAAAAGCTCGGGACAGCAAGTTGTAACGTTTTGTGAAAATTTGTTAAGAAACTACCCTCCCAAAGTCGAAATTCAGCTTTTTAGGTTCTGGTCTGTGTTTAGGCCACTAATTGCTACAACTGTTCCAAATTTCAATAGTCTAGGTTAAGTAGTCTCTGAGAAAAAGGCCTGTGACAGACAGACAGACAGACAGACAGACAGACAGACAGACAGACACCGAACTGATTCCATTAGTGTTCCGTTTTGGTACGGACGGAACACTAAAAACATCATATTTAGCAGAATTGTTACGAATTTCCTAAAAAAAAGGTTTCAACGCCTAGGGAAATAAGAATTGAACATGATTTGTTTTAATTGAAAGGTCCACTGCAGATTAAAAAATTACCTGAACCAGTTCATAATACAGTGACGCATTGGAATATCCGCTAAGATGTGTGGTGTAGTGATTGATACCTATTAGCTTTTTTATTTTGACCGCACCTAGACTCAAAATTTTTCGGAGTCAGAAAGTTTCCGATATTTTAACCAAATTAAAAGTGAGTCGCCTAAGGCGGGCACTGTCCTGTCAAGGATGTTTTTATATCTTTGTAAGCCGATTGATCAACAAAACTGACTTGTTGGACACATTGTTTGATGTTGCGGCTTTGGTATTCCGTTGAGGCCTCATATGCACTCTTATACACTTTTATGAACAACCACCCGATAATTCACCCAACATAGTTTGTCGTAAATACTATAGTTTTCGTATGTCCATATTCATGAATGTAAATATATTCATGTATGCATACCTATACTCGTATGTGGACCGCACAAAGAGTAAGGGCTAAAAGTTCGATTAGATAGATGACAGCGCAAAAGTGGTATCCTCGTTCTCGTGTGCTGCTACTGCTGCTTGAACGCATCACGTTTCACATCGAACGCAGACATTTCAAGTTGTTATCGGAAACTTTGTGAATTTTATTTGCGGCACCGCTGCAGAGTCCTGTTTGACAGTTTCTATCAAAATTTCGTTTTTTGCCTTTTCACTTCTCTTCTGTTCGTTTTATTTTTTTTTGTTGTTTTTTGAGTATGAATTTTGAACTCGTTTTCCTTTTGAGTGTGGTATGGGCTAAGTGCTACTAGTAGAGTAGTCGGAAGTCACTAGTTACCCCATCGATATTCTACTGCTATATTCTCGGTCGTATAATTGGAGCTATAGCGATTAATAATGATGACGTTGTCAAAAAGTTTCATTCTGTCGCTTGTCGACTTGAAGTTGCATTTTCATATAGTCACTCATAGATACGAGTAGCAGCAATTTAGGGGAACAATGTATGATACTTTCCCTAAAATTAAGGTATGAATTTTGTTAGGGCACAGCATAAAAACTGGGTTTGACATAATGCCTAGGGGACAGAATATAACCTAAATAGATATCCTGAATCTCTAAAATGATGACACTTATGAATATGGGGCTATAAATGCGTACATCGCCGAGTAACCGAAGGCACAAATCACGAATTGGAGAAAAAGGACTTTTTCAGGTGATGGATTGAATGTAATTTTACATTTAAAAATGGCCAGGTAACAATGAGAACTCCAAAAGCACTGTGACCTGTATTGACTTTGGAGAAGGACCTTAATTATAAGCTAAGATTCTTAGAAGAGTCTTTCGACACAGAAAACCCATTTCCATCTACAACCACCATGGGAAACCCTGAAAGTAGGCGTAAAATACTTTCCCGTCTATCACTGTTTATTATGCGTTAGGCAGAGGTTAGCGACATGAGTATGTATGTACATCATAAGGAATGGAATGAAAAAGGATAATATGCGCGTAATTTTTCTTCAGAAAGGGTTTAAAAGGCGAAGATTCTCGCTGCCTTGCCTTTGGCTAGTTGCCAATACTCTGGCAAGAATTTAAGATGATTTTTACACCTAAGCCTCTGTAAGGTTAACTAACGCAAGATGATACTGACAATGTTTTAAATAATATTTATTAAAAAGTTTGAAAGGCATAAGCAATTTCTTTGCACCATAGAAACGGGACTTCAATGGGACATTTAAACTTGTAGGCAGGTAATGAGAATTGTGAACTGACTGATATATCACTGCAAGGGACATTTCTATCATTAAGTCAACCAGAACTGGCAAAGTTCTTCTTATAGTCCTGTAGCTAGGGTTCCTGTGTCTATTAAAAACTTGCTACGGTAGTGAGTTAGACAGCCTTTTGTAAAGCACTGACTATAGCAGGTTAAAAATTCGTCGCTTCAGCTTCTGTAGAAGTCATTGATTCTCATCTTTTGACAATACTAATCAAGTCAGGAGAGATAGTGGAACATTGTTCATTGGCTTGTTTCACCAAAATATTTTCTACCAGCTACTTGGATCTGTCGTAAGGGTAAAAATAAAAGTAGAGGTAAACATCTATTTTAACTAGCTCATTAATTTTTTGATTGCCTTCGACCCCGAAGACTTCAGGAATCCAGCAAAGATGTACTAGTTCCGTTTTCGAGGATTCATTTATTTTAATTTGATCTTGCGATTAATACGTCAAAATCTTGCACTGCACCAAATTCAAGGATGGTCCAAGGTGTCTCTATTTTGTGAGCATATAAATAATTTCAGTGTTTGAAAATTGTTTTCAAAATATATGAGTGTCCGTCCGTTTTACATTTCCGATAACAAAAAAGTAATAAAAAATTGACGAGCGTTTCAAAAGTGTTTTACATTTTTTTTTTTTAAGCTGAATGTACTTAATCAGATGGGAAAGTGTTCCTAAAATAAAACAAACGGAAAAATTAAATAAAACTTATCGCAATGGCACTCTGACTGTGCCGGTGTACACGGTGTATAACTTACCCATATGAACAGGTGGAATGTTTACAAGTAAATCATTTCCGGAACAAAAGCTCGTGAGTTATTTGAATCATAAATCGTGAATCATTCAACGTACCTAACTACGTTATTTATGAATTGCCATTATCGTTGGTATTTTTTGGTTCGCGTACCTTTGTAATGTTACATGAACATGCTCGCAAGGTTTTAATCTCGGATGACATCAGACCCGTTTGGCAAAAATAGTTTCGAAAGGCATATTAACGAAACCCATAGAAAAAGGTTACTATTTGTAAATATAAAATAGAATCGAACTTATAGCAGTTTTGTTGGGAATCGTGTTGGAAATGGACAACAGACATAAAAGTTGATTTAAAAGGAAGAGTATTATTTGCGTTTATTCATTACAGTCGTAAATTTAGGTCGTGGAGGTATTTAGACCAGAAATTAAAGTTAGTATATCGCACGAACATCAAGTACCCGCTCGAAGGAAATTGGTTTGAATGAATTGAGTGAGTGAATAATGTGAATAATTCGTTTCTGAGTGGATGAATCATTAGACACTCCAATTTATTGAGCAAGTCCAAACGAATACACCAAAGAAAAAAACCGGCCAAGTGCGAGTCAGACTCGCGCTTAAAGGGTTCCGTAGATTTAAAACTACATATAGTTACATATATTTTGTTTAAATAACTGTTTCGTTTCGTTAACACAGTAAACTTAAACGACCCACCTCTATATTCACTTTACAAACTTATAATAAGTAATATTTTTCACTATGAGAAATTGGATAAACATAAAGAACGCGGCTGAGTGTGTAGCGCATCCATTAGCATTTTTTGCGCTGCACTACTGAGTTCAGTGGTCTCAGGTTCATTTCCTGGCAAAATCCGTATTTTTATTTATTTTTTTTTGCATGGCAGCACAGTTTTGGATAGCCTTTAATTTTCTCAAAATTATTGTTAATAGAATAGTGGTAATTTCTTTAAAATTGGTCCAGTAGTTTACGAGTTAATCGGTCGAGAAATTGAAGTTTTCGACATTAAATTGAATTCTTACGAGATTCGCTAAGTTATCTTTAAAAATATACTAATTTTTGTATTGATAAACACCTTATAGACCGCAAAAATCACCCCTTTGCTATATTTGTTGTTTTTTTGTCTTAGAGTCCAACTAACTTTGTGCTCATGTAATTGTAAAATGTATGTACCTACTACCGTTCTAATGTCGTTCGCTGATGATGGTTCCGCAGTTGAGAACCGAAATGCATTCGTTGTAATAAAATTCAATTTTTCAAATTAAAAGTCTTTTCTGTTATTTGTTTAATTGTTTTTTATTGTGATTTTTGCGGTCTATAAGGTGTTTATCAATTCAAAAATTAGTGATCCAGACCACAAACTTGGCTATCGATGTGCGATTAAAATTGCATATTTCAAATTTAAAAATATAGTTAATTATCTACCAACTGTGATTGTTTCATATTTTTGACTTCAGTAGTTTCAGAGAAAACCGTGGGGGGGTCTTGTATGATATTTTGCACACATTTTTGGCAATTAAACCCAAAGTTTCTATTAGACAAAATTTTTGGAATCTATGTTTGGAGCCCTTTCGAATGATTTTTTTAGATTATATTTTACCCACCCTGTATAGTTGTTTCATAACATTTTTGAGTAATATGTTCTCCATGTATGTGGACCACCGTAATGTATAAGTGTGCCAAATTTCAAGTTTCTAGGAAAAACGGTTCTTGATGTTTTTATCGTGACAGATATTTTTGAGTTAGAGCGAACTTATAATGGTTCGGCATTACCATATGGGTACGGAACCCTAAAAAAGCAACCATGTCAGCCGATCCCGAGTAAAGGAGCATCACAATAAAATGACCTCAATTGAAAGGAAATATTCGTAATCCCTCACGTTTCAAAACAAGCGTGGCAGTAGTGTTGCTAGAAATCTATGAACCCTTTTGCCGATTTTAGCACGAAAAAATCCCGGAAATCCATATTTTGGGTGTGATTATTAATTTTTATACAGAGTTCGAGTCTGCTGCATTAAGGTCAATCGAATTCAAAAAGCGTTTCATTCAATCAATAATTGAAATTCGAGTGGCGTCATCTGTTATCGATCGCAAAAATGTTTGATAAAAAAAAATTTATTTCGGGTGGAGTCGTGAATGCTAGAAATTATTTAATAAAAAAAATCAATTTTGGGCGGGATGAAGTTCGCCTGGTCCGCTAGTTATTGTATAATTGTTGATTTTTTTGAAAAAGAAAACCTTTTTCTTGTGCTCAGTACCCAAAAACCGAACACTAATGGAATTGGTTCGGCGTCTGTCACAGGACTTTCTCTCAGAGACCACCTGATGTAGACTATTGAAATTTGAAACAGTTATAGAAATCAGTGGCACAAACATAGACCTGACATGGGAGGGACCTACAGTTTTTAGCCGACTTCGAACGGCCAGTTGAGAACCTCATTGACAGATGATACTCCTTGATTGCTTGTCAGACATTCGAAAAAATGTGCACCGTGAAAAAATTATTTAGGTGTTGGACCCGGGCTGGAATTGAACCCGGGCAGCATTGCATAGTAGTCCAACGCACTTACCACAACACCACGGTGCTCACTTAATTTCAACTAGCAAACTGTTTACATATCCAGAAATGAAGTAACCCTATCACAATCAAATAAAAGTGGATAAGTATAGGGAAATTTGTATTTGTAAGAAGAGTAAAACTGATTGGCTGATCCTAGAAGTATGCCCCCAAAAATAACATTGAACTTATACTTTAACCATTGATTTTATGTACGAAAAGGAATCTTGATGGTTTTCTCTACATTATAATATAGCTGTCTCTACTTTTACTACATTGGTAAAAACTGAAGAAGAAATAAAATTAAGATTTGCTTATGCTGTTTCATGATAAGAACGAGGTTTCATTCCGAATGTACGGATTCTCTGAATTGTAACAAAATGTTTTCTTTATTCCAAAAGAACATTGGGCAATATTTCTCTTCCCATTTTGTCGATATTTTAAAAAAATACTTAAGGCTAGGTTTCCACTTGTCGATTTGAAATTGACAAACGACGTATTTTTAGGTCAAATAGAAAATTGGCAATTAGAAATAATGAAAACTAAGCAGTTTTTCATTATTTCATAAATGGAAACCTTGCATAAGAAAAAATTGAAGCAAATTTATAGTCGTTTAAAGTACACTTTAAAATTATTTTAGCACCGAACTAAGTGTTTTCATAATTCTGTGGCCACAAGCGATAACCGCTTAAGTCTGGAATACAATTTTCGGAATAAGTTTTTTGAAATTGGATTTTCAGTTTAAAAAAACAAATATGTACCTATGCAGATTCTCAAAATGCACCTTAAATTTTAATTTAATTGTTGTCTTAAGTCGACTTAAGCGGTTATCGCTTATGGCCACAGAATTATAGTCCTCATAAAGCCCACTTTATCGTTAGCGCCTCGTATTAAAGTCAAAATCACCCGAACCTCGTATTAAATATTTAATATGGAGCTAGACTACTAAGTTTTTTTTTTTTTTTTATCAAAACTGTCACTTTTATGTATTTATGTTCGAATAAAATTTCTCATAGGAATGTTGCGAAGTAGAAATTATTTAGCAGCATACTAAAAAATGTCTATTTATTGAACAAAAATTAAAGTATGCTTTTAAGTTTAAAGTTGCGTATAACTAGTACGGAGTTAAACTGATAAAGTGGGGTTGACTATAAATCTGCGCCACTGATATTAAATAAATATATATACCCGCACATACATATGTAGCTACACAATCAATACGACGAAATGGAGTGCAAAATCTTAATGTTGTAGAGATATTCCATTTCCACACTCGATGTCTTGGTTCGTTGATTTACTTTCATCACCTAAAGTGACATCACATGACATATACCTATGTATGTACATGAACATGTATTTTATGTCCCTGTGTATTAAAATTCCCATTATGGCATTTCGCAATCGAAAGTTTATTGAACTGCTGCGCGCATTCATTTTTCAAATGGTCTCCATAAAATGACGAACGAATTTCCCACCGGGAAGTCCCCCAAGTAACAAGCAACATTACGAATACGATATGACTCGAGTAAATTTCTCACTACACATGCAATTCCTTTGTGACAGGACTATCTGTCACCACAACATAATCATCATCGCCAGCTCTCAAACTCAACTAGAGTCGCAGCAGAAGTCTCAGACGTCATCGCCTCTGATGGCGATTGATCACATTCGAGGATGGAATTGTGAACAATAAGAAAAACCGAATGGAAAGAAAAAACCCATACAACAACTGTTGATATTTTGATAAGTTTTCAGTCCCACAGTGGGTGGTGTTTTCCTACTTTAGGTGTATAAAATGGCGTTACACAATACTTGTTTCAATATCGTAATGGTTGGTTGAAGAGACAGCCGTAAACATACAGTATTGCCGTAGAAAGAAGTCTTGAAAGTTTTTTTTTCCCTTTTTTTCTGCATTTTAAATGTTTTTTTTTTTTTTTGTTTATCCTGTAAAGCCCTTGGGATTGTGTTTGTTTTACTTCCATTGAGAGTCAAGTTTGTGTGGAAAAGTTTATAATTTTCCAACTTTTCCATCCATCGGTTTTGTTGATAAATTTTTTGGTACAAAACAAAAAAAAAAAAACAAAAAAATTCCTGATATCTGTGATTGCTTTCAATATTCTGTTGATTTCGCTTGCAGAGATTAAATTAGTTCATGTTTTGAAATTAATTTAGTTTCGAAATAGTTTTACGGTTATAGCTATTCTAACGCGCGCAAGCTCTATGCAACAAAAGTCGAAAAGTTATTCTTTCGCCTTCTGTTGTTGCTGGGAGTTTTAGCGGTACTCGTTCATCCTCTTCCTATTTGAACTATTTTATTAAATCTCAAAGCAATTTATTTGTTCCACCTTCAATCAAGGTATGTTTACCAGTCCTACGCACCAATCCTTTCAATTTTTTTCCCCTCTGTTACGTAACAAAACCCCAGTTGAAATAAGGCGGGTTCCATGACTATGGAGGGTGGGGGTATTTATTTGCCATGGTGTACGAAATGAAAAATAAGAAGAACATAAAAGTACCAACCTACTACCAATATTTCATTAAAATGTTCGTTGAGGAAGTTTATTGGAAATATTTTTGTTCCATTTGGGAAATCAGTGAAATAACTTTTCGACACCATTTTTGTTTCTTTGTTTTTGTATTTCCCATTCGACAGTTCTTTGATTGTGTTCGTTTGCTAAAAAATTTCAAATACACTGTCAATTCACATTGGAAAAATAACAAACAAACAAAAAATATAATATAAAAGGAGTTAGGGATATTTGTATAGTGCTTTAGCTTTGCTTGATTATCTAGTTTGACACAGCTGAAAACTGAAATGAAAATTGGATTTGAGTTTTTTTTCTTTTCATTAGGCGGGGTTGTCGTCTGTCTAATGCTTTTTTCTATAAATTTGTATAATCAAAATGAAATGCTGACAATGAACTAGTTGGTTTTTAGCTGAATGAAATCTTTTTTTAATTTATTTGCGCTGTGCAGTGCTAGCTGTCGGAGTGTAGAATGGAGTTATGTATACATATGCAGGACGAATGCCGAAGTGAATACAATTGATTGAGTTTTGTGATTATATTTTATATCAGATTTAAAAATAGTTTTGGAGTAAGAAGCCTGTAAAATGATTTGTCAAGAAACATATGTAGGTATGTCTGAGAAAAATCCATATGATTATTGCATATTTATGTCCCTTACTAATTTATAATATTATTTATTTATTTATTTGATTGCATATTGCTTTGACATAGAAAATAAAATTAAAAATAATAAAAAAAATCAAATTAATTGACAAAAAAGATGAAGAGAATAAGTATGCATACATTAAAAGGATCAAGTTTCGAATACAGAAAGATGGAATATTTATGTTAAGAAGAGGCATAGGATTTCTTGTAATTCAATCTCTTCAATGAGCAGTCTATGCACAAAGAGAACTTTGGTTATAATTCGGTCTGACGATAGGAGACATCTATTGATTAAGAGACGAAATTAACAAAATTTTAAAAATATTTCTGGGCAAAGATATAGGTGTCTAATTCTGATCAAATGCATATTAAACATTTTGGTACGCCTTAATTTGTTAATAATTTTCTGTAAAATTCGTTTGAAAATCACATTTAAAACAACTTTTCCCATATTTCGGTTATTTTGCTGCCATTTTAAGTAAAATCACGGAATAATTAATGTTAGTTAATTTCAGTTAATAGCACCCAAAACACTTGTACTGAATCATATATGGTTGAAGTAAAATATTAAGGCTTGAAAAGGCCGAAGTTATAGCCATTTGAAAAAAAATTATTCAATAAAAATAAATAAAGAAGCAGGTCTTTTGTAATGTAAGTGAATTTCAAGGACGTTTTAATGTACGTAACGTACTATATTACGCTGTATTCATAAAGAATGAGACGTGATCAATTTATTGGAACTCCATATTAGGAATGTCTCATTAAAAAATCCTTTGAGATCAAGTCTCGAATACCTTTAGTAAACTAGTGAAATAGTTTCCAAGCCAAAATATTTTTTTTTATCTTGGAAAAGCATTTAGATAAAAACAAATCAAGATTTCCTCCCAAACTTGACATAAAAAGACCGTGTCCTTCCACGTTCGGACAAAGCTCCAGAATGATATCCTGTCACAACCTGTACTTGAGATATCATCGATACCGTAAAAGACATAATGCAAGAATAGAACTAGTGCATTTTAAGCGATCATTCTTGAGCATTTTCAAGGCCTTCCAAAAGCAACTGCAACCAACAAATACCAAATGGAAGAAAGTAGTGCAGTTCTATAAGCTGTGCTCATATGTTAATGATTGCATTTAAAATCCCTGGGTTTAATCCCAGTTTCAATAACCGCTAGAAACTTTTCGAACGCTTGAAAATGTTGGAACTTATTACTAACCCGAGTAATATATTTTTGAAATATGAAAAATAAAATAAATAATACGGCGTCAGCAGTCCTATACAGAACCAAGCCTAGCTTCTCGCAACTATTTCTGTATACTATGCGTGTTATTTTTTCCATGAAATGGAAGGGACCTACAGTTTTTTGCCGACTCCGAACGGCGAGTTGAGAAGCTCAATCATGACAAATGATACTTTTTGATTGCTTGGCAGACATTCGAAAGAGGTGGCACCGTGAAAAAAAGGTGTTGGACGCGGGCTGGAATTGAACCCGGGTAGCAACGTATTTACCACTATATCACGGTGCTCACTACACAAGGAATATCACAAGCGCAGACAATTTCAAAACCAATATTTTTTAACACTTGGTCAGTGATACAAAAAAACTTTAAATGAAACTAATATTAGCTTTAGTTGATGATGGACGAAGTGTGCGGTATGCTGCTGTTATGATCAGGAAACCGGGGACGATGCTATGAAGAGCCATTAAAAGGTTAAGAAAAACCAACTCCTACACCCGGCGTCAAGGCTCAGGTCGCCCATCAGCAATATCTGCAAGGGACGATCGATATTTCGTGACTCAAAGCCTTCGAGATTGTCACCAAACAGCGATTGAGCTGTCTCACAGACCTAGATCCATTACAGGGACGGATGTGAGTGCTTAAACGGTGAGGCGGCGATTAGTGGATAGTGGCCTGAGAGCAAGGAGACCTGCTCGAGACTCACGGTACAGCACAAGCGACGTCGGATGGAATTTGCTCGCCTTCACCAAGATTGGACCGAGGCCGACTGGAGTTGAGTTCTTTTCACAGATGAGTCTAGGTTTTGTATGTGCTCACTAGATGGACGTAGCAGAGTGTGAACGTTGAGACGTTCAGGTGAGAGATATTCTTCGGCGACAGTTGCCCAGAGGGAACATTTCTGGGGAGGTTTCCTCATGGTGTGGGCAGGAGTTTCCATGCACGGAAAAACCGAGCACGGAAAAAAAGAGTCGGTGGACTCCAGGCATTATATCACTAACATTCTGGAGGAATACCTGGTTCCATTCGCACCAATTATTGGAGAAAAATTCCTTCTGATGCATGACAATGCTAGACTACACGTTGTCAGGTGCGTTACCGAAAAGTAGAAATCGACGTGATGGCTTGGCCTGCGATGAGCTCGGATATGAATCCCATCGAACACGTTTGGAATCTGCTGGGAAGAATGATTAGGAAGCGATCTGCCCTTCCAGAGACACTCAGTGGACTGAAATCTGCTCTGCTAGAAGAATGGGAGAATTTGGACGACAACATCGTAAGGAACCTCATTCCAGGTATGCCCAGGCGGATTAAAACTTTATTAGATGTTCCGGGGGAGCAAATACCCACTACTTAAGGAACGAGGATTCTTGAGAAAAAAAAAAAAAATCTTATATGTTAAGTTCTGAAGCTTTCGCCCATTTTCGTTAATTTATGTTTCATTTGTAAGTTCTTCCATTTTTTTTATTTTTTGAAGAACTTATTTTTATGTTTAAACAAAATAGTATTAATTTTTTATTTTTTTTCGAACTTATTTGAAACTATCGCACAATTTCAAGGTGCGCCACTTTTTTTGTAACTCAGTGTACATGTGTATGTAGATATTCATCTTTAAACGAATTTGGTTGATAGTATCTACTCCATTTTGTTCAATTTCTATTTTAAGAAAAATATCAATATTCAATGATAGTCTCTCCCGGTGCTAACTCGACTAACCCCCACCACAAAACACCATCGAATTAAGGTTCAACTGAGGTTAAATGTAATTTTCCCAAAGACCATTATACCATTTTTGACTTATAAAACTTATAAAAAGCATTTAACTATCAACCTTCGTCCCTTTTCCGGTAAAAGCAAGCCACAAAAAGCACTTGGATTAATTTATTTGCCCATTATAAAAGGTTTCCAGTTTCCAGTTGTGGTACTTGTGTTCCTTGTGTTCTTATGTTTTAGTTAATACAACCATTTAGCAATAAAATGTAAAGACCACTTTGTGCTGATCCGATTCACTCCCTCTCTCCCACTTTCAAAATTCAGTTCAAGTTAATATTCCGCACCACATCAGAGCAGCAAATGATAATTCAACCAGAAAACACTTTCAATGGTCATTCTATTGGACTGAAATCTGTTCTCTAATTGCCTGTTGCAAGACCGTCGTCGATTGCCAACCATACCACCATGACCATAATGTCGGACCTATCCCTTCTTTACCATAAAGCAGCAAACCATATCGGGGCTCCCTTTACATCGCGCGTACATCGGTATATCTATCCATCAGGAAGGTCATCTTCGACCAGCCCATTTCTGTTCCGTATTTATGCATATCCTTATCGAGGAGAACAAAAA
Source organism: Brachyopa scutellaris (assembly GCA_949775065.1). Taxonomy (NCBI): domain Eukaryota; kingdom Metazoa; phylum Arthropoda; class Insecta; order Diptera; family Syrphidae; genus Brachyopa; species Brachyopa scutellaris. The sequence goes on along the minus strand of OX459112.1, from coordinate 33,184,732 downwards.
AAAAAAAAGGAAGAGAACCTGACATCCATGCCATGGCTCCAGGGACTGCCCACATCCAATTACTTCCGGGAGTATGCTCCTATTTATGTAAATTACTATGCTTAGCACACAATCATGGGAGCAGCATTCCACACCCCCACTAATGTATGCATTGAGAAAATAAAAAAGGGAAACCCACCTATGTCGTATGCCTGTATATAGGAATTCCTAGCTATTATAGAACATATGTGTGTGTATGTATGAATATTGTACTTACGTAGTTTTGTGCAAGGTCGGGATGATTTGTTTGGATGCCATCATCGAGTATGGATACGACGACTCCCTTTCCGGTGTATCCCTTTTGCCAGGCTGGTCCCACGTTCATGTCCAGACCGTCTTTGGCGCCACCATTCTAGATTTGTTTCGCATTGTTGTTATTATTGTTCGGTGTTCACCGTAGATATTCGGATTCCGCAAACGGAAACACATTAAAAGATGGATGGAAGAGAAAAATAAACGAAAATAAATTAATGAGCGAACAAATGAATGACTGCTAAATGGATAAATCTCTTTTCTTTATTTTGGAAGCAAAAGTGCAAAAAGCTGAAATATACAAAATAATCTATTACAATGTACGAGATACGACTATTAGTGTACATACATACATATGTCTGTATGTGTTTGTATCTAAATTGCGAAAGAAATGGTGCGTGTTAGATTTCGAAATTGTTATTTAGATACACGGTGTGTGTGTGGGTGGATTCGGGTAGATATGGGCTAAGAATAAACACAAAATAAATAAATGTGTGTGTATGTAATCCATGTTCTGTGTCATATTAAAATCGGTCTTACAAGTAACTAATGTAAGAATCGGGTGGGATATGATTTAAAGCTAAGCTTCAGCTTTCAGTTAATTAAGCGAAGTAATTGATTAAGGATTAAGCTTGATTTAATGTTAGTTGCAATTTCTTGCGTGTACTCTGGTTTATGTCTGCAATGCATTCATTAGGAATTGCTTTGCTCTTCACGCGAGCTCTTCGTCGGTGCATTGAGATTTCGGTTGTCTACTTTTACCAATTATTTTAGTATTTGTGTCTACAAAATTTATGTTTAGCGACAACTAACGTTGTCGTAACGTACGTAAAACACACACTAAATGATGATTCAATTCGAGCTCCTTGAGATCTACGATAGCTTAATTCGGAGCCGCATAGCGCGCGAAAAACTCTTCTGAACAGTGAGTTAATGGAGATAGAGATTTATGCTTCAGCCAAGAGAATTTCTGAATGACAACATCCAGGTCCTACGGAACCTGCGTTTTAAGGAACACTGTATCGCGGATAGCAAAGCAATTTGTTTGAGAAGGTTGGGAGCCACTTATTTAAGTTAATGTATTTAACGAAGCAAAGCAATGATATACATTTTTTTTAGGTGGCACTACAGTTCGGGGTGTACCTGGGCCTACTTCTCGCAACCATTTGTGTGTGTGTGTTATATTTTTGCACGAATGGAAGGGACCTACAGTTTTTGCCGACTCCTTGGCAAATTACTCTTTGATTGCTTCTCATACATTCGAAAGAGGTGGCACCGTGAAAAAACGTTTAGGTGTTTACTGAGATTGAACCCGGGCAGCATCGCGTATTAATCTAACACACTTACCACTGCACCACGGTGCTCATCGTTAATATACATACATACATACAGTGTCGGACAAAACGTTTGCAACGAGAAGTATAGTCACTCGAATATACTGAAAACAAATAGCTCTTGCATGTAAAACATAAGTAATATTGAATTTTACTGAGTTTTTATATTTAAATTAATCAAAAATTAAGAAAATTTCAAGATCATTATACATTTTTAAAAATTTTCGTCCAATGATAACTCAGAGTTGGCACGCGACAAAACAATTGCAACTCATGTGGTGCTCACGCCTAACAGGACTTTAACCGTTATTTTTCATTTGCCCAGCATTTTTTTGGGATTTGTAATGAGAAAATGTTCTGAGCTAAAAATTTGATTTATCAGTTGCGTAGTGAACAGATTCCCGGTAATATTAGTTTGAGGTAAAAAAAAAAGTTAAAATGGGACCTAACAAATTCGGAATCGTATTAAGACTACGCATTGTCGATGATTTTGTATCGGGTGTTACGCAAAAAGATATATCTGAAAAATATAACGTAAACAAATCGTCGGTTTCGCGAATTTCGGTTCGATTCCGCAAATCGAAAGAAGTTGCTGTGGTTCATCGTGGTGGTCGCCCAGCCAGTGAACGGATGGGATGTTGGTAAGAAAAGCTAAAATAATCCTGTTTGCATCTGCTCCTACATTGGTCAAAGAATTGCAACTTTCAATTAGTGCTAGAACTGTCTGTCGTCGTTTGGCTCTTAGTGATATGCGCGCATATCGTCCTGCTAAGAAGCCCTTGATATCAGATTGGAACCGGAAGAATCGATTGGAGTTTGCAAAGGAGCATTTGACCTGGGATACCCAGAAATGGAAAACCGTCCTTTTAAGCGACGAGTCCAAGTTTAACATCGTTGGTAGTGATGGGATGAGCTGTGTGAGATGACCAGCCGGCAAGCGACTTGAACCGCGGTACCGTCTTAAAACAGTCAAACATGGCGGAGGGAATGTTATGGTGTGTTGTGGTGTTTTCCTGCTTCTGGATTAGGCCCTTTGTGTCGCATAAATGGTATTATGGACCAACACATTTACAAAAACATCCTGCAAACTGTAATGCTGCCATGCGCGGAATGGGAAATGCCGTTGCATTGGGTCTTCCAACAGGATAATGACCCAAAACACACATGAAAGCTGCTAAAGAGTTGGTTTAATTAAACCCGATCGAAAACCTTTGGGAGATTGTAAAACGGAAACGGGAAAACGTTAGAAATGCGGGGGAGTTTTTCAAACGCATATAGACGGCATGGAGTGAAATTTATTTGAATCGATGCCACGTCATTTGCTACTAAATATTAACTAAGCATCTTTTATTTTATTTTTTATTTAAAGTTGCAATTGTTTTGTCTTACGTAAGATTTAAGTAATTGCCTTATTGAAGAAATATTTAATTGTTTAATTAAATTGATCATGAATTTGAATTTTATTTTTCATTTTGTTAATTATAATAAAAAAAATTCTTTAATAGTATAAAAAAAGGATGTTTTTCATACAAAAAATATATGAATTTTTCAAAAATGTGTGGTTTTACGTCCAGTTGCAAATGTTTTGTCCGACACGTACATGCTTATGCTACTATCTAATCTATCAGAGTTTCTAGGCCCGGCGAATACTGATTTTTGAAGCTTTGCTTTGAAAGAGACGAATACATGTGGCGAAAAGGCTTTATCGTTCTGCCCGATCAATAGGTCTCTTTATGATATCTAAAGCTCCCCTTGGCCTCTACCATCTTTTAAAACTACGAGTTTTTGAAAATAAAAAGTCAATGGAGTGGGGATAAGATCAGAAAACTAAAGAACGAACTGATCCTTCCTGTGCTAACTTAACGTACGTGCAAGGTTCCCACTGTAATTTTTCTTAGCAAATTCAGGTTTAAATAACTACATCAACAAAAAATAAGTTCAAAAAACGTCTGTAAATGTCCGCACAAAATGTACCACAAAATGTAGCCCTCATGTATGTACATATGTTAAAACAAAGTGGGAACTCTGAACAACTGTGAGAACGCAGTGTAATATAAATGTCTTTTCAGACAGCCAAGCCGCACTCAAAGCTCTGAGTTCCTACTCTTTGGACTCAAGGCTGGTAAAGTGCTGTTTTAATGCTCTTAAAGCCACTCAGAATAAAGTTTGGGGGCAGCGGATGAACTGGTCCGATTAGGTTCAACTGCCAAATTCTCAAGCCCGAAACCCTTTTGTGGCATAAACTGGACAACAATCTTAGCCTTAATTTAAAAACGTCTCTCTCATTAAAGAAATGTCCCAGAGCTTAGACATGCCATGCCAAACTACTAAGCAAGCCTTACCCATTACAAGATACTTCTGAACTACAGTAAGAACGATATTAGGTATTTAACAAGCTTCCACTCTGGTCACTGCTAGTTACGATGCCACCTAAACAAGTTGGGTCTGTATAGTGAGACCGATTGTCGGCTTTGTTTAGAGGAGGTCGAGTCGGCCGAGCACGTCCTTTGTGAATGACCGGAACTTTTAGGGGTCAGACGTCGTACCCTACATTAAGAACTCCTCAGATGTTATGATTTAAAAAATTTAGCAACCGAGAACATATTAGCCTTTATTAGATAGATAGTTTGCATCTTGTATTAATTAGTATCCTATGATACAAAAGATCTTTTAGGTCGCAGTATCAGCATTGGGGCAGGAAAAAAAAACATGAGTGTTGTAGTCGCCCAAAGAGTCATGGACAAAGGAAAATATTGGTGGATTCAGATATGTATTGAAGCGCGTTAAATATCACTACCTGCCATCTTCACTAGACCTTTCACTAAAGGATAATCACTTTTTAAACAACGCGACTACTTTTGTTAGGGAAAAACGTACAGAGATGGACTTGCTATGGGAAACGTCTTTCGAAAGTTAGCCGCTTTTAGAAATCCGATTTTTTTTTTTTCAAAACTAGTAGATTTTGCGACGGTTTCTTAGTGTATCAAATTGTTCCATTCTAAAATGGGACTGAACACACTCATAAATCCGTTTCGACAGATGGCAGCGAATGACAGTTATTTGAACATTTAAACAAACAACGGCTTTTGTGCCAGTCTTATATTATAAACGATTTTTAATCCTTAGATTGTTTGGTAGTTTTATTAGCAAGAATTTGGTCCCATGTTGGCTCAGAGCGAGCACTAATTTAGTTTAGAAATATTTAAATACTAGCTGTACGCCCGGCTTCGCCCGTGTCTAAAAAATATAGTGTTACTTACAATACATACGATCGCACCCCAAGATTTGCAATCTGTCAATATATACAATCCACAAGTGTGGATTGTAAGTATTTGTAGTTTGAATAAGTGACATTTCGCAAAAAAGTGGAATTTCTTAGTGTTTTTATTTTTGCATTAATTTTGATAATATTGGGAATAAATTAATTTAAAAATCGGCCTATAATCGGTACAGAATGTTAATGAACTGGAATACGAAGTTTTACTTCATTGTGTGTATTAGTTTTTGTGTTTATCGAATCGTTAGATTGACAGGTAAGAGCCTGACATTGAGATTTATATATTAATAAGATACTACTTTTCTCTTAATTGCAATTCGTTTGAGTAGTCCACATCAATGGACCAACAAGATGTAAAAGCAAATTATCCTGGTATTGATTTCGCGCTGTTCTCCAGCTCATGCTTGACTAATAAGAATAGAGAACTGCTGGGCTTTCCTTTTTCCAACTTAATGCAACCACAAACGAACTGCACTCAATCAGATGCATTCATTCCCGTATTTGAATTTGAAAGGCTCCTTTGAGTCCCTTTTGTAATTTAGTATACCTTGTCTATGCAGTTTCATTTCTTGCAAATTATTTTGTCTTTTTCCTTCTTCTTCAATCTTCCATCTTCCTTAGCCTTATTTCGTCTCAAAGCAGACACACAAACACAAAGATAATCGCTGGAACCTGCATATTGAACTCCTCTTCAAAAGTAAACACATCTTCTATCAATAAAAAAATACAGAAAAAAGGACCTCAAAGGGGCCACAAAGGAAAGGAAAAACTTCCGTGAAACCTAATTTCAACACGAACATAGAAGTAGAGAAAGTGGACACCGAGGAAGGGAGCGGGACTCTCTGTTCGGGTCTATTTCCTGCATGTTACACGCGTGACCGACAATCTAGTTAAACAGAGACTCCACAAAGGCAGGCGGTAGGGATCCACCCAACTATAGAGGGCAATGAAGTAGGACATACACAAAGTGTGTTTAGTCAAATTAAATTTAGCAAAGAATATACTTTAACAGATACTTTCAATGAAGAAAATGAAGAGGGCGGCCGGCGGGTGGCACTGTGGGAAAAGCCAATTTATTTAGTTCCTATTTGCTGCGCGCAAAGTAAAGCCCGCTTGAATAGATTAGGTATATGATCCAAATGGAGGATGCAAATTCCATTAAATTAACCCACAGCTGTTCTAAGGGAAGGTGGGGTAGCAATAAACACCCACACTTTTCTCTTGTGTCTCTACACGATTTAACCTAAATGCACAGACGCTTCTTCCTTTGTTAGTTTAGTAGTGTGATAGTATCGCAGCTTTGCTGTTTCTTGTACGAGTACTGATTCTACGGACCCGAACCAGGATAAAGAAAGCATACAATTTGCCTACCTATCAGGTAGAGAGGTCCTTTGCAAAACCCCAACTCACTATCACCATCCTTTTCTTAATAGTCGGATATTTTTGCAATCTTTCTGGAAGCCAGAAAGTTTTCTTTCCTTTCTCCATCTTCTTTGTTTGTATCTTTTTGGTCCTGGTTTCTCAATTTTTACCTTTATGACCACAATCATTTCACAGCACTACGATAAAAATAAGATTAGGTCCTTGATGGTTGTTGTGTTGCTGGAGAACAGTTGACTTCAGTTTCGAATTGTTTTTTGGCGTCTTTGTGTAGCGCCGCCGTTTGCTCCTTTTGCATATTTTATTTTCGTTTTATTTACCGCAACTTAAGTTCGTTTTGGGCGCTGTTGCTATTTATAGTGGAACAATTTTTCTCGATTACATTCGGGATGTTTTTATATACATGAGTGTGTTTGGAAAATGAAATTGCATTTGGAGTAATGGAAGTTGAAAACACATCGTTTGTGGCGCAGGCAATGGTTTCTTATTTAACCTCAAGGCGACAAAAGCAGCTGTAAAAATGCGAAAAGTGGAGTCAATGACAATTTCTATTTGTATGTAGGTTAAATCACCTGGTAAGCTGGGAGGGCTTTTGTAAGACAATAGTGAAAGTGGAGAAATGGGAGATATCCTATACAAACGTATAGATGTACATATATGTATGTATGTATGTTTGTATGCAGAAGCAACTTATGTAGAAGAGAAGAAGTAATCCGGTGTTGGTTGCTTTTTATATTACAGCATTGAACCAATGTTTGGGTTGCGTTTCCTCTTTTTGAAAGTGAAATAAACAACTGGGACTACACATGTACATATGAAGATGTGTGTATTAACAGTCTAGACAGCGTTTCCTTGTATTTCAAGTATAATATCTACTCAAATATGAAAACTAGTGTGGTAAAAATATCTGGCATCACCAGTAGTTTCCATCTGACATTAATTTAGGTATCATGCATATACATACATATATATGTAGCTGTCATTAGCCGTGTTTTTTGATATCTAGCTAGCCAGTCGTTCATTTAGACGATTCCCAGCCAGCCGAATCTAGCTAATTTACTTCCGAATTGGTATGTGTAATTTCCCTTCTATGAAATCAGCTGTTAAAGTATTCATTCAATGAAATTGTTTTCTTTTTATTTGTTGTGAAAACAATTAATTTCGAGAATTTCTCTTTATCTTTACTATTATTATAAAGAGGAAAGGTTTGTATATGGGAACTAATCTCTGGAACTACTGAACCTATTTCAAAAATTCTTTCACTAATAAAAAGCTACACAGTGCGGAACATCCATAGGATATTTTTTTTTGTTAAAAAAACATAAATTAAAAAAATTATTTTTTATAACTATTTTGTATGGATGAGCCATACATTCACTCATAACATTACAGCAGTTATACGAATTACAAATAAAAAAAACTGTAACATGAAGTCAATTTACTAACGGAGATTTTAAGAGTTTAACATTTTCTTAATTACACCTACAGGCTGAGAAATAAATAAAAAAACTAATCTAAAAACATGCATTATTATCATTTGCTTACATCAACGACTTCGATTTGATCGCAATGACGAGACGAGGTTGTGTTGCTCTGTGTCATTGTTGCACTCGCACGAGTTACATACTCCGCCTAGCAACGTATGCACCATAAACACCATCAGTGCATAGCAACAGCGGAGTATGCACCACGCACAGCTTAATGTACATACTCATACATGCTCCTTACACAACCGCCCAGCACATCGAACCAAGCAACAGCTCTCTGCGCTTAGAGTGCATAGCAACAGCAGAGTATGTACCACGCATAATGTATGTACATAAACGCCACGTACACAAGTGCCCCAAACCTCGGAATTAACATCGGTTTAAGAAGCACCAAAAGCTTATATCACCACGCTCAGAAGCCAGCTCTCCCGCTTTATCAAGCCGCTGCGTGAAGTTAAAGTACAAAGGTCATTCTATGTTATATTCTATGTATTGTATTATGTGTCTTGTCCTATTAAACATATTCATTTTTGTCATTCCAATAAAGATCGTGAAGCTGATTAGTAAATTTTGTGTTTTACTCTTTATATCAGAAACCCATAACTGGCGCAGTCATTTTCAATAATTTTAAGTCGAAATTAAATTGTAAAAAAATAAAATAAAATAAAGTTAAGATTTAAAGGAATTTCGAAAAGTGAAAATCGAATTTGTGAAACAAAAAAAAATTAACGGAGCTCGACAGAAAAAACCACTTCGACGGATTATTGGAGGATTATCGATTAACCTACGCTGCCTTCAACGACTGGATGTCTCAAACAAATTAGACAAGAGGACAAAATAATTTGTTGATTGTTTGGTAAGTCCAATATCGATTTTTATACTTATCGCTGAATTTCCGTATGTCCCTTCAACACCAAAAGAAAATTAAAGCTTTTAAATATTATCCATATAGTGTAGTGCGTAGTGACGGGAGTTTAGAGTTAAAACCAATTCAATTGAGTAATATAGATTGTGCATCAGCTATTGATAACGGCAATATTAAATTCACTGCAAATAAAAGCTTTTTCAATACTTATAACAAGCCGAGTAGTAATAACTGTTCTAAAATGAATCCAAATGAAAGCATTTCCAACCTGTTCAATTCATTTCGAATTCCCGATATCGTTAAAGACTTACCCAATTTCGATGGTAATCCCAGGTTGCTGTATGATTTTTTGAGCAATGTCGAAGAGATTTTCGGTCTGATGTCTGAAGTTTCTGATGCTAGATACGCTAGCATTATTTTAAGGGCAATTAGGAACAAAATAATAGGCCCAGCAAATGAAGTCCTTAATATGTACGGCACCACATTAGATTGGAAAGAAATTAAAGACAACTTGACTATTCATTACTCTGATAAGCGTAATGAGACTAGCTTAATTCGCGATTTACATAATTTAAGGCAAAATAGTCGTACAGTTGAAATATTTTATTCAGAAGTCATTGAAATTCTTTCCACAATGATAAACCACATAAGGATGCACGAAAAAGAACAAAGTGTTATAAAGGCTAAACAAAGTTTGTACGAGGAAATGAGCTTAAACACCTTCTTATCAGGCCTAAAGGAACCACTTGGGTCCACCATAAGAGCCATGAGGCCAAAGAGGCTAGCAGAAGCACTAAATTTCTGTCTGCAAGAGCAAAACGCTTCTTACTTTCATACGCCTCAAAGATCGTTTTTTCCAACTCCTCAGACTTGTCAACAACAGCACCATTTTCTCCAACCAAACTACAGTAACCCTCAATCATTTTACAATAGCCCACAGCCCTTCAGACAGCATTTCTCTAACTCAAACCCATCATACAGACAACATTTCAATATGCAACAACCAACCGTCAGACAGTTTCCAACTAACCCACAACAAACTTACAATTCAGTTTTTAGAAGTCCACAACCAAATGTAGAAACAACTCAAAATATTAGGGGTCAATCATCTTTTGGGTCACGTATCAGTCGAAATCCAAGCACTCGAAATATTCCTCCTCCCGAACCCATGGATACATTAAGCGCAAACACTTCCAACTATCGCAGTAGAAATAATACTAGAGGCAATCGTTCAACACAGTATAGACCTCAACTATACAATATTGAGGGGAATAATGGTATTAGTAATAAAAACACCAATCAAATAAATGCATACCAATATCCTCCACAATATTGTCAAAATCTGGACTTTACAGCACCACCGAATGGCCAATTAGAAAATGAGATTGACGATCAGAATTTTTGCTTACCAGCCTCGGAGAACCAATAGGGTTTATTGATATAAATAACTTTGACTCACATTTGTTACCATACATTATTATAAATCAATTTAATCATCAGTTAAAGTTCCTTATCGATACTGGAAGTAATAGGTCATTTATCAATCCAGAAATTATCGACGTTCACGAAGTTGAATTAATTAATCCTATAGAGATAAGAACAATTTTTAATACATATTCTGCAAACAAGCAGATACGGCTTCACGGTTTACAAGAGTTAGGCACAAAAAAGGAGCTAGAATTTATCTTATTTAAGTTTCATGATTATTTTGATGGGTTGATTGGTATAGATATTATGAAAAAACTTGGGATGAAAATAGATCTCCATAATTCATTGATAGAAACCGAAAATATTAAAATTAAGTTAAAATATAAGCCTAATCTAGTGTCTAAAGTATACACAGTTCCTTGTCTTAGTAAAGTTGTATGTTATTTACCAGTTGATGTGCAAAATGGTCACATATACATTAAACCAGTTTTAATTCAACCTGGCCTCACAATACCTGAGGGCATATATCAATGTAAGAATTGGTATTCATTCATGGAAGTAATAAATACTTCTGATTCCCCATTGAGTTTTGTGATTGAGCAACCAATAAGGGCCCGATTAATGAATAAAAATGAATACGCTGAATTTCAAAATTTTTCGATAGATTATGATAGAAAAGTAGGAAATAAGAATAGTATTAATCAAGTTATTAAAACCGATCATCTTAACACTGAAGAAAAAGAGGCTATACAAAGGTTATGTAACAAATATGAGAGAATTTTCTTCCGAGAGGGGCAGAATTTAACATTCTCCAATCAAATAAAACATAATATAAAAACAAAAGACGATATCGCTGTCTATACGAAATCCTATCGGTACCCACAAATCCATAAAAAAGAAATTCAGGATCAAATAACTAAAATGCTTAGTCAGGGAATAATTCGCCATAGCTTTTCACCCTGGTCTTCACCAATATGGATCGTACCCAAAAAGAGTGGTAACGAAAAATGGCGGTTAGTCATTGATTACCGCAAACTCAACGAAAAGACTATTGACGATAAGTACCCACTGCCAAATATCACTGATATTTTAGACAAGTTGGGTAAATCCCTTTACTTCAGCACCTTAGATCTTGCTTCTGGATTTCATCAGATTGAAGTGAACTCCCAAGATATTCCAAAAACAGCATTTTCTGTTGACCATGGACATTACGAGTTCGTTCGTATGCCATTTGGTCTTAAAAATGCACCATCCACCTTCCAACGAGTGATGGATAATGTGCTGAGGGATCTTCAAGGGAGAGTGTGTCTTGTCTACATGGATGATATCATCGTGTATTCGACATCACTTCAAGAACACATAGAAAACTTAACTGCAGTTTTCAAAAGACTAGATGAAGCAAATCTAAAAGTGCAAGTAGAGAAATCTGACTTTCTTCAAAAGGAGGTATCCTTTTTGGGGCATTTAGTGACGGCCGATGGCGTGAAACCTAATCCAAATAAAATAATTGCTATTAAGAATTTCCCCATTCCTAAGACGACAAGGCAAATAAAATCCTTTCTAGGACTTTTGGGGTATTATAGGAAGTTCATAAGGGATTTTGCAAATCTAACAAAGCCTTTGACAGAATGCCTTCGAAAAGAAGGACGTATTAGATTGGATGCAAGATATGTTAACTGTTTTGAAACCTGTAAAAACCTTTTATGCAACGAGCCAATTTTGCAGTACCCAGACTTTTCAAAACCATTCAACGTTACTACCGACGCGAGTAATGTTGCAATAGGTGCCGTACTATCGCAAGGACCACTCGGATCGGATAAACCGATTTGTTACGCAAGTCGCACCTTATCCAAATCCGAGCAGAACTATAGTACAATTGAAAAGGAGTTATTGGCAGTTGTGTGGGCTACGAAATATTTTCGGCCATACATATTTGGAAGAAAATTTCAAATAGTTACTGATCATAAGCCCCTCACTTGGCTATTTTCCCTTAAAGAGCCCAATTCGAAGCTTGTACGCTGGAGACTTAGGCTGGAGGAATACGATTATTACGTAACATACAAAAAAGGGAAACAGAATTCGAACGCCGATGCCTTGTCGAGAATTGAACTTAATACACACGAAACCGCGTGTGTAACTGAGAATCTGGATAAAGCGTCTATGCAAAACAATATAGATGACCAAGAAAGTATATCCACCATTCACTCTGCACAAGAGAACCTTGGTGATGGCATTCCTATATCAGAACGTCCAATTAATGAGTTTTCTCACCAATTAATTCTCATTAAAAATAACAACAAATCGAACCTAAATGTAAAATTTCAGATAATTTTCCAAAAAAAGAAAAGACATACCATAATGCATAGTAATATAAGTAATAAAGATATTTTAGTAAATATATTTAGAGACTATGTTAACCCAAAAGGCTTAACAGCAGTTTTGGCGGAAGACGATATATTTAAATCTTTTCAAAATATTTACTCTAAGTACTTTTGCAATTCTAGGATTAGATTTGTTAGATGTAGGAACAAAATTGTAGATGTAACTGAAGCAGATAAACAGGATAAAGTAATTAACGAATACCACCAGAAATCAAATCACAGAGGAATTAATGAGACTTTTGAGCACCTCAAGAGAGAAATGTACTTTCCGAATATGAAAACTCGTATAAACCAATTGATTAACAAGTGTTTAACCTGCCAAAAATTCAAATATGACCGTGATAGACAACCAATAAAATTCGAAATTACTGAATCCCCCTCCAAACCCTTTGAAATCTTACACACCGATATTTACTCAGTTCACAAGGAAAACTTTTTAACTATAATAGACAAATTTACCAAATTTTCTAGTGTCTACCTTTTAAATTCAAGAAATAGTATTAACCTTATTCAATCCTTTAAACATTTTTTTTCACACCACGGGGTCCCCAAGAAAATAGTAACCGATAATGGAAGTGAATTCGTGTCAACAATCTTTAAGGAATTCTTAGATCTTTACGACATAACTTTGCATACAACATGCGCAAAAAGTTCGACGGGAAACTCGCCTATTGAACGTTTTCATTCCACACTAACCGAAATAGTCCGAATCATTTATAATCAAAATAAAAACAAACCTATATGTGAAATAATAAATGAAGCAGTTATTACCTACAATAATTCAATACACTCAGCAACAAAATTGACTCCATTTGAGTTACTTTCTGGCCATTATCACCCTAATATTCCATTCCCCTTAAAAACAAATAATAGAACAGAACAAGACTATCTTAGAGAACACACAAAAACATATGAAGCCCTAACCAAAATAATACACGATCGTAATGTAGCACATAAGCAACGTGTAATTAGTAAGCGTAACGAAACACGTAAGAATCCATCACATTACATTCCACATGAAAAAATATACGAGCTTGACGATAGAAGAAACAAACTAGCACCTAGGTTTCTGGAACACGAAATTTTGAAAAACAAAAAGGTTACCGTAGACACAAATAGGCGTAAGGTTCATAAAGCCAAAATAAAAAAGAAGCGAAAGTTCGTCGACATCTCAGGAGAAATTCAGTGACTTGGGATCACCTGCTGGAGTTAAGTGGTCCGCGAACAAATAAACATTTGTACATATATATGTAACATATTATGTACACATAATGTACAAATGTATAAAACTGGTTGTATATATATATAAAAAAAAAAAAAAAAAAAAAAAATGCTTTCATTTATTTATATAGAGCAGTTGACAGGTCAAACTATATTACTCTTTAAGCTAGCAACTAAGAATATCCCAGTTACTTTTGTTGAAGGTCAAAGCTTTAGTTTTCTTTTTCCTGTTTTTCTTATTCCCCAATTTTTGTTTTCTCTCCTTATTCCTCTTTCCCAATGTACCTTACGAGCGATGAGTATATTTTTCGGTGTTGGACGTGTCATGCAAGTATACTAATTATTTTTGGGAGAATGAACCGTACTACCACTCATCCAGCTATCACATGTACTTCACTCGTTCAGTCCACTCCAAGAGGGGAGGAGTTACATACTCCGCCTAGCAACGTATGCACCATAAACACCATCAGTGCATAGCAACAGCGGAGTATGCACCACGCACAGCTTAATGTACATACTCATACATGCTCCTTACACAACCGCCCAGCACATCGAACCAAGCAACAGCTCTCTGCGCTTAGAGTGCATAGCAACAGCAGAGTATGTACCACGCATAATGTATGTACATAAACGCCACGTACACAAGTGCCCCAAACCTCGGAATTAACATCGGTTTAAGAAGCACCAAAAGCTTATATCACCACGCTCAGAAGCCAGCTCTCCCGCTTTATCAAGCCGCTGCGTGAAGTTAAAGTACAAAGGTCATTCTATGTTATATTCTATGTATTGTATTATGTGTCTTGTCCTATTAAACATATTCATTTTTGTCATTCCAATAAAGATCGTGAAGCTGATTAGTAAATTTTGTGTTTTACTCTTTATATCAGAAACCCATAACTGGCGCAGTCATTTTCAATAATTTTAAGTCGAAATTAAATTGTAAAAAAATAAAATAAAATAAAGTTAAGATTTAAAGGAATTTCGAAAAGTGAAAATCGAATTTGTGAAACAAAAAAAAATTAACGGAGCTCGACAGAAAAAACCACTTCGACGGATTATTGGAGGATTATCGATTAACCTACGCTGCCTTCAACGACTGGATGTCTCAAACAAATTAGACAAGAGGACAAAATAATTTGTTGATTGTTTGGTAAGTCCAATATCGATTTTTATACTTATCGCTGAATTTCCGTATGTCCCTTCAACACCAAAAGAAAATTAAAGCTTTTAAATATTATCCATATAGTGTAGTGCGTAGTGACGGGAGTTTAGAGTTAAAACCAATTCAATTGAGTAATATAGATTGTGCATCAGCTATTGATAACGGCAATATTAAATTCACTGCAAATAAAAGCTTTTTCAATACTTATAACAAGCCGAGTAGTAATAACTGTTCTAAAATGAATCCAAATGAAAGCATTTCCAACCTGTTCAATTCATTTCGAATTCCCGATATCGTTAAAGACTTACCCAATTTCGATGGTAATCCCAGGTTGCTGTATGATTTTTTGAGCAATGTCGAAGAGATTTTCGGTCTGATGTCTGAAGTTTCTGATGCTAGATACGCTAGCATTATTTTAAGGGCAATTAGGAACAAAATAATAGGCCCAGCAAATGAAGTCCTTAATATGTACGGCACCACATTAGATTGGAAAGAAATTAAAGACAACTTGACTATTCATTACTCTGATAAGCGTAATGAGACTAGCTTAATTCGCGATTTACATAATTTAAGGCAAAATAGTCGTACAGTTGAAATATTTTATTCAGAAGTCATTGAAATTCTTTCCACAATGATAAACCACATAAGGATGCACGAAAAAGAACAAAGTGTTATAAAGGCTAAACAAAGTTTGTACGAGGAAATGAGCTTAAACACCTTCTTATCAGGCCTAAAGGAACCACTTGGGTCCACCATAAGAGCCATGAGGCCAAAGAGGCTAGCAGAAGCACTAAATTTCTGTCTGCAAGAGCAAAACGCTTCTTACTTTCATACGCCTCAAAGATCGTTTTTTCCAACTCCTCAGACTTGTCAACAACAGCACCATTTTCTCCAACCAAACTACAGTAACCCTCAATCATTTTACAATAGCCCACAGCCCTTCAGACAGCATTTCTCTAACTCAAACCCATCATACAGACAACATTTCAATATGCAACAACCAACCGTCAGACAGTTTCCAACTAACCCACAACAAACTTACAATTCAGTTTTAAGAAGTCCACAACCAAATGTAGAAACAACTCAAAATATTAGGGGTCAATCATCTTTTGGGTCACGTATCAGTCGAAATCCAAGCACTCGAAATATTCCTCCTCCCGAACCCATGGATACATTAAGCGCAAACACTTCCAACTATCGCAGTAGAAATAATACTAGAGGCAATCGTTCAACACAGTATAGACCTCAACTATACAATATTGAGGGGAATAATGGTATTAGTAATAAAAACACCAATCAAATAAATGCATACCAATATCCTCCACAATATTGTCAAAATCTGGACTTTACAGCACCACCGAATGGCCAATTAGAAAATGAGATTGACGATCAGAATTTTTGCTTACCAGCCTCGGAGAACCAATAGGGTTTATTGATATAAATAACTTTGACTCACATTTGTTACCATACATTATTATAAATCAATTTAATCATCAGTTAAAGTTCCTTATCGATACTGGAAGTAATAGGTCATTTATCAATCCAGAAATTATCGACGTTCACGAAGTTGAATTAATTAATCCTATAGAGATAAGAACAATTTTTAATACATATTCTGCAAACAAGCAGATACGGCTTCACGGTTTACAAGAGTTAGGCACAAAAAAGGAGCTAGAATTTATCTTATTTAAGTTTCATGATTATTTTGATGGGTTGATTGGTATAGATATTATGAAAAAACTTGGGATGAAAATAGATCTCCATAATTCATTGATAGAAACCGAAAATATTAAAATTAAGTTAAAATATAAGCCTAATCTAGTGTCTAAAGTATACACAGTTCCTTGTCTTAGTAAAGTTGTATGTTATTTACCAGTTGATGTGCAAAATGGTCACATATACATTAAACCAGTTTTAATTCAACCTGGCCTCACAATACCTGAGGGCATATATCAATGTAAGAATTGGTATTCATTCATGGAAGTAATAAATACTTCTGATTCCCCATTGAGTTTTGTGATTGAGCAACCAATAAGGGCCCGATTAATGAATAAAAATGAATACGCTGAATTTCAAAATTTTTCGATAGATTATGATAGAAAAGTAGGAAATAAGAATAGTATTAATCAAGTTATTAAAACCGATCATCTTAACACTGAAGAAAAAGAGGCTATACAAAGGTTATGTAACAAATATGAGAGAATTTTCTTCCGAGAGGGGCAGAATTTAACATTCTCCAATCAAATAAAACATAATATAAAAACAAAAGACGATATCGCTGTCTATACGAAATCCTATCGGTACCCACAAATCCATAAAAAAGAAATTCAGGATCAAATAACTAAAATGCTTAGTCAGGGAATAATTCGCCATAGCTTTTCACCCTGGTCTTCACCAATATGGATCGTACCCAAAAAGAGTGGTAACGAAAAATGGCGGTTAGTCATTGATTACCGCAAACTCAACGAAAAGACTATTGACGATAAGTACCCACTGCCAAATATCACTGATATTTTAGACAAGTTGGGTAAATCCCTTTACTTCAGCACCTTAGATCTTGCTTCTGGATTTCATCAGATTGAAGTGAACTCCCAAGATATTCCAAAAACAGCATTTTCTGTTGACCATGGACATTACGAGTTCGTTCGTATGCCATTTGGTCTTAAAAATGCACCATCCACCTTCCAACGAGTGATGGATAATGTGCTGAGGGATCTTCAAGGGAGAGTGTGTCTTGTCTACATGGATGATATCATCGTGTATTCGACATCACTTCAAGAACACATAGAAAACTTAACTGCAGTTTTCAAAAGACTAGATGAAGCAAATCTAAAAGTGCAAGTAGAGAAATCTGACTTTCTTCAAAAGGAGGTATCCTTTTTGGGGCATTTAGTGACGGCCGATGGCGTGAAACCTAATCCAAATAAAATAATTGCTATTAAGAATTTCCCCATTCCTAAGACGACAAGGCAAATAAAATCCTTTCTAGGACTTTTGGGGTATTATAGGAAGTTCATAAGGGATTTTGCAAATCTAACAAAGCCTTTGACAGAATGCCTTCGAAAAGAAGGACGTATTAGATTGGATGCAAGATATGTTAACTGTTTTGAAACCTGTAAAAACCTTTTATGCAACGAGCCAATTTTGCAGTACCCAGACTTTTCAAAACCATTCAACGTTACTACCGACGCGAGTAATGTTGCAATAGGTGCCGTACTATCGCAAGGACCACTCGGATCGGATAAACCGATTTGTTACGCAAGTCGCACCTTATCCAAATCCGAGCAGAACTATAGTACAATTGAAAAGGAGTTATTGGCAGTTGTGTGGGCTACGAAATATTTTCGGCCATACATATTTGGAAGAAAATTTCAAATAGTTACTGATCATAAGCCCCTCACTTGGCTATTTTCCCTTAAAGAGCCCAATTCGAAGCTTGTACGCTGGAGACTTAGGCTGGAGGAATACGATTATTACGTAACATACAAAAAAGGGAAACAGAATTCGAACGCCGATGCCTTGTCGAGAATTGAACTTAATACACACGAAACCGCGTGTGTAACTGAGAATCTGGATAAAGCGTCTATGCAAAACAATATAGATGACCAAGAAAGTATATCCACCATTCACTCTGCACAAGAGAACCTTGGTGATGGCATTCCTATATCAGAACGTCCAATTAATGAGTTTTCTCACCAATTAATTCTCATTAAAAATAACAACAAATCGAACCTAAATGTAAAATTTCAGATAATTTTCCAAAAAAAGAAAAGACATACCATAATGCATAGTAATATAAGTAATAAAGATATTTTAGTAAATATATTTAGAGACTATGTTAACCCAAAAGGCTTAACAGCAGTTTTGGCGGAAGACGATATATTTAAATCTTTTCAAAATATTTACTCTAAGTACTTTTGCAATTCTAGGATTAGATTTGTTAGATGTAGGAACAAAATTGTAGATGTAACTGAAGCAGATAAACAGGATAAAGTAATTAACGAATACCACCAGAAATCAAATCACAGAGGAATTAATGAGACTTTTGAGCACCTCAAGAGAGAAATGTACTTTCCGAATATGAAAACTCGTATAAACCAATTGATTAACAAGTGTTTAACCTGCCAAAAATTCAAATATGACCGTGATAGACAACCAATAAAATTCGAAATTACTGAATCCCCCTCCAAACCCTTTGAAATCTTACACACCGATATTTACTCAGTTCACAAGGAAAACTTTTTAACTATAATAGACAAATTTACCAAATTTTCTAGTGTCTACCTTTTAAATTCAAGAAATAGTATTAACCTTATTCAATCCTTTAAACATTTTTTTTCACACCACGGGG
Source organism: Brachyopa scutellaris (assembly GCA_949775065.1). Classification (NCBI taxonomy): domain Eukaryota; kingdom Metazoa; phylum Arthropoda; class Insecta; order Diptera; family Syrphidae; genus Brachyopa; species Brachyopa scutellaris. Next base: position 33,165,555 of record OX459112.1, on the reverse strand, counting down.
TCCCCAAGAAAATAGTAACCGATAATGGAAGTGAATTCGTGTCAACAATCTTTAAGGAATTCTTAGATCTTTACGACATAACTTTGCATACAACATGCGCAAAAAGTTCGACGGGAAACTCGCCTATTGAACGTTTTCATTCCACACTAACCGAAATAGTCCGAATCATTTATAATCAAAATAAAAACAAACCTATATGTGAAATAATAAATGAAGCAGTTATTACCTACAATAATTCAATACACTCAGCAACAAAATTGACTCCATTTGAGTTACTTTCTGGCCATTATCACCCTAATATTCCATTCCCCTTAAAAACAAATAATAGAACAGAACAAGACTATCTTAGAGAACACACAAAAACATATGAAGCCCTAACCAAAATAATACACGATCGTAATGTAGCACATAAGCAACGTGTAATTAGTAAGCGTAACGAAACACGTAAGAATCCATCACATTACATTCCACATGAAAAAATATACGAGCTTGACGATAGAAGAAACAAACTAGCACCTAGGTTTCTGGAACACGAAATTTTGAAAAACAAAAAGGTTACCGTAGACACAAATAGGCGTAAGGTTCATAAAGCCAAAATAAAAAAGAAGCGAAAGTTCGTCGACATCTCAGGAGAAATTCAGTGACTTGGGATCACCTGCTGGAGTTAAGTGGTCCGCGAACAAATAAACATTTGTACATATATATGTAACATATTATGTACACATAATGTACAAATGTATAAAACTGGTTGTATATATATATAAAAAAAAAAAAAAAAAAAAAAAATGCTTTCATTTATTTATATAGAGCAGTTGACAGGTCAAACTATATTACTCTTTAAGCTAGCAACTAAGAATATCCCAGTTACTTTTGTTGAAGGTCAAAGCTTTAGTTTTCTTTTTCCTGTTTTTCTTATTCCCCAATTTTTGTTTTCTCTCCTTATTCCTCTTTCCCAATGTACCTTACGAGCGATGAGTATATTTTTCGGTGTTGGACGTGTCATGCAAGTATACTAATTATTTTTGGGAGAATGAACCGTACTACCACTCATCCAGCTATCACATGTACTTCACTCGTTCAGTCCACTCCAAGAGGGGAGGAGTTACATACTCCGCCTAGCAACGTATGCACCATAAACACCATCAGTGCATAGCAACAGCGGAGTATGCACCACGCACAGCTTAATGTACATACTCATACATGCTCCTTACACAACCGCCCAGCACATCGAACCAAGCAACAGCTCTCTGCGCTTAGAGTGCATAGCAACAGCAGAGTATGTACCACGCATAATGTATGTACATAAACGCCACGTACACAAGTGCCCCAAACCTCGGAATTAACATCGGTTTAAGAAGCACCAAAAGCTTATATCACCACGCTCAGAAGCCAGCTCTCCCGCTTTATCAAGCCGCTGCGTGAAGTTAAAGTACAAAGGTCATTCTATGTTATATTCTATGTATTGTATTATGTGTCTTGTCCTATTAAACATATTCATTTTTGTCATTCCAATAAAGATCGTGAAGCTGATTAGTAAATTTTGTGTTTTACTCTTTATATCAGAAACCCATAACTCACGCTCTCCCTCTCATTCTAATTCCTCTTTGGTATGATCAATTACATGATATGGTATGTATATATAGTATGCTTTCTCTTCTTTACTGCCTTCCACTTCCTACCCTTAAAATATTTTGCACAGCGTGAACCAATGAGAAAATTAAGGAGGACGAAAGAGGAGATACCAAATCGCATTGGTGTTTGTAAATCGAGCAAAACATCATCTGCAGTAAAGCAATCGCGACGAGCGGTAAGAACGAATATCTGTAGATATTATATATTTAACAGTACCTACATATGTAGTATGTACATCTACATATAATTATTTGACCAGAACCAGATATGAACATTGCAAAATGCACACCAGCTTGATGCTTAATCAGAGGGGTTCCCATGATACCTATTTTTTGTTTTTCTTTCGTTTTTGGTCAAAACATAACAAAACAATAATTATTCCAAAAACCGTAAGAGAGGCAGATGATGAACTCAATTTCATAAGAGGGGAAATTCGTTTATAGTTATTGGTAAAGTGTATGTCAGGGGAAAACAAACTACATATTCAATTTAGTTCACTGAGGGAGGATCGCGCTGAAAGAAATAAACGAAAAGGGACAACAATATCAGATGCTCTGAACAAAACGGAGTAAAATATCATCAAAATAGATCCCCATAAAGAACCAAGAGAAGAATGAATTCTAAAGCGGAGAAGTATTGAAGAGCGTAGAGAATAATAGATGTAGAAGTAGAAGCAGTAGGTAGACTGTATTATTGAAGCGAGAATGAATTGAAGTATCTATAGATACGAAAGAAGTGCTGCCACTAAGAAAAAAACCCGTAGCAAAAAAACAATTGAAAAAATAAAAAAAGTTAAAATAAAAAAAATATATTAATTCTATGTTTTGTCTTAAAAGTGGAAGGCGGGCGAAGCAAGGCGAGCACGGGTCAGCTAGTTCAATGTATAATTTACAAAAAGAGGTATGAAATCATAACATAGTTGATTATATTTGTAAAACATCATTTAGTAATTCAAATATATAATTTTTGTTCCGTTAAATGTTAAGAGAACAGAACTAACCACCACGGCCACGGCGACCACTACTACGCAATACTGCCCGGGTTCAATTCCAGCCCGGGTTTAACACCTAAAATCTTTTTCACGGTGCCACCTCTTTCGAATATCTGACGAGCAATCAAACAGTATCACTTGTCTATGAGCTTCCCAACTCACCGCGCCGCACAGTGTGCAAGTTTGGCAATCTAGGCGAGCAAAATTATTGCGGGTGCAATATTAAAACTTTTGTTACTTTTTGTAGTTATAACTTTATACCGACATAATATCACAGTCGGATCCTTTTTCCACTAGTTTCGTAGTTTTCTTTCGGTGGCCAAAACCAGTTTTCTTGACTTCTGTTGCTGAGAAGGTCTTTTCGGTTCTTAGATGAATAATAATTACCAGTATCAAACTACATTTGTGGCCTTCCAGGTTTATATTTTGAACTATTGTGAGAAGAACTAGGTATGTATCAGTTACAATATTTGAATACTGAATGCTTCTCTGAAGCCAAGAAGAATTGCACTCTAAAAAGCGACCGATTTTACTTCAATTTGTTAATATACACCTCTTATTGTAATTTTAATGCTTTCTGATGCTTCATAAGGTAGTGGTAAATTGTCCAAAGCTCGCAAAATATTACAAATGATGGCATTGCATCTATTGGAGCTCGAGTTTGTACACCAAACATCGAAAATGAACTGATACGAAATTTCAGAAGTCATTTACAATTATCTTCACTACTTATTCTTTCGCAAAATTTCGCAAAATGTTTTGTGCTTTTTAGATAGCTATGTCCAGCTATACTGCTTATATTCTAGACATCACAAATCAAATGCATTTGTCAAGTGAAATGCAGCGATTTGCATTTGTTGCTTGTGAATTTATACATAGCATTTAACGTCAATTTCGAGATAGTAGGTATACCGTTGCTCCAACACGATTATTTCAAGAAATTCTTTTTGGGCTTTATAGAGGAACTATTTTGTTAATAGAATATCAAGTATTTGTAAACAAATTTAATATTTCGAAAAATCAATTTTGCTCTCCTAGATTGGCAAAATTGCACACTGTGCACCGTTTGGAGTCGGCAAAAAACTGTAGATCCCTTCCATACGTGCAAAAATATAGCACGCACACACATATGGTTGCGAGAAGCAGATCCATGTTCACCCCGAGCTCTAGCGCTACCTAAAGTAAAAAGAAAGCTCACTACAGTCCCAATTTATTTTATTTTTGCAATTTAAAAGCTTTAATAAAACGTCATAAAGCTTGATGGGCTATCTGAGAAAATAGTACCGATAGAACCGATTCCAATAATTCACTAATAGAAAGCTACACAACAGTATGTTTTTTATTTCTACGTTTGCGTACACGGGTGAAGCTGGGCAGGTCAGCTAGTAAAATATAAAGTCGACTGATCTTCTCTTCGGAGGTCTTTCTAACCTCTAAAATGATGTAAGTTTCAGCTAACAAATTTGCTGTTATTAAATTGTTTCTTCAAAGAAAAAAATTGTATGTACAGGAATCAGAAAAATTTCGGTCTGTTTTATCCAAGCTAAAAGAAACAAATTAACTATTTTCCACTAGCCCTAGAGAGGATCCCCTTCAATCGGTCGCTTTCTATATTAACAATGTAAAATATACATACATATGTACATATGGGGAAGAGTGGGCTGAATGCTTTATCTTCAAGCTGAGTAGAGGCACTACGAGTGCAATTAGCTTGCAAAAGGAAAGAAGGAAATCCAGCACCCAAACAAGGACACGCAAATGAGCACGATATAAAATTTTAATCTTTTTTAACACTAAAAGTTTCCCAAAAATGGTTTATTACACTTCAAAGAATAGAATTAGGAAAACTTAAGCTCGTAAAATGCATTGCTTACCCTCATCCCACGATTGCCCCAACTCCCAATCCTAAGCACTATATTATGTTGAATGTGGTATTTTAAATAATAGCCATGCTGTTGGCATTACCCTCCACGCCGCTCTTACCATGCAAATCGTAATTTGAAATTTAATTGTGAATCATTCATGCGAATAAAAGTTAAAAACAAGGAAATGACTAGTCTCCAAAAAACCACCCCAAACCTATCTTAGCCATGAAAGTCGTAAGCAATTTATAACGAAACCACACGGACTCTTGTGTATTTCCCACCTAAGGAGTCAACGCTAAGCTCGCTCAGAGGTGAGTTTCTTCTTCGTTGCATGCATCGCACCGGGCGATTCATTTCATATCTACTCAATCCGGCTCAGTTCACATAACGGTCCCATGTACTCGTATATTATAGGCCTTGCGTACATCTACTTAGGACAAAGGAAGTAGCTTAAGCTATGGTGTTTTGAACTTAACCTTCTTTTTTTTTTGCTTTTCCACCAAACCTCTGCAAAAAGTCATTCTATGCATATTCCTTATTCTCAAGTTCTGTGTCAAGTGTGAGCAGCGGCATAGGAGTAAAAGCTGCGTTAAACTCTAATGTCCCATTAAAGTACTCGTACCACTACTAAATATGCAAGCAAATACCACACCAACAGCAGCAAATATACCACAGGAGTCCTCATCATAAAGGATATGCCACCATCAAGAAACCTCTTTACTTATAAATGTAACCAGAAAACCGCTAAAGTGGGTTGGGAAAAACTACACAACAAATGCACACATACTTTACTCACCAAGTACCACTGCTCCTTGAATAGGGGATCTGGGAAAATATTGTGTGACCCAGCGTCCCTATACTGGATCCTTGGATGTCGTATCAGCGACGACGTTGGTCGATGTACTGCCACTGGGGCATTTATCGGCTGATAGACCACACGTTCGTAGCCCGTTGCTGAGGGTCTCAACAACCCGTACGGATTGTAACCGGCTATAGGTATGCCATAGTCCCGTTTATGGTCGCGCTTGGGACGAAGCTTTTCGTGTTGCTGTTGCATCCATCGGACCTAAAAAAAAAAAAAAACCATATATGTAGTGCAATACAAATAATGTGCTGAAAACCGGCTTTGACAAAGTTCCACAACCGCAGACTGCCAGCCTAATTATTTGCGAATACACAAAAGGAAAACAGGCAAAAAATAAAAACAACCAGGACGAATCATTGCCGCGAGAGTGCTTCTTTTGCGTTTCGTCCTGAATTGCACAACGTCCGAGTTTGTAAACACAAAGCGGCAAAGGGGGATTTAAAAAAAAAATAATAAGCCTGGCAGTTCGAAATAAAGGACTTCTTCAAAAGCCATAAATGGCCAAATGGATTGACAAGTTGCTTTGTCACGTTGTCCTGTATTATTCCTTGCCTACGAGTATACTCTTAGTGCTTCTGGAATAGTGTAAATAATGTACACTGTGTCTGTCTCAGCTTAAGTATACTTCAGCAACAATGTCCGTCACCTAGTCTAGTGAAAGGATGACAGTGTTGCATCAGGAATGGAGGAGTTTCATTCCACTTTGAGATTCAGATTGAACGGTGTGAGCGTGGGAAAATCTACATTACACAAGACGTATACGAGTATGAGTGTTCGAAGATAGAGACGTTGTCTGTGACGGTACTGAAGTGCATTTCATTTTTAATGTGGCTTTTAGTCCATGATGTCGTTCGAGGATTTTATTACTCGTATTCGAAGGAGTGAGAGAGATTTATCTTCCTTTATTTTTCTAATCGCGTATCTGGTGCAAGGAAATTGTTACTTACCTCGGGCTCTGATTTTAAGGCGTTGTGGTGTGAATCACTGGTGCTCAGCGAACGCTTTGAAATGTGTCGGTGATGGAATAGGTAGTAATCCTTCAAGCTGCCGATCTGAAAATGGAATAAAAAAAAAATGGTTGTTGAGTGTGAGAAAAGGATCACATAATGTCTTTGTTTTAAAAGCGGAAATGGAAAAAGCAATTACATTGTTTTTTTTTATGATGGAATGCAAAGTGTTTGTTACACGTACGGAAATGAACTCGTACCAGAAGGAAAGCATTGTTTGAAAGCTTAGTCCTTTCTGACAGGTGGATGAGTTTGAGTTCTTATAGTTGACATGATGGAATTTTGTTTTTCTTCATTCAGGATTTAAGAAGATTTGGAGATGGCATTCGTTGTGAAGTTAGAATGCATTCCAGGAAATCGTAGATATGAATGAAAAAAGAAGATAGTTTTTCCTATGGCCTGCACATTTTAAGAGCTTTCAGCGTGCACATTGCAAATATGAACTCCTTACAAAATTACTTAGAAATTGTAGGTTAGGGGTTATGAGGCTGAGCCGTCATAAAATACAGGGCACCATAATGAGCCCGTCGCTATGTCCAGAGAAACCAAAACATTTCCCTGCAAAATTTCAAGATTTTATTGTGGTCAGTTTGGACAGCCTTTTTCAGTATATTAAAGAAGTAATTTTCGTTAAAAATTTCTTTCGAGAACGAGCAATTGCCTGACAATCACAAAGGATATGATCGATATCTTCCGATGTACCTATGTCATTGCAATATCTGCATTCGTCCGTGTTTGAAAGACCCATAATTTTGGCATGTTTCTTCAAGAGACAATGCCCGGAGAGTATTCCTATTAGATTTCTTAACCTTGCTCTACTCAGTCCAAAGATAACCCTGGTCCTTTTGCGGTCTATGGCCGGGCAAAGAGTCTTGGATACCCTATGTCGCCCACTTCCTTGTAAGCTCATCTGCAAGCGACATCCTTTTACAATTGCCGATTTAACGGTACACGATTCTAGTGATCTAAGCGCGGCCTGACTGTCGAATGATTTTCCTTATAGTTGCTTCGTGCTTATTGCTTTTTTTACAAGCTTTATATTAACTTCACTTTTGTGAGGGCGGAATCTGGGAATCGATTTTACACCCACTTGCGGAAATCCGATCATCCTGAAATTTTGCACACGTATATAGTTCCGAAGACAATTCACTATGGGTTATTTGATGACGTTGTAAGTCCAATATGGCGGACGCTTTTTAAACTTCAATTTCTGTGAGGGCGGAATCTGGGATTCGATTTTACACCCACTTCCAGATATCCGATTATGCTGAAATTTTGCGTATCCGGTGACAACTCGATATAGTATATTTCATGATCTTTTAAATCCAATATGGCGGAGGCCCAAAGATGGTGGATTACCGTTACCTTCCCGCCCTCCTAAATACGGGTATCAAATGAAAGGGCTTGGCAAGTAGAATACAATACGGTATAACGTCATTAAAAATTCAATATGGCGGACCTACCATCTTAATATGGGTATCAAATGAAAGGGTTTGACAAGTAGAATACGATTAGCTAAGTGATCTGATTCTAAATTCAATATGGTGGATGCCATAAGATGGCGGATTACTTTTTTCTTCACAACCTGCATGACATGGATATCAAAAAGAAGGGTTTGACGAATAGAATCTCAAACAATATAGTATATTTTATGACGTTGTAAATCTAATATGGCGGACGCCATAAGATGGAGGAATACCGTTATCTTCACGACCTCCTTAATATGGGTATCAACTTAAAGGGATTAACAAGCAGAATTAGACTAGCCAAGTGACGTCATTCTAAACTCAATATGGTGGGTGCCCTAAGATGGCAAATTACCTTTTTCTTCATAACCACCATGGCATGGGTATCAACTGAAAGGGCGAGTAGAATCTCAAACATTCTGAATAAACTTTCTCATATCCAACCCACCCAAGCTAAAATAGTATAGACGTAAACTTGTAAAAAAAATTCAGATACTAAAAAGTAGAAAATAAATATGAAGATAAAAAAAAACATTTTTTTAAAACAAGCTTTAATGAACTAAAAAGTAAAAAAATAATTTTTTTCCGAGTCACCAATGTGTGAGGCGTGTACGCTTGAACGCTTTTAGTGGTCACGTCTCACGCTTGTAAGCGTTTAAGCGTTTGAGCTTGTTCGCGCGTGTACGCTTGTACGCTTTTAGTAGTCACGTCTCCACGAGTGTAGGCGACAAAAGCTATAACTAAAGGGTGATTTTTTAAGAGGTTGAGAACTTTTTTTAAAAAAAAAACACAAAAAATTCGAAAAAATGAATGAAATATTTATTTGAATCGATAGTTTGAACCTTGCAATTTAATGTTTAAAGATAATTTCATGTAAATGTTGACCGCGGCTGCGTCTCAGGTAGCCCATCCGCTGAGTCCAATTTTGGCATACTCTTTCACACATATCGGCCGGTATCTCACGAATGAATGCATGGATGTTGGCTTCCAGTGCGTCAATCGAAGCGGGCTTGTCCCTATAGACATTAGCCTTGACATACCCCCACAAAAAATAATCTAATGGTGTCAAATCGCACGATCTAGGCGGCCAATTGACCGGCCCGAAACGTGAAATTAACTGTTCACCAAACTCGCCTCGCAATTGCGCCATTGTTTCGCGTGCTGTGTGGCATGTGGCACCGTCTTGTTGAAACCACATATCATGCAAGTCAAGAACTTCCATTTCGGGCAAAAAAAAGTGCTGTAACAAAGGCCTAACTGCTGGGAACGGCGCCGAATCGACATTTCGCGGTCTTCTGTCACACTAGCTGATACGGCCGCAATATTTTCTTCACTACGCACAGTACGTAAACGTGTTGGTGGTTTAATGTCCAACAAAGTAAATTTGGTGCGAAATTTGGTCACAATCTTCCGAATAGACTGCTCAGAAGGTCAAGAATGCCGATCATAAAATGGAAGCAGCGCGCGATGAACATTTCGAACCGAGCACGAATTTTGATAGTAAAATTCAATAATTTGCAAGCGTTGTTCATTTGTAAGACGATCCATGGTTAAATTGCAAACCAAACTGAAGCTGTTTGACAGTGACACAAGGTACTAAACACACGTCAGCTGTCAAAACCAGTGTTGCCAAAACCAAACCAGCTAAAAAATCACCCTTTAGTAGTCATTTGAAGGGGGTATTGTGCGGTTGGTTTACCAGATTTAAAATAACTTTGATAATGGCTCTTTCGAAAAGTGAATTACTGTTTTGTGCAGAAAGTACCTATCTTAAAACAAAAGGGATTATATTATGTTACTGCTGGGATCTTACCACTGACAGTAGCGGTAGATAGATGTCGTGGATACGCGTTGTTTCGACGAATGCTTAGCTTTCACGCTAGTTTTGTTTATGTTGAGTGTGGTGTTTCTTTTGTATACTATTATCATTGACAGTTTGTTACTTGGGAAAGACGACCTGAATGCTGTAGAGTAGATGATTCTTCTGGTAGTGAGAAAGAAGATAATCTGGAGAAAGAGGATATGAAAAATAATACCCAAGGCGATACAACACTAGTATGTATGTATGTGCTATCGGACATATTAGGTTTCACGCGTCGAGGTAAAGATGTGCTTACTACTAGCGAAGAGCATCCTGAACCGTCTTTGGAAGCTCATAATTCAAAAATAAAAAATTCTTTGCTCAAAATTCAACATAATGTTCATATGTAATGTACACAGGCATTTGCGGTTAACATAAAATCGATTTTAGCATAACATCCATAAAGAAAACTGCGATTATTTTCATTTTACTAAAAAAATAAATGGTTACTTTTAGTTTCTTTTTAATTTTTTTTTTTTAAGTTTGTCAAGGCTTGTCCATTTTGATACCAAATATATGTGTTCTTACTAAAGACTGTTAAGTAATAAAAATAAAAAAATATAGTCAATGAAAAAATCGTTATTCGTTTCGGGAACGCCTTCAGTAATTTATTAAACCAAAGAACAACGTTCGCGCTTGTATGCTAAAATATCAAATGATTTTGATCTAAAAGCTTACTAGCGCGAGCACTCCTACAAGCGTACAAACTTCAAGCGTGAAACGTGACCAATACATTCAGTAGCCGTACTATTTGATATACTAGCGTAAACGCGTCAACAAGTGAACACGCTTACTAGCGTGAGACGTGACCACAGCCTGACTATAAATTAAAGCTTGGGGCACTCAGGCTCGAGGTAAAATTTGGATAAATGACGATGACGAGGTCTAACTAAACAGTAACAGTGACACAAAATGTGTTCTGCTAATTCTTCGTCCGTCCTCGTTGCACACCGCGTATGTGTTGTCTTGTGCCTGAGCGCCCCAAGCTTTAATTTATAGTCCCACATTGGTGACTCGGAAAAAAATTATTTTTTTACTTTTTAGTTCATTAAAGCTTGCCTTTAAAAAATGATTTTTTTATCTTTGTATTTTTTTGTTTATCATTTTTTCCACTTGTGAACAAAATCGCAACAGCTTTACAACTTAACATGGCACTCTATAAAGGGAGACTCAAGTTCTCCTATCGTTTTATTTTCTATAAGTAAACCGAAAATGTAGTAAGTATAATGCCCGAAGTTGCCCTATTGCTTTTCCATTTACTATTCTTAAATTATTACACATCTCCAACATCAGGCTTTTAGCTTTATACCAGTCTAATAAATCTTCTCAATGCGCACCTCACACACAAATTGTGTCTCTAAACTTCTTCCACAATAATAACCTATCGAGCAATCGGCATTCGTTATTCATATGAACGAGAATGCATACAGTTGTGAATAAGGATACTTTTGCATTCATTTGGTCATCCCATCAAATTGTTCTTGGGGAATAAGAATTGTTTTATTACCCAAACAATCAGTTTAGTTGCATTGAAACCAAACCCGATTGTACGTGAGCTTCAATTGAATCATATCTAATCTGCACGGGCGGGCACCTCGCTCCCCCGCCACCACCCCCCCGTCGGCGCTTTTAATAATCAACTTTCAGGCAACGGACAACGAGAGTCCGTTGGTGCGTTTTTTTTCTTCTTTAAAGGACTAACTTTTAAGCGAACATATGTTGAGAAGATACGACGAGCAGGACCGACACATGCCGTGCACAACCATTACAATCTTACTATTGCTGATTTCTGATTGCAACGTGATCCTCTTGGGGATGCGATTTTCTGATTTCTTTGGTCAACAACAAATCCTGGCACGTTGCTATTTGCTGTGTGTTTGTATGGGGGGTTGGCTTGCCTACCTTCTATGCTGCGGGGATTCTTTTGTTAGTTTGGCTACTTGACCGTCAGCTTCTCATAGCTTTTGCTGGTTATAAGGTATGACTACTTTAGCGATTGTATCCTGGAGGTCCATGTTTTCTTCTGGTTAAATCGAAATGATTGCCATATTCCCCTGCTGCAATTCCAGTTCTAGCTACCATTTCTCACTCCACGAACAAGGATGTGCATAGAATTCATTTCGTTTAGCACAACTGAGCAGTTTCACTCACTACTGGCGAAGAATACGAAGTGCGGTTGGAAAGTTAGAGATTGGAATATAAAGGAAAAATCTTAGTCCAACACGAGGGATCATTTATCCTTTCTGTACGGATATAATATATGAGTTTGTGTGTGGGTGTGGGCTATCTATATCCGACCGCCAAAATACGAGAAACTTTTCTCAAACATCGAATATGGATGAAAACTTATTTTCTCCTTTGCACCACATGGCCTTGTGGACACTTTTGTAATATGCTGTTATTGGCAAGCACTCACACATACGAGAAGTACATGTATAGCGTTTAAAGTTAAAATGGGAAAGAAAGTGCTAAAAATGACTGTGTTTGTCTTCTTCTTATGGTTCCGTGATTTGATGTTTGTTAAGTTCAAGGAGGATGCATCTCCAAACCAATAGATAGAAATGAAATTAACGGTAGATAGGATGAGCACATAGTGTAGTCCAGGAGCGGCGGCGGTGGCTTTCCATTCAGACACACTTGAGATGGATCAATTGCGAAAGGATGCATTGGTGTTGCTGTTGCACGTTTCGTTTGAATTTGATTCGCTTCAATCAGAAAAAGCATTAAAACTGGTGAGCGGGCCACCATTTTCTATTTTCTTTTTCAGTTTATTTGTAGAATGAGTTTGTGAGCAGGGTACGTGCCAACGAAATCAAATAAACGATTGTCCTCGAGCAATTACGTTCTGGGTTCTTCTGCTCCTTTCTTCGCAGTTTTGATGTATTTATACCTACACACATGTACGAGTGTGTATGCGTGAAGATAAGTAAGTTGATATTGAGCATAGAGATGATGATAAAGTTTTTGGCATTGGGATTTGATTAAATGTTTGAATGAAACTTGGGGGATACTGTGCTGGAAACCAGAGTAAAGTAATGTAGATTTTTTGTGTGTATATTCAAGGATTTAAGGAAAAAGGAAGTAAAACTCACAGTGTACCACTTAATTTTTGCTTTTCCCGTAGTAAGTGAGGGATTCGGATTTTATTTTAATTAAAATTAGATTGGATCAAGTTATGGAGTATCATGTCTTTTTTGCAAGCATTCAATAGGGCACTGAACTAAATTTAGGTCAGGTTTTTTTTTGTGGGTGTTTTTGGTTGTTGTTGTTTTTCATTGAAATTTAAGAATGAAGTTGTTCTTCTTTTGGCGTTTGTATCATATTGCGAGTGTTTTTATAGAAAGAGGATTTAAACGTGCTTTTATAGAATGGGATTCACCAGTTCCGTGGAAAGGATTCCCATTTTTTTTTTGCTGTTGAAACAATCGTTTTTATTGCATTAAAAGTAATTTGAAGTAAATTAGTTCTGCCAAAAAAGAGGAAATGAGCACCGTGGTGTAGTGGCAAGTGCGTTGGACTACTACGCAATGGTGCTCAGGTTCCATTCGTGCGAAAAAAAATATAACACGCACACACAAATGGTTGCGAGCGTCATCTAAAGCGTCATCTAAAGAAAGAACTTACTTACTTTCTTAAATATATGTATATGTACGTAACGTACACATTGATGAAATCGTGCGAGAAGTAGGCCCTGGTTCGTCCCGAGCTGTAGCGTCATCTAAAGAAAGAACTTACTTACTTTCTTAAATATATGTATATGTACGTAAGGTACACATTGATGAAATCGTTAGGTTTGCCAAAAAGACCAAACGATTTCCCGATCACAGCCCACCAAGAAAACTATTGAACTATGATAGCGTGGGGAACACAACGGGCTAAACTTAGGCCTACGTGACAGCTCGTAGCTCCCCCTTTCCAACCAACCAGCTAGGTGGATCCACTTGCCTTCTGGATTGAACTGGATCTGAAATGCTCTTATTACCTTCTGTCGCTACAAAGGCTAAACATAACCACGACTATTGATGCCATCATAGGACACTGACTTATTGGCAAGCATGCAACTTGGCTTGACGTTCTTTCAAATGACTTCTGTAGAAGTTGCAGAGACGAGGAAGAGGGATAAAGTTGAATCGATCTCCTCTGTTCATGCCTAGCTCTTTCCTGTTATAGAAAACTGTACGAGTATGTTTTTAGGGTAATACGGGTACGGGGCCATTATAAGTTCGCTCTAACTCTAAAATGTCTGTGACGATAAAAACATCAAGAACCGTTCGAGCTAGGAACTTCACATTTGGTACACTTATACATTACGGTGATCCACATATTTAGCAGCCCTATTATGGTTAGCGAATCGAACGTTCTATATGAAGCGAACTCTTTTGCAAATCACCCGTATCGCGGTATTATGGTTAGGGAATGCTTCATTCGTCTGTGAAACAACTGCTGCAATAACAAAAAGCAAATTAAATGACAGTTGCATCTAAAACATGATACCACAATACGGGTGATTCGCAAAAGAGTTCGCGTCATACCGAACGTTCGATTCGCTAACCATAATAGGTGTATAAGACTTATCACTCAAAAATATTGTGATTCAACTATACAGGGTGGGTAAAATGTAATCTTGGGAAAATTAAAGACTATCCGAAATTATGCTGTCATAAAAAAAAAATAAAAATAAAATAAAAATACGGATTTTGCCAGGAAACGAACCTGAGATCTGAACTCAGTAGTACAGCGCAAATAAGGTTAATGGACGCGCTACAAACTTTAATGTTTATTCAATTTCTCTTAGTAAATATAAATAATATTACTTATGTATTATAAGTTTGTTAAGTGAATATAGAGGTGGGTCGTTCTCTGATCTCTGTTCCAATAGAATTGTCAGTACAGGGAAGATAGGATGTTTGCCTCTCAGTCTGGTTGCAATAGCTTGCATAAACTTGTCCCTTTTTTAAGCTCTGACTGGGTTACCGTAGTATGCATAAGAAATCGCCGCAAATCGGAGAGCAATACCTGTAGGGCTACCATTTGCTAATTCAAAAACAGCACAAATTATTGAACACCATCAACATAATTGTGTACAAAGTAAATAGATACCACCTCGTAGATAGATACCACCTCGATTTCAATGAAATTTAAGTATGATGTTGAAGGCATATTTTCGAGTATTTTAATGTATGAATGTAACCTGTCGAAAACGATTAGTTTACGCGATATAAGCTAATACTCAGAAAAAATTACTATTCATTTCCGTACACAACATCCTACTTATCTAGATGTAAATTAATTGGCCTTCAGCAACTTGACATACGCCGCAAGTATTTCCCAATAATTTTTATACGGGATGTATTAAATTCCCATATTAACTGTCCATTCCTATTATCATGAATAGATTTGTATGTTCCTGGTAGAGATCTACGACTCTGTAATCTATTCCGTGAACCCTTTCACAGAGTCAACTACGGACTAAATGAACCTCTTACTAGATGCCTAAGAGAATCAAACTTAGTTTGTAATTCTATTGATTTTCATCAAAATTTGAGTAGGGATACATTTGAAATTAAAGTATTGAATATTATAACTGCTCAAGTAATAGATTAAATTAAAATTAAATTTGTATTATTATGATTATTAAATTGTTACACTTATATTCAATGTTATTATTCTGTAGTCTATAAGATATTATATGTAAATGTGTATCTGTTTGATGTAAATAAATAAATAAATAAATTTACCTCGCGCAAACAAAACCTTTATTAAAAAGCACAAACAGCGAAAAATTGTTTAACTACATTTTAATTGACTCCCGGAAAAATAACAAAATAAAAAACACAAAAACCAAGCGGCAACATCCTCACATACTCAAATTAATTTATTGGCTTTCAAAGCACAAAATACCAAAGTTCTTTGACAAAAACCACAGAAAAAGCTGTAAAGATTTGCTTCGACTTAATAATTGGTTGATGGCGGGTATGCATAATAATCAGTGTACCGTCCCGTCGATTGTGTGTCCGGCTGGTTATGGTGGGATGTTTGTGGATTTGAGGAAAATTACGAAAGCAAAACGTGTGGAAGTCAGTGGTTTGATTTTTTTTTTGTGGCAGTTTTCCGAATTGAGTGCCATGAAAACATGAACAGGCACCATTGGTTAAAAAAAAGCTCCCCCATAAGGCCTGTCCTGTACTGACTATTGTACCTACTACTCTACAAATAACAGACTACATTTCATCACAGAGATCTATAGCCAAAAAATCTAGTACATAATTTTGTTTTAACCGTAGGACAAGATGTCTTCGAATGCCATTTTTCTTTTTCTTTTCGAATTACTTAACATTATTTGAGACAAGTGAGAGTAGAGTTCCAGAAAAGTAAATCAATATTCTGTGGATTTATACCTTCCTGTTCGCAAGAAACATATGTATTTCAAATTTCTATATAATTTTATAAGTAGCCATTTGGTATGGTAAAGGACACATTAAACAAATAAATAAATAAATTCTTTTAACATCATTGATAATGAATGTATCCATTTAGTAGTCATTTAGGGGTAACGAAAATATTGAAATCTACTTAATGCCATTAACGTGCTAATGAAATGTATAAAGCCCTTGAATTTTGTATGCAGCACTTGCCAAAACCCTCGCTATAAACTTTTAATATTTTTCGATTTTACTCTAGGACCATGCCATAAAAAAAAAATTCTTTCACAGTCCACTTTGCCAAAGATTGCCTTACATAATTTAAGCAAATTTGTAGTGCGCAACACAAACAACCCGGATAATCTTCGCTACCCGCGCCAATCCGTCGCCAATATTACATAAAGTATCGCTGAAACATTCCGTTCACAGTTGCTTTTCGGGAATCAGCTCATCAATCATTCATCAAATCCGACCGGGTACCCAAAGAACGAGGAAAAAATAAATCTCATATTTCCAAAAAAAAAAAAAAAAAAACTCCCATCAGAAAACACGAAATCACACAAATCATTTGAAGGACGAAAATCCATTAATTTCATCCCCGAAAAATTAATAAAATAAACTTTTCCGTACGTCCTTCCTGCGAAAAAGAGAAGTGGTTCTTAATTTTTACCCGCCCACCTACGGAAACTCCATCGAAGCACTCGACTCCTAGATGTCGACTTAATCGTTCACTTAGGCAAACAAAAATACGTTTAGCCTAAGAGGAAAGCCGTTTTAAATGCGAGTGGGGAAAGGAAGCGGCGGCACCCAATGTCCTGACAAATTTAAGGACAATTCTCGGTCAAACAAATGGAATTTCAGGTTTTTCCATTTTCCTTATGAAGAAGAAGTCACGCGTCCTTTGTGTGTGGGATGTGGAGACGAAGACATCAGATGCCTTCCTTTCTGTTCTCCTTCCATTGTCTGTGATCCTTTTTCTCACAAAGGATAGAACTAAAGAATGAATTATGAAGAAACCCAGCACCGAATAAACAAGAAATGCCAGAATGGTCCTTTCGTCAGCAGGAATTCACCATCGCTGTCGGTGTACTAGTTGGTTTTTCATTTATCATTTCGGGCTCTCGACGACATCACAGCAACAGGATATACGATGACGACGACGACGACGGAAAGAAAAACGTGAGTGAGTTTCAGTTCCTTTTTTTGGGATGGCACACAAGTATTTGCAGCGATTTAACTTTAATTAAAAAGGAGAACACTAATTTATCAAAAGCCAAAAATCATTATTATCCTTCCAATCCGCGGAGGTAGGGGGTTGGACCCAAGAGATACCGACCGGCGGCCGTTTGCTGATGTAGCAACAATGAACGTAGCTTTAGAGTTTGAATTTTGCAATTTCAAAATACGAGCCAGAGTTGCATTGCAAATACCCAGGGCGCGGCGCGGCGTTCGTGGATCCTTGTAGGATGAAGAGTTGACTCATAAATAAAATCTGAAAGATATTAATGATTCCTATAATGGACGTGCTGTGTTGCAGTCCATTTGAGTGAGCTTAGGAAAAAGCTTTTAATTTCACACGATTTTTATTAAGTTTTTTTCTCGTGATCGTTTCTAAAAATTGTAATTGAAAGCGGGACACCGAAAGATAGGATATTGGAGTTTTTCGCTGTGAAACCGAAAATCCTCTGTCACGACATTGATTTATTTATTATTTACGAGTAGTTGGGAGTGTGATTTTTTAACTGCGGTAAATTGATAGTGCATATCTGGAAGTGGGCGAAGAACTTTGATTCAGGTGCAGCTCAGCTATACGGGCGTTTTACTGCTTTTATTTGAAATCTTTTTATCTATTCACGTGTTTTTTTTTTGCACTATCAGGATTCAGCTGGAATATGGATTATAAAAGTTATAATCGTCTGACGACGTCGTCGTTTCGACGATTGTATTGCTTCGTGTAGCACATAAATATTTGAATCGTCTGGACGACGTCGTTTAAACTATTCAATTAGTACTTCGTATAACCGGTCCCATTTTCAAGTTGATTTGCTTTACTAATCGTCGAAATTCTATAATTTGGTTTCAGAAAATGCACGAGTGATTTCTGAAAAACAAATGCATCCGCATTGCATGATGCGAAATTTTGGGCCGGAGGCTTTATCAGCACCATTCTTCCTTGAAAATGCAGCTGGTTAGAAATTACTATTAATGGTGCTCGCTATTGCGAGATGATGATCTAGTTTTTAGCACCTAAATTGCTAGGTATGGATGTGGACGACGTGGTCTCAACAAGACGTTGCCACATGCCATATATACCGAGAAGCAATTCGATTATTGCAGCGGCCATTTCCTGGTCGTATAGTTTCCCGTTTTAGTGCCGCCCAGACCATGTGTTTCAACGCCGTTGAGTAAATTGAGCGCTGTATGAACCCATTTACGCTGAACTGTCAGAGAAAATTTCGACCAAAGCACAGCAAACCCGTGGAAGCCATTTTTTCGATATGCTTGTCGTTCAGACTCCTTCTTAGCAGGACCCGGCGTCCCTCAAGGGAGCCACCTAGGTCCACTTTTATTTATTCTTGCTATCAATGATGTTCCATCAATCATAAAACATGTCACCCTCTCACTATTTAACAGTCTTGTCCGTCCTCTAATCGAATGTGCTTCGCAAGTATGGACGCTTCATTCGATTCGCATTGAAAGGTCTTCCCTGTGACGATCCTTTTAACCTCCCCCCATATTTGCATCGGATAAAACTGTTGCAAATACAGCCTTTGGCTCAAAGAAGGGTCAATAACGATATCATTTCTATGCATCAACTGATCTCAGGTCTGAATGATGCACCTGACCTATTATCCTGTTACGGATTAAACTTTCGTGGGGGATCGCATTACCTGTGTAGTATAGAGTTACTGCATGTTCCTCATCACAGAACAAATTACGGGATGAATGAGCCTATTAGCCGCATGAGTAAAATCTATAACTTAAATGTAAACATTCTTGACTTAAATCTTAACAAAATTACACTAAAAAATGTACCTATTGCGTTATGTAGTTCCTCGAACATTAATTCTAATTTGTATATTTGTTCTTCTATTTGTTTAATTATTGCTAGTGGTAGTGTTGAAATGTAACGTAGTCTAACCACTAACACCAGCACTAAATGTTGAGCCTGTTGATGCATATTTTGCCCTGGAAAATTTCTGGTTATGGCTGTTGTTTGTATTAAGCACACCATGACACAGATCTGATAGTGTTTAAAAAAAATACCATACTCTGTGATTCAATAAAAATATGAAAAACCTGTATTTTCTATCCAAATTACTTCCTGCTTGAATTTTATGACACCATTTATACATATGTACACGAGTACTATAGAAATATATTAGAAGAAAATAATTTGTTTTCCCTTAAAATTGCCGGCAGGCGAAGCAAGGCGAAGACGGGACAGCTAGTAGTACATAAAGCTTAGCACTAGCTTACCACGCAGAGTTTGTGAGTTCGATTCCCACCTAGGACTCGGTTACTTAGTGGATCCGTTCGGCAGTACGAGTGATCAGTATTGACGACTATCGAAATACTCGTATGACCTTAGTTGAACTCATCGAATCCGCGCAGCAATCACTTATATCGTGCCATTATAAATGGCAGCAGTGTTAATAGGTTCGATTAATTATAAGTGCGACATTAAGCTGACAAATGTCCTATTACGTATATCGATTGTGCTCCATATTTCCAATCAATAGAATTATTAAAATCACCGACTTATTCATATTCAGTCTGGCAGTGCTCTTTCGTCAAGATGTTAGACCAATTCAAATTACTCCAAATGGAATTTTTATTTTATTGTTATACAATGAACAGTCGGACATTTCGTAAAGGTGTTGTGTTCTTAACCGCTCTAAGCACATGTTTGTTATTTTATGAACTTAAATTCGGTATGAAAATTGAAATGGTAATACTAATCAATTACACAGCGTACGTGTTTTGTCCATTTTACGTTAGCCTCGCTCCAAAGGATGAAAGGGATCAAACACAATTTTGGAGTTCTCTTAACCGTCATTTAAAGAGTGTCACCAAAATGACTCAAAAGGACATACCGCTCAATTATTGCTTAATTTTATCAGTGATTTTGAAGTTTTTGGCAATAAACGCATTCAACAGTTCTCTGTGTTGGGCAGTTCGGCATAGCTACTTCAAGATTTTTGGCATGTTCATAGTTGGCAGTGGTCTGCAGTTAATAGTGAATATAAGTGTGCTGCCAATGCACATCACATCACTATATATGTGTTCGGCGCTGTTCTACATTCAATGGCTGTACTGTGACTTAAATACCATGCTCAGTAAGTTGATACGAGAATTAAAATTTAACGAGCTGAATAGCATACAATGGCGGTTCAGATTGAAAGAACATCACCGGGGAATTGTAAAAGTGCGGTTGGTTGCGAAGCGCCTGGAAAGGACGAACTGGCTTTTGAGTGATTTTAGTAAATTCGTTGAAATTAAACTGAGTTTCATCTTGCTGGGTCTATATTTAAGTATGTGTACATTCCCAATGTACACATATTTGGATCTAATGTCAGGTATTTGTATACTTCACTACACTACGATATGTTGGGATATTTTCCTCATTGCACTTTATTATAAGCGGTTAGCCAAGGAATTGAAAAGGACCCCGTTTCTGATGTACATTGAAGGATTTAGAAATGTCGAACTGGACAAAGCGGTATGTTAATCTTTTCGTTTTCGCGAATTTAAACAAAAATAAATATATTTATCTTTTATTTTAATTCCAGTTTGAAGCACTATCACAGCAAGCCAATATTATTCAGTCGCAGATATGGAAGTTTGCAGATTTATGCAAATCCATTGGTAGACTCCTTTTACTGTATTTTATTCTTTTTTATTATTACTTCTGAAGGCAGTTCTTAGATAAACTTCGTTTTTAACCATTTTTTAAATTATTTTCTATAGAACTATTGACTTAAAAATAAAATATCTTGAAAGCAAAAAAGTGTATCTAATTTATTTAAACGCAGTTAAAAAATTTAAGGTGTTTTCTTAAATTCTCGATAAATGATTTCCAAATTGGAGATAGACCCTTGCTGTAGAACGATTTTTATCTTAAAATAAACCCAAGAATCAGTTGCCAAAGTCTTGACATTTAACTTGGAAACACCCTGTATAATATAGGTACTATATACAGTCGAACCCGAATAATATCACATCGCTTAGAAGCACAAATCGCTTTATATCACAAAATGTTGAAGCCAGATGTCTTTTTTACATAATTCATATTGGAATTAAACCTCTTTATAGCATCTCGTTTAATATCACAACCCGCATAGAGTCATTCAAAAATAAGCCTGCCAAAATAATTTCTTAGTAAATTTTTCCGCTTAATATCACACATTATTATAGAAAATGCAGTTGCAACCCATATTGGCATGGAAGTATAATTTTATGTGTAGTCAAAGCTAATACAATGTTCGAAATGGAGCGCTAATATAAAAAAACAGCAACAAGTAATCTACTGTGTAAACCCAAAGCAATAACATTCCTGGGTTGTTGATTGGCACTACAAGTCTACAATGACAGTACGTCCGTTCGCGTACGTTCCCAAAACTACGCAAATCTACGAAAAGTTACGAAAACGCGTTCCTTTACGCAAAAATTTCGTAAATTTTCGTAAAAGAGAGTGTAAGAAATCTCCCCAGGTTCCGAATTTAAGCACAAGGAATTTCTTGGGGCAGATTACACGAAAACTGTCAAATCACATACATTTTGCATTTTTTGTTGTTCAACGCGTTCGTTTAATGTTTCGTAATTTTTCTATCTTTGAGAGAATTTCACAAGGCACGTATTGGTGCAAAAAGTACGCGAACGGACCTAGTGACATTGACATTGACACTTCTTTGAAGTGCTTTTCATTTATTTCACAATTTGAATAAAGTAAAGTTAACCGATGCTAATTTCCGTGATTTTAGTTTTACTTGGCTATGTTCAGGTAAAAGACAAAGTATGAACAGGAAGAAATGGCTAGAGGAACCGCTTTTTAAAAATTGGCTCACTGAAAATCCAGACAATTTTATGGAATCCAAAAGCGTTGTTCGCAAGTACAACTTCTTCCAGTAAACCCTAGGGCACAAAAAAAAGAAAAGATCCGTTCAAAAGTCCACCGTGATTTGAAACGACTATACCTACTTGAGTTTCACTTTACATTCTATGTGTATTTTTTTCTTAGGACTGTCACTTATTGGGTTCTTGTTTGCAATATCAAATTCAAAAAGATTTTGTTGCTCTCTGAATAAAAAATGTTTAGATTCTAATCAGAAATCAACAGGATGAACTAATGTGCTTCATATACTGTTAAAAATTTAGTTATATTTCCTTTCCCGATAAGAGCACAACCCGCTTATAGTCACAAAGTTCGGCTGCCCGGTTGATGTGACTATATCCGGGTTCGACTGTACATATATTTATATATATCACAGAAGAGGATAATTTGATTAAGTTAATAAATAATATAAATAATATAAATAATAAATAAGTATATAATATAAAAAATAGATGAATAAATAAATAAAAAATAACATAAATAATAAATAATAATAAATAAATAAATTAATAGAAAACAAATAGATTAACAGAAAAAATAAATTTATATATATATCAAAGAAAAGGGTAATATGTTTGACAAACAAAATAATACTTAAGTTAATAATTAATATAAATAATAAATAAATAAACAGAAAATAAATAAATTTAAAAAAAGGTAAGAAAGAAAGAGGTAATAACTTTGCAGAAAACAAAAAAAAAATAATTTAATAATATAAATAATAAAAAACAAAATTATTACAAATAAATAAATTAACAAAAAAAATGAAATTTATCTGAAGGCAAGAATTGGTAACTACACACCATTGTTGTTACCGCCTGTTAAGTACATATTGAAGATTTTAAAATACTAACTCGCAAGCTTTCAGACTGGATCTCCATAATAGCAGAAATAGATACATTCATAGGGAAAATGAACTCAACGCTGGATTCTATGCCAACCTAAAAAGTCTAAGTATAGCAACATCTCTATTCTTAAAATGAAATCAATTAAAATACGCTCCCTTTGGCCCAGAAAACGAAAAAAAAAACTGAACAAAATTAATCATGAATATCACGAGTTATTAAAAAAAATCAAATGCATCAGCAAAATCATAAGTGCGAGGATAAATTTAGAGCTTAATTCCAATTTCAAGTCGACATTACAGAAGATAAGACCTTCTCCTCATGTTTTTAAAGAGATCGATAAGATAACAAGAAGAACATTTTTTGGTACGGACATCTCAAAGGACGTGAAGCTAGTGGACACTGAGACTAAACACAATTAAATTTTTTTTTTCATCTGTGATTCCACCAAGGCAATTCGGATTTAGGAAAGAGCACTCGACAGAACATGCCACGCTTCGATTATGCAACAAGATCATCCAAAACTTAAGGAATAACAAGTGTAATTTGTATTCACTTTTCTTTAAAATAACCTCAAAAATTCGGTCTTTGAGGTAGTTATACAATGAAGCTAAATTTTCGAGTGAAATCTCATTCCAGGCAGGTTTAACGGCTTCGATAGCGCTTCTTTCCACCTTCGTATGATAATTTCTATAGTGGTAACGTCTGGCGAATATTGTGACCATGTAGCAAGTTCAACATTTTAACCGGCAACAAACTCTTTTTTCTTAAAAAGTGGAAGTCATAGTTATAGCCCATCGCCCATCTAAATTAAATTTTGTTTTGTCACAAAATACCTCTTTTTTCCAGCTATTTGAACTTGCTCCTTCTTGCACATTCCAGTTCATATGATCATTCGGGAATTGTAAGGTTTGGTTTTTTCGCGAAGCCTTATTTGGTGGTTTTTTCTTCAGCTTAAGTCGCTTGATGTATTTTGCACTACGAATCACACGACAAACAGAAGATTTACTTGAGGTAAAACAAGCTGCATCTCCGATCTTAGCTGTCGAAACCTATAAATTGAAGGCTAATCGAACAATTTTTCGTTTTTCCCCAGTTGTATGGGCCGTGGAAACGTTTCCTTTGTATTTCTTCCGTACATTTTTCGATCCTTTAAATGATAACCAATAGCATGATCACTCCGATTGATCCTGCCAATTAAAGCATGCTTAGACAAGCCTTTCGAATGGTAATTGTCTATTTTCGCCCTCTCTGATAATATCAAACAATTTTTTTTTACCATTTCTGAAGAAAAAATTAAGCTAACCCTTTCTTATTGACAAAATTTACTTTTTATATAAAAAAAAAGTACTTTTTACTTTTTTTACTTTTTATATAAAAAAAAAAGTAAATCTCTTCACATACAACGATAGTAATTTGACTGCTTCTAATCTTATGAGCACCGTGGTGTAGTGGTAAGTGCGTTGGACTGCTACGCAATGCTGCTCGGTTTAATCCCAGCTCGGGTTCAATCCCAGCCCGGGTCCAACACCTAAAAGTTTTTTTCACGGTGCCACCTCTTTCGAATGTCTGACAAACAATCAAAGAGTTTCATTTGTCACGATTGAGCTCCTCAACTCGCCTTTCGGAGTCGTAAAAAAACTGTAGGTCTCTTCCATTCGTGCAAAAATATAACACGTACATACAAATGGTTGCGAGAAGCAGGCCCAGGTTCACCCCGAGCTGTAGCGCCACCTAAGTAAATCTTATGAACCAATTTAATTGCATGCAAATTTGATGATTCAACTTACATGTCTCAAAAGTACAGTTAACCTGTTTTTACAGAATTTTGGAATTCAGCACAAACCACTCTTTCTTTCATCATTCTTCTTAGTTCTGGAACTGCCATATATTGGAAGATAGATCATTTCCATTTACCAAAATTGCCTGCTTCTAATCTAGTGAACCGCAGTGTGCATGCAAAAGGATAACAAATATGAAATGCCGACTCAACTGTAAATACATATACACTTTCTTTCCTAGAATATTCTGTTTATTCACTTTACGTAGTAGTTGTATGACTTCTGCAGCAACCATACGACCGATTGGTCTTCAGAACACAAGGAATATATTTTAAACTTTCATTACTCCTTATGCCATTTCTATGCTTACGCGGCATGTGCCAAGATTAATAATTTCTCTATGTAAATTGTTACGATTTAGCCAAATAGAAATGCATAATATCACAAAATAATATATCAGATGACAAATTCACCTTAAGGACACAACCTCAAGTGGATAAAGAAAGAAGGACGACAACAATGTCAAAATGAATGTTTAGCTTGGAGATTGCAAAGGAGCTATGTAGGTATGTAGGTAAACTGGTTAAATATGAGAGTCCCATGATGCAAATGAGCAGAATTCATATCCTGCCTCCACAGTAGTACAAACAAAATTTATTATTTCATAACGAACAACAAAAACAACAAGTTGCAGAGAATTATTTACAGCCCAACTCCCACCACCACCAACAAACACACACGAAGAGGAAATAATGCAAAGTGTAATTAGAATGTCCAAATATTCACACACTGGAGTGTCTTTGCCTGTGAATAATGCAACATACGAATTGATTTATTTAAATTTATACTGCAGCCAACTAAATATGGCTAAATTCCGTTTCCTTATAAGAGACAAAGAGATGGAGGGTGAGCTCCTTAAATAGTTTCAAAGCAGAGGAGCTTCAATGTTTGCCCAAGTCTGTATAATAACCCAGCAGTACTGTTACCACTCTTAAGGATGTGCACACACGTCGAGCTTCTCAACTAACAACCTACTCTGTGTGTGTCATCGTCCACATTTTCTACATCACCTAACTTCTTGGGTTTGATTCCCTTTTGTAATTAACTTTCGTCCTTTTCGGATATGCACGCACACCCACGTACACATATGTACCGTCGTCATATATCAAGATGTTACTAATGCTTGAAGGATCAAACAAAAGAACGAGCATGGATTATATGATGAGGTCGTCGGACAAGCTACTAAACTTGTTTTGTTGTCTTTTCTTCATCCCTTGGCCACAGGATACATGAAAATAGGCAACGCTCCGTTAATTATTTATCCTCGAAGGAAGTGCCGAAGACTTCCACTTATTTATGGTGGAATCAAATGAAATTTTCTGATAATTACTGACGCATTACATAGAACTATACATACATACATACACCCACGGGAGGTAACACACACTAGTACAGTGTTGAGATCTGTTTTTTTTTTTTTTTTTTTGTGGATAAAAATAAGTTGACAGAAATTACGTGCTCGACCTTTGGCATTCTTTTGGCTCCGGCCTGTCATAGGAAAAAAAAAAACAAAGCCAAACGGTAAATTCCAGTTAATTGCTTTAATTTGTTAAAGATTCAGGCCTTCGAAAATATTTGCTGGTATTTTTTTGGGGCATTAACCCATCGACAGGCTACCCAATACAATTTGGAAATATAATTAATGACATGATGTCCTTTATTGCTGCAGTCGCCATGGACCCGGTTTGTACAAATACGTAGTCGAGGGATTGATTTGAAGGACTGAAGGAAGGATTTGCAAAATGTTACACTTGATGTGATCGAGTGGGTAATTAATTTAATTTCGATTGATATTTGCTGCATAACTCAACATGCGTCGATACATTTCAGCTAAAATGTGTTTGTATCTTAGATTAAACAACGTTTAAGGACGAGTACGAGCACAATCTGGAAGACGATAATTAAATCAAAGTGTTCTCTATGGTGGTGTCTGCTCAGAATGTGGGTTAAAGAATTAAAAAGGAACGGGTGACCGTGGCGAAGTGGTAGTCGTCGTCGCTTGTCACTCTGAAGGTTCACGGTTCAAATCCAGATGCCGCCGAAACATTAATTTCTCATGAAATAAAAATAAGTTGATCAGTTTCAGAAGCTAATATCAAAACCTACTGCGAAGGCATAACACTGGCAGTAGGATGGTATGGCTAAAGAAATTGATCGCACAAACTATAATAGGAAACATGTGGAAAAAACTTCTGTGAATCATAAGCAAGGGCAGAACTTTCAATAATACATAAATTATTTATTTATAGTCTATAAGTATAATTATTGGTATAATTTACTTTCTTAGAGCTAATGTTCCTAGTATAATATAGATATACATATATGTGGGAATGACATGACTGTACACGTACATGACAAACAACTCAAAACAAACTATACCACAGACACACAGACCGAACCGAACTCACCACGCACACATACGATCAACCGCCAGACAAGCCGTAAGTAAATAGTAAAAGTAAAGTAAATAACCAGCCAGGGTAGGGTGAATATATATAATATTGCAGGCAGTCGTCATCACTCGAAAAGGGACAGTCATCAAACTACCAGCGATCTGTTAAGATCTCTTTTTCTTCAAAGGCAACCAAGCTAAATAATCCCTTACTGTAAGCATGATCAACAATAAAGTGAAATTTATCATTTTAATTGTGTGTTTGATTTAATGAGCTAAAACTACTTATATGTACATAAGTATAAATGCCTTCAATCATACACAATTCCGTTCATGATAATATTTTTGAATACTTCTTTAGGACAATTTAGATCAATTATATCGGCATATTTATTAAAGTAATAACAGGCTTTAGTGACTGGCTCATTACAGCCATAGTTTATTGAGTGAAAAGGTATTGAAAAGAAGTAAAGGATCGAGCTGGTGAATAAAGCTTAAACAAAGATGATAAGGGAGCACAATTAATTTGTCCAATTACAACATCTCTCGCAAATGAGACAACAAAATAGATTCTTCTAGTTTGAAGAGGTTTGAGTGATATAAGATTGCATCGTGTTTCATAGGGTGGTAGAGGCAATGTCCAATTTAGCTTCCGAAGTGAATATTTCGTAAAACTTTTCTGTATTCTTTCGATACGGTTCGAAGCATTTTTGTAAAATAGGGACCAGACTATGCAGCAGTATTCAAGGATGGGACGAACGATGGTAACAAAAAGCGATTTCAGTGTGTACCGACATCGGAAATCCTTAGAATTCCTAAACAGAAAACCAAGCAAACTATTACCCCTAGAGATTACATAATCTATGTGCATCCTTAAATTTAGATTTGAATCGAATATGACGCCTATGTCTTTATAGCTGTATACTCTTTGAAGCGTAGTGCTCGAAATAGTATATTCAAAGAGAACTGGACAGAGGGATCTCGAAAACGATAGGACACAGCATTTATTTATATTCAGATGAAGACGGTTTAGAGAGCATCAGTTTAATAAACTGTCCAAATCTTTTTGAAGTTCGATGCAGTCGGTCAATGTTTTAATTGATTTATATATTTTTAAATCGTCAGCATATATGAGACATGATAAATGTTGGATTTTTGGCGGTAAGCCATTTATAAATAATAGAAATAAGAGTGGGCCCAGATGGCTGCCTTGGGGCACTCCAGAGTGATTGAACATTTTATCAGATATATTGGAACCAATTTTAACATACTGGATACGATTTGTTAGATAACTTTTTATCCAGCTAAGCAAACTTGAATGCATACCGGTAGCTCTTAATTTCTTCAACAATACTGTGTGGTTGACTTTGTCAAATGCTTTGGAGAAGTCAGTATACACGGCGTCTACTTGATATCCCCTCTCCACACTATTGACACAGAAATTAGTAAATATTGTTAGATTGGTTGCAGTTGATTTACCACTGACAAATCCATGTTGAAAGATGGAGATACTGCTTTCAAGAGTTTCATAGATTTTTTTTTTTAACAAGTGATTCGAATACTTTCGGTATAACTTCTAGTTTGGCTATAGGTCTATAATTTTCTATACATTGCTTAGAACCTGCTTTATGTATAGGAGTTATGAATGAACTTTTCCAACAATTAAGAAAATCACCTTCGCTGAGAGATTGATTAAGGATTAATTGTAGAGGCTTGGACAAGTAGGATCTACAATTCTTTAGGAACACTGCCGAAATTTTATCAGGAGGCATACTTAAAACAAAACTCTCCTGGACACCACCCATAAATTCAGTTGAAACCTACCATCTGAGTTCCCTATCACTACGTCGATCTGTCTCTCGTTCTTGTCTTTCATGTGCTCGCGCTGTGTGTAAATATTAAAAGGATATTCATATCCCCTTTAGCGTGTGTAGATTATAAAAAAAGGAATCATTTACCTCTCAATGAACTCATGTTAAAGTAGAAAAAAATAAACAACTAACCTAAAAATATCCAACTCCTCTTAATGTGTGTCTTTTTAGTAATTAATTTTACTGCAAGAACCAACGGCCTTGTCCCAGATTTCGCTTTAATACCGGCAAAAAGTTAGCTTCCAATTAAAAAACAAGCTTCCAACTAACAAGATTAAAACTAGTTATTTTTTATTCTTTCTTAGATCAACAGTTAAGTAATAATCAAGTTGATTCCAATACGATGTGTTGCATAAGAAAGCCCGTCTGAAGGTAAACGACTGAAAAAAATCGGTCACAGCAAGTTTATGTTGAGTTGGCAAGCTTCGATTGAGTGTCACAAGTTCATGTGTTCTAGTTTCGGCCTAAATTAGTTAGTCTTTTTAGTCGTTAGATTATGCTAAGTGGGTTTTAGTATTTTCATAAATTACCCTCCGGATTTGATGGATTACTTAAAGCAATTATCTGCAATTAAATGGAACCGATTACAGTGGAACAAATTCAGTGGAAATTGATTGAATTAGTAGACTGATTAATGCAGTTAAATAGTTAAGGGGTTTTTGATTGTTGATTTGGATGTTATGAATGCACACAAATTAAAGAAGGCCATAGCAACCAAGTTTACAATTGAACTCGTGCGGTATTGTATAAAAATACAGATAATTTATCTATCGAGGGGTTTGTTGTCAAAAAATATGGAAACATTTATTGAAAGCGTGCAGAATCACCGATGCGATGCCTGTACCTACGACACGAGTGACAAAATTTAAAAAAAAGCATCATTTTGAAGGGTGAGATACGGGAAATTTATAAATTTATTGTGTTTTCATACAGTGATGACTATTATCAGTGTGACACGTGTTACTCGGGGCGGGGCGCGTTAGAAACGCGTTCTGTTTGACGGAGCCTTGAATTAAATAAATAAATATATATATGTACATGCATATGTATTTAGTATGTATTTACTATGGACTTTATAGGCAATCGATTTTAAACCTGTGTCGATTAATCCATTCCTATCTGCTCAAATGTAGTAACAGATTTTGTTATATGTATATAACATACATACATATGTGTAGCGCATAGCATCAGGTAAATCTCAATAATATATATAGGGTAACTTCGGGCATTATGGCGCACTTTTTTTGTTTCTCAAATAACTTCAACATGAAAAGCTTTTTTATTAAAAAAACAAAACAGCTTTAAAATATAAGAAAATCAGAACAAAAGTAATTTAAATACATTTTATAATTCAATGATCTAAACAAAGAAAAAGTTAGGTTAAAAATGTTTTACAAATAGGGCATTATGGCGCATCCCCTTGGGCAATATGGTGTGATGCTGTAGTCGCGATTTGATTTGCCACAGCTATCAAAAGTATTTTTGAATGAAGTACACGAGTCGTGGGACCACTTCCGACTTATTAAAATTGTGACTTGGCCTGTATTTGTCTGCCTGTTCAAAGTCCTTAAGGAACAGCTCTTTTCTGTTAGGAGGGAATCCATACGCGTGTAGTTTTCTTACATGAGCAACAATTTTCTGCTCTTTTTTCGCTCCTAGGCATGTGGGAGTACCTACCTAAAACATGCTTCCTGTCGTCATCGTTCTACAGTCTTAATACACATTTTTTTTAGATACTTTACATGTGAACTTCATAAGGGCGAGAGTGCGCAATAATGCCCCTACCCAAGTGCGCCATATTAAAAAAAAGACGCATTTGCACAAAATTTAAAAAAAATGCCAGATTTTCTTTTATTGTTACTAATCAATGGTCGCCGTGGCCGTGGTGGTTAGTGCGTTGGACTACCACGCAATGTTGCCCGGGTTCAACTCCTGGCCGGGTTTAACACCTAAAAAGAGTTTTTTTTACGGTACCACCTCTTTCGAATGCCTGACAAGCATCAAAGAGTATCATTTGTCACGATTAAGCTTCTCAACCCGCCGCTCGGAGTCGGCAAAAAAATGTAGGTCCCTTCCATTCGTGCAAAATTATAACACGCACACACAAATGATTGCGAGAAGCAGGCCTCGGTTCACCTCGAGCTGTAGCGCCAAGTAAGTAAGTAAGTAAGTAATCAATGCCAGCAAACGAAAACCAATATGATTCACTTCACTCCACTGTATACACTAAACCCGTGCGTTTAATACTTACGGAGCCACACGCAATTAAAAAAGAGCCAAAAATATATGCAGATGACAAAAGTGCGATTTTTTTATGTTTATTATTTTTTCACTTGTAAACGAAACTCGCAACAGCTTTACAACTTGACATGGCACTCTATCAAAGAAGACTCAAGTTTTCTCATCGGTTGATTTTCTATAAGCAAATCGGAAATGTGTGTAATGCCCCCTGCGCCATAATGCCCGAAGTTACCCTACAGTCAAACTTCTTTGTTACGAACTTCCTTAGATCGAAATTCTCTATATTGCGAAATTTGTTGCCAGACTTAAAAGTTCCTCAATAGCGAAATATGTCTTAAACTTCTTTATAACGAACAAACTTATTGGTCTCTTGGAGGTTCGTTATAAAGTAGTTTGACTGTATATATATTGTATTTGTCCTCAAAATTGCCTACTGCTGGCTGGAGATTGAACTGTACAGTTATCCACTGTTTATTTGGCAATAGTTTTTGTGAATTTATAATTTTCGAACAAATTTCCAAATGAGCCAAATTAAATTAAAGTTAAATAAAACAACTAGGTCTTTAACGATATAAATTCAAATATATGATTAATTTCGACTAATGATGGTATCGGTCAATTCTTAACCTTCGAATTCCTTTCTTCGGTATTCACGCTGGCAAGTGGTGGTTCACAATAATGAACAATATAAAAATTTAAAATTTCTATTAATTTATGAATTATGATAGCTAATTAAATATAATACAATTTAAATTCAAAACTAAACAACAATTAACAGCCACAACTAATTAAATTTTTTTAAGTACATATCGTCGCCCTTATATTGGGTTACCGTAAACGCCAAAATTCACTTATTGAGTTTGGTATGCCGTCTTATGTTTTCGGGGTAGACCTTTCCAAATTTTTTATCCGTTTTGCTCTATCTCTTTCCATTGCAAAAATATACAAAAAAATGGTTTTGACCCAATTTATCAAGTTTACTTATTATTTTGACGCCAAAATTTGGCAGCTACGTCAAATTTTCCATACAATTTAAGCAAATTTTAGTTTAAGAATTGTTTTGACTTATGTGCCTACAAAATGCCAGGTAAAACTAATTAATCGTATGCACGTACGTCAGTAGAAAGAAAAATATTTTTTTTTGGTTTTGCCGTACGTGCATACTCTAACCGCAAAAGAAAAAATAATTCTGAAATGTGTACCTTGGACCAAGTGTACCTCGGTCCGAGCGGGATTTTTCTAGTATATCTATGTTCTTCTGCCAAAAGTTCCTCTACGAATTGTGTGTCATATTGTAACACATTGACTCAGTTTGAAACTGGCACTGTGTCGTGTTAGCCTAGTGAGTAATTTGCTAGGAATGTTTTTTACTCCCAAAAGTAAAATTTTATGTAATTTGTGAAGTATGTTGGGGAAAAATTTGGAGTGAAAGTAAGCTCCGGATAATTTTTATAAACAAATTACTGACTCATCTATTCAGTTG
Source organism: Brachyopa scutellaris (assembly GCA_949775065.1). Lineage (NCBI taxonomy): Eukaryota > Metazoa > Arthropoda > Insecta > Diptera > Syrphidae > Brachyopa > Brachyopa scutellaris. The sequence continues at coordinate 33,132,658 of OX459112.1, read as the reverse complement.
AAGTCAGGGGCCAAATCGTCTCATCCGTTCACGTACGGACGATTGAACGTATGAAAATTACGTTATACGTCTATCGAGTAAACGGATTCGTATTATGCCATGCGATTGCTCACGGAACGTAATTTTTTAAGTTGTACTAGATGTCAAGAGCGAAAATAAGAGAGGAAACTTCAAATTAATGTCACTTTGAAGTAATATTATTGAATATTCAATAATGAAAATATAATTTTAATGAAAAGACAACGCAAATGTTCAAACATCATACACATATATGTATATAGATATGTATTTATTCTAAGTATTAATTAAGTAACATAAATCCAAATTATCACTTCAAAGAATTAAAAGCACATATCACATATCACTGTAGTCTTCATTTGCCATCTTTAATTTTATGCTTTTGATTGATTTGCAGCTCTATAGTTTGTTCATCTGCAGGAGCACAATCGTCATAAAATCCGCAAGCATTATTTTAAGCGTTTGGTTTATTTTATTAATATTCGTCCTATAAAATATATTTGTTAATATTATTTTTAAAATATATATTTTTAATAACAAATAACTTACATTTTGCTAGATTTCTCCTTCTTCAAACAATTCCGTTCGCAATTTTCTGTTCGAATGACATTTCGAATAAATAGATACGTTCACGGAAACTACAGCACTCGTTCACGGAAATCATAATACCGAATTACGTTCCTACTTACACGTTCACGTATGTCATAATTCCAAATACCCATTTTTCGATCACGAGTTACTCGTTCACGGATGAGACGATTTGGCCCCAGGTTAATTTAAGTTACTAAAATAAAAAAAAGTTACACTTACTAAAATAAATAAAGTGCACATGGTGTACCTTGGTCCAATACTTTTGGTGTACCATGGACCGGTCCAATTAACACATTGATTAATACTTCATCTGTAATCCTTTTGGATTTCTCGGCATTTGAATCTAGTTCACCTATATCAGGTATAAAAAGACCACAGGTCGATAAAACTTCACTGGAGGAGACTGTAAAGGATGTTTTGACCAATAGTCATACTATTATATGTGCTTCCAAGGAAAATAACTTTGCTTCCAACTTTTTCAACATTTAATGTAAAATTTCTTTGCTTTTTGTAATAAGTTGTCAGTTAAGATATATTTATATATTTTTTTAAGCTATAAAAATTAAACCTAATGTTACTGTTGTCGATAAAATTTGCAATTTAGTGTGTATGGTCCGAGGTACACTATGGTCTGGTCCAAGGTACACTTACATAGTGTACCTTGGACTAAGAAAACCAAGATCACTTATTTAGCTCCTGCGATAAATTGACAACATTTTTGAAATATTAAATAAATATTTTAGAAAGAGTAATAAATTGGTTATTGTTTCGAGTCTTCAACTATATGAAAAGATAATATGGTGAGGAGTAAACGCTGATTTTCTGAAAACCGGTCCGAGGTACACTACTCTCCCCTACCTTAGAAAACGTTGGCGAAAATCTGGAATTTTTGGCGTTTGTGTATAAGGAAAATATGTGCCAAGGTTGATAACGATTGATCAAAAACTCTACGAGTAAGAGCGCACGCAAATTCGAAAAAAATGGTTTCGAGAAAAACACGTTTGAAAATAAGAGTGGCAGTGAAGGTAATATTGAGACTTACTCACTTAAATGCTTATAACTTTTAAACGGATTAAAATCTTGATTTGAGATTTCCAGAGTATATTTTTGAAAAGTTCTATAAACGATTTAATTTTTAAATCTTCTACACCCATTTCCCCCCTTAACTCTAAAATCGATTTAAGAGCGCTTCATAACTACCGGCCTTGAGTAGTTGACTTACGACTGCATGAATTATAAAAACGGTAAACTAATCCTTTTATTACTTATAAAGGGTATGGTAGCAAACATTAATCGAATTAAATTCTAAATAAATATGTTACTGGCTGAATCAGATTTCAGGGCAACATAGTTTGGCGCAAATTTATAGTCACTTAAAGTACACTTTAAAATTATTTTAGCACGGAACTAAGCGTTTTCATATTTATAGTTGCCATAATGCCCACTTTATCGTTATCGCCTCGTATTAAAGTAAAAATCACCCGAACTTCGTATTAAATATTTAATATGGAATTAGACTTATAAGTTTTTTTTATTCAAACTGTCACTTTTATGTGTGTTCGAATGAAATTACTCATAGGAACGTTGCGAAGTAGAAATTATTTAGTGGCATACTAAAAACTGTCTATTATTGAACAAAAGTTAAAGTATGCTTTTAAGTTTAAAGTTGCGTATAACTAGTACGGAGTTAAACTTATAAAGTGGGGTTGACTATAAATTTGCGCCTTTGTCTTTAAATTCTCAAATAACTTACAATGAACAAAACTCGCTCAATTTAAAATTAAACATTTATGAAATGCAACCTTCTGCAGTAAAGCCATTAAGGCTTCGCAGACAATTATAAAAATTGTTAAGTCTTAAGAAACCAATAAATAAAATAATAGTACTTAACATGTACAAAGTGTGTACTTGCTTAAAGAAAGTTTTTTTTTAAATATGCTACATCACCACATTCAAAAAGTTATTTAGGTTGTTCCATGGAAATAAGACTCGCCAACGGTTGCGCACCAGTATGTGCACACTGACTAAACCTACCTTTGTATTTCGGGTACTAGTGATGTGAAGAAATGCACAAGTACTAGCTTTTCGTTAGGACCAAGTACCAGAGATTGATACTTACTTAGCTGGGTACTAAGCGAAAAAATCCTTCGTTAATGGTCCAAATGTTTCGCATTCAGAAAATCGTATCTATAAATAAATAAATAAATATTTGGCTTCAGCAGTCCTAGGTAGAACCAAGCCTAGCTTTCCGCAATTATTTGTGTGTGCGCGTTATATTTTTGCACGAATGGAAGGGACCTACAGTTTTCTGCCGTCTCCGAACGGCGAGTTGTGAAGCATTACATGACAAATAGTACTCTGGAATGCTTGTCAGGCATTCGGAAGAGGTGGGCACTGTGAAAAACTTTTAGGTGTTTGCGGCGGGATTCGAACCCAAGACCGATGGCACAGTAGTCCGACGCATTAACCACTTGCGCTACGGTGCCCACTAATTTAAGAGAGGTTTTGGGAAATTTGAAAAAAATAAGTTCGGTTCGGTTAGCGGTATTACGGGTTAAGATAAACAAACTTAAACGGACATCACTTTATGTATTCGAAGCTACTGTGTAGTTATATGAGTAAATTTCGCCAACCAATAGCTTTACTGATGGTAAAAACTGATAATAGTCTGTATCAAAATAGCTTTGTTTTAGAGACAAAGGCTTAACACGAATGAGCTCTCATTAAATGGAGATCAGAATACATTTGTCAAAAACAGAAAAGCACTACCCCAACTCTCTGCCACAATTCAATTATCTTCCAAAGAAAACAAACGTCATAAAATGTCTGCCGAAAATTAAGTTCAGGTGCGCACAATAGTACTCGTACCATCTGCTTTTAAATTCAATTATCCACTTGTGTAAGGCTTGCGTTTCATTCCTCCATTTCAGATTGTCGCGTCCCGCATTCGTGCGTGGGTGTGTGTCCCAGTTGTGTCATTCAAAAACAATGATTGATGTTAAAATCATTTTCAGCCTACAATCCTACAATCCAACGAAATTGCAGCAAAAAACAACAAACACAACGCGAGATAAATTCGAAAAAGCAAATCGAAATAATTTGTTTTTATTTTTTCTCGGGCTTGAGAATTGCTTTTTTTTACTTCGTCATCTTGTTTTTTTTTTTTTTTTAGATTTAATCCTAAAGAATCCCTTATGGCGGGCGGCATACATACTTTAAGAACGTCTAAATGCTAAATGGTGCGCATCCGTTCATGATGTTGCCGTATAATTTGATTTTCCCATCCGGAGGACTTAAGAGATAGATTTCTCGTTATGCGTTTCGTTATCCGTGTGTCCGCGTTGACATATCATTATGTGAAGCTGCGGCAAAGACGTCGACGGCGGATGGGGCCTTTAATCGAATTTTAAGCGGGACCAACAAGTTAGACAGAATGAAACGAAATGTCAGCCTTGGCTGTGATTCTGATTTGGTTTCCATTCCCCTTACCCACTGAGTTCCAATGATTCTACTCTAGATAATTTTTCGATTTACTTTTAATGGATTTTTTTCTCCTGAAGTTCTTTCAGCCTTAGGCGAATGAAAAGTTTCGCGGACATAATAGTGGATTCGATGTCGATGACAAGACTCAGGTTTTGTGCTTCGTTGTTTTTTTTTCCGTTACTTTCTGACCGAAATTAACAAACTAAACGCTTCACCATGCTTGGCATACTAATCAAGTATCTGTAATCGTTTTCGTTTTCGCACAAACTACGCGCATACATTAGCCAACGGCAGGGGTGCATAAATTGGCTAAAAACACACAGATATGGACATATGTATGTACGAGTATATATTCTTGTTTGGTATGGCTGCTCCTGTTGGGCTTCAGCAATTATCACAGTTCAATTGAAGTGCCGATGGCAATTTGCCATCGAATTGGAATTTACTTCCAAATGAAAGTGAATGAGTTTTGTTTGCTTCATCCGTCTACACGTCATCCGTTGTTCCGTGTGTTTGTTTATGTTTTTACTTCCGGTGTTATTATCAAATGCGACTGCGCTAAGTTTCATAATAATTAACAAAAGAATGAGAGGAAAACGAAATAACGAACGGAGATCTGGAAAATGGTTATCAATTGTACGAATTCTCATCATCACCCCATGGACGTGTAAAGTAGAAGTTAATTGCGTTGGACTTGGAGCACTTGACTCATTTCAGTTTAATTAGACAAACGAGTTGGCGAAATACGAATAAAGGCAAAACTATATTTGTTGCTAAGAAATGGGGTGCTTAAGTTGTCTTCTACGAGTATGAGTAGGTACATTACATACGCAGGTACTCTCGAACTAAATTGATATTGCTTTTTAGTATCTATTTTCATTATTATTTGCGCTTACAATAGTATGACTAAGTAATATGTAATGTATTACTTTAGTGATGCATTATAATCACAAATTTCCTTACATATGAAATGCAAGAGATTGATTTTATTTAAGGGTGTACATACGCCCAGAATTTTAAAAAAATCGATACTTTTTTTTTCTACAGATTAAAATTCTCTGTAGTTTTAGGCGTTATTTATGTGAAAGCCGATTGTAAACATATCCCATAGATCTAAAGCTCTTATAGAAAATATGACGACCCGACGAGAGCCCGAATCGCGCAGGTAGCCTTTGTTTGAGACAGGTTTTTTCATCCTTCAGCTTGTCAGTTCTTTTGTTATCCTTAAGTATGTATAGGGACATTTATAAAGCATGAGGAGAATATGTTTAGGTTTCTGAAGTGAAGATTAATTGTATTTGATTGTTCAAAGTGAGCTGCGCGTGACCTCGAGCGAAACGTACTTGAAACTTTAAACGCGTTTTTCTCAAAACTACTTTTTATTACTGATAAATATTTTTAAATATTCGAAATTGCTTTCTCTATTTTTGATTTTTTATATTTTGATTAAAAAAAATTATAAATATAATTAAAGTGTGACATTTTTAACAAAAAATGCACTTTTTTTTAAAACTGCTGTTGTCATCGAGCTGAACAATAATATTCTAAAGTTTCCATTTTCATGCCATTATCGTTCATTTATTAATTTATAAATATCACTCAAATAGTGTTCTAACTCATTAGAATAACGAGTCGAGATTGTGCTGCCTTGGCAACTCCGTCCCTTTGATTGTGGCGAATTGTTTTTCAGTATGTCATTGCTGTAGGCGAATTCTTTTCCTCGTTTTTTCAATTTAACGTCTGCCATAACCTCAAATACAATTGAATTTTATTCAAGTAAGGATAATCTGAGGTGGCGGTTGCTTTCTTATATTCCAGGTAAATCTGCGCGTTTAAGCTATTTAGAAAATTGAATTTAAATGTTATTATTATCAATAGATTAGAAGCCCACAATAGATTGAGCAGTATTTTATGTTTAGTTGCCCTGGCAAGCGTTTTGATAAGGCGGCACAATCCCGACCAATGTAAGTTAAATCTTGTGTATAAAATTGCGATTGAAATAGTTTATGTTTCGTTTATTTTTTAGAAAATAAAATTGAATTCCCATCGAGAGGTTGTCTACTAGTTTTATTTTCGTAGAACTCGATTGGGCCGGATAGTTTGATGATTATTTTTGGGGAATCGGATTGGTGCAATTTCTAATCGTCGCTGGAGCAACATTATTTTATTTTATTGTGGTTCCTCAATACCATTTTGTATTATTGCAACAAGCTAGCATGTCGGACGATCACAGTTGCAGCTCCAAAACTTGTCGCAAACCAGACGATGAGGATGATATGGTAGCGTGTGATCAGTGCAAGCGTTGGTGGCATTATTCGTGTTGCAGTTTTGATCCTGATCTCTATGACACTGCCACACCATGGTTCTGCAAGCAGAGTGACTGTTCAGCTACTCCTGATCAGCGTTCAAAGTCTTCACGCATCCAGATTGAGAACAAAGGTAGTGGAACTTCGTCCGATCAGAATGAAGTCGTTGGTTCCATGGATTTATTGTTAGAAGCTGCGGCAGTTGCGCAAGCAGCCGTTGCTGAGAGGGACTCTGAACTTTCCGCGCTGCGGGCTGAAATGGTGGATTTAAAAGAAAAATTAGCTGAAGCTTCTTCGACTGTAGAACCACCACCTACTATTTCTATTGGTGCCCCTAAGTCGCCTAAATTAAAGAAACTAGATGAAAGGTTAGAGCTGATAAAGAAGATTCAAGCGAATCATGAATCTTTGCTAAAGAAGTCAATTAAACATCATCAATCAACGCCTATTCGTGACAGGCAGAGTGACCACGGTAGTTTTCGAGATTCTTCATCCTTCAGAGAGATCGACATGGCGAGTTTATTAACTATACTCAACCGAAACAATGTCCAGGAGTTGCCCACCTTCTCAGGCGCTAACAAACGAGAGTGGCCGTACTTCGAAGAAGTTTTTAAATCCACAACCATGGAAGGTAGATACTCCAGTAAGGAAAATGTCGCTCGTCTGCGGAAAGCCCTAACTGGGGAGGCATATCAGCTGGTCAGCGATCGGCTGAGGTACTCATCGGATGCGGACGCGATTATGAATTTGCTTCGCGCTATATTTGGTCGCTCGGACGTGCTGGTTCACGATTTGACGGCCGATTTACTCAGTCTTCCAAAGTTAACCTCCAACATTGACCCCAGGTTACGGTTATGGGCGGTTAAGGTAAATGGTTTCGTTGCCGACCTCAAATCGTTGAATAGAGAAGAAGACCTCACCAATGGATACGTTTTGACAAACCTCGCTTCCAAGTTAAGCGCGGGGTTGTATCAGGAGTGGCAGAAAAGGAAAGCGTCAATTCCGCGGGTGAATTTTGTTGATTTTGCGGAATTTCTCACTGGAAAGGTGATTGATCTACCACCTGAATTGTTGACCGTTTCAGGCATCGTTGACTCCAAGAGGGCGCAAGCTGGTCCGAAAACCTCTCGGCGAGTTCTGACTCATCAACCTGTTCCAGCAACTGTTCCCACACTTTCGTGTGAAAAGTGTGGTCGTAATAAGCATCCTTTGAGTCAGTGCCAAGATTTCAAAGCCATGTCAGCGGAGCATAGGCTCGGTTATGCAAGGGAAAAGTTTGTGTGCTTCACCTGCTTGAACTGTGTGAAACACGATTGGAAGGCGTGTGCAAGAAAGAGATCATGTGGAGTAGGCGGCTGCAAGGGACGTCATCATCCGTTACTTCATCAGACGTCTCCTCCCAGCAATGAGCAGCTTAACACCGATGCCGAAGTTTTCGTTCCGCAACCACACCTTCTTTCCTCTCGTGTGGGTTCAAACTTACCAGTGATGTTCAAGATCGTCCCGATTCGAATTCATGGTTTGGACCAGAAGTTCGTGGACACATTCGCTTTCCTCGATGACGGGTCGTCGTTGACAATGGTGGAGAAGGAGATTTTCGACGAGCTTGGGCTTGAAGGAAAGCCAGAAGAGCTCACACTCCAGTGGACGAAAGGAGTCTCGCGGCACGAGTTTTCCATGCGAACGACTGTGTCGGTTTCTGGCATCAACAGCCGTAAACGACATTTCCTGAAAAATGTTTACACCATTAATAATTTGGATTTGCCAAGTCAGTCAATCGATGTCGCCAAGTTAAAAGCTTTATACCCGCATCTTCGAGGTCTGCCACTCACGGATCTCGTAAACGCCAAGCCCAAGATTCTTGTCGGATTGGATCAGGCCAAGTTCCTGTTAGGGCGTGGTCAGAGGCACGGTAAAGATGAGGATCCTTGTGCTTTGAAAACGCTTCTTGGCTGGATCGTGTACGGGAAGTCAGCTCCAACTGTTGAGGTCTCGTGCTTACATCAATTCGCTAAGCCTGCGGTCCAGTTGATGTTTCATGATGCTATCAAGTTAGATGAGGACCTTCACGAATTAGTAAAGCGTCATTTTACCACAGAGGAATTCGGTGTCATGGCCCCCAGAGGTGACTTAGTAGGTCAAGAGGTCAGACGGGCAGAGGACATCATGACTCGGACTTTGAAGCTTGTCAACAACCGCTACGAAATCGGTCTTTTATGGGATGCAGATGATGTTAAACTTCCCGACAGTTATCCAATGGCTTTACAGCGTCTCATTGGATTGGAGAAGTCTCTGAAGAAAAGGCCGCATCTTCTGGATTGGAAAAATAAGCACATGCTTGAACTGGTGTCAAAGGGTTATGCGAGGATCGCTTCCGAAGAAGAATTACAGCAGAAGTGGCCACGAGTTTGGTACGCTCCCACCTTTGTCGTCATTAACCCAAATAAATTTCCGCCGAAGCCCAGGGATGTGGCTGATGTCGCTGCGAAAGTGTGTGGAGTCTCGCTCAATACCCACTTGTTGAAGGGCCCGGACAATCTCGTTCCTCTTCATGCGGGTATTTTTAAGTTTCGAGAGCGTGAAGTAGCCGTTAACGCTGATGTCAAGGAGATGTTCCACCGGATAAGCATTAAAGTCGAGGACCAACAGTGTCAGCGTGTCCTTTGGAGAAACGGGGATAGTTCTCAAAAGCCCAATGTCTACATTATGCAAGTAATGATGTTTGGGCCCAGGTGTTCGCCAACGTGCTCTCAGTTCGTGAAGAACCATCATGCCAACCTGTTCCGGGAGGAATGTCCGGAAGCCGTTGACGGATTAACTAAGCGAACGTATGTAGACGACTACTTTAACAGCCACGATTCCATCGCTAAAGCCGTTTCTGTGACCAAAGATGCCATCCGGATTTGTAAGTCCATGAACTTCGACCTTGTGGGCGTTCAATCAAACAGTTCTGAGCTCCTGAAGCAAATGCCCGAGAGCCACGTGAATCCTAAGCTCGTTAGTATTGACCCGAACGAGTGTGATAGTGTCGTGTCAAAAGTGTTGGGTATGTATTGGCACCCATCCTCAGACTGCTTTACTTACAAGTTATCAGTTGATGACTCTCTGGAGAGGATGATGCTACCTGATGCTATACCAACCAAAAGAGAGATGTTGAGAATGATTATGAGAACTTTCGACCCGCTTGGTCTAATCTCTCTTTACATAATCCGTGGGCGTATTGTACTCCAAGAAGTATGGCGTGAGGGTTTCCTATGGGACGAGCCAGTGTCAGAGGAGCTAAGGATCCAGTGGTCGAGTTTCATGAAGGAGTTGAGAAACATTGAGAGACTCAAAATTCCTCGACGTTACGTTTCGTGGAGTCCAGATGTTTCCAAGGTTCACCTAATCGTTTTCGCCGACGCTTCGGAAAAGGCCTTCTGTGCTGTAGCTTACTTACGTTTCGAGCACAACAACAACGTGGAGGTAGCTCAAGTTATGGCCAAGGCTAAGGTGGCACCAGTAAGGAAGCTGTCGGTACCCCGGTTGGAACTGCAAGCGGCAGTGTTGGCTGTTCGTTTAACCTCAACAGTTAAGAGTAGTCACACAATACGGATTGACGAAACATCATTTTTCTCCGACTCCAAAACAGTACTTTCGTGGATAAATTCGTCAACATACAAGTTTCCGTCTTTTGTCGCAGTGCGAGTCGGGGAAATTCTGGATTCGTCTTCAGCACGGCAATGGTTCTATGTCAGATCCTGTGATAATGTGGCTGACGACGGTACGAAGTGGTTCGATTCCTCAATGGGTAACCAAGAGTCGAGGTGGTTCAAAGGCCCAGGCTTTCTCAACAAGTCCATAGAGAGCTGGCCTATTACCCCGGGGAACGTCGTGGACAAGATCGGAATTGGCGAAATCTCAAACTCAACCTTTGTGCTTCACGTTAAGAATCCTTCAGACGCGGTCGATATTTACAACGAGCTGTCAGCGAGATTTCGCGCAAGGTGGACATCGTCTGTCAGGTGCCTGGCGTTCATGCTACGTTTCTTGGATATCATGTGTAAACGGCCAGTAAATAAAGAATCTTACATCACACCGGAAGAGTTTTACCGTGCGGAAAATTGGCTATTCCGAAGGATTCAACGGGATGCTTTCCCAGGCGACGTTACCTCTCTACGTTTAAAAGGAAAGGTCAGTTTCTCGAGTTCCATCCTGTCACTATCTCCATTCCTTGATAAAGACGGTACGATTCGGCTAAGTTCGAGGGCACAGAAGGCGAGCATTTCCTATGCGGCACGCAATCCTGCAATATTGCCAAAGAATCACCCGCTGGTGGATCTTTTTATCCAGCACCATCATGATCGCAACTTTCACTCGGGTTCAGCTTCAATCATCTCCGACATACGTGAGCGAGCTTGGATTATTAGCATTAGAGGGGCGGTAGAGAGGGTCAGATCCAGATGCTTCACATGTAAACGGCTCAGGGCCAAACCAGCGATGCCGATTATGGGGCAGCTCCCCGAAGCTCGCCTAGCTTTTAATTTGAGGCCTTTTACCCATGTCGGAGTCGACTGCTTTGGGCCACTTTTGGTCAAGTTTGGGCGAGGGACGGTGAAACGCTATGGGATGATCTTCACATGCCTTACCTTTCGTGCAGTCCAGCTTGAGCTTTTGAATGATTTGAGCTTGGATCACTGTACAATGGCACTTCGACGTTTCTTGATCAATAGAGTCGTCACTCGATTCCTGTACAGTGACAACGGGTTAAACTTCATCGGATCTAAGAACCAACTGGATAAGGACATAAAAGAGATGGAAAGTGGTCTCAGTGATTACGCTGCGAAATATGAGGGCATTTTGTGGCGTTTCATCCCGGCTTATTCTCCATGGATGGGAGGTGCGTGGGAACGTCTAATTCAATCCATCAAGAAAAGCGTCGAATTCGTTCTCAAAGGAGTTATCCCGCAAGAAGATGTCCTTCGAAACGCTCTAATGGAAGCCCAGGGGCAAATAAATCGCCGTCCGCTAACCCATATTCCAGTCGATCCGGAAGACCCCAAGCCCCTCACTCCGAACGCTATGCTTTTCGGTGAAGAGGACAGAGACGTTACGGCCCCCGGAATCTTCACGGAGAGAGATCACTGCAGCAAGCTTCACAGTCGCCGCACGCAACACTTAATGGCTGAAATTGTAAGACGTTGGTACGCGGAGTACCTACCCGTTATTACCAGACGGGGTAAGTGGCATACCAGTTCAAGGCAAGTGGAAGTTGATGACGTTGTTGTCATTATTGAGCCCAACGAGCTCCGCGGGGCTTGGCAGATGGGTCGTGTGGTGAAGGTGTACCCAGGTCCCGATGGAGTAGTGCGGATAGCTGACGTACGGCTACCGAATGGTACAATCAAGTCAAAGAGGTCAGTTGGTAGGCTCGCTGTTCTAGATGTACGGTCTTCACATTAGAAGTTCAGACGGCCCCCGGAATGTCATCGAGCTGAACAATAATATTCTAAAGTTTCCATTTTCATGCCATTATCGTTCATTTATTAATTTATAAATATCACTCAAATAGTGTTCTAACTCATTAGAATAACGAGTCGAGATTGTGCTGCCTTGGCAACTCCGTCCCTTTGATTGTGGCGAATTGTTTTTCAGTATGTCATTGCTGTAGGCGAATTCTTTTCCTCGTTTTTTCAATTTAACGTCTGCCATAACCTCAAATACAATTGAATTTTATTCAAGTAAGGATAATCTGAGGTGGCGGTTGCTTTCTTATATTCCAGGTAAATCTGCGCGTTTAAGCTATTTAGAAAATTGAATTTAAATGTTATTATTATCAATAGATTAGAAGCCCACAATAGATTGAGCAGTATTTTATGTTTAGTTGCCCTGGCAAGCGTTTTGATAAGGCGGCACAATCCCGACCAATGTAAGTTAAATCTTGTGTATAAAATTGCGATTGAAATAGTTTATGTTTCGTTTATTTTTTAGAAAATAAAATTGAATTCCCATCGAGAGGTTGTCTACTAGTTTTATTTTCGTAGAACTCGATTGGGCCGGATAGTTTGATGATTATTTTTGGGGAATCGGATTGGTGCAATTTCTAATCGTCGCTGGAGCAACAGCTGTAAATTGACAAATTTTTCGAATTTCAAAAATCCGGCTCGACAGACTACAATTACAACCTTACTTTACAAGAATTTTTTTTACATTTTGCACACCCATCAACATTTTAAGGAGAAATGATGCAGACCATGGAGCAACTTTTTTTTCATAGTGCCTTGAAAAACGTAATTTTTATACAGTACGTTCTCGATTAACGCAACTCCTCGATATTCGCAACAGCTGAATTTACATCATTGTTGACGCAGTAATCGCAACTTTTTAAATAATTTTGACTCGATAACGGCAAATTTTTGTTCTTATATATCTTTATTTACTCTTGTTCTTGGCTATGTTGGTGTTTTGAGTTTTCCTTTTGTCTGGGCAGTTATTTTACCGCTACTTTCGAATGCCTTTAACTGATGGTACGATGAAGTTGTATATATCGAACGCAAGATTTTGTTCTTAGTTTAACGAATTTTGTTTAGTGATCAGTCGTTTGTGTGTTTCGAAAAATGGATATTACAAAAAAAAGTGAAAATATCAATTAGAAATAAAAGTGAAAACTGCGAGAGATGGCGACTTTAAGAAATCTAACAAACCAAAAAATCCAAAGAAAAATGCCCAACGTTTTCAAAAGAAAATAATAGCACAAATGTATAGAGAACTGTACATACAGTGGACGTCCAATATAACGAATGATATAATGTTCGAGGTCATTCTCTATATCGAGAGCGTTCGTTATATTGATCGACTTTTCTTTTAAAAAAATTAAATAGCTGATTTGTATCTATGAATACCTACGTTTTTTTATTGGTAATATTAAAATTAATGGTCCTGCCATTATTTTACACACATTTTAAAATTATTTTGAAGAAAAAAAAATCACTTATACGACTTTGTCTCACTTCAAGTTGAGATTTCATATGTACAGCTTTTTCTTGAAGCCGTCTTAAAGTGAACATAACGAAACTAAAACGCACTCTTTAATACTAAACAATAAAAATCATTTTAACTGCTAACGGAATCTTACGCTCATATGATGTGTAAGAGCGTACATAAAATTTAAAACTGCATAGCGAAAGACAAACCAAAAATAAAAGAATTCAAACCAAAATGTATGAAGGGGAAGACTAATAGAAAAAGACAACTGACACTTTCAAATGTGTTGAAGAGAAAAACAGGGGCCAAATTACCGCATCCGTTAACGAGTGAGTGAGTAGGACTCGTTATCGAATGATCGAGTAAAAGATACGTAAAATGATACTCGATAACGTGAGCGGTAATGCCAAATCGTCAGATTTCGATGACGAGTAACTCGTTAACGGATGCGGTAATTCGGCCACAATACATGTGTTGCTTTTAAGCTCGTTGAACATCTCTCGCTTTCAAGATTAGCCGTTTTTTTTTTTCAAATCTATATAGGCTAAACATGTTTCTGCAACATGTTTTCAATGTAAAATACAACAAAACCTTAGCCTGGATAATTATCCAGTCTTCTTTTTACTTGAAGAGCTTTTTCGAAGTCTATATAGATTTGAAAAAAAAAACGCGCCTATTGTGTATCTTGTGTAAGCTCTTTGGACCACACATATACGGGAATAAACTTCCGTTTTGACATAGTAAGAACGCACACATAACATTGGCAACAAGAACACATTTTTATGCCAATTTATTAATGCGTTCGTTATATCGAATAGCAAATTATGTTCATCGTTCGCTATTTAGAGATGTTAATGTAAATCTGAAAAGCGTTCGTTATATCGAAAATTCGCTATATCGGGTATTCGTTATATTGGACGTCCACTGTACCTATTTATGTACCTATATTTAAATGAATTAACTTCCTTTTGTTTTATTGATATAACATTTTTTTGCATCAAATACATAATGTTGGTTTTCTGATTTTTGATTTTCATCTCGAATTGAGCCTAAAAAAAATTTACTCGGTCATTGCAATTACCCTCTTTTTAATTAGTTACGATAATCGAGAATGCACTGTATTTTAATTCATGTACAAAAAAAATTTAAATCAAATTTTTTATAGAGTTTAAATATTAGTATTTAACAACAATGTGTAAAAGTTATTTTTATTAATTTCTATTGTTATCCTTTCTTAAAACAGTTTTTCTTTTAGCTCGTTTTTGGCGCTGCTAGATTTATGTTCCTCCTTAAATAATAATACTAAGTAAGCAGCAGTATAAACTAGTTAACAGCGTAAAGGCTCTCACATAAAACATGTATTCAAGTTTGTTCATGCACGCACAGTGCGATATACAACGGCGATTGTAGCGATAGATTGCGATTGAATATTTCTATCGCAGCATGTGTTATTCTATCGTTCTATCGCACTTTATTGGATGTCGAAAAATTGATTTTTCGTGTGCAAAATTATCCAATATTGTATGATTTGAATAATGGCGAGTACGAAAACGTATGGAAAAATCTTAAAGTCTGGAATGCAGTTGGTCTGAAGCTGGGGGAAAGTGTTCAGCAAACAGTTTCGTTTAAATTATTATGTTAATAGTTTACTTACATTCTGACAAATTTGATGAGTTTCATTTTCTGGTTTTCGTCCATTAATACTAAAACTAGTTTGTGGTTCGATCGCACCCAACTGCTCGCAATGCTATATCTTCATCTGCTAATGATTTTCACTATAAGTAGCTAGAGGTCTATACAAATATTCCCCATTTGGAGATGAAATCCCGAATCAGCACAGTAATAACTGATACGTATACTATATCGAGCCCTATCCCCAAATTTATCGTAAGCGACAATTTTTCCGAATCTGTGTTTATGATGCCATTCGATAGATAATGTTATTAATAACTAACTAAACAACTAAAATGTACTTTTTTGATTCAGAGTTCGAAAGTAATATGTAGTGACGTTGGAAATAGACTAAACATTTTTCAAGAGAGGGTAAACATTGAAGTTGAGGACCACTTGTTTTGCGAAAAATGTTGACTATCAAAAACGGTTAAAGAGTATCTTGTTGGGCAACTTTCGCATAAGGTCGCCAACTAAAAGAAGCAAAGCGCTGAGTTTTAAGGAAAACATTTTTGATTGCTTTGCACTGGTTTGAAAAACATGTCTACAACGATATTTTGAAAATATTTTGATATTTGAAAAAAAAAAATTCTACATTTGTAAACTGCATCAGCCTTATCTATTAGAATTCGCTAAAACACCTCTAAAATGCTGTATAGTTGCAGCGTATAAGTATTTATGCAGCCAAATAGCAGCGTCGCACAAATCCTTATTTATAAAACATTTTTCCATCCATTTCAGTTACACTGGGCTTTTGTCAGATATAGTATTGGGTCTATAACTTAATTCGTCCGGTTTGCTAAGAGATGGCGTAACTTGTATTATTCCATTGTTATTATTCCATTGGAACATGCGTTGGAAAGCTACTGTCACTGTACGTCATTTCAGTATATGTCATTCATTTGAAGCGTAAACAACAATAATTTTTTTTCACTCGAATATGTCGAACCTTGTGCCTGAAAAAGTGTTTTTGCGGGGAGTTCTTCATTACTTTAATATGAAGAAAACTGCTGCCGAAAGTCATCGTATTTTGGCGGAAGTTTCTGGTGAACATGCGCTAGCTGAGTGAACGTGCCAAAAGTGTGTTTGCACGATTTAAAAGTGGTGATTTTGGCTTGGAAGACGATGAACGCCCAAAGCAGCCCAAAAAGGGGGATCAGAAGGGTGTTCTGCATTATGAGCTGCTAGAACCGGGTGAAACCATCAATGGACAACGCTACCAAACACAATTAATCCGTTTGAAGAGAGCAGTAGCCGAAAAACGTCCGGAATGTGCGACCAGACACGAGGCAATAATTTTCCATCATGACAACGCTCGGCCCCACGTTGCTATTCCGGTTAAGAACTATTTGGAAAACAGTGGATGGGAAGTTTTACCCCACCCGCGCCTTATAGCCCAGACCTTGCCCTTTCTGACTACCATTTGTTCCGGTCGATGCAGAACGCCCTCACTGAAATACGGTTCGCATCAGAGCAGAATATCAAAAATTGGCTGGATTCATTCTTGGCTGCCAAGCCGGCGCAGTTCTTTTAGGATGGGATCCACAAATTGCCAGAAAGATGGGAAAAGTCATAGCTTCAGATGGGCAATACTTTGAATAATACTATTGTACATGTTTTTCTTAAATAAACGTTCAAATTTTGAAAAAAACCGCACGAAGAAAAAAAACTCAGACGCTTGTCATAAATACAAAACAAACCAAAAATTCGAATTACAATTTTAGTTGCCGGTTGGATTCAGAAATGGAAGAAGGTAAAAGAAAACGTTCGGAGAATTGGGATTCCTTTGAATAGGTATGTGTACATGCATTATGTATTTAGATGTAAATTAAAAGAAACATAAACATATAATATTTCATATCTGCTGACACTTTCAATAAACAACTCAAGGCGCAATATATACTAGTGGAGCATGAAGAAAAAATGAAAACGCCGATAATGGAGCGCACCGAAAAGTTGAAGACGTTGGAGATGGAGCGCATCGAGAAATTGAAGACGTTGCAAATGCTGCGAACCGAACAGCTTAAGGCGGCGCAAATGGAGAGACGACACATAGAGCATGCCGATTAAAAGACTACCAAGAAGACTTGGACATTTTATAACATTTCGATTTTTTTTGTTCTTTGAATAAAAGGCGCATTTATCTTTATTTATCATAATTTGTTTTTGGTTTTATTCAAAATAAAATGTGTCAGATTTTGGTCAATCATGCAGTTACTAATCAATCTTCAAACGCGTTTAGCTTATGCAAGCTCTATACAAGGTTGTATAAATTTTATATATAAGGTTTTTGCGTTTAGAGGCATTTTAAGGAGTGCATAACTTTATACACGTTATACGTTTATAAATAGGGTTATAATAGGTGTGTTTGTTATCTTTTATTAACACAAATGGCATATCTGTTAAATAGTAAAAGTGGGGGAAAATCCTCTCTTCTTCTTTTTTAACTATTGAATATTTTCACGAAAAACTAATTTTCTTTTATTTTGTTAACAAGAAGTGATTGACATTTCACAAATTGTCAGATTGCTGTTTGAAGGATGTGCCTCGGTGACTCCATGAAAAAGATATAGCACGATTTCGCCAGAGGGGACATTTTTTGACACTGTCATTTGGCTCTCTCTTCTCTTGATTTTTGACAGTTGGATGTAAATTTTCATAAATTAACAGGTTACGAAACACACCTAATATGTCTACAAGTCGAGGGAAATTTATATTTTCTATAATCGTACGGAATTTTTCTGTGTGTAGGGACTTGTATGCTTGTATACTTGTAGACTTGTAGCATTGTGACCCAGGCCCCTGATATCAACAAAAGGTGACTACATAGATGCTCTATCAATTTTCGGGCTCTCGACCAATCAGAGGCCGTTGATTAACTGTCATCTGTCAGTTTCTGAATGCCCCCAATGCCCCCATTCATAATTTTTTAATACACCTACCGAAAAGGATAGAACAACGTCTGCCGTTGATAGTTTAATGCACAGATATTTCGCTTAAATATAAAATAAGATGAAACTAAGAAATATCCAAATATTCACTCACCTGTCCCATATTTGTGAATCCATATTTGGAGGCAATGGCATCGGCTACCTGCCAGCCAGCTGGTATATGCACAGCAAACTCATTCAAATAGACTGGCAACTTCGGTACTTTGGGCTTACTTAAGCTATCTGTATAATAATCACTATCACTATCATCACTTGCGCGTATGCTAAGGCCCTGAAATGCATCACTAAAATCACTGAAGATCGCATTCATGGCGGCTTCGCTTCCATTGAAACTGGGCAGTAGTATTTCCTTGCTTCTGCTCCCGATGTTACCATTGTTTTCATTGTTATTACTTCTGCTGTTACTACTGCTGATCAATTCGTTGTCAATCGATAAAATGTTGTCCTTTTTGGAATCATTTAATTCTTTACTATCATTATTTACACTTTCACTAATCGTATCGTATGAACTACTATAAATAGAATTACTAGAATTGCGCGACAGCGACGACGACGATGAGGTTGCCTCACTCGCTAGACAATTCACATTGGAGATTTCAAAACCACATAAAAATACTACAATAACAATGACATATGTACACAATTGTTTTTCTAGATAATGTGTCCGATGACGACATGAAGACTGCGGCGGCGGCACCTTCGCACTATTTACATTCGCGGGCGACAATAATTTTGATTTTAACTTTGACAGTGGCAATGTTGGAAGAATCCTTTCAGATCTGCCAAGGCCAACCCAGTTCACTAAAGACGGCGATAGTAATACTGACTCCATCGAGGAGACACTTTTATTTTGACTCTTGGCAGTGGCTTCCGGTTGACACCACTGGCCACTGACTGCTGCGCATTGCTTGGTACATGCCGATAACAACGTTGAACTGTTGACATCTTTTTGATTTATAGTTTTAAACAAATACATTATATTTTATTGATTTTAATTTTGATTTATTTTTCTACTGTTGCTGCTGCTATGGTGGAGCTTTTGTTTTAATTTTTTTGATTTATGAACGGAGGCGTTCTCAATTTGCGCAAACATGCGGAAGTTGTTTTTATTTTATTTCCTTGGCGCGGATTTTTCGGGATGTCAAAAGAAAAAATAATAAATAAATAAAATAAAACTTCTAAACAGAACAGGAAACACAAAATGAAAAACTGGAAAGGGTTAAAAAGTTAGAATATTTGATATCGAATATCAGTGCGTCCACATGGTGTTGGTTCGTTGACTCGAAATGTGATTTTGAGTTTCCTGAAAGAAAAAGAACGAAAATTCGATTAAAAAATATGTTAAAACTGATGAATGTTTTAGGAAGTTAGATAAGTTGGACAAGACTCGATTGACACGAGTAAATAATAGGTCTGTTCCCGTACTGTTGCAAACAGCCGAAAACAGCCGAAAACTACACTCTCTTCTGTCAAAACATATGAAATATCTTCGTACGGGAACAGGATTTGACTGATTTCGGCTGTTTTCGGCTGTTTTCGACAGGTACGGGAACAGACCTAATAAGAAAAATATTTTTTGAAGCCTACTTTCGACAGTCGACATATGAAAGGTCTAAAAGTGAAGTCCTGGTTTTCTATTTGTTCGATCGAGTGGATGTGGATAATGGAATTTTTAGGCTTTCGTTCAAAATAATTGGCTCACAACTTTCTATAGAAAAAAATTTAGTTTTTCTACCTTTTTGGAAAAAAAACATATCCAGCTAAATTGCTGTGAAGAACATTGAAGAAAGCAAGTACACACATATGTATGCATATCAGCTGTTGTTCACCAAGAATAGGGAATTTCGACAATTGCCACCAAAAGATTGAAATTTCTTTTTGATTAGGCCGAAGTTTTGACCTGTTTGTTTAAAGTTATTTCACGGCTTTCATTGGTTTCCTTGGTGAGTGCGTTGAAGTACTACGCGTGCTGCTCGGGTTCAATACCAGCAAAGACTCAAAAGTGATTTCACTGTACCACGGAGTATCATTTATCACGAGCAGCATATGAGATGTACACACAAATGCGTGGCGAGAAGCAGGCCACCTAAATAAGTAAGTAATACGTAGAGAAAGTGATGCGTCGTGTTACAGGATTGACCTGTATGTTGGCTTCTCTATTTTTTTTTTCCAGAAAACTCGGCAGAACACCAAACCTGACCATTTCATCATATGAATAGACATCATATATGTAGAAGTTCATCCAATATAGGACCTCTGCCAAAGTGACAGTTTATTATTAGGTCTGAACGCCAGTTGACTGGCTTATCAGTGGTTTCATCGACGGAATATGTAAAAAAAAAAGACTCAAAGCTCTGAGCTCCTACTCTTTGGACTCAAGATTGGTTACGTTGTTGTTTCAATGCTCTTCAATCCCTAGCCACTCAAAATAAAATTAAACTTTGGTGGGCGCCTGGTCATTGAAGGAAATGAGATTGCGGAAGATCTGCCATATTCTCAGGCCCGGAACCCTTTTGTGGCATAAGCTGGACAAAAATCTCAGCCTTGATTAATAAATGGAACATAACCTTCGCCCGTCTCATTGGAGAAATGTCCCAGGGCTCAGACAAGCCAAATTGCTAATTAAGCCTTACACCCAATACAAGGAACCTCCGAACTACAATAAGAAGGATATATTAGTTATCCAACAAGTTTCCTCTCCGGTCTCTGCCAGTTACAATACCATCTAAACAAGTAAGGCCTGATTGTCGACTTTGTTTAGAGGAGATCGAGTCGGCCGTACACGTCCTTTGTGAATGCTCAGCACTATATTATATTTTAAGAAACGCGCCAACCGAGGCTTTATTAGAAAATTTGTTTACCTCTTGGACTAATTAGAATCCTACGCTATAAAAGATCTTTTAGGTCGCAGTATCAGCTTTAGGACAGGATTTCGGCCTTAAAAAAAAAAAAAACAGCAAAAATGAAGATCCCTCTCGACACCGTTGTTTGGAATGATGTATACAAAACCCTGCTGAGCCGTGGATATGCCATCCGATGATATGCCAAGTCGAAATAAATAGTGTACAGTGTAGTTGGAAAGGGCGCTATTTGTGACAGTTATACTCCTGACTTCTGAAATACTTAGCTCTATTATGCAATAGTTCTTAAACACATTGAATCTGGTTTGGGTCCCAGGTCTCACGTTCAGAAGAATGTTTCTCAGGGCCACTATCTTTCTTTTCTTTCTTCTTTAAGTGGCGCCACAGTTCGGTGTAAACCACGTTCTACTTCTCGCAACTATTTGTGTGTGCGTGCGTATTATATTCTTGGACAAATAGAAGGGACCTACATTTTTTTGCCGACTCCGAACGGCGAGTTGAGAAGCTCATTGACAAATGATACTCTTTGATTGCTTGTCATACATTCGAAAGGGGTGACACCGTGAAAAAACTTTTAGATACTCGCAGGGATTGAACCCTGGCAGCATTACAGCATGGCATGCACTTACCAGTACACCACGGTGCTCCCTCAAAACATTGTTCGCTGTTCCTAATATGCGAATTTACGTTTCCAAAGTTGACAATATAGCAAACTGCCAATGAATTTCCAAGTCGGATATTTGAGTTTGTACCTTGTCATTTGTTTTTTTTAATTTTCGCAAACATTCAAGGTGTGTTTGTTTTTTTTAATCAGTACTTAGACTGGTCGCATATGAGGTCTATTCTACAAGGCCCATATTTTTGTTATTGCTCTTTAGAATGTTTATGCAATATCCTGTTCCTTTATCGGATACTTTCCTTTTTTCTCATTAAATTACTGCAATGAGTTCACTCCCCTACGCTACGTCCATGGATTAATTTGCATTTTTCAACATAAAATAAAAACTGAAATGCGAATCAGAAATGTTTTCTGTCTATCCACTTGAGCGGGCAATTAGAAAGGTCCCTTGGGGTTTTTTTTTATTTTTTATCTTCTTTCCTTTTCATTGCAACGTTCCTCATTTTAATGTCAACTTAAATTTTATTCTTCACCTTAATGGACGTACGGCAATTATATTTAATACCACAATTAGGTATAGTTTTATGTTTTATGGTTTTTTTTTCTCGCAGCATCTGCGTATAGCATTCACATTTGGCTGTGGATGGTTTTAATAGTCCTTCAGATTATAAATTACAACAACTCGAAATGACCTGTAATTTGCCTAATGACAAAATTACTTATGCACATAAATTCTTTCCGATTAAATGTGCTTTGGCTCCTCGGGATCATACATTTTCATTTTTTTTTTCTTTTATACTTGACAACTTCCTCTACAGTCTCCATACAATGATTTCAATGAATAATTTAAATGAGGGAATGCTTCAAAAGCCCAACAACAACACCGACAACAGAAGCAGTCAGTAAAAAGAATGAAAAAAATGTAAAAAAATGCGAGACTCAGGATGGAAAACAATCTAAAGATTTCCGAATTTGGTCGCTGTAAACCGCTCCCTCCACCCATTGAACGTAGTTTTTGTTGTAGTAGAAGTAGTTGTTATGCCTATACAGGTTTATACTTTTCATATCCTTCTTCGGAAGCAAGGAAAGCATCGCATTCCATGAAATTTACACAGGAACGATGAATGCGAATAAAAACAACAGATACAATGCAACTTCTGTGAATGTATACATAATGCAACGAGAAACAGGAAGAGAGTACGTGAAACATAAGGAATACCTAGAGGAAGCTTTATTACTAGCTTAGAAAAAAAAAAACACACAAAAGCGGTTATCCTCTTGTGGAGAATCCACCTAATAAGTGTGCCCAAGTTTGTATCGTTTCTTTCCCTTGTCACTTTATTTTTGTATCTTAATAGTAGATACGCTGCATAGATACTTCTTTCGTTGCATTGTAATCAGCATAATTCGTGTAAAATATATCCCAAGTACTCGTTTTGTCTGCTGTTATACACTCTGCGAAATAAAGATAAGACCAAGCAAAAATCTACCATCTAATGCAGAATGAAAGCATACTGGAAGTTCTACAATATTTTGTTCTGATGTGTCAGTGTATGCTGCTTTTACAACAGTAAAAAGTTTGCGCTCCCGCTTCGCAGTTATTTTTGGGAAATTATTGAATTTTATTCTGGAGCGAAATATTGATAAGACCATAAGTGCGTGCTAGTAATATTACTTTATTTAATAAGTATATTTTATTTTACGTTTTATTAGATTAACTGTGGCTATACCGTTTTTTTGCACTTGTATGTATGAAAATGGGTCGCGGTTAACTATTAACGCAGGAGGTGCAAAAAAGATTTTAGAATATCACTGCTCTTATATGTCTACTAGAGCTATGGCAGCTCTAATGAAATAAAGTAAAATGGGGGTTATAAAGTGTCTTAAATTATTAGTACGACCTGAAACGAAGCCCTGGAAGAAAACCGATAGTTTCGTAGCGAGATATAGAGGAAATAAAAAAGGTAGCTACTAACCGCTCAAATATTCCATATGAAATTCGTCGGATACTCGACCTTGATGTTTCTGTAAGACAAGTTCAGCAAATTTTGACTATCGATGTTGACCTACAGCACATAAAACCGCGCACTAAACAAAGGCTTACAAATCAACAATATCGTCAGAGACTGAATTTCGCTGAAAAGTATAATTTTTGGGTGGAAGAGTGGAAAGTTATATTCTAGAGTGAAATTAAATTTAATTTCGATGGTCCCGATGGTTGCCAAAAATATTGGCGTGATAAGCGTGAAAAAAGATAAACTTGAAGTTACGCGTAACTTCGGCGGAGGATCCCTGATGAATTGGGGGGCAATTACACACCATGGAAGATATCCAACTTGAATCATATCAGTGAAAATGGATTCAAAGAAGTATGTGGAGCTTTTATATGACGTCCTTATACAATTTGGTTAGGAAATCGGAGAAGATGAGTGGATTTTTCAGTAAGATAATGCTTTTATTCACTCCTCCAGGGTCACCATAACGTTTTTAAAAGCTCGGGGGATCCCATTATTGGGCTGGCCGGCATGAAGTCCATACACCATACCTCAACACAATAGAAAACTATCGGAGACATTTTTTGCAGTGCCAGGCAGTACGATTCTATCCAAATAGAATAGACAAAAATTGATGGAAATATTCCTGAAAATCTCTTTAACTCAATGCCTAGAAGACACCAGCAAGTCATTGCAAAAAATGGCTGAAACACAACACATTACATTTTATTTAAAAAAAAAATTAAGGATTTATTTCATAAAAATCTGAATTGGTCCTCATAATTTCAATAGAAAGGGATTTTCTTTTTGATTTAATATAAATAATATAAGAGCTAACTGAATTTTAATGTTATGAAAATAAAAGAATTTGCTTATCTAATTAATAAATATAATAAATAATTCGATTTCATTTATTCAAACAAAAAAGCATTGAATTTTAGCTTGGTCTTATCTTTATTTCGCAGAGTGTATGTTGGTATGTATATGTGTATGTTATGTACGATGAATAACATCAAGAGCAAAGAACCATTGAAAAGGGAAGCTTTTTAAGCGCTATGTATCTGTTGAGACTTA
This sequence comes from Brachyopa scutellaris, assembly GCA_949775065.1. NCBI lineage: Eukaryota > Metazoa > Arthropoda > Insecta > Diptera > Syrphidae > Brachyopa > Brachyopa scutellaris. The sequence continues at coordinate 33,108,127 of OX459112.1, read as the reverse complement.
GAAAATAAAAGAACAGTCACCCGCACATAGACTACGCTACGAGCAAATGGTGCAAAGCGTCAACACTCGGAGTAATTATCTCGTAAGCAAAGCATAACATAGGTGTATTCCATTATAGTGTTTTCCAAGGATTTCAATGCTCGCGTATTAGATATCCTCCTCAAGTTACAGCAATAATATTTTATGTGTGTTTTTTTGTAGCTGGAACTATTCAGTGTTTTCTTTTCCGGATTCTCTATGGCTGGATGGATGTGTGCGGCTTTTGACGATTTCTATTTTAGTTGTTGAATTTTTTTTTAAGCGGATAGGATACAAATTGAATGAAATTGTTTTGTATTTAATGGTAAATACATCACATCAATACCCAAAAAGCCTAGAGGTACCAACCAGGATCAACATTTGTTTTGCTAATGATTCGAACAATGAAGACAACGAAGCTACCGGTGCTGGAGTCATTGGGCGTAAGCTTTAGCGCTGGAAAATTCACTGAAGATTTTTCAAATTAAAGTGCATGCTTTAGAGACCTGTGTCCGAGATATCTTTCAAAGATGCACAAGCGAAACACACATCTTTATCCTTTCGGAGAGTCAAGCTTATTTGAGAGACACACACACCCTCACATCTTTCCAGAAATGCTGTTAATAGAATGTGGTGAATCCTATAGACTGAGAAGCCGCTTGAGACTTAAGGGTTTAAACCGGCTATCTAAAAGTGACCAGAAACAAAAAAGGGAACATCCGAAAACGATTCCCTTTACTTCTGTTGTACTACTACCTCAGAGTATCTCTAGGGCTAGTGACTGGACCATCATAATAGAAAAAAAAAAATCTATCTGTAGTCCTTCCATTTCACTTATAATGGCTGCCTTGCTTAAAAAGTTCCATTTGAACAACATTCAGATAAAGGATTTCCATGTTTATTTCTAGACTCAAAGCGAACATTCATACACATGCATGAATGGTATTGGAACTAACTCGTTTAGAATTCAATGCAAAAGTGTATATACCAGAAACCCTCAATCCTCAACAATTCAAGCCTTCTATTCAAAGTTAACGAATACACACAGAAATGAATGCACTATACAAAAACCAAAACCTACTCGTACATAAATTTCAACTGAACCGGAAGAAGCCATGACAACAACAACTGTAATTCTGGAATGCAGCCAATAATCAAAAGAACAGATCTTTACTGCATTTTATTCAATTTGAGTTGCAAGTGAATTTTCTAATTAATTCTGCTATAATGGAGTTTACTCAAGTAGCTGCCTTAGAGTGGAGCATCAATAGATTTCATATTTAACTTGGATAAGTCCACCTAGCTTCGCTTATCCTTCATCTATTTTTTTTTTTCTACGAGTATATAAATCTTTTTCTGGAACCTTATGTGTGCACTCAGCCGAACATTTTTCTGCACTTGATATCATTAGAAATGATAGAAAAGAAAAAAAGGAGTCCTGTATATCCACACATATGTGCATTCGTACATATACTCGTACAACGGAACGCAATTAAGCCAATAAAAATCCAATTTCAAGTTGTATCTTGGGTGCTACTCGTTTGGTTGTGTGTACTTCAGAAAATGAAAATGCTAAATTCAATGCAAGGATGTGGAGAAATGCATATGGAGATTGGGAGGATGGCTTTTTTTTAATTCTATGTTTTTGTGAATTGCTGACATCTGCCCATAGAATAATACTCCTGTATACTGGTGTACGATATTGGGCGGAGCTTCTCGTGCTAGTTGAAATTTAAATGAACAAAAGGTGTTTTGCGGGCTCTATTTCGAGATAAAAATATGTAGGTGTCACCACGGTACTTCGTGGTTTATTTAGTCATCAAATGGATTGGGGAAGACAGGAGAACATTTTACTCTGAAAGTGGACTCAAATTTAATTTAGAACAGAAACCCTGAGGTTAATTAAATAAACAGTGTACTCTCTCCTTACGGACACCTCTCATGACCGGACACCTCTTATAACCGGACAGATTTCAAAGAACGGAAATAAAAACTCGATTTTTCATATAAAAAACTCTCCCATAACCGGACTCTCGCATAACCGGACACGGACACCAATTTTCGTAACCGCCATAAAATGTTGCTCTCTCTTAACTGGATAAAACACATCTACGTATAGCAAATTGTTTACACATATTTTTTTGTTTTTGTTTTGTTTTCGTCTTCTTAGGAAAATGTAAACTGTGGAGTGTGCCCTTGCATTATTATCACGTTCGCGGTCTCGCGGACACATAATTTTTGGTGGTAAACGCTAGAATGACACACGCATATCTCCGACATTTAGAGAGATATTTTATATTATTTTATGCAAATTTTGTATAAAGATAAAAATGATTTCGCTGTCACAGTGAAGTGAAAATTTGTCTCTGGTAGAATAAAATAATGCCGGAATATGGAAGTATAGAAACTGTATTTCTCGTCGGGGTATCCCGTCTTGTCCTAACATACCTAAAATTCTTTGAGAGCATATGCCATCATGACCCGCTAATTTCCTTAACCAATGAGGGCATATGTCGTCTTGTCCGCGAACATCCAAGAACTATGTGCATTTATAAGTCCCTTTGCCCTTTTTAAATAGGTTTGCATGTTAAGTGTATGTATGTATGTATGTGTAATTTCAAGCTTGATATCCATAGGCAGAAATATTGTAATTTGTGTTTATCACATAAAAATGAATTCATTTATAAAATAAAACTAATACCATATGTCTATTAATTGTGTTTCGTTGATGTTAATTTATTTTTTTCCCCTATAACCGAACACCTCTCATAACCGGACACCTCTCATAACCGGACAAATTTCTCGGTACCGTCAGTGGCCGTTTATGAGAGAGTTCACTGTACTCAGTAGCTAAGTGGACATAAAGAAGTAAAGTATACTTAAGGATTCCATTAATATCAATCAATCAGAAACTCTGTTTTCTGGGACTAGTATCTGACCATATTTCTATTGTGGGCAGATAAAACTTAAAGAAACAGCTATCAACATATCAGCATTAAAAACCATCATATCAGAAGAGCTATTTAAAACAGCTGGAGATGACTTGGTAGAGAACTCATCTCTAAGATTTGTTCAGATGAAAGTATGCCAGATGAATGGAATCTCAGCATCATTTGCCCGATCCACAAGAAAGGAGACCCCCTCAACTGCTCCAATTACAGAGGCATCAGTCTCCTTAACATCGCCTACAAGATCTTATCTGCCATACTGTGTGAACGCCTGAAACCTTTCGTCGACAACCTGATTGGCCGCTATCAGTGCGATTTCAGGCCAAGAAAGTCCACCATAGATAAACCAACCTTACCCAGACCTTTGATATCAAAAAAGGATTCAGACAAGGTGACGCATCTACGTAGACTTACTCTTGCCAATCGCTATTTCTTTGGGCTAAGAAGGCAATTGAATAGTAAAGTCCTTTCTCGATCGACTAAGGAGACTCTATATAATACCCTTATCATCAGAGTCTTGCTATATAGAGCTGAAGCATGGACTTTATCGAAAGCGAATCAAGCTATCCTTCTACGCTTCGAGAGAATTGTCCTCCGTAATTCGTAAATTCGTAAATTTGGTCCCGTTTGCTTTTACGGGTTTTCGAGGTGAAGATTCAACAACGGACTATACGAGCTATACAGCGACATCAACCTGGTCAAAATGCTGCATATTGGGCGTTTTAGATGGCTAGGGCATGTAGAGCATATGGACATCAACGCTAAGGCTCGGAGAATATTCGATTCTAACTCGGAGGGTCAGCGCAATAGAGGACTACCTCGCCTAAGGTGGCGCGCATAAGTAGAACAAGACCTCAAACAACTTGGAGTGCGCAACTGGAGGCAGTTAGCTAAGGATTGGGCTAATTGAAAGGGATTGCCTTGGTCTACCCCGGATTGTAGCGCCAATCAAATCAGAAAATTACTTTAGTAAATTTTTCTACCAATTCTGATAGGAATAATCGACCAAAATTTATTATTGCTTAGGCCCAACACACACGGAGCACCTGAAAAATAACTAAACTGGTCGGCAACTCGAGTTGCAAATCAGAACTGCCAGAAAGTTACATGTATTTTTCATTTTTGTTTGAGACGAATGACAAGTTTATATACCAGTCCCCAAAATGAGCCAGTTCAATGATTATGAGTGTAGTTTGAAATTAAAGCCGGAACTTGCACCATCTTTTCTATCAAGATGTACCCATAGTCCAAGATCTTCGCAGCAAGGCTATTGCAGGTACGCTTGAGATAGAGAACTACAAACAGCATGCCTGAGATTGAAGAATATAGAAGTTTGCTGTTTCTTAAGAGGGAACTAAATTTTGAATTCAAACAAATTGTCTATTGGAGTTGCGGTATATTCTTTTTAACATTTTAACATTTGAAATACCGATTTCTGTTATTTTATCTAAATCAAACCGCAAATTCTAAGATCCGCTTATTTAGATATTCATGACCTATCTACATGTATAACAACCATAGCTTTTAAACCCAAAAGCTAAACTTAACAATGTAAAACTTCTCTATTTCAAGTTGATACACGTGTCTTCCCCAGAACTCATAGCTTACAAAAGTTGGTTATATTCTAGATCCATACTTAAAAAACTTCTGATTGTAATGCAGGTCTTCTCGGTAAGCATATAATTGAATCTATTGTAAATCCACATTCTTAAAACGAACCACACAACGGGTTAAATATATTAATATCTTCACCTCTGTCAAAGAGGTTATCCAGCAATGAATATGTAATGTATTGGGAAACCCTATACATATCCCGGCAGCACTTAAGCATCCACCACACCAACTGACTTCAAAATGAGGCAAGGAATCGTTTTCATTTTTTTTTAAGGAAAAAAATGTTCCACATACGCCCCCATACCTAGCTACCAAGTGAATCTGCGCGATTTAAAGGCAAAACAAACCACCACTCTCAGTCAAATTACAACCTAGGGAAATTCAATGGGAAAACTAAAATCATTTCCCTAGGAACACCTGTACCACAAACACACACACGCACAATCAGACCTCACACTTATATAAATTCCCTGCCAATATACTTGAGTGCCTTCACCTGAAATGCTGTGCTTCCGAATAACTGGAACTTTCGCACAAACCACACGCCACTGAGACTGTAACCTGAAAATAAGTTCACTTATTAAACATGCCCCCATCCGCCTCCGACCAAATAATACAAATCTTATTACCAAAGACAACATAGGAATGAGCATGGCAATGGCAACGAAAAAAGGGAATTTAAATACCAGAATCGCACTCTCGAAGCGTAATGAAATTTGAAATTCAAATACAATCCACCCCTACATACATATGACAATAGACTGGTGGTGGTGGTGGTGACTTAACCGAAACCAAGAGGAGGGATCCTACCCATTATGCAGATTCTTAACCACCAAATAATCATCATAAAAGGATATTATCACAAACACACATACATACACACATAAATACACAGAGCCCAGAAGGAAAACAAACGAACTGGGTACACAAACAGGAGTCGGATGTTTTCCCTTCTTCATGGGTATGTAAACCGGTCACTGTCGGGATGCAAGAAATTAGGTGACATTCGCCCACATTTGTACTTTCTTTTTGTTGGGTTTTCCTTGCAACCCCCTACTTTTTATTATCCTTTTACCACATGCTAATGGCATGCAGGTTTCTGTTTTTACGTATTTTGCCATTTCCCATGGATCGAGTGGGAAAACTACGCACAGCTTTACGATGGCATCTCTCTATTCCATCACTGGGTGCGCTAGTAGGCTACCAAGGACATTTTCTACCTCGATGTGTTAGTGTTCTTTATTCAGGAGAGGTAAAGCAACAGCCATTCTCATCGCACCCTCCTGTTTAATGGATGAGTGACAGTATTGGTTAAGGACGATAATGGGTGGTGGCGGTATAGCTTCAAACGGGTTGATACATGCAATAACAAAACATGAGCGAAACGAAAACAGTATTGTGCTTGAGGTGAATGGAATAAGGGTGCAATTGTGTATAAGGAAAAGGAATGGCGGTGAAGTAACCGAGTGCAGAAAACACTCCAGATTGTTTTAACGAATGTGAATGTGTCCTTGCACCTGGCAGACACCATTTCAACCACTGTCAGTCAGTGAATAGATGGTGTATGAGAAAACGAGAAAGGGACACATACAATGTTGAAGGGATAATAGCTGAAGGTGCCATTTCGAATCTGACTGATGGCTTTTGAATGGCAAAATGACAAAAAAAGAATAAGACGAAGATGAAGAGAGTTCTACTTGCTTTCCACCCGAAATGGATGACGGCAAAATAAGAGCTGAGTACATAAAATGATGTCTTTGTCAAAATACCAGTGAAGATGAAGACATCGCTGGGTGCATAAATGTGAAGCCAAAGATGGCTACATGCACGCAAAAGTCTGTGTCTTTATAAATGTTGTTGGTTGTTCGGAGATTGATTTTGCAGATATTTCTATGGAAGTGGATAACACAGAGTAGCTGCAATCGAAAAAAGATACACGGAGGAATATTCTACAAGAGTATGGATAAAAGCCGTTCTCAGGCTAAGAGAGGGAAGTCTGTGGTCACCAGGACCATACGAAGCGAGGTCCTGCACAGGCGGACTTAAGGTGACTATTTTAAACTCTGCAGCATTTGCTATTTTTACAGCAATCAGATTGGCTACTATTAAATTCGATGAAAACAGCTGCAAAACTTCGTCTTTAAGCCTGCAAAAAGGATGAGAATGGTCACATCATTATCACACCTTGGTTCATATGGACCCATTGTGATACCCGTGGCATTAATGTCTAAGTTCCAACCATCCGGAGACCCAGGAAAATTCAAGTATGTCCGATGGTGACCCATCTGACAACTTGTCGACGTGTTCGAAAAATAATTTCTATGTTGGGAGTAGGGTTCCCAACCGTCCTCCTTTAGGAAGGACTGTTCTCCTTTTCAGCGCTCAGTCATCCCGTCCTCCTTTAAGTAAAAATGTCCTCCTTTGACTTTTGAAGCCAAAAAACAAAAATGGGATAAAAATTATTACTATACTGTTATATTTTTATTGGGTTGCACATATTTGTCGGTATTCATTCATTATGTCATTCATCTGTAATTTCCATATTTCGAGCAAATGTCACTTTTAATTCTAAACAAACGTGCAAGAAGTATGTTTTCTAGTTCCACTTTTTAAAAGGTATGTATACAGGGTGGTCCGATTTGGGATACAGATATTTTGAGAGCTAATTTATTGGTTTATTCAATGAAAAAAATCGTATGGGCGGGTGTTCTATCTTCAACATCCACTGAGCTACAGGGTGTATAAAAAAATTCCAACAGAGGAGTAGGTAGGTAGGGGAACCCGGGGACCTGGGAATTTGTCAAATATCTCAAAAAGTAAAACATTAACTGCCTTTTTATTTGAACGATATAATAAACAATTTAATGGCTCTTCATATTCTACAGTTTAATAATTAAGAAAGTATGTATGTAAGATAAAATATATTTTTTGCCATTTTTCTCAAATTATCCCAAATAACTAAGTGTGCTCTATCCAGGGAGACTTGATCCGGGCTTAGGATAGACTTGATTATGGCGGATACAGCATACAATTTCTATGTAGGCAGATAGTTCCCCATTGCGATTAGGTATAGTATAGCACAGCATGTTTCTTGTTTCTATCCATTGGTAGCAACCACTCTTTACTTTATGGACTGTAGTTAACCTAGTCTCGTCCATATAGATTCTGCCCCCAGATTTAAACTTTTTCATCAAAAAGCGTACATTTTTGAAAAACTGCGAGATATTGAGATTATTGAAGCACCCTGGGGTCATAATTTTCTAGTGAAGATTTTTCTAATACGTAGTTAGCCTAGTCTCGTCCATATAGATTCTGCCCCCAGATTTAAACTTTTTCATCATCTTCTAGTGATGATTTTTCTAATACATATCGATATTTTTTTAAAAACAAACCTACGAAGACTACGAACCCAAATGAACCCGTTTTCGATTAATTTTAGAGATAACTCGTATTAATAATTAATACTAATGTTAAAAAAAAACAGTACAAATACTTATGAAAAAACAATTTGACAACTAAAAAAGAAAAACACGTCACCACAATACTGCTATTTGCGCGCGCGTTGTAAACCAACGTATTGAAAAGTCAAGACCCGCAGCTTCAAATAATATCTAACCAAATTTTACGCTTCTGGAAAATAGTGCCGAAGAATTAGCAGTTATTGCTTTGGAAGTTGCACATATTTTCCACAATATTAAGCACAATTTATCGTACAGTTCATCGGATTGTGGTATGGAATTATCAAAAAACACAATAAAAGGTAAGAACTGAAATACTTCCAATAATTTACATATATTTTTTATTCCATAAATTCGGTGTTCTCCTTTTGTTTCAATCAAAATTGGGAACCCTAGTTGAGAGTGGGAAATGGGCAGTGTCTTCATGAGCCTCTTCGTCACCGCATCTCCTGCAAATGTCTTCATTACTCAGACGTAGTTTTTTTTTCATGTGGTATCTGTACAAGTTGTGGCCAGTTAGTACTCCTATAAACATTGAGAGCGATTTCCTGCTTTTTTGTAGGAGTTTTCTTGTTCTCGTTTTGTCAGGTTTCGGCCACAGTCTTGTTGATACCTCGTAGGTGGTTACTGATTTCCGATTCAATTCTGTCCCTTAGGTTACAGAGTGGAGGTTTAACCCTACCATCTGCTTGTTAAATGTCTAGGGCTGAGCCCTTTCTGGCCAATTTCTGGGTTAGATGTTATTTGCATAGTAGCTATTGCTGTCAATGTAAATTTTGATATCCTTATGCGATACTGTCATCATTGGTACCTTTGTCGCTGCTAGAACTTCAGTTTGGAAAACGCTCATCCTCAGGTCCATCTTTGATCGATCGGTGTAGATGGACTTAGAGTCCTTAGATACTTCGTTTTCTGCCACTGTTCTCTGCTTGGAAAGGCCCATGAGAAGGGTCTTTCAAAATCCAAATGTGAGACAGTGTAGTCTGAATTAATGTTACCGTTCAGATACTCGTAATTGCCTAGCATCTTGGCGTGTCCATATGCATTCGATCACCAGTATTTTAACCGGCTTAACCTGAGCGCTCTCTTTGCTGTGGTCGTTTGCATGTAAAGATCTGGAGGCAGAAGGTTAAGAATTCCTTCCAATCCCGCGATTGGCGTTATTTCATCGCATTGGTTACTCTAGTTCAAGTGCATGCTATTCTTTGTACATTGACTATATCCTTATGGTAGTGGCAGTGTGCCAACAGTCAGTATGTTAATATGGGACTGACTATTGCAGAGCACATCCACACTCCACAGTGAATTGGGTAAATAAATTTGTAAATATTTTGAGACTTACATTTTAAACTACAGGCTCCCAGTGTCTAAAAGCTGTTTTCTAAATGTATACATATATGACTTCCAAGGTTAAAAGTCAAAGTCCCTTCTATCTCTATCCAGTGAGCAATATGGGTCCTTAGAACGGGAATATCCATCCAACTTACTTACTTAGTTGGCTCTACAGCTCGAGGTGAACCTGGGCCTGCTTCTCGCAACCATTTGTGTGTGCGTGTTATATTTTTGCACGAATGGAAGGGACCTACAGTTTTTTGCCGACTCCGAACGGCGAGTTGAGAAGCTCAATCGTGACAAATGATACTCTTTGATGCTTGTCAGACATTCGAAAGAGGTGGGCACTGTAATAAACTTTTTACATGTTTACGGCGAGATTCGAACCCAAGACCGCTGGCTCAGTAGTCCGACGCACTAACCACTTGCGCTTCGGTACCCACCATATCCATCCAACACCCGAAAGAAAAACAACAAAATCTATCCACCCATTGTCATTGATTAACATTGACACTATCTCCCCGTTGCCACTCAATCAATGCATTTTCGAACAGTTTCATAAGATCCTAACAATAACAGCTAACTTGAACCACAAACACTGTCGTCACGTCTCCCTTGTACAGCTGAGAACACCACACATACAAGTTTGCTTAAAGGATCGCTGTTAAGTAATGAAAGTGCCGCCTGTTAAGCCGCCCACAAAACAATCAAACATCTCCTGCCACCCACACCGCATTTTAGCGGCATAATGGAACAAGATAGTGCGCACTTATAAAATAAGAAAAAAAAATTCATTATATTATTTCTAGCGGAATTCTTTAAAAATTTCACTTCATCTCATATCCTTTGACAATAGCACAGCGACAGCGCACACGGAGCAAGAAAAACCTAACCAAAACAGAAAATCCGCATCACAATAGCTGCATGCATACACAGTGAATGGAAACTTTAACACATATAGTATCTATAAAAAAATAAATAAATGAAAGCGTCGTCGTCCTTGTCAAGGGAGCGGGAACTTTTATTCTTCTTTGAGTCCTTGTTTTTTTTATAAGTGTTTTTTCTTTCTTTCCTTGTATTTGCATTGATATAATAACATGAAATAACGCAAAATAGTTGCAAAGTCGATTATTTCGCTTGAGTGCTGCGCTCTAGTGGGTGGAGGCAGTAGTTAGTTTTATGTTATTGCAGGAGGCGGTTTTCAGCAGCCACCTCCACTTACGAATTCCAATAGTTTGCAATGTGTTTTTTTTTTTTTGTGAATAGTGCGTTTTTGTTCAAGGGAATGTCTTGTTCGTGGAAAAAGGATCTTAAATTTGCAAATTTTCAAGAGCGCATTACCTGTGAGTGGGTCTGGTGCATGTATACGACGCAAGCAGGGCGGCTGCCCTAACTTGTAGTTGTTTATTTTGTTTTGTTTTTATTTTAGGAGAGTTTTTTGTATTTTTATCTCGAGTATATGTCGGAACATGGAAAGACTTTTAGGAAACTCAGCGAAAAGCCACACATCAACCAGTCCCAGGACCCAGCGGAGTTCACCCACTCCCGCTTGTTTGGAAAAGCGAAATAAATATGTACGTTATCTTAATATGCTTTGTTCTGAACAGCTAGCATCTTGGAAGCCGTTTCCTCCTCATGGTGGTTTATTGTTGCATCTTGTCTATTCCCACATACGGTAGGGAAATATTTTCTTCCTTTTACATTATTTAACTATGATTTAAATTTTTAAAGTGTGAGGATCGGCGATAGAATGGAATGCTGTACTAAAACACAATGCATGTGCAAAATAAATGGGATTGGGTTAGTTCATGTAAAAAGCGGTTATTCACGTAGGTGGTCTGTCTTGTCTGTCATAGAGAATATCATCCACAGGCAAACATATGTACATAACATATGTATGTGTGGCTGCCTAGTCGCTGAGAAGCTAACAATGTGAAGGATAGGGATCTTCGGTTCAACGAAGTAGGAGAACAAACTAAAAGATTTACGCGCATTGGACTCAAAATCAGCTTCCTGAAGAGTTAAACGCAACGATATAAGCAAACATCTCGAACAGCTGAATATAAGCCTCGATCAAGTTACCAATTAAACATTGAAAAAAATTAAATATTGACAACTAAAGTTAAAGCCCTAGACACATTAGTCTAAGAAAATGGCAAGGGCTTTTAGTTCATCGTAAAGAGTTTGCATAGAAACTTAGTGCATTTTAATGTCTATGTCTAGCTAGGGCATAAAAACAATATGCGGTTTCCGGACAATCTCGAACGAAGCAGCCTGTGTCATATCGGGTATGGTTTCTATGCAATGGGTTTACCTTAGGCGTACGATAAACCAACAGGAGACCAACGTTACCCGGAGGGGAAAAGCAGAAGGGAGGGCAACATCTGTAGCGCTGTAGCAACCCAGGTTGGTTATAAGTTGATTTCCACAATCGAGGCATGGACAAAAAGAGCACACGGAATTGCACCTTACGCAGTTCCTGTCCGGTCATGGCGGCTATCGAAAATATCTTCACTGATTTGGACACGATAGCTTGCCCTTCTGTCCAGAGGAAGAGGAAGACACAGAGCATGCAATGGTCCACTGTAGACGCTTCTCAGGAACAAGAATGTACCTACCGACTTTGGAGCCTCTAGTAAGCCACATGATAAGCTCAGAGGACCACTGGTTGCAGATCTGATCTTTCATGCAGAACTAGCTAAGAAGACTCGAAAGAATAAGAAGAGCTGAAACGGCAGACACAGAGTACATACAATAAGGTGTTAACCAGCCCCGCGAAGTAATATCTAGCTGCAGTTCCGCGTGGAGAGTGGTAGAAAAGTGCAGGATGTGGATTAGTACGTAGGCATACTGTAGACATCAAGTACAGGGTTTTTCAACAGGGACGCTACAAAAGTAGAGCGACAGGGACAGCAAACGACGCCATATTTCTTGCCGCTCTTTTGACATTTCTCTTCAGTAAGGTAGAGAAAATATTGCTGCCGCTGAGGCTTCAGTTGAAGAAAGCCCAAATGTGTCTCTCACACGTCGTTCTCAATCGTTGGGCATCTCTGTGACGTCGTTGTGGCGAATTTTGCGAAAAGATCTTGGCCTACATCCTAACAAGACTAAATTGACGCAAGAACTGAAGCCGCTTGACCACCAGAAGCGTCGTATGTTCGTGAATTGGGCTGAGCAACAACTTGAAAATGATTCGGATTTTCATCGAAAAATCATCTTCAGCGATGAGGCTCATTTCTGGCTGAATGGCTTCGTCAATAAACAAAATATGCGGTATTGGTCAGGCAGCAATCCACACGTACTCCATGAGTCATCATTGCATCCCGAAAAAATTACGGTTTGGTGTGGTTTATGGGCCGGTGGCGTCATTGGGCCGTACTTCTTCCGTGATGATCAAGACCGGCACGTTACTGTGAATGGGAATCGCTACCGTTCAATGATAACCGAATATTTTTGGCCCCAAGTGGATGATATGGACTTGAAGGACATGTGCTTCCAACAGGACGGCGCCACAAGCCACACAGCGAATGTCACAATCAATTTATTGGAAACCAAGTTTGGAGAACGTGTTATCTCACGAAATGGTCCAGTAGCGCTCTTATTGAAAAACCCTTTATTTTGTTGTATGAATCGTGCACGCTGATAGCCCGGGCTACTAGTATCTTAAGAAGATAACACATCCATTAGCGCAGCCAAAAAAAAGCTAGAGCAACTTTGCGAAATCTGAATCACCAGCTCAACGATTTTTACCCGTTTCTGTTCGATGATATCCTAGAGCTCATGGCCAATCCCATTCTGGCTAGTTCGTTCGGTTGACTATCCACCAGAATAACTATTTCCGGTCGCTATTTCTTATGGAAACATTAGCCTTTCGCAAGAAATTCGGACACTTCATGAGCCCGGCAGTCTGCACGATACTCGGGACGGTATGTTTTTGACAAAGGATTAAGTTTTATACCGATAAGCGTCCCCATTGCCCATAATCTAGGACATTCCTCAGTTGACTAATACATTATACTCATATGGAAATGTGAATTCATTTCCATTTTAATATAATACCACTTCAGGCAGCTCGGGCTAATTAAATTAAACTTGAAATAGGAATAATTTCTCAAAGCAGAGCATTTCGTTCTAAGAGTTCCTAGTGCCGCACTCTAAGCAATTGCAAAAAAAGCTTTCAAGCGCCCTCTTTTAGTCAAATTAAAACTGCAAATTCATAAAGTCAATTTCACAAGGATACCAAGTCTACTTATATACCTTTGCTCTTCTTATTACTATCAACTGAATGTGAATTCAAGTGCTGTCTTCACTGTTTCGCTGGAACAGGGACCTTGAACGAGGAATGTCTGCCAAATCCAATAGATTTGCCTTTTCGATTATCATTAGAGGGAACATTTCGAATTGCCTTAAACATACTTGAATCGGTCCGTAAAATAATAATCCAGGATCCTTTTCCTCCCGTGTGCTGTCAACCGTCACAATTCTTTGGATAAATCTGCAATTCGTTTGTATTATCCTTCGTCAAGTATATAGAGACGTTGTGTCTTCGAGCACGTTCCGTATATCTGGCGCAACTCATGTGTACATGTCAAAATGTTGTGATAGCAAAATTCAATGGGATATTTCAAAACAACGGTGGAACGAGAAAGGTACATTCCGAATCGAAACATGATGTTGGAAGGTACTCACCTTTCGTTATTGTACGAGTCTCTAATCTCTATTAACGAAAGTATTTCTGCACCGATTTTAATTACGCTTATTAAAGCAAGTTAGAAAATACCGTTAATGCCCATTCATACATACATATTACACAGCTACAAAATTTGAATTCAAAATACTAGTCACCCCGTGTCATTGGTGGAATGAAGAGAAAGCTTTAAAATTCCTTCAAATTGTTGTTGAGATTGGGACCGTTCCTCGAGGTAACGGTTGTTATCAGTCAGTACAAAGATGGAGGTTAAATTATGAAATAGAAAATTCAACGTAGTTGAGGGTAAATCATAATTCCCATGAATATGAAATAACAAGATCATATTATACTTGAGTCCCTCGTAAGGGGGTGGTGGAAAGTGAAAGGGCCATGTAAATAAATTCGTGTTACTGTTGCAAATAAATAAATTACTTTTATTAGTGTCGAAAGGCTTTGTGTATTGTCTGAAAGTCACTGGCTTTGCTATATCAAATGGGGGGTGGAATCTTTTATGTGTCAGTGTCATTTATAATGAGAATAAATACGCCGGGATGGAGTCAAGTGTTTGAAAATTATAATTAGCATACTTTGAAAACTTCTTAAGACCGAAATTTTGGGATTTCAATGAGAATTGATCTGAAAGCCAACCCAATTATACTGATTGACAGGCGAAAGAGCACAACTTGGTTCCTCAGAAGTTTAAGATTTGCTTTGCGTAGGTACTTTGTTACTAAAGCAATGGGGACTAGCTCGTATAAACTAAAAATAGAATTGACATCAGTTGAGTTTATTGCCTTTGAATTCTTAAAAGAGGCAGAAATAACTACATTTCTCAGATTGATCGTGTTCTGAAATTTGAAACAAAATCATTCACTGTATGGTATTGAACAGGAGGAGATGGTGCTTTTGAAGTTAATTGAAGGGAAAAATGAACAAGCACTTACCATAGAAAAATTTAAGAGCTCAAAAATAGGCCAGCAAATATTCCAAAAAGTGATGAGCTACACCCAACAAAATGATTTCAGGACAGAGTAAACGATTTGTTATAAAAAAAAGGGAACTGGAGCAGGGCGTTTCTCTGAAGAACTGTGGAAAAGCAGTCTGCAGCGCGTCTTCCAATCTGAGATAAACGAAACGCAGCTAAGAACTTAATAAACCTCGTCACCTCATATACCCACTTAGCGATTGCGTCATACTAGCGATTGTGTCATAACTGGGAAGAAGCCAAATCCATTTGCTAGTCGGTATTATAACCGGATACTGCATTATATAAAATATGGCCCAAAAAAACAGTATCTTGACAAACGAATTCTGTGGAAGCTACATACACGAGGATTAAATAGAAAACTTGCCTGATCTTCAAGAACATTCTTCGACTGCTGGATGATCTGGCTTGCAGATCTCAAAAGATTCAGCTTCAAATGACCTTCATTACCTTAGCTTACCGATTGGTATATTTGACTGACACACATATTATGTTCTACATATCCGCCCCGGTGGTCTAGAATATCCTATCTTATCCTATCCTATCCTATCCTATCCTATCCTATCCTATCCTATCCTATCCTATCCTATCCTATCCTATCCTATCCTTCCTCTCCTATTCTATCCTATCCTATCCTTTCTTACCCTATCCTATCCTATCCTATCTTATCCTATCCTATCCTATCCTATCCTATCCTATCCTTCCTATCCTATCCTATCCTATCCTATCCTATCCTATCCTATCCTTCCTATCCTATCCTATCCTATCCTATCCTATCCTATCCTATCCTATCCTATCCTATCCTATCCTATCCTATCCTATCCTATCCTATCCTATCCTATCCTATCCTATCCTATCCTATCCTATCCTATCCTATCCTATCCTATCCTATCCTATCCTATCCTTTCCTATCCTATCATATCCTATCCTATCCTATCCTGGTTTGGATGTTTGTTGCTTAATAACACTTTAACGGTTTAACAGATTTGAATGAAACTTTCGGGAAAAGATAATCTACTTAGAGATTAGGCTACTTTTTATACAAAAAATACAATTCCTTGATTCCATAATTCGCATTATTCCAATTTCTGCTTTTATTATTTGCTCATTATTTTTGGGTAAACCAATGTCATTGATCGCCAGTCTGTTGGGAGAGGGTTGTTCGTGCAGATATTATGCTCTTCTCTTCGCCACAAATCCATCCCTATCGCTTATTCTTAAATTTTCTTTCTACCCATACGTGCATTGAATGATGGGTAAACCATTGCCATTAATCGTCATTCTGTCCTAAATTCATTTCGTCTGATGAATTTAGACCGTGCGGTCTAATTTCATTTTTTGATCGCGGCCAAAATTAGCGCGGCCTTATTTCACGGAAACCCTTAGGATCTTAATTTAAATAACAACGCGACGGATTTAAAGCACGGGCAACGCCGGGCGGCAACAGCTAGTTGTACACAAATTGAGAGACAGTTTGTGGGTTTGATCCCATCAAACCTGTTCGGCAGTACAATTCACCAGTATTGATGATTGTCGAAATACTCGTATGACATGTACGTGTAACAGTCCAGCTCGTACTCGTGTAATATGTACTGCAATCAATTATTCCTTATATGTATATTGTACATATTATGTATCTTGTGCCATTATAAATGGCGGCAGTAGTAATAACTTCGATTAATTATAAATACGATATTATACTGACAAATGTCCTATTATATCGACTGTGCTCCATAATATTTCCAATCAATAGAATTATAAAAATGTCCGATTTATTCATATTCAGTCTAACAGCATTCTTTCGTCAAGATGCCAGACCAATTTAAATTACTCCAAACTTTTATTTTATTTTTTTTTTGTGATAAAATGAATAGTCGGGCATTTCGTCGAATTTTTGTGTTCTTAACCGCTGTATGCACATGTTGGTTCCTTTATACACTTCAAGCCAATTTGCAAAGTCCAGTGGTATTACTAATCAATTACGCAGCGTACGTGTTTTGTCCATTTTGCGCTGGTTTTGCTCCAAAAGATGAAAGGGATCAAACACAATTTTGGACTATCCTAAATCGACAATTAAAAAGTGTCACCAAAATGACTAAAAAAGATATACCGATTAATTATTGCTTAATTTTATCAGTGATTTTGAAGCTTTTTGCAATAAACGCAATTATCTGTTATGTATGTTGGTTAGCTTCACAAAACTATTGGGAGTTCTTTTGCTTGTTGATAATCGTAATTGGTGTGCAGTTAATAGTGAATATAAGTGTGATGCCAATGCACATCACATCACTATATATGTCTTCGGCACTGTTCTACATTCAATGGCTGTACTGTGACCTAAATACCATGCTCAATAAGTCGATACAAGAATTAAAATTTAACGAACTGAATGGCATACAATGGCGGTTCAGATTGATGGAACATCACCGGGGAATTGTAAAAGTGCGTTTGATTGCGAAGCGCCTGGAAAGAACAAACTGTCTTTTGAGTGATTTAAGTAAATACTTTGCAACTAAACTGAGTTTCATCTTGCTGGCTCTATATTTGAGTATGTGTACTATCCCAATATACTATCCATATTTGGATGTAATAGCATATTTTTATAAACTTCACTACATTACGATATGTTGGGATAGTTTTCTTACTGCACTTTATGATAAGCGATTAGCGAAGGAATTGTAAAGGACCCTGTTTCTGATGTACATCGAAGGATTCAGAAATGTCGAATTGGACAAAGCGGTGTGTTAATCTTTTTTTTTCTTCGGGAATTTAAACTAAAATAAATATGTTTAACTTTTACTTTAATTCCAGTTAGAAGGATTACTACAGCAAGCTAATATTTTTCAGTCGCAGATATGGAAGTTTACAGATTTATATAAATTCGTTGTTAAACTCCTGTTACTGTATTTTATTGGTTTGTATTGTCATTTCTTCTACTTGCATATATAATATAAGAACAATAAAATTACTTGTGTGCAACGGGAAAGCATGACCGACTGTACTCTCTCTCGAACATTGGGGGTGTAAAGCACACCAACACTGGTAGTCCAGTCAGTCTTGTTTCACCTACCATGTAATTCGCCATACGCTATAAATAAATGAATTATAAGTAAGACGAAGTGTGTTTCCTTTCTTTTCCCGGTGTGATACACCACAATTGGCGACGAGGTTTTTTATCGTATTCACGTGTCTACAAAAGTAGCAAATGATAAATACATAGTACTATAACCATGCGTTTATATCGGGTTTGTCCTAGAAAAATATAAGTTCATAAATGTCATCGGGAGACAATTCAAGCGCGGAAAGTGAAGGTGAAAATATTCAAGACTCAAAGTCTGAGCTTCTTACAGTCAAGCTCAGCGAAGAACAGTAAGTGAAAGTAAGACAGAAGAGTGTGCAAAAGCAAGTTTTTCAAAAACAATAAAAATGTCCCTAACCGGTGAAATGCCCAAATATAACCACGAGTTGAATGAGTGGAGCATTTTTAAATGCAAAGTCAAACAATTTTTCATTGGTATCAAAATCATCGACAATGAACAAAAGAGATCGCTTCTTTTGATATCACTTCATGATGAGACCTTCAAATTCCTGAGTAATTCATCCAACGGTTCCTGAAAAAGCTGACTACAGTACGTTAATCGCAAAATTAGAAACACATTTCAAGCCAGCTGTCTCGGGGGTTGCGGAGCGCCATAAATTCTATGCATCATACAAAGAAGATCGCGAATCTCTACAACAGTGGGCAGCAAGAGTGCGGAGCCTAAATGCGATTTTGCAGAACATTTGGATTAGAGTATATCTAATAATGAGTAGGGACACTCTTCCTACACATGCAACTGCTACTAGTGCAAAGAAAAGCGTGAAAAAAATCGCCCAGTAAGTAAAAGCAGCTCAGAAGGATTGATTTCAACCCTTACCTGCGATTGCATATAATGAAAAGAGTCGGCAATACTTTTCAGCAGCACCACCACATGCGGCTACCTATGCAAGATAAATTGCGTGTGGTTTTCCCATAATGCTTTTTTCAAAGCGGATCGCAGAGCACGTCTGTGTGGTAGTAAGGCAGAGCATGTCATCATAAGATATGGTATGACCGAATTTGCTGCTGTGAATTTGGTTTCATTTACGATTTTTTTCATTTGTTATTTATTAAATAGGATGAGATATGGATCTATCAAATATATATTTCAATGTTAAATATGAAAATTAACATTCGTACATTGCAATAAATTCTCTAAAGCTCCTATTAGTCTTATATTCAACACTTTTCAAAAGCTACATTTGGCATAGCACAGCATAGCATCTTGTCACACTACTTGTGTAGTCACATTGGGGTGGGTTTTGCTTACAGTTTTTATGCATGTATCTTAAAGGCGGACCGAGCACGAATGTTATCAGTTGAGCCAAAGACAGCAAACAGCATAGAATAGGGTGACATGTTTGAGTTAGGTATGTACATGCATGCGGGAAATAAGTAAAAGGTTTTATGGTCAGGTATAAAAAAAATAAAATTGCGTTTTTTTTTTTTGGGATTTCCTATAATTATGAATGAAAATGCACAGTTGGGTAATTAGTAGATGTTTTTTATTGAGAGAATGTTTATGACGGTCTAATAAACTAATGTCGTTTTCTATTGGGTTCTTTAGATTTTGTTCGCAGATTTCAGATCTTTCGTGCTGAATGGAAATGAAACGAGATTGATTTGTTTTTCTGCATTTGCATTCGTGGGTCATTTGACATTTTGTACATAAAATTAAAACAAAGGAAATAAATAAAAAAAGAAAAATAAAAAATATAATTTTAAATACACTTTGTTTTTATTTTCTAAACTTTGTATGGAGTTTCTGATAATATTTGTGTAGATTGATAGCATTTTGATGTGCTGAGTTTCAATTTCATAAAATGCACATTAGCTCTATATTTAGTTTTTATATCTCAACCTTTCCAACAGAAGATATTTTTCAAGTTTTTATGCTTTGTAAAATTTTTTTTATAAAAAATAACCAAGCATTTTACTACTTCTACTACTAAAATGTTTTGGTGTAAGTTCAAGTTGGTTGGAATCGAGAATCACGAAAATTGATCTCGAGCATTTATTTATTGAAAAAAAAAGTTGAAGTTCGTTTTTAAAAGTATAAATTAAACAATGCGTCATAATTTTTATAAGTGCTTGGCGGCAGGAAAACTAAAATTCAAGTGCAAAATATTTTAGCGCACCGACAAATTGTGAGATTTAAGCAAAATTACAAAACATTGTAACTACATGTGTGCATTGCATACTAAACCTTTATTGTCCTTTTCCATTTTTTAGATGAGCGGAAGTTGTTCGAATGTTTTACCAAACTACACTTATTACATAAACAAATTTCGAAGGATTGAAGAGTCTCTACGAAAGGCATTTCGAAAAAAAAACACGTTTTTTAAGTGTTTGAAATATTCGGGAACACCTGATTTGGTAATTTAAAAAAAAAGCTAATATAACAGAAGGTAAACACGAGTATCGAAACGCAAAAATGTATACCAATATTTTTTAACAATAATGTATTACAAATTAATTTTTTCGAATTTTAATTTTGCTTCTCTTCTATCTCTCTCTCACGACAACCCTTCTTATTACCGTCTATTTCTCCGTGTCGGTGTGGCTGAAAATGGAACTGATAAGAAACACGTGGAGAGTGTCCCTACTCATTATTAGATATACTCTGATTTGGATATGCCTCTCAGAGATAAATTCGTAATGGGACTTGAAAAGGGGCCGGAAAAAGACAAATTTTTTTTTGGAGAGTACAACGGATTCTACTCTCTCCTTAGAAAAAGCTCTTCAAATCGCACATACAGTTGAGTGCGTACGGATTCCGGAAGCAGTATGCAACGGTGGAAGCTGGAAGGAGATGTGACAAGTAGTGACGGCGTATACCGACTACAGAGGGGAAGCCAACAACGAAAAAACAGCGGGACACAAAAGCAGAACGGGCCAATCTGTAAAATATGTCATCAAAAAGGTCATTTAATGAATATGTGTAACGTGAGTAGAAATACTGGTGGGATAAAAAATCATAATTTCATTGGTGATACAGAGTCTAATAATAATTATAATAATCATAATTACCATTTTGATTGTACAAATAATGAATTGTCAATTTTCTACTTTAGGACGAACTCAAAACTAAAGCCAATTTTAGCAAGTGTTACTGTGAATGGAGTTCCTCTAGACATGGAAATAGATAGCGGCGCATCAATTTCGGCTATAGGCGTGTTTTTTTTGTAACCTGTATAGGCTAAACATGTGTCAGCAGCATGTTTACCTATGTAAAATACAACAAAATCTTAGCCTGGATAATTATCGAGTCTTATTTTTTGCACTGAAAGCTTTTTCGAAGTCTATATAGGTTACAAAAAAAACACGCCTAATATCAAAAGAACTTTTCGACAAGCATTTTTCGAATTTGACTCTTCAGCAGACGAATATAATGGTAAGGAATTATAATGGAAGCTTTTTAAAGCCAATCGGGCTCCGTCAGTTTGATGTTTCATTTGAGAATATAACTCGATCGCTTGAAATTTATGTAGTAGAGAACGGAGGCCCACCCTTGTTGGGTCGAAATTGGATGCATTTATTTAATATAGGAGTTAAGGAAGTGAATTTCGTGAATTATGTGCATGTCTATTTTCACACCTCTCCAAGTTATAGCCCCTCAAAGTGGGGCATCTTCGATTTGTAGGTGTAACCACTTTAAATGATATTACTTTTGAACTATTATAGCCACAAGAATAATTTTGTATTTTTTCAAGAGGTAACTTAGTAGCGCATAAAATGTATTTTGTTTAATTTTATGCAGCCATGAGAAAGTTATAGCTCCTTAAACTCAAAATTATGAAAATTTGTTGCTCTACTTTTTTACTTAAAATGCATTTTTCTCAAAACTTTTGCTTAATAATTTTTAATTTTTTTTTTCAAAACTTTTATCTTTAATCAATTCTCTAAAAATTATGTGCAATAACTTTTTCACGTACAATCAACAGAAGTTATATGTAGTAAAAGCGATTTTTTCACAGCGCCACAGAAATCGCGAGGAGACGTGCAAACAATTTGTGTGCATCTCTTTTCATTACTATATAAATATTAACATATATACGCTTAACCATTGATTTTATGCACATTAAGGAATCTTGAGAGTTTCATTATAATAATTTATTGTATATACATAAGGTGTCTTTACTTTTACTTCATTGGGAAAAAATAGATTTGTACACAGCCACAGAGAGACCAATTCCAAAATTTCACACATTTAATACAATTCAACGAATATCGAGATGAAGAATGAAATCTGAGGCACATGCGTAAATTTCTTGCATACTTTATTTGTTGTTTTGTGTGGATGTATATTGTATAGTTATTCTTCTGAGCAGATGAGAAAGGGAATCGATAGGTAATTTTATCGGTGCAGGGTCATAAGCAGGATTGCTTAATGACGCACTTTTTGGTTTTTTATACATTTTATCGTAAAAGAGGGTATAAAAGTGTATTAAAGTGTATAAGAGTGTATTAAAGTGTATAAAAGTGTATTAAATTGTATTAAAGTGTATAAAAGGGTATAAAAGTGATAAAAGTGTAAAAAAGTATCCAAAAGTGTATACAATTATGTATCACTTTTATACATTTTTTTCAGTTTTATACCTATTACTTGCTTTTCTACACTTTTATACACTTATAAACTTTTATACACTTTTATACACCAGCAATATTTTTCAGATGTATAATACACACTTTTATACACGTAAAAAAGTGTGTATAATACGCCAACTATTATACGTCTACAACCCTGGTTATAAGTCCACAAGTCAAAAGTCCACAATGGACTTTTGACCCACCTGGGTGGGTTATAAGTTCACAAACTGATTGTGAATTTATAACCCAAAAGTCAAAAGTTCATAAACTTTCGGGCCATAATTCCACAATTTGAAAAATGAAGTGGGCTATAAGTCCACAATTATTCTTATTACTTACATATGTCTTTCTGTAGGTGGGGCTACAGCTCAGGGTCAACCTGGGCCTGCTTCTCGCAACCATTTGTGTGTGCGTGCTATATTTTTCACGAATGGAAGGGACCTACAGTATTTCGCCGACTCCGAACGGCAAGTTGAGAAGCTTATTGAAAAATGAAAGCTCGTCAGACATTCGAAAGAGGTGGCGCAGTGAAGAAACTTTTTGGTATTAGACTCAGGCTGGGATTGAACCCGGGCAGCATTGCATAGTAGTCCAACGCACTTACCACTACACCAAGGTGCTCACGATTCGCGCGAAACCCTAGATATGTAGTTTGAATTGTTCAGTATTTCAATCTTGAGAGGTTTATAAAATAATAGTGAAAAAATCGGCACTATTTCGTTTTCATAATGAGAAATAAAGCCGAATTTTGAAATGCACCGACACCACACACCGGACATGTAGAAGTAGAAGGGATTAAAGCAGCAGACGAACTGGACAGGAACGGGTCTGAAATGGACATAAAACTAGCTGACAGACAGATCGTACAAGCCTTTAACACAGCTAAGAACTTAATAAACCTCGACATTTAACGATGTCGTCATACCTACTAGCGATTGTGTCATTACTGGGAAAAAGCAAAATCCATTTGCTCGTCGGTGCTATAACCGGATACTGCATTATATAAAAAATCGCCAAAAGATACAGTTCCTAACAAACGACTTCTATAGAAGCTACATTCACGAAGATTAAATAGAAAGGTTGTCTGCTCTTTTAGAACATTCTTCGGCAGCTGGATGATCTGGCTTGCAGATCACAAAAGATTCAGCTTTTAATGACCTTCGTTACCTTAGCTTACTGATTGGCGTATTTGACTGACACACATATTATGTTCCACATATCCGCCCCGGTGTATCACTAGCTTACCACGCAGAGTTTGTGGGTTTGATTCCCACCTAGGGCTTAGTTTCTTAGTGGTTCCGTTCGGCAGTACAATGGATTAGTATTAACACTCGTATGACATGTAGTCGTACTCATCAAATCCGCACAGCAATCACTTATCTTGTGCCATTATAAATGGCAGCAGTAGTAATAACTTCGATTAATTATTATAACTGCGACATTAGGCTGACAAATTAATTTCCTAATTTATCGATTGTGCTCCACAATATTTCCAATCAAAAGAATTATTAAAATATCCGACTTATTCATATTCAGTCTAGCAGTACTCTTTTGTCTAGATGTCAGGTCAATTTAAATTAATCCAAATGGCATTTCCGGTTTACTGTTCTAAAATGAACAGTTGGACATTCCGTGGAATTTTTGTGTTGTTAGCCGCTTTACGCACATGTTGGTTCATTTATATACTTCAAGCCAATGTGCAAAATAATACAGTGGAACTACTAAGCAATTACATAGCGTACGTGTTCTGCCCATTTTACGTTGGTTTCGCCCCAAAGGATGGAAGGAATCAAACACAATTTTGGATATCTCTTAACCGGCATTTAAAAAGGGTCACCAAAATGACTAAAAAGGACATACCGATCAATTATTGCCTAATCTTATCAGTGATTTTGAAGCCTTTTGCAATTAACGTATTTAACTGTTATGTGTGTTGGTTCGCTTCACAAAGCTACTTGGATTTTTTTAGCACGTTCATATTCGTCAGTGGTCTGCAGTTAATAGTGAATATAATTGTGCTGCCAATGCATTTCACATCACTATATATGTGTTCGGCACTGTTCTACATTCAAGGGCTGTACTGTGACTTAAATACCATGTTCAGTAAGTTGATGCAAGAATTAAAATTTAACGAACTGAATAGTATACAATGGCGGTTCAGATTGATGGAACATCATCGGGGAATTTTAAAAGTGCGTTTGATTGCGAAGCGCCTAGAAAAGACGAACTGTCTTTTGAGTGATTTAAGTAAATACTTTGAAACTAAATTTAGTTTCATCTTGATAGCTCTATATTTGAGTATGTTAACTTTTCCAATGTACACACATCTGGATCTAATATCAGGTATCTGTATACTTCACTACACTACGATATGTTGGGATATTTTCCTTATTGCACTTTTTTATAAGCGGTTAGCCAAGGAATTGAAAAGGACCTCGTTTCTGATGTACATTGAAGGATTTAGAAATGTCGAATTGGACAAAGCGGTATGTTAATCTTTTTTTTTTCTTCGGGAATTTAAACACAAATAAATATATTTATCTTTTATTTTAAT
Source organism: Brachyopa scutellaris (assembly GCA_949775065.1). Taxonomy (NCBI): domain Eukaryota; kingdom Metazoa; phylum Arthropoda; class Insecta; order Diptera; family Syrphidae; genus Brachyopa; species Brachyopa scutellaris. The sequence goes on along the minus strand of OX459112.1, from coordinate 33,082,859 downwards.
TCCAGTTGGACGGACTATCACAGCAAGCCTATATTATTCAGTCGCAGATATGGAAGTTTGCAGATTTATATAAATTCGTTGGTAAACTCCTGTTAATGTATTTTATTGTTGTTTATTATTATTTCTGAAGGCAGTTCTAGAAGTGAAAAAAATATGAATTGTTTATCACATTGCTTATCACATCTACAATTCTACATAAATGTACTTGAATTAATAAATTAGCATATACACTCTTGCGTGAATTCAAATAAATAACGAATACAAAAAAATAAAATAAAAATGAAAATGACTGTGATCACTCTTTTTATCAAATCATAATACTTTAATAATTGTCTATAATTTTACAGAAATCGAAAAAGCTCATCGAATGATTATACATCTGTTCACAATGAAAGTTATTGAAAGAGTGGCTTGTGGCGACCAGCAAAATGTCATACTATTGCAAAAAATGTAATGTGTGTGTGAGTTTTAGGATTGACAATTTTGAATAATAAATGGATTTTTCGCTAAGCTTCAGTATTAATATATTATTAATATTCAAGTGGCTATATACTGTGGTGGAAATTCGATGATTTTTTTTCTTTGTTCAAAAAAAATTAAAATATTTATTCAAAATTTTAAATGTCCATAAAAGCAAAATAATAAATAAAACAAATGTAGCACAAAATCGTACTTCCAAAATAAAAGTTTAAGAAAACAGGAGCAGACAATTTTAAAACTATAAAAAGGTATAGGAAATTGCTTTTTTTTTTAAATATGGCTCAAATTAAAAAAAAAAATCTTAATAAAGAGTGGGACCTTTTCTATTTTCTAGCACATCTGTAAGGCGGCTTGCCGTTGATATGGTAAAGCTTTTGAGCTTAACAGGGTTGATGGACGACCAAGTCTCACGGATAGCTTCTTTTAGCTGATTGATGTAGTGGAACTGTCTGCCATGTGAGAAAGCCTTTCTTGCAAGAATCTCCCCACAAATGTTCGATGGGGTTAAGGTCTGAACTTCAAGCCACTCACTCCATTACCTCGATATTGTTTTTTTTTGCAAAAACCATTCTTCTATGGACCTTGCGTTGTGGAATATGAAATTTTCTGGAAGAAACTCTTCGGGCATACTCACTACATGGAGATCTAGGACATCGATGTACAAAGAAGCGTTACAATTTCTTGGTGACCAGGGGATTTGTGATATTCCCGCAGAGCAAAAAAAAAAACCAGAAATGCACTATTTTCTGTGACCTTCTCAACAAATTCCAGTGAGCTCACTAACGAAGAAGGAAAAAACTCTTATAAAGTAAAGGTTTATTGCATGAAATGTCAACAGGTGCTTTGAACGTGCTTAGGTTAGGTTAGGTAAGCGGGCTGATGAGGATAGTTAGATCCTCATCACACTTAGGTTCATGTGAACCCATTGTGATACCCATAGTGTTTTCCCACCAGTGATATCAGTGGCTTGATTCCAACCATCCGGATCTTCTGGCAAACTTGAGCAGACCTGACGGTGAACGGTCAGATAGCTCGTCGATGTGTTCGAAGAAAAATTTTCCTAGGGTTCTATTTCTTAGTTGGCAGAGGTTAGGGCAGTGACAGAGGAAATGGGTTGTGTCCTCGTGAACCTCTTCGCCACCGCATCCTCTGCATAAGTCATCATCGTTGAGTCGTAATTTGTTCGTGTGATATCTTAGCATATTGTGGCCAGTTGACACTCCTATCAGTATTGACAGGGATTTCCTATCTTTCTGTAGAAGTTTTTTGGTTTTGCTTTTATCGTACTCTGGCCACATCCTTCTTGATATTTCACAGGTAGTTAGTGATTTCCACCTGCTATTAGCTTCAGAACGTGTTTTTTGTTCGATTTTGGCCTTGAGGTTGCAGAGTGGAAGCTTAACCGTGTAATCTGCCTGCTCTATATCCAGGGCTGAGCTCTTTCTGGCCAATTCATCCGCGGCTTCGTTGTCTGGTATCCCGCTGTGGCCAGGGACCCAGCAGAGTTTTACGTTGTGCTGCGTGCCAAGAACCTTAAGCTCTTCGCGGCAACATTTCACAAGCTTAGATGTTATTTGCGTAGCAGCTAATGCTTTTATGGCCGCCTGGCTGTCAATGTAAATTGTGATATCCTCTCGGGATATTTTCATCATTGACACCAATTGGGCAGCCTTTGTCACTGCTAGAACCTCAGCTTGGAAAACGCTGCTGTGGTCTGGGAGTCGTGTGGAGCTGTTGATTCTTAGATCTTCCGAGAATCAACCCGCTCCTATACCTATTTCCATTTCTGACCCATCAGTGTAGATGGATTTAGACTCATTTGATACTTCGTTGCTCTCCCATTGTTCTCTACTTGGGAAGGCCCACGAGAAGGGTTTATCGAAATCTAAGTATGGGACAGTGTAGTCTGAGTTGATAGTTGCTAAGTATCTTGGTGTGCCCATATGCATTCGGTCTCCAGTGTTTTGACTGGCTTATTCTGAGATTGAACGTGCTTAGGAGCACGAGTTGCCACCCAGGCGTTTTTAATTGAATTTCGGCTTTTCGATGGACACTGTTCGTAATCGAACTTCCACTATACTATACATACAGTCCGATTCCCTTGATTAGACGCACACAATTTGTTTCCCCTAATTTGGATCAATAAGCAAACAATTGCATTCAGCAGAAAGGTTAGCAATTTCTCCGTAAAATGACATAAAAAAATTTTTGGTGAGAGACACCTAACGGTACTTTTGCACTCTTTTTCCTCAATTATGTCAAAACTGCAGAATTTTTTCGTTTCACTTGACACACGGGAAAATTTAGTTAATTTTATAGACAAAGAGTAATCGAGCAAACTAAAGGAAGTTTTTGTCTTTTAGTTAAGAAAGAAATGGGCAAAAAAAACGGTTGACCTTGGAGGAAAGAGCAAAAATAGATGCTTACCATTCGGAAGGTCTTTCAAACCGCGAAATATCCCGTAAAATAGAGCGAAGTGAACATGCTGTGCAAAATTACATTAATAAACGCGATTCCTATGGGATCAATTACAAAGAAAGAATTTAAATAGTGTTAACGCCGCAAGATAAGCGGAAAACTCAGAGGTCAGCATCCAATTAGGCTCACTCTACAAACAACATCAGGGCATTAGCTGTAGTTACTGCCAGCAAATCAACTGTTCGTCGTCCAATTATGAGTCCTCAATATTTAAAGCTAAGAAAGCTAATAAAAAACCACCGCTTAATATTGCGACTACAATTTGCAAAGATAAGATAACTCCGAATTTACAAACTACAGGTGTTTAAAATGACTAGGGCAAAGGTGTCTTTTTGGAAGAAAATAAATTCAATTTGGACGGACCAGACGGTTACGGTTTTTGTTCTTTCGAAAACCATCCAAATTAAATTTATTTTCATCCAAAAAGATAACTTTGCCCCAGTCATTTTAAACACATGTAGTTTGCAAATTCGGAGTCATCTCAATAAACTTTTAACGAACTGATCAAACCTACTAATTCACTAATTCATTCTTCGACGTTCCAAATATTCGTCTGCATTCTCTGTTAGTGTTGCCCATGCAACCCAACCTATCTACATCTGCCCGTGCTGCCAATGCAACCCAGTCAGTCAACATTTCTTAATCGTAACAGAATCATGTTTTTTACTTTTCCATGTTTTTAAGGTTAAAGCGTCAAAATATGACATGACAAGTCCAAATCAGCACGGCAATCACTTATTCCTAATATCATATACGTGCCTTATGTCATTATATTTAAATGGCGGCAGTAATAAGAAGTTCGATTAATTATAAGTGCGACATTATGCTGATAAATGTCCTATTACATCGATCGTATTCCATAATATTTCCAATCAATGGAATTATAAAAATTTCCGACTTATTCATATTCAGTCTTACAGCACTCTTTCGTCAAGATGTCAGACCAATTTAAGCTACTCCAAATGGAATTTTTAGTTTATTGTTATAAAATTAACAGTCGGACATTTCGTAAAGTTTTTGTGTTCCTAACCGCTCTACGCACATGTTTGTTATTTTATGAATTTAAAATCGATGAAAACATTGAAATGGAAATACTTATCAATTACACAGCGTACGTGCTTTGTCCATTTTACGTTGGTTTCGCTCCAAAGGATGAAAGGGATCAAAAACAATTTTGGAGTTCTCTTAACCGTCATTTAAAAAGTGTCACCGAAATGACTAAAAAGGACATACCGATCAATTATTGCTCAGTTTTATCAGTGATCTTAAAGTTTATTGCAATAAATGCATTAAACTGTTATACGTGTTGGTCGGTTCGATATAGATACTCGGATATTTTTTCGATTTTCATATTCGTCAGTGGTCTGCAGTTAATAGTGAATATAATTGTGCTGCCAATGCACATCACATCACTATATATGTCCTCGGCACTGTTCTACATTCAATGGCTGTACTGTGACTTAAATACCATGCTCAGTAAGTTGATACAAGAATTAAAATTTAACGACCTGAATAGCATACAATGGCGGTTCAGATTAAAGGAACATCATCGGGGAATTGTTAAAGTGCGGTTGGTTGCGAAGCGCCTGGAAAGGACAAACTGGCTTTTGAGTGATTTTAGTAAATTCGTTGAAATTAAAACGAGTTTCATTTTGCTAGCTCTATATTTGAGTGTGTTGACTATGCCCATATACAAAGAAAATGATATGTCAAAATATGTTTATATATTTCACTACACTACGCTATGTTTGGATATTTTTCTTATTGCACTTTATTATAAGCGGTTAGCGAAGGAATTGAAAAGGGCCCTGTTTCTGATGTACATCGAAGGATTCAGAAATGTCGAACTAGACCTAGCGGTGTGTTAATCTTTTTGTTTTCGGGAATTTAAACAAAAATAAATATATTTATCTTTAATTTTCATTCCAGTTGGACGGACTATCACAGCAAGCCAATATTATTCAGTCGCAGATACGGAAGTTTGCAGATTTTTATAAATTCGTTGGTAGACTCCTGTTACTGTATTTTATTGTTCTTTATTGCGATGTCTTTCACAAGCCAATTATGTAAATAAAGGCAGCTCTTGAATATTTCTTAATTTCAATGTTATGTTTTTTTTTATTATTCATCCACCATCATAAGGCGTGTTCAACTAATTCTTCTCAAGTTAGCAAAATTGTTTTCGAAAAATTCTAGACGAAAATCAAACCACATTATTTTTTGAAACGTTATAATATATTGAACCGTATTTCATTTTATGTGCATACTTTGACTTTCATTTGCTTGTTTACATTAAATACCTATATAATTTGTTTTATGGAACACATTTGTTTACAATTGGTATTTATCTTTGGTTAAATTTTCCCAAGTGTGACATCGATCCTTGGCTCATTGTTGTGACGTCATCAAGTTCGATATATTGAATTGATGACAAACAAGGCGTTTAGGCTACTGCAGGTCCCTTCCATTCGTGCAAGTATAACACAAACAGTTGGATTGGAGAAGCAGACCCTGGTTCACCCCGAACTTTGGTGCCACATAAAGAAGAAGAATTCAAAGTCTATACCTTGAGCATGATTATATATACCACATCTCTGTAAATTGTGCAACAGTTTCCAAATATATATAAAAATGGTGTAAACAAATGTATAGTAATTCATCAATTGAGAATGGCTGGGCCGATTTGGCTCAAATTCAGTTATTCGTAATTGCCAAGAGAAGGTTTTTACGAAAGAAAATTTTGGGAAAACCCTCCGGAAAAGTCGGAAAATTGGAAAAATCGAAATGTATGGAATTTTGTGTGCTATTGTTCTGGAATGGCTTTTCGAATGGAAAAATATAAAATTCTTAGTGGAAAACTCGGAAAATCCCGGAAAAACGCGGAAAGTTTGAATTTTTTTCAACGAAATTTTGCATTTTATCGCGTGATTTGATGTAAAGGTGGAAAATTCGTTGTGAAGCTTGGAAAATTTCGAATAATTGTGAAATTCACTGTGATAAAAGACGTTTTGCGTGCATTTTGTGTGGAGAAGTTAACGAGATAAATAATAGATGGCACTGTGCTGCGATCAATGCCACAACTCGATAGATGGCGTTGACTTAGGCTATGCGCAATTCGACAGGTATCCTTTTTGCATTGTCATTTTCTACTGAGCAAATGTGCTATTTTTCTTGCTGTAATTGATTTACGTTTTGCGTATTATTACACTGATTCCGAACAGTCGTATATCGCGCATCACATCCGCAAACGGTACAAACATTTCGATCGTTTGAGGTTTAATGCGATATTTATCAATTCGATCATTTTTTCAGGAAATAAGTTTTCTTTTGAATAGGATTAGTTAAAAACGACTGTTATTTTTGGGGAGAGTTATTTGCTTGACTAATGCCTCCTATTAGACGATCAAGCCTTGGACGACGTACACGAGACGATTTGGTGGGGCTATGATATTGCGCTCCAGAGATTTTCGTCAAACGCTTCCCGTCATCCCGAGATCTACTGCTGCCAAGTAACTGCATGCCTGAAATCGTCGCCTTTGTGGCGGCATGTCAAAAAGTTGAAATTGACCACGAACATGATAGTCGCATTGCAGAACGACCCATCGGCTGCGAGTTTACATCGTCGAAGGAGGAACTCATCACCAAAGTATTCCCCGGCATTGCACAAAATTATAAAAATCTCCATTGGCTTAGTGAACGAACAGATAGACAGATGGACAGACCGGTAGATAGATAGACAAACAGACAGATATGTACTATCTATGTATATAGATAGATAGATAGACAAACAGACAGACAGACATACAGACAGACATTTCATTTTGATTTTTCTACATTTACATATGAAATTAATTCATTTTGAGTATTTATTTTACTTTACTAAAAAACTGTATTTAATTCAGCTTATAAGTTTACACAACATTTATTAATTTTGATGCGGTACGAAGTTCGTCGGGTCAGCTAGTTATGTATAATTTTGCTTCACTAAAGAAAACTGTAACTGTAACCACGTTAATGACTAATGTACCTATAACTAGCATTCTACAACATTTCCAGTTCTTAGCCTTTTTCTTTAGTTACTCACGCATTGTGAAAACAAAAACAAACATAGTTTAAACCCGTCTTCAAGAGTAGGCAGTCGAGCGTCATGGTGTCCCGATTATAATACAATTTCATCACGCAGCCCTATAAGACACTAATTCATGAAAACTATTTTACTACAAAAATATTTTCTCGTGAAAAACTGCTGTTTCGATTACAAATTTGAATTATTTCAATGATTTATTATTTAGTTTAAAAAAAAAACAAAATACGAGACGAGAAATAGCCTGCGTACAGAATCGTATTGAAGAAATTCAAAATAGATTCACGAGATATGCGATTAAAAAATTGAGTTGGTCCGTTCCCTTACCGTTATATAATAGTAGGTGTGAATTAATTGGTATCCTAGTTGATCGGTAGTGCGGTTTAAGTCTCAACTAGTTATTATTTGTGGAGTATTGTGGTCGAAATTAGAGCTTTTTTTAACCAAGGGCAGCGAAAGGAAAAGAAATCTGTTTAAGTGAGCGTGCAATCATAATTAAGTTGTGAAAAGAGGGCAAAAGCTATAGAGGAATTGGGAAAACAAAAAGTGATAAAAAATTTCCAATCAAGTGGAATTTTGCTTTCAAAGCCTCGTTCAGGTCGCCCTTCAAAGCTATCTGTTAGAGAAAGCCGCAGTCTCATCGGTTTCGTGAAGAAAAATCATAAAATAACCGCGTCACAAATTGTTAATAATATTGAAGAACAATTTAAAAAAAAGTTTTGTGCTGATATAGCGACGAAAATTTTGAAAAGAGCCGGGTATAAAGGTCGTGTTGCACGTAGGAAACCCTTTATATCAGTCATAAATCGTCAAAAAAGACTTATGTAAATATGCTTACGAGCATTTAAATAAGCCATTAGACTTCTGGCAGCGGGTGATTTTCAGCGACGAAAGCAAATGCTGCATTTTTGACATTAAAGGTCGCAAGATTGTGTGGAGAAAGGCTGGTACTGCATTAAATAAAGAAAATTTACTTCCAACTGTAAAGCATGGTGGTGGTGGAGCAATGGTTTGGGGGTGTATAGCGGGAACTGGCATAGGACAATTGGACTTTGTGGAATCCACTATGGATAAATATGGGTATTTAGACATTCTAAAACGAAACCTCAACCAGAGAGCTGAAGAATTGAGTCTTGATCACGGGTATTATTTCATGCATGATAATGACCCCAAATATACTTTCCACATTGTCAAGCTCTGGTTGCTCTACAATGTGCCCAAACAGTTGCATTCACCACCCCAATCACCGGACCTAAATCCCATCGAGCTATTGTGGGATTTGCTCGAAAAGAGAATTCGCCAGAGAACCATAACGTCAAAACAAATGCTCAAAACGGCTTTAAAAGAGGAATGGGAAAAAATCACCCCTGAGGAAACTTCAAACCTAGTCAATTCGATGCAAAACAGGTTAAAAGAAGTCATCAAACGAAGGGGCTATCCCACCAGTTATTAATTCAATTGTCTTTTATTGTTTTTTTTTTAAAGTGTACGCAGACTTTTTCGCATAACATTTCTTACTTTTATGTTTTGTTTTCTTTTTTTCTTACTTATTTTGAAGCCTTTGTTCATCTTAACAGTATTGAAGACGTAACTAAGCTTAACGAATATGATAGCAAATAAATGTTTTGTTTCTGAGTTACAAAACAATGTTTTTTTTTTACTAAAATTAATGTGATTTATAACTGTACGCAGACTTTTTCTACTGAGTGTACATATATTAATAATTGCAATGAATTTTTACGCCTATTAATGTTCTTTCAAATTATGTGAAGAAAAAAATTTCAATTCGTACTGTACTCTATATTCTATAATAGGCGTGTTTTTTTTCAAACCTATATAGGCTAGACATGTTTCCGCAACATGTTTTCAATGTAAAATACAACAAAACCTTAGCCTGGATAATTATTCAGGCTTATTTTTGTATGGAAAGCTTTTTCGAAATCTATATTGATTTGAAAAAAAAAACGCACCTAATAAGCCATGCTTGAAAGCTTTCATTAAGTTTAGTTTAAAACATATGGAGCGAGGTAAAGCTTTATTCTGTATTAGAAAGCTTTTCTTAATGAGTATAAATAACCCGCCCGGATCAGATGACGGGCTCGGGCACTTTTGATCAATCGGGAGTTTGAACTGGTTTTACAAGATACGGGTGACTTTTTCCTATTTTGCGAACTAATTCACACTCTCTGCGCGTTAACGTAGAATTCTTTTTTTTTTATTTGCTCTGGCTATTGCCCTTTTCAGTAACCTTTAAGGAGTTGTTTACTTCAACGGGTACGGCAGTTTACGAACCGCTTACTCGTGGGTAAACAATTTTGCAAAGGCCAACCCAGCTCTCCTCCTCCATTAATTTTCTTTCATTATTATTCGTTGTTAAGAGGATAAAGGTAATTTTTTTAATATATAAAACAACAAAAAACCAAAGTGTTTTTCTACACTCTGGTGAGTGTAAGGACTATTTTGGCGGAAAATTTCAGCGATCGACAACCCTACCCAGCTCTACCACAACCACCGTGCTACAATACTTATCTAAATATTATAAAAACGTTGGTGCGTATGTATGTCTGACCATCACGGCTGAACCACTGAAGCTATCCACCTTATATTCACACCATATGTTCGCGTGGTGCTCCGGAATGTTTTTGTTTGTGCTAGACTTCCCTAGGTGGCGCTGGGGAAGTTTCTTTTCGAAAATTCTTATTTATAGACCGATTTGGCTAAAATTCACCCCACATAGGCAATATAATATATAAATAAAAAGAAAGTCTTCGGCAAAATTTGGACCCGATAGGTGGGGCTGCTATAAAAATGTAGTTTTTCCTGTAATTTTCATATCAACAATATTAAATTTAAATTAAATAACAAAGTTTGCTATCATTTCTATCTAAAACCAGATTACCAGACTGTTTGCGTATACGGGCGAAGTCAGGCGAAGTCGGGCGAATCAGCTAGTAATATGTATATATAAAAAACAATAGTGTTTTAAGCGGCCTATACACGCAACACTTGTTTGCACACCGGTGTCGGTGTACGGAAAATTTTCCCGTGTATGGGCTGGTGTGCGCACCGATTTTTTGGTGTCAGACACGGTGAACTAAAATGGAAAATTTTTGATTTTTGGTGTCGGTGTTTCGATCGGTGTGATGTGTATGGGGATGTGCGTGCATATTTACTATTCAGTTGTCTCTCATTTGCTGTTTTTAGAATGTCAATCCGTGATTGCGAATTTTGGCGCAACTTTATTGACTTATATTTATGTATAAAGAGCTTCCGGAGCTCTGGAAAATAAAATGCAATGAATTTAAGAATAGGGACAAAAAGAAAAAAGTGTAGGAAAAGCTATTAACTAAATATTATTTTCATTTTCAGTCATACATTTTCATTTTTAGTCATACAGCATGCGACTACAACTAACGCACAAATCTCTTCGTCCATGGTCTTTCGGCATAGGACTCTTGTGCACAACTGAAGTGTGTACGAATCGGTGTTGCGTTAGTGGAGGAAATGACACCGGTGTGCACACAAGTGTTGCGTGTATATGCCGTTTTACGTTTGGCATTCTATTTCAGATTTCGGAAAAGATTATGAATTTACTGAAATTGGTTGAACATGTTTGGAGTTTTGGGATTCGTATACGAATCGTAAGCGTAAGAATTAAAAGAAGCTTTAAGTGAAGAATTTATTTTCTTTTTCAATGATAAATAGATACATAGACAATTTTCGGAAGTCATTCATTAATTTTATGCACAGATTCTTACTTTTTATGAACAATTCATAGCTGTATAGATATATATTCATACACATATGAATTGTGATTCACGTTCTGTAAGAACTTGATGGTTAGCTCAAATTTAATCATTTTTTCATTTCGAATATTCATTTTTTTATCTCTACCATATACCTTTCTGGTTCAGTGTATAGTCCTGAAAAAAAAGAAGATTCATAATGATGATATTTGCTATGAAACAAAACTTTTCCAGCCAATATTAATATGATGTTTTTTTTGGATCACTGAATGTACAGAAAATTAGAGACAAATTTGCATGCGCTGAAAGAGTGCCAACAATTTTATAAAAAGCTTTCTCGAAAAAAAGTTCTTTTGGAAAAATGAGAAAAATATTTGAGCTTGGGCCTACTGAAGTTCTTAAAAACATAGAAAAACCTGTATTTTGCTTAGGCACGATATTGCTTAAAATGGCACGCTGTTTCAGCGGATGGGGCATGATCATTTTTTGTTGTACGGCAACGCCTATGTTGCCAGACTAATTCTTTCGTACAATTGACAAGTATTGAGTCTGAGTGCTGACAGATTGGGAGTACCCGAAATGAAAAAAAAAGAATACAAATAGAGTTCTTAAGTTTAAGCTTTATTTTAAAATCAATAATCTTTTAATGAACTGATCAAACCTATTTTAGAATCACGCTTTTTTACATTTATCAATAACTGCTGAATTTTTTTTTGTAAGCCGAGCACTTTTCTATGTTTTTAAGGTTAAAGCGTCAAAATATGACATAACCAATCCACATCAGCACTGCAATCACTTATTCCTTATATTATGTATGTGCCTTGTGTCATTATAAATGGCGGCAGTAATAAGAAGTTCGATTAATTGTAAGTGCGACATTATGCTGATAAATGTCCTATTACATCGATCGTATTCCATAATATTTCCAATCAATGGAATTATAAAAATTTCCGACTTATTCATATTCAGTCTTACAGCACTCTTTCGTCAAGATGTCTGACCAATTTAAGCTACTCCAAATGGAATTTTTAGTTTATTGCTATAAAATGAACAGTCAGACATTTCGTGAAGCTTTTAAGTTCTTAACCGCTCTACGCACATGTTTATTATTTTATGAGTTTAAAATCGATAAAAACATTGCAATGGAAATACTAATCAATTACACAGCGTACGTGCTTTGTCCATTTTACGTTGGTTTCGTTCCAAATGATGAAAGGGATCAAACACAATTTTGGAGTTCTCTTAACCGTCATTTAAAAAGTGTCACCAAAATGACTAAAAAGGACATACCGATCAATTATTGCTTAGTTTTATCAGTGATCTTAAAGTTTATGGCAATAAATGCATTAAACTGTTATATGTGTTGGTCGATTCGAAATGGCAACTTGGATATTTTTTGGATTTTCACATTCGTCAGTGGTCTGCAGTTAATAGTCAATATAATTGTGCTGCCAATGCACATCACATCACTATATATGTCTTTGGCACTGTTCTACATTCAACGGGTGTACTGTGACTTAAATACCATGCTCAGTACGTTGATACAAGAATTAAAATTTAACGATCTGAATAGCATACAATGGTGGTTCAGATGGAAGGAACATCACCGGGGAATTGTTAAAGTGCGGTTGGTTGTGAAGCGCCTGGAAAGGACGAACTGGCTTTTGAGTGATTTTAGTAAATTCGTTGAAACTAAAACGAGTTTCATCTTGCTAGCTCTATACTTGAGTATGTTGACTATTCCCATATACAAAGAAATGAATATGTCAAAATATGTTTATATACTTCACTACACTACGATATGTTTGGATATGTTTCTTATTGCACTTTATTATAAGCGGTTAGCGAAGGAATTGAAAAGGGCCCTGTTTCTGATGTACATCGAAGGATTCAGAAATGTCGAACTAGACCAAGCGGTGTGTTAATCTTTTTGTATTCGGGAATTTGAACAAAAATAAATATATTTATCTATTATTTTAATTCCAGTTGGAAGGACTATCACAGCAGGCCAATATTATTCAGTCACAGATACGGAAGTTCGCAGATTTTTATAAATTCGTTGGTAGACTCCTGTTACTGTATTTAATTGTTCTTTATTGTGATGTCTTTCACAAGCCAATTATGTAAATAAAGGCAGCTCTTGAATATTTCTTAATATCAATGTTATTTTTTTTACCGTTCATCATCCATCAAGAGGCGTTTAGGTTTCTGCAGGTCCCTTCAATTCGTGCAAATATAACACAAACAGATGTTCTGGAGAAGCAGACCCTGGTTCGCCCCGAACTTTGGTGCCACATGAAGAAGAAGAATTTAAAGCCTATACGTTAAGCATACTTCCATATACCACATCTTGGTAAATTGTGGAACAGTTTCCAATTATGTATAATATTGCTTCAGTAAAGAAAACTGTAACTGTGACCACGTTAATGACTAATGTACCTATAAAAAGCATTTTAAAACATTTCCAGTTCTTAACCTTTTTCTTTAGTTACTCACGCATTGTGAAAACAAAAACAAACATAGTTTAAACCCGTCTTCAAGAGTAGGCAGTCGAGCGTCATGGTGTCCCGATTATAATACAATTTCATCACGCAGCCCTATAAGACACTAATTCATGAAAACTATTTTACTACAAAAATATTTTCTCGTGAAAAACTGCTGTTTCGATTACAAATTTGAATTATTTCAATGATTTATTATTTAGTTTAAAAAAAAAAACAAAATGCCTGGCAATAAAGATTAACCGACGAGAAATAGCCTGCGTACAGAATCGTATTGAAGAAATTCAAAATAGATTCACGAGATATGCGATTAAAAAATTGAGTTGGTCCGTTCCCTTACCGTTGTATAATAGTAGGTGTGAATTAATTGGTTTAAACTTTAAAGCCTCTATCATTACAGAAAGTACATATCGACTGTGCTCCTCTTTTAGCCTTATTTCGTATTCATGCTCCTTCTAGAAGAGCTCTTTGACCTAGGATTGAACTTTTTTTTCTCGGCACGTGACAAACCAGTTACTAATGTGTGCAAAAATGTTAACCGTCAAACAAATCGATCTGAATGTGAACAGAAATAAATTTAAATTTATTATTCTGGAAGTCGTTAACTAAACTTCTATTATTTCTATGTATTACTAGTGGCTACCCGGTGCGCTTCGCTACACCCATAGAAAACAGTGTTTATGTCATAAAATGTAATGAAATTTTTTCGAGTGCCTTCTGGTGCACCGAACGATGTCATCTGGAAGCATGAATTGTATTTGCAAATGTTGTTCAAGTAGTGCTTGGAATCGGATGTGTAACCTAAATGTACACATTTGAACGAATTTAAATTTCGTCTGTTTGATATACGTAAATATAATTTTGAATCAATTTTCCCGACATTAAAAATAGTAATGACTCGTGGAGAATTAAATGCCGGCAACACAAGTAGAAAACTATCCAAACAATAACATCCAACATTTTCGATCGAGTTTAACCCTGGACCCGTGTTTTGGGCACTGAGTTGCCAAACGAAATTTCAAATCGAATTTTAACGCATTTGTTGGTGTATGACATGCAAGTAAGAGATGAATTCTTGGGGATACGATACCCAAGCACACGAAACTCAACCAGCTAAAATGATTTTTTACTTAGTTTTCGTATCTCGGAGCTTCAAAAAAAAAAATCTGGGCACTCAGTGCTCAGTGATTTCTCGGCACATTGTTTATTGAAATTGTTAGCTTTTTAGCTTTCGCAGTGATTTTATTTGTTCCTATTAACATACTTTTTGTTGACGAGAGAGTTTACCAGTGATTTTGGATGCTAAAAATATTCCGAAACTATTTTACAGTGGAGTTTAGTTAATTATTTTTTGAAGTTTTACTGCATACTATATGTATGTATACCTACTAGAGGTGGGTCGTTTTCGTTCTTTGTGATAACGAAACGAAACAGTTTTTTTTAGAAAAAATAACTAGTTAGCCCATTTCAACCTATTGGGTATTTAAATACCCAAGAAAATGGTAACACTTAAAAAATTCTGGCGTGGGCCCGGTGAGAGATATCGCGGTAAAATTTGTTTTATAGTAAAGAGAAAGGGTAGGTGCACCAAGAAAACAATAAAACAATGTCATTTTTCGTGGCCTACTTATAGATTTTTACAGGTAAGATTCACGTTTCTTTTTTTCACGGAAAATGCTGGCGAAAAGTGCTGCCAAATTTAGTGAATTGGGAAAAATGAAAATCGCGCACCCTTAGCAGATACCTGCAGATGTCCTTTATGCAATGGAGTAAAATCTACACCGATATGTCAACAGACCTAGCTGTCACACCTGGTCTAATGACAATGGGTATTTAAATACCCGACAGCCGTAGGTGTGTACTGTTAACAATTTTTTTGCTATATTGAAAAGTTTCATTTGGAGTGAATCAAAGGCCCATTTAAATTGGATTTTATTTTATTCAATTGAGAAATTATGCTGTTTCCTGATTATTAAGATTCAGCAATCTCCTTCTGATCTGGGGCAACACCATTATGGTAATCCAGAAAGGAAGGAGTTGGACGCAGGTTCGCCTGGCACTTTAAATAACCGTATTCAGTCTTGCCACCGCATTGCTTACAAACGATGACGAGTATTGCGTTTCTCAATTAAGTGATTGGTACGATCGTAGCGCATTGCTATTGAGCACCGGAAACCATCAATCTACCCGGATGATGAGAATTGGACTTGGACGGTTCATCGGGCAACAATTGAGCTTCTTCTTCTTCTTCTCTCCATTTAAAGGACGAGGTTATGATACTGGTCGGCCTGTGGGGTTCGCCGGTTCGACCTCAAAAAATATCTGCAGGCCTCCCGATTCATACTTTTTGTACATTGTCCAGCATTGTGAACAGTGTGTGAGCGCCGGACGCACAAGTGCGGTGTAGAGCCTTCCTTTCAGCTTAGGGTACATTTTTTGATCACAGAAGATGGCAGAGTTTTCCTGCCACTTCATCCACCCTACGCTTACAGATATCTGAACTTTTCACACTTGAGAACCACCACTCCATTCAAGTTAATGTCTGAAATGGGTTGGCTTGGATCAGCGAATGGGCAGTACAGATACTCTGTCTTTTTTTGGCTAGTAATAATAATAATAATAATAATATTTGGCTTCAGCAGTCCTAGGTAGAACCAAGCCTATCTTCCCGCAACCATTTGTGTGTGCGCGTTTATATTTTTTTGCACGAATGGAAGGGACCTACAGTTTTCTGCCGTCTCCGAACGGCGAGTTGGGAAGCTTTACATGACGAATGATACTCTTGAATGCTTGTCAGGCATTCGGAAGAGGTGGGCACTGTGAAATTTTTTTTTTTGTGATAATGTTAGCGGCGTCTGCGTGTTGACCAAAGTTCTCTTTCCCATCAATATTTCCATCAGACCAATATTATCAACAATAGCTTGCAGCTCGGCAGCAGTAAGAAATTTCTATCGACGAATCATTCGAAATCCAAATAATCCAATAACACTTTTTTTAACACTAGAACACAGCAGCGCGCGTTTTTTCAAGTTTCAGCATTAATTACAATCCGTAACAAGCACCAATAAACTGATCTCTTTTCTATTGCATTCTTGCATACACATTTTCTACCGGATTTCTTCAGATTAGCTGAAGTACTTATTCTAGCGAAGCGTGCCTGATGAAATGTAAATAGAATGACGAAAAATTGGCGAATAAAGGCGCGTGATCTCACTAGCGCGTCAACACAGCAGCCCAAGATGTCTTTCGGTTTTTTTAAAAGTAAAAGTGAAAATATCACGCCAATGCCTGTTGGGTATTTAAATACCTACGTCATATCTCAGGTGTTCGCGCGGGTAATTTTTTTTTCTTTATATATAAACTTCTATGATCCCCAGGGCACATATTTCCAAATTTCATCAAAATCGTACGAGCCGATCTATGGGCAGCCTTTAATGGGTTAGAAACTAGTTACAAAAAAAACGTTTTTATTTTCGCCATACTTACATACATACATACATGATTCTACCCCTCTAGCAGTCACATAACTACTTTGACGAAACGAGCGCAAAATCGTTTTCATATCACTTCAGTGCAAACGAACATAAAACTGAAAAAACGCAAATAACGAAAAACTAACAAAGAGTTATAAAAACGAAAAACGTACAGAGTTATAAAAACGAAAACGAGCAAAGGGTTATAAAAACGAAAAAACGATAACGAACTGGTGAAGTAGTTATTGTATAGTATACATCAGGGGTGGAATCTCGTTTTTCATCTTTATGCGTTTTCATGTGTAGGTAGATTTTATTGTGAATTAAAACGAGAAGGGTTGATTTCACGAAAAAACCCTTCTCCTTTTTACTCACATAAACTGTACCTGTCTCACTGAAAAGAATCGGTATGGAAATGATCGTGTAGCCAGCCACTAACAGAATTATTCATTCCCATACCTGCGATAAATTGTGTATTCTTTGGTTTTTTTTTTTTTAGTTTGCTGGGATCGTTTGCCTCTGTTTTTTTTTTTTCAATAAAATTTCAATGTGCAAACGCAAAGGAGATAAATGTAGTTTGAAAAACTGTTTTTAAAACTAGTTCGTTTTTTTTATACCTACTCCTAATACCTACTACTGAAAGTATTATCTGTTGTTTTACGAGCGTTGATGATGGTTTTGATCTACTGTAGTAATAATTTTGAGGTTTTGATTTAACAACGACATCTATCGGGAAACTTGAAAACTTTTGATTTACAAACATTTCTCATTTCATAACAAATATATTCTGTAAGTTTCAGCTCAATCGGATGGTTTTCAAATGTTTGAGTTCCAGCGCCATCTATCGGGAAACTTGAAAACTTTTAATGTACGAATATTTCTCACTTCATCACAAATATATTGTGTAAGTTTCAGCTTAATCGAACGGTGAGTTTAAACATTTTTGAGTTCCAGCGCCATATACCGGAAAACTTGAATGTTTTTAATGTACGAAAAACCATCATAAAAAGTATGTAGGGTAGGTGTACCAATACCCGGCCAGTCACTAGTATCCGGCCACAAGTAAATTAATCGTTATTTCCATGGGAAACCAATTATGGCTTTAGTTTTTGACCTATTTAACATGCTGGTAAGATTTGACAACTGGGAACATTACTAACCGCCCAAAAAAAAAAAATGCGAAAGTGAGAAGTGCGTTTTAGAGTAAGCGAGTGTTAGTGGAGGTATCAAACAAAAAACGTAAATTTCTATGTTTTTTTTTTTAATATTTACTAACATATCTTTAGTTTTTCTGTTAAGTTATAATAATTATTAGTCATAAAACGTGAAAAAACAGGGAGTTTTCATTTTTACATTATTATTAAACGGTGACCGGTTACTAGAACTTTTTTTAGTTAGGTGTTCAAGTGTCTGGCCAAAGTGGACTTGTAGGTATCCTTGTGGAATTTCTTCACAGGCTTGGAGGGCGAGCAAAAAGAGTGAGCTAAGCAAGAAAAAATCGATGCAGTGGAAAATAACCTGGCCGGATACTGGTGCAAAAGTGGCCGACTACTGGATTTTAGTGGCCGGGTGGTATTGGTGAAATTTCACTTTTTTTCAAAAAATAAATTTTAATTTCAGATGCATGAATCCAATAACATTCAGCTATTTTTTTTAAACTTAAAATTGCCATGTATGTGCAAAAAAAAAAAAATTGTTTCACTGATTAGGTGAATTAGTTATCATGATTCAAAGTAAAAAAAAGTGTTAGGTGGCCGGATACTGGTACACCTACCCTAGTGTAAGTTTTAATTCAATCGGATGGTTAGTTTCTGAGTTTTGAGGTATCAAACGAATAGCTCATTTTTATATATAAAGATAGTTTCGGCACTGTTTTCGTAGTCTAAGGCTCATGACACACGGGCTTTAAAGTGGTCGCGCGCCCATCTGTCCGCGCATCCAATTATTGTTCTACAGTTTGCGTGTTATGGAGGGAACTCGCTGGGTAAAATGATTCGGGCGATCACATTGACGCCTTTTTGGTCGCGGGCGCTCGTTTGTACAGCTCTATTGGTTTTGTATGTACTCATGGAGCGCGACCAAATGGGAGCGCGGAAAAAGGAGCTCATGTGGCATTGGCTTAAGAAAGTTTGTTACTTACAGACGTAAATAAATAAATAAATAAATAAGATCAAAATAAGCTAAAGGCAGCCATATGAAGGATATACAATCGAGTTATAGTTTCAGGTTTTCACTAGGACCATAACGGGTGAGCTTATTACAACCAGTTACAGATGCTGTAAGTTATAGATGACTGACAAGAAGTTAGGACGGTGGAAACTACAATTTGCATTTGGGCAAGTTATGAAAGAAAAGGCAGTGCTGGACAATCTACCCATTTAATTTATGCGTGAATGGAGTAAAGCATCCCCATTTCGTTTTTCCTTATTTAATAAAATAAACATCTTGACAATGTACTAATTGAACCAATTCAATTACTCAATATAGTATTGTCCCGAATAAATCCCTAGGCAAGGCAACCAATTGCATTTTCAAACTCGAATCGGAATTTAATTGATTCACTATTTGCAGCGACATTGCCGCGTGGTAGGTACCAGTAGACCGTACATTTTCCAAACAAGCATCTCAATAAAATTGGCCAAGTTACTGTAAAACACGATTCAATCTTTGTGTCTGTACATATTCGATTATATTCCCCACCCATCCATCACCGTGTTCGCAATCGTTCAGCCATGTACAACGCGAATTCTTCGTCATCTCCTTTTTTACCTTCGTTATTGATCACGTTGCTCCCAGTGAATGCGCCTTTGCCTTTATAGAGTACTACGTAACGTACCTACAATGTCCTTTGGAAGTGCACAAAATCATGTTTAGATTAACAGGAGACAATTATTTGTATTCATGGGTAATGCTTCATGTGCTGACAAAAACACTTTATAGCACATCGTTCCATCAACTGCCATCGAAAATTTTCAAACTCGACAGGATATACAAACACACTCACTCACTGAAAAAAAGGAGCAGCGTTCATGAATATAAATCATGACCGTCAAGCCATAACAAAACCATAAAAATATATTGGTTAATGTTACTATTACACTCTCCACAGGCCATAATGTTTGGTTGAAGCTGTCATAAAAACCAAAGCCATGCTGTAAACGAGTAAGAGCAACGTCACAATGTTGCACGAGTATAGACGAAGACTTCTTTCATTCCCGAGAGTATTCTGTGTTCTAAACTTAATGTCGTTTCGTCCATTTTCGTGACACTAAAAAGTCCTTAGATTCTACTCAAATCTGAAAACGTTAAAATAACATGCACCATGTGAAGCCATGGTCGTATATAGGGTTGTGCTTATAAGATTTAAAAAAAAAATAAGTTTATATCAAAATGGTTTACTATGTGTGTATTCTCGAGTGGGGCGTTTTTTTTTGTATTTCTAATTATAAAAGGATAGTTTCGTAACATTTTTTTGTCATGCCAACATAGAAATGATAGAAGTGATTTTGTAGTCTGACACATAACTGTGCTATAAAGCCAAAATGAAAACGGGTTTTTATTGGTAATCATTAAACACGGCAGCATTTAGAAGCATTAGGAGGGACATTTTGGCACATAGCTACGTTGCAATTGGTCATAAAGCTCGCGAACTAGCTGTCAAACTATTCTTAAACTTTACAACTCAAGAGTCAGTAAAATAAAATAAATTTTTATTCTATGGGATACATTTAAAACAAAAAAGAGGTTCTATAGAAAAAACTTTAAAGTTTCTACTTATTAATGAATTGTCATAGCATTGCATTCGAATTCCACAGATATGCAAACGCATTTCACATGTCAGCAAACAGAACTTTTGTGAGCATTTGACTAATTATAACTCAACTCAAAGTTTTTTTTTTACCAACTTGAAATCACATAGCCTTTCATGTTTCGCTTGTATGAGTTTACTGATGAATGATGGATCGTGTGTTCGCGAGGTTCATAGTATGTACGAGAGTGGAATGGATCGCCCTTATTTTCAAAAGTTTTACTCAACCGAAACAACCGCATTTGAATGCATTTCGTAACATAATTTTTCTGTCGATGGAATGGAATAGAAAGACTCCCTGAAATTACGTCAAAAAAGGAAAATGGAAAAAAAGCCCGAAAATCTCTATACAAAGTTGTGGCGTTTTTTCATAGAAAAAATCACCCAAATAGTTTGGCGTAAATGCTGAGAATTTTGGCATTTTTTCCATAACTTTTTTAGCCATTTTTCCATTTATGAAATATGAAAAAACGCCAACGCCTTTTTTCCAAATTGAAAAAGGAAGAAACCCCAAAAAAGTGGTTGGCTTTTTTTTCCAAATAGAAAAGAAAAAAGGCGTAGTTTCCGTTTTACTTTTTTTTTTTTCAAAAATGTGGCGTAATTTCCTTGCATTCTGGCAAATTTTCCTTTTTTGTTTCTGGCGTTTTTGCCAAAAACTTTACGCCACAATTATTTTGGCTGTTTCGCAACTCGCAGCTGGGTAGCAGCACTGTTTACTTGAGAGAAACACTTTGACGCGTCATATAATTTTAAATTAAGGACTCTCCTTTGCTATCCACTGAAGAGTGTTTTTCTGTAAAGTTGTTTTGTTAAGAAGCCAATTTATATTATGTTATATATTTGGGCGAATTGTTTCATTGTTAATATTGCAAATTAATTGTGCCTCGCAACTAGCAGCCACAAATGTAGTTAAAGTAGATGTAGATACATACATACATATATTATAATGTATAGAAAACCATCAAGATTCCTTTATGAGCATAAAATCAATGGTTTAAGTATAAGCTCAATGATATTTTTTGGGGCATACATATTTCTAGGAGCAACCATTCAATTTTTACTCTAACACATACAAATTGCCTTATACGTATCCGCTTTTATGTGATTGAGATAGGGTTACCTCACTTCTGGATATGTAAATAGTTTGGTAGTAGAAATAAAAAAAAAATAATTAAAAATAATTGTAGTCCTGATAATTTTGGTTTTAGCTACACTTTATTCTTAATGTTTGTGATTTTATTCATATATTTCTGAGCTAATTTTTAAAGATGTAGGTGGATAGTCATTTTATAAAGAATTTTCATATATTTTTGAATTCGTGTTTTACCGAGCTTTCATTTGACATCTCACACAATGACTTCAAAATTAATTAAAGTCAGCCACCCAAAGCCGAAATTCAACTTTTTTAAGTTCAGGTCTGTATTTGTTGGGGTACGGAACACTACAAATTAAGCGTAATATATTTGTACCACCTCGTTGATAAAGTTTTGCAAGACTGAAAAATGTTTTCGTTTTGATTCCATTGAAATAGAATGAAATAGTATAATAAGCGAAAAGTAAAGCTCAGTTGAGTTTCAGTATAATGGTGAACACCGTTTAATTTTTCACATATTTATGTATGTCACTACGGGCTGTGTTGAATTCCATACGAATTAAAAAACTGTGAAAAGGTACATAGTATGTATTCTTGACCCATTGAAATGGAAAAACTTATGCAAAGGTACATCTAAATTCAATTTCAAATACTGTATTCACCTTTGTTAGAAACTGCCAAAGAGCTGTTTGTTTCAATTCAATTATTCTTCGAAAAAGAAATAAAAGAAACGAGTTTGTTATTTACAGTTTTAGAATTGAAAATGAAAAACAACAATGGTTGCGTTTTTTAAAAATATTTGCACGGAAAGTTCGAGAACGTGTTGCACTATGTCAAATGTTTGTTTTAAGGGTTCCGTACCCATATGATAATAATACGGAACCATTACAAGTTATCTTTTACGAAAAACTACGAAATTTTTGCGTACGCGAACGGGTTTTTGTAACTTTTCGTTACTCTTCGCGACCGGTCCTGCAATTTATAAAGAGAGACACACCACATCCAAAATGTCAAAAAACCCAAAAGTTAAAAAATATGTAACGCTTACGCCAGATTTTAAAGCGGCTTTTCCATTTACATATTAAAAAAACCGATGACAATTCGAAGTGAAAATGTGAAACGTGTGGTGGTACAATTTTAACTATGTATTGGGAAAAGCGGTACGGAGAACGTAATTGTCGTTAATTTCTAGTTTGTATTCCAATTCCACCAATGTATCGACTGTGCTGATCTACTATTGCAAAGCCCGCCAAACCCGCTAAAACACGCCCGCGTTTAGCTTAAAAAAACCCGCCGCTTTTTTCCAAAAAATAAATAAATAAAATAAAATATAATTTTCCCAAAATATTTTGTTGCTAGTCATTGAAAGTGAAAATGCCCCAAGACCCTTGAAAATTGAAGCCAATTGCAAAATTTTGTTGTGAAATTGGAAAATATTTTTAGTGTACATATGTATTTAAAAGTTCACAAATAGCAGGTGAGTTCTGGTAACTGTATTTTAATTTGTACATTTGAGCTTAGTGCAATGCGTAGGGAAGAGGGGGGGGACCTTTGAACGAGGCAGCTTTGAAAATTGCTAATAACAACCCAATTAATAAATAATTCAAAGCATTAACCAAAATTTCCACATGGCGATAGCCTCATCATTAGTCTCAACACTTTTCAGCGATTTTCTCACCCGTCTTCTGCCAGTAGCCGGGAGTGCAGAATTTATGTACACAATTTCGTTTTTTACATTTTTTTTTTGTAAGGGTGTTTCACATTTTTCGTGAGGATTTCAGTTTGTGAGTAATATTTTTCGGAGGCACCGTTTCATTTGGAATAAGAATAAGGTAAGTTTTTTGCTAAATAATTTTCTGTCATAAACCATTAAATTAGCTACAGTTCAAAAAAGCCTCAGGCCTGTTCAAAGCTGCCCCTGGTTGGGGCACATTTGAACATTATGGCCCCTATTGTGAGTGTGGATCAACGATCGTCACGACAATTGTCGATTGCGTCGATTGAATAGGAAGAATAGGTTATTGTGAATAAAAATGTGAATTTTGTGAATACATCATACTTTTGACAGTTGTTTGGCTATTGTTTTCATAATTATTTGTTTCCAATTCCATTAGAAGTAATTTGTTAAAATAAATGAGTTGCATTATTAAGTTGTGGCTTAACGATGGTGGAGGAATGGACGAATGGTGAAAAAGTGCATTCAGCATATTACGAAGAAGATATTTTTTTGCAAAGGACAAAGCGGTAGAATTTAGGAACAATATTTTGGATCCATGCCCATATGCATAGTTTTGAAAATAAAAAAAATGAAAATTACTTGAAATTGTAATTTATTTTAGTTTATTTCATCATATTGTGGTATCAAAGTAAAGAGAATAAAATAAATAATAATTATTAATTATCTTTTTCCATCGCCTATTTGCTTGGATTTTTGCACGAACTCCCATCGCGATATCAGGATTTGTTTCCATAAATACCAGCTCCAATTGCTTAATCTTTGTAACCTGCTTCGCACTGGATTCGAATTAATAATTATGTTTTTTTAACATGTCATTTTTATTAAAATTACTATCATTTCATACGCACAAAAATTTGTGATCGACAAGCGACTGTCAAATCGACAACTACCGATCACAATAATTAAAGTGACAGAAGGGAATTATTTTTTTATAATTTTCTAATTTTTCTTTTTTTTCTTTGATGTGTTGATTTAGAATGAATAAACCAATGATCAACTTTTTAATCGAAAACTAGTAAAACATGAATAAAAAGGCAGTTAAGGAAATGTAATGAATATGGCTGTAAGCCTTTATTGAATTTACACAAATTATATTGGTGTTGAGAAGCCTTTAAAGGAAAAAGTGTTCAAAGGTGCCCCACTCTCCCCTAATATTTGGGAAGGCCTATTGAAAAGGTGTTAAAGACGTTAAAGTTTGAACGGGATCGAGGAGAAATTACGAGTAGAACAAGCTAAGCTTGTACACCGTTTTTTCATCCGCAAATGCAGGACATAGCGCTGCAAACTCCAAATTGAACTCAAATATGTATGAAAGTCAACGACGTGACATCTTTTATCTTGGCTCCACTCTGACCATGTTGAGAGATCGCTTAGTTCATTCAAGGCTTACCAGAGAAATTCAAAATGTTTTTGCTGGTACAGTGCTATTACAATGTTAATACTATAATAATATATAAGAACCTTTAATATTAAATGCCTTTTTTTGGTCAACAAACTCCGTTCGCTGGAGATCAGCCATGAATCTGGAGTTGGTAATAGGACCAGCTAGTCGAATGTCTTTTGGTACACTTTGTTGACAAAACGAAGATGAATTGTAAGTAAGCAGTCATGGTGACATATGATCCGCTGTTTCTTCGTCTTCGTTGCATGTTCGACAGGGTTTTGTCTAGAAAAGTATACCTACATAAAAGCCATTTTTTTTTTGCAACCATTTCTTTTGCGAATATTTAGATTGATCAATAAATATTAACAACAATTTGGTTTAGGCAAATGAAAGTGATATATGGTTCCGTTGTACTAACAATATTTAAACAGAGCTGGTATATTTACTAGGGTTGTCTTTTTTTACCTGTTATTTGAAGACTTTAAGGCGGTTGCCTTTAATTGGGATGTGCTAAAAAGCTGAGTCAAAAGTAAGAAAATATACACAACTTACCTCGTATTTAACAGAAAAACAATAGCGAAATAGTTTACACACAAATCAGTTTGAAACATCTGTGTACCCTCCAATTCTTTATCAAGGATAGAAGTAAACGAAAAGTACGAACTTCTCTCATGTATCTTTCTGACTCCCACTGTGAATATCAATCGGAACAGAATTTCTAACAAGTTGGTTGCGAGTGAGGATGCGACTAAATAAAATTTGTATTCATCAATATTGCAGTGAAGCAGGAGCAGAAGCAGAAGCCTTCGTCACCGCCCGCCACCGCAATGTTATTTGTCCAAAAGAAGTGAAAAATGAAGAAAAAGAAAAAGAAGAGTTTTTTTTCCAAAACTTTTCCCATTCCGTTGAGGCAAACTTACGCCATTATAATACGGTCCGCACAAAGTCAGCCACTGTCTGTCGTTTGCTAGGACTATTGAGCCCGCACATCCTTTATTCATTTTAGTTTGCTCTTTCGCGGGTTTCGGTGCTGAATCGTTTTTGCATGTGGGTGTGTACGTAGGTATGTGCTCGTATCTGTGCGTCGTCTATGTGAATAAGTGGAATTTATAGTGTTTGTACAATGCAATTGTACATTGGTAATGTCGACGTGACTCGATGAAAATGCTCACACGATAAATTTTTTATTTCTCCTTTTTTTAGACAGAAGTTTGTTCAAATGGGTGCGGCATGGACAGAAAAAAAACCTTCCCGACGAGATAGCGATTCTTTGAATCGTTGCTGCGAAACGGAAAACGCGCCGTTGAAAATGCCACGAATACGATATGGCCGACGAAACAAATGTCCTGACGGGTGTTCTTTTTTTTCATATTTTATTTGGATTGTGGCCTCCTATTCTGGACGGTGACGCCATCAAATGGATGAATAAAATGTTTGTGCGGGGTACTGCTGCAATGGAAAGAAGACGGACAGATGGATGACTGGATGCCTGGATAGCTGGATGGATGGATGCAATATCATTGTGGTCGGACATGACATTCGATGCGGCTTGTTGCATACTTTTATTGCAGCAAAAGTTTTTCCATATCATCTGCATATTGCAGCTATGATTTTTTTCCGTTTTTTTTTTTGTGGAAAGTTTAGTTACTGAAATTTTAGATAATATTTTCCCGTTGAAAGAAAAATGATTCTGTGGTACGACACACGAAGGAAAATAGAGGCAGAAAAAGTTCGAATATAAATCTTCGAAGGGAATTTTTGTGTACAAAACTGTTTTGGCACATAGAGGAAGGATGCGCTTCAGTTAAAGTTTGGAGTTTTTTTTTTTTAGGTTGTGGGCACAACTTTTCGAAATGATTTAAACTCGACATCCTGCTGTTAATGTTGCAGGGGAGTATGTGATGTGTCCTCCGGAATAGGTTTTATGGTTCAGAGGAAATTTGGTGCTTAATTTGTTTGAACCGGTTTTTTTTTGTGCCTGGTTGTCGCGGGATATAGATGAAGGATGTGTTCATATATGAAAATGATATATCGGGAATGTCAAAATATCCATTTGTTCCAGGTCGTGGCAAAGCCCAAAGCTATGTAAGTTTGAACTAAGGATGTTCGAATTCTTGTCGATTCTTCATGATACATTCGCGAGATTCACTGTCAATCCTTATTTAAAGCCAATGAGTACTAACTTAAATCGCTGTGAACCATCTCAATCATTTTGACATTGTATTAAATTTGAAAGGAGTTTTCAACAATGTCAGAATCAGTAATATCTGAAAACTCACCGCAAATACAACAAAATTGTAATTTACTTCTCAGCACACATTCGATCTTACGATGTTCGTATTTCGCAGAAGCACTGGAAAATGATTTCCGGACTTTTCCCTAATTTTCACTCACGCCTAATTTCACATAACATTACACACACGCACATATTAGCTGCATAAACTCTGTGTAACCCCTACAAATTTACTTCTATTGATACCGTAATTACATCGTCCTTCCACAAAAACGAATGCGCCCCATCATTGAAGTTCATTACATGATGGTAATTACCCACTCTCCGTGCCGTTCAATTACATGCTTCTACCGATAACAACAAAAGATCCTTCCACCTCCATCATCATACGCGATAAAAGTTAAACACTATCCTGTACCTTTGCCGGCAGGAATAAACCCAACACCACGACCCACTGCTGAATCCTGATGGCGTCAACATTGTGCCGCCACAATTTCGCGTAATTTATTCAAATTGCATTCAATTGATTCGCGTCGTGACTACACACACAAACAGATACAGGTCATGTACAGTACATACATGTGTAGATGTTTTTACCTCTAGCACACATTATCGCTCCTTGTATTGAAGTATCCCACCAGGAGTCTACTGCTGCCGACGTCTGCCTCCTATTCTGCGATGCGCGAAAATCTTTTGTAAAACTTGCAAGCGTCGCGGCATCCTTTGCAGAAAGGAAAATTGCAATAAAAAAACAGGAAGAAAAAAAATCTCCAAATACCTTATAATCCAGTTTGCAAAATTTACGATGGCTACTGGCAACTTTCTCTGCCACACTCGTTGGCGTGGGTAAAAATAAACACAGAGCGGGCTAGCATAAGGATTGCTGGCATAAAACCTTTAGGCATAGAAGGGGGAGTCTTGTGTCATCGTACGCTATACAAATTTACAATGGAAAAGCGAAGTTCGTCCCTAGATTGCAATACAATTTGAAGGAAACTTTGCGAATCTTGTAGGGAAGGATATAAAAATTAGGACTTAAAAGTATGTGGACTAAAGACTGTGGCTCCATCTTCTCTGAAAATGGGAAAACAACTTTTTAATGATGGGAGCTCTAAGGAAAATGATTTTAAAAATTTAAAAAGAGACTATTTAATGATGTTTAAGAGAATTTTAAGGCGTGCCTCTAATGTTCCAAAATTAGTGAAACATCGTATTCCATACATTGAAAAAAAACACCCAAAGCCGAGTTTATACATACATATGTATGTACAGGTAAACCTTCCTTAGGCGGACAGTGACAGCATTTCTGTCCACCTAAGAGAGCTGTCCGTCCAAGGGATAAACACAATTTTTTTTTAACAAATTTTCTTTATTTATCAAAACATAAAAAAATACTGCAACTTTATTTGAAACGATTAACAAAACAGAACAAAGATTGGGAATCTTTGCCAATGACTTCTGTTGGAGCTGCGTGGATTAGGAGAAAGAAGAATTCCCTATCACCTCCTGTCCAGCTGCCTTGCACTCTCCTCCTAAAGAAAAAAAGATTCTGGGAGAATATTTCTTGATAGACCTTCAAGATATTTCTTCAAAGAATATGAATAAAATTTAAAATGCTTCCAAGCGCACGTCGGAACACATTGAACCAACTAAGTGAGTTCTAGTGGATCACCTAACCTAACCTTACTATGCAGGCTGTATTCCGAATTTGATAGTTGATTTTGTTCGCCTATCCAAATATTTAATGGGACGAAGAGTTAAGGTATCTACAAAATATAGCAAAGCTGTGGAAAATACGTCATACACATTGGTATGCATTCGTTCACAAATATACAGGGAGTAGTTTAACTACACATGATATTTACCGCCGGGCGCTGTGTTACCTAGATCCTGAATGTACCGTCTTTTGCATCTGTTGCGACTGTGACCAAGAATGTTTCTTTCAAATTCGAATCAATATAAAAACAAATACTGTGGAACTACGGAGGATTTTTTGTTGTTTTTGTCCGTCTAATGGAATCAAATTAAATAATTTCTGAGAGATATGCGTGCCCATGTTCGATCAACGGTTAAGGGAACGTAAAATGTATGCAATCTGAAACATACAATTTGATTAGGAGAATGGGTCCATCTAAAGGATCGGTCCGTCTAAGGGAGCTGTCCGTAATGGGAGATGGGAGTACATACATATATCAAATGTGACTTACCCGCATTTAGTCTAAAATTTAGAATCACAAAAAAATCAGTAGGTAGCGGTCGATGGCAACAAAAACAAAGTTGTTTCCCCCCAATCGAATAGGGTGCTCTACACAGTATAGATTCCACAAGAGAATTTTACTCAATCTTAAGCTGTGTAGTTTTTCACATCTTAGCAAAAATGTGCATTTCTGCGGCCTTCAAAGGCTAACAAATTCTTGATCTTCTTGTGGAGAAAATGCGTCCACTTGTAGACCCACTGTGCTACTATGTACATTGCATTCCATCGGCTTGCTGGGTTTTTGTTAAAGAACATTTTTCAGGACGTGCTTATTTTCTTATACATATAGTTTTATTTTTCATATTCTGTTCTACCGTTATGTTTGTAGGATATCCACCCACCCCCTATCATACACAATGGCTTTGTTAAATTTTAATGTGAGTCTTTGTATACGCCCGCTTCAGTATGGGGCATTTCCAAAAAATTGCACCAACGAAAAGGGGTCAACTTGCCCCAATATTAACCCTCATATGAATATCCTTCAGCGCCATCCAATGGTGGTATTTTGTGGATGATATATTATTACCGGCGTTACGACAAACAGTGGGCGAATTTTAAAAGACGCGCTGCGCACTTACATTTTATGACGTCAGGGTGCACCAAGAATAAAGGAAGTCGCTATTGCTATCTTGTTTTTTTTCATGCTGGCAAAAGGACAAGAAAAAAAAATAAACGTGAAAGGATTCCTTCTTCCTATTTTATAATGGAAAAATTATTATTTCGCATCTTTTACATGAAGTTATATGAAAAACTTAACTTTGCACTTTTCACCCGGTCGTCGACGGTGCCCTTGCCCACCTCCTCTGCCTTTCCGTTCTTTCAGCATATACGGGTAAGAGGACAAGAAGGAAAATAAGAAGTGTATGTAGCATTTGCAGCCCCTAAACACAAAGATACAAAGATAGCGTGAGATGAGAAGTATTGTGAGTGAGGAGAGAATGTGTGAGAAACACACCCATATAAGTAGTAAGGACATCTTTTGTAGTTACGTGCCGTTGAGAATTTTACTACTGTTGCAACGTCTTAGTATCCTCGACAAGGAGAAGAGGAATCTAAGTCACTGTGTAATGGCAAATGCATAAAATAGCGACTAAGATGGAATCCTTGTTCTTTCGTTTCGTTTTGAAAACGCAACGAGAAAAAGATTGTTCATAATATACAATCGTACATAAACATATGGGTGTATATAAACACATACTGTTTAAAAGTGTAGGAAAGAAAATTAATTGCTTTAAGGCAACAACCACGGAGAACAGGTGGAAATATGTTTTATGGCAAAGTGCCTTCTTTGTCTGTTGAATGAATCTCTGTGGTTTACTTAGCCACATAGTGAAGTAGCACCAGGGTACTTCCATTTGAAGCAAATCGTATGTTTAAGGATGTCCTTGGGTTAACTTATACTCAACAGATATGGTGTTTTTACTACTTTACTACATACATAGTTTATTTATCGTCAAGGACATTTGGTGTTGGGTATGTTGTATCTCGGTTATGGTCTTCGTACGTAACTCGTAAAATGACGTGGTGATAAAAGGAAAAGGTCTTAAAATTTGATGTTTAAAAAAGGCACTGTAAAACCTGACGAAAATAACCTCGACTATTGTTTGCCCTTGTGATATCGATCAATAAATGTCGCGGATCTAGGTAAGTCCTTCCTTCGACTTTCGTAAGCTACGGATACTGGGAATCGCATTAGGAGACTAGGATTACGGAGGACGGGCTTAACTTTTAGGCCTTCTTTAGGTGGAATAAACAGTGAGAGCTACAGTTTAGTGATACTTAGTCCGCAGCTTATTCTGACTACAGGAATTCGCAACTCGAGGGGTGGTAGGAAATGCAGGGGCGACGTCTCTTCTAGGATTAGACCCTACTTACGAGAAACAACATTCCTGAAGAATTAAGGAAAAATAATGTAAAAGGAAGGCAAAACCCTAGAACATGTTTCTCAGATTAACCCTTACCGACCCACAGGTGGCACCCAGGTACTTTTTGGACATTCAAACCTAAATATTTTTTTTCCACTGTTCTAATTTTTTTGAGATTCCATGACATCTCTAGAAAATCATATTTTACGCAATAAAAACTTAAAGTTGTTGAAAAAAGGTGAAAATAATGTGTGGTTTTTTTACCATTTTTCAAACCAATGGCGGAAGTGACCATGGGTGGTACCCGGGTACCAGCTAGTACATTTTGTATAGAAAAATTTGTTTTGGTAATACATATTATAACTTTATTTGAGTTATAGTCAGTACAATCCAAGAAAATAACCTGAGGAGGTGTAATATCCAGTCGTAAACGTTTCCGATACTTTGTCTTGATTCGGATATGATTATAGCTTTTCTTGCAAATACTTTGCAGCTTCAAACACGACCGGTGCTTTCTCATTTTTCGATTAGTTGTGGAAGCGAAATAGAAGTTGCATACTTCCGATTTGCGAGCCGAGTACGCTTCCCGTGGCTGTTCTGATAAATAGAATCGCGTTGTCAGCGGATCTGAGCTCCGAACTTAAATCGATGGCAAGCATATGTCTCGAGCCAGTTATTTCAGGAAAAGTTTGCGAAGATCTTTTCGGATATTTTCTGGATCATGCTCTCAACAAGCAACATCAATCTTACTTACTTAGTTGGCGCTACAGCTCGAGGTGAGCCTGGGC
The DNA here is from genome assembly GCA_949775065.1 of Brachyopa scutellaris. NCBI lineage: Eukaryota > Metazoa > Arthropoda > Insecta > Diptera > Syrphidae > Brachyopa > Brachyopa scutellaris. Next base: position 33,050,931 of record OX459112.1, on the reverse strand, counting down.
CAGCTTCTCGCAACCATTTGTGTGTGCGTGTTATATTTTTGCACGAATGGAAGGGACTAACAGTTTTCTGCCGACTCCGAACAGCGAGTTGAGAAGCTCAATCGTGACAAATGATGCTTGTCAGACATTCGAAATAGGTGGCACCATGAAAAAACTCTTTTAGGTGTTAGACCCGGCCAGGAGTTGAACCCGGGCAGCATTGCGTGACAGTCCAACGCACTAACCACCACGGCGAAGGCGACCAGCAACATCAATCATATTGTAGAATAACGCTAAAGGCCACAAATTAGTTCTACGTTTAGTAGTATAACTCCATTACGATTTACTCCACCGTTAGTCGAGTTATAATCGAATATGATTTGTGGTTTTATAGTTGCAGTTGTCGAATCGATTGCCCCATCGTAATGCATGCTGAATATCAAAATTATGGCTTTCTTCTTCTTCTTCGGGACATACGAATATATTATTGCTTCGGCTCTAAACCCAAACAAAGTTGAATAGATTTCGCGGTTTTTCGATTGCTACCTCGCCATTGGAATATACGGTTCATTTTTCGAAGCGTCCTCAGCAATGTCAATCCATTGCTCTTGAGATTATTTAGCAGAGGTAGTGATGTGAAGACGTTCTCTGTGGTGACATTCCGGCCAAAACATTCTAGTACAATTCACAAATTTGTTCCTTCGTTACTTATAGACAATATAAACACGAAATAAATTCAAAAATCTCTTACCGCAACACTGCAATCGACGATTGACAATTCAAAACAGAGACTTGACGTTGACTCTCACCCTGCGATCGTAGATCACTATGGTATCCCGATACCACCTATGGACTTTTCAGTGTGTAATTTTGTATGGGTCGGTGGTTAAGAGAGGCTAATATGCTTCTTAGGAATAACAACCAATAAAGATCCAAAGCCTGTCAAACTTTTCGCAAAGGTAGGCTAAGACTGCTAAGCTGTTAACAAGCTTTCTGATTCCTGAACTTATAGTCGCCAGTCATTAATTCAAAAGTGTTTTAAGGATTGTATGACTACAGAAGTCCACCTGTTATCGCCTGAAAGACTGCCATCTGGGGGTTGAAATATATACAAGTATCTAGGTTCAGGTGCCTCATTAAAGTCCACAATTCAAAAGGAAATCGTAAAGCGATTAAGTCGAGAACGTCCAACTCTGTTTCATTAATTGTCCAATAAAATGCGACTGATGTGCTTTCAAATTAAAAACCGAAAAAAATAATTAAGAACTAACTTCTGAAGGAACATAAAAAAAAACTTCATTTCAAAATTAACAACTTCGTCGGCATTAATCATTTTAATGAGAAACAAAATTTGAATTTCTTGAAACATTCGCCGTGGTTCATTATAACATTCAAAGTCCCCAATTACTCATAAAAAGAAAATCAATCAGTTTTAACCTAAACAAACAAAAAGCAGAAAACATATACAAACACCCACTTGGAACTATACTTACAAATAGCCTCCGCAGGACACACAGGACAGAGTTTCTTAATTAATCCGTATCTGAATGCGAAATCATTCATTGATCTGCAAAAGAGAGAAGAAAGAAAGAAAATGAAAAATAGTGTGAGAGGAATTCAATAAAAATGATGACGGAAAATGCTTAAAAAGAAAATAAATCGAAATCGAAAAGGAAAAAAAACAAAAGAAAACTACACGACGACAAATCAGAAAAATCTAAAAAAAAAGATATACATACATATATATAAAAAGGACATTTTAACGAATTAATTAATTAGTCAGGAAAACCCAATGACTGTGCACTATGAAACTTGTATTTACTTGTTAGTCAATTAATTAGAGTCAGCTGAAGTTGTTTTCATTTTTCTTCCTTATCCTAGCTTAGCTTGCCATGACACACACACACACCATCATCGTCTCCGCCTTTCATATTTCTTCATTTTCTTGTCGAGAAAAAGTTCTAATAGAGAGAGTCAGAGGGAGACAAAGAACCGTAAAAGTCCTTCTCGATGGCTGGTGCTGCTGCAGATGAAAATGATTTATGATGATGACCATTACTAAGTTTTACCACTTCCGCGCTAAGACGATGTGGTCTTGGCGACACTTCCTTTGGCGACTGCAGTGTAATATTAAGAATACTCATTTCAAATTCGTTTGTTAGTCTCTTCTCCATTCAAACCCCTCCACTGTAAAAGAGTGTCCTAGGGAAGTCCTTGAAGAAGATTGAATGCTTGTTATGTGAAAAATATCGAAAGTTTTGTTGTTAATTGGTGATGTAAGATAAACGTTCTCGAAAGGATATACATAAATGAGTAAGCAATTGTGTCGAGTAGATAAAAGGACCAACCCTCATCGACCAATGTAAATGTGATGGGATGCTTTAAGAGTTTCAAAGAAATTGATTTATTCATAGATACATACTTGGGCTGACGATGCGATGTCAGCCTTGCAAAGTGAAACGAAAGAAGGGCTTTAATTAAAAGATATGGTAAGGAGCTTTAAATAGGCGATTCGAGGATTCCTTGAAAATTGTAGGACGGATATGATCCAAGACACGTGAGTTGTGTAAGGGTTAAGTCATGCTCCACCAATTACATAGATATGGAGCTGTCATATTTTAGAATTATCTACTGTGTAGATGATAGCAATGGATCCGCAACTGCTTAAGCGTTACAAACATAGAAACAGTAAAATCATGTTGAAACTTCCCGAGAACTGTTCCAAAAATCTTTTTCTACGGGTACGAGAGAAGTTGTTATTCGTTAAGCAATTATGAATTGAAAGGAGCAAAGCTTAGACAGTGATGAGATGCCTTTTTAAAACCATCAACAGCAGGACAAAGTACTGTGAAATCACGGAAAACCCAAGAGCGGTCATATAAGGTCGTCTCCATAACTACTGATCGACAATTTGATACAGTTGAGCCGTATTTGTTCAAAAACAAAGCCAGTACCGCGGCCACAATGTTAAATTAAAGAATGATGATCAGTAGTACGTGCCAGAAAAGCTGCAAAATGGATTTTCTTATTGAGTGACAAGTTTCTAAACGTTTAATTTCTAGTTGAGTTAACGGCCGCTGGACTTGAGGAGTTTGGCACCGTAGGACTTTTTCATATGAGCTTATGTTAAAAATAGGGTCATTCCTTATGCTCTACAAATAATTCCGGCGGGAGTCAGACACCGTAGCGCAAGTGGTTAGTGCGTCGGACTACTGAGCCAGCGGTCTTGGGTTCGAATCCCGCAGCAAACACCTAAAAGTTTTTCACAGTGCCCACCTCTTTCGAATGTCTGACAAGCATCAAAGAGTATCATTTGTCACGATTGAGCTTCTCAACTCGCCGTTCGGAGTCGGCAAAAAACTGTAGGTCCCCTCCATTCGTGCAAAAATATAACACGCACACACAAATGGTTGCGAGAAGCAGGCCCAGGTTCACCTCGAACTGTAGCGCCAACTAAGTAAGTAAGGGAGTCAGACACAATCCCGAAAACCAAAATCCCGAAAGGCCAAAATCCCGTAAGTGAAAATAAAATTTTGTTTTCAGGATCGGGATTTTGGCTTTTCGGGATTTTGGATTTTCGGGATTTTGGATTTTTGGGTTTTCGGGATTTTGGTTTTCGGGATTGTGACCCCAACCCAATTCCGGCGCTCAAAAATACGTAATGACGATATTTCCTCAAACAATATCGTAAGGGAAGACCTTGCAACATCTTTCATGTAGATCCAGTTAACAGAAATGTTAGCCACATTCAGTACTGAAATCCGATTCAGATGCTACAAAGTTTTGGATAAACCAGAAGTCCACAAGCCAATTATAATAAGATCCCGGGTTTTGGGCTATTTTGGGCTATTTTGGGCGACCAGTTTTAGTATTTTCTTATTCAAATTCTTATTCTTGGCTTTTAAATTGTAAGTAATTAAAATGCTATCAAGAATGCAGCACAAATTGTCCTAGCAATGGAACTACCAGCAACGGAAATCACCATCTGCGTGGACAGCCAAGCCGCACTTAAAGCGCTGGACTCCACTTCCGTGAATTCAAAATGCGTAAAGGAGTGCCTCAAGGCACTTAAAGCGATAAAGCACCACACAGTTCTACTCTGCTGGGTACCCCTACTCGGACATGCGGGTATAGAAGGGAATGAAACAGCAGATGGACTGGCCAGGAAAGGCTCTGATATGGATATAACAGTACCTGACAGACAGGTGTTATCGGCGTTCAACACAGCTAAACTTCTGATAGATCGCATCACCACTAATTTAGCCGAGGACCGATGGCGCAATACTAGCGATTGCGCCATAACCCGCAATCTGTGGCCCACAGAGAAGAAGAGAACAACATCCTTACTTCTTATGAAAAGAAGCCAAATCCATTTACTAGTCGGTGCTATAACCGGACACCGTATAATAGGAAACATGGCCAGCAGATACGGCATCCTTACTAATGACTTCTGTAGAAGTTGTATGGATGAGGATGAAATAGAATCTGTAGCACACCTTCTTTGCAAATGTCCGGAAGTTCAGGAACGGCCGGCGCCTATCTTGTATGGGAGCACGGTTCTTCGACAGCCTGGATGACCTGGCTAAGATACCGCTCACAGACCTAAAGAAATCTATCAATAGATCGAAATGATTTTGTTCAACGCATGTTTCGACATGCACAACTATAGGGTATTCACAATGGACCTTAGTGGCCTCTGGGTGAAATTGCATTTACTGCAAGCGACCCTCCTAACCTAACGTAACCTAACTAAGATTCAATAGTATAAGTTAGGATTAAGCTTCTCAACTCGCCGTTCGGAGTCGGCAAAAAACTATACATAGGTCCCTTCCGTTCGTGCAAAAATATAACACGCACACACAAATGGTTGCGAGAAGCAGGCCCCGGTTCACCTCGAGCTGTAGCGCTAACTAAGTAAGTAAGCATAAGTTAGGTTACGTCGAAAGACATGGTATAAGTATAAAGTTTAGCTAAGAGTGCCCGTGTGGGCCCAGTAAGTTAGAGTAAGATAGTTAAGTTAGTTAAGCTAGTTTAAAACACTTTTGTCTAGCATGTAAGGAATACTTGAATTAACGAATAAAAATGCATTAAAAATGAAAATGAAAAATTCAAACACCAAGTGATGCACATTACTATTGAACGAGTTTTGAAGACGCTTAGATTATTAATTATCGCCAGATAATTGAGGATGTACAGCTAAATCTGTGGTCTTAACAGATGCACATAATGGTTGATTTCAACAAATAGGTTAAAGACATTATTTGAACCATATGCAAATGTGAAGTCATCAGCAAAAGCCTTTAGCCTACCTACGAAAGGAAGACTGAATACTGAGTTATCATATATTAAGAACAGTAAGGGACCAAGGAGAGATCCTTGCGGGATGCCAAGATTGATGATCTTAGAGTAGCCAACAATGTCCCCAATTTAAACTTTTCGCATCCTGTTCCTAAAGTAAGATGTAAACCAATCCAAGATAAATCCTCGAAATCCTACGCGATACAGTTTTCCCAAAAGAATTTTGTGATCCACTCTGTCAAAGGCTTTGGTTATACCTTCGGAGAGACCCGCGCAAGTTTTCTTGTCGTCAAGTCCTTTATAAATAAACTAACAAAAATCAAGAAGAGCATCTTCGGTGGACACGTTTACTCTTAAACCAAATTGGTTTTCACTAAAAAAATTGATTTTCGTGAGAAACATCTACTGCGCCGCTCCCGTGGTGTATTAGACTACTACGCATGTTATCCGGGTTTCGTCGCAACAAACACCCAAGAGTTATTCCCTTCCGAATGTCTGACAAGTATGCAAGTGTATCATTATCGTGCTGAGCTTTTGAACTCGTGGTTGTCTTCCTCTTCCTTCCTTTTTTGGGGGTGTAAGTTGTCTCGAATGATGAAGTGACCTACAACCACCAGTCTTCATTTGACTGATGTAATCCAATGTCGTTGGCTTACCCTTAAGCGGTTTTATAGGATTTTTATAGCTGCAATTTAAGCAAGTCACCTTTTGTCTTTATGAATTTCATATGCATGCAATAAAATGCTCGTAAAAGCACTCGCTACTATTCCCCCTACTATCGTGAAAAGGATCAAACACTGTTCTGTTTTCTGCACGCTTGCACTTAACAAAAGACCACTGTTTTCGACGTTAATTTGATAGGATCCCAATAGCCTCGAAAGAGGGATCCAAACCCATTCTAGACCCCGATGTGAATAGTCAATTTCATGTACGGTATCTATGGCACAACGTACTCCTCCTACCTTTATTTACAGCCACAATTATTGTTTTCCAATTCTCTTCTGTCGATGACATTCTTTTCTCTGAAACGCTGACGATGACAATTTTTTTTTTTCACCCTCCTTGTTGGTCAGTGGATGCTGAGTGGCATGCCAGATGAAAATTAAAGTTCTAAGAATACTACAAATGGTGTTTTAAATGACTCTCCCACACATAAGCAAAGGAAATAGGAAGAAAAAACCTCACCAAAAAAAAAAAAAAAAAAAAAAAAAAGCTAACACAAAGGACATCCGTTTGTCTGCCCTAATCGATGCGAAAACAAATATTGATTTAGAAATAATCGAAACAAATGGTCAAAGGAATCGAAAATTGCTATAATCTTGATTAAGTATTGTTCGAAAGGACAAACACACATTCACATACACGCCAAGGAGTCATTCTCTTATTGTGGCATCTTAATATGTTTACGCTTTTTCAGGGAAAAGACAAAAAAAAAAAAAAAAATCGAAATCATAAACTTCTTAGATTCCTTTTGGTCCTGCTGCCAAAGGCTGAAAGCTGATTTCGAACGGAATGTTATGCTCACTCGAATGTGGTAAGGAGATTTTCAATGGGATTAAAATAAGTCCTCACACTGCTAGTGTATCTAGTGTGTACGCGTGTGTGTGTGTTGGTTTTCTTTTTCGATTTCTTTTTTATCGATACGAGGCAAGGAAATAAAAATAAAATTACCAGGGAACTATCGTTAAGCCGGCGTTGTCATCAGCAAGTCGTTTGCCATGATATTTGATTTGAAAATTGGTCTGCCCCGCTCACAATGATCCTTGGCGGCGGCGGCGGGAGTTTGGATGTGGATCTGAACTAGAATCAAATCGTATCAGCATGCATAAGCTTATTGTCAGCTCTTCTCTTATATGCTGACAGCACACATACATTTAAAGCCATATACCTCGTATATCAGTATTTGAAGTAATCTCCCTTTAAAATGACATAAAATATTTTTTATTTTTATTTTTCTTCGGTTTTTTCCCTCCTTTTATGTCCCTTCTTGCTTCGTTGTTGTTTGAAAAAAGCTCCGGCTGGTGTGTGTCCTCTCCGGCTGAAGTCCTTCGAAATAATTCTCATCGCTGAGAGGATGTTTCAGATTTCCATTCGGTATTCTGATCTATAATTGGATCTGCGATGTTAAATTTGATTTCATATTTTGTGATTTTGTGGGTTGTAAACAACATTTCATTTAGCTTGCCTATTTTGAGTGTAATTTAATTTATGGGCGAGATCTTCCCGAATGTCCTTTGTTTGGAAAAGGAAAAAAAATGAAATAAGATTAACTGGTCGTTGTTTTTTTTTCTGTTCCACACATTTTCATACGATAAGCTGAGGAAGGGATTATTTTACAATGTTTTTCATTCAAATAATGGAAATTTTATAATAGACGCACACCCGGGAGGCTTAGAATGCTACTCGTGTTGGTAAGCAGGCGGCTAAGATTTCCCTTAATAGTATTGCCACATAAATAAGATCCTTAATGTCACACAAAAGGAGGACTTACGACTTACACATTGAAGGGCTAATCATAGATGGTGATGACCGTATTTCGACGATTTCTTTGTTGTTTAATTTCGTAAATATGATTTTCTATAAACGCTGGTACCTTCTTTGCACGACCAGTCATTTTTTAAATATACATACATGCACACTTCCTCTAGTTCCCAGTAGCGAATTTGGACATCACCCCAGCGATTCTTTCAGGCCTTCCTAAGCTAAGCATCGATGCCTTTTGCCATTACTTCACGCATGATTTTAACATTGCGATGTCATAGGGAGCAAGTACTTCCCATCTCGATTCCTTTGCACGCCTTTTTTCAGGGGTTACCAAGAAGTTGTTAGAGTAGGCCTTGCTATAGACCTTCCATGGAAGCACTTATTTCATCGGTTACCAGTTATGAGTAAATGCAGACCTTCCTGTGTATATTGCTTCTAGGGAGGCCTCAGTTCCAAAACAAATTCAAATAAATAAATCCAAGTGTTTATGTTGTGTTTGTATATTTCGGACATAGTATTTACACATATGTATTAAAAAAAAAGATCTATTTCAGTTTTAGAAAAAAATATTGTAAATAAAAAACAAAGATAACTAACTTTCACCACACTTTTTAATTTAATTTTTCGTTGAATACTTTACAGCACTTTATTAAAATGTTACTTAATACTCCTTTTTTTCTTCGAACGTTTTTATGCGTTTTTATTAAACTTGAAATACAAATCGGCAAGTTAGCATTTTTTCACTAAGCTTATTTAAAACAAAAAAATAACGTGATCAGACTTGGTAGGTACATAGTTCTGTTCGCAAAGAAGATATAGAAATTATAGGAAGCGGAGCGGTAATGCCCTTCAAACTGATTTTAAAACAGATTCCATTACTAACTCTCTTCATTGGCAATAGGTAGACTCAGCCCTGAAGCGAAGTGATAATACAATTGATGCTCAAATTTTAAAAGTGGTGGGAATTTTAAAACAGGAGCCATTACCAACTCGCTTCCTAGGCATGATTTTGGGAAGGCCTTCCTATTTTTTTAGGTTTTCATTGATGAAGTAAGAGGTGATTTGGCAAGGTCTGCTGAAATCGCCAACGATTCGCTACTGGGTTACTACTACTAGAGAGTCGAGTAAACTATATTGGTCGCATGTGCATCTAATAGCGACGCCCTCAATTGGACAAATGAGTGTGAGTAAACTTGAACTTGCCCCAATGTTGATGCAATGCGACCTTAAAGATCTGTTGTATCGTAGGACTCTATAAGTTTAAGAGGCAAACCATCTTTCTGTTAAAGGCTAGTATGTCCTTGATTGCCGCATTTTTTAAATCTAAAGGTCTGAGTAATTCTTTATGAAGGGTAAGCCGTCTGACCCTGAAAAGTGCCGGATATTCACAACGACCGTCCTCCCCTAAACAGAGTCAACATTCGGTCTCGCTAGAAAGGTCTAACTTATTGAGGTAGTATCATAAATGACTATGACCGGAAACTTGCGAGATCCCTGATGTCCTTCTTCTTGTTGAGTTGAGTTTTGGGACTGACACTTTAATTTAAACGAACTTCTCGATTTTAGTTTTTACGACTATAATACGTATAATATAGGGTGACCAGATAGCATTGATACTTTTTTCAATTGTTATGTTTTAGCATCTGTCAAATTTACCAATGACATCCAGCCGTCAAAATATCCAATAAGGTTTGACATGTCATCGTGCATCGTTTCACGCTTGCCGAACGTGCGGAAATTATTGAATAATGTTATCGAAATTCCGGGTCAGCTGTAAACACGCGACGTGAATTTCGTAGTTACTTACCGGACAGAGATTGGTGTGAAATGAAGAAAACATAGGCGCCATAGCGGCCAGTATCGAAGAAGAATTGGGGATCGCCAGAGAGTCAACCCGGCTTATTTTGCGGTTGGATTTGGGCCTACATCCATATAAGATAGTGGACGACCATAAACAACGCTGTGAGTTCTCTCATTGGGCGCTGAAAATGTTGGCCGGAGATCCTGATTTTGGCGATTGGGTTATCTCGCGGCGACCGTTTATCAATTGGCCGGCGCGATCATGCGACTTGACACCACTCGATCATTTTCTTTGGGGCTACGTCAAGTGCTTAGTCTACACTAACAAGCCAACCATTCTTACAAATTGGACCGACCGCTTGAAGCATTGCCAGCGAAGCCGAGATGTGCTATTCCACACATAATGTCATGAATGTGGCTTCAAAATAAAGCCAGAATCAATTTTATATCGCACATCGCTATGGATTTATTTAAAAAAAAAATGTCCTATCGTCCTTATCTGGTCACCCTGTATAAGGTAAGGTCAGTGCAAAACAAGATCTCCTTTTCCTAGATCATTTCAATAAAAGTTGTAATCATTGGGTCTGTCACGATGAAATGTTTGTTCATCCAAAAGGACAACACATTTGGCATCATTGCTCGAAGCGACATATTCTCTGGGGCAATTTATTTTAAGATCCTATAGCGCTTGCCTTAGAACTTGTTTCATCTTCTCATTTTAACGTGCGATGTTATTATTGGAACTAATTATTCCTTTTACCTTTGCGTAGCGTCGTAACGCTGGCTGTTACCCCTCAGTTAAAGCAAAGTTTGAGGCTGTGTATTAGAACAAAATGCTGCAATACTGGGCACGATTTTTAAGTATGAGTTAGTTACAACATACGCAATGTAACATTACGTTATCCAAAAAGGTGATGAGCATAAAGCTGTGCAAGTGCATCTGCTGCCAATTCCATTTGGCAGATTTGATCATAGCAAAGTTATGAGTCCTTATGTCCTTATGTCTATGGCTTTGGCATCTTTTCAATTTTCCAAGAAGCCCTAAACCGTATAAAGTAGGCGTATTTTTTCAAATCTTTTTACAAAAAACAACAATAACAAGTTTTACTTTGCATCTTGTAGTTAGAGTCCTTTGAATCCTCAAAGCACCATAACTAGTTTCTCTCTCTCATTATTACGAAATCCTTTAACAATACCTGTCAAATAGAAACCGAAAATTAAACGGATTACACCACTACCGTTAACACTAGTTCACAAGCTTAGCCCGCCTGCATTTCCTAGATCCTAGTAAGTATGTACAAAATTGTATGTGTATGTGTGTGTGTTTGTGTTTGCCAAATCGGTGCTCGGATGCTGTTTTTATTGTTCGATAATAGTTCACACCATTGCGCGTCGGGGATAACTGTTTACAAATTTATTTCATTTTATTGTTAGGTCTGGCGTTGCGGTTAACGTTTGTGTGTAGTTGTTTGCTGTTTGCATTGGCGTTAGTTGGATCATGTGGCCTGGGAACATGTGATAATATCCTTTTTTTCCTCTCGCGCGAACGGGGTGTAAATATCAAAATTCCATTTGTGGTCGCTCTAAAACTGTGCATTGCTATCAATTACACTATCCGTATGTGTTTGTGTGTATGTGTGCGTTGGCCGGGAATTCATTGCGGTTTCCATTTTGGAAAAAAAAAGTGGAATGCGTAGAGGTTGAGTGGTTCGTTACTTGGGTGGGTGTATGTTTGAGTCTGCAAATCCCTATCCCATTTCTCCACACGGACACTGATGCAAGCTTATTTTAAAGCACCCCACAGTTGGCTTTCATCGCAGCAGTTGGGTAGGTATGTGTATGAAGGGTTTTAAATTGAAATGGATTCATATACAAAAGACTAAAACGAAGAAAAAGTCAATGGAAAAAGGAGAAATGGAATGGAATGGTTTGATATCCGCTGGGAAGTATTTTTACGAGTTTAGGGAATGGTCCGCATTTATCCTTAGAGCTGCAAGTACCAAAGTACTGCGATAAAAGGCTGAGTGTGTGTCTATGTGAATGTGGTTGAAAAGCTGGCAGTCCGTTTGTGATTATTTACTGCAGCAAGATATTATGGTGGATAAAATAAGAGATTGCAATTAAATTCTGGTCGAACAATTATACTTTAAAAGGGGCAACATTGCAGAGCGGTTAGGATTACAGATGTTCGCTAAAGAATGTGGAGAGTTGTACGAAATGCAATCCATTACAGAAATTCTGGTTCTTCCTGATTTTTTTGTTCCCAGTAGGCAGTGATCACCATTGGACCATTCCTCTGATTTGGGTGAAGAAAAGGATCCTGATGACGCAAAATTTAAGATAAAATCGATCACAATTTAAGATGGTGTCAATGGCTTACCTGTCGATATTGAGGTGATTTAGTATTTAGTAGGAACAACTTGTTTGTATACTGGGGTCAAATATTTGATCCAATGTACGCTTATTATCGTAAACAATGTGCTACATAGGTATTTATGTATGTTTGTACACACCCTAAAGTGGGATAATATTGCGAAATTTTAAAATAGTAAAAAGCAAAGTCCACAAAAACCTCATCATACAGTGCTGAAATCAGCTTGCAGTCATCAAAGTCTTCATAATCCTTACAATAACAGCGTACTTTCTCCTTACGGACACCTCTCATAACCGGACACCTCTTATAACCGGACAGGACTCAAAATCAGTCCTGAACTGCTTCAATACTCTCCAAGACCTCTCCTACAGAAACAAAGTCAAACTTTGGTCGGTGCCCGGACATGAGGGTATTGATGGAAACAAAAAAGCTGAGGAACTGGCTAGGAAAGGTTCGGCTGAATCCTTCATCGGCCCTGAGCCGTTTTGCAACACAGTACACATATATAAGGTAGTATACTCGGAGTGTCCATTTTCAATCAAGTTCGCGCACCTGGCAAAAATTCAAAAAGATGGTCGCCATACGTGCCCTGCAAATATTTGTTTACATTCAAAAAAAAAAACAAAACAAATGACTGAATTAAACGCCAAATTCACAAATGAATTTGACTTTTAAACGCCAAACTCAGTACAATTATAGAAAAGGCACGAATTGCTGCCATTTTTCCTGCGCAATATGTTACCTGTATTACGTGTACTGTGGTTTTGCAACATTCCAAATTCAGCTTTTAGCTTAAAAATCAAAAGTTGGGAACACAACATGTGTATCTTTTACTGGGAAAATACCGAGGGTCTTCGTCAGGCTAAAAGAGCCATTTTACCCTTCCAAAATAAATCCAGAAACAACATACTCCTCAGAAGAAATGATATCAGAAGATTAGTGGGATTTCTATCAGGGCATTGCCATCTTCGATATCACCTAAACAAAATAGGTCTTATTCAGGAAACTGAATGTCGTCTTTGTATGGAAGACGACGAAACTGCGGAACATATTCTATGTGACTGTATGGCACTTTGTGCCCTCCGGAGACAACCTTTCCACAGAGAAATCCTAACTCCCACGGAACTTCGTACAGTCTCCACCAGTGAGATCCTCAAATTCATTAAAAGAATTGAGCCTCTCCTGGTTCCCTAAAACTGACTCTGTGGTACAATAGATCTTCTAGGTCGCGGTGCCCTCCGCAACTGGCGGGTCAGTATCCCTTTAAAAAAAAAAATAACCAGACAGATTTCAAAGAAAGGAAATAAATACACGATTTTTCATATAAAAAATTCTCCCATAAGTGGACTCTCTCATAACCGGACACGGACACCAATTTTCGTAACCGCAATAAAATGTCGCTCTCTGTTAAATGGACAAAACATATCTGTACATATGGCAAACTTTTTACATAATTTATTTTGTTTTTGTTTTGTTCTCCTCTTCTTTATACTTTGCAAAGAAACAAAACAAAAATGTTAACTGTGGAGTGTGCCTTTGTGTTATTATCACATTCGTGGACATATGATTTTCGGTGGGAAATGCTAGAATGACACGCATATCTACATCATTTTGAGAGATATTTTATATTATTTTGTGCGAATTTTGTATAATGATAAAAATGATTCCGCTGGTCACAGTGAAGTGAAAATTGTCTCTGGTAGGACAAATATTGCCGGAATATGGGAGTATACTGTATTTCTCGCCAGGGTATGCCGTCTTAATACACTTAAAATTGTCATGAACCGCTTATTTTCCTCAACCGCTGACAGCATACGCTGTCTTGTCCGCGAACGTGTTATCTAACAACTATGTGCACTTATAAATCCCATTGCATTATTTAAATATGTGTGTATGTTAGGTGTATGCTTGATTTTCATAATATAGAAATTGATATTTTTCGGTAATTTGTGTTTATCACATAAAAATGAATTCCTTTATAAAATAAGATTAATACCATATGGATATGTCTATTGTGTTTCTTTTTTAAAGAATGTCAATTTATTTTTTTCTCTCATAACCGGACACCTCTCATAACCGTTTCCATCACCATCCATTCTTGATACCGTCAGTGTCCGGTTATGAGAGAATTCACTGTATATAAAGGGTGATTTTTTAGCTGGTTTGGTTTTGGCAACACTGGTTTTGACAGCTGACGTGTGTTTAGTACCTTGTGTCACTGTCAAACAGCTTCAGTTTGGTTTGCAATTTAACCATGGATCGTCTTACAAATGAACAACGCTTGCAAATTATTGAATTTTACTATCAAAATTCGTGCTCGGTTCGAAATGTTCATCGCGCGCTGCTTCCATTTTATGATCGGCATTCTCGACCTTCTGAGCAGTCTATTCGGAAGATTGTGACCAAATTTCGCACCAAATTTACTTTGTTGGACATTAAACCACCAACACGTTTACGTACTGTGCGTAGTGAAGAAAATATTGCGGCCGTATCAGCTAGTGTTACAGAAGACCGCGAAATGTCGATTCGGCGCCGTTCCCAGCAGTTAGGCCTTTGTTACAGCACTACGTGGAAAATTTTGCGGAAGGATTTGGGCGTAAATCCTTTTAAGATACAGCTGGTGCAAGAACTAAAGCCAGCCGACCTACCACAACGCCGAATTTAATTTAATTAATTAATTTAACAGTTAATTTCACGTTTCGGGCCGGTCAATTGGCCGCCTAGATCGTGCGATTTGACACCATTAGATTATTTTTTGTGGGGGTTTGTCAAGGCTAATGTCTATAGGGACAAGCCCGCTTCGATTGACGCACTGGAAGCCAACATCCATGCATTCATTCGTGAGATACCGGCCGATATGTGTGAAAGAGTATGCCAAAATTGGACTCAGCGGATGGGCTACCTGAGACGCAGCCGCGGTCAACATTTGCATGAAATTATCTTTAAACATTAAATTGCAAGGTTCAAACTATCGATTCAAATAAATATTTCATTCATTTTTTCGAATTTTTTGTGTTTTTTTTTTAAAAAAAGTTCTCAACCTCTTAAAAAATCACCCTTTAAAATGTAAATTTTTCGACTATAAAGACTTTTTCCGGATTTGTGTTAAAAATAAAAAAAAAATGGTACGTGTAGAAGTACGCGCGTGGTCAAATGAAGATGAATTTGTGACACAAGGAAGAGAAATTCATACAATTGAATTTATTGGGTATTCAAAGAATATTCTCCGTTTTTTCTCCTGAAAAAATCCTTGAAAAAACGTAAGAAATGGGGTCATACCATATGACCAGGGAACGGATTTAGTTGCCTTTGCCTTTTTTTGCGTTTTTGTTGCCTTTTTTGCCTTTTTGGTACTATTTGTCAAAGTGTGCACATTCTTCTTAACTATACGATTTATCCTTGCTCACACGAAAGAAATTTCAGTGTCCACACGTATGAGAGCAGGTTTTTCTCTTGTATGAACCTGCACATAACTGCACGCGTTGTTTACACTAGTGTGCATAAAAAAAATCCCTTCACATCAATACAATCCTAAATACATTTAAATCAACTCAACATACATAAATGCGCTTCTTCTTGTGCCGTAAGTGCAATCTCAGGCATTCGCCGCAGTTCTATTTACCATCTTTACATCTGACAAAAACCGTTGGACATTTGGGAAGTATTTTCTTTCGTAACTGTGCGCCTTTTCATCTAGATTCTAGATTCATAATCTGTGACATTATACTGGTCATACTTAGTGCTGGTCTGTTGAATACTGCGTGCGCCTAAATACGTGTTGCTCCTAAAATATTTTGTTGTTTGTCATTGAAAGTGAAAATGCCCCAAGACAGAGTTTGTGGTGAAATTGGAAAAAGATTTTTAGTCGACCCGAAAGACCGCATATTTAAGAGTTTACAAATTTCAGGTGACTCCTAGTAGTTGTATGTATTTTAATTTGAGCACCTGATCTTAGTGCACTGGGTATTATTTAGAAGAAGAGGTGTAGGTAAAAGACTTTGAACTGACTCGAGGAGAAATTACAACAAGCTAAAGGGCCAGTAGCTGAAGATGGGATGAACAAATTGTACGCGGTTTTTTTTTTAGCAAATTAACTCTAAATTGGACTCAAATATTAGAGTCAAGGAGTTCAAGGCTTTCCTGAGAGATAATCGCAGGCGATTGTTACATACCAGAGAACTTCAAAATGTTTTGAGTTACAATGTTAATAATAATGCATAAAAACCTTTATTTTTAAATGCCTTTTTTGCCTTTTTTTGGGCGTTTGATCAGTTGTATATTTGTTTGATTATGTATATTTAATCAAAATTGAATAGTGACACAGTCACAGCGTGGCAGCAATAGGGTTAAAATATAGGATGATTTTTATCGTTATCCGCTGACCATAATGGCGTAGGTACAGTAATAAATGGAATTTCAAGCAAGATGTTGTCCAAAGGCTGTTAACTTTTGTGGGTACTAGCGTCACATGATTATGCCTTCATCTATTCTCGCCGAGAAGTTGCTTCTTCTTTTAGCATTTGGTAGACGACTCGCTATCAGAAACTCCTAACTGAAAGAAGTGACTGACTATGAGCTAGCCTTTGATTCTAATGCGACGCGAAGCACGGTGCAAAAATAAAAATTAGCACAGGAGTTAAGGTTAACTGAAAGTTAACCCATTTAAAAAAAAAAAAAAAAAAAATTAGTAACCAACCGAAACTCCAACCATTTTCCAGACTACGAAGATAATCGCCAATCAAACAATTCTCTCTGGATCCAGTAATAATAATATCAAGGCTTGTAGGAATCTGCAAACGGCATCTGAATGGGATATACATATTAAGAACCAATATAATGACCCTCTATCTAGTGAGCTGACCTACCTTGCATTAACTACAAGTCGTTTAGTCTTATGCAAGAGAGGCCGATTTCAATTTGGAACCTCCAATTGAATTCAATCAACAACTCTCTCCATCCAAACCCTGTGTCCAGATATAAATTCGATTTTAAAACTTGATGAGCACTCAAAATATCAGAAAAGGGTGAAAGTACTCCGAAAAATAAAATATGACCTAATTGCATCAAATATTCTCAACATTTAGCTGTGAGATACGATACCATAAGATACAGGATAGAATAAATAGCAGCACATCATTATCGTCATTTCATTGATAACATTTTCACCATAACGATTTACATTTTCATTCTAAATCGATATAAGGGCTTAAACAGATCCATTGCTTGATGTTTTTACCCCCGCCCTACAGCCCTTGTAGGTTTATATTCGTGTTCGTATGTGAAAGTACATATAGTCCTTGTGAGAGCAGATACTCGTATGAATAATTCAGCGGAGATGCGTGATGCCACATTCGAATGGATTCTCGGGAATTTACACAGAATTCTCCCCAGGCAAATGGAATGATATTCGTGTTTCAATGTTTCTTCTTTTTTTTTTGCTGTTGTTCCTTCCTGTCGGTTCTTCCAAATCCCGGATTATGGAAAGACACGAACCTCGAAAAGGAGCCCAACATCGAATTTCATCATTATTTCTACGCTCGAGCCCCACAACCCACTTTCGCGCGCACGGAACATGCATAGTTTATTTGTAAATCATAACAATCACCCGTTGGTAGTGCTAGTAGTGGTTTATGTTTGTATACATATGAGTATGTGCAATTCGCGTTCTTGATAATCTGGAAATTGCCTCTAGCGGTGTGCATGGCCGTATTTGTGATTCTACTAAAGGGGGATGCGCGACGCGTATTTGTCGAGCATGTCGAACACGAACTCAAGAACTAATGACCAAAACGTTGGCTTGAGCGCGCTGCTCCCCAGAATTCATGAGAACAATGCCATTGTCTATCATCGATCTATGGAGCATATGGATTACTCATATTATGATGGTTATGGGGAAACACATACGTTTTACGTTTGCGTTATGGTTGTCTTGTCACAGGAATGTGATTCGCATTCAGCGGTGGGATGAGTGAGGGAAGGTATGTATGTACATATGTATTTACGTACATATGTATGTATACGAGTCTTACTCTGCGGAGCTCTGCATCGGAGATAAAAGTACAGGTACGGATGATACTCATTGATCATGGTTATTGCTATATCATGTTCCGCTTTATTCCAGGAAACGTTGAAAATGCAGTTTGTAGTCCAACAGAGTTGAGAATTGTGCCATGGAACTTTATTCATGTCCACGACCTGCACCACCAAGACATACATCGTGGGGGGATGGCATTTTTTCATACATTTTTGGCAATAACTCTAAAGTTAAAAAATTATTTCTGAAATCGTTGCTTCGAGCCCTTTCGAATGATTTTTCACATGATATAATTTTCAGAACTGTTTTTCGTGATTACAGTACACCACCCGTATAGTTACATCACAATATTTTTGAGTAATAAGAAGTCTTGAATATGCGGACCACCGTAATGTATAATTATGGCAAAGAAAGGTTGTTACTGTGACAGACATTTTAGAGTAGCTAAGAACTGATAATGGTTCCGTATTCCCATATGGGTACGGAACCCTTAAACTACGGGATTGATTGATAGAAGGTGTATTGCTGTTGCAAGACAATGCACCGGTGTATTACAGCAACGTTGCGATGGTTGCTTCACTCAGGTGTGGCTTTAAATCGTTGGTAGGACCACCACCCAGACCGAAATAGAGAAAACATGTTTTTGATGGTATACAGAAAAGAGTTCCAATGCCAAGACCTATTCAACTTAAGGGAAATTAAATTGTTTAGTTTACAACCCTTTCATTCAGCGAGATTTTGGATCTCCTCTCGTAGCAGACGAAAAAGTTTACCAAATATTTGGCGTCGATACGTAGGTTGCTAATTGAGTTTTGAGATATGGCAACACCAGTGTGAATATTTCAAATCTGACATTGTCTTCGTAAAGTTTGACATTTTTAATGGTAATCGTACTCAGAACGTTTTGTCGTCCGAGTGCTATTATTTGTGCTGCTTACAGGTATTTGAAACATTCATCTTGGTGGAAAGATGGAACATTTTCATGTGATGATTTTCTCTATGACTTCATGCGGATTAAACTAACAACTGTATGCGGATCGACTCGCTTTGACTTTTGGTAATGAAGTTTCCTCTCAAGCCACGGTGTATCGCTGGTTTTCCGAATTCAATTGTGGTCGCACTTCGCAATAGGTCGAATTTCGTTAAGGTCATCTAAAATCGGTTGCTGGGCCAGAAAACATTAAAGCTGTGCATGAACTGATGCTGCAAGATCGTCATGTGATATATCGTGAGATTGGCATGCTTGGGCATTATTTCCACTCGCATACATTCAATATTACATGAACATTTTGCCGTCTAAAACATTTGTTCGCGTGGGATACCGCATAATTTGGCAATCATTAAAAAAAATGGTCGTGTTGTTTGGTGCAAAAATATATTGAAAAAATTCAATCGCGTTGCTTCATGAATCTATGCACATAAACCCAAAACAAAACAACAATCGACTATATGGATCCAACAAATGTTGTTCGTGCACGAAAAACTTCAAAGCAAATGGTCGCCTGGACATGTCGCCACTGTGCCATTAGAGCAACGTAGAATTCTCAATTCTGAATGGTACACCACCATTTGTTTGCTATAAGTGTTCGAAAAAACAGGGGAAACTAATCGCAGAAGACACGGCTCAAAAAAGTGCACATTCAAAACATCGAATTGATGGGTCAGTCCTGATTTGGTATCCAGCAATGATTCCTTCTTATTCCCGCAGATCAAAATTAAAATGCGAGGTTAACGTTTTTAAACGCCTGTAGAAGAGGTTGATGCATTTGAATCACATGTTTTGGGATACCTCAATCGGAGTGGAAAGAAAAAGTGCTTCGAAAATTGGTTCAAACGCATGCAAAAACTGTATTGATCCTCATTGAGAATATTTGGAAAAATGATTAAGCCATTTTTGACTGTAAATATTTATTTTTACTTGTCTATCTCAAAACTTAAGTAGCAACCCTCGTATTAGAGATGTTTCAAGTTTTATTTTTGCCATTTACTAGTATGTCTTTTATTGTAATTCAACATTTATAGCCTTCTGCTTAGGGTACTGCTATTTTCATAAAATCTCAGTGCCGGCCGGTGCATCTGAAGCAAAAACAAATTCAAAAAGGTTTTCAAATAGAGTAAATTATTTTATAGATACGATTTGATGTGTCGAAATGTATATTCTCTAAAAAAAAGACAGTATTGCGATTAAAAAGTTAAAATATTCGAATTCTCGAAATTTCTACACAAAATAAGCTGAGCGTCTCGGCCACAAGTTGTGAAGTGTGCGACAATGCAAGTTAAACTGAACAAATGCTATTTACCACAAAAAACAAAATACCGAACTTTAAGCTTCCACGGCTAAACAATCACCCACTGACATCCTGGACCCTAAACTTAACTAGAAAATGAATACAGAGCACAGGATGCGGAAATTATTTTAGGCCCGCAGTCAAACTTTTAGTAAAAGGTGTGTGGTCCTCTGGATGTACAATGCTGTAGTACGCCCTATCCTCACCAATCGAGCACTTGTATGGTTGCCAGTCTTAACTGAAGCCTACAACCTCATTAAACTTAGCAGAGTCCAAATAACGGCAGGTAATATGTAGGTGCATCTGGTGTCATGCGACCAAGCGCGGCCGAAGCTCTAAACTTGTTCCTACACATTATGCCTCTGACGCACACATCAAGTTCTTGGTGTTGTGGAGTGCTATTAAGACACCGATAGTCAGGATACTGGTCTTAGAAGCCAAAACCGACTTCAACAAATCCATTGAAGTCTTATTGCCGACCAGATTGGAATGGAAAACCAACTTTATCACGCATCAGAATAACCAAATATCCATCTTCACCGATGAATCCAAGATGGATTTCGATGACGCATCGGTTATTTTTTTAGCTGAACTAAGAATTGCTAAGTCCCTTCATCTCCCAGACGCAAATAGTTGAAACTATCCCTTGCCTATTTCATTGTATAACAGAGAAGGTTGGGCAGAGATATTGCCCCTAACGCGGCTGTCTATTCAAGATTTGAGGTCGTAAATCTTTAAATAAATCAGAGTAATCAAAAAAAAAAACCTAACCTAAAATTTTCAAATTTCCTATGCGGATCTATTGAAAATAAAAAATTTAACTCACCTAATAACTAAACGCTTAACCTGGGAATATGGGTCACATAAACGCCAGAAATGATGAGATAGCCTTTTTGCAGGCTCTAAACCCATAAGGATTAGGGGGGGGCATAAGTTACAGTCCCTTAAACACAGATGAGAAAGAAGTTCATAATGAAGTTTTCCTTTCGCTTGACCTAAGCGTTTAAGACAGAAATAAAAATCACATGAAAGGGACTCCTCCGTTTAACTTCACGAAGCCATAAAAATAAAATTAATCAAAAAAAAAAAAGAAAAAAAAAGTGAAACAGGAAATGTACTCGCTGCCGTGTATGTACTTTTATTTCCACACCCAAATCTCGGGCAAGGTTCGTAAAACAGTTCACCCATGGAACTTTATATTTCGGAACGAATTTTTAAGGAACACCAAAATCCAGCACATTAAACGGACTATTTTTTTCGCCACCCCGTCAGACTCGGTTATTAGTCGTAAACATGCTCTCCCTCTATATAAGTTAATACGAGAGGATGAAAATTTACACTCTTTTACGGGTAAAAACGTTTTATTGTTTTCTATGGCGAACGTCATTCACATTCAGGCTAAAGGACCACCCACACGTGCGTCTTCTTGCCGTGAACCTCAGTATTTTAATCGTTTCACATTAACATTGCATGCGGTCGGGAAAGAAACAAGAGACCTACATCTGTTTCCAAATTCAGTTAACAGCGGTAGTCGGTAGCTGTACGTCCGTCGACGATATGAAATTTCTTAATTTATACAACGCGCTATATGGATACGTTACGTTACGTATATGTGTATGTATACGTAGTCGGTTCGCTCGACAAAATGCACTGCGAACATGATACCAAGGATCATGAGCTTTAATTTTATTCAAAACGCCATAAATTCTATCGTGTAATAACCGCAAGGTAGTTCGATGCTTTTATTTCTGATGCTGCTCCTGCTCCTGCCACCACCTCCTGTTGTTGTGTTTATTGCCCGGCGGGGTGGGGTTCGCTAAATTCTGTGCTATAAAATCCAGTTAATGAAATTCTCTGTCTGGAATACTTGTTCTTTTATTTTGGGAAAATTTATCACAATAAAGTCGCAAGTTTCAATTTGTTACGTTGTTGGACCGGAAAGGCTATTATATGCGAGGAAGATGAGAGCGAAAATTTATTGAATAGCGAAATGTGGTAAAAGAATGTTGCAGGCTTATTTTTCCGATTTGTTTTTCAGGCAATCATTTCACGAAATGAATTTCGGGTTAACTTATGCATACAGACAGGTGGTTTAAGTAAGAAGGTATTTTCGAAGTTTATAGTTCAGGAGAGTCAGGCGAAATGTTTTGAGCAAGTTCACCACATATGAATGGTAATTGAATTGCTTTGAGTTGAGCTGTTGAAGTAGAGTTACTTGCTTTCTTAAGCCAGAACTCAGGCCCGATGTTTAATTATAGTCCTGTGTTTCAAGAGAAGTAGTACCAAACGTATGTACATGGTGCTTTTTATGTTCCAGATGGATGTTTTTTTTAAGAACTTTTAAATGAAATATAACTTTATAATTCTACTGTGTTTGGTCAAAAAGACATAAGTCCTTAATCTTAGTTTACGTATTAAAGTAATATTGTAATGCCATAATAATATATATATTATAAGATGTACAACAATTAATTAATTAAATTTCAAAAATCGTCCCAAAAACATGTTTTAAGGGAGATATGTTGTTTTGACCAAACGATACTTTGATCTTTTTTCAACGGGTTGAGATAAGATCCAGATTGAATATAATTTTAGTAACAAGTTTTAAAAAAAAATCCATTTATTTAAGTTTAAAAATAAAAAAAGAAAAACATGAATAGTAGTTGAAACAAACGAATACTATTCATGTTTTTCATAACAGTTGAGTTACCTGTTGTTTTGACCATGGTATTATTTAAAAAATTATAAATGTTCACTCGGTCAGAACAACACATGTGGAGTCATGTCATTCTGATCAAACACGATTTTTAAAATAATAATTGTAATGTGTGTTTGGGACCACTCAATAACTTTGGATTTGGGCTACTGAAAATTATGCTGTTAAGACCAAACGAATATAGATTTTTTTCTGAATAGTTCTACATACTCAACTCAATTTCGAAAAAAATGGACTTAGATATGTCCTTTTGACCAAACACCGTAGAATTTATATTTTATTGATCGAATATACATAATATAGTAAGAAATATGATGTTGGTCAAGTGGCTACCTCTGGCCGTGGCGCAAAGGCGAGCTCTTTTAATCACATTTTTCATAATAATTTCGCAGACTTCTGGTTTATGGTTGTGGTGTTGGTTAGAGTCCCACATAGCAAGAAATCGGGCTGGGTCAAATAGGCGGATCGTGGAGCCACCCTTTTTGACATTATTAGGCCGGGAATATTTTCTCGCAAAATTTGCATCGTCGCGCGAGCTGTGTGTGACGTGGCACCATCTTGTTTGAACCACATGCTCTATAGGCCTAATTGATCCAATTCGGGCACAAGATAGTTTTCCAACACGCCCCTACAAGGCTCCCCAATAACATTGCCTCTAGCATCCTCAAGAAAATATGGCCCAATGATGCCACCACCCCAAATGGGGCACCATGGATCAATCTTTTCTGGTGTACATACGTAGGCTTAATTGTCGCTTGTTTTTACTTTATTTTATATACATATATTTTCTTCGCACTCGATGACATAAGAAATAAGCGAATAAGAATTTTACTTCTATTCGGTTGCAATATCTGAGAAATGAAAACAATAAAAAAAGCATGATATCTCACAATTGGTCGAATCGACTGGCAATATTAGAATTAAATAAATATAGAACACAAGACACATTAAACAAATTTAACGAATTATTTTTCTGTAGTTATGTAAATACAATAGGGGTATTCACGTTACGGTGTATTTGGTCTTGTAAAAGTGCAAAAGTGTAAAAGTGTAACATTTTCTCACAATTCAACCACAAAATACATTAGCTGTAATTTTTTTTACACTCTAACACTTTTGCAATACTTCAACCCTATTGTAACTTAGAGTGTAAAAGTGTAAATTTTAAGTGTACATTTCTGACAGCTTGTCAAATGTATTTGGTTGTCGTAATTAATTTAATTCCTTTAAATAAAAAGGAGTGTATGATAAAATACTTTTGGAAATAGATTTGGTGTCGAATTAAAAGAAAAAAAACTAAATCTGGAAGAAGAAAAAATGGAGAAGGTATTTAAAATTCAGGATAAAAAATCAAAGTTTGAAGAGGAAAGAAGAACAGAAAAAAAAGAATTTGAATTAAATGAAATAGGATGAAAATGAAATATTAAAATAAATTAACATGTTATTTATTTTGCTTTCATCGTTACTTTTGGAATTGTGCATTTGAATATCTTCTAAATTCTAATTTTGTAAACAAAAATTAGTTAATTTTGACATAAACTTCAGGGTTGCTACAAATACGAAAAAGTGCGTTCACTCTTTGGTGTAAAAAATTTTAGTTGAAGATCTAAAATCCAAAATGCTGTACTTTTTTTTTGGTTTTCTTATCTTCTTTTTTTCCAATGAATTTAAATTTTGTTAATATCCGCTTTGTTTTGTAAAATAAGCTTAAGGCAGTTTTTAAGCAATTTCGAGTTAGTAAATAAAAAAGTCAGCTGCCATTATTTTATTGATGCAAAAGAAAAAATATCACTTCTATTCTCCGTGTAAATTGTTGGTTATAAAAATTATACGTGACTATAACTGTACGTTACTGTATGCAGAACTTAACGAAAACTTGACGAAACTGCAGCATAAAATGGCTGCGATTATCATAATTAGATAAGTTCGCTTAAGCAGCCAAAAATAATTTAAGGTATTGTCTTAAGTAGAGGTGTTAAGTGGAGCCCTCTCAGACTCCCTCCACAGTCCGCGGTGAAATAGGATATCGAACAGATTAAAATCCAACTGATTGGTTAATTGAACTTGAATCTCAAAACATGGCCCGTCAATTCCTCTAATTACTTTTGAAGTATAAATTCAAGTTGCTTTACCCTTCGCGCTTCTGCCTTTATCTATTAATTAATTAAACATAACCTCCACCGTTCTTTCAAAAAAAAAAAAAACATCCGCCGATAAAATTGGAAAGCATAACATAAAATAACTTTCCCAAGTACACCCCAAAGTCAGCGAAACAAGTTTATGCTTCTGCTCCTCTTAATTTCCTTTTTTTTTAAACAAAAAAAAAAAATTATTCTTCACCAAACCTTGCAGCTAACTTCCTGTTATTACATTCTACCTCGTGCTTGTTATTATTCCCCATCATCCGTGGGAAAAAAATTGGCTTCCAAGATAAAAGGATTCCTTACGGCAACAGCGGATAGTGGAGTAGGCAGAAGCTTCGTCTTAGTTAAAGGATTATAAACTTTTCCGATATAAACTTGTCCTAGTTTCGTTCCCGTTTTTTTTTTCGTGGCATTCTATACGGAATACTTAGTGCATGCTTAGTCGAGTGCGAGTGAGTGAGTGTGTGTATTGGGTATGAACTTCCAATATTTGGGTAAGTCGGTTGCTTCGTCTTTGAATTTATCTTCGTATTTATCTACATCCTGGTGGGATTGGAAAGGATTTGACGTAACAGCATCTTTCCATTACGTTCAGAGTGCAAAATCCTTATCACTGAAGAAAGATCCCCTCCTAGTTGGAAAAACTTCGACAGGATGAAGAGCAATTCATATTTTCTTTGCGACTTTTCAACTGAGAGTGTGTATTTGATAGCTTGCCTGGTCTCGCCGTTATACAGACGGATATTTATTTTTGATGAAAATTTCTCTGTTAACAGACGGAATGAGAAGTGTTTAGCCTGTTACTTGGCTTCCGTTGAAAATTTACACTAGCAAACGGATGTTCAAATATCCTTAAGGAAAATTTGTAAACACCCTCAATTCCAGTCAAACTGAAAAGCTGAAATACCAAGTCGAAATCGCTCAAAAGGACTCGCGCGAATACAGTACTGATGATTGATGTCGTCAGTGCATACATTCAATCGGTATCGATACATAAACTTGTTTTTTCCCACTCCTGCAATAGGCATGAAATCAATAAACACGAACAACTCTTCGATAACATTTTACTGGCAAGGACCTCTTTGTTATTTCACTGACACTTCATATTCAATAATCGCACCGGATTAACAGGCAAAGCGAATTAATTTGTAATGATTGTGGCAATTGTGCACGCTACAGCTGCTACCGGAAGTCGATGTCAATGTCCTTTTGAAGGGGTGATAGATACTCGTGGTGTTTGCAAGTCATTATCAACTGTTTTGACAGGCAAATGTATTCGTATACACGTATAGAGTTATCAGGATCAACATAATAATAAAAAAGAATGGGATAGCGGGCATAACTTTTCTTTGGAAGGAAGTACATAGGTAGGAGAAACTTCCGGTATAAAGTTTTTTAACATCGTAAATTTGAAAATTGCCTCGTAAAAGTCTCGTTTGGAAAATAATTTTATGACAGAATCAATGCATGTGAAGTTTGTACAGATATATTTTTACTTCATAATCTTGGGGTATTAAAATTCTCATGCTGCTATAACGGAACACTTTTTCCGCAGAAACTTTGTTGTTTCGTAACTATTCCGAAATTGAGCGCATATCGTATTTATATCGTTTTATAGCCAGAAAGTATGTTAACCAGCTGAATAGGGGGAATACGGAAAAACATAAGTAATTTCGTGACAGGAAGAAGAATCTAGGTCAGTCAATTCCAGAAATTGCCAACGATGGTGGAGAAATGAATCCCAACGCAATCATAGGCACGCAATTTTCAGACTTATCGTACTTTAGCTATGAGACATTTGTAGTAGAAAGTTGTCCACAAAAGGGGTTGTCTGTCATCTGTGAGCGTATAAAAAGGACGCCCACAGCAGTTGAATCTGTTCACCCAAACTACACAATTTTTTACACCTACACGTTACACCACTAATTTCGTAACATAGTATCTGCGCTTGGACACAAGTTGCAGTGACCCCATCGGCGCTGAAACAATATTCCCAACCCTATTCGATTTGAAAACCCAAATCAAATTGATTGCCAACAAAGGGAACAAAAGAAAAAAGAAAAATTGGGAGGGAAACAATTGCCGCAACATCAACACCACAACCGTATCCCACATAATGTGCAACTGCATGTCAATTGCTCACGGGGAAACAATAAAATCAACAATGGACGCAGACACTGGACTCTGGACATCCACTGATCCATGCTGTACTGACACTTTTTTTGTCACCATCGTTACTCTGGCTATTGACTATCTCTTTTGTCTCTCACCCACGTCACGTTACGGGTTTTGTTTTTTCCTACAGAAAAATACAATTAAATCAATTTCGTGTGACTGTGTGTCGCTTTATAAAATTGAAATTAAAATGAAAAGCGGACTCAGGCGCTGAAAAGAGTTCTACAAAAAAAAAAAAAAAAAAACAATTTCTGACTAAACAAAAACAATTCGTCTCATCATGTCGTGGGAGGGGGGAAAGAAAGGCAAACAAAATGACAATGACAAACAACTTTTGATGTCAATTGAAAATGCGAGCACGTAGCTCGTTCGTAGCTTGCTAGCCTACCATTCATTCCACATCACCATCACAATCCGTCCAACCACGATTCGTTGGATTGGCATAGTTGGGGGTGGTGCAAATCTTTTAATGTAATATGTCTTATCCCAGTGTCTCGTAATTTAGCCCAAGGGATGTGTTCCTTGCGCTTGTGGGGATTTTTATTTTTTTACTCCCCCTTCGGTCATGTCATGAAGCACATACATACATACATAAACATAGCGTAGGTACTGGTGAAAGCTTCACGTCAAGCGGAAAGTCACTCTGCGTTAGCCAAAGGAGGTATCACAGCACCACCACCTCCACCACCCCTTTAAGCGTGACAAGGAAACCTTATTGGCGGTTGTGCCAGATTCAGTGCCTTCTATCAACGAGTCTACAAATATATCAACACAGAGAGTTGGAAATCAGATTGAAATTGATACCTGTCCTAGTGGGGGTTGACACAGGGTCCTGGACGTCCAATGAATATAGGATCACGGAAAGATTCATTGCAAGAATCGTCGCGCACCGTAAATTACTTTATTGACGCGGCTGAAGCCACTTGTCAGCGAGTGGACCCAGCCCCCGCTGAAGACGTTTAAGGCTCTGTGATCAAATACTCGTATATAAGTCACTTAAGCCCCCAAACCAATCAAGTAAACGTTTGAGAGCTCCCAGTGGTTGAATTCTTTTCCATTCTCTTCGACGCTCTCGGCTGTTCTAATGCTTTATTAAAATTTATTGTCACTGCCTTCGTGAATACGTAATGGAGCAGAATTCGCGGACCAAGCTCTATCCTAGAAAAGATGGATGACGCCACGTCGAGTATAAGGGGATGGGGCAAAACCCCATTTTTCTGCCGCCGCCAGTTTATTTTAATTTCAACAATTTCCGGATTAGGTGCTATTGCTATCTTCCACTATCTATCTCTCTCTCTCCTCGTCTATCGAGGCTGCCCTCTCATTTCATTGATGTAATTCATATTGTCGCGTAGGGCCAACAACGTGGGTGGAAAAAAAAGCTAAAGCATCCTCTGTCCATTTCACCCCAATGATGGGTAAAAAAGCTAAAAAAAAAAATATCGATTCTCCTCGGTATGCATACTAAACCTAAATGGACGGACAAGGGGCACGGACAAATGGCGTCAGAGGGAAACTCAAATAATAATAACTGTCAGCGAGGGGTTGTTCTACACAAATTTTACACCTCCTCCCACACAACTGTCCCAGTTCCTATGCGCTGTTACCTGGATATCGAAATTTTTATCTAAAAATTGGCAAAGTTTTCGATTCAATTCGTTTTAAGGTGCTTGGCCTCGGTTTGTGAGTCTAGTTGCCGTTATAGCCAGTTGGCTTTGCACTCAGCCATGATGGCGACGGCAGTTTTCTCCATCATCGTCACATGGCATACACATACACAAACACATACATGTGCATGTATTTCGACAATGGAAATTCAACTTCCGAATGATTGGTTGGGAGAAACTTTTTTTTTACTCCTGGATCCTGGCCTTTTGCTGGACGAATAGAGGTTATTTCTGCTGGGTTACCTGTTGGATGGTTGACCTAAAGAGATTCAAATCTTTTGTTGTTTCCTTGGAGTCCTTTTTTTTAGCTACAAGTATCTCTGCTGAAGCAAGTTTTGTTGTTTATTTTTTAAGGGATTTAGTTGGAGCTTAAGAATTATTTAATTTCCGCTTGACATGGGATAAGTGGTTTATCAGTGTGAGGATATCGGTGGGTGTTTATAATTTAAGATTAAAGTGGCGTGGGTTTGGAAGGTACCAAGGACGTGCCACAATTTTGCAATGATATTAAAAAAATACTACGAAATCAAGTATGTATGGTGTGAAGGGCTAGCAGTCGGAAAATGAATCAAATATTCACACTAAGACGGATCCAGAAGAAAATTATAAAATCCGATGCCCAAGTGAAGTGTAGATATGTACTTTTAAGTTGTCTTTCCATATGTATAGCTATGTTATGTTATACTTGTAGATGTTGTCGATGGTATCTTAAGACTCAGCCCAACTTTACACAGAAAATTATATTTTATATCGTCTAATGACGCAAAATAAAAAAATAAAATAAAAATAATTTTTCAATTTAAGTACGTACATACCTCTTTCAGATGTTTGTGATTCTCAAAACATCGATCAAATAATCTAGAAGAGAAAAAAATGTAAATTATTTTTTATTACGTGAAATATTATCGAAAAAAGTGCAATTAATAATAAACTAAGGTCACAAACGTTATTTCAGAATAATTAGAAAATGAATTTAAACATAACAGAATTCTTTAAGCAAGTAAACCAAAGACAAACCAGTTAAGAATGTACGGATGATTTCAGACCGGCCAAGAAAAACTTTTGCGTTTAGCCTAGTTCCATTAAGGCCACTTTAGAGGACGAAAAAGTAGGTTTAAGGGTCAGTTACAATCACACACGCAAAATCTCCTTGTGCATATCTGCTTTTATGTGATTGTATTGTTTTGTTTTTATAAACGCTTTGAAAAATTGCTTTAGGGACAATTCTACGCTAATGTGATTGACCCTTTATTATGATTTTTTTTTTCAGAAATACTACAAAATAAATCGAAATTCCAATAAAGAGTATTTACTATGCAAACATTTTTTTTAAGCGATTAATTTCAAAACGGCTGTGTAGCGTTTTTCCCATGACGTCTACGTTTTTGTCAGTGTCCACGGCCGGACAAACAGCTCTTGTAATTTTTGAAATATAATACGTAAAATTTCTTCTTTTTTCTATTTTATATAATAACTGCTATAGATAGTTTTTTTCGATATATTAATTTTTGGCAAAATGGCGCACTTCCAAAGCGGAAAGTGAAAATTTTTCAGATAAAATCAGATAATTGTTAAAAACAAATGAACTATGCAATATAAAAAAAATCCTAGGTCCTTCCATAGATAATGTATTTTTCAAGATATACCTATTCAATATTTCAAGTAAATCGGATGAAAATTGTGTAAGTTATGTTTCCGGCCAACTTAAAAAATACAGTTTTGAGATACTAGCGTTTGAAGTTTTGAGTAGTAGAAAATCAGGAGGAAATTTTGCAATACCTTTAATCTGCGATGCCTGCACTGAGTACTTAGAGATTTTTCCCGACTATAATCTTCTGGGCAGAGTGGCCTAACCCGTCAAAAAGAGCAAATCTCTGCAGTTGCCAGTTTATCAAAGCAAAAAGAAAATTCAGCATGTATATTGTTAAACGTAGACGTTATCAAAACATTGAAGGCTCAAACCTGATTGACTCAAAATCAGTCTTGAACTGCTTCAATGCTCTCCAAGACCTCTCCCATAGAAACAAAGTGGAACTTGGGTGGGTGCCCGGACCTGAGCGTATTGATGGAAACGAAAAAGCTGACGAACTGGCTAGGAAAGGTTCGGCTGAATCCTTTATCGGCCCTGAGCCGTTTCGCAACATTCCAAATTCAACTTCAAAATCAAAAGTTGGGAAAACAACATGTGTTATTGGGAAAATACCCAGGGTCTTCGTCAGGCTTAAAGAGCCATTAAACCCTTCCAAAATAAATCCATAATAAACCTATTCCTCAGTAGAAATGATATCAAGAGATTAATGTGATTTCTAACAGGGCATTGCCATCTTCGATATCACTTTAACAAAATATGTCTTATTCAGGAAACCGAATGTCGTCTTCTCATGAAAGATGACGAAACTGCGGAGCATATCCTATGTGACTGCACGGCACTTTGTGCCCTCTGGAGAAAACATTTCCACATTAAAATCAATACTCCCGTATCCACCAGTGTGATCCTCAACTTCATCAAAAGAATTGGGCCTCTTCTGGTTCCCTAAACTGACTCAGTGGTGCCTTCTAGGTCGTGGTGCCCTCCGCAATTGATGGGTCAGAACCCCTTTGAAAAAAGAAAAGTGTAAGTATTCCAGTCTCAAGAATTCATCATCATCACATCACATTTTAGAGTATTACATGTAGTACGTATGTACATTCTTCTCTGGTTTACATATTTGCGTAATTCATAATTTCGAGGTCCTCATAAACGAGGTAGTACTATGCCGTTTATGTGTTTTGATCTGTTGGTGCCACCTGAATCCAATAGTTCTAAAAGGGATCATTGTACTTTTTCCTCTCTAAAAGTTTATGAATTAACTAAAAATGTTAAGTCGTTCTCAAATTAGAATTTTATTTCGTTCAAAAAAGCTCATGAAAGTGCGTTTTAATGCGCTTGAAGTGAACGTTTTAATTAATTTTTTTTTTTTGTATACTGTATCATTACTTCTACCACTGCCACTAACTGAACGTTACTAGCATTTGAAATAAATGAAATTAAACAACTCGGACACTTTTAGCCGGTAATGATGAATACTCAAATTAAAAATAAATGTAAACGTAAAAGCACAAAGATAATTACTACTATTTTCTCACTTGATCGTTGCTCATGTAGAAACATCTTTCCCAGACCGTGTCAAACAAATGTGTACAACTCAACAGCCATCACTTCAACTTATATGTACATACATATGTATGTATGCATGTACGAGCATTTTCGCTCTAAGGAGTCGTTCCTCGATTTAACTACGATCATATTACATGACCTACTTCCAGTAACTTGCGCATTAAATGTACAAATGTATGTATTTTTATATATAACGAACAACTTCACTTAACGCTCCAACTCCAGTCAAAGTCAGTCAGTTAGAGAGAGGACTGGAGAAGTTAAAATGAAAAGTGAAAAGTCATATCCTTGCAAAGTCCTAGTATGCACTCGTATTCGTACCAAAAGTGTGTGTACACTCTTTGCTCATCGAAAAGTAGAACAATTCCACAAGAAGACATCATAGGTATCTATGGAAAAAGTTTTCATAATCAAAGAAATACGATGGAAAGAACGCATATATAGCTTCATATATGTATCACGTACACTAGGAGTAGTGGGTAAGTAAAAGTAGGTACCGTACCCGTACCCAATAACTCGTATATTAAAAGAATTTCAGAAGTATTCGACGAAGGCGAAGAAAAACTTGGTTCAAAGTTTGTAGAAAAAGAAAATGCGACGCAACTGACATTAAACTGTAAACATCACAAAGGCAGACAGTAAAGACTGCTTGCTGCCGCCTTCTGCGGGCTTTGTTTACACGTCTATTTGTCGTCCTTAAAAGTTAAGGAATGCCTTGTGAATTAGAGGGTGCGCACCATGAACAAAATCAGCGGCGAACATAAGTATTTATTTGATTTGGCATTGTTAACTAATTACAGAAATTCTTCGTCCGCAAGAACAATGTTTATTTATTTTTTTGCTTACACTTTGGAAGTCCTTAAGAAATCTATTGAAATGACGCGACGATGGCCTTTAAAAAAACGTAAACTCAAAGTAATTTGGACGCGAAGCCGGATATAACGATGAAACCTTTAATAACGATGAAAATGTATCAGATTTAAATCGAAAAATTGTTTACAATAATGGTAAAAAATCGTGTTCTTACGAATGCAACTCGTTATGTACATTCTCCCAGTGGGAAAAGTTGGAACTGCTTCCATGGTAAGTGCATATTTCTTTAAAGAAAATATTGAAAATGTAAGACCTTGACAAAAGTAACGCCTAGTAAGCGAATGTGTAACGCATCGAAAATCTTATTTTAAATATTAGGCGTGTTTTTTTTCAAACCTATATAGGCTAAACATGTTTCCGCAACATGTTTTCAATGTAAAATACAACAAAACCTTAGCCTGGATAATTATTATCCGGTCTTAATTTTGTATGGAAAGCTTTTTCGAAATCTATATAGATTTGGAAAAAAACGCGCCTAATATTGAAATTTTACATCGATGCCATTACTTATTCGCTTACCAGGCGTTACATTTGTAAGATGTTTTTCTCTCAAAAGCATTCCTGGAATGAAAATACAGTTATTCGACTCAGACATCAGGAATTTTTTCGATTTTCGATAATAATTTATAATAATAACAATAATTTAAGAAGATTAACAAATGCTTTAATGCCAGGATGCAGTAACTAATGCTTTCAATAACCGCATTCCACTGCTGAATTAACTGATTCGCTGTAATGCTAATACTAAGTGCTTACACGCGAGGATGTAGTTACTAATGTTTTCAGCTATTATCATTCACCGCGAAAATAAGTGACTACCGGTAAGCCAGTTGGTAAGTACTTACCACTCTAGGACATCCCCATGAAAATGTAATCGGTTCTGTAATAAGGAAAGTAAGCGCTGGTAGCTACCAATCAGCACTTACAGAATCGATTCGGTAAGCAGTAATTTCCTACTCGGCTGTCTCTAAATATGTATGTATCTAATCTACATCCAAGGTACACAGAAGCATCGAACTTGCAATATATTGTCCGATGCTGGGTGTTCATAAAATCGGCGACTTCGGGAAGCTCACAACGTTTTCGGGCTTGCCAAAGTTCCGGTGTTTTATTCTGCAGTTTCGTGGTTTTATTGCCATCGACATTAAAACATATTCTGAAAGAGATTGGAAGAGTTCTAAAAAACGTATTTGGACAGGAAAAATATCCTGCGTTTTACAAACATGCTCTGTCGATGGTTTCGCCATTTGGAAACACTTATGTGTGTGAACAGGTTTTTAGTCGCATGAGGCATATCAATTCAAAAGTGAGTGATCATACGAATTACTGATGTTTATTTGGAAAAGGGTTTGCGTGTAGCCCAAATATCAGTCGAGATCAATTCTGATGCACTCACTTCTGCAAAACAAGGTCAGATGTCTCGCTTTTAAATATTTTTAAATCATCTAATAAGTATGTTTGCGTCATTCTCAATTGTTTTACTTTTGTGGAAAAAAAAAAATAAGTACAGTATGTACTTATCTGGCCCGCCTGCTGAAAGGTTGACCATCCCTGGTGTAGGCTTTGAATTCTCCTTCTTCTTCTTTTTGTGGCGGTACATTTCGGGGTACCTGCTTTTCGCAAACAATTGTTTGTGTGTGTTATATTTGCACGAATGGAAGTGACCTGCATATAGGTAAGTGAGTAAGAGCAACGTAAGTAGGTAGGTGGGGTGCTGACAACACCCTATCATGATTTCACTATGGTTCTATGGTCAAATTGTTATTATGATATCATTCTGGGTAGAACAATATTAAAACAATTAACTTTAAGACCCCTTGATAGAATGTTTAGTCGTCCTTTCCAAAATAGTGCTGTCGGTATTAATTTATGAAACGATTTTCTGTTCGCTATCATCCGAATCAATTAAGTCCGGCTCTTCACTTGAATCTTCACTTGTATCTTGCAATAAAAGCTGAATGCATTCTTGATCTTTTCCAAATGACATTTTTAATTTACATACACAAATTCATCAAATTACAAAAATTACACAACTGGGTAGGTGGGGTGTTTTCAGCACCCTTGTAGCTTGAACACTCTGGCTTCTGGCATGGCTTACTTGTGTAAACTAAACTTTTTTCAAAGCCAGGTACTGTACCGGCAACGGGTGTTGTCAGTCGAAAATTATAATTTTTTTTTTTTGAAAAAAACGGCTGCGGGTGTTATCAGCACCCCACCTACCCGTTAAAGTTTTAAAACGAAACAAAAAAGAACCATGAAAAACAGCAACAGCATTTTAACGACGAATTTATAAAAATCTTCAAACTTCAATATGTGCGACTGAATAATATTGGCCTGCTGTGATAGTCCTTCCAACTGGAATTAAAAAAAAAGATAAACATATGTATTTATTTTTGTTTAAATTCTCGAAAACAAAAAGATTAACACACCGCTTGGTCTAGTTCGAGAGTTCTGAATCCTTCGATGTACATCAGAAACGGGGTTCTTTTCAATTCCTTGTCTAACCGCTTATAATAAAGTGCAATAAGGAAAATATCCCAACATATCGTAGTGTATTGAAGTATACAAAAATGATTTATTATATTATCACCTGTGTATGTTGGAATAGTCAACATACTCAAATATAGAGCTAGCAAGATGAAACTCGCTTTAGTCTCAACGAATTTACTAAAATCACTCAAAAGCCAGTTCGTCCTTTCCAGGCGCTTTGCAACCAACCGCACTTTCACAATTCCCCGCTGATATTCCTTCAATCTGAACCGCAATTGTATGCTATTCAGCTCGCTTGATTTCAATTCTTGTATCAACTTACTGAGCATGGTGTTCAAGTCACAGCACACCCCTTGAATGTAGAACAGTGCTGAGCACATGTGTAGTGATGTGATGTGCATTGGCAGCACACTTATGTATATTGACTATTGACTGCAGACCATTGCAGGCTATGAACGTGCAGAAAAACTTCGAGTAGTTATGTCGAACCGGCCAACACATAAAACTGTTTAATGCGTTCATTGCAAAAAGCTTCATGATCACTGATAAAATTAGGCAATAATTGATCGGTATATCCTGTTTAGTCATTTTGGCGACACTTTTTAAATGCCGGTTAAGAGAACTCCAAAATTGTGGTTGATCCCTTTTATCCTTTGGAGCGAAACCGACGTAAAATGGACAAACCACGTACGCTGTGTAATTGATTAGTATTCTCACTGCATTTTGCACATTGCCTTGCAATATATAAATGAACCAACATGTGCGCAGAGCGGTTAAGAACACAAAAATTCGACGAAATGTACGACTATTCATTTTATAACAATGAAATAAAAGTTCCATTTGGAAAAATTTAAATTGGTCTGACATCTTGACGAAAGAGTGCTGTAAGACTGAATATGAATAAGTCGGAAATATTTATAATTCAATTGATTAGTTCCAATATTTATGGAGCACAATCGATATACATAATAGGACATTTCTCAGCCTAATGTCGCACTTATAATTAATCGAACTCATTATTACTTCCGCCATATATAGTGGCACAAGGTAAGTGATTGCTGTGCGGATTACACGAGTACAATAACACCGTAGCGCAAGTGGTTGTGCGTCGGACTACTGAGCCAGCGGTCTTGGGTTCGAATCCCGCCGCAAACACCTTAAAGTTTTTCACAGTGCCCACCTCTTTCAAATGTCTGACAAGCATCAAAGAGTATCATTTGTCACGATTGAGCTTCTCAACTCGCCGTTCGGAGTCGGCAAAAAACTGTAGGTCCCTTCCATTCGTGCAAAAAATGTAACACGCACACACAAATGGTTGCGAGAAGCAGGCCCAGGTTCACCTCGAGCTGTAGCGCCAACTAAGTAAGTAAGTAATACCATATCTATTTGGATTTGAAATGTATGCGTATGGACTTAAGCGCTCCTTGTATGACAACAATGACCAAAAGTGAGTTTGAGTGTTAAGTTAATACTTTTACTGTGTAACCCGGCTCGAAGGACCAAATTATTTGTGAGAAGAATAAGCATGCCTAAAACTTGAGTATTTATTTCAGTTGCTAGGCAACGGTGACTTTATTGTTTTACACTAGATCTTCGAGGAGATAAAGACTTCGACGCCTATGAATACGCTCTTAAAGCTATTTGGCTGTCCGACAGGTTGTAGTTACTGGCATCATTTGTGCGATTTTTGTAAGCGTTCTCGAACATATATTTCTATGGCGTTTAATGGTTCTCGATTGTGTTTGAAGCACTGATCTTTATCATTTTTCACATTTGTATTGTTGCGTTGGTATATAAAAATAAATTTGAATATTTGGAAGAACCGAGTCTGAATCTGAGGTCTTAAGTGCAGGATCATCCTGAAAAATTCATCCAGTCTTTAGATGTCCTCTGATATTTTCGAATCTGAGACCACTCCAAATAATTAGTGTGTTATTTATGTATACGCTCTTAAAGTAAAGTACTTAAATAAATTAGTTCGACTTTACGTTATCAGCGATTGGCAGCAAAAAACAATATTGCATATCGAATTGAAAATCAATTTTCATTGGCACAATAAATTTGTTCCGAAAATGATTTCCAAGTATCATACGTAGTCTTTTCGTACCAACAAGTCCTTGAAATGTCTTTTGTATCCGATGCCGCTAATAACCTGCCATTGAGCGATGACTCAAAATGTGTCTGTCTATTCGAGATACAAAAGCATATTTTACTTTATTTTTTATTTTTATTCAATTGAACTTCACATGAAATTCATTTGTGCATTCAAGTGCGTTCGATACCGTAATTGATTTTTAAAAGGACTGCTTTCAACGCCTCCTTTTTTGTGGCGCGAACATGGGCTCCATCTACCGTCTGCTGATTGATTGTGCGCGAGCGACCGATTTAAATTTATTTAAGGAAAAAGAAAAACTTCTATTGAGGTTATACATATTTTTACTTTTACCTTTTTTACACACGCTTTTGGGTTTCAGTTTGAACATTTTTCTTTTAACAGCTACGCCGCGCCGCACTGTGATTTGAATCAAATGGAGCAGTAAAATGGAAGTACCGTCGACAAACCCAGTACCATGGCGGAAGTAATCATCGTAGCAATTGCTTCGCATATACTGTGTATACCTACGAGTTTTACAGTGCGGGAGGTACATATTTGTGTGTACACGCTAAAATACCTGTTATTTGCTTAAAGGCGCAGTTCTAAAAAGAAAGGGAAGACGTTTATAGGAGAGTGGTTCAATGAACTGTGAATACCGAGGTATCCTTGCAGGAGGTGTGGATATGATTTCTTTTGTTATTGTGAGAGGCTGAGATGATTTTGTGGCGACGAAAAAGAAGGATGCTGGTATGTATTTTCACACACATGGCTGCGGAGGCTGCGTGAGTGCATTGTTGTGGACTTAAATTACCTTCGAAGCTGTGCTTGTTTAAACAAAATTACAAACTCGTCAAATTACGACAGCTGGTTTCATTTGAAAGGATGAGTATTTGAAGACAGGTTAGTCTTAGAGTTTTTGAAGACAACATTGACTTAATGTTTTGATTTGAAATATTGCAAACAAAGCGAGACAGTTCAAACATCAGACCGACCACAGAAGTATGTAGGCATGTACATATGTATATGGAATGATATCTTATCAAAAAGAAAATTTAAAAAAACATGAAGTATCCACCCTGAGTAGAAGGTCACCTTTAGCTGTGCGAAACCATACTGAAGAATTCAGACTGCTCTAGAGAAACTAATTTTTATGTAGGCACTGGGCTCACTAGGATCTTACCACGAAAGCAAGGGAAAGATAATCATGACCCAGAAGATGCAATGGGATCATTCGTCTAAAGTTCTGGTATCTTTAAATGTCAACGAATAGGATGTTATACTTAATGCAGATAAAGGCCCTAGTGAGCACCGTGGTGTACTGGTAAGCTCATTGCACTGCTACGCAATGCTGCCGGGGCTGAATTCCAGCGAACACCTAAAAGTTTTTTCACGGTGCCACCTCTTTCGAATGTCTGACAAGCAATCAAAGAGTTTCATTTGGCAAGATGAGCTTCTCAACTCGCCGCTCGGAGTACAAAAATATATAAAACACGCACACGCAAATGTTTGCGAGAAGTAGGCCCTAGTTCACTCCGAGCCGTAGCACCACCTACCTAAAGAAGAAATAAAAGAAAGATATGTAAATGCCCCGAGGCATATTCTTTTAAGCCTGAGACCCAAACTAGATTAAATGTGTTCAGGTTTTTCATCGAGTTCAAGAACTATAGCAAAGTAGAAGTATTTCAGAAGTCAGGAGTATAACTATTGCAAATGGCGCCCTTTTCAACTATTCCTTACGGTATTTATTTCGACTTGTCATATCTTCAGACGGCATATCCACGAGTTATCAGGGGGTTATATGCATACATCAACAGATTAAGGCATACAAGAGTTCAAGAGAATCATTCCAAGCAGCGGTGTCGAGGTGGATCTTCATTTTTGCTGTTTTTTTTTTAAGGAACAGATCATGCCCGAAGGTTGATACTGCGACCTGAAAGATCTATTAACATAAATCGTAGGGTTCTAATTAGTCTAAAAGGCAAACCATCTTTATAATAAAGGCTAGTATGTCCTAGGTTGACATTTACATTTGAAACGGTTTCAAATATCGCCAAAGTGCTGAAAAGTGACGGTTATAAGAATCCCTTTATGAAGTGAAACTCTATGGCCCGATGGGCAGTAATTCCAAAATCCGATGAAACGCGACAAGTAGGTGTATAGT
This sequence comes from Brachyopa scutellaris, assembly GCA_949775065.1. Lineage (NCBI taxonomy): Eukaryota > Metazoa > Arthropoda > Insecta > Diptera > Syrphidae > Brachyopa > Brachyopa scutellaris. The sequence goes on along the minus strand of OX459112.1, from coordinate 33,011,196 downwards.
GTGAATAATGGTTCTTGCCGTAGCTTAAATCAAGGCAAACTTCTAGGAGCAACCATTGCATACTTTAAGGAGTTAACAACATCACGCCAAAGATGTTTACACAATAATTCGTCGCTACAACACAGAACTATCCTAAGTCCAAAATTTCAAAATTTGAGATTTTTCCGTCATAAAGGAAGCAATGCATTCCACGTGTTCCAGTTTGAGAACCATCGTCCTATTTCCTATAGTAAAATATATTCATAAGCCCTATTTGTACTATTTTCATAACTTTTTTAAGGTTTCAAATTGCTCCCCTGAAAAATTTGGTAACTGTAACTTAATCTAGTTCTGAATTGTAGCGACGAATTATGTACAGGCTCGTTTCTTTTTAGTGTTCCATTTGACTCAACTGAACACTTATGGAATCACCTCGATATCTCTCTGTCCGCAACAGGCGTCTTGCTTAGAGACTATTAGTAGACCCAAATACAGAAGTGAACTTCAAAAGTAAAATTTTGACTTTTGCGGGTTAGTTTTGAGGGGTTTAAACGTGAAGTTAGCAACAATAAAGGTTCAGTTTCCAATAGCCTACAATCGCTACATTTTTGAAGTGAAATAAAACTTCGGACGTCAAACAGTTGCGATAAACGTTTAAGGCTCACGTGGTAAGAGGGAAGAATACATCGATTGAAGGGAAAGGAAATATAATGCGTATGGGCATAGTACTTTCACATGTTGCACCACGATTAAAACTAAGAAGTTTCACTTCTGTTTCTCGTAACTCCAACCCGCACTCTTTTTTTAAACAAAAATACGAGTACATTGTAAATCTCAATCCCAGATCAGTATCAGCCGTAAACTCCAACAATCCTTGTTCATCACAAAACGAATTTTATCGTGTCAAACTTTGTAAGCTTCTTCTCCTTTTATTTCATACTCCAACTCCTCTTCTAGCAGGTGTATTTTAATGACAAACATCAAATCGTATAACTCCACATTATGGAATTGCCGCGTTTATAGGACTATTAAATGAAATTAATTCCAAGTTAATTCACAACACACACACTTTTATTATCCTTTACAGCAGCACCAACCCGCTCGCGCGAACCTCTTCCGTTGTCTTTCTTTTTCAGCATAAAAGACACAAAATCAAACGGAATTTAATAAATAAACACGCAATGCAAATTATTTACGGCCACTTCTCAGGTTCGTCACGAACCTCATAAACTTTCAGTTTTTCTTATCTTTTATTGTTTGGCTAAATCCCAACAAACACTTGTATACCGTTGGCTTCGTGGGGATGAACACAAAATTATCATTCTACACATTAGGTTAGGTAATCTGAACTCCCAAAGGGGTTTTATCTTCAAATCCCCCTCGCCAAGGTGGTAAGTTGACAAAAAACGTTCAGATAGACAGATTTTACCAAACAATTTACCTGATCACATTTTTTTCTGGGGTTCTAGAAGTTTCCCACGACTACAACTACAACTTACAACCCACATACGAGTAGTTCGTGAAAATGTATTTATTAGGGACAAAAGGGTTAGTCTCTGGGGATGAAGAGTTATTCACCGCAACGAAACTCTGTTTACCGCAACTACTGTCACATTATGTCATGCGATTTGTATAAGGGGGAAGGCCAATTTTAATTCGAAGCTGGTGAACTTTATTTACTACGTACAGCCCTTTCCGAACAGACTATAGGGATTACTTACAGCAGTGGTGTTGGACGTCGAAATCATATAGTACTTTTATTGGAATGAAGATTCATAAGTTATCATCTAATTCAGAACATGGTTTGCAACCTATTTAAAAGTCAAAATAAATTACATTTATAAATTCGAAATTCAAGTGGTTGATTACTTTAGTAAGCTTCTGCAAAACATATTCCGACAATGGACAAAAAAACGTAATTAGCGGTTTTCTAACATAATCCAACTTAAAGGATGGGACATACATACATATGTAGGTACTTTTGAACGAAAATCAATTGGACTTGAAATTTGGCATAATTTTTTTAAAGCTTGTCCACATAGGTAGTTAAAAAGTTACAAACACAAAACTGTTTTGGCTTAACCCTTCTATTACCTTAGAGTCTTTTTGTGACCCAAAACGACTTTTAGGTAAAAAAACAGGTGGTTATAATTTTTTCAAATTTTTTTTCTCTTTACTCAGTGCATGAATTCGTGCATATTTTAAGGAAAAATAATTGTTTATCCTGGAAGTGCTATGTTGAGACCCTCCCGGTAGGTGTATGCACGCATTACCTTACGGGTCATTATATGACCCATGAACATTTTATATGTGAATTAACTTAACACCATTCTTTTTGTTGAGCGTAATCATACCAGTTTAGTGTGTAAAAAAAAATAAAAGCAAGCTATTGATGCTGTAGCAATTGGCATTTCCAATGACCAACATCTGAGTAATGATGAAGATTTGATATGGTGCACCGCACCGGTTCAAAGCTTGCTGTCGCGTGCGCCAGCCGAAAACATTATAACGTCGCGCATGGGGGTCACTCAGTTTGCTGTTCAGCGTAACTCAGTTCTGGCCGATACATTCAATAATTCGGTTGACTAATATAGAATAAAAAGGGCTGGGTAAAATTGATTTCCATGAAATTGATACAATCGAATTTGATGCTTGTTTAGGCATATTGATTCTTATCAGTAAGTTACATAAAAATATAAATCATGATTCCCTTTCCTTTCATCCGACGAAACTGTAAGAATCCTATGGAATGAAATACGCGGTCGCTCAATTTTTAGAGCTGTTATGCCTATGAACAGATTCATTGAAATATCTCGTTCGTTGCATTCGATGAGAGTGAAAATCGAAGATCACAAATTCGTGGAGATAAGCTTGCGCCTATTCGGGACTTGTATGAAAAATGGGTGCAGTTCTTATACGTTCCATATGAAAATATTACCGTCGACGAGCAATTGATTCTAGAGGTAGGTGCCCATTCAAAGTGTATATGCCAAGAAAGCCCAGAAAATATGGAATCAAAGCATGGGTTGCAGGTAATGCATCGAATGGGTTTCGTTTGAGCTTGCAAGTTCACCTTGAGAAAGTTTCAAGAAATCCACTTATCGTGGAAGGAACGCAACTACAGATAATTTTTTTTACAACCCATAAGTTGGCAATGGAGCTACTGGGCGAATGGGTTGTTATGCTCGACCAATGGGTAAGAGCATACATTTGAAAACGTCAAGCAAATCGTTGGCCAGTGAATTTTTTCAGTACCAAATTTCATTGATATGTTCTAGCCTTGAGCGCATATGTCTTATGGACTGAGGTTCATCCGCAATAAAAAAAAATTGCATAAACGTCACTTGTTTTTGCAAGAATTCGGTGAAAGTCTTGTCGAAAATGTATTGCTTGACGGTGTCGTCTACCTAAGGCAGCATCTTCTGAATGAAGAAACTGGAACATCAAAGTCAAAGCCACCAAAGAAAAACTTCCGAGCGAAAGCGCTGCATCTTTTGTCCACCGAAAACTAACCGAAAGACATTTAACACCTGCTTTGTCTGCTATAAGTCAGTATGTTCACAATATGGCCATACTATCAAGGTTACGACTTTTTGTAACCAGCAGAGGCCAGAAGGAGATTTATTTGTACATAAAGTATGTATATTTCTTCTTTACTATATTTAAATCAAAGGGGTCATTTTATGACCCGAAAGGTAATAAGTGTTATTTTTTTTTTAAGGTAACAGAAGGGTTAAGACTGAGGTTGACAAAAAAGTTTTTGGTTGGTTTCCCATTCGAAAGGACAGTCATTACTGATTTCATACGGGAATTCGAGTTTTTGATATATGTATCGGGTCTATAACTTAATTCGTGCGGTTTTTTTTTTCAAAATTTGAACGTATATTTAAGAAAATTGTTTTCCCATCTTTCTGGCAATTTGTGGATCCCATCCCAAAAGAACTGCGCCGGCTTGGCAGCCAATAATGAATCAAGCCAATTTTTGATATTCTGCTCTGATGTGAAACGTATTTCAGTGAGGGCGTTCTGCATCGACCGGAACAAATGGTAGTCAGAAGGGGCAAGGTCTGGGCTATAAGGCGCGGGTGGGGGTAAAACTTCCCATCCACTGTTTTCCAAATAGTTCTTAAGCGGAATAGCAACGTGGGGCCGAGCGTTGTCATGATGGAAAATTATTGCCTCGTGTCTGGTCGCATATTCCGGGCGTTTTGCGGCTACTGCTCTCTTCAAACGGATTAATTGTGTTTGGTAGCGTTGTCCATTGATGGTTTCACCCGGTTCTAGCAGCTCATAATGCAGGACACCCGTCTGATCCCCCTTTTTTGGCTGCCCAGGACGTTCATCGTCTTCTAAGCCAAAATCACGTTTAAATCGTGCAAACCACTTTTGGCACATTCGCTCAGCTAGCGCATGTTCACCATAAACTTCCACCAAAATACGATGACTTTCGGCAGCAGTTTTCTTCATATTAAAGTAATGAAGAAGAACTCCCCGCAAAAACATTTTTTCAGGCACAAAGTTCGACATATTTATGTGAAAAAAAAAATTATTGTGGTTTACGCGTTTGACGTTTGGACGTTTAACTTGAAAGGAAACAATAAAATCGGCACGCAACTATACTTAAGTGTTCAAGCTTTTGAAATGAAGCTAAGGTTGCGGGAGTCAGAGCTGCAAGGCACGTACATCGTACAATGCAGATCAATTTTCGAAGCGTTTGCTTGATCTTATTGCTGAATTTGATATCTGTTTCGCAGATTTTCGCGAGCTCAATACGTTCAACTTTACACAGTGTGTCAAATAATATCCCGGACACATGCGTTTTAAAGCTTGAATCTTTCTCTACTATCTGTCATGACATTTCACGACATCTGGTTGACATTGAACAATAAAGCATAAACGTTTTTTGGGCGGCAGAGAGACGTTGGACGAAATACGAAAAGTTCCTTAAAAAATCAAGAGAATGTTACTGCCACATATTATCTTGAACTTTTGAAGCAATTGATGGCCAGAATCCATCGTATTCGACCCGTAAATCGCGATCCAGAAAGTATGTGTCTGTTGCACGATAATGGACCGAGTCACACAGCATTCATTGTTCGTCAATTTTTGGGGTCGAAATCAAGTGTGTGTGTTAAATCGTATTCACCTGATTTGGCACCGTTCGACTTGAAGTTGAAAGTATGCTTTTTTGACGACATTCCGACCATTCAAGCAGCTTCGACACGGCCACTGGAGGCAATTCCACAATATGAGCTAGAGCAGGCATTTGAACTACCATTGAATCGCTGTAACAAGTGTATTAAATCGGAAAGAGAATATTTCGAATAAAAACACTGAAAAATAAACAGAAATCGTGTTTTAATTATGTTTTCTAGAGCCAGTCCGAGATATTATTTGACACACTGTGTGTGTGTACTCTTTTTAATGTGTATGTACTTGCGTTCGATGTGAGCAAAGAACCGACTAACTTGCAAATGGAACTTTATAATAGATTTGCAGTGCGATTTAAAAAATAAGTTGAATGAAGTCGACATTGCATACAAAATAGGTTAGGTTAATACTGCAAAAATCGAAATAGCTATCACAACGGTTTTTTATGTATGTTTTATGAAGTTTATATGTGAATAGATGTTTTCCACAGTGAAGATTAATAAATCTAAATACCTTGCAAGACTAATAGATAAACATCTTCAGTCCATTTTGAAAATAAGTACAATATTGTTGACAATTGACACCAAACATCGAGGAGATAATGAAACATAAAAGAATTCAAGTTTCTGGATCCTCAAAATGATATTTGGGTTCAATACGTCTCTACTTAAAAAAAAATATAACTTTTTTTATATAATTGTATTACATTTGCATTTTATTTTTAATATGGCCCCCTCTCATACTCGGGACAAAAAACTGGCACTTTAAGAGTTTGAGTTTGACACCCCTGCTCTATACAGTTCATCCCTCCATATGCTGTCATAGGCGGCCTTGAAATCGATGAACAGGTGGTGGACTTCTTGGGTTTTTTCCAGGATCTGCCTGAGTGTGAAAATTTGGTCTATGGTGGACTTTCCTGGCCTGAAACCGCACTGATAGAGGTCAATCAGGTTGTTGACGGAATGCTTCAAGCTTTAACACAATATGGCAGACAGGATCTTTTAGGCGATGTTGAGGAGACTGATGCCTCTGCAATTGGAGCAGTTGAGGGGGTCTCCTTTCTTGTGGGTCGGGTAGATAGTTTTGAATAGCTCTGCAGGTAGACCGTCAGGTCCAGCAGCCTTGTTGGACTATAGCTTGGATATTGCTATCCGCACTTCATTTTGATCAAGTGGATGGGGGTTTTGGCTATAAGGAAGTTTCACTGTATTTGCAAAAAAGTACTTTCTAACCTAGCATCGCGCTTCAAATCAAAACTTTATGGGGCAAAAAATTTGTACTAATTAACATAAACATATTTCAATAACAGGCGCTAAAAAGTAGCTACAAACTCTATATTTTGTTTTGTGAAAACAAATAATGTAGGAAAATATTCTTACCGTGAAGCACTTAAAGCCTGTCTGAGCTTAAAGCCATAAACATTACCATTCAAAAAAAAATATACTAATAGTGTCATAAAGAGGGATAGAAAAGTTGACTTAAACTAATTGGCTTATAAACCAACCCTAATCCGTGATATAATAAAAATATTATGCAATTATTTTTAGATAAACATAAAATTAGTTGTAAATTATTCATTTCAACTTGCAGCATATGTAAACAATATAATTCTCACTCAAAAAAGGGTTATACGTTATACCACACATTAAAAATAAATAAATCACAACTAATTGGGTATTTGAAATGCGTTGCTGTTTTTAATTTTTTATTTTTTATCCCTAATCCCATTTAAATTTCAAATGACTCAGTAGAAGAAAATTAAACACAAAAATAATGTAAAACCCACTTCAATATGCGAGTACAAAACCGTCAAAGGGTGAACCTGAACATGGTGTATTAAAAATTCACTCCAACAACAACCGAGAGTTATGCAATGAATTTATTTAGGTTTTACACTCTCTAACGGCTTAATGGACTGTAGCTATAGGCTATGCTAGAAAGCCTATCTGCTCCCACTTTAATCATACATAATGTCATGAGTGTCATGTAAATAATAATCACCGAATATTTATTCGCATAATTCCACGCAAAATTCTATTTGCATCTGAATTATGAGGCGTAAGCAAATTTGTATGCAAATTTTTATTCATATATCCGTTTGTCCATAATGTTTGGTTAAAAATTCCCGTTTCTCAGGGTTGACATTTAAAAGCATTGAAAAAATTGTACCTAATTTAATTATACAAATTTTTATATTATATTATATTGATATTTTAAAATTAAATACAGTCGACTCTCCCTAAGTCAAATGTCTCCCTAAGTCATGGGATACCAAGATTTGTTCGAGTTAGAGAGAGTTTTGGAAAAAATCGAGTAAATGAGAGAAACATTTATTTTTGTCTTATAACGCTTGTTTAATAAAAAAAATAATAAAAAAAAGGTTAATGTAGCTACTTACAAAAAAGTTAACAAAAAAATAAACTTAAATTTTTTTTAAATTGATCTAGCTACAAACATACACATAAAGACTGTATCAGGTCTGTTGAACTGCCTAGAATCAACTGATTTTGAATTTCCAGCTGAAATCTTACTAAAACAACTTCTTTTTATATACATAAGCAGATATTGAAAAACCTGTTTTGAATGTAACAAACAACACAAGGAAAAGGATACCAATGTTTTTTTTTGTTTTTGCGTTGTAACTTTTTAAAAAACTGTATCTTTGTATGGAGGTACCAAGAATATGAATAGGAAGAAATACGACGGCTGACGATGATGGCACACGCGATGCTACACATATTTAGGATATTGAAGTCTGTAGGTACTTGATGGTTGGTAGTTATTATACTCAAATACGAATTTCGAAGTGGTAATGACTTTTATTTTGTTTTGTACCAAACAAAATTCGACTTAAGGGGTGAAAAAAGATGCCAATAATCGAGAGAATGTGTTCGAGTTAGAGAGAGTGACGACTCAGAGGGAGTTCGACTTAGAGAATGATTTTTGTATGGAAAACTGAATGGAATGATAAAATATGGCGAAAAAAATTATTATTTAATTAGAGAGAAATTCGACTTAGAGAGAGTTCAACTTAGGGAGAGTCCACTGTGTATGTAGGTACAAATATAAATATTGAAATAATGCACATAAAAAATAAATAAATAAAAATAAAAATGTCGCGATGAGGGGAGCGAAGGAGGGGTAAGGATATTGAGGTGATTAATGTAGTTGCTGTTAAGAGAAATGTTGAAAAATAGCAGAGTCAAATTCTGTGATCCCAATTATTTGCTTTATCGAGCTAGGGAAAGAATTTCAAAGTCTTGAGGCATGAACAAAGAAAATGCGCGACGAGTTCAATGAGATGGATATAGGGTTTATAAGATTGAGCGTTCTGTGCAATTGCGCAAATTGAAGTTTTCAAACAGATATGCTGGTGGGCACCGTAGCGCAAGTGGTTAGTTCGTCGGACTACTGAGCCAGCGGTCTTGGGTTTGAATCCCGGCGCAAACACCTAAAAAGTTTTTCACAGTGCCAACCTCTTCCGAATGCCTGACAAGCATGCAAGAGTATCATTTGTCACGATTGAGCTTCTCAACTCGCCGTTCGGAGTCGGCAAAAAACTGTAGGTCCCTTCCATTCGTGCAAAAATATAACACGCATACACAAATGGTTGCGAGAAGCAGGCCCAGGTTCACCTCGAGTTGTAGCGTCAACTAAGTAAGTAAGTATGATTTATATGATTGCAAGCAGAAAGGGAGCGATTCAATTTAAAACCAAGACTGGTGACTGTATCTTAATATTTAAGTTGAACATTGGACGGGAAAATTGGTGAAAAATCCTGATATTCATATAGCTTTTGGGAGATTGCTATCGATTGACATTTATTAGGATTTAGTGTAAGACCATTTTTATCCGACCACTTACATACATATTTTCGACAAATCTTCATTTATCCTATACACAAGATTTTCAATTAGGCCAACTGGTCTGGACATGTACATGTACATGTACACTTGAACATCATCTGCATAGAGGTGTAGAGATAAATTTGAACATATTTTAGGCGGGTCATTTATGAATAAGCAGAACAAAAGAGGACCTAGTATTGAGCCTTTAGGCACTCCTGCTTGTAAAGTCATAAATATATGTATTCAGAGAAGCTAGCACCAATTACAACCCGTTGGCTTCGATTCATCAAAAAATAATGTTTTAAGAGGCACACCGCTCTATAACTTAATTCAAAATAGGATTTCAGTTTCAGGCACACCGGTAATCGAATGATTCACAGAGTCAAACGCCTTTGAGAAATCCAGCAAATATAGTAGGTACAGTGAGGTAATTCTGATAATCTCCTAGATCATCAAGAACCTTGATAAAAGCAGTTGAACAGCTTGTAACCTTTTCATTTCATATTTTTGTCTCATGCTTCACAGACAAGACAAATACAACCAATTTACCCACGATATTTCATGGGGCAACATAAACAAAAGAGCAAACAAAAAAAATATAAATTCAACAATTAAGCAAAACAACAAAAGAAAAAAAATTCAGCAAAAATAATTGTAAAGAAAAAAAAAAAAACAACGAGCCCACCCAAACACGAATACAAAAAAAAAAAAAAAACCGAAAAATCGATGCAAGAATTATGTAAATGAAATAAACCCAGGAGTATAAAATATTCTACAAGATGAACACATCATCATCACAGAAGCGCACGCCAGCGGCGTACTTTCTTCAAAATACAAAAAATACCCTCACCTCCATCCCAATGTGTGCTTTTAATAGCACGAAGATACTGAACGATGACAAGAGCGATCATTATCATCTTGATAACAATAATAACCATCACAACACAACCCGAACATGGGAAATCCTTTTGGTTGTTTTTTCTTTGTTCAGTTTTTTTTTTTTTTTTGCACAACCGTCGGCCTAATTCCATTCGCAAACAAGGCACACAAAGCCAGCCATCCAGCCAATTCAAACAACAGCTGCCCACCCCCTGCTCTGAAGCTTATTATCATGAGCATACACACGTACTGGGGATGAAATCGGATTGTGTTGGATTAATGAACATAGGTGAAATGTAAAACGGTACCGTGAGCACACACCGTCATGCCAAATTGGTCGCCCACTGTCTCTGTTCCTTGTGTTATCCTAGTGCAGTCAGTATGGCGTTATCATTTCGCACCGACACAAACTCGTATGACAATGCTATCTGTTATTAGTTTTCTGCAATCGTAAGTGGATTGAATTCTATTATGCGTTGTTCGGTGGTTGAACGAAGTAATTAGAATATAACAGACCCCCACACACACACACACACAGAACGCTACCCTTCCGTTTTGGTGGGTGGCCAAAGCCATGCGATACGCGTGCATTATGACACTTGAACACATGTTTGTTGACATTTATAATTTATCTCACTTGCGGGTTAAATAAGTGTAGAATTTGTAATTAAGGGTGAAAATTTAGATTCAGCCATCCACTGTTACTCCCAATGGACTCGGTTTACTTATGTGTACATTGTACGCTCCATGTCGTCGTTCTAGATAGGATTTTGCATACGTGCTGGAAGCACAGATTAAAGGCTCTCTAACTTAATAGACGTAACGGGCAATTTCATAATGAATCTATTTACCGGTTATACACTGTGTAATCGGATGCATACTCGAATATGGCCTGGATGCGATCAAGTGTAACTAAGTGTATAATACTGGTTAAATATTTGAGTCCCCGAACCGAACATAGTGGTGGTGATGGTAGTGTTGTCGATGAAGCTACAACGCATCTCAAGCAAACTGTTATAATTAAATTCACTTCTTGGGTTTGGCTGTATATCTATCTACACAGAATGAAGATTATTTAACCGGTAACAAGAGTATACTCGTATGTGGAAAACACCCAAGGGACAAAGTGTTTGGCAAACCAAGCAACCAAACCAAGTGCTGAGATATTCAGTTTGGTGTGCATATTCAAATAGGTATTTAATAATTGATGTTGTCGTACATACTCGTTCATATTACATTGAAATGTATGGGGAAATTGGGTCATGCAAGTGACACAGAAACTTCATTACCAAGTGGATATCTGTCTTCAGAGAGAAGATAATTTTATATCCTTTCTCAGCCCACAAAACCATATGTTCGTGGGTAAAGATTCTCAAATCGATTTGGCAATTAATATTGACTTAATTATTGTGAAGTAAATGCCTTTAACTACTTTCAAGACTCCTAATTAAGGCAATCGCCATACTCAATGTATTCCAATATCATATTTACTTAAATCAATTCCTCGAACTTGTAATTGTGAATGAAGCAAAGCCTATACTCGTAGGCCTGACAACTAAATGTCCAACAAAAAAATTACCGAACTTTACGTATAACAGCAACTCATACTCGTCTAATAATGAACATTGCTTTGGTAAAATCACAAAAAAAATAGAATGCTTATTCTTGGTAATTGGCTTATTAACTTTCAGATGTCTTGTCGTCCATTAATACCGTATTAAGCTATATTACATATTAAGAAGCTTTTGAGGTATACACGTACATATATACATATGTACATATGAAAATACTCATAGGCATTCACTCGTACTCGTGTGTATTATACATAAATAAAAAATTAATTCTGTGACGCCATAATTTTCTGTACAGAAACTGGACGGAAATAGCTTTTCGTTGAAGTCGTCAACTATTTTGAGAGAGTACTCAATGCTTCATGAAAATCTATCTAAGATCTTAATCCAACGAGAAACCGTCCCAAACAGTAGTTGGGGTCTGTGTACTGTTGGGCTTAGCTTTTTATTTTATAATATCAGAGAAAATCAAAACAAAAAATTTGTAATCTGAATCTAATGTTAGCACTTGGAAACTGTACCTATTGCCAAGCAGATTATTTTCAAAAACTCATTTGTATGCATTAGAAATGTAATTCGCATAAAATCTAATTTGTGGAAGTTGGCATCTTGCGTTCCATCTTTATAGGTCCAGACATCACTAGTACGATGAAAGAGTTTTAACTCTTTGATGTAATTGTCCTTCTGAATCAAGCTAGAAATAAACTTTTGAGTCTAATCTATGTATGCATGTATTTTTCGTACATATATAAAACGCAATTTTCAACCAATTTAGTGGATAGGCAAAAACATTGTTATTCTTAATGCCTGACCAGGTGGACGGGGTTTAAGCTCGTACATACTTCATAATTGTGGAAGAAACATACAAACAAACTATACTTACCAAGCAAAAAATTTTATAAGGCATATAAGGCCAAGGGAAAAATAAGGAAGAGAGAAACTAGAAACTTATAATAAGGTTTATCACATTATTACAAATAATATTCTAGGTATTTTCTCTCTCTTTCAAGGTTTAAATAAAGTTGTTCTTACTTATGCCTTATATTAATGTTTATCTAAGCATCACTATAAGGTTTATATAAGATTTCGAATTCCAATGAGAGACATGTACGAAGTCGTAAGTGAGCTTATTATAAGGATAAAATAAGGCTATGTGTAAGGTATAAAAGTATATACCTGTTTTCCTAGGACATGGCCTGTAGAAAAATAAGGCATAAAATAAGGGATATTTGTACTCAAAAGATATTCCTTATAAATAAGAAGCCTTATCTGCTAAGGAATAAACTACATTGACATAAGCCTTACTCTTTTTGCTGGGTAGTTCTAATAGAATTGTCAGTACAGGGAAGATAGGATGTTCGCCTCTCAGTCTGGTTTCAATAGCTTGCATAAACATGTCCCTTTTTAAGCTCTGACTGGGTTACCGCAGTATGCAAAAGAAATTGCCGCAAATCGGAGAGCAATACCTGTAGGGTTACCATATTATGATTTATGAACAAAACAAATTATTGAATATAATAAAGATAATAATTGTTTACAAAGTGGATACCACCTCGATTTTGATGAAATTTTAGTATGATGAAGAAATCATTTTTTCGAGTGTTATTATGTACCTATCAATGTAATGTGTCGAAAATGATTAGCTTACGATATAAGCTAAGACCCCAAAAAAAAAAATACTATTCATTTTCGCACACAACATTTACCTCGCACAAATAAATCTTTAATATAAAACACAATAGCTACGCGAAAATTTGTTTAAATGCATTTTAGCGATTTCTCCAAAAAAACAACAAACTGGAATAAACAAAAATACAGCGGCAACACCCTCTCCCACTCAAATTTATCTATTGGTTCTTAAAGTACAAAATCCGAAAGCTCTTTGACAAAAACGACAGAAAAAGTTGTAACGATTTGCTTTAATTTAGTACTCGTACTGGTAATACATATGGAATACTGCTCCAATGCTGCTTTGATGTTCATATTTTCCATACACACAGCGAGAGTTGATGGCGGCCACCCATAATCAGTGTGCCTGTGCCATCAAACTGGTCATTGTGGGATGTATGCGCATTAAACGAAAATTACAAAAACAAAACGTGTGTAGATCAGTGGTTTGATTTTTATTTCAGTGACAACCAAGCACCATTGGTTAAAAAATAGCTCCCCCATACGGCCTGTACTGACTAGGTTAGGTTAGGTTAAGTTGAGAGGGGTTGAGAGGCTGAACCATCCCAAAACACCAGGCATTAGAGTAGACCAGTCGCGATTCCCTAGATTGCACCTAAGCCGCCACAATTTCCTCAAAGCATTTTATTACCCTGCATTATTTTGGAACGAGTCGATGGTTGATTCGGCCTACCTCCTCCGGGTTACTAAAGAAGAAATAGAAGCCTAACTTTCTTCTGAATTCACAATGAGGTTTTAATTGACACTTACAATTAGGTCTGATACAATGACTGTTGTACAGTCATAACGAAGTTATTGATAATGTATTGTACATTTATAATAGAATTTACTTACAAAGCAAAGGTTACAACAAGAACATACAGATATACATATGAGCATGTACATATCTGTGTATGTACTATGTAGATACATAATTATGATCAACTTGTTCCACCAGTAGGTACTGCTCTTTTGTTCTTATTATTTTTGTCTTGAATTTTCAAAAGCGCTAATAAATACTTCAGTTACAATAAGTTTAACAATCTTAACTGAAAATATATTATCAAATTATTCTAACATAAGCCAAGTTCACAATCTGATCTGATTTTCAGGATTTAAGCTGCTTTGTTATTGAATGATTTTAATTTTTGATGATAGCTATAACAGTTGGATATATCATTTGTACAGTTTATCGATAACAAACCAAATGTTATTTACATCTTTTCATAGACTCAGCTAGCACTTAAGGTTTGGAGTTCTTATCCTGAAAATTCATTTCACATAGACTCCTGAAATCTTTGGCGCAAATTTCTAGTCGGTTAAAGTACACTTTAAAATCATTTTACCACGGAACTAAGTGTTTTCATAATTATAGTCGTCATAAAGCCCTCTTTATCGTTAACGCCTCGTATTAAAGTTAAAATCACCCAAACCTCGTATTAAATATTTAATATGGAGCTAGACTACTAAGTTTTTTATTTATCAAAACTGTCACTTTTATGTGTTTATGTTCGAATAAAATTCCTCATAGGAATGTTGTGAAGTAGAAATTATTTAGAAGCATACTAAAAAGTGTCTATTATTGAACAAAAATTAAAGTATGCTTTTAAATTTAAAGTTGCGTATAACTAGTACGGAGTTAAACTGATAAAATGGGGTTGACTATAAATTTGCGCCTTTGTTTTTATTTCATATGCTGTTAAAGTTGTCCATTATTAATGCAGTGAATAGGTTGTCATTTAAAAGTTCAACACTTTTACAGAAATTCCAAAAAACCAATTAAAATTTTAACAAAATGTCAATTGAATTTAAAAATAAATATAAATGTGTAACATAAAATCAATTTCGTTATTTTATCATTAAAAAATAACAGGTATGCTTCTACAGTTTAATAAATAATATCGTGGAACCAGCGCAGCGTCACATTGCCGCGCACGTTACCTCTCAACGGAACCAAATATGTATTTCCTCTCGTTCCGTTTGTATTTTTAGTTACGCAATTTTTACTCGCTAAAAAGTAAACAAAACAAAACAAAAAAGAACATATTTAATTCAATAAATATTTAAAAAAAAAAATATGATAACAATGAATTATCCAGGCAGAGTGATGGAATCCATTTTAAGGATATACTCGTACGCGTACGCTCGTAGCTAATTCATTAAAAACGAATTTATTTAGAAATTGTCATGGAAATTTGCTACCAATTAAGCGCTTATTAGCATGAATAATTGGTTGTGTGACGATTTCCAGCGAATATTATAATATGAATTATTTGGTTTAAAATCGATTTTTTTTAAGTAAAATACATATACATACATATGTAGGTATGTTCCACGGTAATGAGCCGCTGACAGGGTATAACAGCTTTAGCTGAACACTGAACCGAACACAAAAGGAAAGTCAAATACATTTGACATTTAAGTAAAATAATGAATAAACGATTGACTGTAGTTGTGTTTTGAGTAACCTCTGACCGGACTTTGTGGCGTAGGCAACGAGACAATTTTGAACATTTTATGAGAGGGCAATATGCGAGGGGAAATTCTAATGACATTTTAATAAAGAAATTATCCAAAGTAATGTAATGGGATGGAATTGGGTGGTCAAAGTGCTGTATTCAGCAGAGTGAAAGGGATCATTATAGTTTTGCTGCTTTAACATATGTAGGAGTTGGCATAATATTTTAGAAAACAGGCCATACAGTTACACGACAGTAAAATAGGTTTTTAAATAACGTTGCGATGTTTTAACGCTGCAGGTAAGTAAGTCCAACATTTACGCAAATTCATAGTTGGATAAAGCCAACATTAAAATAATTTATTCACCTACATAACTTAAAATAGACTTTTAGCTAACTTATAGCTTACCTACTCGAAATTTAAATTGAGCCAAACGTCACTTTAAATAATTAGAGTCGACTCTTAAATTTCTCGTATAATATTTTGACGTTTGGGTTTGTTCATCTCGTTCAAATCACTATACAATAACAGTCCAAAGTCGATCCTAACTATACACAGGCAAAGATGTGTTTATGAAAAGTTATAGCCGGCTTTTTTATTTAGTGCCGGCTGTAAGTAATTTGCGCCATTTTCTTTATAAAATCTGGATCTTATGAAACTTTTCTCATAAGGGCTTTGGTATAATGAAACCAACATCCCATAAGAGTAGCATTGGGAAAAACAAAATTAAGAGCCTCAAAGTCGCTTATAAATGAAGCTACATTAAATTCGAAAACATAAATTCTGTTTAATAAATATAATCATATGATTATATAGGGTTTTCCAATGAGAAGTGTTATTGTGAATGGCCCGCTATTTCGGTAGCTGTCACTTTTGAAGCTTTTATTCTTTGACATTTGACAAGTAGAAACTACGCCATTACTAAAAATGGAACGATACATGCTTCAAACAACGTATTGAAATTATTAAAATTGGGTCCTTGAAATGCATGAAAATGATCCGGAATTCCATCGAAAAATCATCTTGACTGGTGAGGCCCATTTTCTGCTCGGTGGCTACATCAACAGGCAAAATTGTCGCATCTTGGGCTCAGAAAACCCAAGAGTTATTGTTGAGAAGCCCCTCCATCCTCAACGTGTGACTGTTTGGTGCGGTTTATGGTCCGGCGGGGTCATTTGACCTTACTTTTTCGAAAATGAGGTTGGATCAACAATTACGGTGAATGGATTGCGCTATCGAGAGATGATTAATGATTTTTTATGGTCGGAGTTGGATGGTATTGATCTGGACAACGTTTACTTTCAACAAGACGGCGCTACGTGCCACACAAGCAACGAAACCATTGATCTTTTACGGGAAAAGTTTCCGGACCGTGTTATCTCTCGAACAGGTGATCACAATTGGCCACCGAGATCTTGTGACTTAACACCTTGCGACTTCTTCCTTTGGGGTCACGTGAAAGATAAGGTCTATGCCAACAGCCCAGCGTCGATTCAAGACCTCAAAGATAAAATTCGTGAGGCTATCGAGGACATAGGGCAGCCACTTTGCGATTTGGTTATGGAAAATTTCATGAAAAGCATATGGTCCTGTATGCGTGCTCGTGGTGGCCATTTGGCTGATGTTGTTTTTCATTATTAACGGCATACCTTCTTCTTTATTATGAAATAAACAACCTCAAAAAATGGCATTTTTCTTTGAATACCAAAATAACACCTCTTATTGGAAAACCCTTAACATATATATTCGTCGATTCATTTATGGATGGATAAACCTTTTAAGGAAATATAAAAACACAAATCCTTGCATGGGAACGAATTCCACTTTACGAAAGTGGGTTTATTTCCTACTAAAAGTGAAACACTTATTTCAGAGTCCGTTTCAAGGACTTTGGACTTTTAAATTTTAGAAGCAAAGTAAAGTAAAGTTGTTTCACGACAACTGCCGATGAAAATCATAACTACGGCTCATACGATCGTTAATCCCCGAAAATCCACTAAGTAGAAAAAACATTAATATATTCAACCGATTCATATATCAGCCGAATATGGAATGAATTTATCGATTCAAGATACAGTGGTCATTTTTCCGGTGGACTCAAAAGATAACGTGGAGCTTTAATAATCATTGAAGCTACCTGACGGCTTTCAATAGTTGTCTATTTTATTTTATTTTTATCATCTACACACACTAAAGGGGATATGAATACCCTTATAATGTTTACACACAGCGCGAGCACATAAAGAACAAGAACGAGAGACAGACAAATCGACGTAGTGATAGGAAACTCAGATGTTAGGTTTCAACTAACTCTATGGGTGGTGCCCAGGATAACTGGACAGTTGAGTATTATTGAAAGTTTTGCCTCTGCTTATGATTCACAGAAGTTTTTCCAGTTGTTTCCTATTATTGTTTTTGTGACCAATTTCTTCAGCCATACCATCTTAGGTACTAGGTACTGCCTTCGCAGTAGGTGTTGACATTAACTTCTGAAACTGAGCAACTTATTTTTATTTCGTGAGAAATAAATGTTTCGGCGACATCTGGATTCGAACCGTGAACCTTCAGCGTGACAAGCGACGACGACTACCACTACGCCACGTCCACCCACAATTTTCGTGGTTAGATATGAAATAATGTCCCATGATGATAGCTTCTGACAAACTTCGCTTCTTACAATACTATTGACCAAAAAATTATTTTTTGACTTATCGAAGTCTGTCATTTGTGCCCTGCTATTATGTTTTGTAGAATCGCATCATGCCCAGCAAAGTCCATAAAGTTTATCGAAAAGTGGGACAGTCTAGACTCTAAAGTATTCTTTCCTGGGCAATAATACAAGAATATTTAAACATTTGCAACCTTCTCTTGGACCCTGATCGATTTTGACTCAACTATTTCTCGACTATTTCTTTTACGGAAACGCGTAAATGCCCACGTATTCCCTGGTCCCACCTCATATGTAGGTCACTTCATTACAAAAAAGCACGGATTCCATATAAAAACAAATCCCCTTTATTTGGCACCCAGATAAATCCTTAACAACACTCTTTGACCGTCATTCACCGAATTTGGCTTCTATCGCAAAGTTAACTAACATTCCTCTTGCGTGTTATTGTTGTCCTAACGCGGTATCTTTTACGATTACATTTGTTAAAAAGGACCTAAAATAAAGCTATGCTCACATTCTTTTTTCATCACTGCGCCCTGGTAAATCCCTTGCGAAATGAGAATGCTAATTTTCCGCAAATTTGTTTATTTACTTGCAAATTTGTTACTTCCAAGCTATTTAACTCCTCCCCCACCCCATCACAAACATTCAAACTACAAGTATACGTGTGTGTCTGTATACACAATCGAATGGCAAAAACCTTCACCCGTAAAGATTTAGCCATAAAAACATTTTTCAGGGAATCAGAAAAAAAAAAGAAACAAATATTTTCTGCAACTTTGCGCTGAGGTAAACGATCATAACCCTTATCAATGAATGAATGATAACCATAAAAAAAATATGTTCTACAAGGAAGAAAGGACGACCGACCGAACATTTTTTGACATTTAACATCTTCTTCTTGGTGTTGCGTGCTGGTATTGGTGGCTTGGCTCTTTCTTGGGCACATAAATTCTCTCGTCTCGTACGGGTACAAAGACTCGTAATGCACAAAAGTTGTAAAAAGGATCAAGATAAGATGAGCACAAAAAAAATAAAATAAAATAAATCGCAAAAAAGTCGTAACTCTGTTTTTGCCAGGCTCTTTGCGTGAGCTTGCATTGGATCTGCACAGGAATGGAGCTGTAGCTGTAGCACGATTTGTAAAGTCTACAAATTTTAGAAATGAATATGCTTTGGTCTACTCTTCTTCACCGCACCACCAAATGTCATCAATTTTCCTTGCAACAAAATGATAGAAACGGGGTGCGGTGCCCCGCATATCCTTCATCAAAAGATTTAGATGCCATGCCGGTTCGTTTTCCTTCTGGTTCTGTTTCTTTCGTAGGAGTATCTTTGGTTCATTTGAAATTTTATTACGTCTTTTCATTCATTCACAATAAAAAAAGATACATTTTTATATCTCGAAGCAAAAGTGTTTTTGGATGTACTCGTAGTTTACCATGCCACTGTAACTGCGTTTGAATGTCCTTTTTTGGTCCCCCTCGCACGCTCATAATTCCGTAATAACATTTAGCAATCGCAAAACGTGAAACGAAATAAAATGGAATTACAATCGTAAAGCTGAAAAAGCAACGGTCCTGGCAAACTTCGAAAAAAAAGAATAACTTCTTGTGAAAAGTGAGTGTGGAAATCATTACGATGTATCGATTGATTCCCGAGTTGACTCAGTGGTCCGGAATGCAACGCCCGCCATTTGGCGATTTAATTACCTTCTCCCAAAATACCTCCACTATGTTGGTAAGTGTTTTTTTGGTCGTTTCTAGAAATGTCAAATCGCTCAGCTATAAAATTTTCAATTAAACTTTTCAAACAAAACTGTGCAAACGAGATTATTGTAATATGCTGATTATTCAAACAGGGAGGAAGACCAAGGAGCAGAGTCAGTGCATAGCTCGCTATATAAATTGGTCTTGCTAATGATGTGGGGTACTGGTACTGGGGCTGCGCTGGTGCGAAGAAATCCGGGCCAATAGAAGCGAAACGAAAATGAATTTTCTGCTTGAAAAATCAATTTTGTCCAATCAGGCGGAATATCTTAATTGTTTTGTCACTTGGCAGAGGGCGAAGGGTGGTAGGCCGGGGGGTGGCTTAAGGGCTACATCGGATGATGTCGTAAGCCAGTTTGCTAAGTTAGCGCATGAGGGATTTTTGGCGTGTGTACATGCGAATTAAGGGTATCTGACAAGTAAGCAGGGAAGAGGTTATATAGGTAGTCAAGTCATTAGGGATTTTTTTGTGTCTTTGTCACTACACAGCAACGAGTCAAGATTAGAACAAAGACATCGCCATAGGTAGGGAGTCCATAAACAATGATAGTGTGAGATGATTGGATGTCTCCGATACGCTTAATGGGAGCGCCTATTCCGCGTTTAACAAAACTTTAGCATATACCAGGCAGAGATTATGGTGTTCAAGGAAGCCATGCCTTAGCGTCCTCACAGATAGCCACGTTCGGTTTTAAAATCTGCATTGATTCTAGGAGGAAAAGAATATCAAATAAAGCTTAAGCCCAATAAGTAGCTTTTTAAAAATTGTCTTATCAACGAAACAAAAATCTTGTAAGTAGTTTCAACCATTTTCAGGAATAGTCGGAGTATTGACTGAAGATAACAGTTGTATAAAAACGTTTCTTAGATTATTGCGGGGAAAAAAAGTGCATAGTTATTCATCTCCTTTGTTCGTACCTTCTTAGGATGGAGCAATATCCTGTGGCAACACAATGGTTTTATATTTGACTTTGGCTGTGTTTGTATATACTGGAAAACAGTCGAGCGTAGTCTTTCAGCTTTTTGAGCTTTTATGAATTATTCAGCATAAAAATGTTTAATAAGTTCCGAATTGAAGCACAAACTGAGTAAACTTACATATAAATCGGGCGTATTTAACGTTCGTTGATTTTTTTCCAAAAGGACACCAGTGAAAATGGTGCTCTTGTTTTAAACTACATTTTTTGATAACTTCCTTTTTCCTTTTCTAATACTTTACATGAGGTATTGTTTGCGTAACCCAATTTGGTAGCTCGCTGTGCACGCTCTGAAGGTTAATGTAAGGAAATTTAAAGATTTTTAAACTTTGTTTTGCAGAATTAAGTGCTGTCGCTACACACAAACACTTTTTCAAATGAACATCAGTAATTCATGTCCTCACTTGTAATTTGATGTACCTACTTTTGCGACTAAAAAATGTTCACACATAAGTAGCGAAGCAAATAGCTAAACCATCGACTGAGCATGTTTGTGAAACGCAGTATATTTGTCCTTGTCCAAATACATACGTATATTTCATAGAACTCTTCCAAAAAAATGTTTTTCAACGTCGATCGCAAAAAAACTTAGTTATTTATTTCTTTGGCAAGCCGGACTTAAAGTAGTTACAAATATGAGCTCAATAGCGTTGCACGCTCCCCGAAGATGCCGATTTTATCAACTCCTAGCGTTGGACAAAAACTAAGTAACCTTGAGTGTCAAAAATAGCAGTATGTATATTTGAAATAACTTACTTACTTACTTAGGTGGCGCTACAGTCCGGGGTGGACCAAGGCCTCAATTAACAACCTCTTCCAGTTAGCCCGGTCCTTAGCTAACCGCTTCCAGTTGCGCACTCCAAGTTGGTTGAGGTCTTGTTCTACTTGGTCGCGCCACCTTAGGCGAGGTCGTCCTCTGCTGCGCTGACCCTCCGGGTTAGAGTTGAATATTCTCCGAGCCGGAGCGCTGATGTCCATGCGCTCTACATGTCCTAGCCATCTTAAACGCCCAATGTGCAGTTTTTTGACCAGGCTGATGTCGCTGTACAGCTCGTACAGTTCGTCGTTGAATCTTCTCCTCCAAGACCCGTCAACGCAAACGGGACCGAATATCCTACGAAGGATTTTTCTCTCAAAGCGACCAAGGAGATCTTCATCCGCATTCGATAAAGTCCATGCTTCAGCTCCATATAGCAAGACTGGGATGATAAGGGTCTTATATAGAGTCTCCTTAGTCGATCGGGAAAGGACTTTACTGCTCAGTTGCCTTCTTAGCCCAAAGAAACAGCGGTTGGCAAGAGTAATCCTTCGTTTGATTTCCGACGAGATGTCATTTTTTGAAATAACTAAAGTCGATAGATTTTCGCGGAAATTACAGTGAAATTCCCCATAACGGAAACAGACCCAGGTTCACCCCAAGCTGTAGTGCCACCTAAGTAAGTAAGTAAGACAGTCCCACAGCCGTGCAGCCCCCATAGCCGGACAAATTTCGTCGACACAACATTTTCATTAATTTTTCCATACAAAAATATTCCCTTAAGCCGGACGCTACAATAACTGGACAATATATTTCATAACATTTTTATCAAAATGTCTCCCATAAACGGACAAAAAAATACAAGCAAGAATTGTATAAAATTATTATTCGTATTTGTGTTGATGACAACGTAATTGGTGATTCCCCTATTAGCGGACATCTCCCATCCATAATACAAAAACACTGCGACACGGCGGGTATCTGGCTAGGGAGATTTTCACTATAGTCTATGTTATAATTTACAAATCCTAAAATCATTTATAAATAACTAGCTGTTGCCCGCCCGGCTTTGTCCGTGCACTGAAACAGTTGCGTAATTCTCAAAAACTTTGCATCATTGAGCGATACATTGCCGTCGACCCTTTTTTTCAATGTTTTTGAATCTTTTTGTACCTTTCAACTTTGTACCGTAATTATCTAGGTACATTTTAAAAAAAACAACTAAATTGGTTGAAAATTACGGGCTGTAGAGAGATAGATACGCATTTTGCCACTTAGTTTTATATACATACATATATAGATTATAATAAGAGTGGACCCATATGGCTGCTTTGAGGTACTTCAGAGTGATGGCAAATTTGGATTGTGATGGGAAGGATGTGGGTTGTTGGGTCTATGGAGGTTGTTGATAACGTTGATCGGAAAACGATATTATCTACCTTTTTCTATTCTCTTAAGATGCGTCAGATCTATTATAATTGGTGCTCCTAACACTTTCTTTCTTTCCTTAGGTGGCGCTACAGTTCATGGTGAACCAGGGCCTGCTTCTCGCAATCATTTGTGTGTGTGTATTATGTTTTTGCATGAATGGAAGGAGGTCCCTTCCATTTGCCGACTCCGAACAGCGAGTTGAGAAGCTTATCTTGACAATTCTCTTTGAATGCTTGTCAGATATTCGAAAGAAGTGGCACCGTGAAAAAACGTTTAGCTGTTTGCTGGAATGGAGCCCGGGAGGCATGTGTAGTAGTCCAGCGCACTAACCACTACGCCACGGTGCTCACACTTTAAGTGGTAAAAAAACAAAAAAATTGATTTAAATGTAACTTCAAAACGCTATTTATTGACATTGCCATCTAAGGGTGCTAACAATTCCTTTTGCAAAGGTTATAGAAAAAAAAAAAAAATAGAAAACCACCCACAAAGCCAGTTAAAACAAAAATGTTAACTGCACGGAAACCTTCAATGTCTCAAATAAAATCCAATCAACCTCACAGCATACTGGACTGGCATCAATAAGTTCTTCAGAAAAACTGGTTGCCCTCATTTTTCTAGGAAAAATCATCTTAACTAGCACCAGCACCCTGTAACAATAAAAGCAATCAGCATTGAAACAATAGACAAAATTCGAGTTATACATAGATTTCCGATTTTGGCAGGTGTTCAAATTACAGGACACATAATGTAAGAATGTGAGTGTTCAAATTGTAGTGAAGCGTGGCGAAGTAGTATTGCACTTGGAAACAGCCCCCAGATGGTTCATAATGTTAGAGACGACAAATGAATAGTATAGAATCATCGAATTGCATTTTGCAGTCAACAAGGAATAATTAGAGACATACGGCTTTTGTAAGCTTGAGTAGGGCAAAGTAAGGTAATTTTATTCCTCAATCGCAATGTTAAACGTTAAAGTGGGTTTATCAGTCTGACAAATCTTTAGTTAACCCTAGTACAGGGCATTTTTTTAAAATCGGACAACCTGGATTTTTGTGCTACTATTACAAATTTTTTCCTGAGTCCATTTTTAACTTTTCCAACGATATGGGAGCACTCCATATATTTTTACCATATTTTTTCTAAAAAGTCTAGGGGTTGCTTTCAAGCTATTTTCATTTATTTATATTATTTTTATTTTTTATTTTTTATTTTTGTATGTCATTTTTGTTGACAACTGCTGTTTTGAAAGCAGTCCTTTTCGTGCTTAATTTTACTTGTTTGGTCTATAATAGAATCACGCTTAATTTTATGTGAATAATCTTCCCACATCTAGCCTTCATTTACCGTTTACTTACGTCTTTTTACTCGCGGGGTAATATTTTACCCCAGGCTTTAAAACTTGTAAATGGACCCTGCCCATGTACTAGGGTTAAAGTAGGTAGTAGCATCTTTAAGGGATTCTGTCACTTTCTTAACAGTTTAAACAGGTGCACTTAATTGTTTGCTACGTTCAGATTTGCTCAGTGACTGAAATCTCGTAAAAACGAAATTATTCTTTTTTCTCAAATCGTTAATGCTTAATAGATTCAGTTAGACATCAAATTTTGTATACAAGTCTGGTTCCCACTTATTTGCAAAACCTGTTCTGTACGTACACCACGTGTTTCATATTTCAGCTTCGTATAAGTAGAAAAACTATGAATGAATATTGTAGGTGAGTGACCGACTCTACAACGACTTGCCATTAGAACAAGACAGTTAGTTATAATGTCGGTGATATTTTATTGTGATAAAACATGTGAGCTACCATTGGCGGTGCATGAATGTACAGAGTGCTTCGAAGACTATTTAAAAAAAAAAATATACTTTTATATTTTTTAATTTTATGAGAAACAAAATATGAAATTATTTAAAAATATTGCAACAGTGTTATTTTTAACAGATTTTTTTAAATTTATTTTCTAGTAGGTAGGTAAACAGACGCTCTTAGCTGGCTTAAAACTAGTCAGCGAGAATTGAAACCATTTTTATGGCGGTTTGTTCATAACATCTCTACTTTTTTTAATTGTTTAGACCTGAACTAAAAACCTAACTCTTAGGAACCAAACACGTTACCACTTCACTAGGTGAACCAACATCGTGTTGGTATATTGACGCCCTGAAGCCAACTCTTAGCCATACTGTAGACACTAGCATGACAGATGAACAATGTGTTCCCTAAAAATCGATTATCATATTATGTAGTGGCCAGAGAAAAGTTAACACATGCTAAAGATTTCAAAAGTAGTCAGTTATTCTTTCCTTATTCACTTCCAGAAACAATTTAACAGTACTTTTAAATGCTGTTAAATGTTTACATTATCATTATGATTACTCACAAGCACGATGATTTGTCTTATTTTCTGTCCAGATTTAGCGAAATACGGTCAAGCTGAAATTATGGGTCCATTAAATAAAGAAGTGGGCACCGTAGCGCAAGTGGTTAGTGCGTCGGCCTACTATGCCAGCGGTCTTGGGTTCGAATCCCGCCGCAAACACCTAAAAGTTTTTCACAGTGCCCACCTCTTTCGAATATCTGACAAGCATCAAAGAGTATCATTTGTCACCATGGAGCTTCTCAATTCGCCGTTCGGAGTCGGCAAAAAACTGTAGGTCCCTTCCATTCGTGCAAAAATATAACACGCACACACAAATGGTTGCGAGAAGCAGGCCCAGGTTCACCTCGAGCTGTAGCGCCAACTTAGTAAGTAAATAAATAAAGAAGGAGAAAGTGTGATTCACGCCTGACATAACGAACTAAATTAGCAACTAAAATTAGGATTTGACGCCAAATTCTGCAAAATCTCGCCGGAATTGGACGAAATTTTGATTGGAAGATGGTCGGTCATCTTCAGAGGCGAGGCGAAATCTTATCTCAATCAGTCCGATGGAATTCGGTACATCCGTCGAAGATTCGGGGAAGATCTAAAAAGTGAGTGCACCAGAAATAAATTTCTCGTAAGTTTCATGCTCTGGGGCTGCAAAAGCTATTACGGTACTTGTTACTTAGCCTTTGTTAACGGATCGATGAACGAAGACAGCTTTTGATCTGCCACTACGGTTCCCTTTATGTTGACCTGCCAATTGTACGGATGTTTACTAAAAATTGCAGCATTAGAAAGCCTTGACGCCATATTATTTAAACCGCTTAGGCATTTGACGTAAACGAATATTTTACTGACCACGGCTTTTACGGTTTGTTTCAAAAATATATATTTCTTCACCACGTCAATTTGAATCACCCTCTATAAAAATGTACGTTTTCTTGTTGCTTCCACTGTCTGAAAAGCAAACACTTTAAATATGTAAGAGAAGCTCATTTGTGAGTCTCTTCTGTGATGTGTTTCCTCCATTCTCCCATTTACCCAGTTGACCTGACCGCAGCGGCAGCCCATTGCATTTCTGAGGCAACTACCTATACTGTTTGGGTTTGTTTTTTGTCCACCGCATCGGTGCTGTTGTGCTCTAATGAATACCATCACATGTTGTATTGCCATCTCTCTCTCTCTTTCCATATTGATTGTTTCCAGATCGCGAGGTGTTCTTCGGTCCGTTTCAATGGATTTTTGCCTGCTGGAGGTGAACCAGTTGATTGCTCAAACTCAAACTCAAACTAACTATTAAATTGGATCGAATTTTTCGCCAACTCCTTCTCCTTTAACTGTAATCACACTTCGCAAAGGTGAAAGTGCCCAGTCGGTTTTTTTTTAGGTTTATACATTCATGTTTCCATGCACTCATATGTTGTTTCTTTGTGCTTCTGGCCTCTTCCATTTGTATGCGAGCGAACCAGTTTCTGTCGGTTGGCCGCCACCGCTGCTGTTGGCCATTTTTGTTTTGTATGCATAGCCAATTTGGCTAAATTGCAAGCGTGCCGCGTATTATGTGGCCATATTGGCAGCGCGATTGGCTATCATCAACAGTAGTTCGCCTCGCCTGGGACGCCTGGCATGTATTGTGAGCCATACCGGTTATGGAGAGTGAAAAAAAAGTAACAAATGGTTCCGGAGTTTTCTAGATGACGTGATTGCTATTTAAATGGTTCATTTGGATACGTTTTTACGCGGTGGCGGCGCGGCGTCGATGAAGAATTGCATGTGGCGTGTCGTTGCGTTGATAAAAGATTTTCATTTCCATTTCGTTGGGGGTAAATGTGCCGGAGAGGCGCTTTGCATGACGGTAGGCGTTGGATCGTGTACGGATATACTATGCAGTCCGGATGGTGTAGCGTTAGCGTAGCGTGTATTCTACACCATGCCTTGAGGCGCTCAAGTTATGCATGTTGCATAGCTGTGTGCCCGTCCCCTTAAGTAATAGTTTTTTAATTTCTGCTGCATTGTTATTTTTCTTTGGTTTCTTCTTTGTTGTGCTCTTCTGTGCAAATCGGTAGTAATCGAACAAATGGATAGGAGGGGCCCACGGGGGAAAATTTGCAATAAAATTCTTGTTAGGAATTTCAATCAGGCAACAAAAAAAAAAAAACCAAAACAGACGTTTTCCAATTTGAAACGTTTTGTTCTAAATCTGTCGACGTAAAAAGGACGGCCAAATGGCGCTGACGTCGCCGCTGAGTGCTGATGTTTGTCGCGTGACAGAAGATTAAATGCAATTTAATTGGAAGCAATTGGTGAGGTCTTTCGCATGCAATTTGATATGAGCCCCCGGGGATGTTAAGCGAATAGATTTTATCGGTGTTATAATTTCAACTTGGATGAGAGATGTTGTTTATTTCTTTATGACTTGAGGAGCAGTGACAGTAGGAGGTTGCAAAATGCACTTTCGAAATTGTAACTGAATGAATTTCTGGTACAAACTACTACTAAATGAACCGTTTGCTTAACTTGACCAATAAATGAAAAATGATGGCTACGCAGCCAGGCGCTCACAAACGCAAATACCGGGCAACGTATAGTTTGGAATCAGCCTTGTCAGGGTCTCTGCTAAAGAAATCGGCTTATCACTAGACATTGGTACACAAAGTCCAAAGTTTGCTTGCCCAACTCAGTAGAAGAGGTAGAACAAGATGACTTTCTGCACTACCTTGACTTGAATATAAGGCCAAACTAATCTCAGAATAATGGCAGTGCTATTAACTTTAGGATAGTTGCTGCTTTCATATTTGTACTTCGGAGAGATCTTAAAAACTAGTAGACTTAGAGCCAGAACAGTCGTATCAATAGAGCTTAAAAGAAGTTCTTCAACCCTAGCTTTCATCACTGCTCAATCGGACAGGGATACCTGCAAAAAAGAGCACTAGTTTAAATCCACTCAAATGAGTGAATCTTTGAGGTCCTTCAGCTCAGTGAAAAGGTAAATGCCAAGACTTCTTCTGTCGGTTGAAGTAGGACAAGCCAATTTAATTCCTTGCTTTACGCTTTGTCTTCTACCGTTCTAAAGTTACACAAGGCGCTTTTGGCTCTGGACGACGAAGAAGAACATACATATCTCGTTTAATTACACATTTTTCAGGTCATCGTCTCGGGCCTAAGATTTGAGTACGATTTTGAGGCCCTGGATGCAGGTTTTTTTGGGTCGATTTGTTCTGCCCTTTTTTTCTCCTAATCAATATCTATAACTTTGCTGAAGATAGAAAAAAAAATCCCTACGGTTAGCCAAGACATAGCCATGAGAAAAAAACCAAAAAGTGCTCAAAATAAGGTTTGAGCCAAAATATTCATGAGGCTATAAAATACGTTAGACAACCAATATTGCAAAACGAATGATGCAGAGTTTCTAGTTTTGGTAAGTATCAATCAGGATCAATGCACAAATCTAAGGCCCGTGGTGTTATCGACCCACCCACCATAGGGTTTTGGATGTGAATAGATGTGATGGCCCTTTACTTGTGGCAAGAGGCATAAAATCGAGACACACTACCATGACCACAAGCGAATAGCCCAGAATTCGGAATTCTACTGTCTGTTTTATTTATATGAATTGTTCCTTAAAACTTGCTATATGCTACCGAGAGTTTTAGAAATCCCCAAATATTGGGCGACTGATTTTAAACTGAACTTTGCAACATTTCTGTTTTCTTGCTCGTGGCCAGCTGAGATAATTGCGAAACGCAGACAGACGTTAGGTAAGGTTAGGAAGGTTCGAGCTTCGAGCAATAATTTCCACTCGGCGACCTGGAGGTCCATTGCGTATTTCGATCTCCTCATAGTTAATTCTCTTCTTACCAATTCATAGAACAGTTTGTGCTCTTGGTGAATCTAGGTGAATCTAAGAAGATCCGATATCTTTGAATGTCCCAACTCTGCAGTGTCTGCCAGGAATCTATGGCGTAGGGTCGTTCTTGGAGGGTGGTGTAGTGGCAAAATACGAGGGCTGTTCGATAAGACAGTGACTTTGATGCAAAATGGCGCTCGGATCGCATTGAGTTTTTTTTTTCCGCCATATTTGTTTCTTTCTAGGCATAGAAAAAAGAAAATTAGACAGATCTGTCAAACATTGATTTTTTTTACAGTGATCGAAAGAACTTTGGTTTGTGTTATTTGCTCAAAATTGAAAAAAAGTGAGTTTCTTATTTCGATAAAACACTACTTTTTGCGCGGTAAAACCATTGGGGACTGAAGATAGACTTAAAAAATATTATGGAGACTCTGCTCCCCCGCATGGGATGGTACAAAAGTGGTTCACTGAATTTCGTACCAGCTTAAAAGACACTGAACGCCCAGCACATCCAAATGAGGTCACAATGGAAGAAATTGTCAAAAAATCCACGATATTGTGTTGGACGATTGCAAGTCAAGGTTCGTGAGATAGCTTCCTTCGAATCCTGCATAACCATTTGGGGATGAAAAAATTATCGGCAAGATGGTTGCCGCATTTTCTGACGATTGATCAAAAACGGCTTCGGGTGAAGTTTTCAAAGCAGAATTTGGAACGCTTCAAGCGTAATTCAAGTGAATTTTTACAGCGGTTCGTAACAGTTGATGAATTCTGGATACCACCACTACACGCCAGGAATGAAAGAACAATCAAAACAGTGGACTTTTTCAGGCGAACGTGCACCAAAAAGGCAAAAACGGGTTCGTTAGGGCAACGGTTTTGTGGGATTGCCACTGCGCATTCTTCATTAACTACTTGGAAAAGGGAAAGACGATTACCGGACAGTAACTATGCCAATTTATTGGATAAACTTAATGCAGTATTGATGGAAAGACGGCCTCGTTTCAAAAAGAAAAAAGTGCTCTTTCATCACAATAATGCATCGGATTATTCACCGCAGTAGCAAAATTTGCTGAATTGCGCTATGAACTGCTTTCTCATTCACCCTATTCTCCAGATTTAGCTCCTATTGATTATTTCTTGTTTCCTAATTTGAAAAAATGGCTCGGCGAAAGAATGGTTTTCATCGAATGATGCGATTATCGATGCAACAAATGCCTATTTTATTATGTTGAAAAAATAATTAAATTTTGAGGAAAAAAACGAGTTTATAGTTTCAACGTCACTTACTTATCGAACAGCCTACATAGATGCTGGATCGATTCGCTTTCTTCCTCACCACACCGCAGATGCTACAGATATCGTTGGACTCGGGTAGCCATTTGCTTGTCACATGACCTATGGCACAGTATAGAGGGAGACGTTAATCACGGTAATAATCAGTGTGACCATTAGCTTCCCTCAAAAATACACTTACTTGGAGTAAGTAATATATTTATATTCCACTTCAATGTTTTTATTATTATTTTTTTTTTTATTATTATTTTTTTTTTTTTTGTAGTATTTATTATTAATTAGTATTTATTCCACTTGGTACAGTACGACCTCAATAAAATCAACTACATACTCGATATTTAGACAGTTGTTTATATTGAAGTTGTTGCAATAACCGAGTCAAAAAATTTAGGTGTCAAAAATTTGGAACAAAAAATTATAAACCTCAGCATATTAAAGAAAAACTTTTCTAACACTGTCGAACAAAGTAATAGGTAACTGATTATTATGTTATTCATTTAAAAACAAAGCTTCATATGTATGTTTATTTTTTTTAAAGTAATCTCAGTATTTTTGGATGCCACGTGCATGTTTTGTTCTCTTCGAGTGAACATTTCTTATATGTTTACAGGAAAGAAAAAAAAATATGCGGGACAAAAGTCGACCTTAATTTGAAATGGACTACTACTATGTATAGTGCAAAACGAACACCTGCCTAAAAGAAACGCCTGTACGGCTTAGCCTCACATAGACCAGTGTTGGTCCATAGTGATACCACAACTCCTCAGAGTAATCAGTTAATTTCTGTTGCTTTGTTTAAACAAAATGAGTTTGTCTGTTGAGCAAATTTAATAAGAAGGTGAAGTTTTATGTCTGCCACTTCTACGAGTGACTTGAAATAGAATTTTCCCATTAGTCTGTGCCTTCTTTTTGCCAATGCAGGACAAGCGCACAGGAGGTGCTCTAATGTTTCTACCATACCCGGTTCATTGCAGTTTCTGCATATGTCCGACGAGACTAGTTTGAGCCTACGAGCGTGATAACCTATAAGGCAATGCCCTGTGATGACGCCTAGTAGTAAATTGCATTCCACTCTTGATAGCGAGAGGATGTATTTGGTTCTATGGCTACTGCAGTGCGGCCAGAATATTTTCGTTATTCTGCAAGAAGTGGATTGATTCCACTTATTGTCAGCTGTGCTTTGTAATTTAGCATCAATTTTTGAGAAGTAGTGCTGGATCGGTGCTACTATGATTTCGGGTTCTGAACTAAGTAGAACTCCCTGTTTAGCCTGTTCATCAGCTTTTTCATTGCCTATGATACCTTGATGCCCAGGAACACAATATAAGCAGACTGTGTTGCTTCTGCTGAGTTCCTGAAGTAAAGCGTAGCAGTTTAGAACTGTTTTCGATTTTATCACATTACTTTTTAGTGCTTTGAGCACAGCTTGACTGTCAACATAAATGTTAATGTAGGAGCCTTCTTCGCAGTTCGTTAGATGCTCTGCGGCTTTTTGAATCGCCAAAAGTTCAGCCTGAAAGATGCTGCAACTATCTGGATTTCGGGCTTAAATTCTGACAAATTTAAAACAAATAACAAACAAAATAGCCCATTAGTTGGTAGCTCTATATTTTAGGAACAAATTAATACAAAAATATTTTATATTTTTTTTTATGTTTCATATGTTTTGATCAAAAAACCGAAGTAAGTCCCAAAGTTAGGGTAAGAGTGCGCAACCAGTTTAAGTGACAGTTTTTGTAGTTTAAATGGTTTGAAACTGTGCTTTCGCTCAAACCAAGTTTTTTGGCAGCATTTCATGAGCTGCTTCCATTTTAAATTAGCTCCATAGCCTCGCGGATTTGCTTTTGGGTTATTAATTTCGTTTCCGTTTATGTTTGGTAGATACGAGCCATTTTTTTTGGAAAAACAAAAACAGAAAGATAGTTCAGCTACAAGCTACGACCTACCGCCTACGACTATGATGTGCCTGTTGCATCTTACGACAGAAGGTAATTGGCGTATTGTATAATTGTTATTATTATAAAAAATTAAATACTGGGTAAGAAAGTACTGCGCACTTTTAGCCACAGAAGGACTGCGCACTCTTTCCCTAGATGCTACTTTTTTTTTCATTGTATTGAATATCTAAGAACGAATAATATTATCTACTAAAATTGTATCCCTTATCAAACACACCTTTATACTATTTATGCCTCCATACTTCTTGTGGGGTATCGAGTTGCCACGCTTTCCTGACACACTTTTAAAAATTACCTTTATTTTTAACAAAATCTAACTTTTTTTTTCTTGTTGTTTTTCTTTGTACTGTCAATTGGAAAATTTTCGTAGAAGTTGTTCTTCATTGGCGGTTAGTAAAGCACACATTTTCTCATTTGGCGATTTTTGCTAATGCTTTCATAGCTGGAGAAAATGGCACTGCGTACTCTTACCCGCTGCGCACTCTTACCCAAAACGACTCTAGTAATATCCTGGTCGCGAACCTTCCTCAAGTTGAATTACATTATTTTTTTTTTTTAAGAAGAGGAAGGCCCCTTTATAGGTTATGAATTGAGTTCTCAACTGTTATGGCTAAGGACTAATCACAATCCCATCAAGACACGTGCCCCCAAAAAGAAATCTGCTGCCGAAATTGGTACGTGATTCGTTAACATCTGTTAGTTGATATTTAAAAAAAGAAAATACCAGCTTTATAGCTCCTAACTCCATCTAAACGACACTAAATAACCCCAAAACACACACACACAAACAGATTTCCCTCAGTTTATTTTTTTCTCTAATTTCCCCCCAAAGTGTTTTATTTGAAGCAATTTGTTTTCGAAATGAATTGGTCCCGGTAACTGCAACCGACAACTTTTACTTCGATTACCTCACATTTAGCAAACACCTCCTCGGTGAGGATGAATTATGTGGCGTAACCAGTTTCTTTGCACACAGGGGAGGACGCAGAGAGCTAGAGCCAATGCACAGATTCCAGAGTGTGATGTGGATTGTGGATACCGGACCAATACCGTCACCAATGGATGCCATTTAATTGCTTCAATATCCTGAACTGTTCAGGTTTCCATTTACTCTGCCACCTTCTCCTCTCCTCTCCCCACCCCCACCAGTTTTCTAAATGACACGTTTGCTTTGCTTTGGTTTTGTGATTTCCCTTTGTTGGTGTTTTTTGTTGTTTTGTTTTTAGCCCATCATAGCATCAGACATATCAAAAACACTGACCGAGTGTATATTATGAAGAAGGATAATTTTTTTCTTTCCTAATTTCGAAACGCCGCAGGACCTCTCTTTTGTCCTCCCACTGATGACGGAAAACATGTAAATCCTTTTTATGGGTGCGCGGCTATTTGCTGGTCCCATTGCGTTTTTCTGAGGCTATTCTAACATTGTTTTGTGGCTTTGTGTCACTTTGTGTGCCAATGAGCTTCTAGTCCACACGTACACCAGCGTTGATGAATGCTCAAAAGAAAACGGCTGTGCGGAGTTATGAGGACGATTTTTCATTAAGTTTAAAAAAAAGTTTTAAGGTCGCGAAAGAATTTAGATGACAGAGTTCAAAGTTATTTTTAAGGTGCCTCCTTTGAGTTGCCTAAGTACGCAGAAAAAAACATTTAACACTTTCTATTGAATGTTTTTTTTAATTTTTCAAGCAACCCCTAATCGACTGTCATAAAAAACTACTCAGACTTGTCACAGTTGTAAGCACACACGACCTGCTTATGCGGAACCATAGATTCAGGACTTGTCATTTAAGAGTAGGTACCTAACCTACTCAAAAGCAGTTCAGAGTTAGACCGTTTAACTGTACAAAAGGCAGGGAAAAAAACTTTCCAACAAACAGCCCATAAATTTAAATCTCAACAAATCCACTTTCGATCCCAAAGTCATAAAGGCATACGGCATACCTATACACACAATATACGAGTATACCATAGTGAGGGGAAGTAACCGAATAAACAACGTGTATGCCCACCCCCACTTACCCACTTAAACGTACGTGTATGCGTATATGGTTGGCAGTCACACGTCCGTGACATTGACATTTAAATCGTCTTGAACGTGATGTATGTATGTATCGTGTAGTGTGTACGCTCAACGCCTAGCAACGCTAACGAACACCGACCGCATAGTAGAGCTTTCCAATTTCGGACGACGACGCGACGCAACGATGACGATGACACGACCACGAGGCAGCTTGTGCACATCGCGTCAGTTAATTTTCTCCCAATCTTCGATCATCGAGTGAAGAGAAACTCGTTTGCTAGTTGGACTCTGGCCCGTTGGCCAATTTTGATTTTTATTGCGATTACGAGGGTTGAGAGACGCAGCGGGTGTCGAGTCAAAAACTGAAACAAATAATCGCATATATGTGATATGCTTCTACAAAAATACAGTTATCGTTAATACGGTTTTCTGATGGTTTCTCATCAAAACGGTGAACAAATTCAAGAGGTAGTCGTCTCGCTTTTCTGGTTGAAACACAAGTGGAAGGTGGTTATTTTGCGGCCGAAAAGGGGGTCACCTCATTACCACCATATGTCAAGATGGTCTGATTTCAGTTATAATGCTGCATTGGATTGATTTTGGTTCTTCGGTTAACCTAGAAAAGTTAAAAGGGATTGGGCAACGATTTGGGACAAGTTAAGTTAAGCAAATGAATTGACTTTATGTGGTAAGACGACAGATAAAAGTAAATACTGCCTCAAGCGAATCAATCAAAATCCACGTCATCTCCAGGTTGTGTTTGGTTATTTGTTTTGTCATCGTTTGTGGTTAGGCTGCTTCATTCTGCCTATAGATACATATGAAAAGTACAAAGAAAATAAACTAGTATGGGATGAATGTCAGGAACTAATTTCAGGAGCAATACAAAGGTAATAGAACATCTGTAAATAGGAGAAACACTTCCCCGGCGCGTATTGACGACAGGGATGGAAAATGACATTTTTGAGTTGTACTTAAAACAGTTTTAAGATTGTACTGAAATGCAGCCAATTGTATTGAAAACTATCTTTCGCGTAGAAAAACATAAACAAACAAAAAAATAACATATTATTATTATTATTTACTAGTATTATTTATTTATTGTATAATGTTAATAACAAAATGTGATTTTAAGAAAAAAAAAAAAAAAACATGGCCAAAAGGTGTCGCCTGTCGGAAAAAATTGACATTAGTTAACTTTTACAAAATTAAAAATACCAAAAAATAAAAAATTGAAATGTAATAACCAGGGATAGGATTTTGCTAACTTTGCCTCTTTTTTGTTTTGCTTATTTGGAAGATAGTATTGACTTTACACAAAAACGTTTCATGTCCTCCTGATTCCAAATGTATATATTTTATTTTGCCTTTTTTTGTCTTTTTTTGCCTTTTTATACCATTATTGCCTTTTTTTGCCTTTTTTTGCCTTTTTTTTGCCTTTTTTTTGCCTTTTTTACCATTGTTGCCTTTTTCTGCATTTTTTGCATATTTTGCCTTTTTTCTTAAAGTTTGTTCGCTAAAAAAATAATCCTCGCATATGTTCATTTGTGCAAATATTATGCTTCTTCCTCACAATACGTAATACGCATCTACTTACATTCCTAGATGCATTAAAATTTAAAACGTCTAGTCTGTGGGGAGAGTCAACATGGAAATATCGTACACAAGCGAATACCCGCGTGCGTTGCTATGCTTTATAAAAAAATACATAGCATTGCCGCTACCAAAAGTGTCCCTGCACTGCGATCACTGATCTATATATGTATGTATGTGTGCTTGTACATATCTACCCGCTTTGGTTCGAACATTTTTATTGCTTGTGTGCATTCATAAATATGCATGTACACGGATTCTGACAATCTATGTTGGGCGGTAGAACGAGTATAAGTCAAAATTTGTCAAAATGAGATAATACATCATTCGATTGCAAATTTTATATATCATGTTTGGTAAAAGCTGTATCGGTCTATTCACACACAAATGGTTAAAAGAGGTAGTGCAAAGTAGCCTTACTGTATGTGACATAGTAGAAGGTTTATTTAGATTTTCCCCTCTACTGAAAAATTGAAATTTTTGACTTATACTCGTTCTACCGCCTACCATAGAAATTGAAAACTATTTTCCAGAAGAAGTACCGTCAAACATTGGTGTAAATAATGTTGAAAGCTTTAAATGGGCTCCACTCGTTTCAGCTGAAGTAGAAAGGTCATTTAGCTCCTTCAATAACCAGCAAATTTCAAAAAGCTCTTGTTAGTTCAATGCTACTATAATTAAATGTGCATTTACGTTCCTTTTTCTTGTTTTTTAATAAATGCCTTTTTTGCCTTTTTAAGTCTTTTGTTTTGCCTTTTTTTTACTTTTTTAGGTCAACAAAATCCTATCCCTGGTAATAACTAATAACTCTTATATGCATAAGAAATTATACAATTATTGACACAAGCCTTAAGCTATCGAAACTGCAGTACCGAAAAAGCAGCTTCCAACCCCGTAACCCGTTAAGAATTTGTAAAGCTTCTTCAAGTTTAAAAGTTCTCTTGGAAAAGTAAAGCAAGCGTAGTTTTGACAAAATAGGACAAACTGCTATAATTTTGTAGACGTCTTCCACTGCATTCAGGTTACAAAGGCTACATATACTTGAGTCTTGCATATCTTGTCGATAAGCTCTGTAGTTAAGCCTCAGTAATTCAGTGAGCGTCATATTTGGTCAAGTCCAAGACGACTAGAGAAGTAATTAATGGTGCCCTGAGAATGGTTTAGAGAGCTATAAATATGTCTGGATATGGATGACTGAGCCCTTCTTATAGAATGCTGATATTGCCTGTCGTCTACATATTTAAAATAAATAAACAGAAATAACTTCATAACAAAACTTTAAAACTGTGCCGTAAAAAGTAGAATCTAGTCAACGCTGTGTTTAAAACTTAAAACCAATACCTAGATGTGTCGTTTATTAATTGATCCGATTTGCCCGTTTTTTTTTTGAAAAATACAGATTGCAAAATAACTTGAAAGATGCAGATTGATAAATTGTATCGAATTAAGGCAAATTGTACTTTTGTACTCAAACAAACTCATTTGTATCGAATTCGATACGATTGTATCGACTTTTCTATCCCTTTGACGATTGTTCCACAGTGAATAACTCACTCTCCAAGGCAATGCAGCCAGCCACTTCAAAGTGAATGAATTTGGAGGTATCACATCTTATGCTCTAGATACTTTTCTGCATGCTATCAGTATTATCACATCTGAATAAAACTGTAATAAATGTTAGATGTTGGTAGTCCTATGTAGAACCGATCCTAGTTCCTCGCAACCATTTGTGACTGGGTACCTATTATATTTTTTCCACGAATGGAAGGGACCTACAGTTTTTTGCCGTCCCTGAACGGTAAGTTAAGAAGCTCCTGATGGCAAATTATACTCTCGAATGTTTGGTGGTACCTTGAAAAAACTTTTTGATGTTAGCTGGCATTGAACCCGAGACAGTATGCGTAGTAAGTGGCGCCCAATATCTTTGCCGTCTGAATACCTTTTCAAATAAATTCGGTAATTGGATTTTCCTGTGATTTGCCTGCGTTGAAGTTTCAAGTGTCAAGAAATTCCTGTATACTACTCTTTGTGCAGCTGCTAGCTAAAAATTAACGCTCCAAATAATCCACTTTCATAGCAACGAAGTTGTTTACTTGTGTAAAATAGGAAGCTTTGAAGACTGCCATACGAATTTTGCGACTACCGCTGTAGGCTATTATAGTTTAAAAAATTTAAAAGCTTCTGCTAGCAAATCGCCTTCGAGAGTGACGACGTTATGTTTACCGAAAATAGATTTAGTTTTTACTTTCTTTGTAATATTATCTCTTTACACTTTTGTCGAAAGAACTTGTTTTTGATTAAGGAACTATCCATAGTATTCGTATCTCGGAAACCGTATTATGAATTAATCTGTGAAAGGTTTTCGTCTGAATACTAAAGTAGTGGAACTTTGATATGCTGATGTGGAGTTTTCACCCCTATATGGGTCGCTTGGCGTGGAGGTAGCGTCCGTAGCTCAGAATGCAGGAGGCGCAAGTTCGAGTCGGGCCGGAGTAGTTAGTTATTTTTTGAATTTCATGCTTCCCGTAGGTTAGTCAGTGTGATGAGCAGTACGAGAGATTGGGGGCGAGAGTCTTGTGCGAGAGGGCTTGTAGAGTCGGAGCAGTGGTCAAATAGGTCAGCAAGTGCAAGTGATCGCATGATGATCATCACGTCACCTGGTCTGATACGAGAGGTGTAGATTCATTCTCTAAAAGAGAGTCTGGAGGAGGTTCTGCAATCTGCATAGCTATGGGGTGGGCTAGGAAGTCAGTATTGCGAGGCAAAATGAGCTGTAAGGAACCGAGTGTTAAAAAAAAGAAAAAGAAGGCAGGTTTGAGCCAGTTGTATATGGGTGAGGAAATCTCCTAGTGGCTTTTAGACTAGTCTCAACCATCCCTTTGCGTTTTTTAGCAGCGATTCTTCGTGGTTGGAAGTTTTTGTGTTCCTTAATTTCTTTTGAATTTTCCTGGGACCCAACCTAGTCAACGTATTATCGGAGTGCCGGAGCTGGACAAACAAAGGGCATTGCATGTGCAGTACCAAGCCAGCTAAATGATATATTACCTACATATATACATATAATATGTATATTCCCTGTTTTTATATAACGCCAAAATTGAGGATATGTTATAAAGAAAGGGCAAAAGTCCGTAGGTACGCTACAAACAAGTTAATCCCACGGAACACTAAACTAGAAGCGAAGTTTTGGCCGTACAGTCGCCAGTTTGCGCATACGGGTCCGGGTTTAAATCCCAGGTCGAAGATAGTTTTAAATTTTTTTTTCTTTCGCCAATAAATAAACGAGCATAGTTGAGGTCGTATAGAAAGAACTACTAAACTATTTGTAGAGCCGGAGAAGGGGGGGTGGTCGCAGGGTGTAGGGTAGAGTATAAACAAATTATTGTAACTAGTGATTTAAGTTAATATAAGACATTATAATAAATATCCCTTGACCGGGTAGTTTACTAACGGGGTAGATTTAATTATGGATCGGAAAGGGAGATAGCGCGAATCTCACACCTAAGTCGCGATTCCAGCTGTAGGTAGTTATACGAAAGGCGAATCACGTGGCGCCCATAATACCATCTTTACCCACACCTTTTGTACGACGCCACGGCGCGGGTGGAAAAACGATTGCAACAACAGACTGTTCTACCTAGAAACTTAAAATGTGCATAACTATACGTTTCGGTGGTCCAAATATGTTGGACTACTTATCACTCAAAAGTATTGTGAAACAACTTTACAGTGTAACGAATATGGAATATCATTTGAAATTGCAGCAAAGATTTCAAAAATACCACCTTTTTGACCGAAAGTCAAAAGTGAAAGTGAAATATTTTTACAAGTGAAATATTATTAGCTTAGACTATGGTCACACTTCCATACAAATCAAAACTCAATTTTTTTCTGCCATAGGTGCACCTTACCAACCACATAACAAACTGATTATTGCCATCTATCTGTGCTATTTCAGTAAAAGTAGATCACAAAAACAAAGCAAAGCAATCACTTTGAATCAATAATTTGTCATGTAACACTGACGATGATGACTTCTCTTCCTCTTATGATGTCACTGTCATTTCGACAGTCGGCAGTGAGTAATACCGGATGTATACGACTGGCACACGCAACGTATGAAAATAATTTCTGCATTTCTATCAAAACTAGAAACGATATCTGTAATTGCGAAATTATTTCGAATCCATTCACTCAAAACCGCAATAACAAATTATGCAAAAAGTGGTTAAAGAAAAATCAAAAAAAAAAAAAACTGTTACCATCTTTTCGAAAGCAACATCTTCTCGTTGGATGTATGGCTTCTCGTGTTGCGATTTTACGATTCTTCAACATTTGAAGTCAACCGCGAAACCATTTAAAAGTGGCTCACCATCTGTGCTCATTCCCCATTAGCCCAAAAGATACGAGTATTACGTTAGTGGGAAAAATGTGAGTAAATAAATCTGGGAGCCTAATGGACGAGTATCTTATAAAATCAACAGTTTTTACGCTCTGTATGGCATATGTTTCGTTATTTACCTTGTTTGCTTCAACAACACAGGCGTAGACATTGTAGATAATATAGAAACAATATGCAAACATAGATAATATAATACAAGCTAGGATATGTGGATTCACAGACACAACACGCAAAACATGCAAAGAGGGGGTTTTTCTGGGACCTACCCTGATTCCGGTGCATAGATACTTATACTAGTATGTTTACAAATAATTGAATTACACATGATTCAAATGGCTTAAGTGAGGCGACAACATCTGTGAAGTTTAAATAATATATACAAGATGGAGAGTGGGTGGCAAATACAAAAAAACGCAATATAATATGTGATTGATTCCACTTACCAATAATTTTTCAATGTAATCAATGTCAGTTTCCTGCAAATAAAAACGGTTAACTGATTAGTTTCGAAATTAAATTTTAAATTGTGGTTTAAGGATTAAATTGTGGGTGTTATTTGATCTACATAACATATGTATGTATATGAACCCCTTAACCCAGGTAATGCTGCCCTGAGGCAGCTATTACATAAACTTTATCTAATTGGATAAAACATATCGCGCTCAATTAATATTTACACTATTTTGGGAAATATGGAGTTTCATAATTTTACTACTCTGAAAGTTTCACGCTGATGCTGATGGGCATTTTGTGTAACAAGACAGTGAGTGAAGGCAAAACAAAATATTGAAATTTGAAATTAAAAATGCAATTTTTTTGGTGAGCTAAACACATATAATTAAGTGTACTTTTTGTATTTAGTGAAAAATGTAATTTATCGCAAAAATCTGAAGGCGGCCATATGATATCTGTGGCCACAAGCCAACTTACTACTCAAATCTATTTTGTAAATTTGTTTCAGCTTTTTATCTTTAAAAATGTGACCACTATTTCAAAAAAAAACATAACAGCTAAAATCATTTTTTTTAAGTTGAGATCAAGGAAAAACAACCAAACTCAAGAAACAAACCGAAATTTACTATCTAAAGTTGTTTTAAGATAATTTTTTTAAGATTTGTAACAGGGAATAAAGACTTAACTTGACTTTAGTTGTTTTTCCACATTAAATTTAAGTATACAATTATTAAATTTTTTGTCGAGGAAAAATAGCAAAACTTGAGTTTAGCTGTTTTTCCGTGTTAATATTTTTTGTTTTGTTAATTTTTTTTGAAGGAAGAATAAGTTAAAAGACTCCTATCTGCAGTTTAGCGCTTATTCCAAAATTAAATTGTGATTCTTTAAAATGGAAAAACAACTAAACTCCAGATAGAATCTTTTATGATGGAAAACCTTAAAGCCCTAACGACTAAAGTATTAGTTTTGGCAATAAAATCGTTTACAGCTAAAGAAAGAAAGAGTAAAATTATCTTTACTTTACTTTTTGTTTCAACGCGATCGGAGTTTCCAATCGCCCAATAGAGTCATTTGTAATTACCACGCGTTTGTCAAAAACTTTAGACTGCTCTCCTCAAAAATGAGTAAAACAGACTTTAGCGGGTTTTCCTTGTGACCGCAGATATATCCAAAATGTCTGATGAAAATATTAAAAATTTTTCCAAATAGATTTAGACGAAGACGATTTTAGTGATGATGAACTCGAGGATCCAGATTACGTTCCACCATTCATTCCGATCACCTAAAGATGATCAATTTATAATGAAATGTATCTATAGGTGTGATGAATTCTGCAGAGTCAAGTATGTATTGGTATATTTGCGTGGAAGAGGAATATATTTGTTTTAGAAAAAGTCAGTGAGAATTTCAAAGAATTTCAAGAAGATGGAAGAGAATCAATTGAATATGTAGGTAGGCATATGGCCCAACACATCTCCTCTGTTCATGCCCAGATTGTTCCCATAGTAGAAAACTACACCTAGGTGAATAATACTTCAACGATTTCAGTGACCTAGCAAAAAAAGACGTAAGAAGCCTATTTCGCTAAATGGTTCTCATGAGTAGCGGAGAAAAACATCCCCAAGATCCTTGGTATCACAATGGGCCTCTATAGGCCTTAGTGCGCTGGTAATCATTACTGGAACCACTGATATTCTAACTTCATATAACGCATATGGGCTCCCCTGCTATCTGGTGACTAAATTAATATTTTTTTTTATTTCGTCACTGAATTCACGCTTCTTAAACCAATATATAACCTAAATAAAGATTCTGCTTTACCTTCCGTCATTATTTTAACTTTGCGTATTAGAGGGTTAAGGTAAGACCCTATTTATTCTATATCTTAGTTCTTAGCCCAATTGTGATGTG
Source organism: Brachyopa scutellaris (assembly GCA_949775065.1). Taxonomy (NCBI): domain Eukaryota; kingdom Metazoa; phylum Arthropoda; class Insecta; order Diptera; family Syrphidae; genus Brachyopa; species Brachyopa scutellaris. The sequence continues at coordinate 32,968,183 of OX459112.1, read as the reverse complement.
ATGTGTTTTGCTTGTCATCTTAGGCCAGCGCCGATTAGACTCTGCAGATGAGACTCACTTGGATTTAGTTGACAAGTATAGGGTTTTCCAATAACAGGTGTTATTGTGAATGGCCCGCTATTTCGGTAGCTCTCACTTTTGAAGCTTTTATTCTTTGACATTTGACAAGTAGAAACTACGCCATTACTAAAAATTTAACGATACACGCTTCAACAATGCACTGAAATTATTAAAATTCACTACAAAAATGGTGAAAATCTTGCAGTCACAGTTCGCAAAACTAAAGCATTTTTTGGTCGTCGTGAAGCACCTTGTCGGACCGCAATACAGAAATTGGTGGAAAAATTCGAGCTGTTGGGACAAGTAAGTGATGTGAAGAATAAAACCCGTGCACGTCGCTCAAGAACAACTGAGAATATTGCTGCTGTAGCCCAAAGTGTTGAAGAAAACCCAGGTTTGTCCATTCCTCGTCGTTCTTTGGTATTGGGTATTCCACAAACGTCATTACACCGTATTTTGCATAAAGACTTGGGTCTTAAGGCTTATAAAGCTCAGTTAACACAAGAACTCAAGCCGGCCGATCATCAACAACGTCGTGTCTTTGGTGATTGGGTCCTTGAAATGCATGAAAATGATCCGGAATTCCATCGAAAAATCATCTTGACTGATGAGGCCCATTTCCACCTCGGTGGCTACGTCAACAAGCAAAATTGCTGCATCTGGGGCTCGGAAAACCCAAGAGTTATTGTTGAGAAGCCTCTCCATCCTCAACGTGTGACTGTTTGGTGCGGTTTATGGTCCGGCGGGGTCATTGGACCTTACTTTTTCGAAAATGAGGTTGGATCAACAGTTACGGTGAATGGATTGCGCTATCGAGAGATGATTTATGATTTTTTATGGTCGGAGTTGGATGGTATTGAACTGGACAACGTTTACTTTCAACAAGACGGCGCTACGTGCCACACAAGCAACGAAACCATTGATCTTTTACGGGAAAAATTTCCGGACCGTGTTATCTCTCGAAGAGGTGATCACAATTGGCCACCGAGATCTTGTGATTTAACACCTTGCGATTTCTTCCTTTGGAGCCACGTGAAAGATAAGGTCTACGCCAACTGCCCAGCGTCGATTCAAGACCTCAAAGATAAAATTCGTGAGGCTATCGAGGACATAGGGCAGCCACTTTGCGATTTGGTTATGGAAAATTTCATGAAAAGCATATGGTCCTGTATGCGTGCTCGTGGTGGCCATTTGGCTGATGTTGTTTTCCATTATTAACGGCATATCTTCCTCTTTATTATGAAATAAACACCCGATCATTTATCTCAAAAATGACATTTTTCTTTGAATACCAAAATAATACCTCTTATTGGAAAACCCTTTATATCTAGATACTTTGTCCAATCCAGTGATTTTTTCAATAGATTTTTGAAATCTTATCCATATCCTTTCGCTTATGCCCTACTCAAGTACTAAAATGTAGGGCAGCCTTTTTAGTGGTATCAGAGTAGTGAATTTAATTTGTTTAAAAAAACCTACTTCCAAATATGTATGTAAACTAATAATTCATCGAATAGAGAGTTAGTAAACGTATAAATCTCATCTAATTCTAAAGTATTTAAATCGGCAAATATCAATAATCCGATTTCAATACAAGTGCGCATAGTTTATACATTCAATTTCCTGAGTGTAGATTAGCGCCATTAGCAAAATCTCATTCCCCATTACCAGCGAAACCGCCACCAGTCATAATCAAAATTATGTGCGTCAAAAAGCATTCCTGGATACCCCCTGTGTCGTGTCCATCCAGTCTTTCTAAATTGCATACCCAAACCTACATACGAGTACACTACACACGTTCAGTTTCTAAAAAGGATTAATGGGTACAAGGGTCGAGGATTTCATGCTTCAGTGGAAAATTCCCAATTCAAACACTAAGCAAAAGCTGCTCCCGAAAGCTTGCTGCCATGCCACCAGGCAACAGACAAAAGGATAGAGTGGTTAAAGTGGAAAGGGGAGCAGGGATTTTTTTGGTTTTTTTTTGGCTTCAGCTGATGATATCCCCAAATGAGAAATTTATTTATATTTTCACATTTCCTAGTGGTACGTATGCATTCCGTGATTATGCTCGTAAGTGCTGCTTTTCTACGAAACTTATTCCTAGAGAATGGGTGGTAGTTCTACCTACATACAAGGATAAGTACATATGTGTATGTATGTATATGATGTATGCGTGCTGTGGGAAACCAAACAAATGATCTCTCTTCGTTAAATATGAATTCGTTTTGTACAATAATTTGCAATGAAATTGGAAATTATTACTCTGCGGTAGGGTACTTTTGAATATGAGATTTGTGAGCTTCAAATTAGCGCGCTTTTTGTGGATGCTCGTGTGTGTGTGTGTATTTTTCGAAGGTGTGAAATGATACAATGAAATGACAGTCAAAAATTGATTTTGGAATTTATGAATTTAGCAAAAATAGAATTTATTTGTAAGTATTGAAAGATAGAATCCGGAAAAAAATTCAATTTAACAAACCAAATTAGAGTCGTTTTGAAAATTCAATTTTACCATAAAAGGATACAGGAGTTTTCTTATTTTATTATTTTACTATTTGTTGTGCATAGTGCTGCACATGTTGCAATTCTGACTTTCTTGGAACAACATGAGTAGCATTTCAACCAGCTTTTGAACAAATAGCTTATTAGAAGTAACATGCCATGGAATGTAAGATAGCCAATTGTGGTAACCTTTTCAGAACTTTAAAATATTCGGAACATTTTTATAAAGAATCCGAATAGAAACTACACAGCACATCCACTCCCTCTGTCAGTCATTACTCAATTAAAAACTCTAAGAAGGCATTAGTTCCAAGATTACCAGAAACTTTCCCGAAAACAACTTAAGGATATCTGCAGCGCCATCATAATATGTAACTTCTATTTGGTACAAGAATCTGTCGGCAAAACATCCACAGAAATAAGGGGCACAATATCTAATGACCATTACAATGGATCATTGAGAGATTTTCCTCGGTATCAATCTACAGACCTTACTGCCTAGGCGCGCACAGGCGACTTTCTGTAGCTGCGATTAAAAAATCGTAGCCTCAACAAAAGAAGACTTTGCACGCACTTGTGGATCTCTGTCGAACGATTATTCAGTTGCAGAAAAATATAACACACAGCTTTAAATGTGAATGCACGCATATGCGATCAAATAGTGTCAGCGATTAATAAACGGTATTTTGTTGACAACACTGGGAATCCATTTTTATACTAACAAGACCTCCCTCCCCATTCAATCGTCGTAAGTGCGTGAAGATTTTTGCTTATCCATATGAACCATTTAAATTTGGTCGCCGTGGCTGTGATGGTTAGTGCGTTGAAATACACGTACTACGCATGCTGCCCGGGTTCAATCCCAGCAAACACACCTAAAAATTGTTTCACGGTACCACCTCTTTCGGATGTCTGACAAGCAAACAAAGACTGTCATTTGTCATGAGAAGCTTCTCAACTCCCCGTTCGGAGTCGGCATAAAACTGTAGGTCCGTTCCATTTCGTGGAAAAAATAACACGAACACAAATGGTTGCGAGAAGCTAGGCTTGGTTCTGTGTAGGACTGCTGACGCTGCACAGTGGGGCAGAAAAAACAAAAAACCCCGTATTAAATAAGAAAATGAATTAGCGGTAAGGAATCCGTTACTATATTTTTTAGATGGTAAATATTCCAAATAACACTAAATTCAATGAATAATACCGCTCACTCAACGAGACCGTTTGCACGAAGTGCAAAGTGATAGCGTGTGTGTATCGCGGACTAATTTTTACCAATAGTTAATGATTTTTTGTGTTCTTATTGTGCCAGATAATTTATTTTTTTGAAATGGAACTTTTTAGACTAGGTATTTATTGATCTATAAATAATTATTATTTTGTATACAAATATTTACATTCCGAATAATTAGGGTCATTTTCGTTAAAATGTATATGAACGTTTTTTTTTCACCTATTTAGAAAGATAGATGAAATTAGTTGTATTTTAAGCTATATTAAGCTAATAAATTATTGTTTTACTATTCAGTGTCTATTGTGCTTTCTATAACTGTGAAAAAATGTTGCCAGTTTTTGCCGTTTATTTAAAAAAAAAAGATTTATAAGATGCGTTATAATTTAAAAAAATATAGGTTAGGTTAGGTAAGCGGCTGATGAGGATAGTTAGATCCTCATCACACTTAGGTTCATGTGAACCCATTGTGATACCCATAGTGTTTTCCCACCCGTGATATCAGTGGCTTGATTCCAACCATCCGGATCTCCTGGCAAACTTGAGCAGACCTGACGGTGAACGGTCAGATAGCTGTCTATAACTTTTCAAGATTCTCAAAAGTTCAGGAGGACAAAACATTGATGTCCAAATGCAATATTTGACTGAACACATGAAAAGAAAGACGAACAATTTTGATGATGCAAGTTTAGTAAAGAAGTCTTATAGTTTTAAGTTCCAGTTCAACATTCGATGGTTGAAGGCTCGTACAACTGAGGAATATTTTCATTTTTCTTCATCTTTCAATTGTCTGTTCTTCACCAGAGAAAAAACTCATCCAAAAGATGCACATAATGTAAACAAGTTTCGTCAATTTAGTGAAGATACCGAAAGATACATTGTTCATAAGTATGCCTGGTATAATAAATATTCACGGGCATGAAATAAATTAAACTGCCCCTTTACCGATAGGCCAGTTAACACTTAACAGGCCCAAGAAGCCCCAAATAAAGATTTTAAGAGGTTTAGAGAACATCATTCTAAAAAAAAAAAAAAAAAAAAACCAGTCGCGAAGAAACCATTAGAGATGTTCTGAATTGTTTTTTCCTAAGTTTGGACCCACTAATAACGTGCACAAGACAATTACCCCTGAAGTTTGTTTGCCTGAAGATGCAGAGGGTTTAATCGGTAGACGGTAGACACATCAAGGACTCATGGCCGACCCTGATGGTGCATCAAGCATTCCCTCTTCATTACAAAAAAAATACGTGGTAGGCAGATATATTTTAAAACTGTTACAATTAAAATCAAAAAGCATGATAATCAGATAAATATTTGACCTACTTTGAGGGCTTCTTGCCCACTGTGCGCCGTATATTTTTTTTTTTTAATATGTAGCCTATTAATTGCAGGGCAACTCAGCAAATATTTTACTGAAGGTTTCATCGAAATTCGTGAAACCGAATTCCCGAGTTTAGCTTGTACAAGCATAAAAGTAGTTACGTCTTTATAAATACATAGTATAGATAGATAATAGAGATACGCATGTAACACTCGCAACTCTCCACTCCTTATCTTATACTCGTATCCACTCGTCCCACTTCATGCTGTTTGGAAATCAAATTGATTTAACACTCGATTCGACGTAGATAATTAATATTTCATTTTGAATCTATTAACTCATTTTGTGTGTGCGAAGGACGAATTCAAATTCGTTCCAGACGACAACGCACAGACGTTCAACGATAACTTGCTCCATTAAAAAAAAGGAAAATGTAAGCACTATGCACAGACACAGTATGATTTAAGAGCAAAGAAAAGATTAATTCCACACCACTGCGCTGCACTGTGTGCCGGGCATGTACTTACATACGTGCACATGGAAGTAAACTATTGTTCAGAAATTTCCACATTTTCATTATAACTTTTCCGACGAAGGTTTTTCTCCGTGTTTTTTTTTATTTTTTATTTTTGCTCCTCTTTTAGTCTTCTTGGCTTGATTGTATGGATAATGGGATTAAAAAGGAAAAAATAAAAAAAAAAAACAAGCACACTATGAAAATGGGAGATAAAAGTTAGCTCCTTCCTACATCCCGTTCCCCATCCCACAAGTCAGAACGGATAATTATGTGTGTCTGGTGCATGATGATGTCAACAGTGATAAATTTAGACATCCATGTTGCGTTTTGTTTTTCCTGCTGGAAAAAAGCTAGAAAGTCAAACGGTGAATTTACTTGACTGCAGCCGATTAATGGTAAAGTGGGTGGTGGCAGGATGTGTGCTGTGGTTGATGTTCGGAAAAGATGCTCTTGATTTTAGAGCCTGTTTCAGTTGAGGCGTTATTGTGGCGGCAGATAACTACTCGTACTATAGGTTTTCCGAAAAATGGTTTTCAATCAGACATGAAGTAAGCGATTTTAACTAAGCATTATAAGTCAAACAGACGACAACTATGAAAGGTTTGAAACGCGTTGCGGCTGTGAACACTCTATCGAATGAACCACAGTCTAGTCTACAATTAATCAAATGTCGTAACCCTCATTAAAGAAGTGGTCGAGCCCATATCTGTCTATCTGTAGTTCTCCTTGACCAGAACTTGCTGGCTTTGCATAATTATCTCGTTCATTCACTTGCAATTGTGGAGACTTGTATCTCTTTAATGGTAGATCGTGCCTATGTCAAACAACTCATTTCCGTGTAATTGTTGAGTGGATTTAATGATTCGAACAGTTAATTACGTTCAGGGTCATAAAACTGCGAGTGTTAAATATTCTGATTTGCAGATTATTCATAGATTTAGTGAGTCTCTTAGGCTTGAGTTGTGTGGTAAAGCTTCATATTTGGTTGAGGATGCAAAGAATTCCGAAGTAATTCCATGCCGTCAACAGGAAGCTTATAAAAAAAGATTCTCACGGAAGCGAACAACTGATAGAGTTCGATAAAACCGTGGTAGTTAAGAGTATCTAACAAATCATTCTTTAAAAAAAAAAAAAAACAGAATTGACAGACTTTAGCAAGAGCTCAAGGATACTTCCTCGGTAAAAAAAAATGTATGCCCCATTGTGAACACAAAAAAATAAAACCTCAGAAAGTAACGTGTTCTACGTGCACTCTAGATCCAACAGAAAATGTAAGAAGCATATACATTATTTCTGTAGTAGAGGTACCACTTGCCGCTCTCACACTTGACCAATCTTAGCAAGTGAGAATTTTCTGGAGCACTGACGAATCTCTCACTTTTTAATTTGTGATTTTGGGGGTTGGATTTTCTCTTGCGAGAGTTCTCGCACGGGCACACTACTCATACATATTATTTCTATAGTATATGTAGAATGTAGGTACCATTTGCGGGTCTCATACTTAACCAATCTTAACAAATGGGGTGTCAAAAGAAAGAGAATTTCCTGGAGCATTGACGAATTGCACTATCAATTTATAAATTTTAACGAATTAAAAAACCGATCAAAATTAATAATTTACCCAAAATGAACTCACAAAAGAATAAACACTTCCCATATAATTTCCTGGAATTATCATCAGATGACAGATGGAAATCATATTGGAAGTTTGGATGCTGGATGGGAAGTTTGGATTTGGGGGTTGGATTTTCTCTGGCGAGAGTTCTCGCATAGGCACACTTGTAGTATATAATGTTAAATATGTATGTATGTACATATATGGATCATATGGATCAACTTTTGATTCTTAAACCCAAAGACGACTTAGTCTTTTTTTTTCTTTCTCTTTCAAGACCATATCGATTATTGAGAGATGCATTCAGAAACATAAGTTAAGTCGTAGCTTCAAGAAGAGACCGATCCACTACAGGTACTATGATGTCATTTTCCATCCTTTTTATACTGACGTAGTACAGAAAAATAAGGCAAAGATCATCTAAGTTGGCGACTACATGTAGGTATGTTGAATTTATAGTCCGATGAGTTTTAAATCCAGGAAGGAGGAGGAAGCTGAGATATCACTTAGAAGCACTAAGATGATGATTGTAATACTGTTTTTTTATTTCTTTTCTTTTTTAATTTTAATATTGTTTTTTTATTTACCTTTTTATTTCTATTTTGCTTTGAGTTCCTAATCAACTATACTTTTAGATGTTAACTTTTTCTTATCGGCAACACTTGGATTACATAAAGTAACCACTCATTATATTTTAAAAGATATTGGCGCAAATTCATAGTCAGATAAAGCTGACAATAAAAGAATTTATTCACCTACATAACCTAAAACATACTTTCTGCTATTCATAGTCACCTTTTAGTCGACTTTAAAGTTATAGCCAGCTCGAAATTTTAAATGAGCGAGCCAAACGTCACTCTATATAATTAGAGTCGTCTATAAATTTCTTATATAATATTTTGAGTTTTGGGTTTGCTCGTTCAAATCACTTTACAAAAACATACCAAAGTCGATACTAATTAATACACAGGCAAAAATGTGTTTATGAATAACGAAAAGTTATAGCCGGCTTTTTTATTTAGTGCCAGCTGTAACTATAGTCGCTATAGGCACTATTCATGGGCTGACTATGAATTTGCGCCATTGTATCCTACTGAGTTAAGAGAAAACTGAAGTAAATAAAAATAAAAAAGGAAACTCAAGCTAGATACATTTTTTTCGGGTACTATTTAGTCTGTCGAAGCATTCAGACCCAATACTAGCCCATTGCATTACCGAACAGGATCCTCTAAGTTATCAAGTCCATGGTGGGAATCAATCCCACAAAATCTGCGTGGTGAGCTAGTGATGTGTACTAGGTTAGAAGCAGGAAAATTTGGGAAACGAAAATGATCTATCTTGAGATATATTACAGTTCGGAAACCAAAAAGGTAAAAGAAAGACTGGTTTGTGTTGAATGCACCAGTGAGTTCCAAAATTTTAAGAAAATCGGCTAACTGTTCGTTTCCGACATGTAAGTTGAATCAGTCCGATTCGCATGCAATTAAATTGGTTCATAAGATTAGAAGCAACCAAATTACTATCGTTTTTGTGAAGAAAGCCAATTTGGTGCATCGTTTAGAGAACACAACAAGGGATAGGGGAAGAATTTTTGGCCCCTTCATATCAAATGAAAAAAATGAAAAGAGATAGCATCTGTGCATTCTTTTCTTTTTTTGGGATCGGTGGTATGGCTGAAGAAATTGGTCGCACAAATAATAAATAATTAGAAACCTTTGGCAAAAACTTCTGTGAATCATAAGCAACAGCAAGAACTTTAAATAATACACATTTCTCTAGTAAGCCTGGACACCACCCATAGAGTAAGTTGAAACCGAAAATCTAAGCTTTCTATCACTACGCCGATCTGTCTGTCTCTCGTTCATGTTCTTCATGTGCTCGCCCGGTGTGTAAAAATTATAAGGTAGGGTATTCATAATCTGTTTAGCGTGTGCTCATTAAGTTTATAGTATGTACCTATGTATATATGGTAAACAAGAAAAAACTTCAGAATGGCTGTTTCGGAATAAATCGTACCAGTTATAAAGTATTTTGCTATCCACTGTCAGAGTTTGTAATATTTTTTTTTTCCAAAGGACCTTCCATTCAGAAACTCAGATGAAAGTTATTTTTGTAAATAATCATTCACAGACATTTCTATACTCATCTCTATTCCATTGATTTGCACTTCACTCTAATGCGCATTTCAATTACAGCTGTATGTGTTGAACTTATGAAAAGGATTACTAAACAAAGTTATTAATTGACATGATTCGGTATACAACTGAATATCAAAACCACCTCTAGTGATATTATCTAACTGGAAATTCAAGAATTGTATAAACGTAATTAGTTTATGCAAACAGCGCAGGGGTTAAATATTATCTCAATTCAATACCCTGCAAGGTACATGAAATTTCATCCATCCTCTACATAACCCTCGAGGTAACCCTCGTTATTTAATAAAATAATGAATTTCACAGCAGGATAAGCTAAAAATAAAAAAATCAATCTAAATTGTTTATTTGTTGGTGCTCTGGTCTGAATCTAATTAGATGCAATTGTAGATACTCAGAGGTTGTAAAAGTTCACTACCTCTTCTTTTATATGGATATCGGCCGCCTGCAGCTGTGCAATGCACTTGGCCTCCATCACTACCCCGACGCGGCTTGTTACAAGGATACCAGCTGTGGGGGGATGTAAAGCAAAATCCATGCAGCTACGCAATAATAGATACCATCATATAATTACGCTAATTATTCACGTCGATGATGCTTAAAATTTATTGCCTTCAGCCTGAAGCTGAGCGAGCGCCTCTGTCCACTTTCAATCCGAGTCTCGATGCCGATCCATAACCAAACCTCCACGTAGTGATGCTGGGGAAAATTTAAAACAAAATGTGAAATGCTATCGAGGTAATCATGGGCGGTGATGGGGGCGGGGGTGGTGGTTGGTATGTTCCATGGTATTCTATGCAAACATAGGGCGTCAGATCCGGTACTGGTGGTGAGTTGCTCGCTGTCGGTATCACTTATGACCTCACCGATTCATTGCTTTCTGCTAAATTAATTTCCAAAAGAGACTATACAACGACCACGACGATTGTGCGGAAAGGATAAGGGATGATTGGGATGTGGGGATGGCGGGCTGTTGTTATCGCACCAGCAGTAATGTTTTAATGATCCAACTGGTGGACCCGCTACTGATGATGGCATGTAGACGATTGAAGTCGAGCCGAGCCGGCTCACAATTTCGCGGTGCGTTACGAATTCTAATTTGGCCACGACTAACGCCACCGCTGCGCCGCGCCGCCGACCGGCCGCCGCTGAGTAAATTTCAGTAACTAAAAGCAATCAATTTTCCTTTTGATTAATGTTGTTTAACGTTTTAATGGGGATGTTGAGTATTTTCGGATGGATTTATGATGGAATATGGTGCACGACTGTGGTATGGTATGCGGTGTGCTTTTACACATGGATGTAAGTAGGTATGTATACCTATATTTACATTTACATAAAATTAATGGAATTTTTGTGAGAATTTCTTGAACATTGTTCGTTTTGTTGTTGATTAGGTTCAAGTCTCGTCCCTTGTCCCTGCTGTATAATGGGGTTGATGCAGCGGTTCGGTCGACTATGGAGACTGTTGGGAAAGTCAAAGCAAAGCGTTTTGCTTGTGCACATTTAGTTGTGCGTTAGGAATATCAATTATATTGAATAAATTACACTTTACCAAACGGAGATTGGCCATGATAGATGAGAATCATTAGATGTGTATCCAATTAAATTTATGGCACTTAAAGGCAAACTGGCTGTGGGGTATGGGGGGTCTGATAACTCGAAAGTTTCACTTGAAGGGAATGGGATTATAAACTGTCCTTGGTGATGGTAAACACTGGACGGCCAGATCAGTATCATCTGCGGTTACAGTGAAAAATTTGAATTTTTAACGAGCGGTAAATCGTTATTGAACATTTGAGTTGTTTTTTTTTTTTGTTAATTTTGGTGCAGAATCACTTACTCTACTTTATAAGCTGTTAGGTACTACGTCAGGTATAAATTACATCTTTCGCATGTACCTAATGTGCATTCGGCGCAGAGCCTATCTGACACAGTGGCTGGTTTTGGTAATGTGGCGTTGCAATCAAATGAAAGGGTTCTGGTCATTTCAAAGTAATTCAATTATCATAAATGACGTCTTTCTACTAAGGTCAACTGTAAAAATATGCTCTTGATGGCCAAAATCAGAACCCAGATATACTCGATTGCACCCCTTGTAATAAGGAGGATGTGGCCAACCCAAATTATTTTATGTAGAAACCAGATATTAACACTTCGGTTCAAGAATAAAATCGAGTTCAAAGCTCTTAATTGGAATATTCAATGTTAATGCACTCGATTTTTTGTAGACACTCAAATCCTGGGCTTGAGTCACAAAAACTCGCCAGATTTCAGAAATCTGAAAAAAAGTAAGGAATCACTTGAAGTTACCGGAAGCCATATTTTTAAAGGCAGAAGTCGCTAGGAACCGCTGACAAGAGAGAAAAAAACGCTGGATCTCAATGGGTTCGAAAATTCATCGGTAATGTGAAATTTTTTGCACAGAAGCTTTTAAATTCTTAAAAATGTTGATTCAATTCAGTAAATTTTACCTGGTGCAAATCCCTTAAATGCAAAAGCAAGGCGATCGTTCCAAACATCGCGTCGCGCATAAAGCCAGGCAAAAAATTTAGTCATTGATAAAAGCAGCCTTTGACGACATGAATTCTTTTTATTTCTGGTTTCGAATTTCGGTTCTTTCCGTTTCTTTTTTGTGTTACACACACTCCTTATATCAATCGTCACTAGATGGCGTTCAAGTGGCGTAATAATGTTCACCTTCTAAGATTCTCGCTGCTTAGCTTAGGCGGCAAAACTAGCACGATACAAATCAATAAATCTGTCAGTTCAAAATTCTATGGTGCGCGGTAGAAGGAGTAAAAGTGAAAATTTGATCAAAATGAGATAAATATGTATGTACATCATTCGATTACAAATTTCATAATGTCAGCTGAGTTACAAAACATCAAAAATATGCGCATCGGGAATGCATCACTGCCATTGTTATACGATGTAACGATGCTTTCATTTTGCAATGCATCATGATGCTTTAAAATTTTTGACTTTTTGGAAAGGTTTCTGCATTTCATTTCATCAATAAAAATGTCTACGAAATTCTGTCCATTTTTACTGAAAAGTTTTCAAGAAAATATCAAAACAACAAATAACTAAACTTAAAATAAACATAGTGGTGTTTTTTTTTTTGTTTGTCGCAATAAGAAAAAGAAATCCTCAAATCACAACACATCACAATAAACAATGATGCGTTGTTTGCACAGTGGTTGCTTTTATGATGCGTTCTGGAACGCGACACATTGCTATATATTGACGCTATGGAACGCTTGACTTTGCAGTACTGCGGAAGAACTGCGTTTTGGAATTCAGCCGTCATGTTTGGTAATAGCGATATCAGTCTATTGCACACATAAATGGTTAAAAAAGGTAGTGCAAAGTAGCCTTACCTTGTATGGGACATACTGTAGTAGTAGATACATTAAGTTTTTTCCCTGTCCTTTTTGACATATACTCCTTCTACCGCGCACCATAGAACTATGCGCTGGAAAAGCCAAAGTGATATTAAAATATGTTCACCGCTATGTACTCTAGTCATTGGTTTGTAAATGGCACTCACATTATTGTACAGCACTGATAACCATGTGTAGATACATTTCATTTAACATTAATTCGCTTAATTGCTCAATTTGTTGCATCATTGAATTTTTTAGTTGTCTGAATTAAAACATGAAATGCTTAAAAGTCATGTTATTCCCTCGGCCTACCCTCCCTAAATCAAGGAAGAAGACATACACACGTTAACGCAAACCGTTTTTGACTTCATGTCATGTTTAATTTTGCACTGCTGCCTTTTTATTTAAAAGTTAAACGGAGGTGAAACATGACATCTACAAAATGTCACTCACATTTCCAGTCCAGTTTGTTGGCAACAGGACAAAGGCCAAAAAAGCAAAATAAAAACAAATAGTTAAAATACATTAATTTCGCTACGCAACGGGGTCCTGGATATGTTTGTTGTATAAGTACATATGTATGTACATGTGTATATCTCTTTTAATTAAAGCAGTAGTTTGTGCTGTTGTTGAACGCAATGACTATACCGCGTTACATCGTTATTTGCCACCAATTTATTTATTCATAAAATATAAATTGACCTGTCGAGTTACTGTTGCTGGTGCTGCTGTCCTGTCGCATTGTTTCACCGATTCTCTCGAATGCCCGCCAGTTCGCCACGACTTGTAACCGTAGGTCATGTAGGACATCATCTATGTTTTATGATTGCAGCGAATGCAATGAAAATTGGCTTGGGAGGTGATTGCAGGGCTCCACTGTGTTTTTATTTTTTATTTTTTAGAACATTGTAAATAGGTACATATGATGAATCTTTTTTGAGATTATACCTATGACAAAATAGGAGAATGCTTTAGTCTAATACTTAATCAAGCAAAAGTACTACATATTATTTAACGAAGAATGCACTTAATCGTTGTCGAAATTATTTCATTTTGCTTCATATTCGCAATTCAAGTTTAAAGAGAAGATAAGGATGTCATTTAAAAATTAGATCTGTAGTCAACCAATACAGCTTCAGCATTCGTGTTATTTTTGAACGAAGATTTGACGAAACTTATAACGAGCTATATTATGGTTGAAGTATTAATAGTTCCCCGAATAATTTGCTTAAGTATTATTAAGTGAATTATAGTTCTGCATTTTCGTAAAAAAAAAAAACAACAACATAAAAACAGTACAATAGTAGTGCAGTGGGAACACTGTTTCGAATCAAAAGTCCACCGTTATGGCCATGGCAATATACCTAGACCTACTCGTACATATTAAGTCGTATGTATTCTTTTTGACTTTTTTTTCATTTCCTGTCGGTACAAGTGGTGGCCATTCAATATCACCATCATCATCATTATCATCCTTCGCGGTGGAAGCGTATCCTTCCGTAATTGTCTTTCTCACTGAGTTGGTTTTTTTTTTTTTTTTGTTTTTTGTATGCGCTTTTTGCTTTTTTATGTAAATCAACTTTTTCCGTTTTTTAATTTTAATAAACATTTTTGTTGCATTCGCTGTGCGGTGCTCGGATGTTGTATGTATCTTTATTATGACCGAATGACGAGGTTTGTAGATACGAATACGAGTATGTACTTCTGTTTGACAGTGGTGGTGTTGCTTCACTCTAGTTTGTGTATTGTATTCATTTCCTGTTCAATTAATTTGATTTAAACGAAATAAAGTGAAGAGATATGGCTGATGATTGTGGCTTTAGTTTCGTGCATATGAATGACGATTTAATTTTCTCAGTTTGTTTTTTATTTTGTACTGCAGGAGTTGAAAATTCTCGTATCGTATGACAGAATGCGCAAGTAGCCGAGAAATGCGGAAGGATGTGTATCTAATTAGCCATTATTGGAATGGGTGTATTCCCAGTGCCGCATACATGGGATTCCTGTTACTTCATTTTTAACATTTAATATACAACTTGCGAATATATGAGGATGTACATTTTTATATCACCACAAACTGTTGAGGATTGTGGTTTCCAGGAAGAGTGAAATCTGTTATATTTATTGTTGGGTAGGAGACATATCTATACATAAGTACATGCAGTGGGAAAAATGACATAACAAAATCTATCTGAAACAGTGACTGGCCTTGACAACGATTTGCGCTGTGAAAGGTTACTCGTTCAAATTAACCACAAAGAATAACTTATACAATTGCACTTTATCCATTAACTATCTCCCTAGTACCACTGTTTCAATACAGAACTCCAAATGGTTTTCTTGAATTGCGGGGATAAATCCTTGGTATCACAATAGACCTCTATTGGTCATAGTGTATTACCAGCAGCCACTGCTACCTTATTTAACCTACTGCTCATGTTCTTTTGATAGTAGTGCTTCATAGACTTTCTTTGAAGTGGATTTTAAACAAAGTTAAGATTTATTCAAAAATATTTATAGTAAAAACACTGTGCCCATATATTGTATTCATCATTTCAAAGTCAATACAAAAGATGACATACCATAAACAGTTTAGGAGGAAAAAAATAAATTATAATATTAATACAATTATGTACTGTTCAAAATAATAGTAGTGTGTGTTAAAAAGCCAGAAAACTAAGTCAATAACACCGAAATTAATACCAAAACTATCACAGGCAACTTTACCCTAGATTCATAAACTGGTGTCTCACAGACACCCTCAGATGATTTAACGCTCATAGCTCATGTTGCGAAAGAGATGCAATTACGTGTATTGCAGTACCTTCCAAGAACAAAATGAGCTTATTGTCGCGTAAGCTTCGTTGGTGAACACACCATATGAATATCCACGTACACAATAGTAGAAGCTATATTGACAAGGCGAGCATTTGTCAAAGAGGTGTCACAAAAATTGATTGAATCATGGTTGCGTCTTCGTCGTGAGGTACCAACTTCGAGGCGATGCCTAAAAAAAAAGGACTGTCAACCCTGAAAATGAACCCAAAAAACGTTGTGCTTTTTGCTGTCACGAAAAAAAAACCCATGTGCAGGTTTATCTGCACCTTCTGTAAACTTCACAGGTGTATGGAGCATCGCGGGAGTTTGTGCCAAGATTGCGCCGAGTAAAATTATATTTTTCTTTTTTTCATTAAAAATAAATGTTTTTTTAATTAACTATTGTGTTTTTTTTTTTTTGCAAAAATTCTTAAAGCTTTTAATTTAGGTGACTAAGAAGGAAAGGTGTATGACAGACGTATGTTTATGAATGATATAACAATAAATATAGTTTATGAATTAGGGTACAGTTGAGATCAATATTTTATCGAAGTTTCATTACTGTCTAAATCTGCCGTGCATGACATCCGCGTTGAAAAGAGTCCATTAGACCATGACACCGTTTTGGAGGAATTTTACTCCTCGCATCTTGAAGCACTTGTCAAAGCTCCTGATAATTGGATGGTTTTGCATCTGAAACCTCTTTTATATCATCAGCCAACATATTTCTTATGAGATTGAGGTCGGATGACCGTGATAACCATGACAAAACCTCAATCTCTTTTACCGGAAACTGCTCTTTAACTCTTTGACTAGCATATTTCAGGTCCTTATCCTGTCGACAGGCCAATTCTAACGGCATTTCGTGCTCTGCGGAATATAACATTACATTTCCTAATAGATCAACATGCACTTGATGATCCTTCACTTGCTTTATCATATGGATTGATCCCACATCGTAGTACGAAAAACCATCCCGTACTACTACGTTCGATCCACCATGTTTTACTGTCTTCATATTGTATTTAATGGGGAATTTGGTATTGGGCGATTACACAGTGGTCCCGCCGTAGGCCATAACTCAAAAAATCGGTAATAAAAGCTAGAGACATTATAAATGGTTTTGTGACAACAAATGTCCAAATTAAATAGAATGATAAAAATTAGAAGCAATTAGTTATGCAAGTTTGCCAAACGCGTGCGCTTCCGTGTAAAGTTTTAGTTGTTTTAAGTTATGGAGTTCAAAGAACAGGGCATGTACTTTCTTTTAATACAAACATTTTAATAATAACTTTACTATTAATATATACTTGACGGAAATTAAAAATTTATTTATAAGTACAGTAAATAAAATTGTTTTTGATTTACGATAAGACTTTTAACAACTTTGCCGGCCTCTGCCGACGATATGTTTGGAGTCACAAGAAAGCTGAGAATCTGTAGTTTATTGAAAATTATAAATTAGCTGCATCGAGCTGCACTTTAAGTCTTCAGACCATTTCGTAGACTACCTCTTCAATTAATCCTTTAATGCATACTGTTGCATATCTGCAACATACTCTTACATATATGTGACAGAATATAAACCGTTTTCTATTTGAACATACAGCCAGATGTCTGCTTGAGTAAAAAAAATTGATCTGCAAACTTTTTCGCCTGATTTGTCTAATAGCCTGGTGTTTAGTCTGATGAAGGACACGGCGTACAAGGTAACGCCCGTTTTTGAATGATTCTTGTGCTTCAGTTAACTTTATACCAGGAAAACTGTAAGTCCCAGGTAAAAACATTGTATGGTGAATTTGTAGGCGACATTATGGCGCACGATTATAGAACTAATAAAAAAAATTATAAGCACACTTTCCCGAGATAACTGCGATTTTCACAAAAATTGGTTAAAAAAAGATTAAAAAAATCAGTGTTTGAAGACCAATATCTCGAAAATGAAAGTACGCATGGTTATATTCTTTAACTGTGATAGGCTATAACCAATTATCTACTTTGGTTGCTCTAAGTTTAATACACTCAAATTTATAATGGAATAACAGTTGCCACCTACTTCTTTAAAGGAACTTTTTTAAGCACCCTGTAGCTCAGTGGGTGTTCAAGATAGATCCCCCCTTCCGTACGATTTGTTTCATATCATGAACCATTGAATCAGATCTCAAAATATTTGTATCCCAAACCCGACCAGTAAGTTTTAGATCCTTTTTGATTAATTTCGCCGAGTCAAAAGGGTCGGTTTTGTTATACCGCCATATACGCCTGCTATCAATTCTGTAGTTTTTCGCTTGCAACCCCGAGTTCCCGGCTTTTCTTCAAACATTTTATATTTTTTTTATATTTTGAAATTCGGCACGTTTTTCCCTACCGCCGCAGCATTAAAACGAGTTATCGTTTTCCAATTGTGCAATACTTTACGCAGCCCACTAAATTGTTAAAGTTAATTTCTATTGTTTTTATTTCTTTAAATAATAAATTTAAATGCTATTTTCTTAATGATTGTAATCTTTTTAAACACAATTTTACAATTCTGCATCAATTTACCAAAGGACTACTATCGCACTACTATTTTTTTGATCAGTTGATTTCGCATTCAAATCCAAACTTTGGGAAATATTATCTTACCTTCATTTGATAACAACTGTTTTATGGGTTGAATTTGATAGTTAAATACTTTTCCTAAAATTTGCATCAAAAAATTTATATATCGCATATAAAAAAATTTGATTTCTTGCTTTTTTGTTTCGAGTGGGGCACTACCATTATTTTGAACACAACTGTACGTAGTTTCAGCCGCCACCAATAAAGAAAAACTTAAACAAAGGTTTTAAAAACTATTTTAAGTGCCTCCATCTATCGGGAAGCAAAGGACGAGCTTCTGATAACAAGAATACATATTTTATCAGCTAGTTAAAAGGGATACGAAATACATTTGTGGCACAAGTTTCAAAACCATTCGCTTCAAACAAACTGATATTCTGAGGCTTTTTAATATACAAACAATGTGGTAATGGATTTTTGTCAAAGTAGCAAAGTGCCAAAGTTATGCCAATTTTTTGACATGCATGCATGTCTCCGCAATTAAATTTTAAAACAACACGAGGACAAGCTACTATATCCACTCTTATGTATGCGCGCACATACCTATCTGCGGAACTACTTTGATCAATTATAAACTTTTCTTCCTTCTACTCGTAGTAGCTCTACACAGTGGTAATATGGAATCCTGACACAATACAACATCACCACAAATCCCACATTTAGATTCTGTAACGACACCACTACCATCACAACCCAAGCGCCCATTTGCAGAAGGCGCTGTCTGTGCCAAAAAAAAAAACTTTGCAAAATGTGACTGCAAGTAATTACTTTCAGATTTCCTACCCGCTACCTCCTCTTGGTCCACAGAAAAAGGAAACAGAAAGTTTTATTTTCTTCCTAAGCACACACATACACGACCTTTGACTGCATATCAGGTTAAAACAGGAATACAAAAAATACCGTAGTAGAACCGCCCCCTTCCACACCCAGTGCCAAATCTAAACTAAGGTCAAAGTTGTGCGCGCTGCTGGTGTTGTGGTAGGTATAAGAACTAGGACAAATCGATTCTTTTATTTGCGAAAATTCAGCTTCACTTACATTTGCTGCTCCTGCCACCACTTTCATTCGTTCATTCATTTGTGGCTTCCAGCACCAGCTCCAGCAGAGTTCCGAAAAGCCAGGAGCAGCATAAAGATTGTATCTCAGTTTTGAGTTCTCCAGTCACCGGCACCCCCTTCCATGGTGAGTTTATTTGTTTTTTCCTTCTTTTTCTTCTCCTTTTTCTTTGTAGCCACAGTGTTAGAGGAGCGTAACGACTAACGACACGAAGAAAATATTTTGCGGTTGTTCGCCGACAGAGGGAAAGTGTGACAACAGGGTTCCTGTTGCAAAGGGAGGAAAAAGAAAACTTCAGTGGGAAAAAGGTTTTCACCACAATTGACATGTTTGCGATAGAATAGATGGGTCCATCCATTCGTTGTATTGTGGTAGTGTGGCTGATAGAAGGAAACATTTTCCATTGAGTACCTAACCTACACAATTTCAGGAGATGCGACGACGACAATCCAAGAGATTTGCTTCGTTTTCTTGTCACGCTATCTAATTAAGAACAAAGTTCAACAGAATGCATGTGCGCCAGTAGCAGACAACTTTGGTTTAAAAAGGAAAAACAAATATGTATGTAATTAAAAAAGATAAGACTTGGATTGGGTTAGAAACGTTAGATGATTGATTGACAGTTACTATCAGATTGTCTATACTTGAACTAAAAAGGGTATTACGACAAAAAAAAAACTGCAAAAAACAATGTTTTCTCTCATTTAAACATGACATCATTCTATTTCAGTTTCTTAAAGTCAAAGAAGTAATAGCTAAACTAGGTCTTTGCGAATCCAAAAATTTGTCAAGAAAGTTGTAATGATCTCCGTAACATGATTCCGTTATTCTATGAGTCTGAGGCATTACCATATACACTCAGTGCCGGTTTTAGCACTACCAGCGCCCTGGGCGAGATTTCTATGGCGCCCCCTATCTGTTATCCAAAGCCACGTGAAAAAGGGAAAGAATAAGACAAGGGAAACAATGAAATAATAACCATTTATGTATTTAAAAAAAATAAAAGAATTGAAATTTTCTGACCTATAACACCGAAGTCAATGTTTTCTTCAATTTAATTTTCGATTGACAATGTTGCCAATTATATCCATCTAGATTGATATAATTTCGATCGCAGATCGGCTTATGAGTTCATCACACAACATACAACCATTTATAACTGATATCGAGCTTACAGTTAATATTAATTGGAGATCATCCCAGAGTTTGAGAAGATCTGGTTTTTTGCATTTTTTTTTATGTTATATGTACAAAAAAAGTTATAAAAAAAGTTTAACGGTTCACTGAGTGAAATAAAGGTAGTGTCTAATAGACAGTTGGAAAATTTGTCTTCAAATGTATTTTCTGGAGAAGCTATAGGCTCGTCGCGGCCATTTTTACCAGCTTGGCGTTCAACACATTGAATTCTCGTTGTGGTTTTAAATATAAGTTCAATTGCAAGTTCTTCAGCCAATTCCTTCGCTGTTAAATTGACGCTTCTAAAGCCTGATTTTTCAGACTCTTCCAAGAAAGCGCAGTATTTTTTCAACATTTCTCCGCATTTATCGAGATGTCTATTGATGGACTGCTTTAATACTGCTTATTCTTGCTTTCCAACGTATTTCACTGCGTTTTTCATAGCAGTATCCTAAGCGAATGGATATAATTTTCCATCGATGAACAGAAGCTGGAAACAATGTGAACAACCTCTGAAGTATCCCAAACAAAGGGCAGACCCGAATTATTTTCAAGTTCACCGGTGTAATGAGCTGTGTTTCGCTTCTTAATAAGTCAAAAATAATACTAGTTTTTTTTAATACAATGCTAAAAATGGATAAATAATAAGTTTTTTCTATTGACGGGGATTCCCGGTAAAATGTACAGTGGAACTTGCTTTCTAGTGTTGTTACCTTAATGATTTTGTCGGCAGATTTAGGGAACTTAAGAGTAACTTGGCCGCTGACGCGAATGCAACAATGTCACAATGTGCAACTGGATCGGCGCCCCTTCATGTCTGGCGCCCTGGGCGGTCGCCCAACCGCTCCCTACCCTAACGCCGCTACTGTATACACTACAGTACAACTTGTGAATAGTGGAATATGCGAATAAAACATTTTTTGGACATTTTTGGATGCCAATTTCGATGTTCACACATCCACGCATTGAAGTTCACGCATTCACAAATTGAGAGTAAGCACATTCATTGGTGGAAAGATTCAAAGAAAATTAAGAAACTGTCATCGCCGTTGACAATCGGTTGGCATTTCAAAATTTAAATTAATTTGAACAGACACTGCCATCGAAAAAATGTCATCAGCTGTCGTCTCTCAACGTATGTATGTAGGTATGCAACGGATTCGATGGGACGGCTCTCTCCAGGAAATTTCAACGTCAACGTTGAACGCATTCTATGGGTCGGGACTTAATTGAAGTCCTCTTTATAAGATGATTAAGATTTAAGAGTACATACTACATATGTATGTATATACCTATGTTTATTTTAAATAAAACAAAAAATGTAGATATCATGAACAGGATGATAGTATAAAGGACATTTTACTGTCTTAAGTTGCCTTAAGCCGTTAACACTTGAGCCGCCCCAAGTATCTATGTATATCATATCAAGCATACATATATCACTAGGTTACCACGCAGAGGTTGAGGGTTTTATTCCCATCCAGAGGTTGGTTATTAAGTGATCCTGTTCGACAATGCAATGGATCGGATAGTACCCGAATAAACGACATTTGAGGGGAAAACTAAGTCGAAAGAGTAATACCATTGGTCCTATTTCTAGCTTCTAACAATCAAATCCGATGTTGGCGAAACCGAACTGCAAGTCCAGTTTTTCTTATTATCACTACGGTTTCCTTAAGGAAGATCAAATATCACAAACTTCACAAACTTAACGCATTGGAAGACGATAATGAAGTCAACGTAATTGCCATCGATTTAAGTAAGGTCTTTGATAAGATCTCTCACTTTATAGTTCTTTCTAAACTAGAAGCTCTTGGCTTTCAAGCGGGGCTTATTACGTAGACTAAACCATACCTTGAAGCTGATCAATGTGAAATAGTATTTAGATCCTCTGTATCTAACAGCCACGTTCGGAGTTCACCAGGTAGCCATCTGTGTGCATAGTGGCAATTAATGATGTTGAATGCAGCATTAATGATTTATATATTTCCATCTAAGCTGAGCTGGGTATCATTTATGATAAAGAACACAATTTTCTATCCCATATCCACCAAATGGTTAGCAAGGCCACGAAATATCTCTCCGTGACTTGTGTTGGAATTATTCTTGAATATGGTTACGAAGTATGGTCGCCCACCATGGTATCGATGCTTTCAGAATTGAAGCCATTCAACGCAGGGTCATCCATTTAACCTTCCCCCGTATTTAAAAAGAGAGTCGCTTAGTACTGATCACGATCAGTATACAGTCACTCGAAAAAGCTAGAAAAAGGTAAAGTTCACTGCCCGCGCTGCTCTAAAGAATTTCCCTAAACACGTTCTGAACCACTCCTCCGCCTTAATATTTATCGCACCAGTAATGGTTGTAACGAGCTAAATGTCACCATTTCCACCGATTGAGTTTCATACACCGCTAACTGGAATGGGTTGTTGGTTGAGGCCTTGGTCCACCCCGGACTGTAGTGCCGCCCAAGTAAGTAAGTACAGACACCGACAGCAAAGTTTCAAACCATTACTGCACCAAAGAAAATTTCTTCTTCTGCCGCTTACATGAACCCATTTGAAATAAGGGTACTCGGGGTCCTGTTTTATAGAAGAAAGTCATAGTCCTATGGAAATAATGTTTACACGTATTTTTACATTTAATCAGCACACGACAGATCAATTAGAGAAAATGTAAAAGTAAAACGTAAATTTGAAGGCAAATAGCTGCCTACTTGTAGGATGCTTAAAAACAAGATTAATTTGCTATTCTTGGTCGGAATCAGTTAACGACTACCGGAGGTCTCGTTGGCCTTTTCAATTCCCTTTCTAGTTGGCTAACAAAATTCAGCAAAAGCGAAAATAAAATTCTTTTTTTTTTTGTATGCGCCCATAAGTGAGGTGGAGGGAAGGCAGTAATCAACTTAGATATTTAAATATCTTACCAAACTTAAGGGCTATTACACAACATTTACTTTTCCTAGTGTCATAGAACTCTGACATAGTTTTGCATTATAAGGATACGAGTAGTAGAAAAAAACGCAGTGTAAGAGTTCTTCATAGCGAAATTGCACCCCCACCCGCTTTAGAAGCTGATAATCAAATTTTCTTTTTTTTACTGCGACAACATTTTCCTGGCGCAACGTTTCTATATCCATAGGAACTCTGCAAATATTATCTTCCTCTGTGTGTGTATGTCCTAACCAAAGAAAAGTTATAGTGACTTCATTGCACTAAGCAACGTGCACTGCAAACCTTTTCAAGTTTGTCAAGCTCATTACTAATTAGGATGAAAATTAAACATTATATAATATCCATACACACATACATATAAGTACATCAACTCAGACTATATGCAAAATTTTCATGTGACGATAAAATTGAGTTAACTGCAAGAGCGGTGTCAAGCTGTGGCAGCTGCGGGATTATTTTAAATTGCATTTGACGATGAAAATATGTCGCACAGAAAAAAGGATGCTAAAGGATTCTATTGGTGAGTAACACTAAATAGATTACACTCTATGAATGGGAGATTAATTCTCGTCGTCATCCATAGAATGTGGAACGTGTAGAAAAAAAAGTTACAAGACTGACGGTAGTGTAATTGAACCTTACTATGAAAAGCCCTTGATTTCTATTTACCTATTTATTTGATGCTCGGGCACCACCACTTTTTGATATCAAAAAAATAATCATAAAAAATAAGTACAGAATTGAAAACAAGAATTTCGGGTACCTACAAAAAATCCGAAACAATTTTAGAAGCATAAAATGATAATAAATTTATTTAGTGTTATCCGAAGAACGTAGCAGTTTAGGCTTGCTGATTGATAATGGCCAACCGAAAATGATTTTATATGATTTTTTCGGTCAAAAACGAAACCGAATTCCGTAAGGTTGAAACCAAAAATATACCAACAAAAAAAAATACTAGCCACGTGCGAATCAGACTCGCGATCAAAGGGCTCCGTAGTGTTATTTTTTTATGATATTAACGAAAATCAAAACATCATAATAAAGGATGAAAAAAACGTCTAACTAAATCGGAAAGAAATTGTGAAATACTGCATATTTTATAGGGATGTTTCTAAATAAATACATAGGTAACATAAAATGTACATAATTATGTACATGCATTACATTTTTTCGGAACAGATTTGTAGGAGGTTTGAGTCTCAGCAAAATCATGCGCTTTTTTTCTTATTTTTTTTTTTCTATTATTATTTGTTCTTTTTTTTGATATTACTAGTTCAACTTTTTCAAAAATCATCAAAAAATTACATCTCATCGGAAATCAAACGAAGGATTACCCTTGCCAACCGCTGTTTCTTTGGGCTAAGAAGGCAACTGAGTAGTAAAGTCCTTTCTCGATCGACTAAGGAGACTCTTTATAAGACTCTTATCATCCCAGTCTTGCTATATGCAGCTGAAGCATGTGCTTTATAGAAAGCGGATGAAGATATCCTTCGGGCCTATTTCACCAAATACAAATTACAACCACAATTTTGTACTTATACGATAAATAAAAACTACAAATTTGTACTTTTTGTTCTGTTTAGCATGGTACAAATATTTGGTGAAACGATATTAAGCAAATATTTTACAAATTTTGTTAAAAAACAATTGTGAACACAAATTTGTATGTTGGTGAAATAGGCCATTTGTCGCTTCGAGATAAAAATCCTTCCTAATATATTCGGTCTCGTTTGCGTCGACGGGTTCTGGAGGAGAACTTTACGAGCTGTACAGCGACATCAACCTGGTCAAAAAACTGTACAATGGGTGTTTAATATTGCTAGGACATGTAGAGCGTATGGAAATCAATGCTCCGGCTCGGAGAGTATTCGATTCTAACCCGGAGGATCAGCACAACAGAGGACGACCTCGCCTAAGGTGGCACGCACAAGTAGAAAAAGACCTTAGCCAACTTGAAGTGCGCAACTGGAGGCGGTTACCTAAGGACCGGGCTAACTGGGAGCGGTTGTTAATTGAGGCCTTGGTCCACCCCGGACTGTAGCACCACCTAAGTTAGTAAGTAAGTGCCACTTTAGAATATATATAATATTCCTTAAGGAATTATTGATCGATGGTTATAATTTCATTAAAATTTATTCAGAGGTTTACATGTTAATGGGTTCAGAAATTAAATTTTTGGACGTGAATTTCTCAAAAACCAAAAACTATGCAACTTATGAGATTCGCTATAGTTTTAGTTAAAAATCATACATATTCGCCGCTGTGATGAATTCCGACCGGTTTGAAACCGGTCGGAATTCATCACAGGGGTGATTATTTCTGTAGTGTAGGTACCATTTGCGGCTCTTACACTTAACCAATCTTAACAAATGAGGTGTCAAAAGAAAGAGATTTTCCTGGAGCACTGACGAATTGCCCTTTCACTTTATAAATTTTAACAAATTAAAAAATCTATCAAAACAAATATTCTACCCAAAATGAACTCCCAAGAGAATAAACACTTCTCGTATGATTTCCATGGGATTTTCATGAGTTGACGATAGAAATCATATGGGAAGATGTTGGATGGGATTTTCTTTTGCGAGAATTTTCGCACGGGCACACTAGTTAAGATTACATCTACAAAAAAGATATTCATATTTTTGATTTCAATAGTTTCGGGGGTGAGGCGTATTATAGTATTTTTTCACAATAATAACTCCCAAGTGGCAAAAACTCCCAAAGTTTCTATCAGAAAAGGTTAAGATAAATATTTTTGGAATCATTGCTTCGAGCCCTTTCGAATGATATCCCACATGATATATTCTTCAACATTTTTTTTTCGAGTTTACATTTTGCCCACATTTGTTTCACATTATTTTTGGGTGATAAGTTGTCTCAAGTATGTGAATCACCGTAATGTATAAGTGGGAAGAAAATTACCACTATCGTGACAGACATTTTAGAGTTAGAGCGAACTTAACAAATGGTACCGTATTACCATATGGGTACGGAACCCTATAAATTAGCAAAGCAGGCTCCACTTAAGTACACATGTATGTATGCATGTATAAACTACATACATATGTAGATTGGAAACTCGTGAAATATTCTACCATTTATAGTGTTCCACACTAGCCACGTCTTTGGTACCAGACTCTAGGCCTAGGGCTAAATATTTTTTTTTTCTTTTCCTATCGGAAGATGGCAATGTCACACCTGATAGGACTCAAAGATTGGGACAGGTAGATCCTATTTTTAAGTGCAATTTCAACACCAAAACTTCGCTACATGACCACATAGCCCGGTAGAACCAATGCGGGTTTAGACCCTAAGCACTCGGTTCATCAGAGGTTTCAGGGAGGATTTAAATTATATTTTAGAATTAATTTTTGACAGTGAATTAAGGATTGAGCAAATCTTTATGCAGCCTTACTGTTGCTTTAGATGCAAATACTTCATTCCTTCCACCCGTCCTTTCAGTTTAATTAAGGGGTTACATGGGCTTCAATGATTTTTTTTTTTTATTATATTATTAAATTCTACTACATCTCTAGTATGTTGTCCTAAATTCGCACTCAAATCAGTTTTATTGTCACTTAAAACTCAAACGCGTTTTTTTCGAAACTGTATTTTCAAAGTCGGTTGTCAAGATTTCTCGAAAACTACTGAACCGATCTTGATGAAATTTTACAGACGTCTTCGAGATATTATTGACAAGGACTTGGATGAAGGATTTTTATTTTGTTTTAATGCAACTATTTTTAAAAAGAAATGTAGAGCAAATTTTACTGAAATTTTTAAATTTTTTGTAAAAATGTCTGCCAAAAAACCAATTTTCAATTTTTTGTTTTTTTCTTCGTCCAAGTTCTAGTTTAAGGTATTAACTAAAACACGGATTTTTGTTTTTGGACTCAGTTGATCCTGTCAGGAGTTCTGCTGTCAACGCGCAAGCACTTTTTTCCGAGGGGTCACCACAAATGACGTCACAGAGGCAGAGTTTTAAATATTTTTCTACAAAAAATTCAGAAATTCTTTGTCAAATGTGTATATTTAGGGCAGTATAAAGTATTGTTGAAAATGAGCGGTTTTCTACCCGAGGAAACCCATGTAACCCCTTAAAAAAAGTAATTAGAGTGTCACAAGCGCCTACATTTCTGCACGAATGGAAGAGACCTACAGTTTTTTACCGATTCCGAACGGTGAGTTGAGAAGCTCCTCATGACAAATGATACTCTTTGAATACTTGTCAGATATTCGAAAGAGGTGGCACCGTGGAAAAACTTTTGAGTGTTTACTGGGATTGAACCCGGGGGGCAGCATTGCGTAGTAGTCCAACGCACTTACGACTACACCACGGTGCTCAACGCTCACTCCCTAGCTTACACTGTTGAAAACAAGTCTCTAAACTATTAAGAAATTAGTTTTACAGACCGGAAATCTGTTTGGAAAAGAATAAAGCCCAAAGAATTCCACCTTGCAGACAGCCTTTCTAACAGTTATCACTTAAATATGAAAGTACGTGTTTCCCTTAACTCTGTTTCATGTACAGCCTGACGGAGAGTCACGTATCACGATTATGACAGTTTGGAAATGATAAACATAAATACTTGTAAACAAGGTACCCTGTACCCCAAAGGTATGTCGTTATTGACAGCTTGTTCTCATCGGAAATTACCATATTTAACAGCGGGTGTATATCCGAATTCTATGCCATTTTCGAAGGCTCTATGTCTAGACATTTGTGTTGGAATGGGGAAGTTAATCCATACAATCGACCTTGCAATCATGGCCGAATTGTTATCCTAAATCTTTTTTGATTGCTAGGATTTGACAAAAGTTCAAAAAAAAAAAAGTTCACGAAACAAACTTTTGGGTCATTCTGGTATCTGGGATAAGTTAATTCCAATGGCAAACGTTTAAAGGATATTTTCCTCCTTAAACGACACAAATTGATGAAATTTGGATATAATATCAGTTTAATGGAATTCCCTATTATTTTGTTCCTGGTTTTTTTTTTTTGTGTGTGTGTTGGTTTATGCGAGATACACACTTAACCTCACACTGTTTAACATGTTGCTAAGCACTTTAAATACTCGTTACACAGTCATTATCCACATCCTCGTAGTCGTAGTCGCGTGTAGCCACAGAGTATAAATATGAGTACAAGAGCAGAGCCTTCGTATGGAACCTGCCTTTGTAACTTTGTAACGCGCAGCGGATTATGTTCTCGCTGGCAAAATTTTATGGGGGGCATTCACGCGATATCAAGGCAGTCATTATGCACGGGGCTATTTGAAATCTCTATTCACACTCGCGCACACACACAAACGTGTGCTAGCTTCTGTGTACATGCAAAATATATATATATTCATATGTATGTATACTGTTGTAATTAATATTGAAGATGTTGGCGGGCGGTCGATGTGAGTGAAAGGGCAGGGGCGGTGTGGCAAAACTTTTGTATTTTTTTATTTTATTTTTTTTTTACGCCAACGAACGTAATTTTGGTTTAATTAAAACATTTTTATTTTAATTTGTTAAAGAACCGTATAAGTTTCAAGCTCTCTGTGAGATTTATGGATAAGGAGTATAGTGTTACAGTTTCAGGTTCTTTATGCTATACGATATGCAACACTCCAGCGTGTGTGTATTTGGAAAGAGTGTCGTGCAAGGAAAGGTGAAGTGTAACTGAGGTGTTTCGTGAAACGTGTAGATTTTCCCTTTTTTTTTTATATGTAAACATGTATGAATATGTTTATATAAGTACATACACATACATATGTATGTACCTACTTATTCTTTGTGTCCTTTAATTGCTATGAGAAATACGGATTTATATTTTTTTTTGTGAGATACATACATATGTATGTATATATATATTTGGAGATTACACAGGTGTCGTCAGTCGTGGTGTCAGCACACACTGAACGTTAATAAATACGCATGTTCATACGTACATTATGTACACGCTATGTCGTCTAAGAAGTGTAATCGTAGAATGAGCTTTAAAATTTTAAATCGAAAACTACGATAGCCCTTATCCCTACTTCAAAGTCAATCAACGTTGTTATTAAGTTAACTTGCAGAACCATTTTAACGAAACATTACAGGTCAATATATTGATTAACCCTTTGACTACCATTGGTTACAATTGTAACCACACTATTCAAATATTTTTTTTTTTATTTAAAGATTTAAAAGAGTTGTAGTATGCATGGAGTTCTCTTTATTCATCAATTCTCTTCTCTTATACCAAATTTGAACTTTCTAGAATTTTTAATTACAAAGTTAGCGGTTGATTTTGTTGTCAGTTTGGGAAAAATTCGTAACGAGTTTTTAAAGGATCCTTTGATGGTTTTTTGTTTTGTTTATTTCACCCATAAATCCAACCAGATAAGATATGTTTTCTAGCGTAAGTTCGAAGTTACGTTTTGTACATTGTATATTGCGTAAATACGAGTGCAAAAAACCAGCCTGTTGTCACTTGGCTACCTAGGTCCTGTAGGCTTAATTCAAGGACGAAAAATTCTAAAAAGAAATGAATTGTCTTCCTTTAAGTACAACCAGTAATATTAAATAACGAAATAACTCTTTTGTCTCATATAAATAATTCAGTAGTCAAAGGGTTAAGAAAAGGTTAACGTTCGGTTGTATAAAAGCGTAGCAAGAGTTAATTTCTTTCTAAAACCAAAAGCATTGGCATAGAACAGAACTTCCATTTTGTACTCCTATAATGTATTTGACTTTGCATTAGTATCTGGTTGAATTAGATTGTTATTCATTGCTGCAGCGCATCTTTCAAAAGTAAAATATAACTTGAAGTTCAGAAACAAACCCAAGTGCTAACATTAACAGGGAATGATAAATGAAAAAAAAAATTTATAAATTAACAATTCATCTAAAATAGAGCTTTATTTTAATTCACATAAAATAAACAAAAAGAATAGTTTTTTTCAAAGAAACGAGGACAAATTGTACAATTTGTACTGGCTGGGTACCTTAGCCCCAAAACCAAAATCTCCAAACTCAAATCCCCAAGCCAAAATACAGTGAATAAAGATACATACTTTGTTTAAAAAGAATTGTGCTTATCCCTTGAACGGATAACTCCCTTAGGCGTACAAAAACTCGGTGTGAAGCTACGGAGGATTTTTTGTTTTGTCCGTCTAATGAAATTTAATAGAATAATTTCTGACAGATATGCGTGTCCCTGTCCGGGCAAGGAAGTGTCTGGTTAAGAGAACGTAAAATGTGTGCAATCTGAAACATAAAAGCTTGGTTAGGAAAATGTGTCCGCCTAAAGAATCGATTTTTCTTTTAACAATGTGATCTCGGTTCTACTAAGATACAGCAGCTGATTGATCTTCGGAATCATTGACCCCTTTTACCAGCGTTGCCAGACGTCCTGATTCTTAGCCCAATATTAAATGTCCCGCTTTCAATACATTAGTTTAATCCTCTCTTTCATATATTTTCAAACTTCATTCAGCATTCATTCAATACATCAGCCTCAGAATATATATCGAAAAATTCGTAGGGACACTCTGCACACATAAACAAACATACGCATGCACTATTATATTCTAACACAATGCCACAATGGCAAATAACAAGCAACAGTTTCCAAAAAATGATTCCAATAATATGTTTAAACTAGTTTCCTTTATATTAAGTGTCCCAACTTCAAACTGCTTTCCCGAACGCGTTTTTTTTTTCAAATGAATTGTAAAATGGTCGGATCTGGATGCCAGAATTAAATGTTCCGTAAATTTAATGAAAGCCGAATTTTTCATCCAGTTCATTCTGGAGCTATCCTGTACAGATTTCTTCAACTACATATATTAAAGAAAAAAAGGAAACTTTCAAAGAAGCGAAGTCTTCAAAAAAATATAAATAAGTAATTATATCTTATTTGTATTCCTCTAAAACTTACAGACTGTTATTGTTATTAGTATATTATAATAACGTATTTTCATTAAACAAAGTTTTCTATGACTATCATCGTTTTAAACCTAATTTGAATCTCAAATAAAAGGATAAGTAATAAAAAAACTACAGACTTCTTTTTTTATGTCTCGCTTTCGATTTTTAATCAAAAGGTTTCAAAACCCCGCTTTGCCCGAAAAACATCTGGCAACGCTGCTTTTTACATAGCAATGTTTATCCATCTTCTTCTTCTTCTATGTATGTATATACACAGGGTGGTCCGGATTGGGTTACAGATATCTTGGTAACTCATTGGTTGGTAATTCATTGGTTCATGTTATGAAAAAAATCGTATTGCAGAGGGGTCTATCTTCAACACCCATTGAGCTACAGGGTATTTAATAAAGATTCCTTAGAGAAGTTGATACCGACAGTTATTCAATTATAATTTCTATTGTACTACACTTAGAGCAATGAAAGTAGGGTCGCTTCATAGGCAATTGATTAGTGTTTATAACAGTAAAAAAAACGATTACCATCCGTACTTTCGTTTTCGAGATATTGGTCTTGAAACACAAATTTTTTTTGATTTTGTTTAACCAATTTTCGTTAAAATCGCATTTATCTCGGGAAAGTGTGCTTATACATTTTTTTTTAATATTATTATTTTGATGCGCCATAAAAAATAAAAAATAAAAAAATGCGCCTTACAAAGTTTTTACCTGAGGCTTACAGTTTTGCAGCTATAAGTTTATTTTAATCACAAAAAGCATTCAAAAACGGATTATAATTCCAAAAAAAAAACATAAAGTCGTAAGACATTACAGTTCCTCGAAGTTCATTCCAATTGAAGACTTTTGTTGAGTACTAAACTCCTTTATGGAAAGCAACGTTATCATCGTTTTTCATATGTGCTCAACGCTGATTGAAGTCTATACATATACAGAAGCAGTCCAAAACGGCTGCCTTGAGGTACATACATAGGTTTAAATTTAATTGCTTAAGTAAGTATCTAGTAAACTCCAAGCGTATCTAACTTGTTAATTCGACAATTATGTTTATCACGATGAAGTGCTGTTGAAACGTCAGTATAATTTAAGCTGCTTTTTGTACCTACTATCGATACAGTATTTTGTGAAAGTTTGTCATGCTGTATCTACCACTCGAAAAACAATGCTGATATTCACCGAACAGGTGTTAAGATACCAGTTCGTTGTTAGTACTAATCGCAACTATTTATTTAACGCAACGTTAATTTCTGCTAGCCTTCCTATGGAAGTCTTCCGTGTATCTTGGATCATTAATTTCCAAACAAATTATGAGCAAAAAAAAAAATGTGCACTAAAATATAAAATCTATGCCCTGTTGTTCCTTATACATATTTCGTTCCGTTTCCTGTGTGAAAAAAAAAGAAAAAAACTTTATTGCACTCTCACATTCATTGGGCATTTAACTAAAGTAGTGAAAGTTATGTTCATCCACTTTAATGACATGCAAACACGATAAACCTTTAATAACCTTCAGGGTGTATAGCGAAAAAATAAAAAATAAAAAATCTTATTAGAAAGGGGAGAAAAAATACACAAGCTCATTGCAAAAACAACAAAAAAAACTTTAATTTGTTTTGGTGGAAATTCAAAAAAAAAAGCAGAATTTAATGTCCAATTAAACAACATGCCGCGCCAGTGCCCGACAAAAAAAAAACATAATAACCGCCGCACAGTGTTCTCAGCGAATTAAACCAGTAATGGCCGGCAATTTTCTCCCATCCTCCCCAGAGAAGCCTCGACACTTAAGGTTAATTGTGACAACGAAGAATAAAAATAAAAACAGCACAAAATCTATCTGGGTTAATAAATTCACATCAAGTGAGACCCAAAAAAAAAAAAAAAGAAATTCTTTACAAAGTAAAAGAGTGTCCTTGATGTCCTCTATCATTAAATCCGAAGAACAGAAGTCACGCAACACATCAAAATATCATCGCTTGATTGCTTTCGAATTGATGTCCTTTTCTCTCTGTTTTATTTGATTCCCCCTTCCCACCCCCAAAGGACTATAATTTTGATTCGACCCCAGCCCACTATGTGGAATGATGCTGAAAATTAACGGAGGTGCATTTTTCGACTCGATTGCTCTCATAACTCATAAGATTCCATAATCAAACCCACTTCAATGTTTTGTAATTACGATATTGCTTCTTACGCAAGGATTACGTGATATTGATACGTATTATGTACATACATACATGGGTTAGCTCGCACTGATTGGATTTATGATTTGTAGCTTGCTGTCGAAGAGGACGACGATAAGGACGAGTCTGGGGAGAAAAGAAGACGAGGAACATATTGTTACGGATAACTTGACCCGTCAAAACTGATTCAAATTGAAGTAAATCCCCCAAACACTCACAGTCGGACAGGCAGACAGCTGGGGTAAATGGATTGTCAAAATTATTTTGGATGTCAGGAGTCACAGAGTCTAATCAAATTCATACGTGGATGTGTGTGGCTGTGCGGGCATACATATTTTCATTTTGACGGAAGTTATACTCATACTATATCGAAATCAATTTTGATAATTCATGTAATTAATTATCATTCAATTTAATGTGACACACTTGTTAGTCAGCTCAATGATTGATTGATGAGCTGAAGAATGCAGTTACCAAAGGGGTGGGTTCGGGCGGGTGGTAGATGCTCCTACTCTGCCACCTAAATTCGACGTGATGAGTTTGCGAAGTAGCTCCTACTCTCAAGTGGTGTTTTTCAGTTGAGTTTTTGAGTCTTGATGACGACGATGAGATGGCACACTCAAAAAAGTAAAGTTTTGTCATTTTCTTGTCGTCATTCACGTTGTCGTTACGTCGGTCGTTTTTCTTTGTAAGGTGTGTTCCCTGTGAAGGCCCTGCTAGTCGCAGCTAATATCGCAGAGAGGTTGTTAATTTTAATTTTAACCCTAAAGTGCCATTATGAAATGCCTTAAGGAGTTACAATTTTCAAGGGTTTCATCCATTAGAAAGTGGCTTAGTGAATAAATTCAAGTGCTTAATGACGAATTTACTTGCGTGGAAGATGAGAGGCGGGTGGAGGAGGAGAACAGTGGGCAAAGCCAAATATTTTCTCTATAGCAACAAGAACCAGCACTCGTTTTAATATTTAAGTACATTACTTGGGCACTGTTTTTAAGTGGGTTATTTACATAAAGTTTTATGGCCACGTAGGTCTTCTTCATCTGGTACTACAGAGTACTCCTACTTTGGTCTATGCGTTGGTTTAGCCAACAGAAGCCCATTACAAGTTTACTAAAAGCGAATTTCGGGGGTTTTGAAAAACTTAAATGGGCGCTTAATAAGTTTGCTAACTGTTTGTTAATCACATGTTTCCTTGGAAGCGGTCATTTAAATGGGGGTTTTTTAGTAGGTACACCATATGGTGCGGGGAGCTATGAGAGAGCTATTAACAAGTGATGACTAATTTGAAGGTTCTTTTAGTGGTTTTTGAACAAAATACTTAATTATCTGAAAACAAAAAATGCGTAGCTAGATTTAAATGTAGTTTAATAGTGGTTACTGGTAAGTCAAACTCACTGTCTCCATCTTAAAACCCTGAGCAAGAAAACTGTAGGAAACAGTTTGAGTCAATAGCTGGTAAAATGATTGAATGGTTTCTGGTTCCAAATTAGATCTAGGTGAACAGACGTGTTACGTGTAGGAGTAGGAGTAGGCTTGTTGCTTTTTCAGGCTTTATACAAGGTGGCCAAAAGTGCAAAGTTTTGTTTTGATATTTGTGAAGTAAGCAGATGCAGAATACACGTCGACGGAACGCTATACACCCCAAGATCGCGGAATACTCGTGATTTTTTTTTTACGAAATAATTCGTCAGTGATCGCAACGGGAATTTCAGCGCAGACCGTCCTACGCCAACTGGTCAAATACTAAGGCGTTTAGCCGATCGCCTCAAAGAGACTAGAACGACGAGAATATCGCTGCTGTGGCTGAAGATGTCGTGGTTTAGACGTAAGCGTCGACCAGACGACGTGCCACACAGTTGGCCGAGTTTTTATTACCACAAATTGTGCAACTGCATAAGCATTTTGAAGGAAGCGTTTTCCGCCCAATGTTTCGTTTTCGCAATTTGCAGTGGCCAATTCGACCGCTCTAGACTTCTTTCTTTGAGGTTTTTGAAGTCACGGATCTATCAAAATAAGTCACAGACTCTGGAAGCTCTCAAAGAGAATATCTGACAAGAGTCCGAGAACCTATCGCCCGACGTTGTAAGTCGTTCGCATCGAAAATGACGTACAATTTAAATTAAATATTTTGTCCATTATGTTCACGCACGAAGCACGAGTATTTTAAGTACGAATTTCTAATGTTTGTATCGTTCGGAAATAGTTCACAATACTATTGTGTCAAAAGTCATAACAAAATGCAAGGTTCCTTATAATCAGACAAGTGACTAGTGTCCAAATCACAACATTGCGCCAGTGCTGCCGTGGAGTGACGTCTCAAGTTCAAACACTGGAATCAAACCAAACCTATCACTCAAAATATTGCGTTTGACTTTATAATATGAGCTCGTGGCGTTAATCACGAATTGTTGTAAGACATAATGCCGTATCAATTACGGAACAAGTTGGACTGTCTGTGTTGAACCAGTTGAACTTTCAAATGCGTTGTGACATTTCAAGGTTCTGTTTGTTTTGTTTATTTTGTTTTGTTTTTTTTTTTTTTGCTTTTGTTGACAAATTCAATTATAATGAAATTTGTCGAGAATTGTTTTGTTTTTCTATTCGATAATTTGGACATTTGATGAATTTGGAAATGAGACATGATAGTAAGCGAATCAACGCTAGCTTATAGTTGCGTAACGTTAGGTACGTACAACAACTTTAATGATAGGTCATTGATGTTCAATGGGCGTGGCATTTTATTTACATATGTACATATTTTCTAAACTAAAAGAATATTTTTAGTTCGTATTTTCAAAATTTTGATTTATAATATGCACAAAGCTTAAAATGTTTGACAAAATAAATTCAAATAATAATCGGGTAGTTTGACGTTTCTTAATTTCACTGACATTTATGTCAAAATTTGTTAAAAATCCATAAGGTTTCCGGTTTCTTTATTTTAACTTTTAAGTAGGGTAAAGGCACTTGTGGTCGGCCACTTTGACACTTTTCCTCATGTAATATAAATGCCGTTAGGAATTTTCTTAACGTGAAGATGCAGATACATACATGTCCTACACATCTATCCGCAAAATTGATATTATTACGCAAAAACTGCAGCTGGTAGATGCACATAAGTCCGTGCACATTTGCGAAAGTGTAAAAATGTGGTGATTGCTTGTTTTTTTTTTTTAGTTGTGGGTATTTAGAAAAGTGTTAATTTATATTATAATTTGTTTGGAAGATAACATTTTAATGAATTTGTATAGTTCTTAAAAGCATAAGGAATGTATTTAGTGGTGCAAAGATTGAAAGATATTAATATCAGTGTAAATAATGGGGTGGCCGACTACTAGCATCTCATTTTAATGCGAATTTCAGTCCACGGCCTGGTATCGGTATGGCCGACCACTAAAGAAATGCACTATACAGCTTAAATTTATCGTTTGACGTGCAATATTGAAAGTTTGTTAATGAATTGCTCTGATTTTACTGTTAAACACACAAATGTTTGAGAAATTTAAGTACTCGGCCAGGCACTAAAGTTGTCGGTGCACTGCCGGCCGACTATTGAAATTACCAAGCTAGTGTTCGGCCACTGAAGCCTATTTCGATTGGTATCAGCCTATTTGCATAATTTACTAATACACTGTTCAGAAGATAATTATTAAAGACAGTAAAAGGAAAACACCCAACAAAGATTGCAGGCCTGGTTTTCTTTATTTTTAAAACGAAATCCTGTACTTGATTCAAGGGAAGCTTAAGGAATTAGCGAAGCTATAAATACGATCTATGCAAACATTTTTGAAGTTCCTTAACTATGTATTTTTTGCTATTTTATTGTTAATCTTTGTTAATCTCTTAAGCTTTTCAATAACTTTTTTTGATGTGTAAACATCTAAGCCGGCGTTAGCAAAATTTCTAGTGGAGTAATTCCGCGATTTTGGGAAGAAATTCCGCGATTTCGGGGACGGAATACCGAACGGTTTCGAAATTTGTAACTCCAATTTCATAGCAGCGCGATGAAATATTGACATAGTGATTGCTTATGTTCCTGGTCAACTTTTATATATACACTTTTTATACCGGAAAATGGTGAAAATACTGCATATTGGGAGGGAAAATTATAGTTATACAGCCCTAACTCAATAATAGCTTATCGGATTGAAAAACAAAAAATTAGGTGAAATTAGTAAATTTATCGCTTATTCATTTGAGATATAAAACATCCTCCTGCGTTGTCCTGAAGCTGAGTAATGTTCAAAACCATTATTCAATGCATCGCCCACAGTTTTCTGTCAGTGGTGACCACTGCCAGCAGTCGGGCAGCAGTGGGTATCGTGCCAATAGTGTGTGTGTGATCATAATGCTTTGCATTTCAATGGTCTGCAATCATTATCACCCATTGACATATTATATATGGACTGCTAGTACCCAACTTCGCGTTGGTTCCAACATAAGCACTAGCCCTCTTGTTTCGTAGCGGAGAAATGTGGAAACTTAGACTGTGTTTGAATTCACGAAAGCCGTTGGTTTGTGATTTAAGTATTTTTTTAATAAATTGTGAGAAGTTGTACTGCATTATAAAGCAAAAACACAAAGTTTAATCAACACAAAACATGAATTCCAAATAAATTTAACATATTTATCTAGTTTATGGGTCAATAAAGAAAAGTAACGGCTTTTTCAGATTTTGTATTGAAATATTGGTAGTAGTATCTGTTGGTATCGACGCCGCAACAATTTAAAATTTAACGTATTTTCGCAGTAACTCGTATATACGGCAATAGATGGCCTCAGTGTCTACGTAAAATAAGTATGATGGCGGATAATTATTTCAGATTGCTGTCCCTACGAAACACGTGGCGCTAGTTATGTTGGAACCAAATTGTCCGCAGACGTTGTATGATAGTGACATTTCACTAGCAGTCCATATATAATATGTCAATGTTATCACCATTTGCGGCTCTCCCACTCAACCAATCTTAACAAATGAGGTGTCAAAAGAAAGAGGATTTTCTAGAGCAGTGATTTGAATTTTTAGTTTATAAATATTATTAACAATCCCACATGTAGTAAACCTACAACCTATTTACGAATAAAATGGCTACCTACTGGCCTCTATTGTCCTTGTTTCAAAAAATAAGAGCTACTTTTCGTAATAGAGATCCTGATAAATATTAAGATTAAGTGTAAATAGTAACTGTAAAGTGTTTATATTTATAAAATCAGAGTGCATTTCTTAATTGCTCCAAGACACTATGTTATTTAGCCACTTCATTTATGAATGTATTTACGTTGAAATAATGTTTTTCCGTAATAACTTCATTCATATACTTTTTTTCAAAATTTATTTATACTGATGAAGCCTTCAATCAGTGTTAGAATCATTGAAATCGGTGCAGAAATAAACTCTCAGGAGGAATCACAAGCTCTTGCGCTAGCGATTTATATATATAGAAGATAGATGAGGCGGTTTTTTTTGTTTTCTATTTTTCTTATTCATGATTAGATGACAGAACAGAGTACATATGTACCTACAAGCTGATATTATTTATGTAAGAACTTGGAAGAAAAGTTTTTATACATAACTACGGCAGTTGAGTGTGTAACGCGTCGGTTCTTCTACCTTTAGCGCAATACTACTGAGTTTAGGGGTCCTGGGTTCATTTCCTGGCGTCGACTGCTACGCATGGAGTGGATTCGATGAGTATATATGCGATTGGCTTGAGTTTTATTGAACATAGACTAGGTATAATCTACTTTCTTTCCAATGAAGTGGAGCTACAAACCTCATCCGCGTGATGTTCACACATAGCTCGGGACTGTTGGATACAGCCGCATCATTTTTTTTTTAGATTATAAGCAATTATTTGACTTATTTCTAAATAAGCAAAAAGAAAAAAAAGTATAGGTGGTATGATTTGATACAACAAAACGGATTCCAACAACTTAATGTTTTTTTGTTTATTCTATGCTATTAAAACTAATAAAATATAATTTATTAAATGTTTTGCATTCAAATAAACCCTTAAATGATCATTGAATATGTCCTTTTCATTGATTTATTGGACCTGGCCGACCACTAGAACTTTTATGGCCGACCACTAAAATTTGGCGGCCGACCACTAGCGCAATATGACTTCTGTCATCAATTTGGTCATTTCTAGAGAACAGTGAGGGTGTGATTAAAAATTCTCTTTTTATCGATTAATATTTGTTTCGACATTCAATGAAATTCTTTTCAAACGTTTTTCATCAAATACTTTAGTAACTGGAGAAGCGCAAAGCGAAAAAAAAAAGTTAGGTGGCCGACCACTAGTGCCTTTACCTATTAGAAGAAACGACAATTCCCAATTTCTCAAAGGCTAATCTTAAATATTAAATTCTTTTAAACGATCAAATATTGATTGTTTATGTTTAAAAAAAAAAAAGAATTAGCCACGTGTTCGGGTTTTCCTTCGTCTTCATTTAGTCAAAACCAACACAAATTAAAAATCACAAACGCATACATTTTTAACCACAAATTTTAATGATTCGGAATGGAAACTTCCACAGCCGAGGGCTTTTCCACATCATATTTGCAAAAAGAAATATAAAGTGTGAGCATAAAATAAATTAACCGCATAAATATCAGCGAAATATCTTTGCGGAGCTAGCAAAACCGAAATGGACCATAAAGAATGGTTCCTCATTTTTATTTAATTTGTTTGTGTGTATATGCTGCGGATTAATTTTGTTTGTTTCTTCTCTTTTTTGTTGTTGTACTTTTGGCAATTCAATTTTTATCTCATGATTCTTAAGCTCTGCAGGAGCGTAAAAGCAGCAATCAGTATTCCACCCAACCAACCACCCGTCAAAGTTCCACTCAATTTCATTTTGTTTTGGGTTTACATGTACATATAAACACTGAGGATGCCCAATTAAAAGGATTATAATGTAAATTATGTGGAAAACTCATAAACCGTGTGTCCTTTGATTGTTGGTTTTTTTTTTGTCCAAGTTTTTTGGTTTGGTCGTCTTACCCTTTTCATTCACTGACTGTCCAGTCCACGTCGCGTCGATTGGTATACAAAATTGATTACGAAGGTTTCTGTCATAAGGGGTGAAATTAATATTTAAATGGAAAGGGAAGAGATAATTATTCCGAAATTAATTTTCTCGGTACTGTATTGTGTTATGAGTTCGGTATAAGCGTAGCGTATATTCGATCAATATGGGAAATCACATGAAAGCCATTACATTACGCTCTTCGATTTCGGTTGTAATTTATGTTTTCTTTTTTTTAAGGTAATTCTAGATGAAGCTGGTTGATTGCAAAAGATCGACTGATGGATAAAAAAACTCAAAAATGGAATTCCACGCAATGGTAGCCTGGAAGTGTGATTGATTTTTGATTGTTTTCTTTTTTTTTTTTTACTGTA
Source organism: Brachyopa scutellaris (assembly GCA_949775065.1). Classification (NCBI taxonomy): domain Eukaryota; kingdom Metazoa; phylum Arthropoda; class Insecta; order Diptera; family Syrphidae; genus Brachyopa; species Brachyopa scutellaris. The sequence continues at coordinate 32,927,283 of OX459112.1, read as the reverse complement.
ATTTGCTGGAAAATAATGAATAAACGAATGTTAATGAATAAATTGAGCAGGGAAGAAAATTGATTGATTTAATGGGAAAATGCAAAAACAAAAAATACAATTAAAATAAATGAGACAGATAGTTAAACATTTATCGTTACAGCATAATTATGTACTTTCAAGTACACAGAGAGATATGAAAGTGAACGATTGGTTTGTATGCTTCAATTGAACAATCATTTTGCAATGCAGTCTTATATAGTTATTCTCATGTAAATGTACAAAAAATGTTTAAGTCATTTCTTAAGCCCCCGACCCATAGAATTCGTCGATCCGTTGCTCCTTCATTTTCAAGTGACGGCTTTGATAGAATACACACATTCTTATGGGAGATGGCCCATAACCAACGGATACATGAACTTCGACGGATGAAGTAGGTCGATTTTCTACTTTTTGCGTCCGTCGATACTTTGTCAGTACATACATTCACGCATTCAAATTCATGTATTGAAGTTTACGCATTCACAAATTGAGATTATGCATTTTCATTTGTGGAAGCATAGAGAGAATGAAGAGAATCGTTGACATTTCTACGTAGATATGTGACGGACTCTATGGGACTGCTCTATCCGCCAATACTGCAACTTCAACTCCAAAGTACAATGGAACTAAGTCAACGGATTCTATGGGTCGGAGCCTTTAGCCGTTTCACAGATCGAAATTGCGAATGACTTGGAATGAATGCAAATGAATAAAATAGTAGCCCATAGAAGTCATCATTCCCAGTGGGAAAAGTTGTTACTGCTTTCATATAACAAGATCTTACAAAAGTAACGCCTAGTAAGCGAAGGTGTAGCATATTCATATTTTTTAAATGTCCGTTATAGAATGTGGTTCTAATGGAAAGAGAAATTCGATAGGTGGCGCTGAAATGAAGTTATTAACAAATTCTATTTTTATTGACCAAATGGACTCATATTCACAACATAACTCATCGCGCAACATACAGGAAAGGGCAGGACAACGTCTGCCACCGGGCCAACCAGTTAATAATAAATATTAATAACAATAATTTAATAAAGTGAGTAAGGATGTAGTAACTAATGTTTTCAATAAATACCTTCGACTGCTGAATTAACTGATTCCCTGTAAGTGCTTACGCACCAGAATGTAGTAATTACAATTATAATGTTTATATAATTATCATTCACCGCGACAATAAGTGATTCCCTGTAAGACAGTAAGACAGTTAGTGCTTGTCGCCCTGGGACATCCCCGTGTAAATGTAATCGGTTCTGTAATATTGGTCGCTTCCAATCAGCACTTACAGAATCGAGTTGGTAAGCATTAATTCCCTACTGGGTCGTATCTTGCCCCACATACATACATACGTACGTACAGATCACACGTGAGTCTTGAAAAAACTGTCCGGCACAGCGTCTACAAATTATTCACCTGTATTATGAAAATCAGCGTTCTACGAAGTATGTGCTTCGGGCGCTTAGAGCAACTACCGAACGAACAATTCGCTATACTTACTTACTTACTTAGTTGGCGCTACAGTCCGGGGTGGACCAAGGCCTCAACCAACAACTTCTTCCAGTTAGCCCGGTCCTTAGCTAACTGCCTCCAGTTGCGCCCTTCAAGTTGGTGAAAAAATTTAAATTTATGGAAAAATTTAAAACCGTAATTTTCATTACACTTTCCGAAAAAAGTCTAGCGGCAGTAGCTGAGAGTGTAACTCTGGATGGCGCCCATTATCGCGTCATAATAACGGAATATTTTACGCCTCAAATTAAAGCCCGTGATCTCAACGACATGGCTTTATTGCGAGAACAATTCAGTGAACTGTTAATTTTACACTTCGGACTAGAACATGTTACTATATTACACCTCTAGACTTTTTCCTTTGGGGCTAAAGTGTAAAAGGATTAGCTGGCTACGACGGAGGAATTGAAAGCCAACATTGCTCGCGTCATTCGCTCGAACGCGGCATCGAAAATTGGAACTTCCGAATGGACCATGTTACCCGCAGTTTCAAACTTAATAAATGTTACAGACAATCGGTCAACAGTCATGGCCACTGAAACAGGTCAGTTCCATTTAATGATACATTAACATACAATTTATAAGTTAAAAGCAATGACAAATATTAACCCGAATACCTACATTTAAATGACAGACATGTAGCGTAGGTGTCGGTGTCTACACCAATTTGACTGAAATAATTATGGGCAGTGAGGTCAATTATTATGCTCATTCAAATTAAAGTGACATCTAACGTGACATATCACTTAAGATCTTCAGCTCAAGTGCATCGAATAAATTATTATTAAAAAAAAAACAAGAAAACAAACTGTGTAGTCTAACATTTGCCCTTATATATAGCACCGTCCATCGCGTCGTCATAGTCGGTCGTCTACAGACATGTACGGCCATTCGTACTCTTCTTGATGACACTGCAAACAGACAAATGCAATTATCTACGACAAAGATGGAGTGACTTGACCGCCAAGATGTCAATAACACCAGACCCTGACTGAGGTCAAGTTCAATCTACAAACACTTGTACAATTGTAGATTTAACAGTAGAAAAAAGGTAAGGAACAACAACAATATGTGTACAAATAAAACACTTTGTAAAATCGTTACAAAGAAATCTAATCGTGGCGGAGGAGGGTGTGATGGTGAGCCAAATCAAATCTGCCTGTCGAGTACTCGCGACAAAATTGAATGTCAATTTTAAATTGAATTGAAAGTCAACACGGTTCGAGATGTTTTTTCTTTTTTTTTATCTGTCTGTCCTTTGTGTCTTTTGGGCGTTCGTCTGTCGTCGGCGTTTCGTAGAATAAATATCAGCGGGTGAGTGGTATTTTTCAACGTTTCTCTGTAGAGAGATGTTAACTAAATAAAAATGTTCTCTCGAAAACGCTTCGTGATAAGGAGAAAGAAAGAAAGGAAAATAAGACAAACAAAAAAAAAACGGGAGAACAAATCGATTATGCAGATAAAATGACAGATTTTCGGATCTGGAAAGGTTGGGGGCAGAGGGCAGATATGCGGCCTTATCTTTTGGGATAATATTTTAACGCACCCACGGGCAAGATGTTTGAGAACTCATCTGTAGGATGATGCTGTCTTTCTTTTTGTCTTTTTATTTTCTTCTGTTCTTTTTCCTTTTCTTTTTTTTTTTTGTTTTTGTTTTTCTGGCTCTCATTAATCATAGTCACCACGGGTTCCGGAATTTTACTTTGGTATGCGGGAAAACGGGAAAGACAGCGTCACGGACAAAAGCGTATGACCTCTGACAATGAATCATAAATTTATTTATCAGAAAGTATATGTAAGAGTCTACTGTCGAATCTTTTCTTGTTGTTTAATTGGGATGGATGATTTATTGTCGGGTTAGTAGGTAAGGTATACTCTAACATCTAACCTTTGCGTGTACACTGTCTGATCAGGCGGTGAAGTTGGAAATTCATAGCAAATATTTACTTTGTCCTTAGGTGGGTTTTTTCCAACAATTCTTGTACGCCCATGATATTTCGACAAACCGACAAGTTTTATTACATTCCAAGTCTTCCTTTTTAAAGCTCCCAACAGAAATTCTGCTAGCTTTAGGAATTGTATCTCACAAATGATTGTCCTCAAATTCGCCAGTAGAAATTGAAACCTAATAACTTGAACAAGCCCTCCGGAGCATTCAAATTATTCTATTTATTTCAGTACACAGTGAAACCTTGGTAAATTGGCCACCTACGGTGCAAACATTTTTGGCCAACTTATAAGAGTGTGTATTTTCTTTTTTTTTTTTTTAAATAAAAATAAAAAATTGATATACCTACTGGAGACGATGAAACAAGACTGAACATTTCGTTAATTTACCGCTATGTCTAGACGTTTCAGTGGTTTTTTGGAAGTGGAATTTTCCTGGTACAGTAAAATATTGGCCAACTTATAAGGTTGGCTACCAGACAAAAATGCTTTGATAAAATTTTTTGTTTTTAGATAGTAGGTATTTGAAATTTTTGACAAGCTTGTATAGTGGACGGAAAATATTGCTGGCTTACTTGAAAGTGTGGTTGAAAGCTCAAGCACATCCACTCGTCATCGTGCACAGGAATTAAACCCCTCGTGAATCACATTTCGTTAAATTTTTACAAAAGACTTTAATTTGCACGCTTACGAAATTCAGTTCAACTCAGGAATTAAAGCCTACAGCCTACAATTGGATGCATGAGCAAACACGAAGACGATTTTTCAAAGAAAGACATTTTCAGTGACGAAACCTATTTTCATCTCAGCGGATACGTTAATAAACAAATTGACGCATTTGGGCCGATGAAAACCGAAGAGAGATTGTTGAAAAACCTATGAATCCTCAGAGAGTCACTGTTTCGTGTGGTCTTAGGGCTGGAGGAATTTTTGGGGCGGCTTGAAAATTTTGCCAGTAATGATGTTGCTTTGAACCGCCATCGTACCATGACAACTTACATTTTATGGGCAAAATTAAATGATTTGGATGTGGATGATTTGTGGTTCCAACAAAACGTTTACACATGCAAGAATTACTTTACTGCCCAAGAAGTTCCCGGCATGCATTCTCTTGCGAAATAGCGATATATGTAAATGTTTTTTCAGACTCCTTCTTAGCAGGGTCCGGCGTCCCTCAACGGAGTCACTTAGGTCCCCTTTTTTTCATTCTTGCTATCAATGATGTTCCATTAATCATAAAATATAGCAACATTCTTATATTTACCGACGATACAAAGATTATTTGAAGGTATTTATTTATTTATTTATTTATTCAATATTCTTAATTTAATTTAACAAACATTTTAATTAATTAATTGCTTAGTCTACCATAACTATATTGCGATTAAGAATATGTAGTGACATTGGTATTTATATAAAAACTAAATAGTGATTATGTCACTTCATAAAAGAATAACTTTGAAGAAAGTGGGGTGAACAGTGTTTAATTCATTTTGCAAGAAGAACATTTAATTCATTTATACATAAATTTACAATAAAAAAGAGATAGCATTAATGAAAAGAATATACATATGCATATAAAACTAATATTTAGATAACATAGGGCAGCAAAACCTTAATTTCCTCGTGATCAAAATCGAGAAGCCATATTTTTACGCGCTTTAGGAATAGGGGCAACGATCGTATGCCTCGGATATTCATAGGAAGTGTGTTAAATAATTTGCACGAAACGACGGTGTAAGAGTTTCTGAGTAGAGTGGTACGGAAAGGAGGAATAACGACGACATTAAATGAGTTGCTTCGCAAATTGCGAGTGTTAGAAATAGGGCTCTGTAAATAGCCACCTCTCATAAAAAAAATTTTTGAAACTTTAAAATAATATAAGTGTTTTAGTGGCAAAATCCCCAGAGTTCTGAACAAAACCATAGAAGAAGCTAAACGATTTACCCCACATACTTTTCTAATAGCGCACTTTTGCAATACAATCACAGGCTTGAGCTTTGTATTGTAAGCACCACCCCAGCAACTTAGTCCGTATTGTAGCCTTGATTGAAATATAGCATAATAAACTGTTTTTAAAGTTTTTTTGTCACAGAATTGTTTAAGGCGGTAAAAGCTTCGTACTGAATATCGTAAATATTGTTTCAAAAGCGAAATATGTTTGGACCAGGTCATATTTTGGTCAAAAGTAATACCTAAGTATTTAAACTGATTAACCATTTCAATTTTAAAACAGCGTGGGTCACAAGATACTTGTTTATTCAACAATGACATTGTGGCTGCCTCAGAGCAATCACAATTTAAGACTTTAGCCCTTGTGCAATTGATTGCATGGAAGAGAATTTCAAAGCTTAAGGACTCCTGCTTATTAAGACTGAAGTGCATCAATTTGGTCTTGTTGCTGACAACCAGTTTGTGTTCTAAAAACCACAATCTCAGGAGGTGGACATCGTGATTTATATCCGCGCTTAAATCAAGAGGACTATCTGAGCGGTATGCAATGCCAAGATCATCTGCGAACGCTGTAACTTTTCCTATAAACGGTTGGCTAAATAAGGAGTTGATGTAAATTAGGAACAGTATGGGACCAAGAACCGAACCCTGAGGCACACCTAGGCTCATTGCTTTAGATCTACTAACAAAGGTACCTACTATAACTTTTTGAGTTCTATCCTTTAAGTAGGACTCAAACCAGGTGTGCATAAAACCACGAAACCCTGCATAGTGTAATTTAGTAAGTAGAACGCTATGGTTGACCATGTCAAAGGCTTTGGTAATGTCTACAAAAAGTCCGGCGCAAAATTGTTTATCATCCAGAGCTTTATAAATAAAGGAGCAAAACTCCAAAAGAGCATCTTCTGTTCCAAGGCCTTCCCTAAAACCAAATTGCGCAGGACTAAGGAAATTTACCTTTTTCAGGTAGCTCATCACTCTATTCTTAATAGCTTTTTCGAAAACTTTTGAAATTGATGGCAATAAAGAAATTGGCCTATAATTGTTTTTGTCACTTCTAATACCTTTTTTGTAAAGAGGGATGACATTAGCACATTTTAATTTATCTGGGAAAGTCCCGGTCAAGATGCTTAGGTTGAAGATATAAGCTAAAATGTCTACAACATTAAGTGCTATATTTTTGAGGGTCAGATTGGAGATACCATCATTACCGCAAGAACCCGAGTTATTTAGAGAACAAATAATTTTATAAAGCTCTAAGCCTGTTATTTCTTCATAAAAGAAGCTATTATTTATATTATTATCATTGACCAAACAAGACGCGCACCCATTGCAATAATTAGGAGACTCACTGGGAAAAGACATAAATCCAACCGAAGAAAAGAAATCATTAAATATGTTTGATACTGCTGTAGGATCGTCAATGGCAACACCATCATTACATAGAACTATAGCTTTAGTGGTATTGGGAGAGTTGCTGTCAATGATACTATTTATAGCCTTCCATTCCTTTCTAGAGTTACCAAGTGCATTTCGCATTTTAGAGTAGAAGTACCTATCCCGAGCTATCCTTATATTCTTGTTAACTTCCTTACTCAACATTCGGAAACGACTTTTCAGCGCTGTATTAAGAGGATGTTTGAAGCATTTTTTTCTTAATTTATTTTTCAGTTTAATTTTTTTTAGCACAGAGTGGGTAATCCATGGCTTTAACCTTACTTCAGATTTTTTACGTACAATGGTATATGTGAAATTTCTTATATAATTCTGAAGAATTGTTAAAAACTGGTCATAAGCATTCGAAGCATTAGCATCCACATAAATTTCCTCCCAGGTTTCAGAACGTAGTTCGATATTAAGTAGGTCGAAGTTAACTTTCGTTATCTTTGGCGACAAAATATACTTAGCAGGTTTCCTCTTTTTTAACGTACTAAAGAGAATACCTGTCATGCAGTGATCAGTAATACGGAGATCAAAATCAATACCAGCACATTCATTTATGGTTATTTTTGTAAAACGACCAAATACATGGTCAAGACAAGTACTTGAAGTTGGTCTAGTAATGTCGTTTATGAAAGATGATAGACCATGCTCAGACATGGTAGCAAGATAAAGATCAGATAGAGTATTGGAAGTTAAAATGTCTATATTAAAATCACCTAAGAGAATCAGATTAGCAATTTTTTCGTTTCTTAAGAACACTGAAAATTCATTCAAAAACACTTGAATATCATAAAGGTGTAACCTATATACACAAACAAATTTAAAGACATCATCACATATATTGCAAGACAACTCAATTACGTCCGCGCTCAGAAAATTGAGACAATTTACCTTAAAGTTACCAAAATCCAGATAATCCCGAACAAAAACTCCCACTCCACCTGCAGCATAACTTTCATTAGTGTTAAGATACAAATTATAGCCCGGAATATGATAATCATCTTTTTCGCAGTTAAAAACCCATATTTCACTAACAAATATCAGATCTGGTAAGAACACAAGCGCTTCTAGATTACACACTAACAAATTAAAATTTTGCCGCAAACTACGAATGTTCTGATGAACAACAAAAAAAGAGTTGTGCTCATTCGAATTACAATAAAATAGTTCATCATTTATGTTAACTATAGTATAAGGTGTTGGGTTGTTGCTTAAAAGATTATTATTAATATCTAAAACAGACATACTAAAATATAGCTAAATAAGGTGAAAGACAGCTAGTCTTCCAGCGATGAAAAATCAAGAAACGATCTAATAGCAACAACCCTACCCTTCTCAGATTTTCTCATTAGAATCCGCGAATTTTTAAACCACAAATATTTATAATTTTTTTCTGCTTTGAATTTTTTTGCTTCCATAAATAAAGCTCTAGTATAAGATGTGAAGCAATCATTTATAAAAACATTTTCTTTTGTGCCCGCGACAAATAATGATGAATTTAGTTTCTTCATTGCAGTCTTTTTCGCTTTCAATACTTTTTCTTTCGCCTCTAAGCAAGAGAATTGTACACAAATCTTATCACTATGCTCGTTGTTGTTGTTTTTCTTCCATACGCGTTTGACGTAGCACTTCTGAATATCAGTAGGTGACAATGAGACATCCAACGCCTTGCTGAAAATCGTTTGAACACATTCTTCTGCACTGTTATTGCTGACTCCAGGCACACCAGTAATCTCGATGAAATTCTCAACACTCTTTTGCTCTCTCCAATTCAGTCTGCTCTCCAGCAATGCAACTTTCGATTTAAGCTTCACATTCTCTTCCTTCAGCTGACTGATTGCACTGAGAACGTCACAGTTGATTTTCTTTATACATATAATCTCTTCATAAAGCATTTGCATTGTAACTGTGCCGTCGTCGGACTGTAGTGGTAGATCATATGCTGCTGCTTGCTGTCCAGCTGTCGATTCAGTGGTGCTCTGTAACTTAGCGGCTGTTTGCTGATTTCGCTGCTTTGGCTTTTGCTTGGCTATTGGTGCAGCAGCCACTGCCGTTGCTGCTGAAGATGATGGTACACTTTGTTGCAGTAGTGATTTACGACGAAGAGCGGTGCATTTGTCGCAGCGATATGGAACATTTTGAGTGATCATGTACTCTATATCCGATGGATTTAGTTTTGCACACGAGCAATGGAAATAAATATTGCAGTCGACGCAAGTGATTTTCATCTCGCATCCGCGATCAACCTTTTTATTGCAAATTGAACACGGCATTTTAATTAAATTTGTGTGCAAAGAACTAAACGTAAATAATCAAAAAGTTTACACCCCACGAAACTTAGAGTAAACACGTCCGCTCTCTCCAAGAGAAAAATACTTGCTATTAGCAAAGCAATTACAACCATAGATGACTGTAGACTTCTGCAATCAGACATTGATAGCATCAGTACCTGGTGCTGTAAAAATGGATTAGTCCTCAACCCACTCAAGTGTCAGTCCATGACATTCTTTAGGAAATGGGTAGCGACTATATTCAACTACTTGATATCGAATCACTCTCTCAGTCGGGTTTATAGTTTTAAGGACCTGTGTGTTTATTTTAGCCCTGAACTTGATTTTAAACAGCATATAAACCACATTGTGAATAAATCAAATTCAATGTTAGGTTTCGATAAAAGATGGTGTAAAGAATTTAAAAATCCTTATGTCACATCTTTAAAACCTTTGCAAATACAACATTTGGCTCAAAAAAGGGTCCATAATGATATAATTTTTATGCATCAACTGATCTCAAGTCTGATTGATGCACCGGACTTATTATCCTGTTAAGGATTAAACTTTCGTGGGGGATCGCATTACCTGCGTAGTATAGAGTTACTGCATGTTCCTCATTATAGAACAAACTACGGGATGCATGAGCCTATAAACCGCATGAGTAAAATCTATAATTTGAATGTAAACTTTCTTGACTTTAATATTAATAAGATTACACTAAAAAATGTATTGCGTAATGTAGTTCCTTCCACATAAATACTATTATAATAATGTATAGGTGTTCTAATTATTTGTTTATTTACTGGTTGTGGTAGTGTTGTAATGTAGCGTGTAGCCTAACCACTAACATCAGCACTAAATGATGAGCGTTGATGCATAGTTTGCCCTGGCAAATCTCTGCTTGTGGTTATTGCTTGTATTAAGCACACAATGACACAGATTTGATAGTTTATAAAAAAAAAAAAAATCGATCACCCTCAGACTTCTTTCTTTGTGGTTGCGTTTTGCGTGTCTAAAAAAGTAAGGTCTATGCCAATAAGTCAGCCAAAATTCAAGTCTTAAAACAACATCTTGATGAAATAGAAGAGCAATTATGCCAGGATGTTATCCAAGATTTGGCCAAATGGATTGACATATGCCGCCGAAGCCGTGGTGAAAATTTGGCCGATATAATCTTTGACATAGAATTCTCATCGATCAATAAGCAATATTCAATAAAAAAATCAATCAATCAATTAATCCTTTTTCAATATATGTAAACGAGCTCCCTTATATTATATATTGTACAACACATGTATGCAGATGATGTGCAATTATTTATACAATGTCCTACTAGTTTGGTAGAATCAGCGGCATTCAAATGAACCAGGATCTCCAAAATATCCTGAACTCGGCGACTAATAACCTTTGCCTAAACCCAAACAAATCAAAAGCCATCGTTATCTATCGCAACAACATAGATCTGACCTCTTTTCCTCAGGAGCAGTTAGGGGACTCGAACATCGAATATGTTGAGTCTGTCCGAAATCTGGGTATTACCTTTAATAGAAGATTATCGTGGGATGTTCATATTTCTTCAAAAATTGGTAAAGTTTATGGCTTGCTCCGTCTTCTTTGGGCTTCGCGTCCCTATACACCGACAAAAACAAAAATGATCCTGGCAAAAACCTTACTATTGCCGATTCTACTAAACTGCTGCGAATTATTCGGTAAACTTGACTACATATCTAAAAGGAAACTAATTGTAGTCTACAACAACATTGCATGATACATACATATATAACCTGGGTAGATACGACCATTGTTCGTCCTACGCCATACCAATTTTCGGGTGTTTTTTCGAAAATAAACTGAAATACTTTTCTTTGACGTGCATTCACGATATTATTCAAACACAGCAACCAGACTACCTTTACAACAAGCTAAGGTTCCCATCTTCACAGCGAACATTTGTATTAATCCAGCCAAGGTACTCCTGCTTAGCATCAGAGCGCCAGTTCCTGGTTCAAGCCACTCCTTTGTGGAACTCCCTTCCGATGGAACTGAGAGGGACGAGAAACACAAAGCACTTCAAAAAACGTCTTCTTACACATTTGGCCATTCATCATAATTAATTTTCTTTTATAAATTTAACTTTAATTTCCTTTTTAAATTTAAGTTTATTCTATTAACTAAATTTTTGCGCTGATAATTACCTGTTTCTTTTTGAATTGTAAGTTACTTAACCTACAAATACATTACTTCTTAAATAAATAAATTAATAAATAAATAAATAAATAATCCTGTATATTCGTTCTATACTTCTGATTAAGACTTCGTAAGAAAATATTAACACATAAACATCAATTGACTCTGGTATAAGGCTCAATAGGGTTTGACGCGCGCCGAGGCAAAGTCTACAGCTTCTTTTCCTGTTCACTTAATAGACATTTTAAGAATCCTTTAATCAAAGAATGATTGTCTAAAAAATTAAGTTTGTACAACACTTCGACGGGGAAAGCAGATCTTTTCATTTTATGATTAATATTCCCAACGTTAGCTTGAGCAAAATAGGTACTCGTACTTTTCTCGTTACATAAATCTTTCATCACTTGTTCTCTCTTTTAAGAAGCAATTTCCTTGTTGAACTTTGTACTTAACCTTTTCAGGATTCAGTGAAAACAAAGGAAACTTCCTAGAAAACTCTTTTCTTAAGAAAAAGAAAAGAAAAAATCTTAACTCTTATTCTTAGATTACCCACCACCCCTACATGCACCATACGTATGCAATTAGTAGTTTTCTCTCCGCAGGCCGCAGGGCACAAAAAACAGAAAAACACAACAAATCATGTTGCTTTCTCACTTTTGACTGTTGCTGGCTACTGGTGTACGAGTTTGAGTACTCGCATATGTAAACAAAACCTCAACCTTAAATTGTTGCATATAGTAAGTAAAACCAAAGAAAGGTTTGCCGTAAAATGTTCGTTAACACTTCCGTCGCCTTTCATATTTCTCTCTGCCGCTTGTTCAAGTTTCAGTGTACTCCTATGCAGCAACTGCAACCACCGAACTACTTCTCAAAACTACTTTGTAACCCAAAAAAAAAAAAAAAACACTTTGAAGCAAAAGTATGTATAACATAGTACAAAAAAACAAATTTCAAAAACAATGCAACTTTTGCTTTGTGTAAACAAAACACCAACACCGCTTACTTTGCCAAGGGGTTAGCTTTGCAGCAACCTAACAGAACGGATGTTTGCCTTTTTGCTTTTCTTTATTTTAGTTTTTTTTTTTTTATCCTTTTATGAAAGTCCATGTCCCTCTGGACATGAAAAACCAGTCCAGAGTTAGTGTGAAAGTCAAGGTAGAATTGTGTCGATTCAAGGAGAGCTGTCGCACTGAAGGGAGGGCTGGAGGGATGAAATTAAAACAAATAGTACAAGCTGGAGTATAAATCCTCATTTCTGCAATTATCATTGTGGCACGGTGCGGTGCGGTGCCAAAATCGAAAGAAGGGAAGATTACATCCCCTCCATTTGTGCGTTAGCTTCTTTTCGAGATTCTCTGTATGTATGTTTTGTGTACAAGTATGTTCTACATGCACACGGATTTGTGGGGATAAATAAATTTACTAAGCAACGAAATAATTTTAGGGAACTTTATTACTCTGACGGGGAGTTAAATTGTCATCACACTATTTAGCCATAATCATAAAGTTGGTTGCTTCTTTGTCGGGTGATGGTGGTGGTGCTGGTAGATGGTATAGTTTTGGCAGCAGGGCTGTGTGTTGTGTAATGTCGCCCTGGGATGTGCGAAATTATATTTATTTGTAGAATAATATATTGCTGAAGTTCATTTGGCGGCGGGGCGTCATGCTTAAATTAAGGCGAATATCTGTGTTGGTATGAATGAAAAATAACTAAGCAATTCCATCAAGGATTTGGTCTAAAAGTGGAAGAAGGCTAAGCACATTTAAGGCGTCTCTGTTGGAAGTGCACATTTAATATGTCATTATTGAGTCTGATCTTTAGTGAAGGTTTCTTTTTTAATTTTATTACAGACTATTTTTAGCTGTTTCACTTGAAAATAAGGAGTTAAAGTCGTGTCTCATTGGTAAGTAGACATCCATTAATTATCAGTCTTTGTGATATGGTGGATTTTGGCATGATTAAGTCCACCAGCTCGTACAATTTATTTGATCAATTACGCCATGAACCGGTTTTTGGGATAAATTCACCTCCGTCTTTGGCCAAAACCACCAGTGCCCGATGAAAACAACGCCAACAGCGGGATTGGAAGCAATTTTTACACTTCTGCCTCTGGATCTCTATATGCAGGAGACCTCTGGACTGGATCTCTATATACAGGTGACCGCAGCAAAAAGCACTCTCAGGTTAAGCCAGTCAAAGCACTGGAAGTCAAATGCATATGGATACACCAAGATACTCGGCAATTGCCCTAACGTTGACATCAACTCAGACTACACTATCCCATACTTTGATTTTGATAATCTTTTCTCGTGGGCCTTTCCCAGCAGAGAACTGTGGGAGAGAAACGAGATGTCGTAGGACGCTAAGTCCATCTACACGGATGGATCGAAGGTGGACTTATGTAGGTATAGGAGCGGGTTGCTTCTCGGAGGAAGAAGCAGCTCTATACGACTCCCAGATCACAGAAGCGTTTTCCAAACTGAGGTTCTAGCAGTGAGAAATACCGTCTAATTGATGTCAATGATGACAATATCACAATACGATATCAATATTTACATTGACAGCCAGGCGGCCATAAAAGCAATAGCTGCTACGCAAATGATATCGAAGCTTGTAAAGTGTTGCCGTGAAGAGCTGATGGTTCTCGGCACGCAGCACAATGTAAAACTCTGCTGGGTCCATGCTCACAACGGAATACCACCAGGCAACGAAGCCACAGATGAACTGGGCAAAAAGGGTTCAGCCCTATATAGAGAACAAGCAGGCGGGACGTTTAAACCTCCACTCTATAACCTTCAGGACAAAATTGAACAAAGATCAATAATTGAAGCAAATAACAGGTGGAGATTACTAACCACCTATAAAGTATCAAGAAGATTGTGGCCAGATAACGAAAAAACAAGAATGAGGAAACTTCTACAAGGAGACAGGAAGTCGTTGTCAATGCTAATAGGAGTGCTAACTGGGCACAATACTCGAAGATACCGCATGAAGAAATTCCGACTGAATGATGATGATATTTGCAGTGGATGCGGTGAAGAAGAGGCACATGAGGACACTGTCCATTTCTTCTGTCAGTGCCCTAACCACTGTCAATTTAGAATTAGAACCCTGGCAAATTCTTCTTTGATCACATCGACGAGCTATCAGATGGATCGCCATCTGACCTGCTTGAATTTGCTAGAGCGTCGGCTTGGTTGAAACCTCCACATGGCTCTAAGTGTGATAAGAGTGTTTACCGATTTAACGTTGGGCAAACCGACAATTACGTCATCTATCGTGCACATTTGACAAGTATTGTCTCGAGCTATTCCCATGGCCAGGTGTTTTTTTTTTTTTGTCTCTACAGTGCTCCGTCAATAATCAGGTAACTGAGCGTATCTGTACTCTAGAAAATTGTAGGAGCCGTTTAGTTCTTTTAATGATAGGAGTTGATATAGGGTGTCCCATTAGGACTGCCTATTTTCATATTTGAAAAAAATCAGTGTTTATTTGAAAGTCCTGATATTTTTATTTTAATAAAGAGTCTAAACATGGGGGTTATGTATGGAACACAATATCTGACAAATGATCTCATCGTAACTGATGGCACTCGTTGATCCCTTTGACCAAAGTTTCGATGATATTTTCGGACAGTGCTGACTCATTTTCATCAATTGCGCGTCGAATCTCGTCTTTCAGTTCACGAATCCATTCTGCAAACGTTCTGCGCTGCGCATGGTCCACCAGAGTCAAATGATTCTTGTAAGCATGCAAATGCAAATCTAAAGTTAAATTTCGCTGTAAACTGCTTCGTGAAAGTCTTAATTGCTCAGAACGATGACGAATCGAGGTGGAAGGAACACTCACACTAACTGCAATGTTTTCAATAGACCAAGCTTTATGAATACGGACGGATCTCTTCTGGATTTGAACTGATTCAATCGTCTGGAATTTCTCGATTGATCGGACCACTTTACGACGAGAATGTGCATTATGTTGACCGAAAAATCCATGATCTTTTCGAACCGTCTAGTCTCCGCAACAATCGCACCATTTCGGTAGTAGATTTTCACAATTTCTATGCGTCGTGCATCCGTGGAATTCTCCATGACTAAACCTTAATGTTCACACATGATAACAACGCTGTACGACCGACAAGAAAAGGGACACCCTACAGAAAGTCAAATCCAAGTTAAAAAAATCTAAATATTGGACTTGATCATACTATTCTAGCATCAACAAGAACAAGAATTATATTCAATGACGACTGGGATTTACAAATCAACAAACACGCTAGAGTGTCAAATAAACAAAACCGATTGTTTTTTCTGCTAAATTCTTTTTATAAAACATTTCATCAGTCCCGTTTACTAAAGAATTCGACTTTCCACTTTCGTTCTTATATTCATACACAGAACAAAACTAACATATGTATGCACAATTAGACATAGAATACGGCTCCAAATCCGCCACAAAACGCAGTGGTCATTGGTCACGACCAAAAGCAAGCGCAGGTAAAAAAGTCTAACCAAACCTAACGAAATCCAGCATAAATTACATATGTGTACATATGTTTGCATATAACTTTTGGTAGACCATAACCAAATCCACTGCTTTGGTTACTAATCCTGATTTTCGAAATTGATCCACCTGATCTGTTTTTTTAGGATAACAACCGTACCTATGTACTCGAGTGTTTACCACCGCAAAACACAAATACCGAGCACCAATGTTACATTTTATAGCGCATTTGATTACAATTAGAACTCGCAGATGCATCTATAAAGTGCATGTGCAATTGTTTAATTTTAAATTGCAGGATTTTAATTAAATGTCCCAGTGGGGGGCGGAATGTTACAACGCAAGTAAATGGACGCCATTTAACTAACCATCGTGACTGTATTTCATTTCACAGAGATAAACTAAAAATTGATTGATGAGAACTTAATTGCCACATGCAGTCAAGGCAAATATCGATTTTATTTTTAGTTTTATTTTACACTTATTATGTATTGTGTGGTTGTGTGGATATAAAGCGTTCAGATGGGTGGTTTGTTAGATTTAATAAAAAAAATGTTTAAAAAGCTACTTAAATAAGATTGTACGAATAATAAAACGAGCGATTTAAATTTAATGAGAACTAGATCTTAGGTTAGGTTGAGAGGGGTTAAGAGGCTAAGCTATTGCAAAACACTAGGCACCAGCGTGGGCCTATCGCGATCCCCAAGAATCCATCCAAGGATGGCATCTAAACTGCCACAATTTCCTCAAAGCATTTTAGAACCCTGCAAAATTTAAGAACGAGTCTATGCTTGACTCAGCCTACCTCCTCCAGATTGCAAAAGAAGTAGGACCCTAAAATGTTCCTGCGACTACGTGCTATGCCCTGACATTCGCACAAAACATGTGTAATAACCTCTGCTACATCCAGAATAGATCATTACAATATCTGCAAATATCCGTGCCTAAGAGTCCAAACCTCTTGGCGTGTTTGCCCAGAAGGCAATCCCCGGATAATATTCCTATAACTATACTCATTTGTGACCTGCTAAGTCTAAGGATTTCACTGGTCCTTTTACGGTCCAGCGCAGACCTTGTCAACTCAGCAGCAAACTCGTTGCCAGAACTAGATCTTAGAATGGTATTTAATTTTTGGAATTTGGTAGTAATTGCTTTTTTTAAGATTCGAAAATGTTTTACGAGTTTTAAAATTGGGAACACCAAATTACTACATATAAAAGAAACTACAAGAGTAGTGAACGAAACATGTCGGTTTCTGAACGTATCCATAGAAACAACAACCTACCAAGAGATGGCGTGGAAAAGAGTAATGTCTACGTTAGGTAAGCAGAGTCGTTTTCAGCCGTTGCAATCTCACCCCGAGACCAAATCCATTTTGATCATATTAGTTATTATGAATTCGCAGCAGCCCTTAAAACGATGTTAAATATGCTTCCGTTGGACATTTATGGTAGAGTCATAGCAGCGAAAATGACATTGCGACGTAAAGAAACCTCACAGTGGGAACCTTCTTACTTAGAGGCTTACGGCACGCCAGATTACTCTCAATCTAAATACATTAATTACTGACTAAATAACTCCGCTCCTGGATTTCAATAAAAAGTATATAACTAATATTCCCAGCTGAGAGGAATGGGTAGGGAATATCTGTCTAAATGACTAATCCGTATTGGAGATCTACACGGATGGATCCAAGACAGGTGATGGTATAGGAGCGTGTATCTTTTCGGGCAAGCTCATCCTGAACTTGTCCAATAGCCAAGCAGCTATAAAATAAAAGCACTCGAATCACCAATTATTATAATACCAAAATGAAAGATGGCGTAATCTTGACACGTATAGCTGCGCCAGACAGACTTGGCCACAGCTTAACCGACGTAAAACTTACAATACTTACTTACTTACTTACTTAGCTGGCGCTACAGCTCGAGGTGAACCGGGGCCTGCTTTTCGCAACCATTTGTGTGTGCGTGTTATATTTTTGCACGAATGGAAGGGAGCTACAGTTTTTTGCCGACTCCGAACGACGAGTTGAGAAGCTCAATCGTGACAAATGATACTTTTTGATGCTTGTCAGACATTCGAAAGAGGTGGCACCGTGAAAAGACTCTTTTGGGTGTTAGACGCGGCCAGGAGTTGAACCCGGGCAGCATTGCGTAGTAGTCCAACGCACTAACCACCACGGCCACGGCAACCACTAACAGTAAAACTTACAGCCTGCTTAAAACTAGCAGAGCACATATCGGGCTATTAGTTGGCGTATTGACAGGTCCTTGCGCAATATGCCAGCATGCTAGGAATCCTCGCCAATGACTTCTGTCATATATAGTTGCATGGGTGAAGAGGAGGAGGAATCCCCCTATCACGTACTATGCAGCTGCCCAGCTCTCTCGTCCTTAAGAAAAAAGATTCTGGGAGAATACTTCTTCAAGATAATATTTCCTCAACGGATATCAATTCATCCAACTCTCAATATGGTTCCAAGAGTATTGGTAAGCCTCGGCTCATGTTGCAACACAATGGACCTACTTTGGTCTAAGTGAATCCTACCAAATATGGGGATAGCCACCAAACCTAACCTAGCCTATTATGAATCTTTTGAGAACTGCAAGCGAGATACTTCAGGCAATCCAAAAACCGTACGTCCATGCAAGAAATGCGCTGTTCTTGGAGAGTAGGGCAGTTGCATAGAATGTGTGCTACAGATCATATGCCATTTCATACCCGTCCATGCAGCCGTCAATGAGGAAACCGTATCTTCTGCTCTGCATTCCCATGATGCGTGTCGGGTTATAACACCAACAAGCAAATGGATTTGGCTTCTTCCCAGTGAAAGAAGGGTTGTTGATTTTTTTTTTTTCTAAACTGCGGGCCCCAGGGTGTGGGCTATGACACAGTCGCTTCCATTACGCCATCGTTCCATAGTTAGATTAGTGGTGATGTGGGCTATTAAGTTCTTACCTGCGTTGAAGGTCGGTAAGATCTGTCTATCGGCTGGTATTATATCCATTTCAGAGCTATTCGTCTACTGTTTCATTCCTTTCTCCTCGTACATGTCTGGGTATGGTGACTTATTGCTCTGCGTAACGCGAGGTAGTCTATAATGCGCTTTGAAGTGGCGAGGTAGTGTCTACCGTTTATGAGGTAAAATAAGAGTTACATGTTTTGAAATTATCAACCTAAAACCCGCCAATAAATTGCTAGTCTGCATTCTACTTTATACTTCAGAAATTTTTTTGGAAAATCGTGAGTTAACAAAATTGCGAAAAAACTGATTAGCTTCTAACTATCTAGCATCTCTGATCGCTGGAGCCAATGTATGTAATTACTTTTAATACAATACGAATGAAGTGATGTTAAATGTTAACCACTTAGCCACTCAAATTAACGGCGCACTACCATCGCCCAACAATGGAAAAGTCTTCAGCACAAAAAGCTCAATTCGACAATTCATAAACACCCCCGCTATTAGAGCAATTTAAAAGGTAAACATAGAAGGAAGCAGCTATAGCTGCCTCTTCCCGAACAGAACAATGCTTCTCTACATTGTGATGTTCTTTTTGTCTGGCAACGCAAAAAAAAAAGAAGTAAAGTTCACATCACCCATTGCGGAGAATGACAACTTGTCATCGATTTGACGCGCGCCAAAAGCGGGCCACGACGAGTACACTTCAAATCAGACTCATGTCTATAGAATTTCAAAATTGCCAGCAAAACTGACTATTGTAATGCAGGAGCATGAAAATCTCGCATCCACATTGGCAGACAGTGACAATGACAACGCCAGCAACGACGAATATGTAACCCTTGAATATGTAAATTCACGAGGCGCCATCATCAGATGGTGGGTGGCTGTTTCCTATTTCCTTAGAGTATGTGCGTGTTCCTGTTACAATTTTTTCCCTTTTTGAACTAAATTACGTTTGCATTGTCAGCAGTACTGGTTTCACGCTCGCATACGTAACAAGCACGTATCGTAGTCGTTAGAATGTTAAAAAAAATTCTGTCGCGTTTGCAAATGACCTTCAAAGAGTAGTGGCCCTCTTTTTTTTTTCCTTCAAATGACAGTTTGTCATTATGTCAAATGATGAGAAAAACAAAAGCAAAATCAATTCAACAACACACACTCGTATTAACGTGCTTCATTTAAGTGCTTAATGAGGTTCATTACATTAATAGCTAGCAGCACGGTGCTATTATCGTGTGCATTTGGATGAGACAATGA
Organism: Brachyopa scutellaris; assembly: GCA_949775065.1. Classification (NCBI taxonomy): domain Eukaryota; kingdom Metazoa; phylum Arthropoda; class Insecta; order Diptera; family Syrphidae; genus Brachyopa; species Brachyopa scutellaris. The sequence continues at coordinate 32,907,224 of OX459112.1, read as the reverse complement.
AGCCATTTGTGTTGTCGTGCGAGTATAAAATGGAGAACGCAATATTATTGGGGGGAGCTACGAGCTTCTCCTATCAGCTATTTGACCTACGACTCACTCAAAGTGCGAAGCGTATAGGGAATATTGAGAACTCTGATTGTGAACAAAATGAATTATGGACAATCGCTGTGTTTATTTTTTTTTTTTTTACCAGAAAGGGCGGCTGGAGATAAGCTCCGCTGGGTTCAATTCAAATTGGTAGTGCAGTGATTACATGCTGCAGAGTTAAACTGAAGTGTATGTGCCTTGCATGTTGATCGGGTGTTTAAGTACACACAATAATGAAGTTCAAATAAGAGTCATTTACAAGTGAACGGCGCGGCGCATTAACATTTGACATTGCCCGCACAATGATACTCGTATAATGTGGTAACGAGTTTTTACTTTCTGTGTCGAATTGTTTGTTATTTGTGGGACAAATTAACAAATATGATATAATAAGAAAATAAGTTATCTTGAATCAATTTACAAGCATTAGAATGTGATTTCAGACAAATTTTGAGCGAACACAAATCTTCATTCTATAGATTCTGTAGTGAAATGTCTTGGAGAAATGAGCCACAGATACATAAGTATACAGAGAATTTTTCCCACAACCATTGAAAAGCATATTTCCGAAGACTAACTTTCAAACTCAAAGCCAGGCATATTTTCATGAACTCAGTTAATGGATTTTACTGCGTTACGTTACGTTACGTTAACTTACTCTACGTTACGTTATATTCCGTTATGTTACCATGTGACTGGAATCAACGAAGAATATAAAACCACAATATTTATCATCCGATGTGTACAACTCTTAACCCGAATTCTCCTGAACGTTAATTTTTCGAATTTTTTAAAAAAAATTTAGGAGCACTTTTAGTAGAGGAAATATAGATAAACTGTGGTCATTAGATTTTTAATAAAGGTCCTAGTATCCTCAAAATGTCCTGTTGCCATATGGCAACGCCAGGAGCAATAGGGTACAGGTCTGTATCCATATATAAAATCGGGATTTTCATACATTTTCTGAAAGCTATGAGCCACTGACTAAAACAGAGAGAATTTATGTTATCTTTTTGACATTTTATTGATTTCATGGACAATTGGTGATAGAAGTTTGGTACGAATATGTAATTATAAATCTACAGTAGGTATGATAAGGCTGGAAATATTTCAAGCAAAGACTTTTATCACACTTTGAGCAAGGAGTTCGGACAAATTACTCCACATGGATCTGTAATTGCTTTGTCCAGTGTATCCACTGACAAGCAAAGTACAATTAAGATCGCGAAGCTCTGGAACGAAATATTAGCTTAGCTGCAGTATGGAGGGAAAAGGACATTACCATCAACAGTTAACAGTAATCTTTTTTTTTTTCTTGGTTAGTGGCATATATGTACTGTACATACATATGTACATACTTCCGAACAATCGCAAATGTGCTTAAGCTAGTTACTTTCTATAATTTTTTTGAGTTGCTCGTGTGGTTTCAAATTATGGCAGTACTCGTAATTGGGTTGTGAGTAAATCGGTATCATTGCGCAAGATTTATCTTCTGACCAAGTGAACGTAGTATTCTTATTAGATGCAGGCAAAAGACAGCTGAAGGTAGATTGCTCAGCACGACGCAACTGGAATGAAGGTGGCTCATGAGATACGCTAATAACTTTAGCTACAGCTAGTGAACCAAATAAATTCCAAGAAGAATTATCCAGAACATCCCGTAAAACACTATATTCGATAGCTTCATCAAAATTCTCTGCGGGCGCGTCAAAGTCTTCAATACGTTGTCCGTTTCCAAACCCAATTTTACAACCTGATCTCAAGTACGCTAGGCAAACATCGCCTTGTTCATCAGCACCGTATTCTCCACTAAAATTACCGTAATTTTTTGGTGGTTGAATATACAAGGCGTGGAGGTTGCTTAAAAGACCATTTTCAACATCTGAACATAGCTCTCCTAAGTAATCGAGATCTTCTTGCAGCGTCAATTTTCTCGAAAACCATATGATTTTAAAAAAAATGTCATGAAAACACATTTTTCAGCAAAAAGAATCACGTTTTAGTAAAAAACTTCAATAATGTTAACCTGTACCCTATCGCTCCTGGCGTTGCCATATGGACACGCTGGCAAAAATTTAAGAAAAAAAGTACCACAGAAATATTTTTTTCACGCTGTCATTTATTTTACTCTTTGTACATCCAATATACTAACAATTCTGCAATACAGTACTTATAGATAATGTACACTGTAAATTATATTGATATAAATACTTTTTTGTTGTGCTCCATTATACGATTTTTTTAACTTTGTTATTTACGATCGAATTTGAGACGCTCTCAATATGAAAATCTAAGCACACTATTAAAACTGACTACCCAATATGCAACGCAGATGCCCAAAGATGTGAAGAAATGCGAATATGCACACATGTGTGTATTGGTTACCGTTAGAGAGGTGCGAAAAGGCATGAATGCTTTTGGTTGCCATATGGCAACGCCAGGAGGATTCGGGTTAAAGCGGGTATACACTACCCAACAGGATTACAAGAATGCCACCCAAAAGTGATATCATTTTTGCGTGTTGAAGCGAGTGTAGTACACACTATCGGTTTTGTATGACATTGAAATCATAGCTGTTGTTGTTGTTGTTTTTTAACCCTCTCTAACTGTGTTTGCTTTCTAAATGACGAAATTTTTGTACACACAACCGAGCAAAAACAAAAATAGCCGCTAAACGTCACAAAGTAGCAAATTCAGATGTTCATACAGATATCAGTTTTGCGTGTTATCCGTTAAAACTGATGCTTTTTGTACCCGCTTTTATATTTCTTTCAACGACCGTTTATATCGGTGGTGGTGTGTTTTGACATATGTAAGTAGAAGAGACTAACGAAATTTAGAGACTACAACAATTGAAAATTGTATTTCATCAAGAACGTTCATCGCCGATTCGAGATATACCAAGAAATGTTTCGTCACGGACAAACCGTTTAGCAGAAAAAAGATGCCCCTTAAACGTCAGTAAGAAGAATTTTGTTTAACAAGACAGGCTCGACAATAAATGTTGAACCAAACTAGATAAATTTAGACGGAAAAATAGCACAACACAGTACGCGAAGCAAGGTTATTTACTTCACTTAAGGTGGCGCTACAGTTCGGGGTGACTCAGGGCCTGCTTCTCGCAACTATTTGTGTGCGCGTGTTATATTTTTGCACGAATGCCAACACCGAATGGAGAGTTTAGAAGCTCCTCATAACAAATGATACTCTTTGATTGCTTTTCAGACATTCGAAAGAGGTGGCACCGTGAAAAAACTTTTAGGTGTTGGACCCGGGCTGGGATTGAACCCGGGCAGCATTGCGTAGGAGTCCAACGCACTTACAAGGTTATTTAAAGGCTTAAATGTTCGTGAGAAAGTCATAGACTTAAAAGCAACTAAAAGGCAATATTCAACAACAAAATTTACACCCTCAATTTTTTTTTTACAATAAAAGCGCAATTTTTTATCAATTCGAATGACAGACATTGTTTGGATATTGTCCTTGTAACTTCATTACATTAAACTAATTAGTCCCAGTAAAATGATAACATACAGATTCCAATAACAAAAAACAGGTAAGGATTATAGGGTTGAAATTAAAGTAAGAGGCTAAGGATTCGATGAAGACGTTTGTGGAACTTTGTACCTTCTTCTGTACATCTGTCTAGCTGCTGTGTTACAAAGATGGTTTTGCTTAAACGACTAAATTGCGAGTTTTGTTGAAAAGGAAATGGACACTGTCATGTGTATCCCTCTAGCTGTCGGGACTTTTTTAAGCTCATCGGGATGTCGGGACAAGGCTGCTAGGAACGGTGATATGTCCCGACGTATCGGAACGAATGGCAACCCTAGTCTAGCACATCTGGGTTCAAAATGGCAATTAAACTGATAGTTATTTTCCAACGTACTACACGTGCTGAGCAATAAGCTGAAAAGCTCGTTTGGTCACTGCACTACACTTTACTATTAAAATATTTCCATTTGGTCGTATAAATAAAATCTGACTTTACTCAAATATATAGCAATTGCTAAAATGTTGAGCATTTGCTCGGATTCGTATGCTGGAGTACTTACTTGAGCATTTGCCTTGTTCGAAAATGGCGTTCGTTCAGATTCGTATGAACAAGCTCAGGACTCAGAGCGTTTGCTCTGTATCATTGAGACATAAATCGTCTGACTTGCGGTGCTATTCTGTTGAAAACAAGAATATTTAAGAGGCAGCAGAGTAGTTAAAATTCACTTTCGATGTTGAAGAAATGGAATACGATAAAGAACTATGGCACAGGCGAAAGGATATTCCACTTTTGCTTCATGCACACTGTAGTCTTCTTCAATTTTGTTCAATTCGTCGATAAAATTTTCTGATTCCATTTTTTTTTTTTTTTTCGCAACAGACGCGCTTGAGTTCATACGAGATAAGTGATTTGTTGACATGCCATTTCGCCGTGTATATGAGAACACCGTACAACTGACATTTTGTCAAAATTTAGGTTTCAATACAACACATTTAATTTTGAAAATAATATTAAATACTCATTTTTAAAATGAATTATTTAATTGCTCCTAAATCAAATATTTTGTTGACCTTTGATTCAAGTTAGTTCTATAGAAAACATTTTTTTTATGTCAGCTGTGCAATGTGCTGTCAAATGTCAAGCAAATACTCACTTCGAATTTTCTAACTTACTCAATTAAACCAAATGCTAAATGCCTTTACTTTACTCAGAGATTTTACTTGACGTAATTGCTTGTTTTTATTAATACGACCCATTGTCTACGATTTTTGTTAACTGAAACACTGTCATGTCATCTACTCGTCCGATATTTGAAATTTATTGACAAACATTCTTGATTCTTGACAAACAGAAATAAATTCAAGCTAAAAGGATAGAAAAAAAAAACCAAAAAAAATTAAATTAAATTAAATCTGAACAATTCCGATACCGATTAAGAGAACATAAGCTTTGATGATGAAATGCCAATCAAACGAACGAATATGCCTGGCCTGGGCAAAAAAAAAAATACATAATACATACATCTTTCTTGCTTCCAAAAAGGACAGCTTGGTTGGTTTCATAAAAACATGAAATTAGATCAATATTTCGCAGTCCTAACTATTTTGAAAATTTACCAAAGGTTCCAAACGTGTTTAGTACGAATTTTCAAAATGTATGTACATGTGTATGTTTCTTGAAAATCGACTTAGCCATTAATTTTTCAACACTAGCATACTTTTACTATAAGGATTGCGGCAACAACTCCGATACCCTTTACTCTAAGTAGCTCCCAAGTGTTCCTTGTCGAAAGGGGGGCTACCAAATGCCAGAACAATTTAATTGTTTTGATACTGCCTTCCAGTATATTTGGTTTTTTTGTTTCTACGATAACAGAAAAAAACATGTTTTGACCAATTCTGAAAGTTTTACAAAAACCGCTTAGTATAACTTTTTCTTAGATTTCAATGAATATAACATAATTAAATCTGATGACAAACGGAGTAAAATATGAGCAGCAATTTGTGACTTGGCCTTTGACTTAATTTTTCTCTGCATTTTGTATTTATTTAGTTTCGCAGAATCCGCGGAACCATAAATCTAAAACAGCTCTGGATGGAAAATAGTTTTTCTTCTTTGTATCCGCACCACACATAGAGACAGAACGCGTTTTGAAATATAGTATCTCGCCGTGCATTGATGTAATCAATGGCGCCACAATAAACGCGTCGCGTATTACTACCACCCAATTGCTTCCAGATTCCTACCGCATACACACACTCACACATGCACACATGCAGAGTGTTAGGCAGCTGTGATGATACATGTGGGTGCCAGCGACAAAAGAATAAACTTTGCTATTAGATTATTTGCCACTACGGGCGTTGCCAAATGTTGGTGTTTCCCATCTGCCTCCATCGGGAAATGGATAGCGATTTTTTTTTTGTGTTTTAGGTTTTTGTTTTTTAGTTTCCACCCCATTTTCCATGCAATATCCTTTTGGAGAAAATAAATAACACTTATTGCTCTCAAAATTCATAAATAACACAGCGCACGCCGGAGCATAGTAGGACCGAGCGAAAATCCCCCTGCGACCCTAATCAAGACACACAGAGGGCGACGCAAACAAACAAATGACTACAAATTGCAAAAATTCAATTGGAATCTGCCATCACACGTCCCACAAGGAACGGGGTGGTGGTTGGCTCAACCAATCTGTTGTTTGTTTCACCAGGCAACAAGGACTCGAGTTAGACTACGAGCTTGGAATACGAATGTCGAATAGGGGCATTCACCAACGTACGCTAGAGCTTGTCTACACTATTGGGTGGAGGGGAGGGGTGTACGTACCTTGGTTGCATATAAAATGCGAATCCAGAATGCGAATGCAAATTTTATTCCAAGAGCGAGGAGCAATCCAAACTGTTTTTCTGTTTATTCTGTTTTTTTTTATTTTTTGTATCTTGGCGTTGCTGTTGGTGATGTACGAGTATCTGAAAGATAGAAAGCGAGAGAGTAAAAAAAATGCACAAAATTAATTAGTTAAATGAAGCAACATAGTAGTAGGTAGGTGGGTGTTTGGGTGGGGTGGGTAAATAATCAGGGTATCACTTGAGACCGGAAAATTTCTCAAGAAACGACGAGGCAACAACCAGCAAACGGCTTGTGAATTGCTCCACTAAGGAGATTGTCAAATGGAATTTGCTGTTCGGTTTGCTTGTTGTTTATTTTTTTAATGCTATTTGCTCTGGAGCGGGTGGGAGTGGTCTTGTGCATAATCAGCAGATATAATATTTGCAGACTCATCTTATTAGAGGGCGGATGATTAATTCGATTTTCCTCTTTTCAAAAGGCTAAAAGGTGTTTGTTAGTTTTTTTTTAATGGTATAGTCCTTAACTAAATACGTAGTTTACTTAACAAAAAAAAAATGAGTGCAATAAATTTTTAGTAGAATTACGATCGGTCAAAGTACACATTTCTTATGTAAATATAGTATGGCGCAAGAGCTTGTCATATACATACTTTCTTTGTACATAACAACTAGAAGAAATATTATTTAGTTCTTTACTTTACAACAACGGTTATCATGTTTACACACCGCACAATATTGTTTTTAAGGTGTTGTAGGGTTTGTAGCTGTTTATATATACTTACTTATTTACTTAACGGGCTCCCGACCCGTGAAGAGTCTCTGCCTGAGACACGGCAGCCTTCCACTCTCTTCGATCCAGGGCACGCTGCTTCCAGTCGTCTAGACCAAGCGCACTGGCATCCGCGGTAGCTTGGTCCTTAAACCGGAGGTTCGGTCTTCCTTGTCATCTCCAACCTGGGGGCTGTGATTCGTAGATCCTCTTTGCTGGAGCATTGTTGTCCATTCGCTCGATGTGACCGACCCAGTGTAGTCGAGTTGTTTTGGGTTTTCGGACTACGTCCACATCTTGGTACAGCTCATAGAGTTCGCGGTTATGTCTTCTTCTCCATTCGCCCTCTTCGCATACGGGACCGAATATCCGACGAAGAAGTTTTCTCTCGAAAGTATTCAAAATCTGCTTTGCTTTCCTGCTTATCGTCCAACAGCCGGCTCCATACAGCAGAACTGGCAGAGTCAATGTTTTGTAGAGCATACATTTCGTCTTCCGAGTTAGGAGTTTTGAACCCATTTGTTTTGCCAAACCAAAGTAGCAGCGGTTTCCTAGGGTAAGTATTCGTCCACATAATTCTTCTTAAAGTGGCGCAACAGTTCGGATGAACCAAGGCCTGCTGCTCGCACCATTTGTGTCCGATTGCTATATTTTTTTACGAACAGAAGGGAACTACAGCTTTTTGCCGACTCCGAATGGCGAGTTGAGAAGCTCATTATGACAAATGATACTCTTTGAATGCTTGTCAGACATTCGAAAGATGTGGCACCCTGAAAAAACGTTTAGGTGTTTACTGTGATTAAACCCGGGACAGCATGCGCAGTAGTACATATAAAGCCTTAACCACTACACAGCGGAGTAGTAAATATTCAAAGTAGATAGTAACTCTTGCGCCACGCTGTATATTATTTCTAGTTCTTTAGTACGTCAATTAGAATAAACTACATGTACAATTGTCTACCGCCGCTGATTAAATAATGCGAACTCTTGGCAGTTATTCTTATTGATGGACGATTTCTCATTACAAATTTCCACGATAATATAAAATATGCACATGCACAAACGACCCAACTGATGGAATAATGATTCTTGTTATATTTTTCATCTTCTTTTTCTTAATAACGCGGGTGGCAAGAGATAGATTTTTTAAATCTCTGTATGGCTCTCGACAGTAGAATGGAAAAAGTTTTTTTTAATACAAAAAGAACAAAAAAGTGTCATTCCAGTGTTGGTACCATTCTGTGATGTAACCTGCGATTTTTTTATTTTGCGAAAATGGAATTTTAAAGTAACACCGAATTGAGCTCTTTGACAGTATTTCCACTTTAGGAAGATATTGTCGGTTTCATCTTGCCGGAAAAACTATTATCAAATATTCAATTCGTTTGCGACTCTTATCTAGAGCGATTACGTCACGAACTTATAACATCATTCCATACTTTCTTCGCGTTAAGATCCTTTCCAGTTGAACTCATACCGCTGTGTTGTACTATTTTATCTTTATTTCTATTGACTGCCATGCAGAAGATAGAAAAACTCGTATAAATAAAATCCAACGCATCATAGCAAAATACACAAGCATCATCTAACACTAATCCCAATTTATGTAGATTCAATAAAACACAACCAAAAAGAACTGTTAATCAACGCGACTTGATTTCTGAATATCATCATTAAACCAACACACACATCCGAGTATCTCGCAACACCATCCTCATTGCCAATTAAATTTATCACCTCCATAGATATACAGAAAAATCCCCTATATAGCGGTCAACCACATACTCGTACATAAATGAATGTATGAGTTATTAAACTCAACCCACGTGCGTAGCATTCCGGAAAACAGGACGAAATTCATTTCCCTCACATCCTAACACCAAATATTCTCGTATAAGGAATATTGCTCAATAAATAAAACCAAATAAAAATATTGAATCAACGACATATAAGATCAACTAACGACCGCCGCGCCGCGGCACACATGTGTGTGTATTGGGGAAAAAATGACCATACGTATGTACATACACATATTTGGACATTAGTTATATCCTGATGGACAATCTTCCAACGACATAGCGAGTCGTTTTTCTTTCTTCCTTCCTCCCTTTTTTTGCTGGTCAGTATTTTGTGAACGAAATTAGTACGCGACTCTTTTGAATGTGGATGTGGACTGGGGATATAATAATTAAGGCCGGCCACTCGCTAAGTCATTTATGGTCAATGTGGTTAGCAATCGATTTCAAGTAAAATTCCGCTCGCCACGATAATTACGAATGAATATCTGCCCGCTTCGCCGTTCCCGAATGCCCATAAAGCAGCCGGCAGAACAGTCAACGTCAACTGGTCATAAAACTCTGCACATATACATAACGACACCCTTATGGGGTGAAATGAGTGAGTTTTACCTTCATAAAGACGGATCGCGTTACACCATAGCGGCAGCAGTTGTGCTTACAGGAAATCGATTCATCTCGTTTATTGATGCGAATTTACCCGTACTTGCATGCCAGTCGGGTATGCTTTACCCGTGTACTTGGGAAAACGCTTTGATATAATAGAAATGCGGTATTTTAAGGCTTCGGTTTTGACGGATAGGGAAACGGATTGCGTTACAGGTTATGCACGTCGCTTTGATGCATCGCTTGTTTGACGGAAACGGAAGAGAAAAGTGTTCTATCAACATATTCCTTGTCTTTCTATAAAGGTTTTTTTTTTGCATTCTTGCGATTGACAGGAAAGTCTCCTGCTCCTTTGTCAACATCCTTTTCCACTTGTGGCACGTTTAAACTGTTGACGACGCTGGCTGGCAGAAGAGTTTTTTGCATAGGGAATGCAAGTTGATGTCGGTTAATGCGTTCCATTCACACCGGGGACCTATTTAAGACGGATTTAACGGTGAATACGAGTACTTTCCGGTGTCACACTCGAGCCGTGACAATGCGGTGTCATCATCATCATCCTCATGATGGCGGCTCCTCTATCCTACAGGACTATCATTTGGGAATTTATCAGCTACGGAACATATGGCTGTGAACAAAGAAAATGCAATCACTTGGTGAGATGGTTGCAGGTGCTTTGAGTGAGAATATACAGACAGAAGTTTGAAAATAGGAAACCAAGTGTTGATACGTTACGTTTAGATAAGTATAAATGTATGTACACCTACACATGTATGTATGTATGTGTGGTGGATTAGTGTATCACATCTCGCATGTGATTAGATGAGTTGCAGAATGTCCTATGAGTTGGCAGCAAGTATAGATAGATGAGTTGCTTTGTTTTGAAGGATATATGAAGGACGGAGTATGTTGAAAGAAATCCTTTAAGCTATGTTTAGTAACAATCGTTGTAACTAGAATACGTTTCTCTATAAAGCAAAAATATTAACGAGGCAAGTACGTACTCAAAAAGTGTGTAAGGCAAAAACGCACAGGATGAGTATTTGTATTTACTTTAAAAGTAATTGTCTTTATCGTCAGCCACGATGATATTCACGACCTATGTTGCACATCCAGGCTCTTTTGATACAATTTTCCATAACATTTCCGCGCATTCAATCGACGACGGCATGGATATTAGCTTTGAGTCCCGAAGAAAGAAGACGCACGGTCGTAAATGAGAGTTTATCCTTGCAATATATATAAGGTCGTCTGTTACTCATGGGGTAAAATTCTCTCAGATAGAGGCAAAATTACGAAGAAGTAAAGGAACGCGTTCAACCACAAAAGTTGCAATCAACGAAATGTCATAAATATGTGAAGCAAAAGTCAACAGAGTGGTATTGTAAGATTTTGGATTTTCAGCAGAGTCCACTATTGATAATACAGTGCTATTCGAAAAATGTTGCTCAAAACTTTTCTTACTCTTTCGGATGGCAGTTCTTGGAATTTATGAGAGCTACGATGTTTTTTGAACTTGGTACCAAAATATCGTTTAATTAGTGAACAAAAGTCGATGTAATTATGAATGGTGGGTACATTTAGCTCGAGATAGTCGTCAAAACCGAACCAAAGTGGGAAAATGGGAAATATCAGTTCCGAGTGCAAATCTAATATTTTGTGTCTGTCACGTTCAAATTCGGCAACCCGTCAAATTTCTGAAAGATTCAATGTTGTGCAACGAACTGTAGCATGGAAATTTAAAAAATATCATGAGACCGTGACTACCAGCAGAAGGAAAGGCTCAGCGAGGCCAAAAAAGACGACCTCAATGGAAGATCATTTTTTGGTGCTGCAAAGCCGTCGGTATCACTTTAAGAGTTCAGTGAATATTCAAAACTATACATTTCGAGCTAAAGGATAAATAATTTCAACAAGCTCAGTAAGAAAAAGTGTCGCAAAAGCTGGATTTAGAGCACTCAAGCAAGTACTGAAGTCGGATTTTCCAATATGAGTCAGAGAAGAACGATTAATTTGGGCTGAGAACCATCTTAATTGGATGTAAGACATGTGGAGCAATGTTGACTTTTCCAACAAATCCAAGTTTAAGCTGCATAGTGGAGAAGGAAGGATTCTTGCACAAAGAGAACCAAAGGAAAGAGCGAGCTCTGAACGCCTCTCACAGATGCCCCCCAAAACTAAAGAAGTGATGGTCTGATGGGGATGCTTCTCTGGAGATGAAAAGGGTAGATTGGCATTTTTAGAATCGAAAATCACTGCGGCAGTTTACCTACAGGTCCTAGAAAATTAATTAGAGCCCTCCGCTATAGAGCTTCTTAGTGACACTTGCAGACTCATTTTTCATCAAGGTAATGCTCCTTGCCATACAGCCAAAATTGTAAGTATGAACTTGTTTTTATTTTTCAAATGAAAGATTAAGCTATGGCTTTAAAATAAGCTACAACTTCTAGGAATCAAAACTATATTAGTATTTTTTTTTTATTTTTTTAGGTTAAAAAGAACTTTGAAGAAAACAATATCGATGTGCAACGCTGGCCTCCCTACAGCCCAGACCTTAATGTAATTGAGAATATCTGGTCAAGCATGAAATTTAAGATTGCAAAGGAGCATCCGGATCCAATTGAAATCCTAAAACATTTACTAATCCGGCTCTTGAACACCATACCTGCATCCACATGGAAAAACCTATCTGAGTCAATGAATCGCAAATGTGCAGCAGTAATAAAAGAAAGAGGAGGTTCAACAAATTACTCATTGAATGAACAATGTTTCTGAGAAGCAATAAAAAAATAAAAAAAAAACTGCAATAATAAAGCATTTTTCATTTATTATTAAAATTGACGTATGTAGGTACCCAAAAAACCCATTTTGCTCCATTGGCTGCAGGTAAAAAATTCTAATACTCTAAAAGTATCATGAAATGTTGTTATTTTGTTTTTCGAACTAAAAACTTAACGTTTTTGATGCATTTTAAGTTCCATTGCATTTATGAATATCTGAACCTTGAAATAACATTTTTTTTGACTGCTCTTGGAATTCCGAATAAGTCTAAAATAAAACTGTCAAATTTTCAAAAAAAAAACATACATAGTTTATAGATTTTTTTTTTTTTTATAATCTACACACGCTAAAGGGGATATGAATACCCTTTTAATGTTTACACACAGCGCGAGCACATGAAGGACGAGAACGAGAGACAGACAGATCGACGTAGTGGTAGGAATAGGTTTCAATTTCAACTAACTCTATGGGTGGTGTCCAGGATAACTGGAGAGTTGTGTATTATTTTTGTACTTGCTTATGATTCACAGGAGTTTTTTTCCAGATGTTTCTTATTATTATAGTTTGTGCGATCAATTTCTTCAGCCATATTCAACATCCTACTGCCAGTGTTATGCCTTCGCAGTAGGGTTTCGATATTAACTTCTTAAACTGATCAACTTATTTTTATTTCGTGAGAAATAAATGCTTCGAAGACATCTGGATTCGAACCGTGAACCTTTCGCATGACAAGCGACGACGACTACCACTACGCCACGGCCACCCACTAATTTCCTAAATATTATTGTTTTTTCAATTTTATGTAGTCCGATTGAGGTTTCGCATAAAATATATACCTCAGAGCAGTAACTTGAAAAAGAAAATAAACATTTACTTTTTGTAATCAATTTTATTTGACTTTGAATTGACACGTTGCGTTAACGCAACATTGGGACAAACTTTGATATTTTAGTTGGCTCGAAGAAATATTTCCGATCGGCGAAAAAAATCAAGGTCACACTGCAATGGATGCCCGGCCACAAGGAAATGGAAGGTAATGAAGAGGTAGACAAACTGGCAAAGGTAGGAGCTACTTCGTCAATTTTGTGGCCAGATTCCTTTTTTGAGATGGGCAAAAGAAGGTAAGAAGGAACGGCAAAAGATTCAGACTCTGGAATAAACTCCTGGACTCAGAGAAGCTAAGAAGCTAAGATAAGAACATCCAAACGTTGTAGTCTCAGCAATAACAGGATCCGATCGGATACTGCAAAGACAAACTGAGAAAACACCTCAAAAAACTATGACAGAAAAATGATCTGCCGATACTGAAATGAGGATGGGGGAACCCAGACCACCTTAAAAGCAAATGCAAGGCCCTATTCATCAGACAAAGAAGGGACTGTCTAGAAGCGTATAGCATAGACACAAAGAAAATCCTCTCCATGGACCGTCCAAAGATAGTGAGATTCATTGGAGTATCTGGGGGTGGTAAAAATTCTATAAATTGATAGATTCGACGGTCTCCAGTTGGGGAACAAAATAGATCTACACATTGCAGGACGTGGTGAACACATTCTTCTTCAATCATGTGTGCAACAAATGTGCAATTCACTTACATTCTCAGAGCATAACACACCTAAATTTTTTTATACGTATTTTCCCAACACTCAACACCCAAAAAGTGGGAGTGGCTGATTAAAAAAAAATTTTCAATCATCCAAAATATTTATAAACACTCAATAAAATAGTTATGAATTCAAATATCGGCATTTTCCCGAATATTTATACTAGTGGTACTAAATGGGTTAAACAAAACCTCATTAAAAAATATGAAGTTATTGTAACCTATTCGCCAAACTTCGAAAAAAATAGTTTGAGCAACATTTTTCGAGCGGCACTGTATATACATACGTATATCCCAGAATCAATGCACTTTGAAGAAAGATCTAAAGGAATGCTGTAAGTGATGTAATATATTGCGGAATGTAAATTTCAACATTCAGTTCCTTTCTTTCAATTACATTACTTTTTGCATTAAAATAAAAAAATGCAAATACCGCAGATCGTCAATTAAGTGAATGAATTGGGACCGATGGTGATTCGGATACTCAAAAAAATCAGATAATCGAACACATAAGCGAATCGAATAAAAGTCTTGTCGTCCAGTTTTAACCCTCTACCGCATATGTAAATGTGCGTGGAAGAAAAAGGTGAGAAACGGTTGGAATAGCTCCTTTTGGTTATTCTTTAATAAAATTTGTAAAAAAAAAATATTTAGTTTAAAAAATAAAAATGAAATAAAAAATAACATGATATGGTTTCAGTAATTACTAATCAAACGAGTGGTTTTTTAACAATGAAAATACATTTATAATTTAGTTAATTATGTATTTCCACTAAAATTTATTTTTAAATTGCTTGCACTAAGTGATAAAACACAATTATTTGCACATAGAATTTATGCGCGATGGGCTGAATTACAAATGAGAAAATCGCCAACAAGCGCTATCCGACAAATATGAAAAAGTACCGTTTTGTGTTGTAAATAATACAGACGATGTGATAGTGTTGTGTTCTTTCGAATCGGATCTGGTAAAGAAAATAAGTCATAAATGCGAAAGCCATATATGGCTCCGTATGCGGTAGAGGGTTAAGGGGTTAGGCCACCCTAGGGATCGAATTTTATGATTTTTTTTTTCAGAAATACTACAAAAGAAATCGAGATTATAATAAAGAGTATATATTATAAATACATATCAATGACTGTATACAAAAAAGTAATTAATTTCAAAATGGCGGCTGTGCAGCGTTTTGCGATGACGTCTCCGTTTGTAAGGGACCACGGCTGGACACACAGCCGCTGTCATTTTTTTAATTTCAATAAGCCAATTTATTTTTTCTGATTTTATATAACAACTGCTATAGAAGTTCGTAGGATTTTTTCGATATATTAATTTTTGGCCAAATGGCGCACTTCCAAAGTGAAAAGTGATAAATTTGCCTAAAAAATCATCAGATAGCTATCTGCTAATAACGAATAAACTATTCAATATAAAAAATCCTACGTACTTCCATAGACACAGTATTTTTCAAGATATATTCAAAATTTCAAGTAAATCGGTTGAAAATTGTCTGAGTTATGTTTCCGGCAAACTTAAAAAATGCAGTTTTGAGATACACGCGTTTGAAGTTTTGATTAGTAGAAAATCATCATGAGGAAATTTTGCAAAACCTTAATCTGCGATGCCTGAACCGAGTACTTAGAGATTTTTCCTGACCATAATATTTTGGAACATCATTTTCGAGGTTATGGGACAATTTAAAAAAAAATCCATTTTTCGAAAATTCTAGGATGGCCTAACCCCTTAAGACGTCTTCTAGTTTTCTACTAGAAGTAATCTAAACTGTGAAAGTTAATCCTTTTTGTTATCTTCAAAGAAAAGAAAAGCAGAGACCGACATTTTGCAACAGAAGTTTCTGGTCAATCCATGTCAACACATTTACAGCTTTCAATATAAATAGCGCACCTGTATTCTATGTACATCCTATGCACCCAACTTAATACAATGAATTTTCAGTCACGATTATTTTGAACCACTCAAGTCGAGTATCACCATTGACATCTAACCATTGGCATGTCATCCTGATGGTCGAAAACTGAGTCCTTGAACTGCAAAGATATTTCGAAGAACAAATAACAAACCGCATTGTCCTTTAAGCAAATACTTGAATTCGACACGACTAATGTCATAGCAGATATTTAACACAATATCCTCATTCACAGATGAACATATCTAACTAAACAATGGACTGTGAATATCTCCTCCCAAGTGGATAAAATGAAGACAAAAAAAAAAACACCCTCTCTGGCAGGATATACTCGTAATAAATTGTACTCCAAATATTATTCAGGATCTTCTAAATACGCAAACTGCTTCTGGGGCACTCGAGTGCGTTATGTGTATGCCATTGAATCCTTCGATTAATAGAATCAGGATATGTGAAACACTTAACACGGACAGATATGCCAGATGTCCATTAGCATGGCCATTAGATAAAGGCCAAACAGGTATTCTGTCTCGTTTATTTGTGCAAGTGCGTTGCTAAGACTTTTCTATTTGAAAATTTGAAATTCTCCTTTGTGTCCACTCTCTCTCTCTCTGCAACCAGGAAGGAGTAATCCCTTTAGGGATATTCATATCCCAAATCCTAAATCCAATCTGAGTAGTTTTATATTGGAGTGTTATGTAGTAGGTAGGCCTTCAAATATTTCCTTAAAGGATCTCTAAAGTTGACATTCTGGCAGAAGCAGGAGGTTGCCTGAGTTTGAATTCACTAAAAGAAGTCCCTGAAATCGTTATCATTTAAATCCCATCGGTTGGGAGTCTACCGAATAGACACACAGCAAAAATGCCAAATTTTCCGTACCTACATTCTGGGAGGTTTGGTTAAAGGTATGCCAGATATCTGGGAGTGTGTCGTACCATTTGCTTTATTTTTATTTGTTGATATTTATTTTTTGTTTGAAAGGTATAATCTCATTTGGGATTATGTCACACACATGTACACATACTTATAGTATGATAGATCTGAGAGTACATACCACCTGTACAATAAGAGGTACTTATGTGTCGTTTGCGGCAGGATAATATGCAATCCCTAGTATAAATGTCAACCGGATAAAAGCCTCCCCAAATCGTATACTCGTATGTGATTTGTATTTTTTGCATTTTTTTCTTTCAAAAAAAAAAAAGTGGGATGAAGTTACATAAATGTAGAACAACCAAATAAGGTTGTGAATTCGATTTAGGGCTCCACTTAAGAAAATCCTCCGCATAAAGTATAGAATGGGTAGCAGATAGCTACTATAGATAGTGTAGGTAGTGATAATTAGCACACTTTTCTAAACAATGCCAAAGGCTATCTAAGAAGGAGGGTAATTTGTTGACTTGAAAGGTTTTAACCCGGGATATTCAATATCCAATTAACGCCAGAGAAATGCTAAAAGATTTGTTTATAACAGTCGCTAAGTAACCTAAAAATCTATTTCCAGAATAAGCCATGGGATACTAACGAAATTTCGACCTACATAACATACCTTGGGTTCCATGAAGGTCAGAGTTCATGAATCAAACAGGAAGCAGTGCATAAAATAATCTTCATAATTGATTACTTTGACGTCTTTTGATTTTATTTCCGGTTTCAAAATGTTGGCTTCTCATTTCGTTATTTTTACAAATTCCGGAAAAGGCAAACAAAGGATTCAAATCGAATCCGAATACCAAAAGTTCTGTCAATTTAAAAAAAAAACACCATCCAGCCCCCCCCCCCCCCCCCCAAGGCAAACCAAAAACATTGTTTTTCAATTAAACAATCAAAAGTCACGTGATTTTTTCAAGAATAATAACATTCTCAGGTACGAGTATAAACCTCGCCGAAAGCGACTACCGTGCCCTCGTTAAAAATTCATAAGCCGCCGGGGACATTAATATATGTATGTATGCTTCTTCGCGATGTTCGCGGTGGCCTGGAAAAATCAACCCCTACCAAAGTCTTCGATAATACAAGCTGATTCTACTTATCCGCAGCGCGAATGCTGATTAATTCTAGAACTCCATTCTGTTCTGTTCTGATGTAGTTATTACCACCCACAACCACATGTGATGATGTGTTGTATACGTGTGTTTGTTTTAATTAAAATTATACCGAAGGGTTTCACTCCACCGGGTGCCATTGCAACAGCTCTCTGTTTTGCCAAAGGCGTAAATCTCTAGCTTTGCTAGCAGCACGTACATATAAATACGTACTCGTAGATCTTCATGTGAGGAACGAGGAGCTTTAAATCAAGAAGTCTAATCCTTTTGTTTTCGTATACATTTCACTCCTTCAGTTTTTCTTTTTGTTTTTATTTGGTTGCAGAGTTTTATTTATGTGCTTTTCATGATTCTTCCTTTCTTCACATTTTTACTTTGTGAAATAAATATGTGTGAATGTATTAGGGGTTGGAAGATGTATATCCTCCTCCCGCCAGCAAATCAATTAACATTCTATCTAGGGGCTGAGAACGAGAAAAACCCCTGGAGCCATCCGGTTTTTTTTCTTTTTTTTTCTTCCTCTTTTTATCTATGAAACAATTCGTATTCCTTGGTGAATTGGTTGGTCCTGACCCATGTACGTATATATACTCCCCGCGTGTTGGTACTCACTTATCGGTTGATTTAGCCAGGATATAACAGTCAGTCTAAGGGCGAGATGGCATCAAATTTCACTCAACTAACCAATATTAACCCAAGGGTGGGACACAGACATCGAAGTAAAAAAAAAAAAAAG
This sequence comes from Brachyopa scutellaris, assembly GCA_949775065.1. Classification (NCBI taxonomy): domain Eukaryota; kingdom Metazoa; phylum Arthropoda; class Insecta; order Diptera; family Syrphidae; genus Brachyopa; species Brachyopa scutellaris. The sequence continues at coordinate 32,888,528 of OX459112.1, read as the reverse complement.
GACGAAACGTCGTTGTAGTCGTAGAAAGTAAGAAACCATTAAACAAGTCCAATGATAAAGGCACAAATTTAATGGAAAAGCCAATTCCCCAAAGTGTTGATACCTCCTTTTTTCGTTTCGTTGGGCTTAGGTACCTACTCTTTTGCTGCCGAATCTAACAGTTTTTGCCCATGGGCGTAGGTAGAGTGAGAGTAGGCGAAGGCGCCTATACCATTTGAATGATTTTGTTTGGTATTTTCGTTCCGATTTTATTACTTTATGATAACATTATTAGCTTAACATAATGCTAAATTCAATTATAATGTTTTAGGAACTAGTTTGTTCCTTGTTCTTCATACGCAAACTATACCGCCCTTCCACAAGTATTGTCATATTTCTTCACTTTAAATACCTAAAGCACTATCAAGGCACTATATGAAGTCAAATCCAACCCTGACTTTACCAGAAGATACACCAATATAAGCCTCCACCATGTTTGAAGCGGCGCCTGGTGGAGCAAAGAGTAAATTCCTTGGAATAATATACTTATTGCCATTGCCAATAGTTTTTTCTATGTGTTGTAGAAGAATATGCGATAATAGCATTATGAAGCACTCGTCGTTAATGCATGTGCGTGTGTCTGTGTGTTTGACAATATTTTGAAGAGAGAGAGCGCAGTCCCATTTCAAGTGGCACATCATTTATATCCACTTGTGTGAGTTTGTTTTATAAATGCGAAAGGGAGTTGACACACCATGCGGCATGTGGGTGATGACAGAAGCGGTTTAAAACGAATGCATGGGGGAACACGTTGGCGAGAGCAATGATAAATCGAAAAAGATTGGACTTTATATCACTTAAACATGTTATATGGTATTCTATGAAAGTGAATGTAAATAGAGTCGCACGATGGTAGACTTGAACAAACGTTGGGCATAAATATTGAGCATGTGGGTTTGGTAGATGTTGGGAACTTCCCTATGGGAATTGCATAAAACCAGATTAGAAGCACTCCTGAATACACTTGTGGGTATTTGCATATGCAGTTGGACTTCTTAACATTCATGCAGTGATACATTCATACATATCGTACATCGCACTGGAATTCATTTGACTACAAAGAGCAGAATTGGAGATGTAGACAAATGTAGGACATCAGCAAAAAAAAAAATGCTGTTTAAATTCAATTAAAAGTTATTGCATTGCACTTTTTCCAAGATAAGGATTCGTTGCTGATGTAACCCCAATTCAGTTCGCCTGAATGTCATATCAATCAAGTATCTGATATGTAGATTGATTACAGCTTAAACGTGGTACAGTAATATATGGATATAAGATAACTCTATATAAGAAAAAAAAAACGCTTATAAGAAACGCAGACGAGTTCCCCATGACATCCAAACAAAAAAAACTTTTTCCAAACACCAAAATCTATTAAAACATAGAAAACAAAATGCTTATTAGAAATGTTTCCCCGTAAAAATAATTTTGTTCCAACATCAAAAATGTGTGTTCTGTGTTTCCTGGCAAAATCCATATTTTTATTTATTTTTTTTATATGGTAGCACAATTTCGGATAGCTTTTAATATTCCGAAAATTATTGGTAATCCAATAGTGATAATTTGATTGAAATCGGTTCAAAATCTATGCATCTTACGAGATTCGCTAAGTTATCTTTAAAAATATAGTTAATTATCTACAAACTATGATTTGTTCATATTTTTGATTTCAGTCGTTTCCGAGAAAAATGTAGGGGCCTTTTTGGTCTGATATTTGTCACACACTTTTGGCAATAACTTCCAAAGTTTCTAAAAATAAGAAAAACATTGTTGGATTCTTTGTTTTGAGCCCTTTCGAATGCTGTTCCACATGATATATTTATTACATTTAACCCACCCTGTATAGTTGTTTCACAATATTTTTGGCCCATGTATGTGTATAAATGTATAAGTGTGCCAAATTTCAAGTTTCTACGAAGAACGGTTCTTGATGTTTTTATCTCGACAGACATTTTTGAGTTAGAGCGAACTTATAATGGTTCCGTGTTACCATATGGGTACGGAACCCTAAAAAGGAGATAGTTTTGGGGATGTATTACTCATATCCATCTTGTGAAGTTGTGGCACCTTATGAGGTTACAGAGTTCTATGTCGGAAATTTCTTAACGTCTTTGACCAAGTTTCGGCCGAGTGTAAGGTGTATGGATCTGGCTAGTGCCGGACATTCACAGAAAAAGTGAAAAAGGCTTACCTCAGCAGACGCGAGTTGAATGGGATACTTAACCTACGGCTACGAGTATGGGCTCCGATTGTTGATTGGGATCTAAAAGGATCTATTTTTGCTGTAAACATGCCAAGTCTTCCTTGAAATGAAACAGTTGCTGGCAGTTTGGCATTTAGAAGTGGCTATTAAGATAGTGTGTTGGAGGCTTTTACTCTTCGCAAGTTCTAGGTTATGATGAACTTCTATCGCAACAGAGATGTCAGGGGCTGAACCGCGCCTGGCTTATATGTATGTCGGCAGAACTATCGGAAAATGGTTGCAAATGTTGCGAAAATAACTGATCCGATTCATCTTGAGAAAGCCCAAGAGTTCGCGGTACAGTTGGATACCCTGGACTTCCAAGCCCATTTCAGATGCCTATTTTGGTTTTTTTTTTTATATAATTTATTGATGTTAAAAGGAGTAAGCTTTTGATTTTCTATTATTTTCGGATTGGTTATAAGCAATTTTTTTTCGTTAGTATTTCATTTTATATTAGTTTGTTAAAGTTGTTTCTTATTTAGTGCTGAAGATAACGTGGTAACTGGGTTAAAGTGGCACCCCATCCATATGTGTTAATGTGATTTTTTTTAAAGTAAAGTAAATAAAAACTTTTTACTTTTTGGAGTTTTAAAAAGGTTAGTTAATGAACTATTTCAGAGTTGCATAACAAAACGTCCCCTTATTGCAGAAGTGCAAAAGTATTGATCGGGCTTTCCTTGATGACATACAGACGGATTCTGAAGAGCACGATGTGATTTCTGCCAGTGAGGATGATGAAAATCCAGAAGAACGGCATCACTTTGGAGTTCTGTTAGGAAAAAAGGATGCAACAGCTGCTTGTGTTTTTTTTACAAGATTTAACATATAACAGAGTAACTTCGGGTATTGTGGAATACCCATTTCTGTTTTGGACTTAACGGACAAAGTGCAAGATTTAATGCATCCAAATTTCGTAAGGTTCAACACAGAAGTATAAACTACCATTCATTACCCTTTGGTGGGATTCTAATCGTTACTATAGAGTATTTTGATAAAAATGTGTTCCGACCTGGAAAACCGCGTTTTGAAAAAGTTGCGGGTAATGGAGTGTATCTTTTTAAAGCTAAAAAGTTTTAAGGCGGGTAATGTGGTATACTATACCATTGAAGCCCATGGATAGTGTTCCACATTACTGAATATTTTTACAAAAAAAAAAATATAATAAAATATAAAATTAAGTTGTTAAAATAAAACTTCCGCAGTTTTTCTACGTCAATGAAATATTGCTTTTTCCAAATAACTGATCATCGGGTTTCAAATAGAACTTCTCACTACACACAATAATTTTTTGTTTTGTTGAAAAAAAAACTCGAACGTACACGAAAACTTTTAAGGTTTTTACTTTTAAATATTTAATTTTTTTAACTTGATTAACCCTGGAAGTACATGCTTATTTTTTGTACGTAAAGGATATGCTTCGTCGAATCGACGACGGCATTATTCAAAGTAGTTTTACAAATGACATATGCCACAAAAACTTTGAAAATCGATTGTATTTAGTTATTTAATTCATTGTGCATAAAGAAAAGCAACAATGGACATTTTTTGTTATAATATTCATTCCAAAAATTAATTCTTAAATCTGTATGTTATTTGGCATATTTTACAAAATGAAAAAATGCGTCATCGATTCGACGAAGCATGTACTTCCAGGGTTAAATACGCATGCTCCTCCCACTACAGTCACCAACTGCTGATGTAAAAAGAGTTACCAAACTGAGCTTAGTTTTCGAGAAAACCGCCTATTCCACAATACCCGAAGTTACTATACCGGCAACAGACTTACAAGTAAAATATTGGCAAATATTGAATGCCAAAAGCTATATTATTTTCTTAGTTGTTTTGAAGCATCTTATGGTCCCACCACTTCAGTTCATCCTTCTTTTTCACTAATAAAGCTGCTGTTTTTTTTTTAACCCAAAGGGTTCGAGTGCTTAGGACTCCATATGTTTTAACGTACGACAAAAAACACGAATGCATTCTAGGGTTAAGAACAACATTCGAAATTGAATTGCTGAAATAACACGATAAGTCTGAGAAATTGGTATGAAAAATGTGCTTGAAAGAGCTCGCCTTTCCACTACGGCCAGAGGCAGCCACTTGACCGGCATTATATTCCAAACATAATGCTAAAGACCATTTTAGTATATTTCAACCGACTAGGAACATAAAAAGCACCCTGTAAAACTAGAAAAGAAGGCTGTCTTCAGAAATATTGAAGGCGACTTTCTAACAAAAAATTTTGTATGAATAAAGAATCCCGGAAAGATTCAGACTTAAAAGATATTATTACATTTACTTTGAATAAGAGATATTGCTTGCTGCGGACCTATTAAAATTGCAAAAATTGTTGTATAGATAGATAGATAGATATATTTTTATTTCGTTATAAAATTACAAAGGCAAATCACCACACAATATACAATACAGAGATATGATAAGATATGTTCCTATATCTTTCAACTGAAATATTCTTACAAAAAAAAAATCAAATCTAAGATCTTATTCCAAATAAACGAATAGCAAGTCTTTGCATGTTCATAGGGCTGACAAATCTATTCAAGTAAGTACAATGTGTTTGTATCAAACACTGTAAGTACAAGGTTCAACTTGCAGTTTTAACAAATAACAAATTTAAAATTAATAATCCACTGAGCAACTGCAATTTGTTCCGCAACTGTTAACAAATAATAGAACTACTAGTGGTTGTTTTTAATTACAATTATTCAATAGCACCATTGTGGCTAAAAACACAATTTAAAAAAAAATCTAAAATAAAAATTAATGACAACATTAATGCAATTGTAATTTTCATCAATTTTAAATGTTCACTAAAATAACAATTTTTTTTAGCAATAATAATTTTCATTACCGTAATCTATCAGTCAATGTATATACATAACTGTGCTTATATGTAGATACAAATGGTACTGTGCACCTGTTCAGATAGAGATATGGCATTTAAAACGTGTTATATCTAAGACGATACTATTTAGGGACTTTTTTAACTTTCATTTGGATAGCCTACATCTACTCGTTGACTGCTTGCTGCTTGAAGTTTCAAAGTTTTCATGCAAAAAACCCCCACTTTGTCTGTATTCGACAATGATTGTGAATTTTTAACTGAGAAGTGTGAGATAATTATTTCTCCTCGTTGTACGAGTATCTTTGAAATACACAGACACCTCCTTTCTGCTTCTCAATGCAGATACAGAGGCAGAGTACACACTCGTAGTGTCTTAAGGTAGAACCAAAACCAACAACAAGAACAACGAAAGCAGCAATAGGTACTCGTAGTATCAGTCCTTAGCATTCATGACGAAGTGATAATGAAATTTTAGGAATTTCAATTATTTGTGAATTTATGTTTTCGGAGAGAACATTTTATTGGTGGTGCCAATAACTCCTATGAGACTACTCTGGATGGATAGCCTATGCCTATGTCTACCTGAAGCCTGCCGTACCCCAACCTCTTTCCCCATACCAATGCCAATGCGAACAATGGGTAATGAGCTTGTGTATCTCAAGTATGTTATCCTTTTTAAATATTCGTACATTTATATGTAGCAGCACAAAGGTAATGTGATTCTCTTGTTTATTATTTTATCCACAAAAGGTTTTCAACTCGCACTTGTGCTCGTACTCGTATATGGAATTTGTTCTTTTTTTAGGTACTCGTACCTAGCAAGGATAATTGAAATTGATTACCGAAAATCTATTAATGCTTTCAAACATACAATAGCACTTGTATTGCCATTGTGTCGAGAGAGGAAAAAAATTAACAAAAATAATCCAAATTCCGAAAACCAATTTCAATTTGTTTCAATCCAGGTCTATAGGTTCTAAGGGTATGGTGGCTCAAAGTGTGTACACGAAATATTTACTACGTACTCTTGATTTCATTACTTAGGCATTTACACTAGTAAATTCGTAATAGCTTCGGGAATTCTATTTTTTCCTGTTTACATAGTCTCCTTGGTGCGATGCTGAGAGAACCCAAAACGCCCACCAATTCACATTTTGAATGTCTGCGAATACCTTACACGTTATAACGGATTTGAGATGGCGTAGTTTCTGGTTGGTGCTCCCTTTTCCCTTTTCTAGACACTTGTCATAAAATATTAAAAACAAATTATGCTAATAAAGGACGTTGTGCTTTTGGCCAAGAAAACAACGAAAAGACGACAAGGAAAACGCGCGCGAGTAGAAATGGAAACTCGTGGTTCGTAACGGTGTTTGGTATTTGATGTTTGGCTTAGGTACTGCGTGAAACTTTAATTTCGTGTTCCTTTTTCCTTTATTTTTTGGTAAGAAGAATAATTCAGCTAATTTACACATTTTGTTTGTAATGTTGAATTTTTTTCACCTAAAAACGAGGGTTTCTGCAAATACATGCACAAAAATGCGTGTATCTATGTGTGTATCTATCTGTGTAAAGAAAGAAAATTGGTATCTAAACAGAGGAACAAATAAAGGAATATCGTTGTGGTAGTTAGTGGGTGTTAAAATGAAAACCATTCTCGTAGCTGGATGATGTCAAAAACAATGAAGTGAAGTGTTCGAGATTGGCATTGTTATACTACATCAGCATTGTTGTAGGTACTGAATACAAGAGCCAAATACAAAAAGAAAACATCTCTTTAGAATGTTCGCTTTTGCCACGTGAATGTATGAATAAAATAAAAGCACTTCAGTATACGACAAGCACATACTAAGGCATTGTTAACGAAGCTATGTGAGTGGGTTATTATCATTCAGAAATTGATCTGACCTTGCAAATCTTTTAACATTAAAAGAGGCTTTCATCTTTTTGTTCCTAGAAAAAAGTATCTCAATTCATAGAACAAAAAAAAAACTTCAGACTGGATTGAAAAAGTTGGAGTATGTCATTTTTGCTCTTCTACTGTTAAAAACTCCACAAGTATGTTGAACATTCTTTTCACTTAAAGCACCCTCAATACGATTCTCCGTATTTATTTTGATATATTTTCGAATGATAGCTAGAATTTTGTATGATGCCCCATATATGTATGTATGTCTGTCACAAGAAATTTTTTAATCAAACTACAAAGACAAGCTAATGGCAAAACTGGTTTCGCTCTAAAGAAGTGGCCTCTTTACAGATCCTTGTGGAACCCCTTTGTTTGGGCAAATTGTGTATTTTGGGCGGGCCAGATCACAGTGTTTGAATCTTGAGATAATAATTTCGCAGATATATTGAGGTCTTTTGAGATCTAAAGTTCTAAAATAAAGGTAGTATAATATGTGTTATTTAAGACAAGCTGATCCACCTGATTATTTTATTTTCCTCAGACTAAGTTGTGTTACGAGAATTGTTACTTGTTACAGCATTATTTTTGGTTGTTTTAAAAAGATCCGCCTGTTGCGACTGAGACAAAGTTCAATCTCTATAATTCAGCCTTCCCTAATTCGCTCTGTAAGAGGTTGAAAAGGGCGAATTCCTTAGAAGAAAAGAAAAACGAATTCGTATCTCACCGGACGGCAATAATAAAGACAGCGATTCAACTATTTTCAGTGTTTCGTACCCAAAAACGGAACAATAATGGCATCAATTCAGTGTCTGTCATAGGCCTTTTCTTCAAAGACTATTCGACTGAAATTTGGAAAAGTTGTAGCAATTAGTGGCCCAAAAACAGACCAGAACTTAAAAAACTGAATTTCGGCTTCTGCGGGCTAGTTTTGGGGGGTCAAATGGGAAATTGAAAAAAAAATTAATTTTGATGTCATCGTGTGGGATGTCAAATGAAAGCTCGATAATGCACGAGTTCAAAAATATATGAAATATTTTTGTGTTACTTTTTTCTTAACCATTTACAAAAAAAAAAAGTTAAAAAGTTGCTATCCCCGGCCTTATCTCTGAAAATATCCCTCAGAAAAATCTGAATAAAATCACAAACATTGAGAATAAAGTGTAGAAGCAACCAAAATTATCAGGACTGACCTATATTCGACAGTTTTTTTTTTTTTAATTAATTTTTTTAGTTTCAGCTCCGCAACTATTAACAGACCTAGAAATAACATAACCCTATCACAGTCGCCTAAAAGCAGATATGTATAGGGAAATTGAATGATTGATCATAGAAATACTTACTTACTTACTTGGTTTTGGTCAACATAAAGGAATCTTGATGGTTTCCTATAGGTACTTAAAATATAGGTACCTATCTCTCCTTTTCCTTTTTAGGGAAAAATGGAAATTTGTGTACAGCCACAGAAAGAGACACAGATTCCAAAATTTCACGCATTTAATGATGCACATGCGTACATTTCTTATATTCTTTATTTGTTGTTTTGTGTGGGGGTATACTTATTCTTCTGAGCAGATGAGAAAGGGCATCAGAAATGTAACTTTATCAATTTGCTTACATTTGTAACCATAAATCTATCAACATAATCGCAAATCTGTTACGTATATGTACATACATATGTATGTAAAAATAGTACGTAACACTTATTGCGCAAGTACGACTTGCTCTTGACCGGATTTTTTTTTTTTCTGAGCATTCCGCTCAGCTTTTTTGTTCGACATATGATATGGTGGCGGTGTCCAGGATAACTGGAGAGTTGTGTATTATTGAGAGTTTTCGTCGTTGCTTATGATTCACAGAATTTTTTTCCAGATGTTTCTTATTATTCACTGTTTTCTGCAATCAATTTCTTCAGCCATACCACCATCCTACTGCCAGTGTTATGCCTTCGCCGCAGGTTATTGACAATAACTTCTAAAATTGATCGACTTATTTTTAATTCGTGAAAAATGCATTTTTTAACTCCTGGATCTGAACCGTGAACTTTCAGCGTGGCAAAGGACGACTACGCTGCGAATCTCATTTGTGTGTTTTGACTTTTTCAATTCCCATCGCACCTTTTCAAATCCCCCGAAACGGTTTCTAATTCGTACGAACTTCTTCAAGGGACAAGTTTTTAACGATTTTTAAATAACTGATGATCTTACGATTTAGGTTATTCTGAAAACAAACCAGAAGTACCGTAAAATGAGGTGACAAGAAACTTTTTTTCATTGTTTTGACTGTATTTTCTTGAAAAAAAAAGAGTTTTTATCGTACTCTAAATGTGAGTATACCAAAACATGAGTTATGGCTCCTTTTTTTATTGAGGAAATACAGTCGCTGCTGTATGATGATGATTAAAATCATCACCCAAGTATAGTTGCTAGTCACTCCCTTCTCGTCGCTAGACCCGTAATTTTTATTTTTTTTTTTCAAACGTTTAACTTAAATATACTTAGTTTTTTTTTCGTGAATCACTTACTTTTTTTAATTAATCTTCTTACCTAGCAAATAGGATCTGCCTCATATACGGTTTAAAAAACAAAACTTCACTTTTTCACACCGAAAATTATAGAGTCTTAAGAGCAACAAAAATCGCTTCAAAAGCGGATTTGGCGCGAAAGTAGGTTTGACACATTGTGTTGGAGCTGCCAATTTCCATAAACAATACGTTTATATACTTTTTTGATTTGACCAAAAAATATGTGCCTGTGTGGCATGCTGTTAAGCATAGAATGGGATATTTTTTTTACTAGTCACTCCGCAGTTGCTACTCACCCCATTTTACGTTATCGGAAAGTATCTTTCAATTGTGTAAAAGAAGTACAACAAACGTACTTATTTAATCCAAATAGACTAAATATTATACAAGCGCTATACCAACAGCTCCCGTGTTCATTGACTTGAAATTAGTAAACGTTAAAATCAATTAAAGTCAGTGAAGCAGCGAAAGTTGATCAATTTTTCATGCATTCTTAGGTTGTTGGCTAATAGCTGATTTGATTTCCAAGACAATTACTTAATAGCTATCAAAACCAATACCAAGGCAAAGTATCAGTAGGTATAAGACGAAGGTAGTGTAAAATAGATAGTCATGATAAAATGCTAGTTATACAATACATTTGGAATTTACAATCGTTGATCTAGCTCCCAGTCTTATACAGAGTTTACACTTAGCGCTTCCACAAGTTTGTGTGGGTTTGGTCTTATTTTTAAAACTTCATTTAAAACCAGGCGTATTGAGATTTTTCTGGTTCTTGTTGAAAAACACACAGTTTTCTGTGTTTCTTTACCTCAGCTTTGGAGTATCATTTAGATTAAGTTTTCCTGTTACTTTCAGTGGCACTACAGATTGAGTGCCTCTCGGAACCATTTGTGTGTGCGTGTTATATTTTTGCACGAATGGAAGGGACCTACAGTTTTTTGCCGACTCCGGAGGGCAAGTTGAGAAGCTCATTGTCAAATGATACTCTTCGATTGCTTGTTAGATATTCGAAAGTGGTGGCACCAAACCGGGCACCATTGCGTAGTAGTCCGACGCACTTACCACTACACCACGGTGCTCAGGTTACATTCTGGTATTTTGATGGATTATTATTTGCACTTACATACTATCTCCTTAGCCACCTTAAAACCTCGTCCGCTGGCTTTAAACTGTTATAGTGTTTTCAACTTTTGTTATTATTCCCCAACAAATTAACTTAAACGGCAACAAAAAAAAAAAAAACAAAAACATAACTCGCGCCCTGTTACACTGCCAGCCAACCTTCTGTTACGAGACTAAACTCGATTAACCTTCTTTCGCAATAGCCGTGCATCAGTGTAAGCCAAAGACGTTTGGACGGCAGACAAAAAAAGTGACTTTTCCAGGTCATGACCTCGCGCAATAAAGAACTGTGGAAACGTTCACTCAACAACTGCAATCACTTTGAACACACACACACACACATAGTCAAACTCACATGAGGGAACATAACTACAAATTGTTAGCGGAACATAATGAACGAGTATACACTCTGTTTCACACGGTTGCGTTCAAACAAGCAACGCCACCACGATGACGATGATGGGTCAATACCAGCGTCTACTACTCATTCCCTCCTCATCGTCGTCATCATCATCTTCTATGGAAACGTACAGCATCGAATATATTCCATCGTCATCGTCATTTTTCTTCCTCTTCTACTTCGTCTTCCACATCTTTTCGTGCTGCAATTGGTAACAATTTGTATCGATGTGGCTGTGGTGAACGTGTGCACGGTTGTTTATTTATTATTGTTGCAACAACTGAGTGGCACTGAACATGTCCAACGACCGCAATATTTCGAGGACTGATTTCTTTCCATTTTCCTCTTACAGCATCCAACCGGTGAACCTCTCCATTTGTCGTAAGAAAAATGTTCGTAAATCAATTTTCTTTGCAATTGCAAAACGAACTTTATATACGAGATGGTAAAAGCAGGATCTAACCGAAATTGCTTCTAATTAACCTGTTTTAGATACAATATCTACGCACTGGTTGCGATATTATTATTTTTTTTTTTTTTGTTAATTGTTGCAGCATTACTCCTAATCTTTACAAATAGGTTAAGGACACTGGGTAATTAGATTGTTGCGGCCTATCGCAAATGATAAAGCCTTGGTCCAAGCCCCTGGGCTTAGATGAGACATCAAAAATAAAGCCGACCTTTGCCGGGCTAATTGCAGTTATTCGGTTACGTAAAATTTGCTAAATCACCTATAAATTTACTCGTCGGATTACACGAGCGTGTATCTGCTATGTAAATCTTAATTATTTTATTGCCTTCTTTCATGGAAGACGAAGTCGAAGAAAACGAAGAAGTAGGTAGGAGTGGGGGTGTTTTTGCCTTTTTTTTTTATAAAACTTTTACGCTAAATCATCGCTAGGAGTTTGATAGAATGATGACTTTGTGCTTGTGTAAGCTTGTAAGAGGGTAAAGTTGCCGGATTGACTACCGCTTAATCATATGGTAGATTGAATCATGCACGAAGGTTGGCTTAATTTTATCCTTGTATATGAGTATGTTGGGGTGGTTGTTATTTTCAACATTCTCTTCTTGCTAACCTAATTGATTAGTCTCAGTTAGGGGGTAGAAAAGTTCATGTTCATTAAGGGGATGTTGTCTGAAAATAGATTATTCTTGTATGACTCTGTAATGTAATATAATTTACTTACCTATATGCGAGTAAGTACGTATGTTTAAGTATGTTATGCCTCTAAGAAGGGGCAAATCTATTTATGAAAGTACCTTCAGAGACAGTAATCAAGTGTGAAACTAAAGCAGCCATGGTAACATAGATTAATCCATGATACGGGATATACGAGTATAAGCAGCGAGTTGATTAGCACAATATTTTCGCTTCGCAATTTTTTTGCGGATATTGATTATAAGCAAACAATATAAAAAATTCACTTTCATTTTATGCAGATACCTACTCCGCTCTCAAAAAAAAATTAAGAATTTCCATACAACTCTAATATCTATCTACATACAATGTACATATCTTAATAGAAATACTCCAACAACATTCCAAAACACAACCCGACCCCATTCTTCGAGTAATATACTTTCTTCGGGCATTTTGCGCCAAGTCATCCAACAACAACAGCCGCCCCCGGGAGACACTGACCCAATTCACGGAATAATTAGACAATTTAAAATCGAATCATTCGCAGCGCTACAAACAAAAGAGGAACAAGAGAAACCCGCCACCGAACCCCTCTGGAAATCTGCAATTTGATCTCTCTTTCACTCTTTGTTAGAGCCCTGGAGGAGATTTTTTTTTTTTTTTTGCAAAGCACGATGGATCTGGGTCAGTCGAATTTTTTAAATGAGGGTGGTGCTGGCACGGTGGGAAATGTCACTCTTGTTCGTTTTCTTGTGTCATTACTCATATGAAGGGAAATTTGGTTGAAAAATAATTTCCAAGGAATTGTAACAGTTTAATCGCATGTCATTATGCAGTCACAAAAAATTCAAGTTTCCGGTTGCAGTTTACACTTGATACTGGGGTGTGTATCTATTGTTTTAAAATGGAGATTTCAGAGTAAACAGGGTGAACTGCCACTATTCTAAGAGACGATTATTATTTTTTTGTTTCGTTCTTATAATTGAGACTTAAGAGTGTCATAATTCAGTTTAACGTCGTTTTCCGAGAATACATTCCTTATCTTGGTTCGAATGGGATATTATGCGATAATCATCTTCTGCTCAATTGTATGTATGTTGGTGATAAAATAAATATTTCGCCCTGTACGGGTGTGTGACTTTGACAAAAAGAGTTTATGAGTGTATTCCACTCCATAATTAATCCGTGCTTGCAACACTCCCAAAATATAACTCCGGAGAGCCAATGGAACATGTTCGGCAGTGTTTTCTGCACTCGGAGTGCAGTCTTACGTATTTACCCTCCAGTCCTGGGTGAACTAGAACCTCAACCAAGAAACCTTTCCCGTTAGCTCGGTCCGTGCGCATCACATTATACTAGGACCTCCTCTATTGCGCTTACCCTCATGGTTGGAATCGAACACTCTGTGGGCCGGAGATGAGTTGGTGTTCATTCGTTTAGCTCATGGTTGAATCGTCTCCTCCACAGCCCGTCAACGGAAACGGAACTAATTAACTTAGGTAGGATTTTTATCTCGAAGCGATCAAAAATATCATCACACGCTTTCGATAAAGTTCATGCTTCAGCTCAATAGAGCGAGAATGGGGTGGTAATGGTCTTATGTAGAGTCTGATAAGTCGATCGGGAGAGGTTTTACTTGGAGCATTCATAGCCTGAAGGAACAGTGATCGGTATGAGTAATCCTTTGTAGATTTCCGATGAGGTGTAATTTTGTTATGTGAAAGCAAAGCCGATAGGACTCCCTTAAAGTTCTAGCAGTCTATTGTAAAGTTATGTCCAATTCATCGATATTGAGTGTCCCTTAACGTTGACAGCATTTACTTTGACATCGTTAACCGCTGAATCCATTTTAGCCTTTTTCATTTTTAAACTCGCAATCGCACCGGTGGCAGCTGGCTGTGTTCTACCAAGAATGTCAATCTTGTCGGCGTATGCAAGTAATCGAACGGATTTTTGGAGACCGTCGTGATCGGACTTGAGTTCCGAACAATTATTTCAAGTATGAAATTGAAGAAGTCGCATGACAGTACGTCATGCGTATTGTCTGAATCCTTTTTTGATATCAAAGGAGTTTGTTACCGACCTTGATGGAGCATTTTTCATCGTCATCGTGCAGATACCAACGAGTTTGGCAGTGATTTTAAAACTAGACAGAGCTTTGTGCAGTTCATCCCTACAAATCCTGCCTTAGGCGGCTTCCGTAAACATGTGGTGTGTACCTATCGATTTGGATTTTCGTTTTTTTTTTTCAGGATCAGTTTTCAGGCCTAGTATATTATTTTACTAGTCGTTATCTTCTTACATTTCTTTCCTAATGCGTTCCAAGACTTAAAAAAAAAATTTGGTTGGTTGTCAGCTTCGGTTTTGGCTTAAAAGACCAATTTCGGACAAAAAATAAATAATCTCATTGTATCGGACACTACATCTGCAAATTATTAGACATTTTCCGGATAAAAGAGAGATTTACCAGATATATTATATAAATAAAACATATCTCCCTGAATAAGATATTCGGAAAACTTGACAAACATTTTTTTAGTGTTCCGTATCCGAAACGGAACACTAATGAAATCAGTTCGGTGTCTACCTGTCTGTCTGTCTCAGTCGTTTCTCTTAGAGACTATTTGACATAGACTATTGAAGTTTGGCACAGTTGTAACAATTAGTGGCTCAAAAACAAATCTGAATTTCGAGTTTGTAGGCTAGTTTTGAGGATTAAACGGGAAGTAAATTAAAACAAAATTTTAAGGTCAACATGTGCGATGCCGTATGTAAGCTCATGAAAGTATTTAAAAATACTGTCCCCCTACCTTATCTCCAAAAGTATCGTTCAGAAAAGTTTGAATAAAATCACAAACATTGAGAAAAAGCTGTAGATTGAATATAAATGTGATAGTACATACGAAACACTCGCAAGTACTTGACTTGATTTTTTATTAACGAAAGAGCCTGTAAATGGAAAGGAAGGGTTGTATATCAGAAAATCAGTATTTTCTACTTACTCTAATAGAGGCTAGTTGTTCATAGAATGCTTACCTTGAATGAAAAAAAAGGAAAAACAAAAGTAAGTAATGTATATGTAAATTAAACTAAATATATAACATATATATCTGGATAAGTCATCTTGACAGTAATAATATTTTGGTTTTACTCAAAATATTCATCTTAAAATGCTATTGGGACCTTTAAGAGTTTTTAGACTGGCTTTAAAAGTTCACTTTGAATAGTTGTTTTGAGGTTAGAGATTACCTAACTGATATTAGCAGAGAAGTTAACGAAAAGTAGCTTTAAAGATTAGGAATTAGGATATACATGCATACAAACATAACTACGAGCAGGTTTGTGGTAGAAGAACAAAGATCAAAGAATTAAGTCCATTTGTAATTGCATTGGAACAAAACTGTCAAAAGTTGTTGAATTTGCTTATCGTATTCGCTTGCATATATGTATAGGGTGTTTTTTTTTAGAGGTAGGTATAGAACTTTTTTTTAAAATAAAACACAACAAATTAAATGGAATGACCAACATTTTTGCTTTATCAGCTCACAAATTTCATGGCATTTACTGTTTAAAAATAATTTCTGGCATATGACCTCCGCGACTGCGCCTTATGAACGCCATCGGTCCAATTCTGCACCACTTTTTGAGCATACTTACTTAGTTACTTACTACAGCTCGAGGTGAACCTGGGCCTGCTTCTCGCAACCATTTGTGTGTGCGTGTTATATTTTTGCACGAATGGAAGGGACCTACAGTTTTTTGCCGACTCCGAACGGCGAGTTGAGAAGCTCAATCGTGACAAATGATACTCTTTGATGCTTGTCAGGCATTCGAAAGAGGTGGTACCGTGAAAAAAACTCTTTAAGGTGTTAGACCCGGCCTGGAGTTGAACCCGGGCAGCATTGTGTGGTAGTCCAACGCACTAACAACAAAGTGCTTAAACTGCGTGATATTGGTATATCATCTAACGAAAATTGCTACTTGAATGAGAGCCTAACTAAGCATGCACGCTTTCTGTTGCAAAGTACACTTGGTCTAAAGCGAAAAAAACAGCTGTTCTCTGTCCACACAAAATCTGGAATTGTTTATGCTAAGAAAACGGCCAACGGAAAAAGCTTTTCTATCGAAAGCACTGACGATCTTCACTCTATTGCTGCTGATGCTGCTGCTGCTGGTGCTGGTGCCGCTATGAATCATCAATAAATTCACCGTATTGTGTTTACTTTGATTTTTATAAATATTGTTTTTGATTAGCTTTCATTCTTACTCTTTCCGTCTTTCTTGCGTGCACTTTTAAGTCTTTGGCATTGTTTACATTTTTGTTTCTCTCTTGCTAATATGAGTAGGGTTTGTTCCAACTACAGTGTGAATAAAAAATCAACACACACTATGATAAATGTTCTATCTAATTGTCGTGATGGTTTTAAGGTCTGTCATTTAAATGCTCGTAGTCTTAATCAGTATAAATTAGATTATCTAAAATACGTGTTTACAAATTCTGGAGTTGATGTTGTTTGTGTTTGTGAAACTTGGTTCAAGCGTGATGTATCTGATACGCAGTATAATATTCCTAATTATATAATCTCTAGGAATGATAGAGTTACGTGTACTCGGGGAGGTGGTATAGCAATTTACTATCAATCCTCTCTAAAGTGTAAAATTGTCAGCAAATCGGTTGAATTGGATACCGAATTCTTAATTCTTGAGATCCATGATGGTTGCACTAAATGTTTGGTTGCTTGTGCTTATATTCCGGACCGGAGTTGTTCTCCTGAACCGTTTTTCTCTGCTCTTTCACAATTTTCACCTCTGTATGAACACGTAATTGTGTGTGGGGACTTCAATGCTGACCTGTTCAAAAATGATTCTCGGGCCTTCCAAATAAAAGATTTTGCTTCTTCCTTAGGCCTCCAAGTATTTAATATCAATTATCCAACGCGATTTTCTAAAAACTGTATTCCAAGCCTTCTCGATCTGGCAATAGTTTCGGATCCCTCGTCAGTTATTCTGTTCGACCAACTTTCGTTTGATTTAGTTTCTGATCATGACCTTCTATTCTGTACCTACGATATTAATTTCAACCACTCTGCTGTTCCATTAACATTTACATTCAAGGATTTTAGTTCAATCAATTTCGATCAACTCCACAACGCCGCCTTTTCAGCCTCTTGGAATGGTTGTCGCTTAATTTCTAACCCTGATGCCAAGGTGAACTTTTTTCAAGAAGTGATAATTGATTTATATAATGTATGTGTTCCATGTAAAACAGTTACTGTTCATAATAGCAGATGTCTTTGGTTTACAACTGAAGTTATCAAGGCTATCAAAGCGCGTAATAAACTTTACAGCAAATGGAAACATAGCCCATCTAATTCTAATTGGCTTGCTTATAAAGCGGTACGAAACCGTTCGACTGTAGTAATACGAAATTCTAAAAGAAACTACTACTCTTCTAAACTGAATACGTCTCTTTCGTCTAAAAAGCTTTGGAGTAATCTGCGGCAAATTGGTATCTCCAGTGCCAAAAGTAACTCAAAATGTGAAATTGACCCGGATGTGTTAAATAATTACTTTCTTGAAAATAATAATGAAATTACTTTCAATTTTTCTGAAAATCCATGTCAGTCCTTGCTTCCAGTAAGAGGGTTTGAAATCGAATCGGTTGACGAAAATGATGTTATAAACTGTGTTGCAGCTATTAAATCGAATGCAGTCGGTGAAGATGGGGTCCCATTGCGATTTATAAAACTAATTTTGCCCTATATTGTATCCCACCTGACCCACATTATTAACCACTGCATTGCTACGTCAACTTTTCCTAAATCCTGGAAAATAGCTCGTGTTGTACCTGTTGCAAAAAAAACTACTCCGATCTCTGTGACTGATTTTAGGCCTATTAGCATCTTACCGTGCTTGTCAAAGGTCTTTGAGAAACTCATAGCAAGACAGGTTCTTGATCACTTATCTCTTCATAGATTTCTGTGATGAGGGACAATCTGGTTTTAGGTCTAACCACAGTTGTTCTACTGCGATGGTTAATATCCTAGATGATATAAGACAGGAGTTTGATAAAGGGTGCGTTACGCTTCTTTGTCTGCTGGATTTCTCAAAGGCCTTTGACAAGGTTAACCACAAAATACTTTGCTGGAAATTAAAACATCTTTATGGTTTTGGTGATAGCTCGGTGAGGCTTTTTGAAAGCTTTCTATCGGATAGATTTCAAAAAGTTGTAACTTCCAATTCGCTCTCAGCTCTTCTACCAGTGAAGCAAGGTGTACCACAAGGATCAATCCTGGGTCCCATAATTTTCTGTATGTTTATTAATGACTTGCCATCGGTCTGTAAACATACTTCGGTCCATCTATATGCTGACGATGTTCAGCTGCACCTGGCAAGGCCATTCAATAATACAGCTGAACTTGTGTATTATTTAAACGAGGACCTCTCCAGTATTTATTCCTGGTCTGTATCTAATGGATTACTTCTCAATCCAAATAAGTCTCAGGTTATTCCAATAACAAAAAAAAACTAACCATCAACACCTTACCCGATGTCATGCTCTCTGATAATAAGCTAAACGTTGTTCAGACTGTAACTAATTTGGGATTTGTTATCAATTCAAACTTATCAGGATATGACCATACAAACTATGTTATAAGAAGAATCTATGGATGCCTTCGAAAGCTGTGGGTAACTGCAAGCTTTATACCCATCGACACCAGACGTAAGCTTGTCATAAGTCTTATCTTACCCTTAATAACATATGCTGAGGTTGTATACTGCAACGTTGATTCATTATCCCAACGCAAACTACAAGTAGCATTTAATGACTCGGTAAGATACATTCACAGATTACGCAGATATGACCATATCTCTCAACAGGCAAAAAGCCTTTTAGGCACAACTCTTAAACATTATATTGACGCCAGAAATTGTATTTTCTTGCATAACATTATAAGAAATAAGACTCCAATGTATTTATATGTTAGACTTTGTTTTGCTCGTTCCCTTAGAACTCTCTGTCTAATTCCATCACGTTATCACTATCTAAATTCGTCTCGTTTATTTTTTATTTATGCTGTTAAATTATGGAGCTCTCTACCAATAAATATCAGAACTATTTCTAGTGCCACTCGCTTTAAAAGTGCCATCTTTCTTCATTTCTCTTAGCTTAACCTCTATCTCTTCCTCCTGATCAATCGTTACTGGTTTATCAGCATAAATCAGAGATTTGACGTATTCCCACAAAAAGTAGCCAAACGGTGTCAAATCACACGAACGAGGTGGCCAATTCACAGGTCCATTTCTTGAGACGAAAAACGGTCACCAAACGTTTGGCTCAACAAAGTCATGGTTGCACGCGCTGTATGGCATGTTGCGCCGTCTTGTTGGAACCATTTCTCCTCCAAATGATTCGCAATGACATGAGAAATACAAAAATCCTTAATCGTTTGCCTGTAGCGTTCGCCATTTATGGTAATGTTGGCCCCGGTTTCGGATTTAAAGACAAATGGGCCGATGACGCCTTCGGCATGTAAACCGCACCAAACAGTGATTTTTTCGGGATGTAATGGAGTCTCAGGAGTTTCGTGAGGATTGTGCTCACTCCAAAAATGACAATTCTGCTTGTTTACATACCCGTTAAGCTAGAAATGGACCTCATCGCTGAAAATGATTTGACGGTAAAAATCTGGTTCAAGTTTGACGAACAGAGCGCGAATTTTGGAAATAAATTTCCACGATTTGTAAACGTTGTTCTGGTGTAAGTCTTTGCATGGTGATTTGCCAAAGTATACTGAAAAAAAAGTCAAACACACTTCGGTAGTATGAGAGCTAGTTTAACAGTTATCCCTATCGGTTTATTTAGAAGATCTCGGTTCAAGTTCAAGTATCGACCAAGAACGAGAGATACACTTTAATAAAATTGAGAAAAACTTTATTCGCATATCTGTGGCCATGCGACAGTGTTGTGTACCGCAAAACGGGGCTCCAAGTGTCGGCACAAATCGATTTTAATGATATCCTTTGATATCTATTCGAGTTTTGTATATACGATCATACATACATCTCAGTATGAAAGAATTGTCCTCCACCATTAACCAATTTTTGCATGCAAAGTGTTGCATTTCTATGCACCTTCATATCTTTGCGAAAATATCCGTGCAATTATTTGAACTCTTTGCGTCTTTGCTATATGTATGCTGCAAGACGTTGGACTACATTAAAACAATTAGTTTGTGGGTCCGTGGTTGGCTGTGACGTTGTGGTAGCAGTGGACGCTTGTCACGCTGAAAGTTTACGGTTCAGATCCAGATATCTCAGAATAAATCGACTTAAGCAAATGAATACATTTAAAAATTCAAGGCTCTGAAGGTCCTGATCCTGAAAGTGAAACATCTAGCTTGGTTCTGTGTTTATGATATATATTTAATCAACTGTTACTTCCGTACCAGACTTTTTGCAACAAATCGTATAAAATTAAAACAAATACACATTTACACGTTCAAATTGCACCTTCTACTCTTCGCCAATTAAAACTCGAACACAAGCAAAAGTGAATAGAGTGAAAGCTTCCGTAATATATATAAAGTTGAAAATATTGCTTTGCTTTCTTACATTCGCATTAAAAATAATATTTTATAGCGTCGTAGGTTATATACGAGTACAACGCTAATAAACGAAACCAAATGATTTCCCTTTAATTTTAATTTAACAGTTATTATAAATCCAATAAAACGAACGCATACCGCAGCACCTGCCCCATCAACCTCCATAGCCATGCAACCCCGGCTAACCATTGATTATAGTCTGGCTTGTGAGGTAGATGTGGTTATTGCTTAATAATACTCGTACTCGTAGCATACATTTTGCGTGACGGCAACAGCGGTATTCTGCTCGCAGCAAGCGTACGTAATCGTACCGTGCAATAACAAATACATACACACATGTGTACACAAATGACTACCAAGTTCCTATAAGCCAACCCAAACCCTCAACATGAATAAATAAATTACGAAAATTGCTAACAAAAAATATTAATTACTCACAACAAATTAATAGGCTTAATAATAAAACGATAGTAATTATTAGCCCATCCATGCACGAGGCAGGGTTTCTACATACATACATGTATTTTTTTTTTTAACTCGTTCATGTATGAGTCTTATAGCGGAAAAGAGTGGTGAGAAAATAATGGAGAAAAAAATGTGAAAAACAATAAATCAAGCAGCCACGATGAGTTTTCATTATTATTTTGGTAATTTTTTTTTTTTCTGTGGATATTTCGCGGCTGCCATAACTCGAATGGGATTTTAATGCTCATTTATTTATATGAATTTTAAGTGGTAATATATTTAGTGGGGCGGGCTGGTATGCGGGATGAAACAATGCAAGTGACAAAGAGGATATTTTAATTACTAGAATGAGTAGGCACAAAAAAAGAGGAAGTGCTTCATAAACTGTCGGATGGTTTCGACTGGACATTGCTTTTAATGTAGCTAAATCTGTAGACAGGGTTCCCCCTTTGGTTACTTTCTACCAAATTTGGTTTTATCATTATTATTGTTGGAGGGTGAGATGCACAGCGACCTTAAGATCTATTGTACCCCCTGCAAGTCCTCGACGAAGGAACATCCCTCTCGTAATTATTCGTATTGAAATTGGTTAGAGAGAGCTTCGCTCACACCTAACTTAGGTGAGAATTCCATAGGTCACAGGACTTCATCCAGCCCAACTTGCCTGAGAAATCGCAGTAAACAATTGGGTGCTATGAGTATTTTGGTATTTACCTAAGCACTTGAATATTTTCTGGGATAGTGTCCCGCAATCCATCAGTATGGTGTCGATCGAGGATCGATAATCGACAACTAACGCTCATCGATCGTCGATTGCAGAATTCGGTATTGTCTATTGTGACTGTGATCGGTAGTTGTCGATTTGACAGTCGCTTGTAGTCGATCACAAGTTTCTGTTCGATGCTTTTTTTTTGAGAAATGTGAAAGAGTTTTGTGCGTATGAAATGATAGTCATTTTAATAAAAATGATATGTTAAAAGAACCTACTTATTAATTCGAATGCAGTGCGAAGCAGGTTACAAAGAAAAAACAATTGGAGCTGGTATTATTTATGGAAACAAATCCTGATATAGCGAAGGGAGTTTGTGCAAAAATCCAAGCAGATGGGCGATGGAAAAAGATAATTAATAATTGTTATTTTGCTTATTCTCTTTAGTTGAAATAAGTTGCAATTTCAATTAATTTTTATTTGCTTTATTCTACAAATTATAAGGACATGGATTTGAGAGCATTATTCCAGATTTCTACCGCTTCTTGGTTTCCAAGAAATTTCTTCTTCATAATATGCTGAATGCACTTCGTCACCATTCGTCTTTTCCTCGACCATCGTTAATCCACAACTCAATGCAACTCATTTACATATTTAAATAAATTACTTCTAATGGAAACAAATAATTATGAAAACAATAGCCCAATAGCCAAACAACTGTCAAAAGTATGATGTATTCACAATATTCACTGTTTTATTCACAATAATCTATTCTTCTGTCGATTGAGTTACACAATAGCAAAACCAAAACCAATCGACGCAATCGACAATCATCTTGACGATCGTTGATCGACACTCACAATAGGGGCCTATGTGTTCTGGAGTTTCACTGGACTTATTGCAAACTCTGAGCTTACAGTGCCCCGTTAGAAACGCAGTCAGGATGCGGAGTTTGTTTTTGTGAAGGCTGATGCAAGCTTTGAATCTCTTGAAGTTGTAATTACCCAAAAGTTTCTTCGCCTGTCTTAAGCCCTGAGTTTCTGTCCAGGACAGGATCGGAGTTCATCCTTTATGATGTGTTCCCCTATGCCACAGAAGGGCTCAGGACTTACGAAGGATGTGGCGGCTCCTTTTCTGGCAAGTTTGCCTGCCTCTTAATTTTCTTTTATCCCCAAGTGTCCTGGTACCCAGAGGATGGTGACGTGGTTTCGTTCGCCCAGTCTATTTAGTTTATCTAGGCATTCTCAGGCAATTCTAGATTTAATGGTCTGACCCCTATTGCCTTGATAGATGCTTGGCTATCTCACATTATTGCTATGTCGCGTCTGTTCCAGCGCTTTACAAGTTTGAGTTGGGCATATCTATCAATAGCACAAGTTAGTGCCGAAGTTTTTTGACCAATTAAATGTCTTTATGCTATGTTTAGTTTAGTTTCGTTTAGTTTATTTATTTATTTAGCTGAATCTAGCTATAATAAAGGGTGATTTTTTAAGAGGTTGAGAACTTTTTTTAAAAAAAAAACACAAAAAATTCGAAAAAATGAATGAAATATTTATTTGAATCGATAGTTTGAACCTTGCAATTTAATGTTTAAAGATAATTTCATGCAAATGTTGACCGCGGCTGCGTCTCAGGTAGCCCATCCGCTGAGTCCAATTTTGGCATACTCTTTCACACATATCGGCCGGTATCTCACGAATGAATGCATGGATGTTGGCTTCCAGTGCGTCAATCGAAGCGGGCTTGTCCCTATAGACATTAGCCTTGATATACCCCCACAAAAAATAATCTAATGGTGTCAAATCGCACGATCTAGGCGGCCAATTGACCGGCCCGAAACGTGAAATTAACTGTTCACCAAACTCGCCTCGCAATTGCGCCATTGTTTCGCGTGCTGTGTGGCATGTGGCACCGTCTTGTTGAAACCACATATCATGCAAGTCAAGAACTTCCATTTCGGGCAAAAAAAAGTTTGTTATCATCGCTCGGTAGCGCCGAATCGACATTTCGCGGTCTTCTGTCTCACTAGCTGATACGGCCGCAATATTTTCTTCACTACGCACAGTACGTAAACGTGTTGGTGGTTTAATGTCCATCAAAGTAAATTTGGTGCGAAATTTGGTCACAATCTTCCGAATAGACTGCTCAGAAGGTCGAGAATGCCGATCATAAAATGGAAGCAGCGCGCGATGAACATTTCGAACCGAGCACGAATTTTGATAGTAAAATTCAATAATTTGCAAGCGTTGTTCATTTGTAAGACGATCCATGGTTAAATTGCAAACCAAACTGAAGCTGTTTGACAGTGACACAAGGTACTAAACACACGTCAGCTGTCAAAACCAGTGTTGCCAAAACCAAACCAGCTAAAAAATCACCCTTTATATACAGTATCGTGTCTGAAGAAGGCCAGAACGGGAAGTTTATTAATCATCGTAGCGTGGTCCTTTGGAATTTGATTTACTTGTATTTCAGTTTTCTTTTTTGTTTTGTTGCTTCTTTGTATTTATTTTGTTCACTCGCCTTTTTTCGTTTTGTCATATGACATTGAAGGGATGATTTTTTGACCAATTTAACGAAGGTTTTCTTTGGACTTTTTTGTCGAAATAAAAATAATTTTCAATAAGGGCGTAAAAACGTTATTCGATAAAAATGAAATTAGAAGCAACGTTGCATTTACTTAGTTAGATTGATTGTATGGGCTGGCCGCTTAGGAAGATTAATCGTTTCTTCTAGGTAGTTAAGGTTCGTGAATCTATCTACCGCTTTACATCCTGTAATGCTTGTTATTTAGTTGAACTAGAAAACAGGTAAAGCGCTTTCAACGATCCAATTGGGTGCATTTTTAGAATTTAAAAAATTAATATCTGCAAAATTTGTTGATTATTTTGAAAACAGAGTGATTTACTCATTTACACAATATGTAGCTATTAGTGATGAACAAAAAATCACTACCAGTGAATTATTCACCGTGAAAGAAAAATAACAGTTGCAGTCTGTTAACGACTTGGAAACAAACAGTGAATTGCTAAAACGTGAATAGTTTCACGTCACAGTTTGGAATTCGCAAATAACGATTTCACAACAAAAGTCGCGATCGTGAGTATGAACGTGAGGTGCGAGGCAGTGAATGATACGTAGAACAAAGCAGAATGCGGTGAACGATATTGTGTATACTATACTGAATAATGCTGCCTTGCATACACAAACATGTATATTTAGTGTATTATGTACATTGTTCGCTGGGTTGCATTGAGAATTGCCGCTGAAAAAGGGATGAAGGTTGAACTTCGTAGCGGTTCTAAGAATTTGTGTGTGCTAGTTTAGTTATGTGCATGCGAATGAATATGTGATTTTAAGAAAATTTACATGCATTTGTTTGTTTGGTGTTTAGGACTACGTATTTACAAAAAAAAAGACTTTTAAGATGCCGCCAATAACATAGCGAAGAAAAATCAGTTTTATTTGGAATTTTTTTTACAGCGTTAGACGAAAGTTTCGCAAAATGTAATTTGTGCAATTTGAAAAGGCATATGGAAATCAAGCATCCGTTAATATCATTAGTTTCTGGGGTAAGTTAGTTTTTGAATTATTGCGTCGAAATGTTTTTAACGGCACTAATAAGGATAGTATACATGCAAACGTATGTACATGCATATTTACACATTACATAGTCAATAATTCATTGTATGTAAATTATGTGTAGTTTTATAGTAGTTTATGTAGTTTCATAGTCGCATTGTCGTGAATTTACATTCACGGGTTATATTCACAGTGAATAAATGTGAACATAACTTCACGACTTAGCTCAACTCTAGTACCTATACACAATTTTGAGAGTTGTTTGAAACAAACAAGTACCCTTTCTTCTCTCTTTCAGAAGATTTTCTCTGGATTTCTTCACAGCTCTCATCAGTTTGAATTGAATGCAATCCAGTTCATCATTCAGGTTTCCACCCTGTGATGTTCTGAAATGTCAATTCTTTTGCTTTCCAGTACAGGACAGTGACGCAAAACATGTGCCGTTGTCTCTACACCCACCAGACTGTCGGGTACATTCGATATGTAGCTTACAGGCACCATCTTCTTTCCATTGCCACTAATGAAATATGCTTCAGTCCCCTTTTATATGACACCCTACTCGACTGAAAATTCGGCTGTGATGTATAGACATTAAGCATGTACAGTTAAATCTCTCATGAGCGGACACCCTGTTTAGCGGACAACTCGCATTAGCGGACACCTTTTCGGGGAAATCTGTCATAAGGAGACAATAAACTCCAATCCCGTGGCTGTCCACTTAAGAGAGATTGCACTCCCAATTGACGGAATCCAATATACAGGTTTTTGAATGGTCCTTGTAATTAGATTAACCTTATACCTGTAAAACTGTAAGCCCCAGGTAAATAATGGAAATAACTTATAATTGTTATAAGCACCAATCAATTGTCTATAAAACAAGTCCAATTTGGTTACTCTAAGTTTAACAAACTAGAAATTATAATTGAATAACTGTTGGTACCAATGTCTCTAAAGGTTCTTTTTTAAACACCCTGTAGCTCAATGGATGTTAAAGACAGACGATATTTTTCATAACATGAACCAATGAATCAGTTCCCAAAATATCTGTATCCCAAACCGGACCACCCTGCATGGCCTCCAAGGTCTATTTTCAAATAACTCTCAACATTTTGACCAGAAATTCCAACAACTATATACCACGCCACCGACCGGGATCGAATCAGGCACAAACCATCTAATTCCATCGGATGATTGTAATGAAATTCTTTGTAGGTGCATCGAATTCAATAAACCATCGTCCTAATTAGAGAACCAATCCTACTCATATCCTCGTGCATGTGAACCGAATTTCATCTCCGTGTAGCCAATTTCGATATCAAATTAATGTCAAATCATCGTAAATTATTAACAGTAATCGAAACGAACGCCCATATGTGACACCATTGCGGCTTGCTTGTCTAACTAGGATTACTACATCTAAATTCTTGAGTGGCTGTTACCTAAATCGAAACTCCCCAAGGCTACCAATGTGAATGTATACACTAGCACTAAAACAGTGTGACGAGAATAGGTTAGGTATGTATATGTACCCCCTACTGCTTTCACAGAGACATTCTTCCGCCCACTTCAATTTGCCACAAATCAGATTTAAATTTAATTTCCTAGTTTCCCACTGACAAGTGACAACATGTTCACTGACATCTGCATTCGGCTGCTGCACTGCAATACAACCACATCAGAGGGTAGCAGACGTACCATACCAAAAATGCGTTGCAACAAGCCACACTGCGGATGTGGCAAACCTCGGAATGTCTTCGAGTATCGATTACAATTACATTTGCCAGGAATACTCGGTAATCTTCTTTACGTATATGGAATGATATGGGTGCTGTTTAAGAGTCCTTTGACAAAGTTTTCTAAATGCAATCAAGAGCACTACCACTGGCATTGGTTGGTGTTACATATTATATACATATTTTAGTACATTCTGTTTGAAATAAATGACATAGAAACATCCATGATTGACTAACGGGAGGAGACAGGAGAGAGAAATCAGCAGGATATTGCTGCTAATTAACAATAAAATACATAATTTATTATTAAGTTTAATTTGATAATTTAAATAACTACTATTAAACGGAAAGTACCTAATGTAAGATTGTTGGCTATCTTAGGATTTATGTACTAGTCCGGTTTAATTCTCCAACGGAACGTGTCGAACACTTCGAGCAATTATGGACTACTTCTTGGGTGCAAGACAGATAAAAAATATATTCTGAGAATGTACATTAATTTGAGCCAATTTACCGAACTTCTCATACTTTCATTGATATATTGGAAATCACTTTAGAAATACAGTGAAGAGTGGCAGAAAAGGCTTTGCTTTGAGCAATTATTAACAAGCTGACAGTACTGATCTACATACTCATACATTCTACAAAATTTTGATAATTCCCTTTTGTAATATTTCTTATTATCTCGAAATTGCTTTACATACTTAATTACTTTTCCGAGAAGAGAGCGATGGCTTGTCTGCAGGAGATTATTTCTTTATTAATACTTTTAAGATCATAAAAGGCAATAATTAAAAATTAAATGAGAAAAAAAAAACATATTTCTTATAAGGAATACATCCTCATTTTAGTCTTGCTCTCGATTAAAGGATTATCCCTTTTCATAAAATTAACAAATTTTAATAACACTGATGTTATTTAAGTTTTTGCTTTCAGGGAAAAAATGCTTTGATCTTTTCTTATTTAAAAATGAACATTTTTTAAAAAATATTGGGTACTGCTCGATGTAAGGACTAAAGAGATGTAAAGTTTAATTTATTTGCCTTTCAATTTTTATGCATATTTTGTTGCTCAACCTTCATTCAACAATTGCGTTGATTGAACTTGTTATAAATCTTGGTTAAACTGTAACCAATTTTTGGAAAATACAGATTTTGTCGCCATCATTCGGAGTTTCGGACACAAAAACCAAACATGACTAATCAATTATGTTCATGTTATCGCATATGTTTGTTGGTATATATAATGAAAAGCAATGGACCCAGTGTAGAATCTTGTGGAACTCCAACCATGTTTACTTTAGTTTATAGTTATATGCACTAGTATTCGTAAAATTGGGTTGGTACTTTGCTCTTCCCCAAAAAGTGAACCACATGTACGAATAGAAACGAATAGAAAGGGTCAAAAACTTCACGCAAGCACTGCAACAGGCTAAAGAAAGATGGCGTAACCTTGATACGTGTAGTCACGTTAAATAGACTTCGTAAACGTAGTAAGCGAAAGTCCAATCATCGGATATTTCGGATCCGCCATCTTGGATTTTGCAAATCTGACTTCAGATTCGTGATCAGCGACACCAAAAACCCCTTAATACCAAATTTGGTCCAAATCGGTTGGCTTTGTAAAAATCGTAATTTATGGCCGCCATCTTAGATCTGAAATCCGCCATCTTGAATTTCCTTACTTTATCAGTCCCATCTTTTAGAGAAATCGATTATGCCACCAGATACGAAGTATAAGCCTCCTATCGTAGGTGGCTTATGTCCAAATTTACGATTGTTTGGAAAAAAAACAATTGAAATTTCACATTTTTCCTGCTTTCAGCTGCCATATTTCCAAAATGGCGGCAGATAGAACAATTCTGACCCCGGATTCGGAGAGGGCAGAAAAAATTACTATAGAACATGTTTCTTAGAAAGCTTTGGTTGATTGACTCACTAAACAGTAAACGATTGAAAACAGTAAAAAAAAATGTATCCCATTTGGCATGAAACGGGTTAATTCATTACATTATTTCGTAAAACCAATTTGCCTGCTTTCATGCTAATGTTTTTTTTTTGTCTGCAATATCTGCCCGACGCCAACTTGTTTTTTGTATATTTTGGACGTTCATGTTGCCTGCGTAAGTTCGGTTTGTATTTTGCTCTATGAACGCAAGATATGCAGATCTTTGTTAGTCAGACGTTTAGGAACTCGCCCTTTACCTCAGCTAAATCGGCGCAAAACTTACAGCCTGCTAAAAATCAGCAGACCACATCGGCACCCTAGGGCCAACAGATGCCAGCAGAATGGGAACCCTTGGCAATAACTTCTATCGCAGCTACATGGATGAGGAGGAGGAATAATCCCCCTATTACCTCCTATGCCAGAATTATTTCCAGACTCACGTGGCAACACAATGGAGCTACTTTGGTATAAGTGAATCCTACCGAGTACGCTAGATAGCCACCTAATCTATCTTGACCTAATCTTTCCTTTTTTCGAATCCGTATTGGTTTTCGTCTATGAAATCGTATCCATAAAGTTTATTTTCATAGCTAGCACTAATTTATTTCTCTCACTTTTGGAAATCGGACGAATACAACATTGTTCTTTGAGTTTCTTTAAGATCTGTTGGGGCGTGTTATCTAAAATAAATCATCCGCTTATCGTTCAAATTGCACTTCACATAATTGAATCCAATCAATAATGATTCGATAAGCTCTTGAATCTTGATGCAGGAATAACACGATGACCCTCAAAATTGATAGTCTCTTATAATGTTCAAACGTGTAAATTCGAAATCTTCAATTGAAAGCCATTTATCATTTAAAACATGTTTATATTGTTGATAAACTTTAAACTTTTTTCCAAAACAATTATTTAAAAAAAAAACTATCTCTTCTAGATAATTGTAGTATAAGAAAACGTGTTACTAATTCTGAACATCTATTTTAAGAAGTCTAATGACAATTAACTTGAATAATCATATTTTATTGCTATTGAAAATTTTGTATGTACATACATATACATATACATATAGATACATATTTATAAACAGTAAACATTCATTTATGTATTAATAGTAGGCAAATAAAAATAATAAGCAAAAATAATATACATATAATAAAAAGAAATTATATTCATTAAATAAAACGTAAGCGTGATTTTAGCATTTAGTGTCGTGAGTATTACATTTTTTTATGTGAAAGACTTTATATAAAATTAGTCATTTTATGTTCACTTATTTACCTACCAACTATTAAAGCATGTGCTAACGAGTGATTAAATTAAATTAAAAATTTCATCAATCAAAACAAAAATAAATTAAACACTACAACTTACTATCTGGTGTTACGAGTATACTATGGCCTAGAGTGTGAACCTTATGTCTGGCGCGACAGATACATAGATCTTTATAATCTATTAAACACGATTATACGCACGCAAACGTAAACGATGTTAGACTCAGCTTTATTGCGTTTAAATGTTGTCAAGTAATTTTGTTTGGTGGCACACAAAAAAAAAAAGATTGTTACGTATTTATGGCAAATCAAAGTAAGCCGATTTGAAGAAAAGGATAAACAACAACTTTGCTGGTAAAAAAAATATTTAAAAAATCGTGTGTTTAAACTACGTGCGGCAGAAATAAAACTTTATGCCTTCATGCACATAAAGGACTGTTAAATCCATTTTATTTAATATTCCCGCAATTTATTAAAAGTCACAAAAAGTCTTGTTTTTGTCATAAGTATTTCCGAAGCCCTATTCTTTCTCGAAATTCTATCTGAATCCGTTTATTTTAATTTAAATAGATAAATTCTATGAAAGTTTCCTTTTAGTTTTTATAATTTATTTTTTATTTAGATTGTTATCAAATTAATTAAAAATTTTTATGTCATTTTGTAGATATACATATAATAGGCGTATAGTAAAATAATCGTAAGTTAAGTCTAGTTAATTTGACATTATTTTTGAGTTTTTAGGGCATCGTTTCCAAAACCCACTTTATAACTAAAATTTAACAAAAATTCTTTTTTATTCTTCCCAGTATGAGCCTCTGTGGCAATAAAAAGAAAACAAATTATTGCTAACCCTTAAAACAAAAAAAAACATGTACCGAAAGTGTTAAGAAACAATTTAAATGTTAAACCAGTAAACTACTTACTTTTCTCTAAAGGTTTACTGTTGGAAATTAAAGTACATTTGATCGACGACCAAAATTAATATATTTTGTAAGTCGGTATTATTTACTGATGGCAACTTCGTTAACAAAAAAAATCAACAACTATATAATTGGTATTTATCTAATTGATGTTAAAGTAATACATGTCAAATGCCACCAAAAAATCAATACATACGTGTAGTAGTATGTATGTCCATACATATATACATTAATATACTTTGAAAGAAATGAATTTAAAAAAAAATATTTTCGTATCACTTCGAAAAAATTAAGTGGGAACGCTGGTTATGAGTCGGGTTTTCGCATTTCACTTTTAACCCTCTAACCGTTATGACCGTCTACAGACGATCTGTTTTTAAATAAGCAAATTATTTTGTTGTGAAGAGAAAAGACAATTCTTGTAATCTTGCATTAATCCTTTTTGACCGTCCAGAGAGACAAAAAGTAAATACATATAACACCTGGGGCCTGTAACAGAAAGCGACAAGTACTTGTAGGACAAGTGAATTTCGACAACTTGTAAAAAATTGTGTAACACAAAACGACAAGTCCGTGAGCTCTTCGACAATTGTCGCGAGGAAAGATGACAAGTGGGAATTTATATAATTTCCCTGTTTCTGTAACAGAACACGACAAGTGTCAAGAAACACTTGTAGAAATGTGGTTCAATTAGGACAGGCGATTGGAATATTGTCAAAAGCTGACAAGTGCACTTTTTATGTATAATATCTTTGAAAAGGCAGAGTTAACTCGCGGTAACGTGAAATAATTAAAACATAGAACGTTCACGTTATAGAATGAGAGTTTTTTTTTTAAATATAACGATTAGTTCTAAGAGCTTATATGTACGGATCATATTTCAATTGAAAATTAATTACAAATCGTTTTTTTTATTCATTTTATTTATACAAATAGCAAAAGAAAAACCTATATAGGCCCATTCTAATAGCAAGTATATACTTACAATTGCGCGTTTCTTCATATTTTGCCAAAATACGTCCCTTATATACGTCCAATTTTTATTTTGTGGAACAACATTTAGGCTTTTTGCCAGGCTGTTTATTTCGTTCCATTTTTCACTTTTTTTTCTTTCGTTACCACATCACTAAAAGCACCAAAAAGCATTTTTTTCTCCTCTCTTATTTTAGTTAAAATAGCATTTTTTTTGTCCGCCGTAATCTTAGACATTTGCACTTGCTAAACACTTGTCGCCGAATGCCGACAAGTCAAGGGAAATTAATTCTTTTGACAAGTGCAGCGGTTTGCGTTCTGTTACAGAATAAATTGGTACTTGTCGGACAAGCATATTTCGACAAGTGAATTTAGACTTGTCGACTTCTCGCGTTCTGTTACAGGCCCCTGGAGTCCAAAATATCACATTTAAATGAAATTTTCCCTCATATTGACTGCTTCGAACACCAAAATTATTTTCTGTGCATTTGTCCTTGAAATGGTTAGAGGGTTAAGTTAAATAAAATATTTGTCTAACGTGCGTATAGAATTGAATACCCTTAAAATGTCTTGCGAAGCGCGGGCCATAGGGAAATTTAGGGGCGATAAAAGAGAAAGAGAAGATACCTATGCATATTGGTCAATGTTTGTAGATCGTAACGAGAGTGAAAAATCTTGTTTGGAAAAGCGTTCTACATTCGTGTTGAGTGGTTAAAGAAAGAATCTCTATATTTTACTGTACGTCCGAAGTTGGGACAAGTAAAACAAAATAGGTAGATACGAATTGAATTATGCTTCCAATTAATCTTCCAAACTAGGACAAACTAGGACTTGTCCGCGCGCCAAGATAAATATGACAATTTAATTTTTATACTTAACACTAAAACAGTTTCCCTCGTTCAGGAACATGCTGCTTCTCAATTAGGAAATTTCATCTCTCTAGAGTGGATACAGATACGAACAAAGACAAATTAAAAAAAAAAACGAGTACAAGAGTTTACTGCAACCAAAACATCCTAATTAGCTAATGAGAACTTTAGAGTATAATTGGAAGGAAATAGAGAGAGAAACAAAATTAATGAAAAATTCCTTTTTTGGTTGCATTGTGCATCGTCATTGTCCGCTCTGGACGTCCGAATGTTGTCGCTTCCTTTCATTCCAGTTTATCGTCCGTTTTTTTCTCAGTCTTCTATACCTTCGTACAAATACCTATTTACGATATTTTTCTTTTTTGCTTTTATTCATACGTTTTAATGTTGTGCAATGAGAACAAGGTTCTAACTTCGTTATGTGCAGCCCGTAGTTTAAGGTCCTTTTTTGCTCTTCAAAATGATATATACGAATAAAAAGCAACAACTAGTTTCAATTGTGCATTGTGCTGTGAGATTTCGCTAGCACTCGCCATGTACAGTGGCCAGCAGGCGGATGAGAATCTGAGATAACTTAGGAATTCCTGAATATGACAGCATATAATGTTGTACAGAAACAGACCTACGCACTTTGAGAGACGCCCACGGCCACTAACTGACTGGCTGACGGACAGCTTCTGTAGAAATTTGCAATGAAGATAAGAAGAAAATGAATAAAAATGAGGAAGATGAGGTAGAGTGAAAAATTACCACCAAGTTCGCAAAAACCAAAAAAAAAACAACCTAACCTTATGATGTTTGCAATCTGACCAGATTTTTTGATTTTTCCTGTGGTTTAGTTGTAGTCAAAGAAAATGGAATTGAACCAAAGAAAAAATTTGTGAATCATTATCATGTCATTTGGTATGACTTGAAGACAGTTTCACAGGAGGTGTTTCCCAGAAATCCACAATTATTTTTTGGTAAAGCTTGCAACTTGCGGTGGTGGTAAAGTCAGAAGTATAAGGTCAGTGGTATATAATCAATAATTTACTGAATGCCAACAACCACCATATATCTTATAGAGATGACCAAGCAGTTTAATATTCACCTGTACTGTTTCGCGGCACACAGAGACATTGTAAAGCGGACGAACTCGAACTAGGAACAAGAATCCCTACTCTCACGGAAAAGAAGAATATAGGTATGCGCGTTGCTACTTACAAGCTATTACTCAAACTTGACACAGTCAGTGAAACCAATATTAGATGGAAAAGTGGGCACGCTTGTGTAGAATCACTACTTTTATAAAAGGAAGTCTAAAAAAAGGATGTATGTATGTGCCGCAAAAAACAAAAAAACTACTGAACGGGTTTGAATGCGGTTTTTTGCAATCGATTCTGGTGGATTAAATCTATAAAATTGATCAAAAAAAATCAATATATTTCACTAAAAAACTTCTAAATGAGAAAAAGAAAAGCTTATAATTTACTTTTGGGCATTGATCTCACTCTATCTTAGTTCTTAAATAACGTATTAAAATAAAATTTACATATTTGTTTAGATTATTTCATAACAAAGATTTGGATATTGTTACATCTTCTTTGTAGATACATTTTGTGCGAGAAAAGTTATAACATAAAGAAATATTGCTTGTATGCTTTCGCGACAACGATCAGTGGAGACCATTGCCACCATCATTGCACCAGCAGTAGCGGGTATGCTTGTAGGCGATACATGCGTGTAGTAGAAGTGATTGGGATTGCTTCGTGCTAACGTATATGTATTGTAATTGTTCGATCAACTCTAATGCAATAACTGGGTTAATTTGGTTGCAATTTGTTTTATGATAAGTAGATGCAGGGCTTGGAGCAGATACGGATGTGTATGTATTATGTTTTGACGTTTTGGCGGTAAGCACGTGCTGTAATATTTAAGAAAGCGGAAAAGTTAGATTGGAAGAGATTGCTAACCCACCTGCGTCACTTTTTTCTTTAATAGTCTATGGAAAATCCTTTGTCCAAGCAATTCATTCAGTCTATACGATCCTATAATAATTCTTTTCAAATGACTTGTTGCAAAGCAAATTGTGGAGCAAGGATTTATGCCAAGTTTTAAGGCGTAAGGCGTTAGTAGCGCAAGTGGTTAGTGCGTCGGACTACTGAGCCAGCGGTCTTGGGCTCGAATCGCCGCCGCAAACACCTAAAAGTTTTTCACAGTGCTCACCTCTTTCGAATGTCTGACAAGCATCAAAGAGTATCATTTGTCACGATTGAGATTCTCAACTCGCCGCTCGGAGTCGGCAAAAAAACTGAGGTCCCTTCCATTCGTTCAAAAATATAACACGCACACACAATTGGTTGCAAGAAGCAGGCCCAGGTTCACCTCGAGCTGTAGTGCCAACTAAGTAAGTAAGTTTAAGG
This sequence comes from Brachyopa scutellaris, assembly GCA_949775065.1. Taxonomy (NCBI): domain Eukaryota; kingdom Metazoa; phylum Arthropoda; class Insecta; order Diptera; family Syrphidae; genus Brachyopa; species Brachyopa scutellaris. The sequence goes on along the minus strand of OX459112.1, from coordinate 32,852,797 downwards.
CGTAAGGACAAGTGTAGCATTTAGCTGGAAGTCTCCTTCCAGTAGACAATTTATTACAAATACACATTTATCTACATACAAAGAGAATATTTTTGTATACGCAGCGAAGCGGGAACATGAGCTAGTTTACAATAACGAGGAAGAGGAAGAAAGCTCAACACATCTCCTTTGTTCATGCCCAGATATTTCCCATAGTAGAATCCTACACCTAGGAGAATACTTCTTCAACGATCTCAGTGATTAGCACGAAAACATGTTGGAAGCCTATCTCGATTAAAACAAAGCTACAATGGCGGGGATATACATCCCCAAGATCATTAGGATCACAATGGGCCTGTAAGACCTAAGTGTGCTGGTACTCGAATAACCGGCAGCCACTGCTACCTAACCTAACACTACAGTGAAATCTTAAGTGGACAGCCACGGGACCGAAGTTTTTTTTCCGCTAATGAGAGATGTCCGTTTATAAGAACGCATTTTGTACGGGTGTCCGTTAGTGCGAGTTGTTCGCTAAACAGGGTGTCCGCTAATAAAAGATTTCATTATACTACCATTCTGGACTTGAGCGTTGGGATGTCTAATCTAATCTACTTGTGTATCCAGTGCAATCAACGAATTATATACTCCGTTGCAACTGAGCCCATGTTTTATGCGCAAACTACCAAATATAGTTCATATCGAACAATCCCGAATTTTACAAATCGCAGCTCTGATCGCATTTGATGTCAGTTGATCTGCATTAAAGCCATTTAGCGAGTTTAAGTTCGCTTCGAATCGCCAAGCTTTCTCAAGAATACTGGCAGAGGATAATGTCCCTCTCAACTCCTGACTTTAACACTCCGTAAAAAACAATGTACCATGTGCTTAAGGTGTGAACAGATAACACATCAACACGGCCGGCGTAGAGACATTGCCGTCTTCACGGATGGTTCTTAAACTTCAAGCTACACGGATTCTGGTTCTAAGTGTACTTAAGAGAGATGCCTGCAGAAGTTCGAACCGTACTTAGAGCTGCTGGAGCTAAAACTAATATTCGGCAAGCCGCTAGTATCGTGCATCACTAAATCGGTATTAGTCCGAAGCTGCAGCACAGTGCTAAGTGCATTATGCACACAAAACCACGTAAGACTATGGTGAGTATCTGGTCACTCCGGGATAGAGAGTAATGAATATGTAGAAGGTTTCGCAAGCAGAGGAGGTTATGCGACATTAAAACAGTGATAGAAGAAAGATTTGCAGGAATTGCGGACTTGTATTGTATTTAAAAGGGGGTTATCCAGTAGAGACAACAAGCACGTAGACCTGTAGGCCCATTGTACTTTGGTGAAGTACCACCCCATTCGCTGAATTAGCGATTTGTTGCTGAGCTATATGTTGATCTAAATCTGCCCGTCGCTTTCGCAAAGCGAAGCAATAGGTCAAGATTGAGCTACGGTAGATCAACGTCCCGTAGGACGTACTTGCCTAGAGTGGCCTTTCTGATCCGAGCAAAGGCCGGACACTCGCTAATGAAGTGCTCAGCCGTCTCTTCTTCTTCCAGGCACATCTCGCAAAGGCCCGAGCTTCTGATTCCAATTTTGTTCAGGTGCTCCGGAGTGAACCCAGTGACCAGTCCCGTGAGGATTTTGAGGTAATTTCTACTAAGATGTAACAAAATCTTAGTTCTGTTTGCCCTGGGCGCGTCTACTTACATTTTGGCCTGTCGGCATGAACTAAGTTCGTGACAATGGTTATAGTACTGTTGTCGCAGCAGTTCAAGAAGCTTGTTTTTAGAATAAGCTGAACTGCAGCCAATAAAAGGCTGAGGACCGATAAAAGGGGTCGCTGATCTAGCCATCAGCTTTATCGTTTCCCGGGATATCATAATGTCAGCTGGTTCAGTTTATTGACAGAATTTTGTTTGAATTGATCAACGCAGCTGAACAGGCTTTAATAGCTGCTTGGCTATCAGAGCAGATGTAGATGGACTTGCCTTTCCATCTCTTGTTAAGTGCAATGTGCGCTGTACTAGCGATAGCATACACCTCTGCCTGAAAGACAGTTGTAAATCTACCCAGTGGAATAGATTGATCAACGTGGCATTCTTCTGAGTAGACACCCGCTTCGGAGAGCTCATCCATTAAGGATCCGTCCGTATAGAAGACTATTGCGGACTTAGTTAGTGCATAAGGCAATGCGGCCAGCAGCGGAGTAGTATCGTCAGGGCACTACCTTTACCAATTTCAAAAATCCGAAGCTACTTATTGTTGTTTAAGTAACTAAATAATTAAATACTGATCTTTCCAATCTTGTCTGCACTTCCAATGTCCCAATATACATTATTACAATATATACATACATATCGATGGCCCCATGCAAAAAGATACTAAGTGCACTTAGTATAGTTTTGAGTTATGATTACCATAAGAATCCCCACATTGTTTTTTTATTTTTCAAATTTTTTCCGTGTGCATCGAACCAAAAACCTTGAAAATAGAGCTATAATAGCACTTAGTATAATATCTTATGTAAACACTTATTCCAAGCAAAATCATACTTAGCGCTCTTAATATTTTTATCACTAAATTTTCCAATAAACGCATGTATGCTATGTTGACATAGTATTTTTTTCCATGGAATTTTTGGAAGTTGGATGCACTAGTGGGCACCGTAGCGCAAGTGGTTAGTGCGTCGGACTACTGTGCCAGCGGTCTTGGGTTCGAATCCCGCCGCAAACACCTAAAAGTTTTTCACAGTGCCCACCTCTTTCGAATGTCTGACAAGCATCAAAGAGTATCATTTGTCACGATTGAGCTTCTCAACTCGCCGTTCGGAGTCGGCAAAAAAACTGTAGGTCCCTTCCATTCGTGCAAAAATATAACACGCACACACAAATGGTTGCGAGAAGCAGGCCCAGGTTCACCTCGAGCTGTAGCGCCAATTAAGTAAGTAAGTAAGGATGCACTAATGTGCCTTTTAGTATACTTTTGTCTGTACGCAAGAAAAAGAAGATGACACTTAAGTGTATCTTAGTATACTCTTCAGTGTATAGATTTCCAGCCACATTAATACTAAGTGCACTTTAAATTGTTTTTGATATGTTTTGTTCCGTGTTAAACAGAACTAACATCAAATAGTTTATTCAAAAGTTTGAATTAGACAGTCAAAATAATACTAACTGCAATTTAACATAATAAGCCACAATATTGCAGACCTAACTCCATCTCTAAAAAATTGTATAAAAATTATGAGAGTAACAAAGCATTCAGCTTAAAAATCCGTTAATAAACAAAGAAGTTAAAGTCAAAAAACTTTAAACGCTTCTCCTGAAAAATAGCAAAAATGCACTTAGTATCTTTTGGCATGGGGTCATCGATATGTAAGTATGTGCGTCATAGAAGGTCAATCGGACAATTCAAGGTTATCATATATACATACATACATGTTTCTTAGCTCAAACCAAACCCTAAAAAGTAACTCCATGTTAACTCACATCTCACGTGATTCATTAGTCAAGAAATAAAAAAAATATTTGAATCTTATAGTTTAATTCTAATATTGATATACAATTAAATTGAAATGGCAAGTAACAAAACACTTCAACCTTACCGTTGTATTAACTCACAGTGTGATATCAGAATTAAACACATCCCCAAAACGTTTATAAGAAACCCAATCTAGGCACTGAAACCTTGAGAGTATTTGTGCCAAAAAAAATGTCTAGAATAGCAAATCCGTTATATAACACAAAATACAAGTACACGTCATGTGTAGTCATAGTAAGTCAGTCAACCATATCTAGATGTAAATGAAATCTGTTTTGTTGTTGTATTATCCTTGCGCCCTCATTACACTGAGCAACTCAATCGTAGAATTCACTTGGAATTCTTTCACGAGCACGCAGTCTCGTCCTAAGCGCTGTCTAATTGTTGTAAAAATCTTAATTTGTTTATTAACTTCTTAAGGATTACTTTGCATTTGGTTTGACTTCGCTATAAGAGATATTTAGCTTGAGGAAACCCCTTTTTTTTACATTGAAAGCTAAATGTGCTGGGTGTGCAAGGAGGATAACTTTTTTCTTATTTTTTTATTTTTCTGTTGAAAGGATACAGAGCGTCGATCATTCAAAACTTTTTCGTGAAAGCGAATCTTCGGAAATGTCATTGGGTTTCTTTATATATTCAGTTGTTTTTTTTTTTTTTTTCTTTTTTGTTGGACAAAGTTTCTCTAACTCATCCTTCATTTTCATGTGGAAGTGGATTTGAATACAAAAAGACGCAGAACGTATCGTGCGAATATCTGTCGCAAACATTTCTTTTCGATTTTTTGGTAATTTTTTTTTTACTACGTTTTGACATCCTAATTCTATTTTCTTTTTTTCCATATACGATGAAGTTGTATGTGGATGATGTTGTTGGTACGTAAACATAATCGCCATTTTTTAACTTGTGTATCATCTCGAAAGCACCATTTCTGGGTGGCTTTTAGAAAGTATTTTTGTTGGACCAGCACGGAGTGTTCAGGAATGTTCTTGAAACTTTTGCTTTTAGTGTGTTCTAGTTTTATATGGGAATTTTTGAAAAAAATTTCTTTCTTGGATGTAAGACGTCTGTGAATGTTTGAAGGACTTGAAGGTTGACGTGAAATGAATTTACAATTGCTACTATGAGTCAGGCAATAAGTTGATTGTACAAAATGCAAAAACGCAAGTTACAGCAGGACAAAGAAATGAATGGCTCCTAAAATACATTTAAGTCAGTCATAAAAATTTGTTGATGATGTCCACACACAACAATATTATTAAGTGCTCCTGTCGGCAAGATTATTCCATTAGAAAAAAGGTAAATATTCCCCAACATACAATTTTGCTGAAAAAAACAGGATCAAGACCATTCCTCGAAATCCTTATCCACCTGAGCTCCGAATATGTCGAAGAAGCCCCAAAAAGGAAGAACTCCATCTAAGGGAGTTCTCAATTTTAATCTACTGCTATTTTTGTCACACTTAATTCAGCAGGTCTAGTCTGGGTAGACGAAACCCAGTATCCGCCATGTAGTTACAGGGTATTCATTACCCCTTTAGCGTGTGTAAAGTCGAGATTAATATTTAAGTTGATCTTATTTCAAAACAAGCCCTCAAACTTGACACAGTCAATAAAACCAACGCTAGATGGGCAGGTGGAACTACTTGCCTTGCTACAAAGCAAATCTGGCCTAGATTAGATCTAAACCGCTCTAGATACCTTTTGTCACTAAAAAGATTACATATTAGTACAATTATCGGTGTCATTACAGGACACTGCCTTATAGGCAAACACGCAACTAGACTTGGCGTCATCTCGAATGACTTCTGCAGAAGCTGTAGAGACGAAGAGGAGGAGGAAAGTCCAACACATCTCCTCTGCTCGTGCCCAGCTCTTTCTTGTAGTAGAAAACTACACCTAGGAGAATACTTCTTCGAGGATCTAAGTGATCTAACACAAAAAGACGAAGGAAGCCTTCTTCGCTTTGTACAAAGCTCCAAATGGTTCTCTTGAGTAGCGGGGCAATATCCCCAAGTTCCTTGGTATCACAATGGGTCTCTATAGGCCTAAGTGTGTTGGTACTTGTTGCCGGCAGCCACTGCTACCGAACCTAACCTATCTCAAAATAACTGTTAAATCTCAGAACCTCAATTTCCACCTGGAGCCGTTGAGTTTGAATCTGGCGTAAAAATAAATTTCATAGACTTAGCTGGACACACCTTTAGATCAGATGGCCGCCTATAAGTGTATAAGATTTCATCGCATAATAAACTCCCCACCCAACTGATATCTCAACTTCCTGCCCTTAACCCACTGATTTATCTTAATTTGCCATAATCGTCGATTTGTTAACCAAATTAATTCACAAGATGTCATTGTATTCCACACTTCCTATCTGCTAGCACACCCGGATCAAAATCGATGTGAAGACGAATCATTTAAAAAAAAAAAATTTAATCCATTCAATGGTCAAACAAAAGAACCAAGGCGAGTAGAAGACCGGCAGAGTAAGTACACACATATGTGTGTATACGTGTCACAGATATAAAGAAAAATCTATACAAATGGAAAAAGAAGAAAAATAGTTACGGGTCGTTCGTTAGTTCAGATATTTTCAAGGTAACTCCGGGTCTACCCGACCGTGTTCATCATCGTTCACCTTTTTCTCTTTCCAATCTTTGTTAGTCCAATCTTCCACGCTCAATAGATGCTCTCGATACAAACACTCCTATTAATCATTTCGATGAACTATCAATCGTAGAAAAGCGTTGTGATGATGAAAAATGGAAAAAAAAGTAAAAATTGACAAAACAAGCAAACACAAAACAGACCAAACTTCATAACAGCCAAGCAAAAAAAAATTGTAAAAAAATAGGAAAGAGGAGATGGTAAATTTGTTATGGTAACAAATTATAATTTATCATCTTCATCTTGTTTGCCATTCGATACTCATGTTCGGGGGGAGAACGATGTCATCGATGTTTCTGTGTTCGGCAAACAGAAATAAAATATAAAAAAATGTATCTAATTGAATTTTTGCGAATATCTCAAATGAATCGAGTAACTACTCTTACATACTGACGTAATTACATTGATTTTATCCCTTTGAAGTAATATTAACATGATTTCCACAGACATGTGATTTTTTTAGATACTGCAATAAGGATGCTGTACGTTAGATAATTGTATCTCATTTTGTAAGCACAACGAATTCAAGGCTAGCAATTAGGCTAAATAAACGAATATGTAATTTGTTACATTCATACATATGTACGTATATATGCGAATAACGTTTTTTTATGAACTAATTCCAACTCTCACCGTTGTAAATGTGGAAAGATACGACTTGCGTACAAAATGATTTCACGTAAAAAAAAAAGTTTGTTTTTTTTGTAAAAGTATCTTGAGGAATTATGTACTTGTGTGGGAGTGTTTATGGAGTGTACGCGACTTAATAAAAGGAGATGTAATTACAAGCGTGAAATTGATTCTTAAAACTGTTGATGAGCAACAAAATGACGAATACAAGAGTCGTAAAGTAAGAGGAGACACCTCAAAGTGCGGGTAAATGTGGTTTGACATTTGGCATACTTGTAGTTTTTATTGACAAACTGAACAAGTACAGAATAACACCGACACCGTCATCACAACGCAATGATGTTTAATTGAGTACTTTTGATTTTAAGTGTCGAAAGGCTTAAGTCGGGTTAAGGATGCTGTATTGTGTTTCCTAGTTTGTGTGGCTGTTTTTTATTTGAATGTGGCCAAACTTAATTTAGAAAATCGTTTCCATTTTTGTAGAGCCTACAAATGGGTGCGTTATCTAAGGACATTCAGTGGGTATGACATGAGGAAAGTATGACCTCTAAAACTATGTAGAGTCGTTTGGGGTAAGAGTGCGCAGCGGGTAAGAGTACGCAGTGCCATTTTCTCCATCTGTGAAAGAATTAGCAGCAATCGCTAAATGAGAAAATGTGTGCTTCACTAACCGCCAATGATGAACAACTTCTACGAAAATTTTCCATTTAACAGTACAAAGAAAATTACCAAGGAAAAAAAAGCCGCATTTTGTTAAAAAAAAAATTAATTTTTAAAAGTGTGTCACGAAAGCGTAGCAACTCGATACCCCATAAGTAGTATGTAGGCATTAACAGTGTATATGTGTGTTTGATTTAGGATACAATTTTAGTGGATGATATTATTCGTTCTTAGATTTTCAATACAATGAAAAAAATGTAGCGTCTAGGGAAAGAGTGCGCAGTCGTTCTGTGGGTAAGAGTGCGTAGTGCTTTCTTACCCAGTATTTAACTTTTTATAATAATAACAATTTTTAGGCTATTACCTTCTACCGAAAGATGCAATGAGCTCATCACAGTCGTAGGCGGTAGGTGGTAGGTAGCTCGTAGCTGAACTATTTTTCTGTTGTTTTTCCAGAAAATGCCAAACACAAACGGTAAGGAAATTGATAACCCAAAGTTGATTTAAATGGAGGAAGCCCATGAAACGCTGCCGAAGAACTTGGTTTGAACGAACGCGCAGTTTCAAACCATTTCAACTACGAAAACTGTGACTTGAACTGGTTGCGCACTCTTACCCTGACTTCGGGGCAAGAGTGCGCAACTTGACTTACTTTGGTTTTTTGATCAAAACATATGAAACATTAAAAAAAATATAAAATATTTTTGTATAATTTTGTTCCTAAAATATAAAGCTACCTAAATAATACGCTCTTTTGTTTGTTATCTGTTGTAAGTTTTTCAGAATTTAAGCCCGAAGTCCAAAATGCGCACTCTTGCCCCGAACGACTATATGTATATAAACATAAAACTCATTCATTGCAAAAGCGAGTACTTGAAAAACAGAGAATGAATTACAGAATACTATCCATCCATTGTGTGAGTTGGTTGAAGCGGGTTTGGATATGGTAATTGGAAGCTTGAAGCTATTGTATCGAGTGCATTATTTACCAGCACAGTCATAATACCAAATTATTGGCACTCTATCCAATATACATATGTATGCATGCTAACTTTCACGATAACTTTCGATTTATTTAAGCAAAGTCGAGATCCAAGTAAATGTCTAATATTCCCTCTATCGATATGCCTTTCCCTAAAGGAAGCACGATTGCCAACTAATAACCTTGATTGAATTGGAAAATCACAGCAAATGCCACAATTCAAGAAAAAACTTTCACGAGGGTCTAAAACAAAATCAAATTAAAGTATCATTTCCAATCGCTAGCTAATCACATGGCATGATTCTACTCCTCATCGATTTTGGATACTTTAGTACCCGTGCAAAATTAGAAAGCCTCTCACTTCTTATACAGCTGTGCTTTTTGCGGAGAAAAGCAAACAACAGCACGTGAATGTGAATCCGCCTCGCTCTCTGCTGCCGCCTCACAAATCCCATTCCAATGAACATTCACCCATTATTAGACAGGGCCATACGACAAGGCAACAATTCCCCGGAGGCTGACGAAGTCATATCCGCCTCTAGTCAAAGTCAGCAGTCATGCACGACATTTCACGAAATTAATTGACATTACAATCAGAGCGAACGAGAGCAAGGGAACGTCAACTCAACCGTCGCGTCGAGTGGAGATTTTTGTAAATCGAAAAGTTTGCTCAGTCAGTCAGTCAGTAAGTCAGTCAGTGAGACTGTCCTGTTCCAGGAAAACACACAGATACAGATAACAAAGTGATGTGACGTAACGAGAGCAAAAGACTCAAAAGAAAAAAAAAAGAAAAAACAGTAAGTAATTTTTTATGCTGTCGTTACCTGCTGTAAAAGGCTTTTGTTTTAGTTTTCCATTCACATCTTTCGAAAGCTCGAATGCAATATTGCCAGAGAGAGAGAGAGAGAGAGAGAGACGACGAGCAACACCTGTAATCTTTCATAGAGTTCGTAGTATATGCAAGAGGAGCGTGTTACGAAGTGTTTTGGGTGCTCCATGCATCTCGAAACAAAAGACATAAAAACAAAAGACCGACAGGCGAAATAAGGAGTGATTGGTGGGGGTAGGATAAGTAAGTCCAACAACTCGGCTTAAAACAGCAGAACAGCAAATATAAGTATCTACAGCCCCAACAAAGAAAACAAAAAGTAACAAGTAATCGATATAAAAAACTTAAAATAGCAAAATACATATGAAGGCCCACGCGCGTGATTGGTGTATCTATGGGTCCACCGTAACTACATACATAAGTATATCAATCCATGAAACATCGGTTCTTTGGCAGACACCACAATTGTTCTGACTGCAGATACTGACTACCAAAGAAAAGCAATGGTGCTGAAGCGATAGATACAAGTGTATCTATTCGTAATGTTTATATACATGCATATGTACATAAGTATGTGGAGTTCCTTATAAATGTGTGCACGTTTTACACTCTTACCATGGGCATAGTGCCTCTCAATAGATAATAAATAGATGGCTGCTACTGTCAATCAACTATTGGACAGATAACATCGGATGGATGGAAGTATCTCTTATTGAACCACTCCAAGTTTATCAACGAGGTCATACCATAGTTTGTAGAATGATTATAGGCATTTCAAATGTCAAGAAGCCATTTTATCAATTTGCTAGTACTCGTGCATTTAATTAGCATCGCAGTTTGTGAAAATAAAATCCTTACCCATATGAGTTTAGTAGTCAGCCTCTTATTATTTATTTCAACCATTTGAGCTAGAAATTCATTAGAAACAACCATCTGGTTATTATAACACAGACCAGCACCTATACGAGAAGCCATAAAAAATATGAGCCATAATGTGTACCCATGTGGAACCCCAGATTACAGGGAAAAACATGCTGAAATAAAACATGATTCATTTGCAATCGTAAGGCGCACTGATTTTGAATTTAAGGGCATTAGGCTTAAAACAGCAGAAAAGCAGTTATAAGTATCTACAGCCCCAACAAAGAAAACAAAAAGTAACAAGTAATCGATAGTACACCTGAATGGAGGTAAAAATTACCTCAGGCAATTGCCTTATACCATCAATAGCTAAACAAGTTTTGGCTGAGTTGAGCAATATTTAAGTATTTGCGAAGAAAAATAGAACTAGAGGCAGTTTTGACTCACCTTTCAATGAAAGCCGTAGCATCCCTAGAGTATATAAAGACAATAGAAAAAGATAAAAAGATAAATAAAAGAAAAGGCTTAAACGACGAGTAAAAAGCAACTGTCAGCTTTCATTACGGCTATTAAGTATGAACTTTTCAATAATGAGGGTAAATAAGTTGATAATACGGGCTTCAGGAACCAAATACTCAGCATGCATACAACTTAATTCTAATCAATAGCGAAGCAGTGCTACTTCTCGGCAGAATATTTTTGAAACACCTTTGTTTTTGCATAGAGTTAATACCTGACAACCAAAGTATCGGTTGAACATGTCGTATATTTCGTCTTACAAAAACAACTGAAGCTTAGAAAATATCAATGAAATTGAGGTCGAAACTCATCACTAGTCGACTTCAAAGTCATAATTCCTCAATTCGATGTGTTACTATAACTTATGTGTCGCAATTATTTTGACTCTGTTGTTGGCTGTAAGATAAATCACCATTTTATACATTATGTACATTCGGGGTGCATCAGGAAAACTGTAAATTACAAAAATCCGGTCTTGAAATATTTTGACAGTCAACTAATAAAAACTGTTAGTTTAGCCTGAGGTGGGTTGAGAGGCTGAGCCATCCCCAAACACTAGGCCCCAGAGTGGACTCATCGCGATCCCATAAGAATCAATCCAAGGATGGCACCCAAACCGCCACGATTTCCTCAAAGCCTTTTATTACAGTGCAAAATTTTAGAACGAGTCAATGGTTTATTCGGCCTACCTCCTCCAGGTTACTAAAGAAGTAGGAGCCTAAAATATTCCTGCGACTGCGTGCTATACCGTGACAATCACACAGAATATGTGCAATAACTACACATACATATATCATAACATTATCTGTAAATATCTGTGCCTAACCTAACCTAACCTAACAAAAACTACTGGAATTTCAAAACATAACGCATACCTATATACATACAACATACATATGGACATGATAATAGTTTGGAAAAATGTAGAAATACCTGTGGCCTGTTCTTATTACCACAATCTTGTCGAATTGTGTTTATTCTGCTGTAAATGAGCCCTGTCCCTAAACAGCTTATTTTATAATGTCGACACCTTTTTCACGAGTGAGCTATTTAATAGCTGACTACGGCCCGAGCGATGACTCTAACTTAAAGCAATCGAAGCAGAATTTCTTTACTTTCTGTGTTTAGACCGTATTAAAAACTAAACTAAAACATTTTCAAGTCCTTTTAGTACTCATAAAAGTCAAAATTAGTGTTTTTATATTTATAGTCAATATAAAACTCACTTTATCGTTATCAGCTCGTTATAAAGTTAAAATCGCCCGAAACCTAATTGTCAATAAATATTTAACGTATATTTTGAATTATAGTATATCTTCTCTCTCACACACACTTCTATATGCGTTTAAGTAATATTTAGTAGCTAACATACGATATAAAGCTGAAACTAGTTAGCGGCGGAATAAAAAGTATCTAAAATATTATTGACCAAAACATATGTATGTAGAGCAACTTAAATGATTTAAAATTGCGTATAACTTGTAGTTAAGCTCTTAATTGAGTGTTGACTATGTATAGTTTTGCGCCAATGATTTTAATGTGTAAAAAGACTCAATCAACAAAAAAAAATGGCGCTCAAGCAATGTCACTTGTTGACCACTGAAAACACATTGCAAATGATTTATTTGAAATATTCCTGATAAGTTAATCATACTCGTCAATGTCAAATAAGCAAATATGATATCCAGTCTCCTCTTCCCTTCCATATACCTACTCTCATGTTAAATTTTGTACGTTTAATTGCAAAAGATACTGAGTACAGCAACATTTTTTTATGCAATTTAAGAATACACACCTGGCCTCTGTAATCACATGCCAATGCAGTTAAAGAGCAGTAATGGCAATCGCAATACAATTCCATTAATTTAACGTGTTCATTAAAATTCCTGTTTCCGTACCCTATATAGTGTCGTTCATGCAATTATTCACCTGATCTGCACCAAAAGCGAAACACCTCTGCCAGTGGTGGGTAATTCACTTTAACGCAACCAATGAGTATCTGTATCTACTGGTCTTTATTGGTTTCATGATTATTGCAGATATTTAATTTCATCTCGCTGCTTTTTCCTTACAACCAATTTTTTTTTTTTTTTTGATAATGATCAAGCTTTTGAAAATATCCAAATATTGATGGAACATGACCATAATGCACAAGTGCATGCACACAGTCAGCGACATGCCGCGCTCTTTATAGTAACACGGTTGTGGTAAAATACGACTGGGAAAGCATCGGAATTTTGTTCAATTAGGTAAGAGCACGTAATTCTACGTGAGAATTTCACTATCGACGGTAGTTTAGAATGTATCTATCGTGGTATCTATGCTTGAGTGTCTTCTTGTACTCATGTTGGATGCGCGTTATTTTATATTCCATAAACTTTCCCTTGGCGTGGCCTTGTATACTGAGCATTGTGTTTGTGTACGATGTGAGGTTGTAAATTGGTCGAGGTTAAATGAAAAGGGAATTCGTGCTTTTTCGTTTTTTCTTTGTCTCAATTGATGACCGCCAGAAAAACAAAAGAAAATTAAGATACATAAGTACTTGTACATTTTTTGTTTACTTTTAAGATTCATAATTGTTTTTTTTTATTTATCCACCATGGGAGGTGATTAAAAATAATAAACATGCCTACGCTTACGCACTTTGCGGACGGGCAATTTGTATCTTAGTTATGATTTCCGTGGAAATGTTTATTTTCTCAAGATAGGAGAAACGAATTTTTTTTGAGATTTGAAGTAAAATTTGTTTTTTATTCTACGAAAGTGAAAAGTTATAGTGAATTGTTGATTTAAATTAAGATTAAGAAAGACAAAGAAAAAAGTATAGGTAGCAGCGGAGGCAAAATTATTCGTGTTTACATTTCTATGGAGTACCTACAACCGTACATATCCACTCAACTTATTTTATTCAAAGATTTAAGTTTTTATTTGTTTCTTTGTGTCTCTTTTTTCATCCAGATAACTCCCGCTTAGCAGCTTACCAATTTATAGTACAGTTACCAGAAGAAGAATTTAGAAAGTCGAGATGTGATTCTATTTATTTTTAGTTGCAAGGCAAAGAACGAGTATAACTTGGGACTGTGCTGTGAAAATAAATTAGAACAGTCGCACCAAATGCCGGATAAAAATATAATCAAAAAACCAAAAATAAAAAAACACGAGCCTCAAAACTGCGAATTTAGAAGGATTTGAAGTGTTAGTTCAAGTAAATACAATTTGTAGAAGATCTTCAATTTCTTTTTTTTTTTGTAGAGAATAAAGATAGAGATAGTCCTAGTGGGTCTTCTCTTCTATCTTCGTAGACTACAAAGGACGTCTTCATAATATCCTAGACACTGGTATTTTTTATTTTTTTTTTTTGGAAGCGGGTTATCCCATAGAGACAACAAGCACGTAGACCTGTAGGCCCACTGTACTCACTTCATACACTGGTGCCAACGACTTTACCACGCTGAAAAAATTGGTTCTCATTAGATCATCGAAATCCAGCAGCGTCGGGCGCGTTTAGTACTTAGATGGGGGACCGCTTGGGAGCACCGCGTGTTCTTGGCATTCTAGGAGTAGGACTAGGAGTAGGAGTACCGATAATAATCGACTCATGTGGCAACACAATGGACCTTCTAAGTGTCTATCCAACCAAATATGGTGATAGCCACCTAACCTAACCTAACCTATTCTCTGGTAACCTATCATTCTCAAAACAACGTATTTTTCTACTATGACATACAGAAGTATAAGCAGCCGATAATTTGGATCGCAAAATCCCCATTCGGAGATGGAAAACACGTCACACTATCATAAAACTAAATGATGGATGGATTATATAAGTACGAGTACAGTAGCGAGCATAGAAAATGCAACACCCATTTTTTACAGAATAATCCTTAATTACTTGTAGGTAGAAGTTTTTTTTTAATGCCATTTCATCCTTTTTGGGTATATAAGTGTGCTACAAGTAGTTCAGAGTCATTTTTGTTTTTAAAATTATCAGGGTTGGTGTAAAACTTAATAATTTTGAAAAAATGCCAAATTACGAGCAATTGACGGAGGACCAAAAAAATCAAATAATTGCACGTTTTGAAGTGGCAGAGTTGACTATTACCAAAATAATTAAAGAGGTTGGTTGCAGCAAGTCGACTGTTAGGAGATTATTGAAAAAAAAAAAAATACTTAGGAGCACAGGTGAACAGCAAAAATGTAGAGAAGGCATTCGTTAGACATCTACCGCGGATGATCGAGTTTTACACCGGATGCCATTGAGGAACCGTTTTCAAACAGCTGTACAAATAAGAGCAAATTTTGTGGGGTCATATGCATAAGTGTGCATACAGTGCGAAGAAGACTTAGAGAATTTGGCTTAATGGGTCGTCCACCCGAAAAGAAAGAAATCTCGGCCAAAAAATATGAAAAGTGTAAAGAAATTGATTGTACACAAGTCATGTTCTCCGATGAGAGCAAATTCAACATTTATGGATCCGATGGAATTCACTACGAACGCCGAAGAGATGGAGAGCCCTTAAGGAAAAATTGCCTTGAGAGAACAGTGAAAGATTCAGCCTTCAGCGTTACAAATGATATGGGAATGTTTTTCCTACTATAGAGTTGGAGATTTGTGCTTCGTTAAAGGAACTGTAAGCTCGGAAGTTTACAAAAATATTTTAGTCAATCACTTTTATCGTCAATTAAAAAGCATTTCTTAGAGGCCATCGATGTGATTTTTTAAGTCGGCTCTACTCCGTGCCAAATCGTTCCAAACTGGTAAGCTATTCTCTTTTTTTATTTCTATTCTAATCCCTTAGTAATTCTACGGAACGAGAAAAAATTAATAAAATTTACTTTCTTCACAGATTAAAGAATTTATGATTGATAAGAGAAGGTTATTCACCGGGCCTCAGCCCCATCGAAAGTCTTTGACACATTATGGCATTGCAAATAATTAGCAAAATGCCTACCGCAATGAAAATACCCAATGAAGTAATTGAAGAATTTTGGAATATGGAAATATCCATGGGACATCTTCAAATTTAGTGGATTCATTGCCTAAGTGAATTAAGGAGACCATAAAAAATAAAGGAGGCGCTACACAGTATTAATATTCCACTAAATTTTATAAATGTTAATGCTTTTGCCTCAGAATTCCAAAATGAACAAGTTAGATGACCATAAACAATAAATAAACATTTAAAAGGTTTGTCAACTACTGCAAGGAAATATGTGGTTTTTTTCAACACTTTCTTGGAAATGCTAATTTGCTCGGATTCTGTACCTGTAACAAATAGTTCTATACATATGTTGTTTTATTACCCACAAGTTAGTTAACAATTCATTGAAGACACTTTTTATTTTATTGATTTTTTTCATTGACAAAGAATTAAGAAATTAATAGAAATGTAGTTTTTTTTCGTGTTGCACTTTCTATGCTCGGTACTGTAGATGTCAAAGGATTATCGTTTCTTCATCCACTATCCTGGAGTAAACATTCTAGGCTAGATTCCTTGTCAAATAAATTTCAACTCGTTTTATGTATTTTCAACTCCCAAAACACTATATACGAGTAAAACGAAATTGATGAATGATTTCTCGAATTCTCGAAAGAGTTAATCAATTACAAGCAAAAGCAATCGGCTTGATTGCAAGGTCAACAATCCCCATTTCGCAATAAGCAAAACAATTTGAAGAAATCAGGATTTGAATCAGAAAGTGTGGTCACTGAAGAATTTCACGGCATTTGAATAATTCCTTCTATTTGGAGGCAAACATAGATGGAAACTGGTTTCGCTACGAACCAGAAAACAAATCCCGAAACAAACCAAACTACAGCTTCAAGATAGGCTCCAACCAAAACCAAACCACAGCTAACGTAGTTTTTAAAGAAACAGCTTTTAAGGTTTCAGTGGTAAACTTATCATTTCTAGCGATGTTAATTGGTCTGTTGACTTGTATAAGTATGAATCAGAAGCTAGAAGTTGTATGAGTATGAGGTTGTATGACAGATATTCTATATCGCGTGCAATTCCTGAAATTCTCTGCGCGTTTTTCAATTTCAGTTGTCAGTTAAACTGCTCAGAAGTAAAATAAAAGCTCAACTGAATGCCGAACTGAATCCTAAATGCACTGCTTTTTTTAACTGAAATGTCAGCTGAACTGACAACTGAAACTGATCATCTAAATGGGGCTGTAAAGATAAAATGTATCGATGACATATAAGGTAAATGTGAACTTGCTGCAGTGCACTTTTTCACGAACAAGAGAGTATACTAACGACAAAATTCGACATGTAATGTGTTCAGTCCAAAAAGACTAGCATTCTAGTTGATTAGTCATGTTATACAGTGCCTACAGTAAAACTAAAACCTGAATTGTTAAAAATATTTTCAGACAACTAGGTCAATTCTGATCACCCGATGAATTGGCGCTCTTTCCTTTCATACAGAAACAAAATAAGAGAAAGTTATTGATTTATTTTTAGCAAAAAAAAAAAAATTGAAAAATTATTTTTTTATTTAATTCAGACATAAATATTGAAGATTGCAAAAATTAGCAACTATATCAAGTATACGTGTGTCTGTTTGTACGTGTTTAAATATTTTATAACTATACGATAAGGGAAAGTTGTTTCCAAAAACTAAGTTTTTTGTATCTTTATCAACGAAATATAGATACTAGCAAGAGGATAGCAAAGATACATTTTGTTATGACAATACACTATTATTTCTACAGACGTTCTTTCAGCACAGCACGTGGTGCAAAATTATTTATGGTGTCGTCATCTTCTTTCATATCTACATATGTATATGTGGTCCCCATAAAGATTTCATATAAACTTGTATTCTAAGCAACTTTAGACAATTTAACGACAACGTTCCTTATTGCACATCTCAGTTTCTCAGGTGTAAATGATGTAGTTGGACTTCAGGAAGCAAGGCTTACAATTAACTATTGTTTTCTCCAGCTGTTGTTGTTGACAAAGTGAACAAATGACTCTCTTCAGCAGTTTTGTTTCCATCATTGTCATGCCAAATGACGTTATCACCTGTGGTGAGTTTGGTTTCCAATGAAATGTAATATTCGGTCATAAATTACCATAATAATGCATGTAGATACATAATGCTCGGGTACAAGCGAGAAATAAGCTTTTAACCGATAAACGAGTTATGGAAAAATTGTGAATGCTTTCGCACAAAGACATAAATAAAAAAATTATAAACTTAATTCATACAGGCAATCAATGGCATAATCCAAAAACTCAAGGTTACATAAAGCCATTTAGAAAACCGCACGAGTGATGATGGGCAATCGATTCGATGCTCGATGGGCACACTATATGTTTACATATGTATCTACAAAATAATTCCATTGATATTCATCTTTGTTTGCTTGTGTACGCGTTTATTTATGTTTTTATTACTTCTTTTGCTACTTTGAACAACTCGCAAGTGAATGGTTGATTAATAGTTTATCTGTTTGTAAATTGTTTTTCTTTATCTCGCGGATTTTTTGCTTCGTTTTATATTTTTGTATTATTTGTTGAGAAAAGTTTAAATGATGATCAATGAAGGGGAACTTTCCATTTGTTTACAAGTCGATAAGTTTTTTTTTTTTTTTTCTTATTTGATTTCATTATTTGTACAGAGTCTGTAAATATAAAAATTATAATAGATGGCGAAAAAAGTCACCGGATTCGTTGAATTATGAGAAAATACAAAAAATAAGGAATATACACGAGAACGTGTATATTTGTAACAAACAAATAATGATTCAATTTAAACTGAAAAAAATACTAGATTTGTATCTCGTTGGAAAACAGCTACCCGTGTTCATATAATTTGTTTTGGTATTCTTGAAGGAGCTGGATTATTTAAAGAAGAAAGTTAATGCAAAGGAGTTAAGCACCACAATTTATAACTTAGCAGCTGTGCAGAACGAGAATCAGAATTATGCCAAATCCTTATGGAAAAGCCGGAGGGATTGCTGAAAATTTAAACTTTATTTTGAAATCAATAAACATTGAATTTTCTTAACCATTTAGCAATTTATTGCCACATTTAATCGCACACCATTTTTTGAATCAGATGTTTTAACGCTTACTAGAATATCTAATAAAGCAAAATGTGTCAACAAAAACATCAGTTCTCTAAGGCCTTAGCCACACGAGCGTCTTTTTCCGCGCTCCCATTTGGTCGCGCACCATGAGTAGGTATATAGAAAACAAATAGAACTGCACACACGAGCGCCCGCGACCAAAACGGTGTCATGTGTACAATTTCTTTTACACTCAGGCCGCTCGACCAAAGGGAGCGCGGAAAAAGACGCTCGTGTGGCATTGGCCTAATACCCGAAGGAATGAAGCCACTCTTAAAAGTTGACATCCATTGTGAAAAAAAATAAATTAGGCCCACTCCAAATGTCCGTACGTTTTACTTTCAAAAGAACTAAATAACTAGACAAAACATGCATGAACTAGTCCAACACTTCAAACGCACATTCACTTGCCATCCAATTTGGCTACATTTGATATTTACTGTGATTTTTAAAAGGGTACAAATATTTTTCTCGTTTTACACCTTAATTCCGTCGCGTTCAAGGGGTTATAATTACTCTTATGAGTTATGACCACAGCGCGAGCAAATATTCTTCTCGTAGATGTTTATTTTGAACATGAATGATTTCGTTCCCATGTGCGGCAACTACCCACTAACTCTTTAAAATGCGATAACAGTTCAAGTGTATTTCAGGCAGAAATTCATGTCATTTAAGTGTGCGCTAACATCACCCTTGAATCAGAATTGAAAGGTGTCCTCATTCATATGCTCACACATAGTCAAGCAGCTATAAAAGCACTAGGCTCAAACCTGATTGACTCCAAATCAGTCTTGAACTGCCTCAATGCTCTCCAAGACATCTCTCCTAAAAACTCATTCAAACTTTGGTAGGTGCCCGGACAGAGGATACGAGTATTGATGGAAACGAAAAAGCCGACGAGCTAGCTAGAAAAAGTTCGGCTGACTGCTTTATCGGCCATGAGCCATTTTGCAATCAAGAGATTAGTGAGATTTCTCACAGATTCGATATCGATATCACCTAAACAATATATCGTTAGGTCTCATTAAGGAAACTGAATTACGTTCATGCATGGAAGACGA
The DNA here is from genome assembly GCA_949775065.1 of Brachyopa scutellaris. NCBI lineage: Eukaryota > Metazoa > Arthropoda > Insecta > Diptera > Syrphidae > Brachyopa > Brachyopa scutellaris. Next base: position 32,832,983 of record OX459112.1, on the reverse strand, counting down.
CGAAACTGCTGAACATATTCTACGTAACTGCATGGCATACCATGTGCCATAACACGGCACATTTCCACGAGAGATTATTTATGTTAGACATATCTGGCAAGCACAGAAACAAGATGGCGGAACGAACGTTAAATTGAGAGTCACAGTGCCCTCCGCAACTGGTGGGTCTGTACCTTTTTTTTAAAAAAAAACTCTTTAAAATGTTTGAATGCAAAATTTGACTTACTGAAATTAATGTGCATAAAATGTCTAGTGTGACTAGTCTGACTAAACCAAGATTAATGAGGAAACGAAACTAAGCGTATATAATTGGGAATAATCTACATTCGGTATCGGCGTATAATTGACCAATAAAAAAAAGTGAACGCTTTTTTTGAAAGGTGATCAACGAGGACATGATTATGAAACCGGTGTCAAATTGATGTAAAAGTATTTTCTATCAGAGCTGGCGCCTAGGTAAAGAAATAAACGTTTGGTCGATTTCTGACAGCAGATACTGGAAAAACAATTAAAGGGTGTCCCAAGATTCAACCAAAATTTGAATTTTTCGCCATTTGTGCGGTAATGTTCTGGCAATGCAAAAAAAAGACAGCATCTTCACTGATGAGGCTTATTTTTATCTTTATGGCTTTGGTTATCGTCGAATCGTCGAATTTGAGGTTTAGAAAATCCGCGAGTGATTCTTGAGAAAAAAACCATCCAGCACGTATTAGCATTTGTATTTCTTTTTGGCTGGGGGCATTATCGGACGATTCTTCTATGAAAACGCGGCTGGTTAGGCATTAACAATTAACGATGCTCTTTATCTCTCTATCGTGAAATGATAATCCAGTTTTTTTTATCTTTGAATGGCAAGATATGGATGTGGACGTCATGTGGTTTCACATGTCATACAGTTCGAGAAACAATTCAATTATTGGATGAGTTGTTTCCTGTTCGTGTAATTTCCCATTTTGGTGATTAGAATTGGCCGCTGAGATCATGCATTTTACCGCCGCCGGCCGTTGGACTTTCTACCCGACTAGGCAAAATGAAGGGTTATGATTTTAGCTGGCTGGGTTTGTATGTAAGGATGTCACCTCGTACAGCCTAAACTAAGGAACCGATTTCAAAAAATGATGTGTCGTTGGATTTGTCTTGATCCGGAGAGTGTCCTAGGCTATGTGAAGTCTTTTTTTCTTTTTCCTAACAACCGCCTTGGTAGTGGTATCAAATTAAAGGGCTTGGCGAGTATAATACAATACGATATGACGTAATTCTAAATTCAATATGGCGGACGCCCCTAAGATGGCGGATTTCCGTTATCTTTACTGCATACTTAATATGGGTATCAAATGTAAGGGTTTGACAAATAGAACACGACATTGCTTACATACATACACTCTACATATTTTCAGAAATAACTACAACTAAAAAGTTGTAAATAAAAAATTAAGTTTAAAAAACTAAAACCCGACTGTGGGAAAAACAAACTAAAAAGTACGAAACAAGATGAAACGAATCGTTGATTTTCAGGGTATAGCCGTGGTCAGATGCCACTTTTCCCTATGAATGCGTACTTAATACGTTTAATACGTACCAATGACAAAACTTAATCGAGAAAAAAATATATCGTTTTGCAATACGATTCCGTGTTATATAAGATTTACCGTAAGTGTTTGTGTTTTACTGTGGCATTTTAATTAGCACACCCAAGCATTCAAGTAAGTTTTTACTGAAAAAATTCCAATTCTGTGATCAGAGCTATTTTTTTTCGAATCTTCCTTAGTTGTTCATTGTTTTTTTAAGATTTGAGAATAAATATGGGAAAAAAAAGAGTTCAATGAAGGCAGAATGAAATCAGATTCCGAATTTGCAACAAAAAGAGCAGAACATATCCGAAATTGCAAGATTAATCGGCTTTTCACTTACAAAAAGTACAGAATGCAGTTAAGCATTACCATTAACGTGGGATTTTTGCAAATCAGAAACAATCCAGATCAAAAAAGACCTAAAAACATGAGAATAGTCCGATAGTCAGACATACTCTTAGGCACCCCTTCGCCTCTTCAATGGAAATAAGAGCTCAAATGCACCAAAATTGCTGTGTGAATATATCAGCTAGGACTGTTAGAGCTCGGCTTTTGCAAAATAAAGTTCGAGGATGCCAGAATCTCAAAAAAACGAAGGTTTTATAGCCTAATCGAAGACAGCGGCTGAATTTCGGAAAATGCCATATCTTCAAAAGTCAGTTTCTCACGAATTCTGTCATCTGTAGTGATGAATCCAAATTTAATCTGTATGGAACCGATGGCAGAACCTACGTACGACATCCTCACAACAAGGATTTGGACCGAAAGTACACTACGAAGTCGGTTAAGTATGGAGGTGGCAGCGTGATGTTATGGTGCTGCTTTACTGGAATACTGTTGGGCCAATAGTCCAAGTTAAACGAAAAATGGATGGGCTTATGTACCAGAGCATATTGGCCAACAATTTGGTACATTACTATGATGATTTTCCACTTGCAACACATCGGCAAATTGTGTTTCAGCAAGACAATGCACCATGCCATACAGTTAAGGAGTGGTTTGATGCAAACGATATTACTGTTCTGACTTGGCCCCACAAAGCCCGGATATCAAACCTATAGAAAGTGTATGGGTCATCTTCAAACGACATGTAATAGCATTAAAATCAACCACGGCAAACGCGTTATGGGCCACTTTTCGGGAAGAATGGTACAAAATTCCTCCTGAAGTCCTAATGACGTCATTAAGCAGGAGATATGTTGCCGTTATTGTTCAGAAAGGATACCCAATCAAATATTAAGTAAATATGAATTGCCAAAATCACATTTAAATTACTTTTAAGTTGTTCTTACTATTTTTCAGACTCTCTAAGTATAATTTTAGAGAGCAGCTGCCCCACATAATAACACGACCACAAAGCATTGTTCTTAATCATTGTTTTTTTTATCTCGAACTTATAGTTACATTTTCTATTTTTGTTTTTTATTTTTCGTAAAATATAATAATTTGTTCAAATAAAACTAAATATTTGTATTTGGAATGCGTTAATGAACTTTTTTAATGCATTTTGGCGCCAGAAAGAAAAATTTCAATGGGTGTGCTAATTAGCTTGCCACCCCTGTATATTATACACATACAGTAAAACTTGTGCACAGTATAGTGGAATCTGCTAGTTTCCTTCTAAAAATTAAATTGAATTCAATTTTATAAGTCTTGTTAAATTATTAGTTAATACTTCAGTAGAAAGATAAAACAATATCGAATCTCTGTGTAAATTGTGCGAACAACTCCAATGTATTTTTATTACGAAAATAAAATCTATCTATCTAAAGAATCTTGCGCTATTTTGATTTTCTTCATACAAACTCACTCTTATATAGAGGAAAGCTGCGAGATCTGAATAATGGAACATTTTTCAATAAATTTTGCAAATTCACTTTTCAATATCAGAATCTGGAAATGAATGCGCCAAAAATAATTAACATTTTGTCGGCTTCGTTGCCTTTTCCGAGAATTTTGACATTTCATTTGTTTCTTTTCGCGTGTGTATCATTCTGCTTTATTCAACAAGTACAAATTCTGGGGTGGAATCGGCTAACGCGATAATTGACTGTCGCTTTTTTGATAATCAGATTGTCGATTTGATAATCACCTTACACCAGAGCAAAAGTGTCGATTTTGATTATTAACTATCAACTATCGCATTAGCCGATTCCACCCCAGAACTCTGATATCAAAATTGATCGAAAAATAGTAAAAGAAATTAGGTTGCTGATTGTGGAAAAAATTTACGATAAAATTGACGAAATAGAAGTGTTGAGATTATTAGAAAAATAATTGCATCGAAGCATTCCACTATTCACAAGTTTAACTGTATATCGAAATATAAATCTTTTACTATAGTAAAACGAAGTTTCAGTAACCGTACATTTTAATGTTCTTGTAGGTATTCTTCGCATGATAGTAATTCGTGCATCCAGTCACATCAAAGCAGAACAATAGGCAATGTGGTACCGATAGAATTTAATGCATTCGAAAGTCTCCGTGTGAACAAATCCCAACAATCAATCACCGAGTAAGTACATATAGTACATACATATGTACATATGTCATGTATGTACATTTGTGTAAGTATAGTAAGTTACAAACAAACAAACCAAAACCATACAAAGGCATGTAAAAAATAAAATACACAGTTATGCAAAATGCCTGCTATATATAGGAATACAATAAAAAGAAAATGAAAAGGAAAACCAACAAAACAAAACCCAACTAATGCGGTTTTTAACCTACGTTCTCTTGTACTCGTATGTAGAAAGATTAATTTTCAAAACACGAGCGACACGCTTATGGGAACATGTTGTGTTTTACAGCAATTGTTTTCGTTTTGTTGTATACATACTCAAACTTCGCATGTATTCCGTAATGTTGTCTAAATTGTTAACACACACTCACTTTAATTTTATTGTTGTGCGATTCAATATCTCCTGAATGAAGCAAATTTTCTGCAAAAGGTAGTCACATTGGTTACGTGGTTTAACTGAATGAAAAGGTTGTATTCTTGGAACAACAAAACAACACATAATCACCTTGAGAAGCTTGAGTGAACTGTAGCGTCAGTTGTTTAACTTTAAACACGATGGGCGATGGCAATACTTGTGTTCTCACCTTTAACAGATGCCTGTGATATTTTATAGATACTGTCGTATAGAGGCAATCAGCAATGGAAATAGAATTGTTCTGGGATCTGGCCACTACCTTAAAACCCAACGACCTATTCTACCGCTTATGACTATTTGCGCATATGCTGGTAATGATGTTATTATTATTTTCTGGAAAATACTATGGAAATTGCTGAAAATACAGAAAAGAAAAACAGTAAACACTTTTCTTGTCTGGTAAATTTTCATTAATTGGGTAACCCAATCTTTAATTATTTTGCTGTAGTGGGAATGTCCTTAGGTTAAGACCGTACCTGGAGTGAGTTTAACCCGTCAACTACACTGAAATCGGAAACTAGAAACTGAATTGGAGAAAAGTTCTATGGAGTAACGAATCAAAGTTCGAGGTTTCCGGTTCAAGGCGAACCGCATGTATAAGCAGCACCAATGTTTGGTGCCTTCTATAAAACATAGAAGAGGTAATGTAATGGTGTGGGACTATTTCGATGGAGATACAGTCGGCGACATATCCAGAGGCATCGGAATAATGAGGAAGGAGTAGAATCGACTACCGAGAAAACCTTGAAAATGAAATTGTGCTCTCTTGCCCATGGATACACTGAGCACACCTCCAAGCTCTACAGAGAATACCTGGACCAATTATTATCAACAGAAGGAAAACGTGTCCCCACATCTAAGCCCCATTGACCTCTTGTAAGATGAGCTGAACCGGAACATCAGAAAAGGTTTTCCATTGTCTAAATCGGCCTGCCTCTCCAACGGCTACTCACTATTAGGCTGCATTTCAACCACGAATTTATCAGAATACACAAAAGAAACCGATGAGAACTATTGCCTCGATGAGAACTATTGCCTCAGGAATGATCTTCTAGCAATCTGCACTTTGTATAACTTGCGTGAAGGAAAATATACTTCCTAAGAAAATGACCAATTCTCCAAGAGAAGAGAAGATACCACTACAACCAACACGATCTCTCAATGGAGGAGGTAATCTAAATACTAAAAGGATCTAAGTGGAACGTTATCACCAGGGAACGGATTTTGTTGAGTTTACCTTTTTTTTTGCCTTTTTTTTGCATCTTTTTGCCTTTTTTTTACTCATTTGTCAAAATAGCTGTGCACTTTCTTCTTAACTATACAATTTATCCTTGCTCACACGAAAGAAATTTCAGTGTCCACACGTATGGGAGCAGGTTGCTTACACTAGTGCGCATAAAAATAAAATCCCTACACACCAATACAACCCTGAATACACTTGTATCAACTCAATATACATGCGCTTCTTCTTGTGCCGTAAATGCAATCTCAGGCATTCGCCGCAGTTTCATCTCACAAAAACCGTTAAACGTCTGGGAAGTATTTTTTCGTAGCTGTGCACCTTTTCATCTAGATTCTAGATTCATATTCTGTGACATTATACTGGTCATACTTAGTGCTGGTCTATTGAATATTGCTTGTGCCTAAAAGCATGGTGCTCCCGCTCCCAAAATATTTTGTTGCTTGTCATTGAAAGTGAAAATGCCCCAATACAGAGTTTGTTGAGTGGAAATGCCCCAAGACAGAGTTTGTTGTGAAATTGGAAAAAGATTTTTAGTCGACCCGAAAGGCCGCATATTTAAGAGTGTACAAATTACAGGTGACTCCTAGTAGTTGTATGTATTTTCATTTGAGCACTTGATCTTAGTGCACTGCGTATTATTTAGAAGAAGAGGTGTTAAAGACATTGAACGGACTCTAGGAGAAATAACAACCAGCTAAAGGGCCAGTAGCTGAAGATGGGATGAAAAAATTGTACGCGGTTTTTGCGATGCAAATCTAAATTGGACTCAAATATTAAAGTCAATGATTTGACATCTCTTATCTTGGCTCCACTAGGCTCTGCTCATGTTGTAAGGTCCTTAATTTCATCCAAGGCTTTCTTGAGAGATAATCGCAAGCGATTGTTACATACCAGAGAACTTCAAAATGTTTTGGTTACAATGTTAATAGTAATGCATAAAAACCTTTATTATTAAATGCCTTTTTTGCCCTTTTCTGTGGTATTATTTTGTCTTTTTTGGCTTTTTTTGGTCAACAAAATCCGAACCCTGGTTCTCACATATAAGATTTCAGTTAATTTTGGACTTTTAAAACAGAACCAAACGCTATAGACATAATCTGTCAACAGTCAGTTCAAGGCCAACGCCATTGTTACAAGACACTTGGTCGTCACAACATTCAGAGCTGAGCCGAAAGCCCTCGCAGCTAGAGCTCTCTCGATTTTAGATGTATTTATTTTGTAATTTACTTACACATAAATAAAGTTATAATAATAATAAAAATAACATTCAGAGCTATATACAATTTTAAAGTAAGAGGAATTCCAATTTGACTTCAGTTAAGGTATTATCTCCATTGATTATTATAATCTGTGCTGAAAAATGGATTTTCCTACAGCAAAACAAGACTGCAAATGAAATTCAATCATAATAAACCAAGGGATGTAGTACAGCCCCACAAAGCCCCACGAAATGATCGTAAACTCGATAAAATGTTTACATGTGCGCCTGGAGCAAAACCACCTCAAACTCCTTAGGTACACATAGATATGTACTTGTACATTCCCTGTTTTCAAGTACAACACTGGCAATCTTCCTAATAAAATAAGACCCGTTACGGTATAGAGGCAAACCAATAAAACAAATTAAATAAATTTAAATCTGCTTCAACATAAATCCACCCCTACATAGACATTTAGAGAATTCCCTCCCATTTGTCTTTTAATCTCATCTCCACTCCGAGCTCTTGTTATACACACCCACCCAAACAAAGTAACCACATTATCACCTTGCAACCTTTCGATGTTAACAAGAATACAGTGACAGCAGAATAAATAAAAAAAAATAATGAAAATTACAAAGGAAATTATCCCATAGCATGGCATTCTAACCTGACACCACCACTCCCAAACAAAAATAAAAAAAAAACAAGGCGATTTCCTTTCTCTCGTTTTTAGGTCTTTTTATTCTTGTTTATTTCAAGAGAAAACCCACAAATCTATCCCCCTTGTGAATAATGATGCTGCTCGTGATAAAAACCTTTACACCGAATACCATATGGTAGAAAAATACGACTATCTCCATGCTTATTTGGGCTCAAAACTCCCGGGTTTAGCACGTGTATGTATACATGTTCTGAGATACAAAATCAAAGCTATGCCACCCCGCCGCTACCTATATTACGACACTAAGGTAATTACTCATACTGACAGCACCGCGCGATAAAATAGAATTATGGTCACAAAATGTTCGTCTTTTCGTTTCCTATGGGTTTTTAGATACAAATACAAAATTGCAATACACTATAGGATACATACCCGCAACAGAAGTAAAATCGATTCCACTCCTCAGCTGCTGCCACTGCTAATAATTTTTTATCGATGAGTCTTGATAATAATAAAGTTGATCATTAGCTATGTTGCATGGGAAATTACTTGATGTATTAGAATATAGATTATAGATACATTTTTTATATTTCTATTTTTTTTTTTTTTTTTTTGATGAATTATTTTTTGCTCTCAAGCGCAGCACAGCACTTTGACACTGAAACACTGAAATGGCTTTTATGTGTGACTTTTCGAACTTTTTTTTAAAACTTTTAATAGATTTTTAACGAGTTCAACGCACAAACACGGGAGAAAAACTGAAACATGAATAGATAGATACTTTATTTATTATTATTTATTTTATATATATTTTTTTTTTTTTTTTTTGCAAAGACCTCTTTATCTAAGGTCGTTGCCAGAGATTCACTGTAAACAGAATAAAAAATCACACAACACGAAGTAAATAGCAATGATGTCGTCGTTGATGTTGGGATTTTTTTTTATTATTATTATTTCTGCGTAATCTCATGTGCCAATGCGAAATGAGCGACTAGTACATGTACTCGCGTTTTGCTTGAACTGCAGATAGTTTTTAAGAGAGTTGTGTGTGCTAATTTGAGGTTCAATCTTTCTTTTGTTTTATTTTGTTTCTCATGTTTGGTTTTCAAATATTTACAACATATCTGCTCCGACTTTGAAGAAGTGTTGTGTTGGAAACTTGTTAATTGACCGACATACGATGTGCTCGTATATGGAGGTTGTTAGTGCTGTCATGTTTGAACGTCTACAAAACAAATTCGTTGTGGTGGCGGAGTTACAAAAAGAATTGCATAACGAAACACTAGGATTTCAATTGGCAGAGTAACGTCATATGGATGGAGTACAATGGATCAGTTTCAGCAGTATAAAGTTCGAGTCGTTCTAACACCGTCAAGAAAAAATATCCGACATTGATTGGATATCTGACAGGCGAGTTGCATGCAACGAATTTGTTGCGGTGAACCTTTCGAAAATGCTTAGAGAATTGACTCGTGAATCCCGACCATTACTGACATCTTTTTTTATAAATTTGATGCTATGGTACATAATTTTGTTAGCATTTTTAAAAGTTCAGGTGCTGCATATAACATAGATTGACTATTTTAAGGAGAGTCTAGAACTGAATACTACTCAACCTGGTGATGGAAATTTATTCGAGGAACATATTTTCAAAGCGATTGAATCTACGCTGATGAAATCGATCAAAACCATTATGATCTGATACTATCAATACCAAGACAGACCTAGAATTCCAATAACCACACTAGCCTCAGAAATAAGCAGTCCAAATAATGAAAAAAAAAAAGTAAAAGACTCTGGTAACAGATCTTGCAGATCTAGGGTCGATACATGAGAAATTAGTGCTCTATTCTTTAGTCTGTTTCATATTGACTTCACTCTAACAACCGGTTTCTTCGACCTTGACTATTTTTTTTTTTGTTTGCTTTTAACTGTTTCAAGCTGCAATTCAATTACATATATCATTGATCTAATTCGACGGTGCTTAGATATAGATATTGATTTGTAACATTGATCTCAGACAACCGTTTACTTAATTCGTTTTACTCACTGTAAGCTTACAAACAATTTCAAAGTAAAAATAGAAGTAAATTACGAAACAAGTCACAATTGATCAATTAGATCAATTATTCTCACGATTCAATTGCAACGCTTCGATCATAGATTTTTAGCTATGTACATACTTGAGTCGGGTTTCGTCACCCGTTCAGCTGATTAAACAATTTTATCATGTAACTGCAGGAGGAAGAAGCCGAACCCAAAAGCTACTTTGGACTGTTAAAGATAGCAATAGAAAAGTGGAAGTTGACGACAAATGTTCAAAATGATGTCAACATACGGATACGATAGATACAGACCTGTCAATTTACAGAAATTATTCAAGTAGATACATATGTATGTACATAGGTACTATCGTGATACGCAAGACGAATTGCCTGCTAAGCAGCAGTATAAACCAAACGTTATTCTTACAAATTGAATCGTTAAGAAGTTAATGAATTTTTTAAACTGGAAATAGACATTTTAGTTGTTAAACAAACCGCATTAAAAACACAGCGGACCTCCTTTCCTCAGTAATTCAAACCATTTAACCGAAAAGACTTCACTTAACATCGAACATTCCTTAGCCAACATTAATTGCCATTTTTTAAGTGAGTTAGGTTAGGCTAGGTGGCTATCCCCGTATTCGGTAGGAATCACTTAGACCAAATAAGGTTCACTGTGTTGCCACATGAGCCGATTCTTATCTGTACTCTTGGAACCATTTTGAGAATTGGATAAATTTCCATATTTCATTGATATCCGTTGCGAAAATATCTTGAAGGTCTATATCCTCTCCCAGAATCTTTTTTTCTTAGGGAGGAGAATGCTGGATAGATAGATACATAGGAGGTGATAGGCGGAGTCCGCCTCCTCCTCATCCATGCAGCTGTGACAGAAGTCATTGGCGAGGATTCCCAGCCTGCTGGTATGTCTGCCTATTGCAAAATTACCTATCAATACGCCAACTAGGATGTCGATATGTGCTCTGTTAATTTTAAGCAGGCTGTAGGTTTTAAGTCGATTTAGCTGAGGCCAGTCTGCCTGGCGTGTGACTACACATATGTATCAAGGTTACGCCATTTTTCATTAGCCTGTTGCAGTGCTTGCGTTTATTTGTATCTATTGTTTTATTGTACATTTCACTTTCTTTGGGAAAATTCCCCAATTTTGTAACTTTTGTGGCTAGTTCGTCTGCTTCATAGTTACCTGGTATATCTCTACGACCAGAAACACAGCACAGCGTGAGCGTGCATCTGCTCGATGCCTCTTTTCGAGATGCGCGGCAGTTCCTAACCAATTTTGTTCTTATAATTGGTGATTTATATTCGAAAGACTCTCTGACATACAAGTTCCAAGTTTCTTGTAATCCCATTGTAATTAATCCCGAATTAAATTCAGGTATGCATCCATCCAAAACACGAGTTGTTGTCATTCACCCGAAATGTAGTTTTAATAGACTTCTATTTTAAAAAAAAAAAACTGTCATCGTAAAAATTTCGATAAGATTCGAGAAAGAATTTTGAACTTTGGACTGTTAAAGTTAACCTTTCCGTTAGTGGATTTTTGTGTTGATATTCTCATTTGAAATTATCATATGAAATGTTATGTAAAAATAAATTTCTTCAAATATTGAAATGTCAAGAATCATAAGCGGCGCCCGACGACGTTCCCGGCGTTTATACATGCTTATAGTTCTGGTAATTATTTAAAATTTCGATCAGTCAGTTCATCAAATTGCATCTTTAAATAAATACCAGATCAGCAGTGGCGACTTATAAATAAAGTAAATAATTTGTGTCTAGACAACTTGTAAGGAAAGATTAGATGCGGTGCTACTAGTCAGTGAGTATACCCAACCTCGAGCATCATTTGTTGTATGATTTCAAATCTTTAAATATTTCTAAGAATGAATAGGCAATTCCATAGCATTTGTATAATTTTCAACTGCAAGCGTCAGTCACTGGAAACATTATACAAATATAGAAAATGATAGCGAGAATCGTATAAGATTAAAATTTCGGTACTGGGCAAGATTGAACCCAAAAAAAAAACATCGCTATAAGAAAAGTGTTTTAAATGCTTCGAGAGAAGATGATAATGAGAAGACCGCCACCATAAAATGTTTCAACAATCTATAGTCTGCTTTTTCTTCTACAAAAATTTAAAATGTCTGCTTGCATCTATTATCACCAATTTATCACAATAAAAAAATATTTACATACTCGTACATTAGAATCACAATCAAATCAAAAATGAATTTCGTATTAGTCAAAGCAATTGACCTATCAGCAGTGTCGGCATTCAGTTGAGTGTGACAAACAGTCAAGCGAGTGCTTTTCTCATAATTAAAAAACAAAACATCAAAAAATAATATCTACGCATTTATAGGATAGATATCTTGTTGCGTCCACTGAAGCAGTAAGGCTATGTATGGTGACATTAGTTTTGTTTTTAACAAGTCATTGCCTGATGCGTATCTGCGTTTTTAGTATTTGTTTGACTGTCATTGGCCTTGGAAAGAAAATCTTCCATCCATATCAGTATTTACGAAAATTAATTTCTGCTACCAGTCAGACGAAGCGAAGTTGAAACTAGTGATTAGAATCGAATGTTTGAAGTTGCGCCCATCTGGCAATTTACAACATCAAGTCGCACTTAGTTTGTTGATTAACTTTGCTTTCGCATTAATTGAGTATATTGACTCAATGAAACGATGCGATGGTTCGCAGCGAATTGAAGTATTTTATTTGCTGGTAAATCTTGTCATTATCACATGATGTCCGAGTATGATGAGTATGTCAGTATTTTTTTTTTTTTTTAGAGAACCTGAGTGTTTGAAAAAAGACTGTCCAAAATATAGGTTTTGTCAGTTTCCTTATATAGGCACAAGTCCTTGTATCTCAAGTAACTACTACATAAATGTATGTACATATGATCTGCTCTGACAGTAGCATCTCTCTAAGACTTGGGACCGAAAGTGGTATTCCATATTCCACCAATAAAATAAAACAATTTATCGCTATTCAATTGTATCCGAGATTATGTCGAGATTAGGTACGTTTTTAACCCAAAGAAGTGCCAACAAAGCTTAATGAGACCAGCATTAACAGCATTACATGTGTTGGCATTTAACCTAAGATTTTTTTCATTGGTAATGTTAAGACACGACGAAATTTTTTTAAAGTTCCTTGGTGGTGTGTCTGTGCAAACATACATTTTGGGTTTGAAGGTACATAAGTAAGATTAAGCTTTACCGCTGTTATCCACTGATAAAGATAAGATTACTGTCCTAGTGTTGCAAAACTCATTGTAGACAATATTATGGGAAAGATGTTAATGGCAGTGCCACGTGGGTCTTTAAAGCTCGGTCAACTACATTGCTAGACCCATAGCGTCCGCTTTGTATAGAAAACGAAATTGAACAAATTGCATACCTACAAAAAAAAAAGTGGTGTTTTCCACATAAATGTGTATTGCGATCACAAAAAAGTATTTAGTTACGAGTCTTTATGTATTTACATGATGAACACCTTATAAACCACCAACAATATGTCGTCAGGTATACAAAATAACTTTACTACTTCGCCCGCGTACTTTAAAACGATGATTTAAAAGGACGATTCCTTCAAAGTATCTCTGAAGAAACTAGCAAACATTCAAACCAAAAGAAGAGTTTTCTTTAACTCTAGGATGGGCAACTTCTTTGTGGGCGGTAAGTTATACTACTTGGTCCAGCCAGACCAAATATTTTCTTGGTATGAGATGTGGCCTATATAAACTTTTATTGGCTTGCCAGCTGTACTATTATGCTTCGGAGTTACATTTTTGTATTTATTGGTAACATCTTTAGAAATTACACGGCTATTCACGAAAATCAGAGAAAAAAAATTTTTAAAAAAATATTTAATGAACGCCATTTTTGTAATTTTTTTTATGCTTATTCCCGCCAGATATGGTAATATATAAAAAATAATTATTGCATTAATTTTGGCAATCATCACAAAGGTAATGTCTGACATATGCCGAAATATATTCCTAGAAAAATTGTTGTGGTCCAGCCAGACCAAGTGGTCTATTTAGCAGTTGATTTATTTGAAACAAAAAAAAAGTGTCTACCACAAAATTATCCGATTTGACCCAACAATGGCTGTATTCGATTTAGAAACATATGTTTATAGTCAAGAAGTTTCAGGGTTTTATATTGGATGCAAAAAAAGTTCTTGTACGACAAAGTCAAATTTGGTCTGGCCAGACCCAGTTGCCCATCCTAGGGTTAAGGAGTGTATTTTTGTTTTAGCTAATTGTGACGGTCGCTTAATCCATTCTCACTAGCAGAAGTATTTACTCGAATAGAAAGCCACTTTTAATTTCACACCTTCAGAGCCAAAAGCATCCTGGTACATCTGCTAAGAACTCTTAATTTTGAGTTTATTTTTACAGATACTTTTCAAAAGTACACTTTTACACTTGGCACTATAAGATTTTTAATTTGTTTGCCTTGTATGTCCAAAATTTTTCTCAAAAGTTTTATTGGCTTTCTATCTTCTTCCGGTCTTTGTAACTTTTGGTGAAAAATGACACACACTGGTTGAATTAACGACGAACAATTTAAGGAGAACGTTGATGCAATAAATTGAATTGTTTAACATATGGTTTGACACAGAACCATAAGTTCACAATCTTTCGTTATTCGAATACATATTTGTAAATGAAAAGTGAAATGAAACAATGTTAGCAAAAATCAATTTTTGCTGAATCAGGTAACACATTAATTTACAATTGAAAGTCACTTTCGAGGAATGGTCTACTAAGGAACACTAAAGGTGCGCCCCTTATAGGAAAAAAATATAATTAAATAAGATTATGTTACATTTAACTAAAGCGGGCCGCCATTAACTAAGTGAAAAAAACATAAAAAAAAAAAACTAGTAGGCAACAGGCTAAAATTAACACGGATGTCATTTTAACCCTTAAATGCCCAGTGTATCTTTAAAGATACAACCATTCAAAACATGATATCTTCGGTAATATTAGGATTTAAGCTTCGAAGTTTATATTTTTAAGTTTATAGACTTAAATTCTACCTCCAAAAAAAATACTCAGTTTTTTAACTATTAAATTGCAATTATTATTTAAACAATTACTGGCTGCAATGTTTTTTAACAAATTTTAAAAAAATTGATTTTTTTTTTATCAAATATCTTATGAATTCGCAGCACTAAATTGATAAAAAAAATGATGCTGATGTAATTATATTATGTGAAATGATATAATGTATTCATAATAAATCATTTTCAGAACGCGTTTGAGGAGTTAATGCCCAGTGTATCTTTAAAGATACAACCAGTTTTTTATCAATAACTTGATAAAAAAATTTTTTTATTTTTTTTCGGCACCTGATTCAATATTTATGTTTCATTTAACATATAATATATTTTTTCCACACAAATCGGTGTCGTTGGGCATTTAAGGGTTAACGATGGCAGCTATCGTGCTAATCTCGTTCAATGTCTGGTAAGCGACCAGCCTTAGTTAATACTCTCGATTTTTTATATGAGAATATCCACAAAAAAGTGAAGATACAATTCGGTTGAAAGGAAATTAAAAAACAAAAAGTGAATTTTTTGACGAGAATTAGGAATTCCTATGAACAAATCATCGTTTAATTCACACCTTTAGATACATACACACTTCACTTTAAGCATCTACAAAGCCTGTGTTATAATTTTGAAGTTGCTTAGTTATCCACAGAATCATATAGAAACTAGACCTTAAAAATGATTGTTTAATCTGTGTCACGAAAATATTTAAAAAAAGATAGAAGGCCAAACTATTAAGCCATAACCAATTATTATATCAGTTTCTTTGGTTCCGCTGATAAACGAGATACACTCACTTTTGAAGAACAGGTTTTAATCCTATTATGAAGCCGTTCTTAGCACTTCTTAAGATCTGTTAAAATCCGCCTACTTTCACACATATCACTTCGGTCATAAACTGCCGGTCATGGTGATCCACCTTGCCAAAGGCGTTCAACCAAAAACAATCCATCTGTCAGATTTTGTAAACCAACAATGGAAAAAGTGTGATCTGTTCAAGTCAATAACCGTGACCTACCCTACTAGCTCTTGCAATTTTAAATAATTCTTTGAGCAAGTCTTAAAACTGCCATGAAGTGAATTTTCAAACACATCTTCAGAGCAATGTATCAGCAATAATTGACAGAAATTGAATTTACCTAAATTCGCCTACAAGAGCTCCTAACAAATCCCTATTAACTTCTGAAACAAAAACAAAAGTGGAAACCACTCGCCTTACAGCCTGCTATGTGGCAACAATTCTCTGCGGTAAGTTTTGGCTTCGTACCGCAAAAAGAAATCTCATTCAAAAAATTATGTCCACAAGAGGATTGAAATAAAAAATTGAAAGGTAACTCGAAATGGCCTCGAGCGCGCACTCCCGTCTCGTTCCGTTCCGTACAACTGTTACACATAAAACACGATCACCCGTCCAAAGAGTTGAAGACTAGATCACCGCCACCACAGACAACAGCCAGCGCCATAATAGACCAACCAACGAAACTGAAATCGAAAGACCACCACAAAACGAAGTGGAAAACCAAAAGAAAAAATTAAAAAAAAAAAAACAAAACAAAGAGAAGAGACTCAAGACCGATTAACGCGAACTTCCCAAGACCCGCGGAATGTACGCCTTCGTGCCGTTTTTCTTGTCGACTCGATTACATGAAGATTTATCACACGATTTTCCTTTACAACGTCTCCTCTATCCCCAATATGTACATATTTTTATTTTTCACAGTTAGGACAGCTGTACATGTACCGGTAGCTTGGTGGGAGGAGAAGGAGGAAAAATACAAAAACAACATAAAACCGACCGACCACACAACTCTATCAACTATCACACACAATTATGCTTCTGTGCATATCGTGTTGCATAAAAGAAATCCAATTTCCCCCGCCCTGCCGCCGCTCGACATACAGCGCGCATTGTAAGAGAGTACTGCATTCTGAGACTGGTCAGCAAGGGTCGGATAGAAACTTTAGAAGATCGGTCGAAGGATTTACCTACATAACCGAAGACGAAGAGGTTGCTGTACCAAGATGGACTGTTAAACGATTCTCGCTGATTTTTGCCAAATTGGCACACAAAAACCGGACCCGAAGATGCGACAATGACGCAAATGTGATGTCACAACGCGAAGTGAAGAGATAAAAATGTCAGCGACGATAACGAATTAAAAGGGCGTCCTCACACGCGGATACTTTTGGATGTTGTTTCCATAAATCAAAAACGAAAAACAATTAAGTTATTTTTTCTTCTTCTTTGCACAACACACGGATGGATGGTGTGGAAAAAATGTATCCCGGTGAAAATTGGGGTTTAAAAGGAATAAAACAGCTGAGAGCGCGCTTAACCGACCGATTGTGAACACGCTCCAACTTCAACTGAAAATCACTTTCGACACCAAGTCGTGTAGTGTTTTTCGAAAATAATTCTTTTTTTTATGGTTCTCCTTTCGTTTGTTCGTTTTGTGTCAGCCTCAGTGGCAGAGTCTGCTTTTGGCTCTGCAAACGATGTTTGTGGAAATTGTCGATGTGTATGTGTTGCGAGAGCTTTTCTAGCTAAGAAGTTGGAAAAGTTGCTCCAAAACCACATCATTTGGTATCGACAGAAGAGAGGTTTAGTTAGCTCTCCCCAAAGTGGAGACTTTACACACTTTACTACACCTTTTGGGTGGGATGTTGGGGTCGGCTCTTTATAAGCCAAAGAGTATGCTTTACTGGCTGTGTGGCGTTTTTAGCCCAGCTCAGAGTTACCAACAGCTGTTTAAATGAAACTCTTGTAAACTCGTGCAACAAGCTCTAAGAGAATCGACATTAGCTTTCTCTTCAACTTTGACTTTCTCTCAAAAGCAAAGTTTAAAAGTTACTTTTCTAGGGTAAACCACGCAATGTTTGGCCCACTCTCACTATTCATGCGCACTACAATGTCGTTTTTTGGTCTCAGTCAAGGATACGCATAATAAAGGCGGCGGGGTACACAATTATGGGATACAAACTCCGCAAAAGTGAGGTTAAGAAGCACAAGTCACAGACACATCTGTACTGTCAGATCCACCCGCTTGGGTGGTTGGGGGTTGCAAGTGACATTTGGTATCTCTGCGATTACGTAAAGCAGTAAACAGAGAGATATTTCTTTTTGTCCCCCTGAAGGATAATTTATTTTTTTGACAGAGAGAAAGAGAGAGCAGAGCATGTTCAACGTTCAACATTCGACAAACGACTGACTCTCCAGCTTACGCTCTACACTCTACGAATGCGATAAGAGTGCAAAAAGTGTCAAAAATGGAGCATTTGTGCAGAGGATGAAAAGGATGCACTTTGTTTGAAGATAAGGAATGATATGATATGAAGTACTGACCTAGATTTCGGTCTCTCTTTGTGATTTAAAGGGAATGTAGCATGATTATGCATGAGGGGCGCGTGTCGGAGGGTAGTTGATTTGCATTAATTTTTTTCCCGTTCTTTTTTTCATTTTAAGGGAAAAAGAGGAACGAAAAGGGCTACGCTACGATTCAAAATGTGTGCAAGTATGGGTATGAGTGGTGTTAAAACTGGTTGGTGGTGGAAAATGTGTGTACGAATGTGAATAAGGGATGTAAGCTTTAAAATTAGGTCGTTTGTTACTTAAATTTTACATGTGGTGTGGAAATTTGGGGAATTTAAATTTGATACAGACTCCAAGGAATGATATCCTGTTGTTTTAATATTAATAAAAGGATGTGAAAGTTACATAACCGAAATGTGGAATTATTGTCTGATGGTTGTGAATTTTATACACTTTTAGGGTTAGCTAGTTTTTCTATTTGTTAACAACTACATAGGTATAGTACGTTAGTTCTTATAAGTTAAATTATTTTATTAATTCAGTTGACTTAACGAAAACACAAGTTTTGCTCAAAATGCTCAAGATGATAAAAACTAAAGAAATAAGAAGCAGGAACCACATTGCTTACCTTTATGGAAAATCGTAGAACCAAAGCAGGTCAGTAGCTCCCAAACGCACTGATAAAATATGCATGGAGAATTTATCGCTCGGTTATCTTTCGTGGTCTACAATTAGGTCCTCCAGGAACTCTTATAGATAACAAAAGCGGAATTTTTTTCTATAATCTACACACGCTAAAGGGGATATGAATACCCTTTTAATGTTTACACACAGCGCGAGCACATGAAGGACGAGAACGAGAGATAGACAGATCGACGTAGTGGTAGGAAACTCAGATGATAGGTTTCAATTTCAACGAACTCTATGGATGGTGTCCAGGATAACTGGAGAGTTTTGTATTATTTTTGTACTTGCTTATGATTCACAGGAGTTTTTTTCCAGATGTTTCTTATTATAGTTTGTGCGATCAATTTCTTCAGCCATATTCAACATCCTACTGCCAGTGTTATGCCTTCGCATTAGGTTTCGATATTAACTTCTGAAACTGATCAACTTATTTTTATTTCGTGAGAAATAAATGCTTCGAAGACATCTGGATTCGAACCGTGAACCTTTCGCATGACAAGCGACGACGACTACCACTGCGCCACGGCCACCCACAGTCACATTCCTCACTGTATGTGACTTCTGTCCACCGCCATATTAGACTGCTATCAAGAAATGGTCTGAAAAGACCAAAAGATTGTCCACTTTCCCAGATAAGAGTAACGGATGATGACATAGGCTAGACGACCGAAATAAAAATTTCGTATTTACGTACATACGTGTACACATATTTTCATATCTCTATTGTCCCATCATCATTCACTAGACAATTTACTGGATGGAATCTTTGTCTTCTCTTTATTGCTGCCAATAAAACCGTCCATGATGGATGGGTCACTTTAAGTGGTAGAAGTAAATTAACATTAAATAAAAATTAACATGTACTTCTGGAGTAGGTACAAAACTAACATTTCTTTCTAGTCAACAGTCTTCACACCGAAGCAGACAATTTATATAAACTGTGTGATTTTTATTTTTATTATTTTTAAATTTAATAACAGATCATATTCAGCTTTTCTCTGCGTATCTTCCAACTCATATGAAATTTTAATATTGAAGCCATCGTTTTAACCATACCCCGCGTCACCTCTATTCTTGAGTAAACATTTTTACGCCCGTAGGTTTAATTCATTTTTTAGAACATATTCCTAAACTTATGTACATAATTTTAGATTTAAAACTAAAGATGTTTTATCAAAAGGTGTTTAATCAAAAGGGGCAGCCTTAACCCTAGAATAACATATTTCCTTGATTAAGGAGCCAGACTGCAAATACTTGGGTAATATCGTTCCAACAACCGGCACTGCAAAATCAATACAAAAGGGAGATAACTAACTTTTTCTTCACAGAAAACATAACGATGGACAATTTATTGGCTATCGGATGTGATGGTACTAATGTAAATGTTGGGAAATTTGGAGGTATTATCCGCTTACTGGAACAAAGTTTGAACACACCTTTACAATGGATTATTTGCTTACTTCATATGAATGAATTGCCATTTCATCATTTATTTTCTTATGTTGATGGTACAACTTCTGGACCAAGAACATTTTCAGGCGCTATCGGGAGATCTTTGGAAAATTGTGAAGAAAATGCTGCTGTTCAATTTGTAAGCATTTCAGGTGAGTTGCCGCCGATAGACACTCGAGATCTCAGTTCGGACCAACTGTATTTGTACAGGATAGCATCGGCGTCTGTCCCGAAGACCAAGCTAACAAATCACCTGGAAAAATGTCTCATGCTATGTGGCTCAAGCGAACTAATCGAGTTCTTCGCCTTTTTATTGCAACACCAGCTCCTGCAGACGAACTTATAACTTTGGCAACTTATGTTGTTAAAGTTTATGCTCCAACTTGGTTTCGTATTAAAGGCCACCCGTCGTGCAAAGATGGGGCTCGACATTTGTGGCAATTAATTTCCAATTCTCGGTACTAATCGCCGGAATTGAAGTCCGTAATTGATCCCGTGATCAAACGCAATAGTTTCTTTGCGCATCCGGAAAATCTGCTGCTAGCAATGTTGTCTGACTCCGAAAAACATATCAGAGAACTGGCTCTGTGTCGTGATCTGAAAGCTCGCACTGTAAAATGCACCCAAGTAAGAGTTTTTGAGGTTCCAAGTATACAAAACATGGATGCGAAAGTTTATTATGACCTTATTGATTGGCAAAATGGTGTTACTGAGCCTCCGATACTAAAAAACGTTTCTAGCGAAGAACTTAAATCTTGTATTGCTCAAGGAGAAGATAACAGAACTGATTTTTTGCGCTTTCCATGTCACACCCAGGCAGTTGAGAGGGCAGTTAAGACTGTGACCGAGGCCTCGGGAGCTGTATGTACCAAATCTGCACGTGAAGAACTTATTAAAGCTAAGATTGAATCCCGTAAATTAATGCCAAAGTTTGACAGCAGGAAAGATTTTCGCATAAATTGAACTTTATTCAAATAATATGTCTATCTATTATATAATAATCTGATATATAATAATAATTATATAATGTAATAAATTATGTAATATATTATTTTTTTCAATTCCTTTTCAATAAAGTTAAATACAGCTCATAACAGTTATGTTTTATTATTTGAATTCATATTTACAGTTAAAGGGAATTAGTTGTTAGCATTCTAAGAAACGTGAATTTTCGTACTTTTTTCTTATTTTCAAGGTCAATCCGGCGGCAAAAGGTAATATCCTATTGTAATAAAACCTTACACGATTGTCCACAAGACCATTTGGCACCTTTGTGAAACTATTACAAATCGATAAAACAAAAAAAAAAAATTCCATACAAGAGTGGCCCACCCTAATGTACAGTGCAGTGCACTCTCTCCTTACGGACATCTCTTATAACCGGACAGACTTCAAAGAACGGAAATAAATACACGATTAGGAACAATTCTCCCATAACCGGACTCTCTCTCATAACCGGACACGGACACCAATTTTCGAAACCGCAATAGAATGTCGCTCTCTTAAATGGACAAAATACATCTATACGTATGGCAAACTTTAAACATACTTTATTTTGTTTTCTTCTTTTTAACACTTTGCAAGGAAACAAAACAAAAATATAAACTGTGAAGTGTGCATTTGCGTTATTTTCCAACATCTTTGTGCATTTATAAATCCCGCTGCATTTTTTATGTTAAGTGTTATGTGCGATCCGACATATATGATGTCTGTCCGACTAAATCTTACAATGTGAACGCAAGAAACGACTGTCGAACGACAGACATTTCGGATGGTTTTAAATGTTTTTTGATATTTTGGTGGTCGGACGGACCAAAACTCTTTTGTTTTTTGTTTTGTTTTAATATCAGTTTTCCTTTAAATCCATTGTTTTGCTTTGAATTGATTTTAAAATTAAAATCTAATCTATACATCAACTTGGCAATTGCTAACTTTTAAAAATAAAATACCATACGATCTCCTGCAGATAAGCCACAATGCTTCGCAGGACAGTTTAATATGTCAACTTTTTAAAATATGGAAAAATAAAAATCAAAAATATCAGGAAAAAAAAACATATGATAATGTGTACGCTTGTCTGTCCGACCTAGAACAAACTTAAACTTCTGAAATGTATTTCAAGGGGTGTGGTTGTTGTAGGAGAATTAAGAATGGCTGTGTATGGAAATTTAGACAGAACTAGAATTTTGGAAAAAAAATATAAAAAATTCTGATAATCGCCTGGAGAATTTAATGATTGTAATTCTGTTAGCAAATTAACATAAGAAAACTATGGTTGCTTTTTCACCCATTGCTGTACCCAAATTCACTTCCTTTTTCTTCCTTTTTCTTCTTCTAAAATTTTATCAATCATAAATGCTACTCTGAGTTCGTCCGACATCTTTCATATCCACTTGCAAAGTGAAGTCGGACAACATGTTGGACAATGTGAACGCTGACGACATTGGTCTATCAGGCATCTATCCGACCAAGACTGCCAGATATGTCGGATAGTGTGTACCCCACTATTGCCATAGGGATACAGGGTAGTAGGTACTTTCGGTAGTTTGTGTAATTTGTATTTATCACACGAAAATTAAGTACATATATGGTGTTTCTTTTTTAAAGCCGGACACCTCTCATAACCGAACAAATTTCACGGTACCGTCAGTGTCCGGTTATGAGAGAGTTAACTGTATAACAAAGGACCAATTTCATGCTGA
The DNA here is from genome assembly GCA_949775065.1 of Brachyopa scutellaris. Lineage (NCBI taxonomy): Eukaryota > Metazoa > Arthropoda > Insecta > Diptera > Syrphidae > Brachyopa > Brachyopa scutellaris. The sequence continues at coordinate 32,810,074 of OX459112.1, read as the reverse complement.
CATGATTAAAGCATACAAAAGGATTTAGGCGTAGCTAGTCAAACTTTAATAAGGTAACTTTGGATTAAACTTTTGGACTGGAATAAGAGTTGGGTGTCAGATGAAATGACACTCATTGCATAATATGTATTCCACATCAATTTTAAATCGCTTAAGTGTGAGTGTTTTGAGTGTTCCTCCCTTTAATACCAACGTTTTATATACTAGCGTATCAAGAAATCTCGTATGAAGAGAGAGAGACCCTGCCCCCGTTTACAACTTATGAATTAAATGTCTACCTATACCTTCCTACTAACACCTAGTGGCACCTTATGTCAAAAAGTAAAAGCTTCTTTTCGTGATCGTGATCCAGACAAAAATAATAAAATTTAGTGTTAACAAATTGTTAGTATTTATAAAATGAGAGTGCAATTTTGACAATTGTTCATACACGTTGAATTAATGATTTTTTGTAATAAATTTAATCGTTTGTACTTTTTTAAAAGTCTTATTACTGATGAACCATATTCAGTTGATAAACTTTCGATCGGTGTTGGAAGGAGAAATCACACGCTCGTGCGCTAGCGATTAATTTGTATACATAATATATAGGTCTAGGTAGATACACTGATTGAGGATCTAGTAGAAGTACATATGTATGCAGATTAGATTAACTAAAGAGGTGAAACTAAGTACAAGTACACAACGGCCACATTCGGCATATTGTGATGTCCTCGTTTTATACAGGGTCATCCAACAAGACATATAAGTTTCAATTTTGCGCCATTGTAGAACTGTCTACTTCCAGCTTACATTCCAATGCGCTGAAATATGGCAGAAATCTTTCGTAAATTTCGTATTGCTTTTGTTCATCATCAAGCGCCTTCGCACACAGCTATAGTGAATTTAATCGATAAAGTCGAACGTCTCGGACAAATTAGTGATGTGAAGACTCCAACTCGTGTTCGGCAAGGTCAGCTGTAAATGTCACCGTTGTAGCTGAGAGTGTAACTAAAAACCCAGGTTCATTAAAGATATTTTTAATTATGATCCAACACGTACATATTAAGCTAATTGGGGATTCCTCCAGTACACTACAAAATCTGCAGTTTTTTTTTTACATTTTAATGTCAAAAGCTGTACCCTATCGGAAATAATGAAACTCGAAGTAGCCAGGAAATGCTTAGTATCAATACCTGCCGGGGAAAGTTAAATAGTTCCTGGGCATCAATACCGGTAGAAACAAATTTGCAGTTATTTGGCTACAATAAAGGCTAATAATAAGATCTAAGAAATAATAAATTTTAAGGATTATGTTTTGAGAAAGATATAATCAATATAAGAAACAGTAATTTCGTTTGACTCCGTGAGCAGACTCTGTGACAGACAGACGGATGGGCAGACTCCGGAATAAGGCCATAAGTGGCCAATTTTGGTACAGAGCACTAACAATGGTTCACACAGCTTCACCGCATTTTCCGGCAATATCCGTTAACGAAGGTTTGGTTACATGATTTCGCATAACTGCCTGAAGGACTTTCAACAGAGTTGTCAAATCGTGGCCAATTGACAATATATCGCATTATGTAGGTCGTTAAATTTTTCTGTTCGATATTACATTGCATTTTAAACGTCCTGGTTCATGTGACAGGATAACAAGCACCCATGCATGTGAAAAATGACATCCACATGGGCGTTTTTTATTAAAACAAACAAATTTAAACAACGGCAACTCCGTATATTCAATGCTTTTCCTGTCTGTATCAAAAGTCTCCGCTTCTCTCTTTATTCGACTGGTTTCGTATTTAAGAGAATCTGAAACAACTCTCACGTTTGAAGCTTAACTTGGCGCAGTGCGCAGAACTTTCGAGCAGCATCTGCAAAAGGAAAACTACACAACAAATCGACACGGTGCGAGCACAAATGACAAACAAACAATCAAAGTGCCACAACACAATCACTCTCAGTCAATCGCAACACTAAAGTTGTTGCGTCAACACTCTTGTCTCGCCATCGCCATTCAACAGTTGCACCCCAACTCCCCTAATCCGATGTATATGTATGATTTGTTGTTTCCCAGAAGTAACTGAATAGACACCAAGCAAATACGAATGGAAAAAAAAACAATGTATCCCCAAACTACATAAATAGCCCACATGGGTTCGCTTCGCGTGTGCATTGAACTCTGCGCGCCCAGCCGCCACTTGCTATGCAAATGAGTTACGTACCAAGCGTACGGGTGCTTTTAGGCGGTGACGTGGTGCGGCGGGTGAAAAGGGGGAGATCTCAGCTTTCAGCTCTTAGCTGAACCGAAAAGCAAACTGAGCGTAATGTGTTCGCCGACAGCGGTAATTATCCGTGGCCGTTGATGTAAAGAGCTGAGCGTCGCGCACTATGGTGGCTTATTAGTCAGATTTGTTATCTCTTGGATCTTTTTGGTCGAGTGGCGGTGGCGGCAATGACTGAGGCGGCGCGAAAACCGCAGACAAGCAGAGCATTTTTGGGCACATTACGGCGAATGTATAAGCGCTCATACTTATACTCCCACTCGATGACGCTACTCTGGTTGGAGCGCGATTAGCGCTTCCATCAGCAACCCCATCACCTTAGGATAATATGTAATTTAGCTAAATTTGCTTAATGAAATCAGCAGATTTTCTCTCCGAAAGGATGGACGGATAATTTTGTTTCGCTCAATATTTATGGTCCTGGCGTAGCTGGAGTGTGCTGATTTCGGTAAGTGTGTCCGTATTCGTGTGTGTGTGTGCGCGCAAAAATGAAATAACACAGATTTGCGTATGCAGCATATGTATGGTATAATGGACTTGTTCCGTTTATTCTGAAATTTCTGTGAATCAGCAAGTAATTATTAAGAGGGTGGAGTTTAATTACTATTTACACGGTATGGCGCGGGAGGTGGTTTTTCTCGTTCATACTTCCGACAGCGGTTTTCGTTTCGTTTTACACGTTTCCATGTGATGGCTGGAAAGAAGCTTAACTCAGCGATTAGGGGTTTTGTACTATAATTCTAAGAAATCGCATTTTAGAATTTTATAAGTATAAGTGGGTACCTAGTGAGAGGAAACCGAATACGATTGCATAGTCAACTTTTAACATCAAGAAAGTGTGTAATTCACGACAGAGTCTTATTTCAAGACGGGGGCTGATTGGATATTTTAAAATAAAATTGGAAATATTTCACATAAGCAAATTGTTTACTTAAGCGTGGGCTTTGAAATATAAAAAGAGCAATGAAACGGTATTATCCAGGTAAAAAGGATAAGTGGTTATCGTATTTCAGCCATTTACAATTACTTATACATATGTATGTACTTTTCTAAGACACAATATTAAAATTACATGTTTTGATTTTATTAGCTCTAACTCTTAAGTATTAAACTGGATAAATATAGTTTTGCATTTATGGAGACAATGTACGAAGTAACGCCCGGTACTTCCCATTGATGATTTACAAATTCCTCTGTGGTATACGATACCACAAGATAAGCATGGGCTCACACATATTTACCGGTTTCATCAAAGACTTATCATCTTCTGATAAATTTTTAATGAGGACTGTTAAGGGACTACGGCTCAGTGTTGAAATTTCACCAAACACCAACAAGTTTTTCCACGGTGCGATCTCCTCCGATTGCCCTAGAGGCCTAGAGTATCGTTTTTGTGAGGGGTTTTCTCAACTCGACGCGCCGCGCCATTGGGAGTAGGAAACAAACTGCAGATTCCTTTCATTTGTCAAAATTGTAACACGCACACACAAATATTAAAAGCTTGTCTTGGCCCTCTCTGTTACATAAATTGTATGTATGTATTTATTTTATTATAATTACCGCACCGCTTGAAAACCTAAGTCGGGTATTCATTTCGATTAAGTATGTATTTTCAATCCATGCATACTCCCAAATCCTTATTACATACTTAAAACTTAAACAGGTTTTCTATCTGGTGCGAAAAAAACTTCCTAGTACTCAATGTGAACAAATGCCAATCTATCACATACTCTCGTAAATATATTCCACCACCTCCCAGACATTACTTTCTCTGCAACGAGCCCGTGCCCTTGGTCACTTCATTACGTGATTTGGGTATTATCTGTGATAAGGAACTCATCTCCCACATTGATGGCATTATTTGCAGAGCCAACTCTATACTGGTGGTCGCCGTGGCCGTGGTGGTTAGTGCGTTGGACTACCACGCAATGCTGCCCGGGTTCAACTCCTGGCCGGGTCTAGCACCTAAAAGAGTTTTTTCACGGTACCACCTCTTTCGAATGCCTGACAAGCATCAAAGAGTATCATTTGTCACGATTGAGCTTCTCAACTCGCCATTCGGAGTCGTCCAAAAATATAACACGCACACACAAATGATTGCGAGAAGCAGGCCCCGGTACACCTTGAGCTGTAGCGCCAACTAAGTAAGTAACTCTATGCTTGGTTTTGTTAAGCGTTGGTCAAAGGAGTTTTTGAACCCCTATGTCACTGAATCCCTATATATTACATTTGTTAGGCCCCTGCTTGAATATGCTAGCCAAGTATGGTCCGAAGTCCATACTAAGCGTATCGAAGCCGTCCAGCGTAGGTTTATCCGGTTTGCCCTTCGCGGTATAGAGACCGTTTGAAACTGATCAATCTTTAGTCTCTCGAAAAACGTCGTGATGTTACCGATACACTCTTTATTCAACAACTCTTAGTAGGTAACATCGACTGTCCCGCACTCCTTCAAATGATCTCCCTTAACACTAACCCGCGTAATCTCAGGTCCGTTTCCCTCTTTCATCTTGTCTTTCATCGTACCAATAATGGGTTAAACGAACCAATGTCCAGAATGCTGCAAAAGGCCAACAGCAATCCAAACCATTTTAATTTCCATTGCAGTAGATTAATACTACAGAATGCACTTTATACCTCCTCCTAATCTATTTACCGCCTCACCATCTTACCCTCTATATGTTAGTTTTTAGTATTAATCTAAGTTTCGTAGTTTGTGTAAGTCTAAGTTTGTCTAAGTCTAAGTTTGCTTAAGTCTTAGTTTGTTTACGTCTTAGTTTGTTTAAGTCTTAGTTTGTTTAAGTTGTTGCTTGCGTTAAGTTAAATAAATAAATAAATAAATAAATAAAACAATATTTTGAAAAATGTGCATTTAAACTATGAAAACTGGTAGTGGTAGGGTAATTTGCATAACGAGTAAATTTTAAAATTATCAGCAAACATCAAGATATAGCAATAGGGACAAAATGTCACTACATCGTTAAAAAATAAAAAAAGAGGACCAACGTGGCTTCCTTGTGGGACACCGGATGTTGCCATAATTTCTTTGGATATATCTATGGCTACGAGATTTCATAAACTGGTGTCTGTTTTTTAGATAGGACGACAGCCTTTAAAGAAAACTAAAGGAAACCCTACTTGTACAAGTTTATAAAGAAGAAGCTTCTGTGTTTTACTGAAATAAGCATACATTTTCATTGACTTTATTACCTATAACGATCTCACTAATAACAAATTAAGATAGTAGTATAGACCAAGAGCCAATAGCGACCACCGTGGTGTAGTGGTCAGTACGTTGGAATACTACCGAATGCTGCGCGGGTTCAATCCCAGCCCGGGTTTTTTCACGTTGCCACCTCTTTAGAATGTCTGACAAGCATCAAAGAGTATTGTTCGGAAATATAATAACTCGCTTAAAATTCAAAATTCAACATTAAAAAACTGCTAAATTCATATTTCATTAATATAATCTATTTGTTCGATTTTGCCAAACATTTAAATAATACCCTAAAATTCATGTTAACAATCATCATAACATTAATAATTCCTAGTTCACTCTTGCTCTCAATCTCACTTGATTACTGTTTAGTCTCATTTAGTCTTACACAGAATATGTAAAAAATTGTTTAGAATTACCGTAGATAATATTATGTATGATTCAATCAACTGTGTGCAAGATCGATTTCTCGTTCACTTGGATTTCGACCACAGGAGAGATAAGTACCTACATCAAATACACAATAGGAAATTTTTTTCGTCGCTTCTTTTTCTTGTCACTTTTTCGTCGCTTTCTCTACCAATCTCTGCAAGTGCTGGTCCTTCCTTTCTTTCGCTAACTATACAAAGATTCTTTTCGCAAATTTAACCAGAATCGTTGTATATTATCAAACATTTTCTGGTCCTTCGAGCCGGATTTGGATATTTTTGGATCTTGTCTCGAAGCAGGAATTTAGTATTCCACTTACGTTGTCATTTGGGATTAATTAACGGACCTGCCCTTCATCAAAATCATTATCGAATATCAATCGCTGCAGCGCATTTGGATTTATAAATACATATAAATCGGTTACAGTTCGTGATAAATTTGAGTTGACTTTCGCACGTGGTGAAAAGAAAATAAATTTCTATCCCACGTTATTTGTATAAAAATTGAGTGCACCGTTCGTATCGGTTTCGTGGACAATCTCGTTGGTGCTAACGTGTAACTTATTTTAATAATTGCATGAACAATTAAATTCGCATGCATCGAAATACGTAGAACGATCATTTGCATAAGAATAATTTCATTCGCCTGGTGATATAGACTATTAAATTTGCACGTGGGTTCATAAGCTGTTATACTTAAATATATTTTCGCGCGTGGATTTAGAAATTTTCTAAAATAGTTCATTCAAGATGAGCCAAGATACCAGTCTTTCTGTTTTACGTTTGATCCGAGGTAATTTAAAGGGTTCACTAACCAAGTTGGGAACCTTTACGGAAAAGATCACCGAGTTGGTTACCTTAGAGGCTCTCGAAGTTAGGCTAGAGAAGCTTGAGGACTTATGGGTAAAATTCGATACTTCGCAAAAACAAATGTATACTTTGGCGGATGAGGAAGGTTATTGTGACCCTGAAAACGACTTCGAGGAGTTCGAGTCGAAATATCTTATTGTTAAATCGGCCCTAATTTCTACGATTCGGGGCAGAAAGAAATCAGAATCGACCCCCTCTCAACTCCAACCCTCGCCTAATGTAGAAGCGCCTGAAGACGAAGTGTCGGACACATCGTCGGATATATCTAGTGCATCTCCATGTACACACTTTATCGACCACTTCCCAAAGATCCATATCGAACCATTTTCCGGAAATTATCGTGATTGGCCATCGTTTCGGGACATGTTTGTGAGTTCAGTTCATAAAAAACCAAACTTGTCACGAATACAAAAATTTCACTTTCTTCGCTCGTCTCTTAGAGGTGATGCCCTTAATTTGCTAACCCATATTCCGTTGTCTGATGCCACATATCAACAGGCATGGGAACGACTAGGAAAAAGGTATGATAGACCACGGTACATTACCAACAACCTTTTGGAAACGTTAATCCAACTGCCTTCGCTTCAGAGTTCTAACGTAAAAGCTCTTCGGAAAATATCTGACTGTGCAGATGAGGTGGTTCGAGGTCTCAACTCTCTGAATTCCCTTTCTAGAGATCCATGGATGATCTACGCGTTAGTCAGCAAGGTGGATCCAGACACTCGACAGGCTTGGTCTGCGGATAGTGTAGATTCAGAAAACCCCACTATATTGGAATTTTTAACCTTTCTCGAACGACGCTGTGAGGCTCTCGAATCTTGTAAAGGGAATATTCGGGAATCTATCAAGAAGCCTACAGCGTTCAAAAGTATGCACGTTTCATCGTCAATTCAGTGCCCAAAATGTAACTCAACGCACTCTCTCACGCAATGTGCAGAATTCATCGCAATGGATACAGGGGCAAAGAGGGAGTTGGTTAAGTCTAAAAGACTCTGTTTTAATTGTTTGCGGAGTGGTCATAACTCAGCTCATTGCCAATCAAAATATCGCTGCAGAAGCTGCAAGTCTCGCCATCATACTCTTGTCCATCCCCCCACAGTCAACTCAGATAATAGCTCGTCTACATCGTCGTCGTCGTCGAAAAACACAAATCAGTCGCCTGAACCAAATCCCTCGTCTTCATCGTCGTCGTCGTCGAAAAACACAAATCAGTCGCCTGAACCAAATCCTTCGTCTTCATCGTCGTCGTCGTCGAAAAACACAAATCAGTCGCCTGAACCAAATCCTTCGTCTTCATCGTCATCGTCGTCGCATCCACCCCATCTCCTCACAAACCACAGCATCAATATCGCTCAGTGTTTGCCACAAACCTTACTACCAACCGCGGTTGGTAAAGTTCTCGATGGCCGCGGAAATTATCAGCTTGTTCGTGTTCTGATAGACTCTGGATCACAGGTTTCTTTCATCACCGAATCTTGTATTCAAAGACTCGGCCTTAGACGAACCAATGCTCGCATCCCAATAAGCGGGATTGGTACAACCTGTGCTGGGACATCTAGAGGTCTAGCTTCGATAGTCATCTCTTCTCGGTTTGATTCTGTTAGTATCTCGGTAGATACCTTCATTTTATCAAACATAACCTCAGTGATGCCATCGGTATCGTTCGACATAACAGATTGGGATCAGATCTCGAATCTGAACTTAGCTGATCCTTCTTTCAACCAACCTAGTCCAGTAGACATTTTACTCGGGGCAGACAAGGTATGGGAAATTCTCCAAGGTGAAATAGTTCACGGCTCAAAAGGTCGACCAATCGCCCAAAAGACGATTTTTGGCTGGGTATTGGCTGGACAATTACACTCGCGATGGGAACAAAACATTCAGTCAAATCACACACTCATCGATATTGATTCGACCTTGCAGGCCTTTTGGACAATCGAGGAAGTTGACCCAAAATCAATACTTTCAACGGAAGATAAGGCAATTGAAGAACACTTCGTTAACACGCATCGAAGGGGTGAAGATGGCAAATACATTGTCAAACTTCCATTTAAAACCCAACCTGTTTTCGCTAAAACTCTTGGTGGTGCAATTTCTCGTCTCTCGGCAATGGAGCGGAAATTTTCCAAAAATCATACCCTCGCCCAGTCGTATACAAAGTTTTTGGACGAATATTTGTCTCTAGGGCACATGCGTAAGATACCAGCGTCAGAAATATCGAAGCCCAATGTATTTTATCTACCGCATCACGCAGTCCTAAAGCCAGACAGCGCAACAACGAAGCTTCGTGTTGTGTTCGACGGTTCCTTTAATGACACGGGCGGAAATTCTCTAAACGATTCCCTATTGATTGGTCCACCCATCCAACGAAACCTCTTCTCCGTCTGTTCGAGATTTCGGCGCCACAAATATGTGTTCACCGCGGACATAGTAAAAATGTTCCGCCAGATCTGGGTATCAGACGAAGATACGGATTACCAACGGATCGTTTGGCGAAAATCGGAATCAGATCCTATAGAACATTTTCGACTATGTACGGTTACTTATGGAACCTCGTGCGCTCCCTATCTATCGGTTCGCGTCCTAGAACAGTTGGCGCATGATTATCGCGAAGAGTACCCTGTCGCAGCAGAAATAATTCTTAACGACTTTTATGTTGATGACGTTGTTTCAGGTGGAGATTCACTCACTGATGCTATGTCTAAGAAAAAATGCTTAATCGAGCTTCTTGCAAAAGGTGGATTAGAACTGAGCAAGTGGCAAAGTAATTGCAAGGAACTTCTGCAAGAAGAAGAACTTATTCAAAAGGAGATTATCCCACTAGATAATAAAGCAGATTCTTGGGTTAAAGTACTCGGTATGTACTGGAATTCTAACACCGATCGTTTCTCGTTTCGCTTAAATCTAATACCCAACGAATCGGTCACAAAACGCCAAATTCTTCGTGAAGTTGCTCGAATTTTCGATCCCCTCGGTTTTCTCGCTCCCTCAATCGTGCAATTAAAGATCATTCTTCAAGAATTATGGCATCAGAAACTCGGCTGGGACGATCCTCTCCCAGACTCCATCATTACACAATGGTCTAAGCATCGTCATGAACTTCCTGAACTTACGAAACTCAGTATACCCCGGTACATAGGCATTTCAGATGCATTATTCCAATTGCACGGTTTCTCCGATGCCTCGGCTTCAGCCTACGCCGCCGTCATATATTCGCGTCACGTCTTACCCAACGGATCAGTCCAAACAAACATCGTCGCGGCTAAGAGTCGAGTTGCACCAATTAAACAGTTAAGTATTCCTCGGCTGGAATTGTGTGGGGCACTATTGCTTGCACGATTACTCGTAGCGGTCCAAAGGTCGTTAAATACTACGTTTTCAAACGTCTTCGCTTGGTGTGACTCACAGGTTGTTCTGTCGTGGCTCTCGTCTCCTTCTCGTCGCTGGGATACCTTCGTAGGAAATCGAACTTCTGAGATACTGAATACTATTCCCAGAAGCAGGTGGTTTCATATCAGATCTGACCAAAATCCTGCGGACTGTGCTTCGCGCGGTATAGCACCATCGGCTCTAGTCCATCACCCAATTTGGTGGACAGGTCCCCATTGGTTAGAAAAAAGTGAAAACCATTGGCCTATCGAAAAACATCTTCAAGAACACCCAGATTGCAAACAGGAGGAGAAAAAACAATTCCAACAGTCCTACTTAACTATAAATGTGGATCACCCATTTCATATACTAGTCCCTCGTGTATCTTCTTGGATTCGGCTTGTGCGAATCGTCGCTTTCATCTTTCGGTTCATAGCAAAAAGTCGTAAACTAGCTCATGAATCTGCACCTCAACTTCGCCCTCAGGAAATTTACAACGCGAAACGTAATCTAATAAAATGGTTACAGCATATCTATTTTGGAGATGATACGTTATATTACCAGAAGCATGGTCATTTCGGAAAGAGTTCGAAGATTGCTAATCTATCTCCCTTTTTAGATGACGATCAGATATTGCGCGTTGGAGGAAGAATTCAAGAAGCAAACGTCTCGTTTAACACCAAACATCCGATCATCATACCAAAAGGACACTGGATAACCCAACTCATCGCCATCGACTTCCATCAACGCATGCTACATGCTGGTGTATCAGCACTATTCGTTCTGATTCGCCAGGAGTTCTGGATTATTGGGTGCAGGAATCTTCTAAGAAAGATAACCCATGATTGCATCGAGTGCTTCCGCCAGAAAACATCAACAACAACACAAATCATGGGAAACCTTCCAGCACAGCGGATACAAGCAAGCCGGCCTTTTTCACATTGTGGATGTGACTATGCAGGACCCATCGTCCTTAAAACAAAAATCGGCAGGAAGACCCATCACCATAAAGGCTACATATCGTTGTTCGTGTGCCTTGTATCAAAAGCAATACACTTAGAGTTAGTGAGTGATCTCACTACGGACTCTTTCCTCGCAGCTCTTCGCCGTTTCATCGCTCGTCGTGGAAAACCATCACACATGTACTCAGACAATGGTACAAATTTTCGCGGGTCTGCCAAACAGTTGTCTGAAATGCATGACATTATCATGTCTGAACAGCACAACTCCTTGGTAGCAGAATCACTTGCTCGCGATGCCATCACCTGGCACTTCATTCCCCCTTCCGCACCACATTTCGGTGGACTGTGGGAAGCAGGGGTGAAGTCAGTTAAACAACACCTCAAACGCGTCGTTGGCTCTGATGTTCTGACCTTTGAACAGCTGTACACTCTACTTACACAAATCGAAGCCCTTTTAAATTGTCGTCCTTTATGTCAAGCATCTGATAATGATTTAGATCCATTAACCCCCGCCCATTTCATTCTAGGGGAATCATACGCAGCTGTGCCCGAACCATCGCTTGACATCGTCCAAAATCGTTTGTCTTGTTGGCAATCCATCCAATCGAAAATACAAGGCTATTGGAAGCGCTGGAGTATGGAGTACCTGACCTCGCTACAACAACGTCCACGATGGTCGCAGCCACAACGCGACTTACAAGTAAACGACTTAGTGGTCATCAAGGAAGCAAACTTGCCACCTGGAAAATGGGCTATGGCACGTATCATCAACATCCATCCTGGAAAGGACGGGCATGTCAGAGTTGTCACACTACGTACCGCAAATGGGAATCTAGTTCGACCTATCCATAAACTGGCACCACTCCCTATAAGCTGAAACTTGTTTCAGGGGCGGCGGAATGTTCGGAAATATAATAACTCGCTTAAAATTCAAAATTCAACATTAAAAAACTGCTAAATTCATATTTCATTAATATAATCTATTTGTTCGATTTTGCCAAACATTTAAATAATACCCTAAAATTCATGTTAACAATCATCATAACATTAATAATTCCTAGTTCACTCTTGCTCTCAATCTCACTTGATTACTGTTTAGTCTCATTTAGTCTTACACAGAATATGTAAAAAATTGTTTAGAATTACCGTAGATAATATTATGTATGATTCAATCAACTGTGTGCAAGATCGATTTCTCGTTCACTTGGATTTCGACCACAGGAGAGATAAGTACCTACATCAAATACACAATAGGAAATTTTTTTCGTCGCTTCTTTTTCTTGTCACTTTTTCGTCGCTTTCTCTACCAATCTCTGCAAGTGCTGGTCCTTCCTTTCTTTCGCTAACTATACAAAGATTCTTTTCGCAAATTTAACCAGAATCGTTGTATATTATCAAACAAGTATCATTTGTCAAAGAGCTTCTCAACTCGCCGTTCGGAGTCGGCAAAAAACTGTAGGTCCCTTTCATTCGTGCAAAAAACAGGCACACACAAATGGTTGCGAGAAGCAGTCCCAGATTCACCCCGAGCTGTAACGACATCTAAAGTAAAGTAAAGTAAATAGCCGACAGCAAATTTTGGGAGTGAAGATATAACCAAAATATATGGGTATCTATGTTTATGTATTAACGTCGTGATATCGAATTCAATCGTCTAGCAGAGTATTTTTTTTCAGCCATTGCTAAGGATAAGGGGCTTAAAACGTATATTTTTCCGATTTTTGTGTCCACCACATAAATGATATTCAAAAACTCTGCTGATTACAAAAATATAGGTCCCAGACGTTTTACTTTCAGTCTTCCCCTGCCAGTTGCTACAAAACGGCTTACGAGTTTTTACTTAGCGCATATTGGCACAGCCATCTGAAATTATGCTTCAAGAGTGACTACAATATCGTATTAAAGGTTTTTTTGTTTTGTTAAGATATTTTAAATAAACTAAAATGTGGTGGTTAGTGCGTTGGACTACTACGCAATGCTACCCGGGTTCAACTCCTGGCCGGTTCTAACACCTAAAAGAGTTTTTTCATGGTGCCACCTCTTTCGAATATCTGACAAGCATCAAAGAGTATCATTTGTGACGATTGAGCTTCTCAACGCGCCGTTCGAAGTCGACAAAAAACTGTGGGTCCCTTCCATTCGTGCAAAAATATACATATAACACGCACACACACCTCGAGCTGTAGCGCCAACTAAGTAAGTAAATATGTAGGTACTGCAACTACTGATTTAGTAACTTGACTTAAGAAAACTTAAAGGTCTTAACCGGTTCTTCAAGAAAATGGGATTATCTGAAGACTATTTCTGTCGACTCTTTGGCCAAATGAAAAATGTGCTACTGTGGCAAGAGAAAGAGCATTCCATATGCAGAAAATGCATCTTTGCTCATAGTTAATATATGAAACATAAATTGCAGGAATTTATAAATGTCCGCGTCATTTGAACATCGAGAAATACTCTTAAAGTAGCGTTGATATTTCTATTTGGAATGGTATATCTAGTCTCACTAGTTACTTATATAATATGTACATACATAAAATATCCATATTTAATATTATACATTTTTCGAATGTCTGTACAAAAGTTTATTGTAAGTGGTTGCTAAATATTCCTCTCCGGGATAATTATCTCCCACCTACATATTTACCTCAGTCCCGAACTATTTATGTATGTACCTCAAACATCCAAAATCAGACATACAAATTCTAGTGTAGTAGTTAAAAGAACCCGGACGTGTAGATACTGCAACAGACAGACAGGAAGGAAACAACTAAGAATTTGGCAGAAGAACCGGCACAGATGTGATAAGCATCCAAAATTCCGGCAGATTGTTTGTATAATTGATATCGGCTGTCATTCAAACATTTAACACTCTGAATAATTATTGTGCGATAGCGATATTATTTTGCGAATGTACATATAACTGAACAAAATTGTTGAATTCTCCCAACCCCCTTCCAGCTCATAGACCATGTGGTACAGCTGTTTTAAGTGATGAAAATTAGAATCAGGGTAGGTACGACAACGTATTTCTTCCGTATTGCAGCTACCATTCAAATTCAAAAGTTATATATATGAAAGTACTACATATGTACATACAATATACATATCTACACATAAAATCGTATAATACCTTGAGGAAAATTTGCTTTGAAACACTTGAAATCTGTTAGATTACGAAATAGCAGACATTATGGCGCTGTCACTAGCGCTGCATTGCATACTTTCTGGCTGTTATTGTCTATTGACAGTAAATTGCCCGCACTTCTATGCCACAGTTATTTACAAAAGAGAACTTATCAAGTCAACACAATAAAAATCACAATTGGAATTTACTTTATGATATCGAACACAAAATGTCATGACAACTACATACATATTTGTTGTAACCTTCAATTTCACTTTCGTTTCACGCGTTCAAGATGAAAACATTGATCCTTCCCGGCCGGATGTCAGTTTTTGAATATTTTAACGTATCAAGCTGCAGAAGCAGCTGCATACCAGCGATAAGAATATTAACGAGATTAACAACGAGTATTATCTGAGTTTAATTAAATTTATTTTGGGATAGAAATACAATTAGGGAACTTTAAAGTTAAACATGATTCACAGCTGTTGGTTGTGTTTATTATTTCAGATAGTACGATTCATATTGTCACATTTGACATTTCGCAGCTTCTGCAACGATTCTGCGCACTACAGTTTGTTTGACATGCGAACTATTGTAAATACTGGATGAGTGCAATTTCTATAATTTCATATTTGAGTGAATGTTTTGAGTGGAAATTCTTGAGTGTGAATAATTTACTTGCAGAAATAAAGGGATTGATAAGGTTTTCCTAGATTGCTGATAAATGTTAATAAAAGAATAATCACTCCCTAAACGGTAGATTCGAATTCGAAAGACATAATAATAGATACATACGAGTATGTATTATGATATTGTACATACATAAGTACACCCATATAATACGTTTTACTTCAGAAGTATTTATGCTTTCGGAAAGCCTCTGATAAGGATGTACATAGGTACTACTTACATATGCGCTTATAATTTAGAATTTTTTCTAATTTAAAATGGGATACTAGGTGTGGCTAGAGTGCGTTAAATTGTTAACTTAAATTCCGTATAACATTTCTACATTTTTAATTTAAAGAGAGCGAGTGGGCAAGTCATATTTGTTCTTTAGTGTGCTAACCTGCTAGCTCGTAGATATATAGGTACAGATGTACATACGTATGCATATAGGCTCCAAATCCTAATTATTAAAAATTCGAGTACCCAAACCTAACTTACAGATGTTTGAGACAGGGAAGATAAATGTTCCTCAGATATTAATGATACAGTCGAACTTCGATATCTCGAACTTCGATATCTCGAACATGCCACAAAAAAAATTCGAGTTATCAAGTAAAATACAAAATTTATATACGTATTTATTTGCGAACATATATAACACAAAAAAACGTACAGAAACATAATTATTATTTAAAATAGTCTGCTATACATGAGACATGACTGAAGTGTGGATTTTTTATTTTGATTTTCAAATTGTAGGTATACAGAATCGGTTGTTTTTTCATTTGTCTTTAAATATAAATGCAAAATGGTTAATGAATTTGCAACCAACTCGTTTGAAGGTGGTTAAATGAAATCGTCCTCCAAATCTTCCTCCGTTCATCACTGTCGGCTGCCATCGTTGTTGTTGAGCTGTACAGATTCCGATTCACATTCACATCTGAATCTTTTTAAAAAAAAAGCTTTGAGTTCGTATCGACCAATAAACCAACCTTGTAGTCTGTATTCTGACCCCTACTAACAAGAAATTTGACAATATTCTTACTCACACATAACGAAATCACGATTTTCTACACTTATGTATACTAACCCAGCGGGAAATTTGGGAAGCGCTCCTCCGAGAAGGTATTTGGAAGCAATGATTTTTTAGGAAACCATTCTATGCGATGTATAAGTGATGCATTGGGAAGCAATCACTGAGATGTGCTTCCGAAAAAATCTTTTTAAAAGTGTGGATTGCTTCCCTCTGCGGACCTTCTAATGTAAAAAGGATATGGAAGAGGATACGGAGAGTCATGCCTTCTAACCTTCCAAGGAATTGCTTCAGCATGCATGATTGTATGCTTCCATTTCCCGCTGGGAAGTCATAGGTCATATAAACACAGTGCCCCGAAAGTGATGCATTATATGTAAAACGAACATGTAAAAACACGCAGAATTTGGGAATTCCCCTTCTGATCAAAGGTGACGCGAAATAGTTATCGAGACATAAAAGTTATAGAAATTCGAGTTATGAAATAAAAATTACATGTAAATTTCAGTCTTGGCGCTATTGCCAACCAATTTCATTCGAGTTATCAAATATTCGAGTTATCGAAGTTCGACTTATCGAAGTTCCACTGTATTTTCAATATACATCCATACATACATACATATGTAATGTAAAGGTTGTCCCATTCATGATGTAAGTACGAATAAAACACACAGTATAATGTGGTTCACCATCACCACGGCTCTGGCGGCAGAACTTCATCCAGTTATCTACATTTTGAATGACGCTGAGGCATGATTGCGGCTCAATTTCATTACTGTGTCGAACTATCTTGCCCTTAAGCTCTTGGCTTGTTGCGTACACCTTCTCTTTCAAATATCCCCAAAAAAGAGATTACCATTTTGGAATAATACGCATAATCCAAGAAAAACGCCAGACAAATACGGTCTACGATATCCTGCTGAAATAAAGGAATTAATTAGGGAAAAAAGAAAAGCGCGTAAAAGATGGCAACAAAGTCGTGCTCCACAGCATAAAACCCATCTGAATCGTCTCTGCAATTTGTTAAAGAATAGCATTAAGGATTTTAAAAATCGTGCGATAGGCTCTTACCTTGAAAGTTTAACAGCGAAAAAAGATTCCAATTATTCCCTTTGGAAAGCCGTAAAAGGCACCAAAAGGCCCAAAATCCCCGCGCCGCCACTTAAAATAAATCAAAATGAATGGGCAAGGGAAGATAAAGAAAAAGCGGATATTTTTGCCGCCCATTTGGAAGAAACCTTTAAACCGAACGATGGTCAAGTGGTTCATGACAACATCAACCTCACAAGGATGGTAGTTCCACCATCTGACGATTTAACGCGCAGATCTGCAACGCTTAGAGAACTCGAACGTGAGATCGCGAAACTAAAACCTAAGAAAGCTCCTGGTTATGATTTGATTACCGGAGAAATTCTCAAAGCCTTACCTAGAAGAGCATTTATTAAGCTTCTCCATATTATAAATGCTGCACTCAGATTAAAACACGTGCCGAGCCAATGGAAAGTTGCGGAAGTCATTATGGTTTTAAAACCAGGAAAACCGTCATATGAAGTAAAATCATACAGACCAATCTCGCTTCTTCCAGTCGTATCAAAAATTTTCGAGAGGATATTACTAAGGCGTCTCCAACCGGTTATAGAAGAAAATAATCTAATCCCTGACCACCAGTTTGGGTTCAGAAGTAAGCATTCGACAATTGACCAGGTGCATAGAATTACTAACGTAATCGAAAAAGCACTAGAAGAAAAAAAGATATGCTCAGCCGTATTTCTTGACGTCTCGCAAGCCTTTGATAAGGTGTGGCACGATGGCTTGAAATGCAAATAACGACAAGTACTCCCCGTACACCTATACAAGATTCTGAATTCATATCTCGGGAATAGACTCTTCCATGTTAGAAATGGAAACGAATACTCAGAGCTCAAAGAAATTTTGGCTGGCGTACCGCAAGGAAGCGTTCTGGGGCCGCTTCTCTATCTGTTATATACTCGTGATATACCGAAAGAAGATAGCACTATCCTTGCTACGTTTGCCGACGACACCGCTATCCTAGCGGTAGGTAAAACAATCGAGGAAACGACTGCCAAACTGCAAAACGCATTGAATAAAGTAAATGAATGGACGAAGGACTGGCGGATCGCCCTTAACGGAACTAAATCTGTTCACGTGAATTTCACTTATAGAAAAATTAATGACTTGCCAATTTTTATAAATTTGGCCCGAATTCCTATTGCAAATGAAGCCAAATACCTGGGAATGACACTTGACGCAAAGCTGAAGTGGAATTCGCACGTGAAAATGAAACGTAAAGAATTAGAAATCAAATATAGAGAAATGTACTGGCTGATCGGGAAACATTCCCACCTCAGTACCGAGAACAAACTGCTTTTATACAAGCAAGTGCTAAAGCCGGTGTGGTCCTACGGTATACAACTTTGGGGTTGTACCAAGAAAACAAATGCCAATATTTTACAGACCTTTCAAAATAAAGTGCTTAGAGAAATTGTCCAAGCACCGTGGTATGCAAGAAACGACGATATCCACAGGGATCTCGGAATTCCGACAATCGAAGCTGAAACTAGAAGCTTCGCGCGAAAACATAGAAACCGACTAATCGGACATGTTAATAATACAGTCCTACTTATTTTGGATGAGAGCAATTTATTGCGCCGACTACAAAGGATAAAACCTTTCGACTTGGCGAGATAAGGATTAACCGCATCTAAATTGCGGAATATGCAGGATCTTTCATTGGAAAGTAACCTGCCAAACGTTTATATTTCGTGATAGAAAAATTGCTTGATAAGTAGTATAACTTAGTTGCAGTATCTAACAAATTTATATCGAAGGGAGGTGTTTTTGGTCAGTAAGAATCTGACACTACTATGAGCACGCGCTTGCTATTCTCATAGTGTCTATGGAAGATTTTCACCTACCCTCGGGGAAAAAAAAAAAATTTTGCGACCATCGTAGTTTTTGCCGCAAAAAAGTATTTAATTGTTTCGTTGGCTGTGTGGCAAGTGGCACAATCCTGTTGGAACAACATATTGTCCAAATTTATAGCTTCCAATGGCAGTCACAAAAAATCTTTCATCATGGCGCGTATATTACATTCACGAAAATAGCTTGACTGGCTTCGTTTTAGAAGAAGTACGGCCGCTCCAAAGACCGCACCAAACTGTTATATTTTTTTGCATTATAGCCTTCTTAACAATAACTCTTGGGTTCTCATCAGCCAGGATTGTTGACCGCGATGAACGTGTGTCTCATCGCTGAAAATGATTTTCTTCGTGACTAAACATCAGTGGATGTTAACTTTATCCACTGATGTTTAGTCACGCATTCATTCGACATATTGGCGATGCTTCCAAAGGTCTATGCTATGGGCTTCAGATCAATTTCAATTCAAGTACTTTGTCAAAATTGAATGCCCCGTGAGATGTGCAGTTCCTGAGCCCGATGACGAATAGTGGTTTCAGAATTTCAGTGTCTTAATATAATATAATTACCTGACAATCTACCTCGTTGTGGTGTAGCAGCCTAAAAGGTGAAAGACTTTCGGACTATCAATCCTCGATGAGATCTGAAATCCACCCCTCATCCTTCCGCTACCAATCACGGGATGGATTAAGGTGTCATACCCATGCCGAGAATCGACCAGGCTCAGTGCGCATTAATGGCGCACTCCGGATTATCCAGCCTTACCTGCGCACTGTGGATCTCTGTGCAGCTGGACCGAAATGTGCTGGTACACAAGTTACTGGCAGCCACTGCAACCTTACCTAGCAAAACATTAGTATGTATGTATTCTTTCAGCCATTCAAAAGGTACTCAAAAGTCTAAATTGTAAACAACAATGTTAAAAGAATATTGTTCCTGATAAACACTCACTAGAAATTACTATTAAACTGACAGTAACACTTTCAACACCGCACCGCTCCATTACGTAAACGATAAACAAAATAATTACTTCCGACTGCCTACGTGCCGTAGTCCCAGGTCACAGTCCTACACCATTATTCCCCCCTAGAAAGGATACGCCACACCATTCCTTCTGTTTACACACTTACTCCTGTTTCAATTTGATCCCATATCAATTCATCATCTCAGCGAGCGTATTGAATTAATTTCGCGTGTAATGCACGATACCTAATCAGATAAATTGCTAATAGAATTAAACTTGCAATGTTCTTAAATTAGTTCTATAATCTATTTTTAAAATATGTATCTTATCCCCCGCTTGGATAGATACTCGTACATAGATAAACAAGCATCGTTGTTTTCTATGCAAATTTATCTAGAACTTTGTTTGTTTGTGTATACAGGTGTGATGTTTCATAAATATTTGATATCCATTGATTCGCGCCATCTAATTGAAGTGACGCCTTCAATAAGTCAATTAGCAATGGAATTTTCGAAATACGTGTACGTTGAGGAATGCGATTATGGGGGCGGCAAAAACAAGACGAACCCCAGAACTGAAAAGTATCGACCTGTATGTGGTGTGGTGGTGGTGAAATGAATATGGAAAATTGCGGTTTAATTGCGCTCATCAATAGTCCTTAATAACTGACGGTAATTTCTTTTACTAATGAGAAGGTATTACTGTGTACATGTAGATGTATACTTATGATTGAATTTACAAAGAAAATCTGGACGTCACTATTAAATTAGTGTGTATTTTGAAATACTCGACTAACTATCGATGTCATCTGATTAAATAACACGTGCGATGGTACAGAGAATTATGCTCACCATCTGAAACTTTTACCTATCCATATAAAATCAAATAAATTAAAATTACGAGAGTACTTTTTAGTCCTTCAATTATGACCCCAAAAATGAGCTATATATGGTTCAATAATAGCCGTGTTTTCTGGCACGCGTATATAAAAGTGCACGAAAAAATGTATATCGCCACTTAATGAATTCGTTACAAAAAATTGGCAGCACAGACATATTTATGACAAATAAATGCCACTTGAGCTGTCAGTTGTTGACAAAATGGTAAAAAAATATTTTGAAGAATAAAAGAAGAAAAGAAAAAAAAAGAAAAAAATACATACTCGTATATTTACTTCCGATAAAAAAATTATTTATTATCTTAACTGATCAATTTATTGCTTATTGACTTAACCAATCGTCGGCAAAGAATAATTAAAGCCCCTTATCCCAGAACAAAAATCGTTGCGAGAAAAATAATCGTTGCGAAACAAAAATCGTAAATTGTGGGGCCAGATTTAGAGGGTAAATTCCAAGAATTTCAAATTTCGCACCGAGATTTTTGACGTAGGTACGGGTTTTGACATTTCAAGAATTGACATTTGTGCAAAAGTAATTTAATTTTTGTGTTATTTTCCTCTTCTTATCACTCATATTGAATTAAAAGTATTTTGAACAACAAATTTAAATTTTTTTTCTTTTCACTAAAACAGCGGTAAAATAGGAAATGACGTTTAAAGGCGCGAAAATGTGTAGTTTCCCTTTTTGCTACTCAAAATTAATACAATGGTTTCCTCTTTCATTGAAAACAATGTCAAAAAATCGCATCGAAAATTAATTCGTTGCAAGAAAGAATGATTTCTCGCAGTGAAGGGCGAGAATTTTGACATTTTACGCTACGACTATTTTTCTCGCAACGACTTTTGTTCTGGGAATAAGGGGCTTAAGAGATGGAAGAATTGTTTTCGATTGTTCTTTGTTTACGTTTGGGGTTCTCCGGTTGTCAAAAGAATGAATTTTTTTAAAGGAATTCATCGCAATAGTAGAAATTTGGATTTGGTATCACTGTTTTTAAAGGGTGATTTTTTAGCTGGTTTGGTTTTGGCAACACTGGTTTTGACAGCTGACGTGTGTTTAGTACCTTGTGTCACTGTCAAACAGCTTCAGTTTGGTTTGCAATTTAACCATGGATCGTCTTACAAATGAACAACGCTTGCAAATTATTGAATTTTACTATCAAAATTCGTGCTCGTTTCGAAATGTTCATCGCGCGCTGCTTCCATTTTATGATCGGCATTCTCGACCTTCTGAGCAGTCTATTCGGAAGATTGTGACCAAATTTCGCACCAAATTTACTTTGTTGGACATTAAACCACCAACACGTTTACGTACTGTGCGTAGTGAAGAAAATATTGCGGCCGTATCAGCTAGTGTGACAGAAGACCGCGAAATGTCGATTCGGCGCCGTTCCCAGCAGTTAGGCCTTTGTTACAGCACTTTTTTTTGCCCGAAATGGAAGTTCTTGACTTGCATGATATGTGGTTTCAACAAGACGGTGCCACATGCCACACAGCACGCGAAACAATGGCGCAATTGCGAGGCGAGTTTGGTGAACAGTTAATTTCACGTTTCGGGCCGGTCAATTGGCCGCCTAGATCGTGCGATTTGACACCATTAGATTATTTTTTGTGGGGGTATGTCAAGGCTAATGTCTATAGGGACAAGCCCGCTTCGATTGACGCACTGGAAGCCAACATCCATGCATTCATTCGTGAGATACCGGCCGATATGTGTGAAAGAGTATGCCAAAATTGGACTCAGCGGATGGGCTACCTGAGACGCAGCCGCGGTCAACATTTGCATGAAATTATCTTTAAACATTAAATTGCAAGGTTCAAACTATCGATTCAAATAAATATTTCATTCATTTTTTCGAATTTTTTGTGTTTTTTTTTTTTAAAAAAGTCCGCTTAGCTAAGAGGGAATAGTATCGCTGCTTTTTATTTTTTATTTTTTTTTTTTTAAATTTCATGTAAGTTTGCAAAATAAGCATGCAAAAACACACTGCTAATATGTGCTTAAAGTTTAAACAACGTAACGTGTTGGGATAGTTTTGAATGTCCCACAGTCCTTCAAGAATATCATTTGATTATTTCCCTACTCACCTTTTGGAGTCAACAAAAAACCGTAGGTCCTTTGAAAAATAAAACACGCACATACAAATACAGTCTGGTGCAAAAAATTAAGATCAGTACGATTTTTAAACTTAAAGAAGTAAATTTCAAGTATAGTATTCATATTCTGCTGCATTTATTTATGAACTATTTTAAACTTAAGTAGGTATATTTATAAAACCTTTATTTAGAAACAAATTTTAACAAAATAGTAGGTACATCCGTGCAATATATTAAGACCACTTATAATATATGGATGTGGGAACAATATCGATGAAAGACTTATGCAAATTAAAATACCGTTACTATTTTCACACACAAATGGTTTCGAGAAGCTAGACTTGGTTTTGTATAGGAGTGCTGACGCCGCGCCGTATATTAATATTTTTTTCTTTGGCATTCAAATATCAAAGAAATTCAATTGTTAACCCTTTCACGACCATAAGGAAACTGAACATAATTCAAACTAACTAAACAATTGTAATTATTTAATTGGAAATAAAAAAAAAATTTTTTTGGTTTTTTTTTTTTATTTTGATTTTTGTTTTTTTTTTGTTTTTAATTAAGAGAACGAGAGAAAACAAAACTAGATTGAAGATTGAAAAAGTGTAGTGTATTCATATTTACTTCTGTTTGTGAAAAAAAACAGCCATAAATAATTTTTCTCTGCAAATAATGAAAAAAGAGGTTTGGGAAATATATTTCCCATGGACCTTAAAGGGTTAAACCGAAATGCGTTTTTAAGATATCACACTTATCATCACTCGTTTTCTTTGCATAAAACTTTGTTCTGTCTTTATAATTGTTAGCTACACTGAGTAACAAAGCGTAGTCATACTCTTTCATGTGTTGTTATCGTTTTGGTAATATGTATGCATTTTTTAACGGTTTATAGTTTTTATGTGTGCCTGTTTGAATAATAATAATAAGCCAAAATATTCATGATGCTATAAAATACGTTAGGCAGCCAATCTGGTAAAACGAATGATGCCGAGTTTCTAGTTTTGGTAAGTACTTTCAGGACCAATGCTCAAATCTTAGGCCCGAGACGATGACCTGAAAAATGTCACACAGTGTTATTAAATCCTTATACACTCTATAACGACTTCTTGAAAATGAACTAAATATTTAAATTAAGTGTACACATTTCTTTTATAATTAGGTTTTTCTGTAAGAATTTTGTTCAGTAGATAAATCATACTATTTAATAAAGCAGTAACGCTCATTTTGTAAACACGACTGTATCTCGGACCGGAGCCTAAACGGCTGGGCGGATTTGCTTGAAACTTTATATCTGGGGTCTCTGGGACTATACCACAAGGCCAATTTGGAATTTTCATTCTAGCCCCAACAATTAAGGTACCTATACTTCACTTTTCTCGAAAACGGCTCTAACGATTTTGTTAAAAGTTCATAGTTAAGTTAAGACACATGCTATCAACTGTCATACCAGGTTTTTGCCTAAAAAGTTGTACAACGGTACTTGACTTTTTAACCGATTTTCTAAAATTGGATACTTTTCGGATATTGCTCAGTCGATCGGTATAACAGGTTTTCATATAGTAACCGTTTAAAAGTGAAATAACAATAAGAATACCTACGATGTAATGTGAAAAGAACGTCAACGTGTTTATATGTATGTACATACATATGTATGTATATCCCTCGCATGATTTGCTCCTCTTGCAATACAATTCGGTATGAAAGTGGAAGCGTATGAATTAGGTAAGGCTAAAAAAAAAACAATCCATCTTATAAATAAATTGGAGGAAAAAATTTAAAATTATTCAAAAGTGCAACGACATTTATGGGTCAATAATGGGTCTGAAAGTGGGAACATAAGATAAATAAATCTGCCGCGCATACAAAGAAAGCATGACTTGCACCAGAAGGAAATGTCGAGAAAAAAGAACATGGTATTAGCCGTGTTTTTTTGAAACGTAGCTAGCCAGTAGTTGCTAGCAAAGTCAAATTTCACACGTAAAACAAATACTACAACCAGCTGGCTACAACTCTTGATTTTATCCGCAGCCAAAAGCAGCTGGCTAGGAATGTTGCGATATCTCATGGCAAGGTGGCGCTTAAAGCGATTTGTAGAACATTTGACAGACTGCCGTGTACGAAAATTATATAATTTCAATTACTAAATTATGTTTCACAGAAATAATTCACTATATTATGATTTCATATCACTTTATGTAAATTATCCATTGAATAAATTACCGAAATTAATTGTTTTCACAACAAATAACAACAAATCGATTTGGTTGAATGCCGAATACTTTGACAGTTCACACTTAACATCTGATCGAAATTACACACATATGACCGAAATCACACACACCAACTTGGAGGTAAGTCAGCTAGGTTCGGCTGGCTGGGAATCGTTTTAATGAACGACTGGCTATCTACGTTTCAAAAAAACACGCTTATTGTTGTGGCCCTGGTGCTGTTGTTGTTTTTTTCTTTCTTTCAGTTCTCCCAATTCATTTCTGCGTTATAGGTATAGCTATGAATTCAAAGTCTGTTTATACGACCCGGCGCTTAAAATCTCGCGAAAGGATAATACGAGTATTTATGAATAGCGAATTACTTATCTGCAGAGGTAGCAATTGAATCTTCTAACTACACTGAGCTTTTATTGGTAAATATAATTCACACAGTTATATTCTTAACTTAGATAATATATGTATATTTTTGCCCTTAAGCTCTGTAAAAATGTTCTTCGATTTCGACGAGGGTCAGCTAGTAAATAAATAATTAAAAAAGTAACTATATTTACAAAAAAAAAAATATTATAAAATAGACAACCTCATAAAAGCTAACATAGTTGTTTCTTACAAAGCCGAAATGCAAATGTCATTTTAAAAATGTTAAAACATTTCAATGGATAACAAAAGGTAACGAAAACCATTTGAAAATGCAAACGTCTTAGCATACAATGGTAACAAAAATTATTCCCTAATGAATCCAGAAAGACACCCAATTCAATTCAATTTTATTTTTGGCCAGCGTCAGTTGTTCCACGTCCTTTTTACGGTGAAACCATTTATTTTACCCCTAGTCTTCTTATTGTGCAGTAGAGTAAAAAGAAATCACAACGTTGTCCTGACGAATATTTGCACTTCGCTGTGGATAGACGTGCCTCAATTCCAAATGCCATTCGGTGTGTTTACACGGAGAAGAAATTATGAAATTCCTTTTGCAAGGATTTTATTTTTTTTCCTCAGTTTTCCTCGTTTTCTCAACTCGCAGGTAATTTGTGATTGACTTTCTCTATTTTGCATTCACCCACAGTCACTCTCATAAGTCAACTTCAGCCCCCAGCATTGCCGACTTAGTTGGGACGGGAGGTCAGGCAGGATATAATTCGCGCACAGGGATAATAAAAAATTCAAATAAGTGCAAAAACGTGTTGAAATTCTTACGTTATCAATCGTGTCCCGGTGTAGTGCGAAAAGATCACCGCCGGAGATGTGAGGGTTGAGGATAGGTGTTCATTTAAACACCTGTAACAGAAACAGGATCCTCATTCAAGCCACGATACGATACAGGATGGGAGATGGCGAAAATTAAATTAACCATTGCGGCCAACCGACTGCCGTGGGGCATTTGTAACGCGTAACATCACTCCGCGCTGACTTCCATGCGAAAAGGACTACAACTGCGGTAATGATGTTGGCGAAGAGATTTAATTGGCTTTTCCTCGTTCCATTTTTTATCCCACTTTCCTCCCTCTTCGACTGTCTTATAACACAAATTGGATAAATGTTACTCGGTACCGGTGCCGTAAGGTTTCAGAGGTGGCAAGTATCGCTTTTCTTGCTAACAAGCGTCTGCCATAGTATGTAAGTGGTGGCTGGGATTGCCGGTGGTTGGTGGGCGGATGACAGCCCTTCGAGATCGGTATATTGTGCTTATATCTTGTTTGCATTTAAAATGTGCTTTTCAAAAGGATTTTTTTGTTTTTTTCTTCGTTCCGGGAAATTTTATGTCGCAAATTAATAGGGGGCGTCAGCGGAGGTACGGTGGCTTTGCAGTTTATCCAAATTAGGCTTTGGGAAATTTATTTGTGTTTTGAGAAGTGCTTGGTTGCCGTTGTCATCGTCTTCTCATCGTTGTCGTGCGTAAAAGGGAAGTAAATGGGATTAAGCCAATCGTGCGTAAGACGGAAGGTATTCCTTCCTTTTTTTTTTTTGTATTTTTCGGTTACAACTTTATTTTGAAAATTAAGTGGGAACATTTTTTTATTTGCCTGTGGGGATGTTTTTGTGGAAACACGCACTCGTAAATTTCGTAGATGGAATTTTAAAGCCGCAGAGAGTCGTGATAAAATTGAATTTCTAAAAAAAAGAAGATTGTTTGTGATGAATTTATGCAGATTCTTTCGAAGGGTAGGTATGTGCTTATGAGGTGTCATTAAATGAATTCCAGTGAAAATGTAAAAACTAATGGGGTGCTTACTACAGCAACTCTAGTAAAAAAAAAAAAAAACAAAAACAGAAGTAGGTACCATGTACGAGTATGTAGTTGTTTGGCGAAGCACTGAACCAGAAACATCCAATGTTCATTCACACATTCATTCATCTATACGTCTCTTGAGGCACGTATCCATTTCGAAATTATTTCAAATAACTTTCAAACACATGAAGAATAACCTCAGCCAACTTGAAGTGATCCACCTTAGTCCCTTACCGCCAGCCTAATAAAGCAATAAATACTCGTATTCGTGTTCGTTTTTGAAAACAAACTCGGTTCATGTATCCTTTCTTGCCATCTATTTCCGTAGATACATTTCGTGGCAGCGGCAGACTCCCAGTCCCAGTGTCAATTATATTATTGTCCAACAACGAAAATTTGTTTCGCTTTATAAATCATTCGCTAGTTTGACTATAAAAAGACAGACAGGCAGACGTCGGTCGGTCTGTCGATTCGGTTAGGGGCGGCCCGAAAAACTTTTCTTGGTAGAGAGGAGCAATTTTCCGGATTACACGGGATATGCTGTTATAAATTATTGTAACTGTCAAATTCAATTGATATCTCCATTGGGCATCGAACAGATGAACATGTATATTTATGTACTCATATGTATGCCAATGCCAAAGCCTTGAGTTTGATGGGACAACATCACAATATTGCGAGAAGGCATCCTGTCCACCCCATCCCTGCTACTACGGTTCTACAGTGTCTATCTTTAGTTCTAATGTGTAGCGTGTGTCTGATTTACTGTGGGGTATTAAATCAATCGGAAGGATAATATCGCATAGGATATTGACAAATCTACTAGACACTTTGGAATATCCAGAGAATGAGAAATAGTGGAACTGGGATACCGAATTATTTCCAACTTAGTTTCCAATCGTTATTCAATTGAAACAAATGAGTGGGCGTTTGGTCAACAAATGGAATAAATCACTGTTCTGTCTCGAGGACCGTAGATACAAACAATAAAGGACACAAAAAAAAGGATAAGAAAAGGAGTTCAATGAAAATGGCAAACCATATACATATAGTCATGATGATGTTATTTAAAAGTGATTTTGTTTTGTCGATTACTCCGGGGAATACAGAGTCCGATTCAAAGCAATGATATGGAGCAGGCGAGTTGACATTTCAATATACGTGATCAGATGTTGAGAACACTGGCTCAATTGAGTGATTTTCAATATAGCATAAAAGGAGGAAAGAAAAGAATAGATAATAGTTTTGTTCTTAGACTCTAAGTCAGCTACATATTTTATCTGCATTTATCTATTGCAGCTTTCTATGTTCGATGTTAAGTTTCCTGGTATTTATGAGCTCATTAAATACCTAAAGCTAAGAATCCGTAGCATATAAAATGCTGCATTTCTTCAAAACAAGTTTTAATAAATAGTTTACTAGGAAAGTAAATGGGTACATTGAGCAAATTAAAACTACCCACTACGACTACAGTAATATCTAACTAAGTTGGCAACCTGAGGCACAAGAATTTTCAGCCAACTTAAACAGGTGGACAACATACACTGGTCCCTCGCTTTGCGCGACTTCTTTTTGCGCGGTTTCACCTTTGCGCGAAATGTATTTGCCTACCCAAATTCGATTTGCGCGGCCTCGCTTTGCGCGAACTATGACACGTTATGTTCTGTTTTTCTGCATGTTTTCGAATTTTGTTTGTCTTGACAGATTTTTCTTACGTTTTCTTTTGCTTCATTCCTATGTATGTATCGGCATGTGTGTGTATGGCAGTAAGGACTGCCTTAGGAACTTGCACATTGCACATTGAAAAGTCTAAAGCCACCTACAGACGAGAAACTAATCGGCCAACTGGTTGACAGACTGGTTGTAATCGTTTCCCTACAGATGCAAAGACCAATCTTCAAACTTCAGTTGTTATCTCAAACAAAAACCGAAAAATCAAAACATTTTGATTTTTCAACAACTGGTTGGCAGACTTGATGAAATCGTTCAAATCATCGTCAGACTTGCCTACATTCGGGTTATTTGCAATCAGTCTGTCAACCAATTGCCCGATTAGTTTCTCGTCTGTAGCTGGCTAACAAAAGTAAATCAATCTGTAGTGACCGATTTTTTTAAACGTCCACCAAATGTGACATAAGAATTTTTTTAGATCCCTTATTTTTACTAAATGGATTTTGTAAGTTGTTTTGTCCTTTTTAATCGTTCTTTTTAAAATAAGGTATTTTGGAAAAATTTATAACTATAGCTATATTTCACTTTCAGGAACGCAACCCCCTAAATTATATGAGGTTCATACTTCGCTTTGCGCGGTTTCGCTTTGTGCGAGACTTTTCATTCCCCTAACCCCGGCGCACAGCGAGGGACCAGTGTATAAGGTTTTTTTTTTTAATTTGAATTCTGAATTTGAATACATATAAAGAAAATAATAATATCAACAGGGGTCAACTTGACTGGTTTCACTGTGTAAATAGATATCTGACCCGGAATCTGGAAAGCGTACACGGGTTCTACCTACCTATCCAAAGCCTACCTATCAAGCTCCAAAATACCATAAAGTCCAAAAAAAAATGCATTTTGGGTGATTGTATAATGACGCAACGGATAAGTCAGAGATAGTCATATTCCGGAACAGGGGTCGCTGGGCTGCTGACGAAAAATGGTCTTTTAACAACACCGAAATAAATGTTATGAACAAAAATAAATACCTAGGAGTAACTTTTACCCACAACATGTCTTGGTCGACACATTTATCCGACAGGCTCGAAATGGCAAAAAACTCAATAAAGGCACATGGTCCAATTTTATCAATGAGAAAACCATCCTCCATTCGAATAAAAACAAAATTTATCAAGCGGCTGCCAATACGATCATGAACTACTGTGCTCAAGTGTGGGGGTATTTTGAACGCATTCAAACCGAGAAACTCCAGCGCTTCTTTATAAAAAGGTATTTCCGACTCCCAAAAAACACACCAAACTATGTTCTTAACATCGAAACGGGCCTCGCGAAAGCCTTCCTCACGACATTGAAACTCCATTTTTGATATATCCAGCGAGCGGTTGGCCTTCCTGAAAGCCGACTACCGAGGAAACTATCGGACGCGATAATACGCAATCTACTGAGCAAAATAATGGTCAACGCTCTTCGGGAAAAACAGAACTGGACGATGAAGTCGGAATGGAATGAGTCGCTGAATATACCTTCCACTAAAGACTAAACTAAAGGAAAACCACTGGACAGAATTTACCAGCCATGTCCTTCAGTCTCGGTTTCATGATGAATATTGCAACTTATCGTATGTTGATGTACCCAATTACTTCGAAGACGCCAATTCAAGGGATATGATCAGCTTGGTTCTGAAGTCTAGATGCGGTCTACTCAGTCTGAACGCAAGAGCTTTTAGAAACGACACAGTTGGTCTCTGTACGATCTGCAATATTGATACCACCGAAAATACTTTTCACTTCGTTGGTGTATGTCCCATATTCAAATCATACAGGGGAAAAATTCTTAGAAGTGATGAGCTCAACCGCGCACAGTTTCTAAATTTTTTAAACGGACAGGATTACAAACAACTATATATGTTCCTGAAACACGCACTCAAATATCGCAATTTATTAATTAACTAGCTGTCCCGCCCGACTTCGCCCATGTACTAAAAGAGTTTTGTTACTTATTAGGTAAAACGCTGCTCTTGCAATGTGTTTTAATTTTTAATTTTAACTCACAGACGTTGTTAAACCCTTTCTCTTATGTTACGCGATGAAAAATTTGGTAATTTCAAGTGAAATGAAAATATGAATCATTCAGTCAGATAGATAGACAGACTGACAGACAGACAGGTAGACATACAGATAGATAGGCAGACAAAGACAGGTAGACAGACAGATAGATAGGTAGACAGAGACAGAAAGAGAGACAGACATTCCGGCATACATACATACAGACAGATAGACAGACAGACGGACAGATTAAAAGACAGACGGATAGACAGAGAGATAGATAGATAGATAGATAGATAGACAGACAGACAGATAGACAGACAGACAGACATATAGATAGATAGACAGGCAGACATACAGACAGACAGACAGATAGATAGATTGACAGACAGACAGACATGCAGACATACAGACAGACAGACAGACAGACAGACAGACAGACAGGTAGACAGATAGACAGATAGACAGACAGACGTACAGACAAACAGATAGATAGATATTGTTAGCAGATAATAGAATAGCTTATCAAAATTGTGATTACATTTTTTTGTTAGTTTTAAATGACTTATTTAAACGTAGATACTATACATAAAAAAACAAAAAAAAATTCAAAATTCCCATACAAAGCCCAAATTTAAATTTTTTCAAAATTTTTAAGTTCTAAAATTTGTCTTTTAACAACATCGAAATAAATGTTATAAACAAATACAAATACCTAGGAGTAATTTTTACCCACAACATGTTTTGGTCGACACATCTATCCGACAGACTCGTAATGGCAAAAAAAAAAACTCAATAAATGCCACATGGTCCAATTTTATCAATGAGAAAACCATCCTCCATTCGGCTTAGATCAAAATTTCCTTTGGGTTTTGCAAAATGTTCAAGTTCTAAATTTATTTAAAAACCATCCCTGAAATAAGACGAACAAAACGAAAAAAGAATCATCTAAATCGATCGAGCCGTTCTCGAGTTTTAGCGAGACTAACGCACAGCAATTGATTTTTATATATGTATATATAAGAAGAATATGTATAGAAGATGAGTTCTTTTAAATATACAATCTCCTCTAAGCTTAATCTATTAAAATCGAAAAACCGTTTTTAACCTGACAGGCAACTTTAAGTTATTGTCAATTGATTAATTAATTTTGAATTACCACAAATAGGTACTTTGTTTTTATAAAAATAACCTTATGAAGAAATAAAATTATTTATCTATCTATCTATCTATCTAATGACGCAACGCCAAAAGCAAATTACATAACGCCCAGATATGGCTTCCGATTTGACGTTATTAAAGGCACTTTCTATGTCTAGGAAGACGACCATTGTGTATTCTTTGCAGTGTAGCGTCTTTTTAATGGTGTGTAGTAGGGAGTGCAGTGCCGTTATAGTACAACACTTTTTTGTCTGTTCTGTTTTTGTAATACAATCTACAGACTGAGCTTTCTTCTTATAACACAAGAGTGTGAGGATTTCTATCTAAACTGTTATTGTTTGCTCCTAGCTGCAACCTTTAAACTCAGCTTTGTTCCAAGATTTAATCTTCCAACACCAGTTCTTATAACAAGTGGTGCTCTGAAAGTGGATTAAAACTCAACAAATAATCAGTTGTTATAATTATTGTAATCCCATTATACAATCCGATCATCCATCACTTAACAGAATTCCACATCCGTCCCTCTTTGTATCCATCATCAAACCCTGTTTCTTTGTTTAGCGATATCCTTAAAATGTTGCTTTCAAATTAATTGCCATTTACACTTTCATAATAAGTCTCGAACACAAATCGCATACGCAGAAGGCGAACGACACAAATGAAGGATGGCGCCAAATTTTCCCTTTAATTTGAATAAAACAACAGCAAGGACATCTCATATCGCTGGCATCGATTGCCGTTAATTTTCTTGTCATTGTAAAGCAGTTGTTGGTCTTTGCAGAGCTGACAAAACACCTTGTGCCCCACCTATTCGCCTATGTTAATGCCTCCTTGGGTGAATCTGGTTTCACCTTTTTCATCGCAGGATAATAGCAAACGGATCCGCATTTCATCCGAAGTGAACCTGCGCCTTTCCATCAATATTTCAGGATTCAGTTACACTTCGCCACCCGTTTTTTATGGGTCTTTCAACAGATAATCCAGGCGAATGCTTTTTCCCCCCTAATCATTCTTTTCGTAAGGTAAAACAGTAAAACCCAAGTGAAGCGGAATAGGTACGAGTTGTGTATACAAATCTGGGAAAGGCAAACGCTTTAAACTAGCACCATTTATCACCAACGGATATGGGGACTTCAGGTGGCTACAAATACAAAACGACGAAGAAGCAACAGATCCCGATTGCTGTGTGCAACCTTGAAATTTTCGGTTGTATGTATTTTATTTTTTTTGTTTTAGAAGGACAGCGTGCACATTACAAAGTACGAGTAAATTCAATATCTTGTGATACCCTTACATTCTTGTGGCATGAGGTTTGTTCAGCTTCCTGAACTAACGTGTATGGGTTAACCCGAGCGAATAATTTAACCCTTTCATGCCTTGGCACAGTCAATGGAAGGGTGTCGGGTGCGGCTTCTGTTTTAACAACAAAACACGGAGAACATTATCCGAAAGTTAAAAGAAATCATCTCTTTGATAAAGAATACTTAACAAAAAAGGATACGATCGGAACTTGTAAGGAATATCCTAGATACTCAGCATTCAGGAGAATGCTCACAAATTGAACGTTTTAATGACTTTGGTCTGGGGTTTGCCTTTTCGTCTGCCGGCAAACGAGTTGTAGATACTCGTACTTTGAAGTATCAATAGAAATTAATTATTTCTGAAGATGGTGCTGTGAACAGTTTTTCGGATGAACAGGATTTTTGGAAAGGTCCAGGGGCCATGCACACGATTTCGTATTCATTGGTTCCGTTCGTTACTGTTGAATTTAAAGGTAAGCATTTCAGTTTTGCACTCTTTAGTTGATGGAAAATATTCAACGTCGCAACATTGGTGATGAAAGTTTTAGAAAATTAAATTAATTTTTGGTGACTAAAAAATAGGGGCTGTCGAAACTTCCCTTAAAGTTTAACGTCTTCTTCAATAACCTCACCTATTTTTCGCTTCAATTTCGATAACAAACTCTGGGCTCAAGAATTTCTTATTCAAGAAATCAAATGATGCTTGTTAATGAGACAATAGACAAAAAAAACTGTTTATTAAAAAATATTCGTAAGTATGTTATATCCGTCAGATGGAGACTTTAGTTTTGATTTTTAATCAACTCGCTGCACTCCAACCCTTCACTTCGTCACTGGGGTTTTAACTCAAATGAGATACAAACATAGATGACTCCATTTTCATCGCTTAAAAAGTTCAGCTTTGAATCGATGCGCACTGGTTCAATCCGCATAGAAAGGTTGGTATTCACTTGAAATTATTCAAAACCGAATCCAAAATAAACGTGAGAAAATTGAGGGAGTTTAATAAACAGCTGATTGAACTGACAGTTTGATAAAATAAAAATTAATTATGTAATTTAAAATTACACTTATTGAATTGCCTGACATTAGATGACAGATAAGAGAATAATGAGAGCGCGAGAGAGTAAAATGTTTCAATGCGATTTGAAAGTGTTTATATGATATTTCAATTCGGTTTAAAATTTTCAATGCGGTTTATGAACAGGAATGAACGAATGCGGATTGAGTATTTCAATTCGGTTCGAAGTGGTGTTTATATGAGCGGATTGAACCAATGCGTATCGATTCAATTCGCATTGAGTTGTCATATAAACGGGGTGACTCGGAAAAAAAATTATATGTTATAGAGATGGGCTAAGTTGTGAATTTGTATTCGCAGTTATTTCTTATTCACAGTGAATATAAACTGCTAATATAAACTGCTAATGCGAATTCGCAATGAAGTCCAATTATGCATTCGTGAAAATATTAAAATTCATTTTAATTTCAAATTCGATCAATGTCACAAACAAGAGAAATATGTTTCTCTTGTCTGTGCTCAAATAAGCCATGAATTCCCTTTGTTTTCCTAGGATATAAAACTGAACAAAACGATGATTACAATAGCCGTGTTTCATTTGTAGCCTGTAAACATGTTTAAGTACATTTTGTCCACGTAAAATGGATATTTATCCAGTCTAAGGTTTTATTGTATTTCTAACTACATTGAAAGCTTTTTTTAATCCTATATAGGCTTGCAAACAAAACACGCCTGTGAACTTTTTGTGTATTGGACGAATAAAACACATGAAGTTCAGTTTCGCACGAGCTTACGTTCAATTTTTTCAATGTTTTTGTCGTGCAAGTGAAGATCGGCACAAGAAAATCAGGGGTTGTTTTTGGTTTGATCTCATTCAGCGGATAGAATCAATCATATACCAAAGTTATGATGTAAATACTATATTTTACATATGTGCCT
The DNA here is from genome assembly GCA_949775065.1 of Brachyopa scutellaris. NCBI lineage: Eukaryota > Metazoa > Arthropoda > Insecta > Diptera > Syrphidae > Brachyopa > Brachyopa scutellaris. The sequence continues at coordinate 32,774,631 of OX459112.1, read as the reverse complement.
GTGTATATTTTGTCACAGATGTTGCGAAGAAAAACATTAAAAAATATTTGTATGGGTTGAGTATGTCCTTGACCCGTACCTTGCACACCCTGACGAGATGAATGTACTGGTATGTATGTACATAATATCCTTTGATAAAAAAATCTTACTTGCGTATCTGGCGCCGATGATCTTGCTGAAACTAAAGATATAGTAGGATGCTTCTTTAAATTCGTTGTACTGGTTCTGTACGCAAATTTCGACTGGCACAAATTACATTTCGCGAATATTTCGTCCACTTATGTAAAAATAGTAAATAGCAATTTTGGGCCCATTCAGTGATATTACTCTACTGATAGAAAATCGCATTCGCATAGCAATAGCAGCAATTGCAAGTATAACCTCAGCTGCTACCTCTGGACCTGCTACTGATCCCAACCAACCATTCATACTTTCAAGTCTCAACCAGCTGCGACTGCGATTTCGATAGCAGCAATAGCACCAATAGCAAGTAAGATCACTGTTGGCGATAGCAAATCGCATTCGCAACTTAATAGCAAGTATAACTTGTGCTGCTACTGCTACCTTACCTGCTTCTGCTACTTTACATGCTACTGCTATTTAACATGCTACTGCTATCTATCATGCTACTGCTATATACCAACTAACCATGCTTTCAACCAGCTGCAATTGCGATATGCAACTTTGCGAATTGGTTTGGCGCCTGTTTCGCAGACACATGTTGAAAACTGGATGAGATGTTCGGCAGATGACGTGTCAATAGGGTACTTTATTTTTTTTAGTTTTGTTCTTCTCTACGTTTTTCGTATGAGACAAACACAGAATGTGTGAAGTGTATGAAAAATGAAATTATGACTCTGTGTCTGTAATGTATAGAAGCGAGACAAAATGATTATATGGAATAGCAGTTTCAGCAATAGCAGTTTATTTTTAAGTTGTTAGCAGGTTGCGAATGTGAATTTTCATTAGCAGTGAATGAATAGCAGATTGCAATTTTTTGAGCATCTCTAATATGTTACTTAAGTTAGGTAAAGCTTGTTTTTAAAAAAAAAATTATCTATATAGCTATTTTAATACATACTATCAACTCAAACCACAAATTTAAAGCAGGTACGAAAATATGTATGTATGTATATGTATGTAGCTACATAAAAGTTTTTTGTGTAGGGAAATAACTTCACAGGAATTTACTTCACGTGGAAATTAACTTTACCTCAAGTGGAAAATAAATGCATTTTTATGATATTTCACTTTCAGTGAGAATGAATTTCACTTACACGTGGGAATAAGTTTGACTTTTTTGGAGAATTCAAAATTATTTTCTTGTAAGTTCACTTTTGCAATATGGTATTACTGTGAGAAATTCCATTATTTATGATGCCGGTAACGATTTCGTGTTACAAGTTGACTTTTTGATCTATTAATAAATTCAGCCTACGACCGGTTCTTGGCAAAGGTAAGTGAAAAAACGTAGGCAATAAAATGGAAGTTCAGATTGAATTTATTGCAGTTTTACGTAAATATAGTAATCGATTATAAAAAATTGCAGATTGTAGATGAGGTTTTCAGTGGAATATGTTTCTAGGGGGAGGGGGGCTACTGCCGTCTGCAAACCCCCTCCTTGAAGTCACTGTTATATTGGGACTAGGTGAAAAGTTGGGTAAAATCATTGTATATGAAACTTATAGTAATATCATCAAGCAGTTATTTTTAACTGGCTGTCTTCTCGCCAGGTGGCGCTTTTTTTTGCTAAAAACCAAACGAAATTGTCTCTCAGAGAAAAAAGGAAAGAATAATGAAAACATAAAGATCACAGAAAAATAGAGAATGTGAGAAATCGTGTTCGTGTTCGTGTGAAGGTACATATGCATGTATGTGTAACTCAGTCATTGATGCTATATGGGCAGCTGTGATATATATACGATTTTCTTATTTCATTCATATGTTGGGGTAGGTCGGTAGTTTTTTTTTTGGAAATCTACTTTACATTTACATTTCGCTTTCAGCATGAGGAACTTGCAACGTTGCAACATTTGAATTTATCGTATTTCGCTATGGGCATAAGGGATTTGCAACGTTGCAATATTTCGGATGTGGATGAGGTGCAGGTGCAGATAAAAAAGGCGTTTGTTTTCATTCAGTCATTATTTACGTTTTGTGGGTACCTACATAATTAAGTTTGGGATAAAATACGTACATTTAAGTACATTTTGTCTTTTGAATGCACCTACCTAGTGTACTTATTTTACGTCAAAAGATTCTTTATGTACCTATGTAAGCACATTTTTTTTCCACATCACCCAGTGGGGTAAAATACTAGATGCGGCTTTTCATCGGGTTTCCCCTGAAGGCCTGTTCCTACCGCTTTCTACTGCATAAAAAATAAATAAAATAAAAGAATATTATATTTATGTATTATATTTGTGGTCACAAGGAGAAACAGCCCAAGTCGACTTACATATGTATGTATGTATGCCAAAATTGAAAAAATGCAAATATGCATATGGAAAAACCGCATGTAAAGATTTTCTATAGGTACATCTTTTGACACAATGGATGTATGGTTCTTCAGCGGTTAAGGAAACTTTCTCAAGCTTAATCCAGTCGCGAATGACATGGAATCTAGAACTATTTCTAGAAGTCCTTCTGGGGAGTCGCGAATTGTTCTTCTCAACTCGATTACAGCAGATGTAAAACAGGCATTACATTTACCATTAAATTTCATAGGCAGAAGCCATCTCTTCCACTCTGCAATACCCAGAAATTGTTGCAGAAGTGGGTACTTCATACAAATTACCGAGACAAAAACATAGCATTTCCGCACTTAAAATCTTAAACGAAATGATTGCCATTGGTAAACAAACAAACGTAATTCTAAACGCGGCAAGCAGGAGACAGTCATTAACAATACAGTGAGATAATTTGACAGAAAAGCATATGTACCTACTGTTGACTCCTTCTTTGTCCCAATACCTCACATTTGTACGGTTATGCCCTTTTCTTTTCTTAAGCAAAGATCAATTCCATCCTGAATTACTCTCCACTTGTTTGGTACCTAATGCCTTTCATTTTACTATTAACTTTAGGTTCGATTAAGTATTGTATATTGCATTAATGAATGAATTGTTTTATAACTGAAACATTTCATTGTTCGCAATGCAGCATATCCGCGACTGGGAAGTAGGTAGGTAGTTGTATACAAATATTTTCTTCCCATCTTTGACACAGAACTTAAAAACGTTATTATACCTAGGTACGATGGATATTCATATGTACATTATGTATGTACATTATGTAGTTTTTTTTTGTAAACGCAAGTCGAATTTTTCCACTGCTCTCGTGTAATATTGTAAAAAAGAACTTTTGCTGTTTTTACTTGTTGCCACAAATTTATATACATACCTACATTCATATACGCAAGGCACTTTTTGCACTGTACATACATGCATCTATACCTACATCCATATTGATCTCTCATCTCACTCTGAAATACAAGCTATCCTCATTCCTCATAGCCGCAAATTCAAAAATCATAAATTATGTGCTAGTCAAAAAACACACAGCGTCGTCATGAAGAATGGTTTGCGTACTTACCACTTTAACCATCCCTGTTGATACCTTTTTCCTGTTTGTCACCAGCCGCGCCCTCTACTCACCACACCTTATTGAGAAGCGCGCGCCTTTGAACAACTGTCAATTCATAGCGTTTTGTGTATTTACCACGATAAAGTCACAAAAATTTTCTGCGTATATTATTTTTGGAATTTTCGTCCATTTTAATACGTTTTTTAATCCAGAAAATCAAGAATTTAATTGATTCATTTGCATAACCATGAGTGAGAGATCCAAAGAAGATTCGGGTAAGCTGAGTTCTCGGAACTCATCTGATTGCGCACCGGCTGAAGAGGTCAGGAGTGCAGCACATAGAAGACGAAAATCAGCAGAGAGATTCAGAAATTCCTCTGTGTCCGATTGAGAATCTGATGAGGGATCTTGTGTACATCCTCCTAACAAGAGAACAAGAGTGGATCCACGCGTTGATAAGCTAATTTCTCAGGTAGATCATTTAACTAATATCATCGGTTGTTTGCATAGTTCACACCCAGTGGTTTCATTCGGTAATTATAATATACAAGCTTCTAATCGTGATGTGTTTTTACCATCCACGAGCACATCAAATGAGGCATTTCTCACTAATCCATCCGTCGATGGATTGCTGGATTTCGGTGAAATAAAAACCAGCACAGATGGTAGAAATATCGTCAGGCAAGCTTCCAAGAATAGAGTCGATGAATTAATTAAATTACAACATTTTCAATCCGACTCTTGGAAGGAAGTTAAATATGCTAGAGCGTTGCAGGGTTTGTTGGCTAGCCCAGGCTTTATAGAGCTTAAGATCAATGATGAACTATGCCACTTCAACCGGGGAAAAGATTATTTAGCTTCTACGGAACGGGTGATGGCCGGGTTAACCAATGCCTTGCTTGATCATAAAGATGCTATGCGAACCAATCTGCAAGAAATTATTAATTGGGCTAATAGCTCGCCAGAGGAACTCTGTTCGTCGAATTTATTTGATAAGTTTGTTAATCTTTTCGGGCCAAACTCTGAGAGTTATAAAATCATGGAACAAGTGTTGCAAGTGGTCTGTGGGAAGAGGGCAGAGTGTGTTGAAATTAGACGTGAGCGCATTATTTCGGAAGTTGTGAACAAAAATGTGCAGACTACTCTACGAAAACTACCTCCAAGTGCAGAGCACTTATTCGACCAGCAATGCTTGATGCCAGTAATACAATATATCTTAAAGATAGAGGGGACACAAGATTTAAGAGGCGTATTGGTGAAGGTAGTGGGTCAGCTCCATTTCAGCAATCGCAGAGTTCTCGCAACGAATCTCGCTCTGGAACCAGAGGCAGGTTTAAGCAAAAAAGAATCAGGAAGGAATATAAAAGCAACAGTTCCTTTCGATCGAAAGATAAAAAGTGACAACCAACTGCAGTCCTTCAAAGGGGGTTGTTTGGAGAATTTTCGGTCGACATGGCGCTCCCTTGGAGCAAACGAGTTCATTTTGAAGATAATTACTGGAGCTCGAATACCTTTTTCAAACAAACCCCCTTTGATTTTTCCAACAGCAGATGTAATGAAGAGATATGCTACCAGAATTTCCCCGGATATGACAATTCTTATAGACGATCTAAAGAGACAACGAGTTCTAGAGGCACCAACACAGGTAGGTCCAAGCTTTTTGTCAAAGATGTTTGTTATCCCAAAGAACGATGGGGGGCTGTGCCCAATATTCGATCTGCGAGGTCTAAATATATTTGTAAACCCCAAGCATTTTCAATTAATATCTCATACGTCAGTCCCAGAGTTTTTGCAGAAACAGGATTGGATGGTAAAGATCGATATATCCCAGGCCTACTTTCATGTTCCGATATTGAAGACACATCGTTGCTTTCTAAGGATGGTTTACAATGGGGAGCTGCTGCAAATGACAGCGTTGCCTTTTGGCCTAGCCTCTGCACCCCGGATTTTTTCAGCAATTACAATTTGGATCGCGGAGATCCTTCGATCTCGTGGATGTCGGGTGCTGGTCTATCTAGACGACTTTCTTTTAGTCCACCAGGACCGATTCATATTGGTATCGCAGACTTCGGAAGTCGTGAACCTCTTAGAAGGCTTGGGATGGCATATCAATTATCCAAAATCAATTTTAGAACCGACGCAGCGGATCGAATATCTCGGCGTCTCCTGGGATACAAACGAAAATTTAATTTTTCTTTCAGAAAAGAAATCAAAAAAGATTTTAGACTCAATTTCTTTTGTTTTGGCCCGACAGAGTTGCAATTTGAAGCAGATCCAAAGGTTGCTAGGACAGCTAAATTTTGCAACATTTGTAGTTTGCAAAGGCCGGCTACATTGTCGGCATTTACAAATATTCTCTCGCCGGTTCAATCGGACTCGCGGAAGAGAAAGTCGCAGACTGCCTTCCAGGGTAGTAGCAGACCTATTATGGTGGCGCGGAGCCAGAAAGAATACAACTGCATTGCACCCAGGGTCTTACACACATTTTCTGACCACCGACGCAGCGGATGTGGGTTGGGGAGCTCAGTTGGACGAAGTTCAGATGTCGGGAACCTGGACGGAGACACAACGAAAATGGCACTCGAACAGAAAGGAGCTATTTGCCGTATATGCGGCTATGCAAGCACAGAAGAACAACCTCAAAAATGCTCACATATTAGTTCAATCCGACAACAAGACCCTGGTAGCCTATATCCGCAACGAGGGCGGAACCAGGTCGCTGAGTCTACTAGCTCTAACCTACAAGTTGTTGATGTTGGCAGACCGCTTGAGAATTCGTCTGTCAGCCCAATACCTCCCGGGGAGGTACAACTGCACTGCCGATCAGCTCTCTCGAGGAAGGCAGCTTCCAGAGTGGCACCTGTTACCCTCAGCAACAAACCGATTGTTCAATCGTTGGGGCAGACCAGACGTCGATCTGTTCGCGTCCGCAAGATCAGCTGTGGTCAACCGTTACGTCACTCTAGATTGCAGAGATTGCTCGGCGCTTTACTCAAACGCCTTCAGTCGCCAATGGAAATGTCATCTGGGTTGGGTATTTCCACCCCCCAATTTAATGCCCAAGGTGCTGGCACACTTAAACACGGCGGAGGGTCGTTTTATCGTAATAGCACCATACTGGGAAAGGACTTTTTGGATGGCAGACCTAAAGTCACGGGCCTTGGAAGCGCCAGTAACAATAGAGAACCTTCGGAGGGTTCTAGTCGACTTGTCGACCAACCAACCGCCAGCTCAGGTGGACCAGTTACTTCTACAGGCTTGGTTGATTGGAGGTGGGGGAACCTCATAAGTAATTGGTCTTATGCTGAAAAGCAGCTTTTAAATTCAAGTTGGAGACAATCAACTCTTAAGACATACTTCCCAGCCATTAGAAGATGGTTGGATTGGAGTGGGTTGAATAAAGTTGACTCTCAGTTTCCCCAGAGCGAGCATGTTGCAAGGTTCCTGGCGTATTTATATTTGGAAGAGAAGCTTGCTTATAGCACTATTTTAGTACATAAATCAGCCATAGCCACTTTCTGTGGAATACCTCCGGAAGGTTTGTCAGAAAACTTATTAGTTCGCCAGGTACTTAAGGCGATAGCATCGGCTCAACCAGCAAAATTGCAGGTGCCTGTTTGGGATGCTCAGGTCGTTTTTGATTGGCTAGCGACGTCAAGTTCAAAGAACACCTTGTTTGAGGCGTCAAGACGAGCAGCGACGATTCTTCTCTTAGCATCAGGACGCAGAGTTCATGATCTAACATTATTAAGAACGTCCAAAGATAATATGTCTCTTTCAGAAGATGAAGTGGTCCTTTGGCCTGTGTTTGGATCGAAAACTGATTCTTACGGTCACAGGCAATCTGGCTGGTTATTGTCCAAACATCCCAATGAGAGTGTTTGTCCAGTTACATGGATTGGACATCTAATAAGACTTTCTCAAGATAGAAGAGACAGAGATCATAGCTTGAGTCACCTTTTTATAACGATACATGGTGAGCCTCGTCCGGCATCTAGAACCGTAATAGGTGGATGAGTGCGATCAGTCTTAAGAGACGCAGGTATAAAGGCGTCGCCAGGAAGTTTAAGATCAGCGGTAGCTTCGGCGAGTCGGCTAGAAAACCACTCTATACAGGACATACTCGCAAGAGGCAACTGGAGAAATGAAAAACTTTCAGAAAGTTTTATTGTAAAGAGATTCAGAGCAGCAAAGACAAGAAGAGGGATCTACTATTTTCTAAATTTCGACCAGAGTGAAGATATACATGCATACATGTATGTTTGTAAAATATATATATTTGACTTGTGGACGTGAATGTACATATATATGTACACGTGCACATGAATAAGGTCAATAAAAAAAAAAAAAACCATGAATATTAATGAAACATATTGTTATGTGCGAAAGAAAAACACACAGCGTCGGAGGAAGTTCTTCCTGGTGAAGACACTATGAATTGACAGTTGTTCAAAGGCGCGCGCTTCTCAATAAGGTGTGGTGAGTAGAGGGCGCGGCTGGTGACAAACAGGAAAAAGGTATCAACAGGGATGGTTAAAGTGGTAAGTACGCAAACCATTCTTCATGACGACGCTGTGTGTTTTTCTTTCGCACATAATAACAATTTTGTTGTTATTCAAAATTTCATATTTTTTTCTTTTCAATCTGCGACTGAATCACAGAAAAAAGGAATACTGCATATATTTACAGGTATATTCGAGCATGTGTGCAAGTGTGAGTTTTCGTTTCTATGGAAACCGAGATTTTTACTTCGATTCTTCTTTGGTTATTTTATTCTTATTCTCACTTGGAGAGGAATTTGAGTGGTTGTTGTCAATGATAGAAAACAGAAAATCATCGGCCAACTCCTCGTCTGAGGCGCCACCATCGAATTCCTCAAGTGATACTACTATGTATTTTATATACAATGGTAAAATGTAAGTTTCTCTATATTCCATTGGTAAACTTCTGTGGGAGAACTAATTCCACGAAATTTCTGGTTAAATTATTTCCCACTTTAAGTGAATTTTACATCAAAAAAGTGCATATATGTATTTCTAACTTGGGGTTAAGTAATTCCCACGCGAATTAAATTCCCGTAAAGTATTTAATGCCTGTCACTATTTATTATGGCCAGTCACTTTATTGTGGTTTTTTCCAATAAAAATGTGAGTAAGTTGTTTTGTTAGATCGCTGTACAAAAGAACGAGTTGTTTCAAGTACTAACGGGGGCGAAGAATTTTTCTTTGAAATAAAGGTGAACGTACAAAAGATTAAAGGAAACAAATGAAAACAAAGTTTTTCTGCAAACACAACTATTTCCCGTTTCGTTTTTGTTTTCTTTTTTTTTCTATTCTACATCATAGATTGTCAAAGAAACAAGACGGCTGAGTACCTACTATGTTGGCAGCTAAGCAATTAGAAATCACCTTGACATTGACTATGCAGGCAGACTGTCGAGTGCACCCGAGGTCCTGCAAATGGTTGCAGTCTTTGTATTTATGAATATTTGTTAATTGATGTATATATAATTCATGACGATACAGTGCCATTTGTTGTTGTGGTTTGTATTAATTTAGTCTATCAAAATTAGGCACTAGGATGTTAAATTAGGAACAAATGTTTAACATAATTTTCGACTTTGTGAAAAATGTTATATATTTCTGAAAACTTAAATATGGAATACCCATCAACTTTTCTTCCATTACATAACATGCTAAATTCCATTACTCAGTCTACTCTGTTGAAAATAAAAATAAAACCCTTCGCAGTTCCAATTAAATCAATTTCTATTCGAATTGAATGGATTTACTCAACAAATAAGAGTAGATAGATACCGCAAAACAAAGAGCGGACGGTATTACCAGTAAATGTCAAAACTCCAACACAATAAGTGGCCGTAAATTCAACTGTCTAAAGCATTTTCCACCAAATAAACTCACAGGATATCTATGCCGTGGAAAGCATCATAAGGACAATAACTCAATTTATCTTATCCCTAATTGATTTCCTTTTACCGAAAATCCAGAAAGACATTCGCACAATGCACACAATCTTGGACTTGGTCCAAAAATCTCTACACAAAAATTCCCGATCCTTTCAATTCCCATTCAGACTCATAAAGTTGCAATAGAAAATGGGAAGTAGAAGGCATTACCTTCTCATTCAACAGGGACTTCCCCTTCTTGTGCACTGAGAATCCAACCCGTCATCGGTTTAGATTAGGGCCAACGCCAATAATCTCTTAAGTTCACCACTGGCGGATAGTGAAACACAGTGACACAGTCAATTCGCTGCTCATTTTATTTCCTTCTTCCCTCTGTTGTCTATGGACAAAAACAATCCATGTCGGCAGCACTACCAGTCCACCAGTCTTCTAAGCTTTCGCTTCCAAGTTTTGGTTGTTGTTTTTTTTTGTAGAAAATGAAGTCGGACTTTTCTGCTGAAAGGCTCCAGCTAAAGAGGTTGACGGCTTGCCATTAAAATAATCCGCCATAAATCTTTATCGTGAGTGGAATTCTATTCAATATTAAAAGTGGGTGATTCTCTACTGACAAGAAGGAGAGAGGAAGGCCAAGCTGCACATAGAGACGTGGAAGTAGCCTAGGGGGTGTGGGGGTTGAAGAAAACACTCGAAGCCAAAACGCGCAGACAAATTGCACTGGCGACATGTCAATTCCGCTCAATTGCCTGAAGGTGGCTTGCGGAGATTGGGAAAAAGTCACTCATACACACATGCATACATACATATTTCGAACAACCGATGGACATTGAAGGACGAAGGACGAAGGACGACTGAATTCTATTGGAATGAAATTTCTCACTTGTCATTAGCACACAATCCCGGCGGCAATGTATCTGCTCGGATGTGTCACATGAAGTCAATGATGTGGACTTGGCCACGTTCAAAGGCGGAGTGGCACAGAAGTGTGGCTATTTAGTTTTGCCACACAAGGGTGAATGGCGCCTCCTTAGAAAGTCGTATTTAAAGTCAAAGGACTTGCATTGGAATGGTGATGTGGGATGGGGGCAATTTCTAATTTAACCCAAGAACGAATTTAAATACATACATATGTACGTGTGAGCTTTGAAACTTGCACAATTATTTAAGTAAAACAGAAGCCGAGGATAAAATGCATCCTTATGTTTAGATTAATTATTGTTCATAGGCTTCACAAAGACCTATGTGTAAGGTGCTTCTCTTCACAGGCCGGCCAAAGTGTGGTGCCAGATGGGATGAATCATGAATGCCTTAAATTAAGTTTGCAATCTGATTTAAGTAGCTTACAGGGAGCGGTACAAAATGCTGCACTACAAACAAGAGGGATGAAATGTAATCAAAGGATATCATCTTAAGTGAAGCATGAAATTCTTGGAACGATAGTCTGTACATATGTATATGGGATCAACGAGTCGCTGCAGTCGAATGGTTGCATTGTTTGGGAATATGGGTTGTGTAGTTTGTTGACTTCCCATCTCCTCATTAGTGATGTCAAAGAGAATACTGGTCTCCTTTGTCCGATTCTATGGACTTAAAGGTAATACTTAGGCCAATGTAGCGCAAGTGGTTAGTGCGTCGGACTACCGAGCCAGCGGTCTTGGGTTCGAATCCCGCCGCAAACACCTAAAATGTTTTTCACAATGCGTTCCGACGCTTTAGTTTCTAATCGACTAGTACAATAGTACATGTATGTATGTAGCTGAAACTCTTCTATAAAGGACCTTTTTTGCTGCTACTGCTGTAACGGTGAGAACCGAGACCTCTCAATTGTTCAAGCTTAACAAAAAATTGAATCTGTTCGCGACCCAATCTTAACACATTTTTACGGAAAGATTTAAGAAGTTATCGCGTTGGACGTTAGCTAAAATCATCTTGTGCACGCGCGCTAAAGGGATTATGAATACCCTTAAAATGTCTTGCACAGCGCGGGCCAAGGGACATTTAGGGATGATAAAAGAGGAAATACCGATGCGCATTGGTCTTAAATGCTTGTAGATCGTAACGGGCTGAATGGCTTCAGCCCAGTTTTCGGATTGTTCAGAATAGCTGTACAAGCATCCGTTGCACCTAGAAAAACGCAATTCGATTGTGTAAGCGGGCCATCCGTCTTCCAAAATCTTAGAAGTGAAGCGGTAACTGTCAACAGCGAAAGGTAGGTACCAAGAGATGGTAACCATTTTTTCATTTTGTCCGATTTGGATAACCAGACATACAAAGACAACATGTCTTCAAAAATGATAACTTTCCAGATTGCAATATTTTAAGATTAAGATGACAACTGAGCGCCGAGTCATTTTTAGTGTTCCGTACCCAAAAACAGAACACTAATGGAATCAGTTCGGTGTGTGTCTGCCTGTCTGTCTGTTTGTCCGTCTGTCACATGCGTTCTTCTTAGAGATTATTTGATGTAGACTATTGAAATCGAAATAGTTGTAGCAATTAGTGGCCCAAACACAGACCAAAAACATAAAAAGCTGAATTTTGACTTTGGGGGGCTAATTTTGGAGGTTCAAATGGGAAGTTAAAAAAAATTAATTTTGAAGTCATCCTGTCAAATGAAAGCTCGTTAAAGCACGAATTCAAAAATGTATGAAATATTTTTTTGTGTTACTTTTTATTGACACTTTTTCAAAAACACGTCAAAAAATAGCTGTCCGCCATCTTAAAAAATATCGCTAAGAAAAATCTGAATAAAATCACAAACATTGAGAATAAAGTGTAGATTGAATCAAAATTTTCAGCACTGCATAACGTTCGACAGTTTTTTTTTATTATTTTTTTTTTTTGTAATTTCACCTTCCCAGCTGTTAACATATCCTGAAGTGACGTAACACTACCACAATCATATAAAAGCAAATACGTGAAGAGAAAATTGTATGTGTAGACGTAGAGTAAAAATTGAATGGATGCCCCTAAAAATATGCCCAAAAATCTTCGGGTATAATAATGCTCCCATTTGCTTTTATTCAAAATACAGGATAAAATGTCCAAACTTCACCATTTTACAGGATCTATTTTGTTCGAAACAGGAGTTTTACAGGATTTTTGCTTTAAACAAAAAAAAAAAAACAGGGATAAAGAGCAAAATATTGGGGTTTTATCTTTTTTTTAAAGAGATTTGGAAAATTTTCCGCATATTTTTTATTTATTGAAAAAAAAAAAAAAAAAACCATTGGATTCAAATGAATGTCAACTCTCAAATTTCGGGTCCAAATTCTAACTGTCATCATCTGAGTCGTTATCAATCTGTTCGATACTTTCACTTATTCGTACATTATATTTTATTGCGTTGTTTATTGAAGGATTCAATGGTGACACCAGTCGAAAAAGTAGCGAAAACCAACAAAAGTAAAGAATTTCGACCGATAAATACGCTGAGAACGATTGAGAAAATTTTAGAGATGGTGGTAAAACAACAACTGATGGAGTACGCCGAAGACAACAACATACTGTCAATATATCAATCGGGGCTTAGAAAGAATTACTCCTGTATTGAATGAATGGAAAGGTGGTGGAAATCGTAAAAAAACAATGGCACTGTTTTGAGATTCCAAACGGGCATTCGAAACAATCCATAGAGAAATTCTTTTGGCAAAACTATACATGTATGGTGTACATGATGAGGAGCTCGGTTGGTTCAGATCGTTCCTCACACATAGAATACAGCGGACGAAAGTCAATAATAGCGTTTTAGGCTTTATCGATGTGGAACAAGGAGTGCCACAAGGTTCGATACTAGGGGCGCTACTATTTATAATATATATAAATGATATGCCAGAAATAATAAAATTCTGTAAAATAGTACTTTGCGCTGACGATACTTTGATATATGCAGAAGGAACAGACGAAGAAGAATGCAAACGTAAACTAATGGCTGACATAAATAAATTAACTTCATGGCTAAAAATGAACAAGCTAAAACCCAATGAGCAGAAAACAAAGCTAATGGAGATAAATTTGAATGGCACAAAAAATATCGAAATCAACGGAAAAACGATCGAAAACGTTAAGAGCATAAAATATCTCGGAATGATCATCGATAAGAAATTAAAAATGCACGACCATGTAGATTACATCTGCAACAAAATTGGTAAAAAAGTAGGGTTTCTTAAAAAGATCCGAAAAAGAATGGACTACATAACAGCTGCTACAGTCTATAATACCATCATCAAACCGCATTTTGAATTTTGTTCCTCAATTTTATTCTCATGCTGCAACCAGGGGCAGGTAGAAAGGCTACAAAAACTGCAAAACAAAGCTATGAGGAGCATCCTGAGGTGCAACAGATTTACTTCAGTAAGGTACATGCTAGATGCAATTGTATTTCTCGGATCGCCTTCTGCAAATTAAGCCGTAGATGACATTATGTCTAAAGCCTAACCTAAAAATTGATTTATTAATTTTTTTCAAGATCGACTGGCATTGTAAACAGGTTCTATGCAAACAACAGCTTTTGGCTATCAAAAAACACTCACTTTTAGTATCCCATGGCACTTTGGAATGAGGCTTCAAAAATTCAAACACGAAAGGTTAATGGTTGAGCAATCATCTAATAAGGCCGTCTTGGTAAACAGTTACAAGTATAACATTGCTATTGGGAAGTTTATATTTTTGGTAATTAATCTGAACTAGCGCCGATACATAAGTTTATCGAATACCTTTGTTATACATTTTCATTAGCATTATAACAAAGCCCTATCAATAACAACCGTTGCCGCTTTCCCAAATGCATTCAACTACGTGCCTCTGAAATCCCTTTGCTCGAAAAATCTCTGTCGAAGACAATATTACATTTTTATGAATAAAACAATATAAAACATTTGCTCATACATTTTCTTGTCATCATATCTGATTTTCTATTGTAAAATGATCACCTCTGAGCGCCAGAGCTAATGCTAGAGATTCTTTCACCGCCCCCCATACCCATGGAAACTTTCATTGTAAAAAGGGAAATAGAAATCTATTTGCATCTGAGGATGCATTCAATTCACATAATTGAGCAAACAAAGGATTTCCTTCACCGGAATGCACTCAAGAACCAATGGAGCTGGAGCTGGAGCACCAACACCAGAAGCACAGAAGAATATTATCCAATGCCACCCCTATCGTCCCTATGCAGAACGGAACCTATACACTCGATTCATCTATACTATTGCATTCGTAATGTTCACTTGAGTAGAGAGTTACGAATAGGTATACTGTTTGTGTGTGTGTGTGTTTGGCGCTATAAAACGATTTATGTCCTTAATATTTTATCGTTTGATGGTATGCTAATGCTTCAGGTTCTTCAAATCAAAGCCATAACCCTGATTGATCAAAAGTCTGCACATTCCCATATCACACCCATACGCATACTCATGTGTGTTTTTGCTTGAAGCCCTGCCACCCGCCGCCCGGTTATTCAATCGACAGCATTCCATATCGCATACAATATCACGAAGATATCTCTTATTCTCCGTGTCGCTGTGTCGTCGTCATTTGTCGTCGCCGCCATCGCCATCACCATCATGCATGGTATCCTACGAAGAAGTTGACAGCAATTTCAAGTATTTCAGATATTATTACATTGTTGTATCCGGATTCTGGATCTGTATCTGGAAAGAATCCCTCCATCGTACAGCTTATCCGTGTTTTCTTACTTCATCCTTCGATATATGTATGTATGAACGTACGATGTACCAGTCGCAGTCGGTGAGGGAAGCGGAAATTGCGAAATAAAATTTGTAAATTTGCATAAATTTTTATTCAAATCTAAGGACACACATTCCTGTCGGTACAAATAGACATTCGTGTGCGGCTACGGAGGGGTGGGTGGTGGGTTAAGGGATATCACCTTTCACCACCTCCCGCAGCTGCTAATAAAATCCCTCATTCGCATAAGAATCCACTCATAGTACTCCATTATTTTCTGAAACGGTAGTCTTCTCCCTTTTTTTGATGATCGGGCCAAAGGGATACCATAGCAATAGCAGCAATGAAAATGATGATGGCGACGATGACGCGAACACGGTGTCAGGTGTCAAGAAGACATGTAGCAGTATGCTGAGGAGGGTGAACCGTTCCTTCGCTGGAAGAATGTGAAAAATCCTTGTAATTTCAATGTGAGAATTTATGATGAATGCGGGGTGAATAGGATGGATTTGTATCGAAATTATAGAACGGGTGGTGTGTGCCAGTGCAGTGGCATGGGTGGGATGGGGCCGGCACAGCGTCCATGTCGACACAATGGAGTTTCGCTTTCCGCCCTCTTCGATTTCCTGATTGTAAGCATTTTATCATTTTGCAAGACGAATGCTATTGTCATTTCAACGACGCCGACTAGGGAGTAGGGAGCACGAGAAGCGGCAGGACATTACCGTGGTGACTGTGATAAAAAATGCTACTACTGGTACATGTGGGTTAAATTCCCTACCATGTAGATTGAAGGTGTGCTTCATGGCATTTACACACTTTCAGAATATCACACAGGAAAAAGACGTGGTGCTGGTTTTTATTTTGGGAAAGGCAATCGACAACGATGAAAGGTGCATATCGTAAATTTTATTTACATTCAGAGCTGGAGCACACACATATTTTGCGTTTATTTGATTGACGGGCGAGCGGAAAAACAGTGATTTTCGGCAGAGTAATCGAGGGAATTTAATAAAAATTCACATGTACATGTGTGGAGTGACAAATGGAAAGGTCAAGAAGGAGGTGAAAAAGAAAAAGTGGGTGACTTTAACAATTTATTTTAGACGATGGAAAATATAATGTCGCCATATATTTACACTACATGTATGATTAAAATATCTCAGCACTCTAACCAAGAAAGAGGACTAGGAAGGTCTAGGACTAGGTTTTCAGATATACGATACAATAAAATGCGATGTTCTAGTCACATTATGCACATCTATTGTATGGCTCCTTCGTTACACTGGAGATGCGTTGAGCTTCCCAGCTATGTGACTTACATACACTGCGGTTCACTAGATTAGAAGCATGGAATTTTGGGAAAAGTAAATTATCTATCCCGATGTATGGCGGTTGGAGAGCAAAAAAGGATGGTGAAAGAAAGCGTGGTTTGTGTTGAACGCAACAGTGAATTCCAACATTTAACTTATGTACTGTACTTTTAAGATATGTTAGTTGAATCAGTCAGATTCGCATGCAATTAGTTCATAAGATTAGAAGCAGTCAAGTTGTTTGTGAAGAGATTTATTTATTTTTTGTATTATATAAAAAGTAAATTTTGTCAAGTTGCTTTATTTTTTCTCCAATGTCAATTATCTATCTACGAGTGGTTTGGAAATAGAAAAAAGTAAAAAATGGACAAAAAGGAGCCGTCGTACACCGATCGTTTATTCACAAAAAAATAAAAATTACTAATTTGTTGCTTTTCAAAGTTGTCTTTTGCATTGAATTAATTATATACTATTTTTCAAAGTGAGCTAATGAAAAAAAAATATCTTTTTTATTCGCAATTTGTTGGAAAAATTGGTAGAATGCAAGGTGAGATATCAAATGAACTGCGGGAACAGATAATCAAATATAACGGAGACGGAAAATCTGATATCAAGTTTAGTAGGTCGGCAAAGATCAACCATCTAAACAATCATTAATCGGTTGAAACAAGAGGACCATATCGAAAATAAACCAAAAAATGTATTTACAGACGAGTCTAAATTTAATGATCATGGGTCGGTTGGCAGACAAATAGTTTGGCGAAAAAGAACTACCAGGGGCGTGTACCACAAAACAACAAGCATTATGCAAAAGGCGAATTTTAACAAGTAACACGAGTTTCTGTACGGCGAACCTCTGGTTACTTGTTAAAATTCGCCTTTTGTACAATGCTTGTTGTTTTGTGGTACAGGCCCCAGATCTTCCACATAACAAGGCGGACAATCAAACATGATGGTGGTTCGGTTCGCGCGAATTTTTTACTATTGCTCTATCTTATGCTCGAAAACTAAATACCTAATTTTTAAATCGTATCTTTACTTCTGGACCATGCTCAAAATTTGGCCTTATGTCATGGCACTTATAAAGCATTCGTCGAAACGATGAGCATCCACGATATATTTCAAAAACGTATAATCTTATTTGCCGAATTTTTCACTTCACATCGCTCTACAAAAACTAAAGATTCGATTTGAAAAATCTTAATGTTTTTTTGTGGTGGGCCTTATAGCCACTTCAAAAGAGAAATAAGGCCCGCGGGTGTTATTTCCCTTTTTTGCCTTTTTGTTATGGGCTTTATAGCCACTTCAAAAGAGAAAAAAGGCCCGCGGGTGTTATTTCCTTTTTTTTTGGGAAATAAGACCCGCGGGCCTTATTTCCGTGGGATTTATTGCACTGCACCACGAAATTGACAATTTTTTTTTTCTTAATTTTATGTTTTCAATACTTTATTTGAAATATCTGAGTTAATTGAAGTTAATTTTTCTATTCTTATGTATTCTTACTGAAATCAATAAAATCAGCAGTATCTGTCCAATTTGTTTGATTTTTCCTTAAAAATATTAAAAATATTAAATAGGTGTACGAATATGAGGTTAATACATTTTCAAAGAGGGCAAAAATATTCGATTAACATTCGGAAGGCTTGTTTAAGTGTGTTATCATTGGCAAGATTAATCAAAGTGATCATGCTGTAGGTAATTATTTAAAGGATCCAAAAATAAACTACAAATGAAATGCTTCCACGGCCCAAACATCTGCAGAAAAACGAACAATTGTCCAATTCAGAGGTTTCGACAGCTAAGATCGGAGATGCAGCTGGTGTGACCGCAAGTAAATCTACAGTTCGTCGTGTGATTCGTAGTGCCAAATACCTCAAGCGACCAAAGCTGAGGAAAAAACCACCAGTTAATGCTTCGCGAAAAATCCAAAACTTACAATTCGCGAATGACCACACATCATAGCAGAGAAGAAAGCGTAATGGCTGCACTATCGACTGGTGGTTCAAAGCTCTAGAACGGCAGGATATAGCTACAACGCGGCTTATCCAAAAATCCACGATCTTTTTGGTCCACTTTCATGGATATTTCAACACGACAACGCTCATATACACACAGCTCTCATTATTAGATCGTTAGCTACCAGTGAAAATATTGAACTTCTTCCATGGCCACCATATTCGCCAGACCTTAGCATCATAGAAAATGTCTGGGGCTGGTTCACACGAAAAATATACAAAAGTGGAAAGCAATGTGATGATAAAGAAGCTCTGATCGAGGCCGTTAAACTTGCCTGGAATAAGATTTTACTCGACTACTTGGCCTTATTTTATAACTCACTCAAAGATTAAATTTTTAAGGTTAGTTTGTAGAAGGGTTGTTGTATTCATTATTAAAAATTGTACCTGGAGTACAATTAAATTTTCATACACTGATTCCCTATTACGGTTTCCATCGCTTAGACGAAATAGGATTCGACTTGTATCATACGTCATAACATTGGAGGTTTCAGCTTTATATGTACACAAGCTAAAGAAAATCCTTTTCACGTTTTTGACAAACATTCCTCTACACGACATAACAATAGAATCGCCTTCGCAACGGTTCCAAGCCTGGAATTTGAAGAAATACCGCATGCAGTTAACCTAAGAGTGCTTTACCGCTCCATTATTGCAATGCAAAAATCCATTCACATTAACTTACATCTTTACGTTGGCCAGGAATTCTACGAAAAATGTCTCTGAAACAGCATTTTGAACTTCATACAACAACAAGGACACCTTGCATTGTAAGGTGCTCCAAAAATTCACTCAACAATGAAAGAAGCGGCCCTGGGTAAAAACAAAGGCGCACTGAATGGATTCCCAAAAATTGTATTCAACGCAACATAACCCCGACCGAAAAAGGGGGTTCTTTGGATTACGGTATACGGTGCACGTTACCGTATACGAGATAGTGTACTCTCATTTCCCTATTCATGCATTTTTCGGAATCCAATTATGATGAACAATTTTTTCAGTTATTTTTCCATCTTTTTTTTTTCGTTTGCAGCCAAAAATGCAATGTACCTAAGGAGTATCCTGTGTGACGGAACGAAGGGTGGATTGGCGTAACATCTTCCTACTGTTTTTTGTTTTTTTTTAATAGCTTTACTTGAACTTCTTTAAAGGGGAAGTATTTGTGTCGAAGAAATGGTGTTTAAGCACTAATGCCACCCTTTTAAGCCCAAAAATTCAACCGACTTAATTTTGTCGACCGAATTTCGTATTTCTATGATTGTCCATCTATGGATCTATCTAATAGTGAATACAAATGTAAGCATGTGTACATACATATATGTACTTTCAATCAAAATTTTGACGTTTTACCCGAATTTAAGTTCGAAAAATGGAACACATCCTGTGACAAAAGGTGTGTTTTGCTGAGAATTGCAAATTTTTTTATTACTTCGTGATAAATTTCACCTTAAAAGTGAATTCTCACTGAAACTCTCTGTTAAATATTTAAAGAACATTATCTTAAAACCATACAGCGGCAACACTGGTTTATAGTATTGTTATCGATAGTTGCATTTTTTGCAACAAACAAACACTTTCGAAAATAAATCTGATTTCTAATTTGTTATGAGCAGGGAACAGATTTTGTTGACCAAAAAAAAAAACTAGAAAAGAAAAAAAAACGGCTTTTCGTAATAAAGATTCTTATGCATTATTATAGCATGTATTAACATTGCAATACTTAAACATTTTGAAGTTCTCTGATAACAATCGCCTGTAATTATCTCTCAGGAATGCCTTGAATGGACTGAGGGATCTCTCTTGTTTAATAGACTTCCTATAAACATTCGAATCATTAGATCCATGTTCGTCTACTTAAAAAAAAAGTTTAAATATGGCTTCTCGGTTGTGATCATGACCAAATTAAAGTTTTGTTGCCCTATGTTATTTGAAATTCACAAATTGAATTGTTATATATTTTTCGCTCTTAATCTTTTCTTATCTCTTTACCTTTTTTCCTTTCTAATTTTTTTATTGTAACAATTTTTGCTTATTAAATGAATTAAATACTGTTCACCCCACATTTAAAGAATTATTTTATAAAGTGTCATAACCATAACCACTATTTAATTTAATAATGTAAATAATAATGTCACTACCAATACCTACCTATTCTTAATTATAATTTTATATTGTTATGGTAGATTAAGTGAACAAATTTTGTTAAATTAAATTAAGAAATATTTTTATATTCCACCTGGTATAGTACGACCTCAATAAAATCAACTAATAGAAATTGGGTCAGTTGTTTTTATTAAAGTTGTTGCAATAACCGAGTCAAAAAATGTTGGTGTCAAATGTGGAACAAAAAATTAAAAACCTCAGGATATTAAAGAAAAACATTTTTTACTGATTAAGTTATTAATTTTAAAAATAAAATCTTCATATGTTAATGTTATAATTTTTATAACCTAATCTACATAAGTCTCATGTGCATGTTTTTTATTTGTTTTCAAGTGAACCTTTCTTGTATACAGAAAAGGAAAAAATATGCGGGGCAGCAGCCCGCCGCCGTGGTTTGTAAGGGGCTATGTATAATGCAGAAGTTCCGTGCATATAAAAAAAACCTGTTACTGTACTTCTATTACCTACTGTTTAGAAGCAAATATACATAATACATATAATAGTGTTGCTAAGGCTCAAAGTCTCGTGAATTTTGCGACTTAGAAGTAATAAAATTAAGTTCAGTGAAGAATTTCATTCCAAGCTATGGAGAATATGGCGCAAATTTATAGTCGATTAAAGTGCACTTTAAAATTATTTTAGCACGGAACTAATTAGTGTTTTCATAATTAAAGTCGTCATTAAGCCCACTTTATCGTATTAAATTTAAAATCACCCGAACCTCGTATTAAATATTTAATATGGAGCTAGACTAGTTTTTTTTTTTTTATGAAAAGTGTCACTTTTATGTGTGTTCGAATAAAATTTCTCATAGGAACGTTGCGAAGTAGAAAGTATTTAGCAGCATACTAAAAGGTGTCTATTATTGAACATAAATTAAAGTATGCTTTTAAATTTAAAGTTGCGTATAACTAGTACGGAGTTAAACTGACTCAGTGAGGCTGACTGACAAAGTGGGGTTTTGGAGAAAAAGATATTCCACTTTTATATGCGAATATTTTCCGGAAGAAATATATTCTCCGCAGGTTTAAAATATTCCACTTCTACTCTAGGTGGCGCTACAGCTCAGGGTGAACCTCGGCCTTCTTCTCGCAACCAATTGTGTGTGCGGGTGCGTGCTATATTTTTTTTCATTTTTTCACTAGTGGAATAACATATTCCACTATGGTGTGTCACGTCGTCGACTTTAATTTGAGTCCAATTTGGAGTTTGCAGCGCATTTGTTTTATCACATCTTCAGCTACTGGCCCTTTGGCTTGTTCTAATTTCCTCTCAATCACATTTAATGTCTTTAACACCTCTTCAATAGGCCTTCCTAAATATTAAGCATTGCACTAAGATCAAATGTTCAAATTAAAATACACCTTGAGGCTCACATGTTATTTGTAAACTCTTAAATATGTACATATGTGCTCTCTCGGGCCAACCAAAAATCTTTAACCACAACATTTTGCAATTGACTTGAATCTTTTCACGGGTCTTGTGGCATTTTCACTTTCAATGAGTAGCAACAAAATATTTTGTTTTTTAGCTCACGCAATATTCAACAGACTAGTATGTCAGTGAATTGTGAAGCTAGATGAAAAGGCGCACACTTATGAAAAAAAAACTTCACAAATGTCTAACGGTTTTTGTCAGATGAAAAGTTTATAAATAAAACTGCGGGGAATGCCTGAGATTGCACGTACCCCAGAAAGCATGCATATTTTGTTACAAATATGTATTAAGGGTTAGTTGTATATGTAGTGTATACCTATATATTTTTTGTTTATTCGCACTAGTGTATACAACGGGTGCAATTATGTGCTTTTTCACACGAGAGAAAAACCTGCTCTTATACGTGACGTATGAGCAAGGACAAATCGTATAGTTAAGAAGAAAGTGCACAGCACCAAAAAGGCAAATAAATGTACTGTGGATTAAAAAGTGAACAAAATCCGTTCCCTGGTGATGAGCAACCACATACGACCAAGTTGTGTACCCTTATTTAATATTATTATATTTTCCAAAAAAAAACGCAACGGAATTGAAGTGGAAGAGTGTGCACTCTGAAAGGAATCTTAAAGCGCTGGGGCTCTTTATTATTCTTAGATATGCTCCCGAAGATACGTAAGCCTTTCATAACCAGTTCCTTTGGCCTGACTCCAGCTGCTTCTGCTACTGCCACTGGTACTACTTTAGCAACAGTGGAGACGATGGCAGCAGCATTTGCCACGTCCTATTATTTTTCTTTGATTTGTTTATTTTTGTGTGTATTTTCTTTTTCTCCAACGAATTTCCTTGTGCTTTTTCGGTGCTACGGCTGCTCCTGGTGCTGCTGTTGGAGAAGACATTATCAAGCCAGGCTGAAAAGGAACCTTCATCTGGTTTTGTATTCTTATGGGAGTTGACTCTCTGGCGCATAAACTGGCTAAAAAAAACAAGGTCTTTGTTCTCGTTGCGAAGGTGGTACGGATACGGATACGGAACGACCAACGATTCCTGTAAGGATTCAGAAAATTTTAAGATGATGAGAGATCATGACTGCAGCCAACAATACGGTCCAATATTTTTGTTTCCTTTATGTTACGTTATGTTTGTATTTTTGTTTTTATTTTGTGATCAGATAAAACAGGTGAATGAGAATGACTGTGGTTGACTCTGCCTGTTTGTTCGCGTGGGATAATGTCAGGTTTTGGGTAATTTTATGACATTTCCGCTTGGAAAATGGAACTGAATAAACGGATGGAGTTGTTGTTTATCGTGGCAGTCTTTTGCATGAGTTGGAAATTCGCAATTGTTTGTCTTGGCTTCGAGAAGCAAACCTTTGAGTAATTCATTAAGTAATACACTCTTTAAGTATATTGGGACTTACTTGCCTGTAAAGCCAGATTCAGATCTCAGAATGGTGATGAGGCTGATCTTTCAAAAAGGGTCTTTCCATGTACTCTAAAATAAGAAAAGCTAACAGCAAATGAAATTGCCTTAACTCTCGTACAATAACAGGAAAGAGATATCAATTGTATGATAGGCACAAACTGGACAGGCTCTTTGGCCGGCGTTGGACCGTAAAAAGACCAGTGAACGCCTTAGACTTAGCAGGGCACAAATGAGAATAGTTATGGGAATACTATCCGGGCGCTGCCTTCTGGACAAGCACGCCAAGAGCCTCGGACTTAAAGACACGAATATTTTCAGATACTGCAATGATATAGGTGCATCAGGGTATTTCGCACATATTCTGTGTAAATGTCAGGGTATAGCATGCAATCGCAGGAACATTTTAGGCTCCTACTTCTCTAGTAACCTGGAGGAGGTAGGTCGAATCAACCATCGACTCGTTCTAAAATTTTGCAGGTAAATAAAATGCTTTTAGGAAAATGATCGTCGTCATCAAATAATTAATTCAATTCATTTGATTCCTAATAAAAACATGTATTTAATATGTATCATAATTCATTCTTAAAAAAAACGAGTAAATTTAAATCTGGCGCTTCTTTTAGACCATTCGCCATATTATTATACATATTTTGAATTCGCCTTAATCTTGAATAATGTAAAATAACGTAACATCTCTCTCTACTCATTTTTTGTATAAATAGTCGCAACCAAATAAAAGAACCTTCTTCTTGAATCCGAAACCCCTACGGGAAAAACTGTTGGTTTTCTTTCGTCGCATTCGCTTATTAATAGTCGGTCATCTAACTCGTCAAATCGTTCGAAGTCGAGTTGATTCATCTTTCGTCTTTTCGCAACCGTTGAAAGACATACTTCAACGCACTAACCAGGATTTGTCTATCCTTCTCGTAGAAAAAAATAAAGATCCCACAGTTGACGGTCATATAATCCGATCGTACAGGTGGATTAAAGGGTATCGCCATGGGCCCAATCTGGTGCCTGGTGTTTTGGGATGTCACAGCCTCTCAACCCGTTTCAACCTAACCTAACCTAACCTAACCTAAAACTTTATCATAACAGACATCAAATATCAGAAGCCATTCCATTTAAGATTAAGTATAACTTTTCGGTAAACTGGTAAATTGCTTGGGTTCGTTAAACCTTTAGATTTCATTCCTCCTCCACGAAGCTCGGACAGCATATGGGGTCAAATCCACCAAATCATTTTCAATGTTGAATAATTTGAAACTCTTGACCATTGACCAAAGTACCATGACATTTAATGGTGTGAGGAACAGCAAATCGAATTATTTAACAAAAAAGTCTTATAAGGTGGATACTATCCCAGTAGATTGTAGTCATCCAATCTAACCTAACCGAATCTTATCTCGATTGCGATGATATCTATAAAGTGACAGGACCTTTACCACTGTCTTCGTATGTAGTTGTGGATTGCCTACAATTGCCAATTGGTAGCACGAAAAAGTGGAAACTTTAATAGCCACATCTTCACAACGCACAAAAAAAAGGGTAACCTGTTTAATGGCACCAAAAGTTCCAGGAAGATATCTCATTTCAACACCTGAAGATTTTTTTTTAATCTTTATCCAGAGCACATCAGATATGACGCACGATAAATAAGCAAGCTCCAAAGAAAATGCATAAAATAGGTTTGAAATGTTAAAAGCAAGGTATATTTCTACCTGAACTGTATATTCCTCAAACATTTCGTATCCCAACGATGAGCTTAAACACGTTCAATGAAAAATTGGTACCCCGGATATCTGTCAGATATTCGAAAGTGTGTTACCATAAGAAGCCATGGCACGAGCAATGTATTGGCTATTTCCGCTATTTCCCCTTAATTAATGAAGTCTCTCCTTGTGGCTATTCCCACCCATCATCCAGAACATCATTTGCTAATTGTATCCAAATTATGACTATCACCATCATAGGTATACCGCGCAAGCCAGGACAATCGACAACATCCAGCAAATTGTTATCATCTTGTTACCTCGATCCAATTATATATGGAAACAGCACCACTACCGCAACCATCCCATCATTTGATTATTAACAAAAGGATAACGACAAAACATACATATACTATGTATACGTTATGTTTCGTCTGTTGCGCTTCTTCACCGAGTGGCGCGCACTTGACTGTATGTGGCGAAAATTGAAGTAGCAGCCGCCGCCGCCACTCAGCTCATCATTCGAAATTATTATGGCGCAGGACACTCCGACAGGCAAGATATGTCAATTAATTCCAACGAGCATAGGAAATTCCAAAGCAATTAACTCCAGCGAGCCGTGGAGCACAGAATTTAACAGAATTCAAGCAGCGACTCGAGAGAGCGCACAATTATCCTCGAAGAGCACTCCAGTGGCGTTGAGGTGTTGGATGCCCAGGAAACACTCGAAATATTCTACAGTAGTCGTACTACAAAGCAAATACAGTATACCAGGGAAGGCGGCCCACCGCCACCATTTAATGATGAATCACAGGGACTTCAATGTTTCTTCTTCTTTTACGATGGGGCCGTCCGGGATTGGGGGATGATTGTCACACCCCCTTAAATCGAAGGGAGCGCGAAAGGTTAACAATTCACTGTCAAAGAGTGGTTATTAAATTCGAATTAATGTCATGCGGTATTCCAAATGCAGGAGGATCCATTCTCATAGTATTGCGTGACAACCACGCTATTTTTTCTCTTAAGTCTATAAAAGTATAAAGTATTCGTAAACAATTCGTGGCTAATGGCTGAAGGAATTAACCCTAAGCACCGGAGATTTCTTTTTGATGTTTTAATGAATACGAATTACTATTGTAACTCTGTCGTTCGATAGCAATCATCACAAGTCCGGGCTGAAAGTAAGTGGTAGTAATTCCTTTGCGAGTGGTAATGGAATTGAGATTTTGTAAAGTAGGCTCGGTACGCCCTCCGGGGAGAGATTAATTTCCCGTTCAAGGTATCAATTTCAATTTTCAACACTCTCCGTAACAGGTTTGCGGGGATTTCAGTTTATTTGTGTAAGAATTGATTTAAATTCATTTTTAGTATAGTCACATCGACCTTTGGTATGATGTAAGGTGGATTTTTAGATCGCCATAAAACATTAAGAGGTGAACTGAATGCCAACGGATTTAAGTGATTTAAATTATTTGTGGACATTTTATTTTGTTTTTCATTATCTAATCTTACTCGAATTACCTTTTGAAATGGGTTGGAAAAATTACAAAAATTGGGCTTAAGGGGGGCAATCCCTTTAGAACGCCTCAAAATAACTTATTTTTTAACAGTGTTTTTAAAGGTGATAAAATAATTGAATCATTTTGAAGTTGTAACATCATTTTATTCGAACTATGAAAATATAAAAACAATTTTTTTTTTTTGCTCAAAATGGCGGCCCAGTTCAATTTCTCTTCAGGTGTCTTTGGCGCGAGGTCCAAAAGTGCTGCATTTGTCAGTCTTTCTCTATTTATCTTTTTACCAAAAAAAATTACTTTCTGTTTCCGACATATCCATGGGAAGGATAAACCTATAAAATCATAAAAAAGTATAAAATTAAAAATTAGGTACGCTCTTTAATAAAATATTCAAATTTTGTACTGTTTTTTCGACATTTTATGTCCTCAAAAAGTGGTTTATTTAAATGAAATCTTTCAAACTTCAGGTTTATCCTTCCGGTAATGATATAGAGAAAAGCCTCACAGTTACAGCACGAGCAGTTTTTGAAAAAACGGACTCGAGATAATCGCGTTTAAATTTCACTTTACCATATGCAGTATACTGTATACTACTATATGCGCTCGACTACATGTGCGATAACTCTGTAAATATTTAATATTTCAATTATTCCTCGGGTCAATAGTATATATTATATTTTCTATTATATATTTTTTTATATTATTATATTTTAGTATATTATATTTTCGAAATATGAAAGAAAAAAAAAATCAATTTTTTTAAATTTCTAAAGGGATTGCCCCCCATTAGGATAGCTTTGGATGATATTACGTACACTTTGCCTGTAAGGTATGGTCTGTCATTTTCTATAAATCATTGTTAATCTTGAAAGAATTTTGAATACATTTTGATAAAAAACACATTTTCTTCCATTCGGGTCAGTGAATTTGAACTCAAGACACTGGTCGAATTGCGACTATGGTCACCCCATTTCGGATCTTTAGAAACCCTGAGTGGAATCTAAAGCTTCAAACACTAGATAAATTTAGTGAATCATTTAAGAACATCATCAAATTAATAAAAAGAAAGTGATGTTTTCAAGCCAAGAAAAGGCGAATGATTTGCTGAGCAATTCCCCACAAATCATTCCGCCATCAGTAATATCGCCAGTAACGCCAATGTTGAATCAATCTATAAATACAATTCCAATTAATTTTCTGCAAAGTATAAATTTCTCAATTATTGACCTGCAGGCTATTATATCAATGGAATCTACTTGATTTGGCAACATTCAAAATGTCTACATAAAACATCTTCCTGATATAGAAAAACACATTTTAAATTTACATTTAATGCCTGCATATAATTGGGCTATTTTCCCAAAGGGTGGAAAAAAGCGAAAGTAGTACCCTTATTGAACGCCACCATGCCATGCAATTATAGGCCCATAAGTTTGCTAAGTTAAATGAGCAAGCTATTTCAAAAATTAATAAAGAAAAAGCTGACTTCTCACATCGAACCTAATAATATCTTTCGATTAGAACAATATTGATTCAGATCGCACCATAATTCAAGCAACCAAGATCATCGCATCACAATTAACATCAAGACCAATTTCACCTTAGGTAAAAGCACAGGTATGGTACTGTTGGATGTTGAAAGGCCTTCAACACCGTGTGGCATGCAGGATTGCTATATAAACTTCTTTGCTTGGAGTTTCCAACTTACCGTATAAGAATTGTTCAAACGTTTTTAAAAGACCGTACCTATAAAGTCACCGCAAATAAATGTATCTGAGGTAACACGCGGGTGTACCTCAAGGTTTTGTACTAGGTCCAATCTTATATAATGTGTACACTTCAGATTTTCCTCGACTTAATGACAGTCATAATGCTATCTTCGCTGATGATACTTGCGTATTTTTTTCAGATGTATATAATTGGTTTCAACATAGAAACCAATTTGCAATCTGCACTTAATACCATTGAAACGTATTTCGGCGACTGGAAGATCAAAATAATTGCTAACAAAAACCAGGCCATCTTTTTCACCAGGAAAAGAAAACCCTGCTTCTTACCAAGCAATAGACTTATGTATATGCCTGGTGTCCAGACTGACTGGCGGTGAAGTACTAAGTACCTTAGGGTTCCTCTAGAATATAGACAAATCTTTAACCTTTGGTCTACACATTTATAAAATTAATATTGTAATTAAAACACGTTATCCATTTATGAACCGGAAATCAAAACTTAGTAAGGAAAATAAAATCATCACATTCAAGGTTATCTTTCTAACTATTATATTATACGGGTCACCAGTTAGGGGTAGTTGTGCTAATTGTCATATTCAAAGGCTGCAGATTGTGCAAAACAAGCTCTTAATAATGATTTTAAATCCGCCATGGTATTTCTCAACAGAAGAACTACATGTCTTGGCAAATGTTGAACAAGTCTCGGCAAGAATTTTAAAGTTGTTCGAGCCCTATAATTTAGCATGTTGTACATCAGATAATATCTTTCAAATTTAACTGTCCAAACAACCCAATGGAATATGTACATTTTTCGTCTCTGTACAATATTTGGTTTAACCCTTTATAGCAGGGGTGGCCAAACTTTCAGGTTACGTGTTCGACTTTTCGCTGAAATAGGGTACGCGTGCTACCGTTGTCATTGCAGGAATGATCCCCATCGATATCCTTGCGAGTAAGATGCAAAGAGTCTATAATAGGAGAACTTCTGGTAACTACGAGGCGACGGCCACCAAAAGGATCAAGAAAGAAGAAAGAGTGACTTCAATGACCCGGTGGGAAACTACCCGAAGGGCAGATCTACAGATTGATTCCAACCATATGCCTTTGGACAAGCCGAGGGCACCAAAACTGTAACTACCACCTTACGCAGTTCCTATCTGGTCACGGTGGATACCGGAAATACCAACACCGTTTTGGGCACTATAAGTCACCTTTTTGCCCAAACTTCCCAAATCAGGAAGAAGACACAGAGCGTGTAGTATTCCATTGCAAACGCTTTCTGCGATGGAGTGCAGTTTTGTTACATTTTTTAAGAATGATTTTCATGTTCTGCGTAATTGTTATAATGTATTAATTTGTAGCATATGCTTCGGGGTCGACTGTAAATGCCTTCGCGTTCGACTAGTCGACCGCGGTCTACGGTTTGGCCACCCATGCTTTATAGCATCATGTGACAATAATGTTACAAACCGTTTCAATGTTCACAAAAACCAAAAAATGTATTAAAGTCCAATATAACTCAATGTTACAGTATTGTCATGTCATACACCGTTCTTTTTATTTTTAGTTAATTTCAGCTGAAAGAGATCCCTTTAGGTGTTTATTTTTGGGTTGCAGTTCATTTGCCGCCAAATCTTGTGAAGTAATACATGTGTGGATTTAAAAAAAAATAAATAAATATTTGGCTTCAGCAGTCCTAGGTAGAACCAAGCCTAGCTTCCCGCAACCATTTGTGTGTGCGCGTTATATTTTTGCACGAATGGAAGGGACCTACAGTTTTCTGTCGTCTCCGAACGGCGAGTTGGGAAGCTTTTACATGACAAATGATACTCTTGAATGCTTGTCAGGCATTAGGAAGAGGTGGGCACTTTTTAGGTGTTTGCGGCGGGATTCGAACCCAAGACCGCTGGCTCAGTAGTCCGACGCACTAACCACTTGCTACGGTGCTTTGTGTGGATTTAGTTAAATAAAAAACAAAATACTTGAATGTGATATTTAGTGCATATGTTTGTGTAAAGCCATGAGTAAGTTTATTATTTTGAGTTAACATTTGTTGTTATGCAAAAAATTTCAGTCATTCTGATATAAATGATAAATAATAGGTTTGTGCCATTTCTGTTACATTGATTTACAAGGGTCGGCCAACTGTTACATGTTTGCTCATGACTGATTTATGTTTACTTTGTTCTTTCAATGTCAAATGCCTGCCTGTTATGCAAGAGAGTTTACAAGGCAAAGAAAAAGCAGCACGCGCAGTTGGGGTCGGCTAATTTTTGTCTAGAGGTCGCAAGGGTTCTTCAAAATATTTCATATAACATAGAGATACCTTATAACATAATATTGTGACATAAATGTCACAAACCCTTTTCTTACTGATTTTCCAAAAAATAAATAAAATTTTGTAATTCTGATAACCACGTATTTTCTTAATTTCGGCAAGCTATCAAAACAACTAGTGCTTTGATATTTATACGATGTTGAGTTATAAAGGGTTAAATATATTTATTTTCTAATATAATATTTAATTTGTATCTAAATATTTATTTATTTATGTTTCTGATTTTTATTTATTTAATTATTCATTCATACTTATTTACCTATTTATTAACTTATTTAATTTATTTATTTATCTATTTTTTATATTTTTATTTATTTTTATTTATTAACTAATTTATATGTTTATTCATTTATCTATTTATTGTTCTATTTCTTTATTTATATTATTTTTTTTTTTTTTTTTTTTTTATCTGGATCCTGCCCCAAGGCTGATACTGCGACCTGAAAGATCTATTGTAACATAGGATACGAATTAGCCCAAGAGGCAAACCACCTTTCTGATAAAGGTGAGTAAGTCCTTGGTTGACGCATTTTTTAATTCATAAGGTCTAAGCAGTTCTTTGTGTACGGTACATCGTCTGACCCCAAAAAGTGCCGGGCAATCACATAGGACGTGTTCGGCTGTTTCGACCTCTTCCAAACAGAGTCGACAATCGGTCTCGCTAGACAGGCCTAACTTGTTCAGGTGGTATCGTAAATGACAATGACCGGAGAGGAAATGCGTTAGATACCTAATATCCTTCTTATTGTGGCTTAGAAGTTCCCTGTGATGGGTATAAGGCTTAATCAACAATTTGGCTTGCCTAAGCCCCGGGACATTTCTCCAATGATAGAGTCGGTGATTGTGTTCCCAATGGTTAACTAAGGCTGAGATTGTTGCCCAGTTTATGCCACAAAAGGGTTCTGGACCTGAGAATTTAGCAGTAGAGCCTGATCGGGCCAGTTCATCCGCAATCTCATTTCCTTCAATGCCTCTGTGACCAGGCACCCACCAAAGTTTGACCTTATTGTGCATTTAAGCAGCACTTTACCAGTCTTGAGTCCACAGAATATGAGCTCAAAGCTTTGAGTGCGGCTTGGCTGTCTGAAAAGACATTTATGTTAGCTCCCTTGATGCCTCTTTGTAGGTTAATCAAGGCGCAGATCTCAATGGCGTGGACCTCAGCTTGAAACACGCTGGGAAATGATCCCAGAGGGACGGAGATTCTAGTGTTGGGCCCGAAAACCCCAGCGCCATTGCCAGAGGCCATTTTTGATCCATCAGTGTACCATATTAGACTTTTTGGGTCTAGTGTGGGTCCTCCGTTTGACCACGTACGTTCCCCAATATGAACTTCGAATTTTCTGCCAAAGCAATATTCACTTATCATAAAGTCAGCGGCAGTGCAAAGCATGTCCTGATCGGGAATGCTGTTGATAATATTAAGGTGACCCGTAAGGCTACCTGGTTTGTACTTACGAATAAGTTGAAATTTAATAGCGCTTCTAGCGGCTGACTTCCTAATGAAGATCTGTAATGGCGATATGCCAATTATAGCTTCTAGAGCTGCTGAAGGGCAGGTGCGCATGGCACCGGTTATACCAAAACACGCCATGTGTTGAAGCTTATCAAGCTTCTTGGCTGTGGTCTTTTCGAGAACCTTAGGCCACCAAACTAAGGCTCCGTACGAAATGATGGGTCTGACCACCATGGTATACAACCAGTGTATAATTTTTGGATTGAGACCCCAAGCTCTACCATACAGTCGACGACTTGCCCATAAGGCCCTAGTTGCACGGTTTATTATAGAGTTGAGGTGAGGATTCCAAGTGAGACGCTTATCTAAGATAACTCCCAGATATTTGACCTCATTGGAATACTCAAGTGTGGTGCCTTTCAGGATGATTGGACCCAAGTTAATGATTCTTCTCTTCGTGAAAGGCACTAGAACGGTTTTACAGGGGTTAACTGAGATTAATTTATTATTATCGCGGTTGCGTTGCTGTAAAGTTATTGGAATCAAGTTTGTCTTCGACGCCTCCTCGTCACTCTCCTTAAAAGTTCATAGATTAATATCTAGCATGCTAGATATTTTTGTTATTTGTACCTAATAAGTGAAAGTTTTTACTTGTAACTTTTCCTTCTATATTATTTGTATTATGTTTTTAGCATAGTAGTAATCTTGCAGTAGTTAGGTAATATAATCAGCCTTACTTTGAGATTCGTTTTCCTTCGAAAGTGAGAAAAAGTCGAACAGTGGGTATTTTGTTATTCGAAGGAACAGAGAGTTTATTTTACGAAACAAAAGTTCGTTCATCATTTCTATTTTGAAATTCCATTCCTTCGAAATAACTGTCATTATTCATACGTTTGCAATTTTGAATTTAAGTTTATTTCATGATATCCTTCGTTAATGAACTTTATTCCTTCGAATGTCAAAATACAAAAAAAATTATTCGTAGGAATAAACACAATCGAACGAATTGACTATTCATTCGAATCTCTCTGTAAATTGTGCAATAGTTCCAATAATGTATAATTTTTTGCTACAATAACAAATATAAAAAAGAACTGGTAAGAAATTTTTCTTGTAGATGTGTATCAGTATACTCGTAAAAATCTTAAAACAGAGTTCAACTTTGTATAATCAACATAATGTCATCATCTAAATACATTCTTAAATTATCAGCTTATTTATTTCACTTAAGCTAAGAAATTGAGGCTTAAGACGCTTCAAAAAGAGACCCGAGGGATTGACATTTTCTTCTTTTCTTTATATTGCGCTGCAAATCAGGGTGATAACCAGGGCCTGCTTATCGTAGACATTTATGTGTGCATGAGGCTCCCTCTGACAAATAATACTCTTTGAATGCTTGTCAGACATTCGAAAGAGGTGGCACCGTGAAAAAACGTTTGGGTATTTGCTGGAATTGAACCCGGCTAGCATGTGTAGTAGTCAACGGACTAACCACTACCCCACGGTTTTTTTTTCCTGACATTTTTTGTACCATTTCACTGCTGATCGCTTATCTCGAGAAGCTTTGGACACACTTCTTGAAGAAATGCGCCCTGAGGTGAGCTTCAAAATGTATACATTCTCCAGAAAAAAAACATAAACTTAAATTGCAATGCAATTCCAATTCGTCAAGGTGCAATGGAACATGGAAAAGGATCCCTTTACCAACACACAGATACATATATCAACCGGTGAAGTCAGGCAGCTGGCAGGTTGCCGGAAGCCAAGTCAAATCACCGAACAAGCTATGCATGCGAGGTTTTTCCTTATCCTGTTTCCTGAAGAGAAAAAAACCACCAACCAGCAATCCACTTCTTTCTTTGTACCGGTTCAAATATAAAGCTCGGGGTACTTCTGTCCTTAAAATGCAACGAATTTTTTGGCTCTTAAGCTCGATGGTTAGATGAAATTCCATTTGAATTCGGTCGCACATAGCCTGCCCCCGTCGGGAGAACGTTGCAACGTTAGTTTCTACGAGAATTTTTTTAGTTACCTACTTCAAACACCCATCCCTGGTGGTGCCTCATCGGATGGTTCGGTGAGTAAGACTCAGGGATGCAATGCAATACGACAATATCCGCTCTTGTGTGTACGGTGGTTTTTGTTAGGTATTCAAATGGAGTTTTAACCGATTTTACCGGATGCAAAGGTTTTTCCGGATTTTTCTACGTTTTAGAGTACCCACCTACCTATGTAGTACTTCTTCGTAGGTGGGGGTGCTCCTGGGAGGAGGTATTCCCTTTCACGTTGTACTTGGTGACAATAATCGTTTACTTGTGTTGCCTTCCAACAGATTTAAGTCGATTTACAGAAGAGAGACAGAATGCGATGTCAACATGCTACCCAAGCAGAGCGCAGCGGATGGATTTTCTTTCTCGAAGAATAAAATCCCATGGGAGAAAGGGATTTTCAATTTCCATCCATCGAGTTGAGTATTGAGCGGCGAATTCATTGATTGAAAAACTACTCTATCCAGCTAAGAATGGCAATGGAATGAGGGCGAGAGAAAACATTCAAGGAATATCACCCCTTCAATGGGAAAAATGACATCTTTTTGAAAAAGATATTATGATACATACATCGCACACGGCATACTGTATACGAATATGTATCTGTTAACTAAGCCGGCTGTATCTGCGTCAGATTCAGTTATTAAGCGAGAAATCAAGTGGAAATTTATGATACCACCGGAAGGGATATTAGCGCTCGTAAAAAATAACAAATCGACTGAAGTAAATACACTTTCGTGCGGTGGTGGTACAAAATAGCTGCCGGATATGCTGGATCATAAATCGTAAGCACGCACAAATTTATGGGACCAATTGTTTTTAGTTTATTTTCATTTGCATATATTCGCAGTACGTTACATTTAATGTTTTATGATGACGTATTTGGCAAATAAACACATATGTATACGTACAAACATACAGAATAATGGTGGCAAGTTAACACTCATGTCATGTCCACCCGCCTGAATTGGTTCGTGAAGCTCGTAATGTCATTTGGTTTTGGATTAAATGTCCGAATGTGATTTAATTTAATAGAAAAAATGTTATCATGTTTGGATAGGTATAGAGAAAGATGTTCGCAAAGCAACAAGCGTGTCTATAGTTTCCAACAGTTGACTTTCTTATATATCCACACCACAAATCACCAATAATACAACTTGAACTTAAGGGCTTGCAACTACGCACTCAACAAGCTTCACAAACTCTCACCCAATAAAAACAGAACAAAGTTTATAGACTGTACATCCCAGTAGTGACCAACAACTTCATGTTCGTTAATTGTTCATAAAGTTCCTCATCAACAACATAAACCGCAGTTAAACGAAACTCATTTCTATTTTTTTTATGAACCCTCTCAGGCGAGCTTCATTGGCACAAGTCGAGCCAAGCCATCATAAACGCTTCAAATAAACATAAACCAACATACATATCCATACAAGTATGTACATATGAACATATAAGGGTTGATCCAATTCCCATTTTGTTGCAATCTTGCACTTAAAGCGAGTATCTACTGCTACCGGACAGGACGCTCCTCTTGAAAAGCGGTAAGAAACAGCGCTTTATTATCCCATAACCACTATGTGCTATGCTCGTACACATACAGGTGAATAGAGTGTAATAAATTTTGTAATTGCTCCAGGAACGCGTACACTTACGAGCTCTACAGCTCCTATATACCGTGGAATATGACTCGAGAGTCGAGACTCTTTTATGTCGAATAAATCATTGACCCACCCGAGGAAAAAACCTTTTTTTGAGAAAAAAAAGAGGACAGTCTTTGATATAATAATAATGAAAAAAAAAATAGTTGAACTCCCACTTCGCCGGTAAACGAAGAAACATTCAACTGATGGAGGCGCTCCTTTCTACCACACATTGTCTGCAATAAAAGGGAACAATGCAATCAAACCACTCTTCTCAATAAAACCGTCCTAAAATGTACCCACGGCTGGTAGGGGATGCATGCGAAGTCATACTCACCAGCGGAATCGGCGAGTGCTGTAAAAGGGAACTCCTATTTTGGGTAATAAAAATTCCACTGATCATGCAAAAAGCACACAGATGAGGCATAAACACTGTACAGTATGTTTGAAAGGATGCGATCACGGGTAGATTTGGGGTCCTCCAGAGTTTCCTTACTAATATATTTGCCAAGTTGATTCGTGGTGGAGTGATGCGGTATTTTCTTCACAAATTGGTTGCGTTCAGAAGCCATTCGGGATAATCTTCGTGTTTCTTTTGGGAGTTTGGACGTTGATGAGTATTTCAATCAGATCAATGGTATTTTTGTTTTTATATTTTTGAACGTACTTCTAAGTTACTTGAAGTCAAATTAGGCAATGGATATGACAATGCAAGTGGGCAAACAAAATATATGTATTACCAAAGATACTAACCAGAAAAAGGGAAGTCTTGATCATCGTTATTAATAGACTTTTCGAAGCCTTTCGATAGCATTGGCGATAGCATCCTAATATCAAAATTGAGCAATAAATTTCTCTAGTACTACTCTTCGTTTGATATACAACTATCGCAGCGACAGGGTTCAAGAAATTGATACTGGCATTGGAATTTCCAGAGCAGTTACTATAAATATAGGCGCCCCACAGGGCTCAGTACTGGAACCACTTTTATTCTTATTGTATATAAATGATCACCCGGATTCTGTAAGTTCCTGCAATATACAAATGTATGCAGACGACGTCCTGATACACCTTTGTCGTTCCATAGGGCTGATAGAGGATCTAGTGGCAAGGATGACTGAAGATCGAGCAAGAATTCAACTCTGGTCTAATCTCAACAAACGCTCTAAGACTTTAGCAATGTTATGCTCAAGAAGAGCTACAGAATTTCCCTGCATTGTTCTCAATGATGAAATTATTCCATACGTGAACAAAGTTAAATTCGGATTTTCGGGATTTTGGGCTTTCAGGATTTTGGTTTTCGGGATTCTCTCCGACTCCCTTCCGTAACCTGCTGAGATTCATACGATTATTTATCGTTCATTTTCCCGTGTGTCTGAATGAAATGCTCTCAAACTGAACCATTTTTGCCGATCTTGGCACCGAAAGCATGAAAGGGAATGTCCAGTAGACGAGCTCCTAAAAATCCTTGTAATGAATGGATTCAAATGTATAGCATACACTGATGACCTCGCTTTGCTCACGAAAGGTAAGCACTTAAATACACTAGGGGAACTCATGCAAACTACTCTGCAGCTTACCAAAACCTGAGCAGATAGCAGTAGACTAGAAGTAAACCCAGAATAGAACAATATGATACTGTTCTCTAAAAGACTTAAGATTTCAGAATTCCAGACCCCGTCACTAGGGGGTTTCCAACTAGACCTAAGAGACCCTGTAACTATTTAGGGGTTATACTTGACAAAAAGCTACTTTGGAGAAAGAATCTAGCAAACAGACTTACCAAGGCTTAAAAAGCCTTCTGGATTTGCCGGGGGGCTTTCGGCAAGACGTGGGGTTTGAAAACAAAACTAATTCAATGGATTTACTCATGTAAGATTGCCAAAGCCATGATAGGAAATCCGAGCCCACAACGAGCAAGGAAAGTACTAAATATAGGTAGAGCACAAATAAAACTGATGATTGGCCTATATACGGATCACATTCACATCAACCTGAATATACATGCAAACAGACTGGGACTAGTGCGACATAGCATTAGCCCAGGTTGCGAAGAAGGGAACGAAAGTATTAAACAATTCCTTAGCGATTGTCTTGCTTTATACTCAATGAGGTACAACGGGCCCGACCCGGGGCCCACGTGAAGAGGAGAGATCTCTACTCATCCTCTCCAACCAACCAACCATCTGAACGAAATGCTACGATTTGCCCATTCCAGTAGGGGTCTACGCCCTATCTTGCCCCGATTCGCACACACTACTTCTGGCCGATCTTTCTTTGTAACAGAAATTCCACTGTACAGGTTATTTTCTAACGAATATTTCTAACAGAAGCGTTTCTTCTGATTGTTTTTTTTTTCTTTTTCTTTATCTTTAATTTTTGACATGAACTTTGTGTGAGCAGCGTGGTATAGTGGTCGTTCAACTACTACGCAATGCTGCCCGGGTTCAATCCCAGCAAAAAGTTTGTTTCACGGTGCCACCTCTTTCGAATGTCTGACAAGCAATCAAAGAATACCATTTACCAATAAGCTTCTCAACTCGCCGTTCTGAGTCGTAGGTTCCTTCCATTCGTGCAAAAATATAACACGCACACATAAATGTTTGCGAGAAGCAAGCCCTGGTTCACCTCGAGCTGTAGCGCCACCTAAAAAAAGAACGAAACATGAACTTTGTAAAAATTGCTATCCCGATACTTATCATTAAGTTTTAAAATCTAAAAGTAATTTGTTAAATTCTTTTGTTTAATAAAATAGTCAATTAAATTTGTACAATTTGTATATATGTACGTAGGCTGTTCGATAAGTCAGTGACTTTGAAACTAAAAACTCGTTTTTTTTCTCAAAATTTAATTTATTTTTCAACATAGACTTCTTTAAGCGCGATACACTTTTCCCAACGATTTTCCAACTTTGTTAACCCTTCCAAAAAAATATGATTTCTCAAACCCTATAAAATAGGCATTTATTGCATCGACAATCTCATCATTCGATGAACATCTCAACAAATTTTACTGTTGCTACTGCGGTGCATGAGCCGTTGCATTATTGTGATAAAAGAGCACTTTTTTCTTTTTGAAATGAGGCCGTTTTTCCATCAATTGTGCATTAAATTTATCAAATATATTGGCATATTTACTGTCCGGTAATCGTCTTTTCCTTTTCCAAGTAGTTAATGAAGAATACGCAATGGCAATCCCAGAAAACCGTTCCCCTGACTTTTCCGACCGACGAACGCGTTTTTGCCTTTTTGGTGCACGTTCGCCTGAAAAAGTCCACTGTTTAAATTGTTCTTTCATTCCTCGCATTCATCAACTGTTATGAACCGCCGTAAAAATTCACTTCAACTACGCTTGAAGAGTTCCAAATTCTGCTTTGAAAACTTCACCCGAATCCGTTTTTGATCAATCGTCAGAAAATGCGGCAATTATCTTGCCGATAATTTTTCCATGCCCAAATGGTTATGCAGGATTCGAATGACGCTTTCATTTGAAATGGCTACTGGCTCAGCTACCTCACGAACCTTGACTTGCAATCGCCCAACACAATATCGTGGATTTTTTGACCATTTCTTTCATTGTGACGTCATTTGGACGTCCTGGGCGCTCATTGTCTTTTAAGCTTGTACGAAATTCAGTGAACCACTTTTGTACCATCCCATGCGAGGTAGCAGAGTCGCCATAATATTTTTTAAGTCTATCTTCAGTCTCCTTAATGGTTTTACCGCGCAAAATGTAGTATTTTATCAAAAAACGAATCTCATTTTTTTCCGTTTCGAGCAAATAACACAAACCAAAGTTCTTTCGATCACTGTAAAAAAAATCAATATTTGACAGATCTGTCTAATTTTTTTTTCTATGCCTAGAAAGAAACAAAGATGGCGAAAAAAAACTCAATGTGATCCGAGCGCCATCTTGCATCAAAGTCACTGACTTATCGAACAGCCCTCGTAAAATATGTATAAACAAAA
Source organism: Brachyopa scutellaris (assembly GCA_949775065.1). Lineage (NCBI taxonomy): Eukaryota > Metazoa > Arthropoda > Insecta > Diptera > Syrphidae > Brachyopa > Brachyopa scutellaris. The sequence continues at coordinate 32,734,670 of OX459112.1, read as the reverse complement.
CCTGCAGCAGTGTTAATTTTTCTAGATTGTAATATTGAAAGTGTACTAATATCTTTCAGGTATCAACGAAATTCAAATTTGCTAATTAATTTTGCCAAATCAAAAAGTTGAATATCTTTCGAAGCGGTCTTATTCCTCGAATAACTTAACTTCGTTTACTTCTCAGTTAACTTTTAATAGAAGTTTGACGAGAAGCACTCATCCATGGTGAGTAGTTTTCAGCAGGTTATTGTTGAACTCGGATAGTGGATACGTTGGGTGTGACGGACCCGATTCGTACATCGTCCGCCAGAGTATCTTAAAGTTGATTTGTAAGCACGTGGCACGTGAAGTTCAAATACACCACAAGCTTTAAAAGGGTACAATGGGTCTGGCAGACCCTACGTAGAAACTGGAGTAATTTTTTCTTGCATACAAAACCTTTCATCACATTATTTTATTACAATATCTTGCTAGCCAGGCTGTTTACTAACAGAAAAACCTGAAAAGCGCATCCTATGTGGGAGAATTATTGTATGCATGTTTCTTTACGATTTTCCCGAAACCATTGAAAGTCATCGTCGTGCTCGTACCTCGTGTGCACACTTCCATGAACTTTTATCTCGATCCATAAAGGCGGCCATCAGAGCTCTTTTTTTTTTTTTTTGCAACCAGTGCTCATCCATTTCTCTGCAGAATTTTCCTGAAGGACTCGGGTTTTTTTGTCCTGTCATAGTTTCACTTGTTCACAAGTTGGAAACGGCATGCTGGGCGTAGATATACTCGTATGTTGGACCCCACTGGCCCATTGCCCACACAAGTTATAGGGACTAAGGACTACAAAAATCCTTTATTGTTGCCACTTAACTTAGCTGCTATATTCGTATGTGTCGCTGTCGTTTGGTAAAGCGCATCACAAAAGCAGAGTGCGGAGTTGGTTAAGGTCTGGTCGTCGAAACAATTTAAGGACAATGCGGTTTTGCCACAGATTCAATTAACAACCCTCCAAGATAACATCGATTTTGTCATCAACACGTTGCATCCCATGTTAGTTGAACGGAACGGATGAATGTTCATGGTCTTCTTTTAGAAACGGAATCTCACCGTTGACGGGAGTTAACTGTGTTTTTTTTTTCTGTTTAGATAAATCTGGAGTAAAGGATGCACATACAGGATGCACATGTGAAAGGAGTGCCTTGGAACTTTAGTTAAGTGGCGAGTTTGCTCTCCCCTATTTTACTGCACATTTTTGAGGATGCAATTAATTAAGATTTAAGGATGCAAGTAAGTGGAGTTAGAAAGGTACAGAACCTCTAGACTTTTATAACGGAGATGAAAGACTAGATTAGATGAGGCTAAAGCGCCCGCATCCCGCACGAAGTATGCACCACAATCAGTCGAACCACGGATCAAGCCAAAAACCCAACAACAATTTAAAGCCATCAAATATGCATGACATTTAGAGAATTTAAATACTCTACGAACACATCCTCATCTTGAACTCATTCCCTGGTTGGTAGCACTGACGACACGATTGTGTCGAAGAAGTGCCTTAAAGGCTGATTGTGGGTGGGTTACCTAATTGAACTGGGTAAACTTGTAGTCAATTTAGATGTGCAAACTAAAGCGTCAAATTTAAGAGGCGCCAAGAGATTTGCATATAACGAGTTTGTATGTGTGTTTTTGGCTCAGCGACTCCCCTCGTTTAATTTAGCTGAACGCTATGTTAAGTGTGGGTAGAGGGGAGGCTGAACGGTGGCACATTCGCAAGTAGAACTGTAACTATTCACGTAAATGAGATCGTTATAAAGACTCAGTATTCAGTAGTAGCGAGTTAAGGCAGTGCCAAGAGAGTCTATTAACTCAAAAGCACGTGCATCATCATGCACACAATGTAGGTACACGGAATTAATGTGGAATTTCAAATTTCTTCCCCATCCCCATTTCCATTCCGAACCCCGATCCCAGCCACAATGATGGCACAAGCAATGAACTCCTAACTACCTGGTTAGTTCACTAGGCACCGAGGCAATGATTTCGTTACCATATCATCAAAGTACCATTCCAGAGCGTAATAAGATACTACTTATGCCACAGATACTCTATGTTTACCTTTACGAGAGTGCTATTCCAAGGATCTCCGTACGTACTGGGTACCCGCACGGAGCCACTCATCTCTGAATGGTTGATGGCGTAGGCGGAGTGCAGCAGCGGTAAAACTGGTGGCAACGCTCTGCATGATGCATTTATCTGCCTCCCCGGAGTCGTTCCATTACCGTTGCCTTAAATTGATAATTCAGTTGTGTTGTAGACTTATCTGGGTGTTCTACCTTTGACACTGGCAGCGAACGAGTGTCTGCCTCTGCATGTGTGCGAGGTGGCTCGTTCTCACTCCCTATATGATGTTAAGGGAACGCGCTGAAACATATGTTGGAATTGGAATGGCGATGTTTTGCAGAAATTCGCCAAAAGCCGTTGTCGACATGCTGAAGCACTTGTTACTTGTTACACCGTGCGCAGGGCAATTATTTTATTCGGAAGGTGAATATTTCAGTACAATTTTCGTTCGTTCGAATCGTAGAAATGCGAACTAATAAGTGGGTGGTGCGTGATGAGTAATGGGAGTAGGTGGTAATGTTTGGGTTGTCAGTTGTCAGATTTCCGCCAAGTACGTTTATGTTTATGTATGTACGAGTATGTTGGTATTGATTGTACTTTGTGAAATTAATCAATCTCGAGTTATAGTAAATAATAAATTAATATGTTGGCATGTGTTATTCGGCTTTTGACATCTTTAAATTCAGCGTATGCAACAGATTTCTGCAAATTATATTATACGTATTTTCACTGACTTTGACTAAAAAGCTGAGGGTTCTCGGCACGCAGCACATTGTAAGACTCTGCTGGGTCCCTGATCACAGCGGGATACCAGGCTACGAAGCCGCGGATAAATTGGTTAGAAAGGTCTCAGCACTAGATAGAGAACAAGCGGATGGGACGGTTAAACCTTCATTCTGTAAACTTCAGGCCAAAATTGAACAAAGATCACAGATCAGTAATTGAGGCAAATAACAGGTGGAGATCACTAGCCACCTGCGAGGTTTCAAGAAGAATACTACAAAATAAGAACAAGGAAACTCCTATAAAAGACAGGAAGTCATTGTCAATGCTAATAGGAGTGCTTACTAGGCACAACACTCTTAGATATCACATGAAAAAATTAAGACTAAATGATGATGACATTTGCAGGGGATGCGCTAATGAAGAGGCAACTTAGAAACAGAACCATCACCATTTGACCAGCTTGAATTTGCTAGGACGTCGGGATGGCTAAAACCCGGACTTTAACACCAAAGGTGGGAACACGCTATGGGTCCACATGGGCCTAGGTAACCATTCTCATCAGCCCGCTAATCTAACCTAACCTAAGTAAAACTCAAAGTGCTGAATTTATGAAACTTGTTTAAGAAGTCACTACAAAATAAAAATAAGTTATTATTTCAATTCAATTGATTGATTTTAGTGTCGTCGATACAATTGGAAGTAGAAAGAGCATCCGCATCTAGGGGAGGGTTTGATTCCAGCTCGATTGCTTCCAGAAACGATAAGTCTAACAAATTGTGTAACACACAACAGGTTCTAATAAAACGGCAAATTTTTTCAATACCCCTCAATTTGCAATTATTATAATTGGCGAAAAATTTGTTTAAGGATGGCAAAAGTATGCTCGATTACAACACGTGAGGAACTCGAGTATTTGATGAAATTGTGCACGTGAAACGTGTCCATTGTCGCGATACGAAGTAAGTAGAAATTTGTAGCATGGATATGCAGAATCTCTTAAAATATGGTAATCTAGAAATAACAAATATAAAGTTACAATTTTATAAATCAAAAATTTAGAAATCAATTGCAACCTTCACATACCTACATACATAGTCATTCAATTCTGTGAAAGATAAACGAATTCTTACAAACTCGACTGTCGTGGACTGAGCCAGGAAATCCGATAAAAACGTCGGTTTTTCTATCTTCCTTACAAACAGATGCTGTAGCTATTTTTTTTTTTGTCCAGATAATCGTCTTTTCTACTCTTTGGTGGGTCAATAATGATATGGATTCCACCTATTGCTCCTAAATATAAAAGAATATGAAAACTGGCAATGGATTGCGATCTTATCATTACCATTAATACCGGGAAATCCATTTTTGGATTTGAAGAATATTTCACTTTTCCTGTTTCCTTCATCATTCGGCTATTTAAAAGCGATGTCCGCGAAATAGCTGAGGAACTGTGTGACCCGTTTTATAACCAAATATATTGCTGAAATATAGACATCAAATCGGTCGGATAAATTTCTATATGAACAGGCTTCGTGTCCAGCGAACCATAAAAATATCGCAATGTGCTTCTCTGCACTGTAGGCTATGGAAGTTTTGAGACGTTTGTAGATTTCACTGTTCTTGAATCGCACTCCAGAGATTCAAATAATACACGATTTTCTCTAAAATGCCTTATAAACTCTACCTCCGTATATTTTGGAACAATATTCTCAAAATAAATAGTTTATGGATGCTTGTCGTTTTATTCTATTCGCGATCGATTCATCGTCGCTGGAATCACTGGAATCACTCCATAACTCATCGAAATCGTCTGTACATGCAGTCGTATCTAAAATCTATATATGTACATATGTATATAAAAATGGTGTAAAAAAATGTATAGTAATTCATCAATTGAGAACGGCTGTGCCGATTTGGCTCAATTTTTTCAGTTGTTCGTATTTACCAGGAGAAGGTTTTTGCGAAAGAAAATTTTGGGAAAACCCTCCGGAAAAGTCGGAAAAATCTAAATGTATGGAATTTTGTGTGCAATTATTCCGGAATGACTTTTCGGATAGAAAAATATAAAATTCTTAGTGGAAAACCCCGGAAAAACGAATTTTTTTTTTCGACGAAATTTTGCATTTTATCGCATGATTTTATGGAAAATTCGTTGTGATGCTTGGAACATTTCGGATAATTGTGAAATTCATTATGATAAAAGACGTTTTGGGTGGAAAAGTAAACGAGATAAATAATAGATGCCGCTGTGCTGCGATCAATGCCACAACCCGATGGATGGCGTTATACGTTGACTTAGGCTGTGCGCAATTTGACAGGTATCCTTTTCGCATTGTCATTTTCTATTGAGAAAATGTGCTTTTTTTCTTGCTGCAATTGATTCGAGTTTTGCGTGTTATTACACTGATTCCGGATAGTCGTATATCGCGCATCACATCCGCATACGGTACAAACATTACGACAAATTGAAATTCAATGCGATATTTATCAATTCGATCATTTTTTTCCGAAAATGGGTTTTCTTTTGAATAAGATTAGTCAAAAACGACTTTGTTGTTTTTTATGGAGAGTTATTTGCTTGACTAATGCCTCCTATTAGACGATCAAACCTTGGACGACGTAGACGAGACGATTTGGTGGGGCTATGATATTGCTCTCCGGAGATTTTCGTCAAACGCTTCCCGTCATCCCGAAATCTACTGCTGCCGATGAACTTAATGCATGCCTGAAATCGCCGTCTTTGTGGCGGCATTCCAAGAAGTTGAAATTGACCACGAATATGAGAGTCGCATTGCAGAATGACCTATCTGCTGCTGAATTCTTGAGACAACTGCTGGCGCTTGGCAATGGCCAAATTCCTGTTGATGTTTCGACTGGATTGATATCGTTCCCGGCAAATTTTTGCGAGTTCAAATCGTCGATGGAGGAACTCATCACCAAAGTGTTCCCCGGCATTGCACAAAATTATAAAAATCTCGATTGGATTGGTGAACGAACAGATAGATAGACAGTTAGATAGATAGACAGATAGACAAATAGATAGACAGACAGATAGACGGCAGACATACATACAGACAAATGGAAAGACAGACAAATAGATAGACAGATAGATAGATAAACAGGTAGACAGACAGATAGACAGGCAGACAGACATACAGACAAACGGACAGACAGACAAATAGACAGACAGACAAATAGACAGATAGACGAATGGCCGGTTTTTTTAAGTACTCATGTTTCTGAAATAGATTAATTCAAAAAAACAACAAACCAATCATGCGCACGAACACAAGAAAAGTAGAAAAATTTATTATTTTTGGTTGTCAGAGAATGACAGTAGTCAGTGCGAGTTATTTTACTGTTCGATGAAATGGAGATTGCATGGTTTCCGGACAACCATGAAAATACACTGACACTAGTCAGTGCGCCCTAGGGCTGGCGACATCAAACAAACCTAATTATGTACATATATCCAACCAGTTCTCCAATCCTCTTCTCGGAAATATCTTTAAGGTCATCGAATAAAGGTTGTGTCGCCTGGCTAGAGCCGGGTATTTGCACAGAAAATGAATAAGTACCTCTTTTACATTTTCATCATTGACACCTCTAAGCCCGATTTTTGCTCAAATGCTTAGTTCCACTAACTACTATTCGTTCGCCGCGTTCACCATAATAACCCAACAAAAAGAGTACGACTTATTTAAGAATTATGCCAATATATTTTCCCTCTGTTGCTTAAATGTTACCATTTCTCCATTTTATTTTATTTTTTTTTGGAATTTCCCAAATTCAGCCATTTCCATTTTATCGGAACTTTTAAAATGTATTATACTCTTTTGAGGCTGGGATGTATGTACACAAATACATATGTAACTTTTACACAGAAATAAAATAGCAAGAACACGTGCCACGTAAGCCGTGTATTTTGTACGTGATTTCATGAATTTCAAAATAGAAACCCAAATTCCTACCAAACAATGACTTTGTCGCACAAGAAAACAAAAAAAAAAAAAACTTATTCGAAGGTAGTTGTTGCACATTGGTTTGTACGTGGAATGCTCCTCGCTAACTAAATTTACCCAAACGCCGAAAACTTTACGTGTTTTACTTTGCTTGCGTTTCAATTGCTTGTTTCAGTTTATGGTGTGAATATTTATATATATGTATATACCAACATTGTATCTCCACTTTAATGGCTGTCAACGAAAAGTTAAGTGGGTGCCTCTAAGTTGTATCCTTGAGAAAATGACGATAGATAAGATACTTTTAGAAACTGTTTAAAACAAACTTACTTACTTACTTACTAAGGTGGCGCTACAGTCCGAGATGGACCATAGCCTCAACCAATAACCACTTCCAGTTAGCGTGGTTCTTAGCTAACTGCCTCCAGTTGCGCACTCCAAGTTGGTTGAGGTCCTTTTCCACTTGTGCGCGTCACCTTAGGCGGGGTCGTTCTCTGCTGCGTTAGCCATCCGGGTTGGAGTCGAATACTCCATGTCTACTACTACATGTCCTAGCCATGTTGAACGCTCAATGGGCAGTTTTCTAACCAGGTCTATGTCGCTGTACAGCTCGTATAGTTCGTGGTTGAATATTTTCCTCCAAAACCCGTCAACGCAAACAGAACCGAATATATTGCAAAGCATTTTTCACGAAGCGACCATTATATCTTCATCCGCTTTCGATAAAGTCCATGCTTCAGCTTCATATAGCAAGACTGAGATGATTAGAGTCTCCTCAGTCGATCGGGAAAGGGCTTTACTACTCAATTTTTCCTAGCCCAAGGAAACAGCGATTGACAAGAGAAATCCTTCGTTTGATTTCCAATGAGATGTCATTTTTGATGTTGTAGCAGAGCCAAGGGAACCAACGAACGTTCTGTCCAATTCGTCAATGTTGAGTCTTGAGTGTCGTTGACAGCATATAATTTTTTTGCGCTTCCATTTCTATACTCGCAAACGCACAGGTGACAGCTCGCTGTGTTCTACACTGAAAAAAAAACGGTTGTCATATTGACAATTGCCGGTTGTCAACTGAAAATAATCAATGTGATGAAAAAAATTGTTAATATGATGAAAATTATTCCCGACTAGCCTCGTATTTGAAACCCGTATAGTCAATATGAAAATCTTCGATTTTCAATTCTCGGTATTCAATATGATGAAAGAAGTTATCAAGATGACAACGTTGACAATTGTGGTTTTCAATATGATTATCTTACTTTGCAGTCATCACATTGATAATATTTAGATAATCATGCATTTTTGCAATTGTCATATTGAAAATTGTAGTTTTCAATATGATAATCGCGTTTTGCGGTTATCATATTGACAATTGCGGTTATCATATTGACAATTGCAATAGTCAATATGACAAATCCATTTTAAATTTGAAAATCGAGATTTTCAATATGACAACTGCTTTCATCATATTGACAATTGTAGTTTTCAATGTGATAATCGCGCTTAAGGTTTAACAATCATGTTATTCAAATTGACAATTACGGTTGTCAATTAGATGATATCGATGGCCCCATGCAAAAAGATACTAAGTGCATTTTTGCTATTTTTCAGGAGAAGCGTTTTAAGTTTTTTGACTATAACTTCTTTGTTTATTAACGGGTTTTTAAGCTTAATGATTTGTTGCTCATTTTTTTCGAGATGGAGTTAGGTCTACAATATTGTGGTTTATTATGTTAAATTGCAGCTAGTATTATTTTGACTGTCTAATTCAAACTTTTGAATATAATTTTTGATGTTAGTCCTATTTAACACGGAACAAAACATATCAAAAACTATTTTAAGTGCACTTAGTATTAATGTGGCTGGAAATCAATAGAAAAAGAGGCACACAAGTGTAATTTCAATTTCAATTTCAATTTATTATGAAAGTAATAATTAAGTACAAGTAAGACCTAGTCTTTTCAGAGTACTAACAAAATTAAATTTACATTGAGTATTCATATAACTACATAATACAAAAATGTTATAATATTAATAATAAAGAATTTTCTGATTTAAAGATTTTATAAAATTACAAAGAAAAGAATGAATATGAAAGAAATCTAATCTACTGCTGTTCTTGAAAAATATTTAAAAATGTCTGTCCTAAATTGAGATGTCCCTGATGCTCGTTTGATATTTTCAGGCAAGGAGTTCCATAGCCTTATGGCGTGGGTAAAGAAAAGGCGCGACGAATTCATATAATTATAAGGTTGAGTTATAATATTAAATATTCTAGGCGACTGTGTAAATTGTAATTTCTCATAAAGATACCGTGGAGATCCGGAGTAAATGATTTTATGCAGAAATATACATTTTCTGGCATCGAGAAAATTCTTCAATGAACAGCCCAGAATACTGTTTTGGTAAGCTGATACATGATCATATCTTCTCAAGCCATGGACATAACGAATCATTCTATTGAAAGCAACTTTCAGCTTATTTTGAGAAATAGAACAAGCTTACAGTATATAGCTTCTGTGTAAGTTATAATGGGTACTAGGAGCGTTTTCATTAATTTTAATTTAGTTTCGCGGGGAATAAAGCTGGCGCATGTCCATAATTTACGAAGGCAATCGTAGATACGACATATGGTATAATTTATATGGTCAGTACAGAAAAAGTAAGTTTAACTTTTTTTATTTCAAATACAAATAAAACAAAAGTGAACAAGTAACGCATGTGCTTCACTAAGGCTTTTTGATACCTCTAGCACAGACTATAAATCTATATTTATTGTCTATGCCTCTAGAGACCTCTTTTTGGCGATGGTTTCTTCACAAACGTACCACCTGGCTTCATGTGAGGCTTTTTTTCAACACCGTATTCGGCGAAGATAAAATTGTACATTCTAGTACGGGTCCTCTTTGAGGTTGAACCCACTAGAGTTGTTCTGCGTCCAATTTTGTAAAACTTTGTAAAAAGTTTATACCTTGCCTCCTCCTAAACCTTGCTTTCACATTTCATTCTGATTATTAAGGCAATTCTAATACAGTAAAACTTGTGAATAGTGGAATTTGCGAATAAAAGAATCTTGCGAAACCTGGATAGTGGACATTTTTGGGTGCCAATTCGGATTTTCTTCATACAAACTAACTCTTATATAGTGGAAACCTGTGAAATCTGAATAATGGAACATTTTTCAATGAATTTTGTTTTCTTCCCATGCAAATTCACTCTTCAATAGCAGAATCGAGAAATGAATGAGCCAAAAGTCATTAAGACTTTGTAAGCTTCGGTTCCTTTTCCGACAATTTTGACATGTCAAGTGTTTCTTTTCGTGTGTGTCTCATTCTGCTAGCGGTAAAATTCAAAAAGTACACATTCTGAACTCTGATATCCAAATTGATCGAAAAATAATAAAATCAATTAGGTTGCCGATAGTGGAAAAAATTGCGAATAGTAGAAAACAAATTTGCACCGGAGCATTCCACTATTCACAAGTTTTACTGTACTTTACTTTCGGTGTAAACCTGGGCCTGCTTCTCGCAACCATTTGTGTATGCGTGTTATATTTTTGCAGGAATGGAGGAAATGCTAATACTTCCCTGAAATTTTTGAATACTTGCCTTGATCCCGTGTTCGAAAATCTTTTATTAGCTGGTATTTTTCTGAAAGTTTTCGCCTTCAGGTTTTCAGGAGTATCGACTTTTTTTTCTAGCTGGTATCCAAACTCTATTTTCTGGTCCTGAACCGTTCGTGTTAGATGAATATACATTATCCTCGTAGTTACTCGCTGCCACTGTCTGGAAATGCTTATGTAAAAGAAGAATATAAATACATAGGCAATATACCGTAATGGACAAATAAAAGTAACCACCTCCGAATGATGTCAATGTTGTCGGCATATGCAAAATGCAAATAGTTGAACTGACTTTTGAAAGATCGTTCCTCGTTTGTTGGCGTGTGAGTTTCGAACAATTATTTCAAGTATGATATTAAAGAAGTCGCATGGTTGAACCGTTTTTTTTGCCATCGTAGGTTTCGGCGAGATAGATCATTAGCTACCTTGATGGAGCGGCGAGCTTTCTTCATCCTCATTCTGCACAGACGGATGAGTTTGGCAGGGAGGTCAAAACTAGACATGGCTCTATACAGTTCATCTCTCCAGATCAGGCATACTTTTATCTGACCAAATCTTAGAGATGAGTTGGTGTATGCTCTCTACCAAGTCATCTCCAGCTGCTTTTAATAGTTCCGCTGGTAAACCGTGAGGTCCAGCAGCAGCAGCCTTGTTCGACTTAAGCTTGGATATTGCTATCCTCACTTCGTTTTGGTCAGATGGATGGGAGTCTTGACTATCATCATCTAAGTACGAAGTTGAAGGGTTCATTATGCCTGGCAGCAGAGTGTTGGTCTTCGTCACCGTTATACAGTTTGCAGAAGTAGTTTTTCCATATTCTCAGCACCGACTGTGTTTTTACTATAAGGTTTCCTTCGTCCGTAGAGGACTTGTTTTGCTGATACATTCTTTAAAACAAAGCTAAAGATCTAAAAAAGCGATCGCAGATGACAGGAATATTTGTAAAAATTCATCGCGAACATTCATATAATAGTCTGCAACATCTTATGGCAAAGAAATCCTCGAAAAGCTCCTTAAAACTCAACATTTTCACCGCTAAGAACTCTTGAGTTTTATAAATCCACTCATCCCCTTTTTCTAGAGCTGGTCCGGAGGAAATTCTAACCAGATACTCGTATTTACGCAAAATACAAATTGAGATTTAAATTCCATATTTGTTCTTCCCCATCGTCCGCCATCAGGATTCACCATAAATTACACTACATTTAGTACAGACGGAGAGATTACGAACACCCTACGAAGAAAAAGAAGGAGCAAAAATATCGAGAGTAAAAACTGTAAATTTATGCGGAAGGAACCCGCCTTCAAAGAAATAATGTGCAATGAAAAGGGGAGCAAAAAAATTCCTCCTTAAGTGGGGAGAAGAAAGACGAGACCTACCCACAACCTCCCGCTATCCTTAGTTAATGTAAAGAATCCTACCAGGACTGAAATAAATTTACGCTTCAATTCGCGTGTAAGAAGGCGACTCGTCTTGGACAACCCCCTCCCAAGGAAAACACAAATAAAAATCCATCCACTTAAAAAGGGATACTAGCCAGCAGCATCATTGTTGTCCTTTGCCAATCTCTATGTGTGCGTGTGATATATCTGTTGGTTAGTAAAATATGACGGCCCTAGCATGTACTCATAGTAATCATCATCGGGAAGACGAAAAAAGAAATGATGTGTGGGCGAGGATGAGGAGCACACCCGCAGTGAATATCCATAGAAGACATTTTCCTTCTATGTACATATGTATAAATGTGGCAAGGCAGACGGCACACGAGAGATTCCTTCTTCTTCTTCTTCTTTGCGCTAGGAATAAAAATCATTTGTCAAGTTGTCAGGTTTTGTGGCAAAAGCATTCTTAATGGATGTGAATGTGAACAAGCAACCACACAGCCTCAGAAGTGGCAAGCAACACTGCTGCTGCTTATACATCACGATTCTATTGTTAGTTTTGCATGTGCTATTTTTCTCCTCATATCACACATAAGGAAGCGTTGCTCTTATCCCTTTTCCTTTCCTACCGGAAAAGCTGAATGGAAAAATATAAATGTTTCCCTATTCTTATCGGATATTGTTCCGGAAGAGAAAGTATGAGGATTGTTTTTCCCTTTTTTTCCCCATTTTTTAAACTCCTAGTCCAAAAAAAAGATGGAACGATGTAGGGCGCTGGGATACGTCAAGACGTTCAAGCGACTCAAGTTCTATGTCTGGCGCATACTAAATAATGTGTTTTACACAATAACATAAATGACGGCAAAGTGCAGTCACAGCGACAGGCAATTTTTTTTTTTCAGTTCGGTTCTTGTGATTTTTAAGAGAAAGATTAAGCTCTCTGGCGTTCGAAGAAACAATGTTGGTAGAAGAGTGAAGTACCCTGAAGTGCTTCCAAGTTATTAAACTTTTTTGTGTATGTTCATGATCCTGAACTGAATTTAATGAGGGTATGGAAAGGCTGACTTCATGGATCAAGTTTTTCAAAACGGACTTAATTGAGAACAGCCAGGATTTGTTGGTATGGTCTTAAGCTTTAATAGATATCCACCAAGCACGCTTCCCATTTCATGTTGCTAAGCACTTCTTTTTTTCATAGATCTTAATAGTAGCAAAAAAAAATTACTGTTCTTTATTACACTTACAGTAGAAGCTACTATGGTCATAGCGCTATTCTAAACGCACTTAAAATTGGCAACCTCGATAGGACAGATGACATCCTCCCAGTTCTGGACTTCGCTAAACCGTACGAAACGATGTACCCGGAGAGAGAAGTTTGGGGGAACACAGCGCCTACCCGGCAAATACACATTGCGGTCTATACGGTTGGTTCGAAAACCGACAATGACACTGGCCCTGATGTCAACTAAAGAGAACCGGAGATAAATACGTGTCTTAAACTTCCAGACGACTAAAGTGTATTTCAGGCAGAAGTCCTGGCTGTGCAGAGGCCGCGCTCAGAGCACTAGAATCGTGCATCGTTAAATCGGCAATTGTAGAGGATGTCGCTCTGTGCTTAAATCACTAAGCAAACACAACAGGGTCAAACTATGTTGGGTGCGTAGAGGCAAATTAACTTGCTGATGAACTAGCAAGGAAGGGTGGGCACTGCCCATAACCGAGATGGTGGACATACCACTGCAATCATGCGAAAAGACAGTGCAAGCTCTAAAAGCCTTTGCGCAAGGTGGAGTCCTGTCGACCACATTGTGGAACCTCTTAGTTGCCTCCTTACTGAGAACATTTAACGAGGGAGGATATCCAACAATTGGATTCGCTGATGATGAATGCATCATCGTCAGTGGTAGCAATTTACCAGCACTCTGTGAGTATAATATTTGGGTATCCTGTTGGACCCAAAACTAACCTTCCTTGACCACTTGGTTGCAAGAACAACTAAGGCAACCAACATACTCTAGCAATGCCGAAGAATGTTCAATAGATCATGGGGTCTTAGCTCAAAAATGGTCTACTGGATTTATACGAGTATAGTCAGGCCATATGTCGTAAATGGCTCGATAGCTTGGTGGTATAAGGCGAAGCCTCTCAAACGTTGCCTTGAAAAGCTTTAGCACCTAGCGTGCATTAGCATTACCGATCCAGTACCAGGAGCCTTGGGGGGAGCTCTGGACACCAAAAGCTCTAAATACAATTTCGGGCGAAGGTTCCAATGTCTCCTTCCTGATCGCTCTGAATGGAACAGCGGAGGTTGGTCTGGTTTCCCATCAGAAAGTATAGTCTTCTATACAGAAGCGTCCCTGGGTAAGAATGGAGGGGCATAGTGTGTTCAAGGCTCTTTGGCCGGCCATAGACCGCAAAAGGACCGGTGTAATCCTTGAACTGAAAAGGGCAATGTTAAGAACTCTAATAGGAATACGCTCCGGGCACTGTCTCTTGAGGAAACGAATGCAGATACTGCAATGGCATACATATGTACGTAAGAGGATATCGAGCATATTCTTTGTGATTGTCAGGCCATTGCTCGTTCTGGAAAGAAATTTTTAGGAAATTACTTCTTTAATACACTGGAAGAGGCTCGCCAAACCGGCCACAATCAAATCTTCAAATTTTGTAAGGAAATAAATGTTTGGACGGAAATGTTCTGGTTAAGGTACCATCTTGCGATGAACCCATTATGGTGCCTTGTGTCTAAGCTCATTCATTCTTACCCTAACCTAACCTTACTTCACTTATAATAATAAGAAAAAAATATGTTGTTATTAATTTTTAAAATGAAAAGCTACTTAAAAACCTCTCAGAACAAATAAAATCGTTGAATATAAACCGTTAAATGCTTCCTATACCAAATGTTATTATTCTGATTTTATGTGATAGGCAGGGATAGGATTTTGCTTACTTTGCCTCTTTTTTTTTTGTTTGCTTAATCGGAAGATAGTATTAACTTTACACAAACACGTTTCATGTCCTCCTGATTCCAAATATATGTATTTTATTTTGCCTTTTTATACCATTATTGCCTTTTTCTGCCTTTTTTGCATATTTTGCTTTTTAATCAAAGTTTGTTCGCTAAAAAAATAATGCTCGTATGTACATATGCATGTATGTATATCTGTGCAAACATTATAATGCTTCTTCCTCACACTACGTAATACGCATACATACATTCCTAGACACATTACAATTTAAAACGTCTAGTCTGTGGGGAGAGTTAACATGGAAATATTGTATTCTAGCGGATACCCTGCGTGCGTTACTACGCTTTATAAAAAAAACATATTAACAACATTGCCGCCACCAAAAGAGTCCCTGCCTGTGCAATCGATCACTGATCTATGTATACACAGTCCGATTCACTTGATTAGACGCATACATTTTTTTTCCTTAAATCTTGATTCTTTTCCCCAAATTTGGATCAATAAGCAAACAATTACATTCAGCAGAATGGTTAGTAATTTCTCTGTAAAATGACATAAAAAAATGTTTTTATGTACCACCTTTGCATTCCACCTGCGTTCCACCAAATATTTTTTTTAATTATACTGGCGCAAATTCATAGTCAGATAAAGATAAAGATCTAACCTAAAATATACTTTTCTGCTATTCATAGTCACCTTATAGTCGACTTTAAACTTATAACCAGCTCGAAATTTAAAATGAGCCAAACGTCACTTTATATAATTTGAGTCGGCTATAAATTTCTCGTATTTGATGTTTGGGTTTTTTCGTTCAAATCACTTTACAAAAACATACCAAAGCCGATACTAACTAATACACAGGAAAAAATGTGTTTATGAACAACGAACATTTATAGCCGGCTTTTTTAATTAGTGCCGGCTGTAACTATGGTCGGCTATAGGCAATATTTATGGGCTGACTATGAATTTGCGCCATTGATTTTATTCAATCAAACATCAAAAATGTTACATAATAATGATGTTAAATATTTTATAATCTTGATGTTGATATGGCAATTTGTATTAAGTGTGATTATGTTTGTTAACTTTTTTGGTCAATGAATCGATACTTGGTTAAATTTTCAAAATGGCAAATCGCACAGCGTGGTCAGCATTCAAATACTTTCTTTGCTTAGGTTTTACCAAAGCCACAAATATCTTGACGAAAACTGAAGCAAAATTTTGATGGCACCTTGTCTCAATTCCTCGTATTCTTATTTCGATTATTATATATTAGAAAACTCTCGCGTACCACCTCTGGTACGCGTACCATGAAATGCCGACCACTATACTGCACAATTTATCTCTTAATTTGCTTTCTGGGAGCTCTTCTTATTCACAAATAAAGTGGATTTATAAACGTTAAATAATTTCAATGATTATTTGAATAAGGACGAAACTCATTTTTGAATTTTGAATGCACCTTTGATTGAAAAATCTATTTTTAAAAGCATCCCATTAGCAATAAATCTGCAGCAAAACGTTTATATATTTACATAAATCAATTTAGACAAAAAAGTATTCGTAGATCGCATTTTTAATAAAATTGATATTTTCATCATTTCTCCCGACACTGATTGTTCTGAAATTTTTCGTGGCACTCATTAAACACGTGTCACTTACATTTAATCACAAATTGGTTATTCAACTCGAACGTGATGTCGAAATGATTTTTTAACAATTGCCTGGACAGCGTGGGTTCGTTCATAAAAGCTGAAGGGGTGAACTGGATTTGTCGATATGACAAAAAATTTGTCTCATTCCCCCCAAAAAAAAAAAACGAAAAGGACAAAAATGACAGCTGTCAAAAATTCAATGTAATGGAACACATCCACTAGCACCAGCACCAGCTCCAACAAGCAACAACTTACTGTAAAAGAAAAAGTTTGACGTTTCAGATTGAACCACTCAATTTTTCAAAAACCAAAGTGCTAACACAAATGATGTTGGTTGCTGCTTTATTGGCGAGACTGATGTCGAAAGTTCGTTTTTGTGCAAAATCAACTTTTATCGGAAGACAAAACTTATAAATCGAATTATCGGAAAAGTGTCCTGTATACTGTGCATCCAGCTAAAGGTAAATTTGAAACTTTTTGCGTTTCAGAGTAATTGAAGAGTGCATCCAACAGGTGAGCTCCGACGATATAATATGTAGTAAAATTATATCGTTTTGAAGTGGTGTAATGAGTCACGCATTCTCACCGAACCACCGTTAAATAGACTGAACAATTGAAGTTGTACTAGAAATTTGAAAACCTTTCCATAGCTCAACCTGTTGAATTACTTAGCTAAATTATTTATTATTTCTAGAGAGCAATTGGTTCTTACTTACTTAATGGACACCCAATCCGTGATGGGTCCCTGCCTGAGACACAACAGCTTTCCATCCTCTTCGATCCTGGGTTCGCTGCTTTCAGTTTTCTAGACCAAGTGCACTTACTTACTTTAGGTGGCGCTACAGCTCAGCTTAAACCTGGACCTGTGCCTCGAAACCATTTGTGTGTGTGTGTGTGTTATATTTTTGCACGAATGGAAGGGACCTACAGTTTTTTGCCGACTCCGAACGGCGAGTTGAGAAGCTCATTGACAAATGATACTCTTTGATTGCATTAGCATTGATTGCTGAAGCATTATTGTCCATTCGCCCGATGTGGTGGAACAAGTGTAGTCGACGTGTTTTAGCTTTTCGGACTACATCCACATCGTGATACAGCTCAATTCGAATTCATAAGTCTTCTCCTCGATTTGTCTTCCTCGCATAATGGGACCAATATTTTTTCTCTCGAAAGTATTCAAAATTTGCTCTGCTTTCTTGTTTATCATCCAGCACTCGGCAGTATAGGGCAGAACCTTTCAGAATCCATATTTTGTAAAGCATGGTTTCGTCTTCCGAATTAGAAGTTTTGAAACGGCATGCTGGGAGTGACCGATGATGTCGATATCGCCTGCCTTTTTAGCAGTTGGAAGGATTTGTTGAAGATAGTGCCTTCCATATTTACACCTGTCCTATACTCTATCTGTTCCAGCAGTAGATGAAAAATGTCACATGATAGCGAATCTCGTTGTTGGCGCACGTTTGAAATAGTTCAGAAGTACTGTTTCCGAACTGTATATTAAATCGCGTGTTTTTCAACGTAAGGCAAGTCTGCTGGATGAGTTATGGGAGGATCCCGTATTCGATGATCATCGCCTTATAAACCTCATGATGATGATTGCTTTTATATGCGGATTTGAATTCGATGACCAGATAGTGGGTTTCAAATCGAAATTCTTTGGTATTTTTTACGATTTGTCTTGTTTGAAAATTTGGTCGATCGTCGATCTGCCTGTTCACATATTACGTTGGATAGAATCAATTATGTGACATTTAGCAGAGATACGAGATTGTCGCTGAAGTTCTTGGGGACATATGATCGTCTTTTTAGTTTTGACCCTCCAAAACGGTGTTGATGATTTGGTGCATGCATGGAACCAAAACAACATCAACGTATTTAAAAAGCTCTGCGGGTAGTCCATCAAAACCGGCGGCCCTGTTATTGTTTAGCTTACCTCTTCTATAATTGAAGGAGGGAGGAGCTATTTCTCCGTTAACTGGATGTGTGTGTTCTTCCCCTAACACTCTCTCTATGTGAAGTCTATTAAGCAGCTGCTGGAAGATCTGCTTTCAAATTGGGATATACATACATATGTACAACGATGCAATCTTCGATGCAATATTCCTGAATTGGTATTCTACAGAATGTACAATTCTTTTTTTTTTATTTAAGTTACCCCTTCATTATACTCGTAAATGTATGTATTTTTATTTTTATTTATACTCTGAAAATACCTGTGTGACGTCTCTGTAAATATAAATAATAGATATTTCTTTACAATTTCAAATTATTAATTTAAAATAAACATTGCACTTACAATTGCTCTTTGTGTTTCCAGAAAATAAAAAAACACTTAAACCATAAAGTGAATTACAAACTGAAGAAAAAAAATTAAAGTCTTCTCTTTATTGCACACGTTGAAACAAGATCGAACATTTTGTTATTTTACCGCGATGTCTAGACGTTTTTTTTTTAGTGGGTTACCAAAAATGTGGATCCAAATCCATCACAAATTACCTTTGGCCAATCTTCGAAGGCTATTTAATATGAGAGATAAAGTAAAGTTTTCAAATTCGCCCATAAACCGCTCTTGGCAGTTCAGCATACTGGCAACTGAAGTTCGGTGTGCCCACTGAGCCGCTTCTTGTGGCTACGGTGATGACGTCGATGCTTGAGCTGCATGACGCCTGCGTCCTTGTTAAAGGCATTTTTCCGTCAAAGAAATGCGAGGTGTCTGGTCCGGTCTTAACTCTTCTCACACCCGAGCCTTGCCTTTTACAGGTCTTACTGCTACTAGTGCCAAGCGTTACCCTGCTGATCTGGTCTCTGCTACTTTCACCTGAGCCTTGCCTTTTACAGGTCTTACTGCTGCTGGGTATAGCGCTGAGTGTTATAATATAACTGCCGGTGTGTTGCCTCTGCCGCTGCTTTCACCCGAGCCTGGCCTTTCACAGGTCTTACTTCCTGCTGGGTAGGGTATAGCGTTGAGTATTTTTAACTGCCGTGTTAGCAAAACAAAAACCTGTAGATCCGGCCCTAACGTTGGGCGCCAATTGTAACGGGGAGTCCCTTGGCAAACGGAACACTTCTCTTACAAAAAAAATGCAACGCAATACAAGGTCCGGGAAACCTTACACAAATATTGGCCGTTCACTAAGAATTTGTAATTGAAAGCTTCAAATATTTTATTGTAACCAAATAAAACACTTGTTCTGACTTTCAATCGTGGGTCGATATTTCACTTTTTATTAGAACTCTATATACAAACTAGATATTTTTGTAGTAATCAAAGGTGAATTATAAAAAGTGAGTGAAATAAATAATCCAAATGTATATAATATACTCCATGTTGAGTTTTCATTTGTCGGGTACAGTATATGGAGCAGGTTATTACTGTCTGGTTAACAAGTCACTCTGCTACAAAAGGTGTTTTGAGGAACATTTATTTGCAATTTTCTTGGTGCAGTTACATACATGATACAAAGTGGCCAACTTACAAGGGTAGCCAATTAGACAGATTTCCTTGCACAGGAAATGCAACCTTCAAGTGAAGATAGGATTTGCGGTCGACGGGAGGGTATATCGCTCAATGATGCAAAGTTTTCGACAGACACGGCGTTCAACAGCTTTCTTTCTTTTTGGCGCTACAGCTCGAGGTAAACCTGGGCCTGCTTCTTGCAACCATTTGTGTGTGCGTGTTATATTTTTGCACGAATGGAAGGGACCTACAGTTTTTTGCTGACTCCGAACGGTGAGTTGAGAAGTTCAATCGTGACAAGTGATACTCTTCGATGCTTAGCAGACATTCGAAAGAGGTGGCACCGTGAAAAAACTCTTTGAGGTGTTAGGCATAGTAGTCCAACGCACTAACCACCACGGCCACGGCGACCAGTTCAACAGCTAGTCTGTAATAAATATGTATGTCTGTGTTACCAATTGTTTGTGATGAATTCGTTAAGTGGCGATGTGCGTTTCATAGTGCACGTTTATACACGCGTGCAAGAACACACGGATATTGCATAATGAGAAGAGCAAAGGTACACAAAAAACTATTTCCAAATATTCTTTTTGATTCCACCCATAAATGGGTAAGAAGTTAAAATTAAAAGTAAACAAACAACATTAGCCCGTGCAGAACCGGAATTATAAAAAAAAAAACTCATGAATTGTAAATACATTCCTATTTCAAAGAAAAATGGTCATCTGCGACTAATCCAAGCGTTCTGTCCAAAAAAAAAAAAAAACTGTGTATGTAAATACTAATCAACATTATACATGCCACCTTTGACCCGGTTGATAGTGCTTCATATGAACATGCCCATATATGCAAATTTAAATGTTTCCGATTAACTTATGAATTAATATCATTTTCGCGCAGATACATAAATACAAGTATAAGTATCTGCGGTGTGCCTCCACTCAAATTCTCTTGGCAAAACGAATCAATTAATATCTCAGCATAAAATTAAAACGAAATACTCGTACAAATTATTTACATACATACGTGTGTCTCAGATATGCAAAGCACTTGCTTCAACTAATTAGTTTCTTTTGTTTGGGAGTTTTTTTTTTTTTTTTTGTAACGACCTCTTGCTACTTCATATGAACTACATAAATGTACGAGTAGGTATATGTAAATACGCAGAAAGCACATAAATCTACCGGCTCGCGAAATCAATAGGCAACATCACCTTGATAGGGACTTGATGAATTCATTCAATTCATTTACCACACAATGGTGGTGCAACGCGTTGCTACACTTCGACCAACAATAATGCATATAAATATGGCTCTTTGAAATATCGAAGTCATTATTCAATCAAATTGTCTTCGGGTAAGGCAGCTTAGGACCAAAACAACTAGAAATGGTAAGCAAAAGACATCAAATGTCCATTATATTGGATGAACCCTTACTATCGCTCTTTTTCTTAATTACAGAAGTTTTTGATCGCTTTGGCTTTTCTCGGTGTGGTGGCTGCTGATGTTTCTCACTTGGATAGTCAATATTTGCCACCTGTTTCGCACAACATAGAATCGGAATACTTACCACCGGTGCCAACCCAACTCTATGGAGCGTCACCTGGGCCAGAGTACATTCCTCCCATAGTGCCCGGTCCTAAATATATTCCTCCAGTTAGTCCGGCCTATATTCCCCCACCAGCACCAAAATACCTCCCTGCTCAGCCAGTTGCTCCACAATATATCCCTCCACCAGCACCAAAATACATTCCTGCTCCAGAATATATCCCTCCACCAGCACCAAAATACCTTCCTGCTCTGCCAGCTGCTCCAGAATATATCCCTCCACCAGCACCGAACTACCTCCCTGCTCTGCCAGAGGCTCCAGAATATATTCCACCACCCGCGCCGAAATACCTTCCTGCTCTACCAGCTGGTCCAGAATATATCCCTCCACCACCACCAGCACCTAAATACATTCCAGCTGCAGAACCTGCGCCCGTTTTTGAGAGTTCGAATGATGGTTATAAGTACCGAACGGTCAAAAGGATCAAATACAGGAATCGCGTATAGGAACTGAGGACACTGTGCGGACGTGTGAATGCATGGTTTTACGTGTGTTTTGTGTTAATAAATTTAATCTTTTAGTTTCTAGACATTTTCAAGGATTTATTATTTAAATGGGAGAGTCTAGAGGAAGGCGTTTGAGCCAATAGTATAAGGTGCTCTCGAGCTGCCAATGATCACTGAATTTATGATGGAGTCTTTATAGATACTCATAAATAGGTTCCTTTATTTACTGACTTACTTAGTTGGTGCTACAGTCTCAGCCTCAATCAGTAGCCCTTTCCAAACAAGTCTGGTCCTTGGATGAGGTGAACTGCCTTTAGTTGTTTACTCCAAGTTTGTTGAAGTCATCTTCAACTTGTGCGTCTAACAATACGGTTGCCCTCTGGGTTGAGGAAAATATTAATTTTAAAAAAAAAATTTTACTTCAGGCTCGGGGTATCTTCGCATTAAAAACAACAGTTAAAAAGTGAGGGGCTAGATCATTCAAGGCGATTAAACGCTGTCAAACAAAAGTACAGAGGAAAACTGAAGATGACTCGTGAATGTTTGAAATTAATCCAACGGAGAGTTCGATCAGGTTTGTGAGCACAGAGGAGAACTAGGCATACCTGGAGACCAAATAGTAATCAAAAGAATGGATAAGATCTCGATTCAGTCTCGAGTTTTTCAGGTTCAAGAGATATCATCATGGTGTACCTTATCAAGGGTCAAACGTATTTTTTCAAAGGTCTTGAGGAAACATTTTTTGAACTTGGATGGAAGTATTGAGTACCTTAGTGGCAAGATAGAAGTTAACACCTTCTTAAGATGTCAAAAGTGACCAGTTTTTCTCTCCTTATTTCACTTCAGGCAAAAGTTAACAATACTTTTTATTCAAAAAGCTGTTAAATGTTTCCAACATCATTCTGATTACTCACATGCACAATGATTTGTCTTATTTCCTATTCAGATTTAGGGAAATACGGTCGAGCTTAAATTTTGGTCAATATGAGTCGTCAGTTAAATAGAGAGGAAAAAAATTGTGATTCAAGCCTTGAAAGAGTAGGATCTAGCCATGTCAGTGTAAAAAATGTTGCAAAGGAAAGTTATTTATTTCTATCAGAGGGGAGCAAAATAGGGACCGGGGTGTAAAATAAGAGCACAAACCAATGAGAAGACCGTTTGCTTACAAATTTGTGTATTAAGAAAAGAAAATAACATCTAAAGAAATAAATCTTGAGTTCAAGAAACAATGCCGTCGAAAAAAAAAACGGGTTTAACAATTAAATTTAGGATTTTGAGGTTAAATTTTGTTAAACCCCGGCGGAATTGGATGGAAAATGATTGAAAGAGGGTCATCTTCACAGAAGAGGCGAAATTATTGTCCGATAAAATTTGGTATATCCGTCGAAGATTCGGAAAAGATCTAACAAATTTCCCGTTATTTTCATGATCTGAGGTTTCAGAAGCTATAACGGAAATTGTAACTTAGCATTTGTTAAGGGATCGATGAATGAAGACAACTATTTTAATAGAGCATCTCTTTCCTTCGATAGACCGGATATGCCCAGTAACAGTCCACCCTATTTTTCCGGATGACTCTGCGCCATGTTATCGGACCCAGAAGGTAAGTTTGAATTAAATCTATCAAAAACAAACGTTTGGTGTTGATCTCTTAATTTTCTTTTAATCAAATATAAAGAATTTCGTAAGCGAAGTCGGGCTCAGAACTCTTGATCCGCCAGAAAAAAGCCCTGACCTTAACCCAATTGAAAATTACTGAACAATTCTTACAATACTGCAATACTGGAGCCTGGGAAAATGATATAACCCTAGATTATTGCCGAAAGTTAATACAATCCATGCATTGAAGATGTTATATTTTTTCGGTAGTGTGCGAATAGAGACCTTTTATTGCGAATTTCGGTCAATTGTTGAAGAATAAAAACATTAACTTCCTGTTTTAAAATCACTTTTTATTTTTATTATTTGTTTTAATTGTTTATATTTTGTTTGCGGTGGTGCACGTCTGTACACCACCGCGTCGTATCTTCAACTCTTGTATTTATAATCACAAAGAATTAATTTTTATAAAGTTTGCGGTGTAGTCCTGTGGTGGTGCACGTCTGTACATCAACGTGTCTTGTTTTCAACTCTATTTTAAATAACAATATTTATTTATTTAGTATTTATATTTTGTTGGCGTTCTGAAATCAACTCTTCGTACATTTTTTGATTATTCCTCTTCGTTATCTATTCTAGCTCCGAATACGTGTACATATAATTTTGCATGTATCATTATCTGGAAGAGATATTTGACACTTTTGGGATTGCTGGTAATGATTATAAATTACCAAAATTCGAATACTAGCATGTGCAAGGATCTTCAAAAGAAATATCTGTACTCAAATATAGAAATCTGAGTACCGACATGTGCAAGAATCTTAAAAAGACAAATGCGAGTGCACTTGTCGTGAAAAACCATATGAAAATTTAAATTTAATAATGGAGTGCAGGTATGCATTCTTTTGAATGCAACACAGGATTAGGGCTAGAGGGGGGCATACCAAATACTAAATTAACTTAATTTTTCGTACTATGTATTGCTGCTTTGAATTTGCTTAAAATATTTATATGGCTTATTGTTTCTTAAAGTAAAAAATCAATTTCGAATTAAACACTTTTGCAACTTTTCTTTCCTACTAAATTATCTAACTTAATTTATTACAAAAAAGTATGCATTATTTTGTTAACTGAATTAAATTGTTTTTCAAAATGAACCAAAATAAATTGTACTAAAATGTATACTGAATAATTCACAAAAAGCTGTTTTCTCGAGGGTTTAACTTTTATCTTGCCACTACTATATAAAGCAGATCACATTGCAAAATAATAACACTTTGCATCCTTCTGGTCAGATTGTCAGAATACTTACTTACTTAGTTGGCGCTACAGCTCGAGGTGAACCTGGGCCTGCTTCCCGCAACCATTTGTGTGTGCGTGTTATATTTTTTGCACGAATGGAAGGGACCTACAGTTTTTTGCCGACTCCGAACGGCGAGTTGAGAAGCTCATTCGTGACAAATAATACTCTTTGATGCTTGTCAGACATTCGAAAGAGGTGGGCACTGTGAAAAACTTTTAGATGTTTGCGGCGGGATTCGAACCCAAGACCGCTGGCTCAGTAGTCCGACGCACTAACCACTTGCGCTACGGTGTCAGAATACACCCTCGTATTTCCCGCAGTGTCAAGGGTACTTACAGCTGAGCTTCATCATCGGTACATATCTGACAGATGAATTGTTATACGTATCACCCGCTGATTTGAACAATAAATTATTTTATTAACTATCTTGAAGTTTCAATAATATCTATTCAAATCCAATATCGCGTTTCCGGACACCATTCCATTGTCAACACTAAATGTCATGCAGCTCCGTCGTCCATTCAACTCAAGTCCCAACATTTACTTCTCCATTTGTCGCCCAAATGCAAGATACGAAAAAACTCCCTCTGCATGGCCACTGACCACATACAGTGTTTAAAAATTCCAGATATCTGCATGCGGTATACCTTAAAAAAAACCACTACCATAGCGAAAAATATGTATGTTTCATATTCGCCGGGTCTATAATTCAAAAACTCTTTTTTGTGTTCCTGCAGATGCTACAATAGATATGTCGGCCAAACATATATGAAATAATAAAACGAAATAAATTGCTGTCTCAATATTAGCAAAAACAAAAGACAACAGGCATTTGTTTCAGAACAAGCCTTGGCCAACACCACACGCTCTACAACATTTCCGAAACGAGTGGAAAACTTTCAGGCACATAAATTTAACAAAAAATAAAAATTACTCCTTATAGATACATACACGATACATACACAGATAACCTCATCCTGAGTGATATCAATATTCCAGTTGTAGTAGAAAGTTTAAGGCGAACTTTTCAAAACGAATATGTCATTAAAGTTGACCATTAAAATCGAATAAATTCGTTGCCAAGATAAAGTTCGCATTTTTTTTTTAATATTTTTTTTGTTTTAAATTTTCCCATTGGCTTTTCCTACCTAGACGAGCTGCTATTGTTTTCTTTTTTTTATGACGGCGAGGCATTCATCACAGAAATGCAGGCTTGTTTTAGTAGTTTTGTTGTTGGAATGATAAAGTTTCGGCTCACAGGACGTCCTACTTGCTACTTTCCACATTCGGCAGAGCGACACAATACAAATGGCAAGAGTTCCCAGTCGCACGTTGTTTTATTGCCTTGTGATATGTCATAGATGGCAATTTAATGGCCGCATTTGAAATTGAAAACAACTCATTTGTGATGCGGAAGCGGTTTTCATGCGGCGTCTCTATAGGCAGGGATTGATAAACGCATGGTAACGTGGAGAGGCTATTAACCTGTTAACGGAGCATGACAAGCCAATTCGACCGGGCTTAACGAGAGATAAGGTACGAAACCATTTGTTTTTGATGTTCGCAAAGAGATGCCTCTTTACATAGTACCTACCGTCCGTACTTAAAAGAAAAAAACTTTACCCTGGAACCGACTTTTGTTTTCAAAAGCCACAAACATTTAAAGAAAAAAACACAACCGAATAGTGGTTCATTTAGGATTTTATCTATATACAAAATATATACACATATTTATACACATATTTATACTAAAACATACATCTAGAGGAATCGCTTAAGACTAACCTAATGAAAGGCCAAAACCAGTTCCAAAGCCGGTTCCTTTTGTGTAAGCTATTGGATTGCTTGCTGGGCCCAAACCAAAATATTTGCCTGTATTGCGCTGCAAAGATGTCCTTTCAAGTCCAAGTAATCCATTAAGTCCTATAGATCCACCAGTCGTATATACTGGTAAGCTGCTAACGGTGGAAGATGCACGAGCATTTGAAGAACTACCGCCAAGTCCAAGACCAAGTGAACCACCAATACCGGACGAGGCACCTGCATTGGCTAAACTGCCTCCTCCAATTCCAAGACCAAGAGAGCCACCAATACCGGAAGAAGCATCAGCATTGGCTAAACTACCTCCGCCAAACCCAAGGCCAATACCGGACGAGGCACCTGCATTGACTATACTGCCTCCTCCAAGTCCAAGACCAAAGGAGCCACCAATACCGGAAGAAGAACCGGCATTGGCTAAACTACCTCCACCAACCCCAAGACCAAGACCGGACGAGGCACCTGCATTGGCTAAACTGCTTCCGATAAGTCCAAGCCCAAGTAATCCACCAACATTGGATGCGGCATCTGCATTGGATGAAGTACCTCCTGCAAGTCCGAGCCCTGTTGATCCGCCGATAGTGGATGAAGCATCTGCATTTGATGAAGAACCTCCGCCAAGTCCAAATAATCCACCAGTACTCGACGAGGTATCTGCGCCGGCTGATGCATCTGCTATAGCCGTATTGCTGCCACCAATACCACCTGACACACCAAGTGATCCATCTACACTGGCTGAGGCATCTGCACTAGATGAACTGCCACCGGCTATATTAATTTTACCTTCCGCTCCAGCCAAGGCATCTGCCACAGACCCACTGCTGCCATCAATACCACCTGACACACCAAGTGATCCATCTACACTGGATGAGGCATCTGTACTAGATGAACTGCCACCGGCTAGATCAATTTTACCTTCCGCTCCAGCCAAGGCATCGGCCGCAGATCCACTGCTGCCATCAATACCACCTGACACACCAAGTGATCCATCTATACTGGATGAGGCATCTGCACTAGCTGAACTGCCACCGGCTAGATCAATTTTACCTTCCGCTCCAGCCACAGACCCACTGCTGCCATCAATACCACCTGACACACCAAGTGATCCATCTACACTGGATGAGGCATCTGCACTAGATGAACTGCCACCGGCTAAATCAATTTTACCTTCCGCTCCAGCCAAGGCATCGGCCACAGACCCACTGCTGCCATCAATACCACCTGACACACCAAGTGATCCATCTACACTCGATGAGGCATCTGCACTAGATGAACTGCCACCGGCTAGATCAATTTTACCTTCCGCTCCAGCCAAGGCATCTGCCGCAGATCCACCGCTGCCATCAATACCACCTGACACACCAAGTGATCCATCTATACTGGATGATGCATCTGCACTAGCTGAACTGCCACCGGCTAAATCAATTTTACCTTCCGCTCCAGCCAAGGCATCTGCCGCAGATCCACCGCTGCCATCAATACCACCTGACACACCAAGTGATCCATCTGTACTGGATGATGCATCTGCACTAGCTGAACTGCCACCGGCTAAATCAATTTTACCTTCCGCTCCAGCCAAGGCATCGGCCACAGACCCACTGCTGCCATCAATACCACCTGACACACCAAGTGATCCATCTACACTAGATGAGGCATCTGCACTAGCTGAACTGCCACCGGCTAAATCAATTTTACCTTCCGCTCCAGCCAAGGCATCGGCCACAGACCCACTGCTGCCATCAATACCACCTGACACACCAAGTGATCCATCTACACTGGATGAGGCATCTGCACTAGATGAACTGCCACCGGCTAGATCAATTTTACCTTCCGCTCCAGCCAAGGCATCGGCCGCAGATCCACTGCTGCCATCAATACCACCTGACACACCAAGTGATCCATCTGTACTGGATGATGCATCTGCACTAGCTGAACTGCCACCGGCTAAATCAATTTTACCTTCCGCTCCAGCCAAGGCATCGGCCGCAGATCCACTGCTGCCATCAATACCACCTGACACACCAAGTGATCCATCTGTACTGGATGATGCATCTGCACTAGCTGAACTGCCACCGGCTAAATCAATTTTACCTTCCGCTCCAGCCAAGGCATCGGCCACAGACCCACTGCTGCCATCAATACCACCTGACACACCAAGTGATCCATCTACACTAGATGAGGCATCTGCACTAGCTGAACTGCCACCGGCTAAATCAATTTTACCTTCCGCTCCAGCCAAGGCATCGGCCACAGACCCACTGCTGCCATCAATACCACCTGACACACCAAGTGATCCATCTACACTGGATGAGGCATCTGCACTAGATGAACTGCCACCGGCTAGATCAATTTTACCTTCCGCTCCAGCCAATGCATCGGCCGCAGACCCACTGCTACCGCCAATACCACCTGACACACCAAGTGATCCATCTACACTAGATAAGGCATCTGCACTAGATGAACTGCCACCAGCAAGATCAATTTTACCTTCGGCTCCAGCCAAAGCATCTGCGGCAGACCCACTGCTTCCCCAAAAACCATCTGCTACACCGAGTGGTCTATCAACACTGGATGAGGCATCTGCACTAGATGAACTGCCACCGGAAAGATCAATTTTACCTTCCGCTCCAGCCAAAGCATCTGCGGCAGACCCACTGCTTCCCCAAAAACCATCTGTTACACCGAGTGGTCTATCAACACTGGATGAGGCATCTGCACTAGATGAACTGCCACCTGCTAGATCAATTTTACCTTCCGCTCCAGCCAAGGCATCTGCCGCAGACCCACTGCTGCCATCAATACCACCTGACACACCAAGTGATCCATCTACACTGGATAAGGTATCTGTACTAGATGAACTGCCACCGGCAAGATCAATTTTTCCTTCCGCTCCGGCCGTGGCATCAACCGCAGAGCCACTGCTGCCGTCAATATCACCTGATACAGTAAGTGATCCATTCGCACTGGATGAAACATCTGCACCAGATGAACTACCTCCAGCAAGTCCAAGTGAGCCTCCTTGTTCCAACGAATCAGCAGATCCAGCTGCCGCAGCTGCCTTAGCCTCACTGCTACGGTCAATATCGCCTAATACACCAAGTAATGCACCACCTCCAGATGAAGCATCTACACTGGATAAACTGCCTCCGGAAAGTGATCCTACAATTCCAGCCGAGGCATCTGCTTTAGCCTCACTGCTGCCACTAATATCACCGGATTTACCAACTGATCCACCAATACCAGATGAGGCGTCTGCACTCGATAAACTGCCACCGCCAAGTCCAAGTGATCCACCAGCTCCTGCGGAGGCATCTGCCGCAGACCCACTACTGCCACCAACACCACCTGATACACTTGATGATGACCCGGCATTAGCCAAACTGCTTCCAGCAAGGCCAAGACCGAGTGCTCCTCCAAGTCCCAACGCGCCAATGACACCAGCAGTTGCACCTGCCGTAGAACCGCTGATCCCGCTTTTTAATTTGTTTGTTCCACTGTAGCTACCAATAGAGGAAGCTGCCTTTCCTGAACTGCTTCCGCTTTGTCCAAGTAATCCTACCTGGCCCAATGATCCACCTAAACCAGCATTTGCGCCCGCTTTGGAAGCGGTAGTTCCAACGATTCCTACTTTTTGTTTGCTTAATCCACTGTAGCTTCCAGCGGTATTTTGTGAACCGGCTGATCCCAAAGATCCTCGTATTCCAGCGGTTGAACCTGCATTTGTCTTACTTAGTCCACCCACTCCAAATGATGTACTAGATAATACTTTTGGCTTAGAGCTGCTGCTTCCACTGATACCTCCTTTGTATTTGTTGGAACTATAATAACTTCCACTCGATGGAGTTGGTTTGGAAATGCTGCTCCCACTGATACCTCCTTTTTGTCCAAAACCTCGAGATCCAAATGAGCCTCCAGAACTACCACTGAATCCAAACGATGATCTTGTTCCTGAAGCTGTATTTGCTGTAGATTTTCCTTTGGTACCTGGACCAAGTCCATATAAGTCTCTAAATCCTTGGGTTGGTGATCCACGAGTTCCAACTGAATCCGACTTACCAACACCGAATCCGGCTTGTCCTCCAAATCCACTTTTCTTATTTAGTTGATACGCTCCACTTTTGCCTCCACCAAATGATGACCCGATTTGGCTGCCACGTCCAAAGGACCCGGCTCCAGTTGTAGCCCCAGCTTTTGTTAAACTACTTCCACCGAAACTGTTACCAAACCCAAATGATCCACTAGCACTGCCTCCATTTCCAGTGCCCAATCCCAAGGATTTGCCGCTTCCGAAGCCTTGTCCTTGAATGCCAGCATTAAATCCTTGTTTAAATCCATTATTTTTTCCAAATCCATTAAATGATTGCACCGTCTGTTTAATCGGTTGTCCTGTTTTGGCAGCACCTCCAATAAAACCTCCAAACTGAACGGTTCCATGAGCTTGTGTTCCTTGAACACCAAGTCGACTCGGTTCTTTGAATCCTCCTATGCCGTAACCTTGAAAAATGAAAGTGTCACTAACTATCCACGAGATATCACGGTCCGCGCCGTCGCAAATTTATTCCAACTAACCTGCGGCTACTGCAAAACACACTGAAATAACTCCCAGCACCGACAACGTCGTCATCTTTGCCAAAATCTCAAACTAATATTCGAAAATTCTTGATGTCGATGCTTTTATAGCCTCTCCTTGGTCTTTAGCTTAGATCTCATTCAGCGGTGGATCCAGATTTTTTTTATTTTTTATTTATTTTTATTTTTTTTTTTTTTCATTGACGTGAACCACATTCTAATTAGGTGGGCAGTGAAATATGCTTGAAGCTCATCAGAGATGCGCAGCGTAACAAGAGCAAAAGAAATGAAACTTGTTGGTTACGAATACTCATCCGAAGCGGTACAGATACATCCAATAATGATGCAATAATGCAGTCACGACGAAAAATTTTTTAAATTGGTCGATGGAAGATTTAATGGATGGATGAAATTTATTATGTGGTTATAAATATTAGTTATATTGAATATGGAGGGTAAAGCTTTGATTTGAATATTCATACAGGCGGCGCTATATAACACAGTGCATCATGACCAAATGACCAAAGGACGTTGTTAAAAGTTTAAAAAAAATATATATCTTTAGAAAATTGTTTAAGATGATCTCACTCCGATTTTTGTGGGCTTGGATTCTAGTCCGGTAGATACGAGTACCCAGTGAAACAGATTTCTATATTTATATAGAACGTACAGTTTTCACCAAGAAGACATTTCAATGGTGAATTTTGGAATACCGAAAGCACGGCATTTACGGTATTCAGAAGATCCCCAATTTACACTCATAAATATATAATTTGTATATGCAGATAGTTAACGGAAGATCTGTTCACAGAACTGAAGAAACTGGAAAATAAAAAAAAAACAAACTTCCTGCAGTCAATGTTCTTATAATTGGCGCAGGGTCGTGATAACTATACTGGTTCCTTGCACCAGTATGAACAAACCTCCATTTCGCATAAACTTACCTACTTACTTAACGGGCTCCCGACCCGTGAAGAGTCTCTGCCTGAGACACGACAGCCTTTCACTCTCTTCGATTCTGAGCACGCTGTTTCCAGTTGTCTAGACCAAGCGCACTGGCATCCGCGATACCTTGATCCTTAAAACGGAGGTTCGGTCTTCCTTATTTTCTCGAGCCGGAGGGCTCGAAGATCCTCTTTGCATTGTTGTCAATTCGCTCGCTGTGGCCGAGCCAGTGTAGCCTTGATACAGTTCATAGAGCTCGCGGTTATATCTTCTCTTCTATTCGCCCTTTTCGAATATCCGATAAAGAATTTTTCTCTCGAAAGTATTCAAAATCTGCTCAGCTTATCGTCCAACACTCGGTTTCTTACAGCAGGACTGGCAGGATCAATGTTTTGTAGAGCATGCATTTCGTCTTCCGAGTTAGGAGTTTTGAACACATTTGTTTTGCCAAACCGAAATAGCAGCGATTTCCTAGGGTACCAAAGTCTTCGTCGAATCTCCACTAAGGTGTCATTCGTGGAGTTGATATTTAATCCGAGGTAGGTAAACACCGTAACCACTTCGAAGTTACTGTTGCCAACAGTGACGTGTTCTCCTAGGCGGTGGACAGATGTTTGTTGACAACATGTACTTGGTTTTGTCCTCATTCACTTCAAGACCAACTCGTTTTGCCTGTTCTTCAGTTGCCGTAAAAGCCTCTAACACGGCACGCTGGAAGCGACCGATGATGTCCATGTCGTCTGCGTATCCCAGTAATGAGTAGGGTACCACTGGCATAGAAGCGTAAAGTCAATAAAAGTTTGACTTCGGCGGATATTGAACTGCAGTCGAACTTCGATAACCCGAAACATCACTTGCCACAAAAAAAATTCGAGTTATCAAGACATCGAGTTAAGTAAAATACAAAATTGAAATATGTAATTTTTCATCAAGAGATAATGGCGCAAATTCAAAGTCAGATAGAGCCGACAATAAAGGAATTTATTCACCTACATAACCTAAAATATACTTTTTGCTATTTATAGTCACCTTATCGTCGACTTTCAACTTATAGCCAGCTCGAAATTTAAAATGACCCAAACGTCATTTTTAATAATTAGAGTCGGCTATAAATTTCTCATATAATATTTTGAAGTTTGGGTTTGTTCGTTCAAATCACTTTACAAAAACATACCAAAGTCGATACTAACTAATACACAGGCAAAAATGTGTTTATGAATAACGAAAAGTTATAGCCGGCTTTTTTATTTATAGCCAGCTGTAACTATAGTCGGCTATAGGCACTATTCATGGGCTGACTATGAATTTGCGCCAATGTTTTTAACGTACGCTTTTCCTCTTTGTGTTTTTTTAGGTGCCTACTATTTCTTCAAAAATAAAAACTAAGCTTTGAGTTCGTATTGACCACTATACCAACCTAGTAATGTGTGTTCTAAGCCCCTACTAACAAGAAATTTGAAAATTCTTACTCACACATAACGAAATCACGATTTGCATAGGTCATAGGTCAAGAAACATTCAAACACAGTGCACACTTGTAAAAACACGCAGAATTTGGGAATTCCACTTCAGAATTTGACTTATCGAAGGTGACGCCAAATAATCTCTTCGAGTTATCAAGACATTCGAGTAATAGAAGTTCGAGATGTCAAATAGAAAATACATGTAAATTTACATCTTGGTGCTATGGCCAACCAATTTCATTCGAGTTATTAAATATTCGAGTTATCGAAGTTAGACTGTATTTAAAAAAAGTAATATAAATTATTTTTATGAGTAGCTATTCTGGCAGCTGTGAAAATATACCTCAAAATAGCTGTGTTTCTGGAAAGTTTGAATGGCAGAGTGAAGGCGTTTAGCTTAAACTCCACTTTGAGTTCGAACGAGCACTGTGAAGCCGAAAATTTTTTAAACGGAAGTTTAAACCAAAACGAGGGCATAAACTCTCACACTGTGAAACTGGGCATTAGTAATCGATTCAATCTTTCCCGTTATTAACAATCAAAAATACTGTATTTTAAACTACAACTACTAACAACGAATATGCTTTACCCAATACCCCTAGGTAGGTACATATGTGTATACAAGTTCCTTTGAATTGTTTTAATAAAATTCAATATTGAACATAACCAACCAGTTATTTGCCATACAAAATTTAAACGATTAATTATTAGCATTATTCTTCAGTTGACGTGAATTTAAAATTTCCATAAGAAATGGATAATGAACTTCTTTTTGTACGAAAAACGTGCAATGATGCTCTTCAACTTAACCCGTTTTTTTGCTGTTCTTTTTATCTTCGGTGGCAATTGAGTTAAATGTGCTTTTCATACAATAGAAATCCTATACACATATATTTGCTTATAAAATGAAATGACAACTTTATTTATGTAAATATCTAAGCATTACATAGGCGGACGGATTCCTTACGACTTATCAACGTAAATAAACAATATTTGGGAACATTAAATCGATAATGACATACATATATTTAGTAGCAGAGTGAAATTTATAAAAAAAAAATATTCTAAACATTAAACAACGCAAATTTAGCGAACGCCTTTGTTTTATGAACATTTTTTTTTTTGAAGCTTAGAGGAAGTTATTTTAGCCTTCAAACTGTTTTAGTTCAATTATAAATTCTAAAATGAGGAACGAAAAAATATCGGTTTTTATTGTGTCTTTGTTGCTCGACTTTGCATTTTATACAAATACAAGACAATTTGAAATTTAAATAAAAATAAAAATATAAATAAATTGCACTATACATAAATGGTAAATAATATTGTTTGCCAGTGGATATTGCGACTTGTGGTGGGTTAGTGATTTGGACCGCTAAGCATGCTGTTACCGGTTTGAATTCGAGCAAATACCAACAAGTTTTATTTTTTGTGTCTTGCGTATTGATTGAAAAACTTCCGAGAGTATAATTAACCATATAAGATGTTTCTTAACATACAACATGCATATGTATGTTTATTTCGGGGTCGATAATAAAATTAAAGTTGCTTCCACTCGTGCGAGAAATTAGTAGGCTCTCTTGATAACGGTAATTTTTTTCGGTAAATATCAATAAGGCAGTAAATGGTCAGCAGAAATTATGATTCAACAGTGCTGAATAAATATGTTAACCCGTTTTGGAGATATTCTATTGGAAATATGCTGAAGAAGAGTTTCCGTAGGCGCGTGTATTTGTATAGAGCAGCTCCAAAATGTACATATCGGAACGTCACGCTTTTTTACAGCAGTTTAGTCTCAAGGATTCCAATCCATTTAGCATTAGAACTTCAATAGCTCGAAAATAACAGGCTTTAGAACTGTTTACTGATCGGAAGCCATTAACCCTTCATTCAATGGATGTTTCGCCATCTGCCCATCAATGGGATAGGTCTGGCTGGACCTTCATACATTTTGTATGGGAATTATTAGAATACAGTGAAATAATTTTAGTTTTTTTGTTATTTTGGACATTTTATTATTTTGTTTACGGTTAAAAGTTGTTTTTATACATAATAGTGATACAGTACTACCTCGCTAATTCGAACACTCGGTAATTCGAACGCTCCACTAATTCGAACACCTATTTTTTTACATTACGTATCTTGTAATTCGAACACTCTCAAAAATTGTTACTCTGTAATTTTTTTCCGTCATTTCTTTGCTAGATACTTTCACTGTTATAGAGTTTTTATTTTCCTATAAATATTAGGCGAAAACATTTTTACAGTAAAGACGTGTCGATTCCATTTCGCTTTTTTCGCTTTAAGTTCAATTTTTTGGGACAAAAACATTAAAGGTTTGCGTGTTAGCATTTTTGTGTCAACTGGCCTTGTGAATGGTTTGTTATTTTAATAAATTACGATTTTAAGTAACATTTTAATCACTTATGTCAGACAAACAAAGCCCACAAGATTTTGTATTTTACTACTTAAAACCGCTTTACACTGCATTTTTTATCTAAAATATTAAGTACGAAAAAAGTATCCAGTAATTCGAAAACCTCCGTAGTTCGAATTAGGGTAGGTCTCTAATAGTTCCAATTATCGAGGTAGTACTGTATTACAAAATATTTACACACTTATGGCATTTATGTAATAGAATACTGTGCTGTAAATAGACAGGCTCTTCGCATGCAGTGGATACGAATCTGGTGTTCCTTTGCGTTAGATCGTTTACTCTGCAAATTCTGCACTACTTCTTCTGGACCGTTGATGTCTGGCTACCACTGGGTTGTGGAATACTTTGTTGTAATGGTGCTCTAAAGAAAGATTCGATGCCTTTTCAAACGGAAAACACTCCTATAATCTTTGGATTCTTCATCCTTGCTTCGATCTGAGGGGTAACTAACTGTTCAATCAAAGAACGCAGACATTGTCGATGTAATTGGTTTTGTTCGCTCTCTCATTTTTTTTTTTTAAATTTTTATAAATTATGAAAGATGCCAATACTGCGACATCCAACATGTTGTTTCCATGTATATTCTCCCAACATTTGGTCCAAGACGTCCACGCCTACTTTGTGTTTTTTGTAAAACCGAATAGCTTCTGACTTTATTGTTTCTCCAACAAATACTGTGTCATAATGAAGTGATGACAGCCTTATATTTTTTTCGGCACATCAGACACTGCTGCGACATCCGTAAATCAAAAGATAGTAGATTGTGCTAGGTGACTACGGTCCGGAAGCATTTCCATTGAATAGTTCCCTCAAAACTTGTAAAGGAGTTGTCAGCAACAACAGTCCTCCCGCTCTATACCTGGTCAATCAGAAACTTCTCGCCCAAATTTACAGCACTCTGATTTACAATCAAATATGAAATGCTCAAGTGAGCGGATGTATACGCCATAAACATTAGTAATTAGCGGAAAACCCTAGGTAATAAATGCTTGTGTACATATTTGGGCACCATAATAAATATGTTCTAAATAAATTAAAGTGTTATATATTGTGTTCATTTATGATGCGATTAACAAAACTAATTATATGACAGACATGTGCAGGTAAAAAAAGTAATTTTTTCCGGATGAAATAGGAAATAAATTAGTTTCTCCATACTATGTCTGGCCAGACCTATTCCATTGACTCTAGGGGTTGTTTTAGAAAAGCCTTGTTTTTTTGCACCCACTTATATCTAAGAAATGTTGTCTGCACTAAAGCATTAAAAATGTGAATGTTGACAAAGTCAGAAAAATTGGAAATGATAACTACATAATTAATTAGAAAAAAATGGCTTCAAAAGTGCGAAAGGTCTGGCCAGTCCTATCCATTGACAGAAGGGTTAAAGTAAATAGATTTTAAAAATCACACAATATTGACATTCAACTGGCGAATCCCTAAAAAAATAAATATTTGGCTTTAGCAGTCCTAGGTAGAACCAAGCCTAGCTTCCCGCAACCATTTGTGTGTGCGCGTTATATTTTTGCACGAATTGAAGGGACCTACAGTTTTTTGCCATCTCCGAATGGCGAATCCTTAACTCCGGCAAATTCCTGTACATAATTTACTATAATAAATCACTTTTGTAAAAATAACTTAAGTTAATTGGTTTCATTGTATAATTTTCGTTGATAGTAAATTTTCAAATATTCCACACAAAGATATTAAATTAAATGTCAACCAATGTGAGTCATTTTTGTTAATAGATTCACAGAATTCCACGATTAATGTGGAATAGATTAAATCGTGTACACGATCAACTCGAGTTGGAATTGAATTTCGTGTCTAAGATGACAATGTCATAGGTACGAGTATATCTTCATCAATATTCGTATAATAGTTAATTTTTTTTTTTGTAATCTGTTATTAACCGTAAGCATGTTGTTGACAAAAGCTCAGAAAGACATAAAATTAATTACTCGATCAAAACCATGCGCCCAATAATGACTTATCGGGCGCCTTAAAAAAATGTCACATAACCTGTTTCGAGACATTTTGTACAAATCGTAAAGATGCCTAATTTAATCAGCTAGTTGCCTAATTATCAGTTTAAAACATTTTTTAACTAAATAAAACATTCCAGAAACAAAATAAGTAATTAAACTTCTCAAAAAAAAAAAAAAAACCAGAAAAGTCGAAACCACCTAGTCCAAATCATACGATGTTCATAATTAACGTCATCGAAAACGCATTCTTTAATAGCAAAGCCCATGTGACACTGTAGAGCAGTAGGAAAAAGAGGTGTAAGTGCGTTTTTCATGCACAGATTATTATTTCGTACTTACCCGTGGATGAAATGAAAGCTCAACTACAAATGGGAGCCCTTAGAAATATAAATCTATTAAATGCAGAAGCGTTATGTGAATTGAAAGAGGTATGACGAAAAAACGAAAGTATTTCGCCAACTGGCTACTGCAAAGGAGAAAAAAGGGGGAAAAACCACAAAGTCCATTTTTTTTAACAGACCAATACTTAACTGCACTGAAGTATTCTTTAAACATTTGTTTTGCTACAAGTTCTTTTGATGTTTCTATCACTACGCGTGGCTGACATTTACATACTTTTCAATGCATTGAAAATTAGAAAATATGTAATGTCATACGGGCTTAACTATTGGGCTGTACCACATGAAATGTCCGGTTTTCGGTCAGTCGCAAGTAATAAGTTCTCGAGTGACCATCTGTACCTGAACGTTAAAATTTCTTTTATTATAAAATAAAGTGGTACGTGTGCTTGACGTGTGAGAATTTAAGGGTTTGTTCCAAGTACCGTTATTTTTTTTTTAGGAATTATTTACCATGCTGTCGACTCGGCAATTAACGACAATATTTTGAAAGCAACAGTAGAATCAAACCCAACAAAAATGGTACGGGACATTGCACAGAACATGGGGGCGACACCTATCTCTAATAGGAACAGTGAATAAACTCAACAAATGGGTGCCCCATGAATTGAATGAGGCACAAAACTACGCCGCTTAGAAATATGTGCCTCGCTGAGCTTTAGGTACCAAAATGAACCGTTTAGTCACTGGATAGTCACCTGTGATGAAAAGTGGATACTGTATGATAATTTTAAAAGATCTGGGCAGCAGTGGTTGGATGCAGATAAAACCAAAACACACCCCCAAACTAGGTCTTCACCCAGACAGGGTTATGGTGACAGTTTTGTGAACATCGCAAGGACCAATCCACTTTTAATTTTTTAACCACGGGAAACAATAAATGCAGCCAACTAATGTGAGAAAATCGACAACCTACATTGGCGAATAACCATGGTCCGATACTATGCATGACAATGCTAGACCCCATACCTCAGAAGTAACCGTGCGAAATCTGTTGGAGTTGGGATTTGAAAATCTTCCGCATCCACCCGTACTCTTGTGATATTTCCCCAACCACCACCACCACTTTTTCTACAATCTGGATTCATTTTGCCGGCAGAAGGTCTTCCGGAACCGAGCAGAGGTCATTAAAGCCTTTGAAGATTTCATTGCCTCAAAAAGTCTGCATTTCTACGAAAAAGGAATATTTGACCTTATTTGACCTTTGGAAGAATGTCATAGATGCCAACGGATCTTATTTTGATTGAATAAAAATGTACAGAAAAATAATATTGGCTTTTAAATGTTTACTATAAAATCGGACATTTCATGTGGTTCAACCCAATACAAGTTTGGAAATACAAAGTACCTACATAGATTCAACGTAATCAATTTAATGCAATTTCCAGCCTCTGAACCTCTTGCGCACCTTTTACCCACTTAAGAGTGCAGTTTTGAAGAAAAAAAATCATGCATGGGTTCATCTACCGAAAGGCATGATTCTAGATTTACGGGTCTGTGGTCAGTCCGTCAGGACATTTATCTCCATTTACTAAGATTAGTGTCTGGAAATTAATCGTACTCGCATAAAATATGATTTTAGATGATTTGTTAATTAACTTGAAAGTAATTTGTTTGTCGTTTTCTTACAAATCAGGTTTCGCTTATTTATATTTTCAAATTTTAATCTGACAGCCATTACTCTTCTCATAACGACATAATTCAAAATTCGCTGCAGATAACAAGTATTTATATTGTACCCACTTAAGTGTCAATGTCCTTAAGTGAATTTTAAATCATTTCTAAAGTATGTACTTTTAAATGAGTAATAAGTAATTAATACCGTGAAGCCTCTAAGCCATAAAGTTGATTGTTAGGTTCAGATAAAATAACACATTTGCTGCGAAATTCAATAGCAAAGCCAATCGATGTCATGCAACTTTGGCATTGTAACCGATGCGATGACAAGGACTTTGTTCAAATTTTCAAATATATGACACACATCTATGTGTGTATAATGGATGTAATCGTATGCTTATTTTAAAGCAGCGATGGGTTCAAGGGCGGTTCAGACCAATTCATTTAATTTTTATGTCTTAAAATATCCGTCAGACTGTCCACTGTCTAGACACTGTACATTTGTAAATAATAATAGTGCTATAAAGCAATGTCCATTTACATAGTGAAATGTAGACAAATAAAATGTTATCTTATTACATAATCATCTGCGAATTGTGAATGACAAACTGGAACAAAAACCAAAAGAAATTGGAGCAAACCGTGAAACTTGTGTAATTATGATAAATAAATTTAACACACCTACGCGCATCAAAAAGCGATTAAATATATTATATTTAAGTTTGTAAATATACATACATATACATACATAAATGTATGTATGTATCTAAGACAATGCAATTCAAATTTAAAAAAAAAAAAAAAACGATTTCGTCATTTTGTGCTTGATTAGCATTTTGCGAGATTCCCCATAGCAATGCGCCGGAAAAAAATTATACAAATTAAACAGGTTGTGGTTTTTTGCTTTTGTATTTCAATTATTATACAATACAATACAATGCGGGCCAATAATGAAATACATGTGATTTCAATTTTTTTTTTTTTTAAAAATTTAACTTTTTAATAATTTTAATGATTTATTGTTAAGTAGGACTTAAAATCTTAGGAATTTATATCTTAAAGAGGTTAATATTTATGAATTTTTATTGTTCAACTTTTCAAAGCTGAGTTAGAGTATTTAAAGATTTTCGTTATTTATGAATTCCGATTTGATTCTGATAAATTTAATAATAGATAAGACCTAGACAGGTACATATATGTATGTTTCAACTCGAATGAAATCAGAACATGCGAATAATATACGGAAGACAGTTTCTCCATCCAACAATGATTCAACATTTTGTGCGTAGTCTTTAAAATGCTTTCCGTTACCCCAATCTTGTCTTGTTTTTTATGCAAATTTGTCGCAATTTTGAGAGCTACTGGAAAAACGACAAACCATTTATTATCCTACGAACTTTGAATTATTGCATATTATGTAAATTTAAGACAAAAAATTAAGAATCAATCGAGTATTCAAATTAAACATTTACGCAGAGATGGAGGGAGGATTGAAGGCATTTCAGCACCCAGATGTAGTCAAAAAGAAGCTTAAGTTATAGAATTGACTTAAGAATCGAATAAAAAGTGAAATATAGTTATTGCTGTTTAGACAACTAATCCCGTGGATAATCTTTGATATTGGCAATAAATTTAAGCTGTGTTAATAAAACGTAACTACCGCTACAGATAACTTCCTGGATAGCGCTCAATCTTATTTAATTGGATTCAACTGGGGAATTAATATGTTATGAGCAGGGTTAAGATTTTGTTGACCTAAAAAAGGAAAAAAAGGCAAAACAAAAGACTTAAGAAGGCAAAAAACGCATTTATTAAAAAAACTAGATAAACCTTCTACTAGCTATGTCACATACAGTAAGGCTACTTTGCACTGCCTTTTTTAACCAAACAAGATATATAAAAGTTGCAATCGAATGATGTATTTATCGCATTTTGACAAATTTGATTTATACTCGTTCTACCGCCCAACATAGATTTGTCGGAATACACGTACATGCATATTTATGAATGCAAACAAGCAATAAAAAATTTCAAACCAAAGCGGGGAAGATATGTACAAACATACATACATACATACATATATAGATCAGTGATCGCGGTGCAGGGACACTTTTGGTTGCGGCAATACAATATGTATTTCTTATAAAGCGTAGCAACGCACGCAGGGTATTCGCTAGTGTACGATATTTCCATGTTGACTCTCCCCACGGACTAGACGTTTTAAATTTTAATGCATCTAGGAATGCATGTATGCATATTACGTATTGTGAAGAAGAAGCATAATGTTTGCACAGATGAACATGCATACATACGAGCATTATTGATGTGTAAACATCTAAGCGCGCGTTAGAAAAATTTCTAGTGGAGTAATTCCGCGATTTCGGGAAGAAATTCTGCGTTTTCGGGGACGGAATTCCGAACGGTTACGAAATTTGGAACTCATATTTCATAGCAGCCCGATGAAATATGGACATAGTGATTGCTTATGTCCCTGGTCAACTTTTATATACTACTTTTTATCCCGGAAAATGAAAGGGTTTTCAGAAAATAGTGAAAATACTGCATATTGGGAGGGAAAATTATAGTTATACAGCCGTAACTCAATAATGGCTTATCGGATTGAAAAACAAAATAAATAGGTGAAATTAGTAAACTTGTCACTGATTCATTTGATATATAAAACATCCTCCTGCGTTGCAATGAAGCTGAGTAAAGTTCAAAACCATTATTCAATGCATCGCCCACAATTTTTTTTCAGTGGTGACCACTGCAAGCAGTCGGGCAGCAGTGGATATCGTTGCAATAGTGTGTGTGTGAGTATATGTGCGGGCTCTAACTCATAATGATCAATGCAAAATGCATAATGATTTGCGGCTCTCCCACTCAACCAATCTTAACAAATGAGGTGTCAAAAGAAAGAGGGTTTTCTAGAGCAGTGATTTCCATTTTTAGTTTATAAATATTATCAACAATCTCGCATGTAGTAAACCTACAACCTATTTACGAATAAAATGGCTACCTACTGGCCTCTATTGTCCTAGTGGCACATTGTTCCAAAAAATAAGAGCTACTTTTCGTGATAGAGATCCTGATAAATATTAAGATTAAGAGTAAATAGTAAGTGTAAAGTGTTTATATTTATAAAATCAGAGTGCATTTCGTCATTGCTCCAAGACACTATGTTGTTTAGCCACTTCATTTATGAATGTATTTACGTTGAAATAATGTTTTTCCGTAATAACTTCATTCATATACTTTTTTTCAAAATTTATTTATACTGATGAAGCCTTCAATCAGTGTTAGAATCATTGAAATCGGTGCAGAAATAAACTCTCAGGAGGAATCACAAGCTCTTGCGCTAGCGATTTATTTATATAGAAGTTAGATGAGGCGGTTTTTTTTTGTTTTCTATTTTTCTTATTCATGATTATATGACAGAACAGAGTACATATGTACCTACAAGCTGATATTATTTATGTAAGAACTTGGAAGAAAAGTTTTTATACATAACTACACGTTGGGGCTGGAAAAAATCCTTGGCGGTGGATAAAAAAAAACCAACCCAGAAAAAAAAACACCAAAGAAATCGCCGTTAAAAATGGCCCGTTTATCGTCGAGTCCCGAAATTTCGGTAAAACCGTTTGTAACCGGGTCGCGTGTCCCGATATTTGCGGGAGTTCAATCGGAACGATAATCCACCAAAATATAACACCCTTTCTGATGCACACGCTTCACAAAAACCTCTTCTCACTAATCCAATAACGGTTTAGTGTGTAGCGCGTCGGTTTTTCTACTTTTGGCGCAGTATAAACAACTGAGTTTAGGGGTCCCAAGTTCGTTTCCTGGCGTCGACTGCTGCGAATGGAGTGGATTCGATGAGTATACATATATGCGATTGGCTTGAATTTTATCGAACATAGACTAGTTATAATTTACTTTCTTTCCATAAAGTGGAGCTACACAGTACACACCCCATCCGCGTGATGTTTACACATAGCGCGGGACTGTTGGATACAGTCGCATAATTTTTTTTTTTAGGGAACAAACTTTGATAAAGAAGCAAAATATGCAAAAAAGGCAGAAAAAGGCAACAACAGCAAAAAGGCAATAATGGTATGAAAAGGCAAAATAAAATACATATATTTGGAATCAGGAGGACATGAAACGTGTTTGTGTAAAGTCGATACTATCTTCCGAATAAGCAAAAAAAGAGGCAAAGTTAGCAAAATCCTATCCCTGGTTATGAGTGTTTATAACAGAAGGTGGACTTCTCTAACGGTTTTGTTGGGCTAATTCTATTGTCCTGCATTAACCAATCCCACTATCTGTCATGAGCCATGGACTTTCAATTATCCATTATCTACCACCACTGACAATTGTATCGGATTAATTTGGCTTAGTCAAACGGTGCGTGAATAAATTAAGCTGAAGCTTAACAAAAGCAGGCAATTATTGACCAACAACTCTAAGATTATTTTATTCAATGAAGTAGTAGGTGGTCATGGTAATATAATATTGTAGCGGTACTGGATTTAGCTTTTTAGATGAAGGACATTGACGACATTGGAAGCCTGTGGTATCCCAAGGAAAAGTATTTAAACATTTTTCGATAAGAAATCGATTTTTATACTTAATTGGTAGGGACTAGAAATCTCTGAGCCAGCAAATAGTTCTGAAAAACTCTAAAAAGTTTCGTGAAAGAAGTATTT
Source organism: Brachyopa scutellaris (assembly GCA_949775065.1). Lineage (NCBI taxonomy): Eukaryota > Metazoa > Arthropoda > Insecta > Diptera > Syrphidae > Brachyopa > Brachyopa scutellaris. The sequence goes on along the minus strand of OX459112.1, from coordinate 32,689,899 downwards.
CAAAATAATGAAGATTTTAGCGGAAGGAAAACTTGTAATTTAACCAAGATAATTGTTTTACTTCGATTTGCTGGAGATCCTGGATTTGAAATTGGTATAGTAGAAGAATTTGGAACAAACTAATCCAGCAATTCCAGAATAGTGAGTGAAGTTTCGGTCAATATAGTGGAAAATGCGTGTTTTGGATCAAATCTCCTATGATTGCGGAGGACTGAAAATAACTTACGGTAGCTCAAAAACACATTTTCGTCACGTATTGGAGCAATAGACCGCATGCACGTTGGGATCAGTAGGAGTTGGAGAGTAGGTATGTATATAAACTGTAGAGTCGTTTGGGGGTAAGAGTGCGCAGCGGGTAAGAGTACGCATTGCCATTTTCTCCATCTGTGAAAGAATTAGCAGAAATCGCTAAATGAGAAAATGTGTGCTTTACTAACCGCCAATGATGAACAACTTCTACGAAAATTTTCTAATTAACAGTACAAAGAAAATCAACAATGAAAAAAAAGCCGGATTTTGTTAAAAAAAAAAGTTAATTTTTAAAAGTGTGTCAGGAAAGCGTGGCAACTCGATACCCCATAAGTAGTATGTAGCCATAAACAGTGTATATGTGTGTTTGATTTAGGATACAATTTTAGTGGATAATATTATTCGTTCTTAGATTTACCCATACCTCTGCGCACTCTTACCCTGACTTCTGGGCATGAGTGCGCAACTTCACTTACTTTGGTTTTTTGATCAAATCATATGAAACATTAAAAAAAAATATAAAATATTTTTGTATTAATTTGTTCCTAAAATATAGAGCTACCAACTAATAGGCTCTTTTGATTGTTATCTGTTGTAAATTTGTCAGAATTTAAGCCTGAAGTCCAAAATGAGCACATTTCTTAATAATCCTGCATGTGTCTTCATCGCTGATGAGGACTATGTAATCATTCCTTTTATAATGATGCCATTTCGAAGAATATCTACTGTTGTACAAGATAATTATAAAAGTGTACCGACCAAAGAACGAGTCATTATTGAACGTGTTTTTGGCCAGTTAATACGGAAGTTTTCCAGTCTACAGTACTAGCTAAGAATTTTAACACAAAATACACCAAAAGTGATTTTGGCCATTTTTGGTTGTACGTAGCGTATCAAAACTTTTCTTACCCTTTGTTGACCGACGGTACTTATAAGTACCAGCATGTTTATCTTCAAATGAAATCCCTATAGGAATATATTTAGACACTAAGACCAAACCAGACTTTTAAGTATCATATAACCTCAATGAAATTAGTTTTTAATGTATGTTTACCTCATTTTAACCACAGATATAACGGTTTTTCTGACAGCATATTAGACTTTGAAGAAATTAATTTTAATCGATATCGGTACTAGCAAACTAAGTTGGTATTTTTACACAGTTTCGATCCTTAATTTTGTTAAATGCTTATGTATTCGAAAGTAAAAAATATCACTCAAAATTTTTTTTTCTATTTAAAACTTTAGTTATAGCCTAACGGTACCTACTTTGGAGACTGACCTTCATATTTCGTCCCTATAAGTCATTGAAAAATTCAAAAATTAGTTTTTCATCTTAAAATATCCTCAACTAAAAAATTCTTCAAAAAAAAAATGGAGATTATAACTTTTTTTAATAGCTTTGTCAACAAAGGGTTAAAGGAAGAAGTAGGGATAGTTACGAAGAAGACAAACAAACAATACAAAGTGAAGTCACCTCTTCCGACGGCTCTAGAAGAGCTTCCATCTTAACGGAACAAAGAAAAAAGAAGAAGAAATTAAATCGCATTGATTTTGTTTAACCAACGTTATGTTTAAGTTCTTAATATTTAACCCTTAAATGACCAACGACACCGATTTGTTTGGGAAAAATATATTATATGTTAAATGAAACATAAATATTGAAATATTGAAAAAATAAAAAAAAAAAATTTTATCAAGTTATTGATAAAAAACCGGTTGTATCTTTAAAGATACACTGGGCATTAACCCCTCAAACGCGTTCTGAAAATGATTTATTATGAATACATTATATCATTTCACATAATATAATTACATCCGCATGATTTTTTTATCAATTTAGTGCTACGAATTCATAAGATATTTGATAAAAAAAACTCAATTTTTTTAAGTTTTGTTAAAAAAAATTGCAGCCAGTAATTGTTTAAATAATAATTGCAATTTGATAGTTAAGAAACTGAGTATTTTATTGGAGGTAGAATTTGAGTCAATAAACCCAAAAATATAAACTTCGGAGCTTAAATGCTAATATTAACGAAGATATCATGTTTTGAATGGTTGTATCTTTAAAGATACACTGGGCATTTAAGGGTTAAATATATGTACAGTTTAAACCCGTAACAAAAATTCTGCAATTTCAATGAGACTGAGGCAACGAACTGAGACAATGGTTTTGCATACCAATTTGAGCTTTGGCTCATTGCACACGCTTAGTCCCGGAACCTTTCGCTCCGTCCCACATCTCAGTCCTCTGAGATTGAGCGAATGCTTTTTGCATACGACCCCTTGTTTAACTTTTAAAAATAATTAATTTCTAAGTACAACTTTTCATTTATAGTTTTTGTTTTTAGAAACTTTTAATTTAAGTATGCAATAATTTAATAATTAAATTAAACAGTCATTTATCGTTCTACTAGATTTTTGTGCGCATTTGTAAACATATCGCATTAAGTACCTTCTGTGTTCAATGGGTGCAAATGTATTTACGTTTTTTTTTTTTTAATTTCTTGTTGAAATCATAAAAAGTGATTTAATCTTTAATTTCGTGTGTTAAATCTCTGAATGTATTATTTTTTATCTTTTTTGTTTTTTTATTATTAATTAAGCGCCGATAAATGTACTGACTCAAGGTTTGCAACTGCTTTATTTTTTTTTAACTACAAAATTGCATTAATTGAGTCTTGTTAGGCACGTGGTGATTTTTTTAAAGAATTCCGTGTCAGCAAAATATGATTGTATAATAGATACATGGACTGAAAAGTCCCAGGACTTTTTAATAGGTGGCGTCACTAGAAAATGATCATGACTCATTGCGAGAGGCTCATTTTTCACTCGTTTATGTATGAAGTTTCATGACATTTTGTCCATTCCAGTCGTTTGAGTGACGCTACTTTCGCCGTAGTAAAAATAATGGAAAAACAGGAGTATCGCATCTTGATCAAACATTCCTTTTTGATGGGAAGAATGTTCGAACAATGATTGCAATGGTTGCAAAAAAGTTATCCCTCATCTGTTCCTTTGAGAACAAAAGTTTATCGGTGGTTTAGTGAATTTAAAATGGGTCGTATAAGCACCGAAGACGCACCTCGCTCTAGAAGGCCAAAAGAGGCTACGAATGCGGAAATCGTCAAGCAAGTGCATCGAATCGTTTTGAGTAATCGAGAAGTGAAGTTACACGAGTTAGCTGAGGCCGTGCGGATAGGATACATTTCGCACGATGTTTTGGAGATGAAAAGCTTTCGGCGCGATGTGTGCCGCGTTTGCCGACCGTCGACAGAAAACAGCAGCGCGTTGATAATTCAACGGCCGGTTTAGCGTTGTTGCAGCGTAATCGAGCGGACTTTTTTCGATGTTTTGTGATGACGGATGAAACGTGGGTGCATTGCCATACGCCTGAGTACCTGCAAAGTAGCTGGAAAGCCACGAAAGCCGACCAAAGCGACCAAAAGACCAAAGCCTCCGTTTTTTTTTTTGGATGTACATGGCATAGCCTTCATCGATTATCAGCAGAAGGAAAGAACAGTTACAGGAGAGTATTATGCAGCGTTATTGAGGAAACTGAACAACGAAATAAAGTAAAAACGGCTTCATATGGCGAAGAAAAAAGTTCTGTACCCTCATGATAACGTACCGGCACACACGTCTTTAAAAGTGATGGCCAAATTGGACCAATTACGATTCGAATTGGTTCCTCACCCAGGGTGTTTTCCCAACGACAAATATCTGCTCCCAGACCTCAAGCGGTGGCTCCAGGAAAAGAGATTCAGATCGAATGAGGAAGTCATCGCGGAAACCGGGGCATATTTCGAAGGCTTTGACGTTTCGTACTAAAGAAAGGGCATCGAAATGTTGGAAACTCGGTATACCAAGTGTATTGCTCTCGAAGGCAACTATATTGAGGAATAGATATAACTTTGCCTAAAAACGCTTGATAAAAAAAATGATAACCCCACGTTTTTATGCAATATTTGAACTATGATTTATACATATGCACACATAATTGCAAAGATGCCCTTTTTGATTGTAACTATGATAAAAATTGGAAATACGATATCATCTACATATATAATTAAATCGCTAGCGCAAGAGCTTGTGATTCCTCCTGAGAGTTAATTTCTGCACCGATTTCAATGATTCTAACACTGATCGAAAGATTATCAGCTGAACTTTGTTCATCAGTATAAAGAATTTTGAAAAAGTCCATATGAGTAAAGTTATTACAAACAAATTTCGTGTGTATAAACTACGCGCGGCAGAAGTAAAACTATCCCTTCATGCACTTTTTTTTTTACTTTTTAAAACATTAATCCATTTTCAATAACTTACATGCTAGACTTCATGCATGTTATACAAGAATATCGCTTTGCAATGACTATATTTAAGAATTTGATCTTCGAAGAGATGCATACGAATAGTTAGTTTACTTACAGTAAGCTTTAGATACTTTTATGCACTATACTAACATAACCTGTAAATATGAATCATATTGGTAAATTAATAGAAAAATTGTTAATGACCTGACTCCAGCGCCACCTATCGAGTCCAGATTTTGTAGTTGTCTCTTTAGGCAATATACCAACGCATACTGTGAATATGAATCATTTTAGTCAATTTATATTGAAATTGTAAATAACATGACTCCAGCGCTAACTAGCGGGCAGTTTTGCATATACATATGTCCTTCCTCAGATCCCAGACTATCTCAGATTCCTCGCACCGGTACACTAGTATATATTAATGAAATGTCTGGCCTCTGCACCTCCGGTATTATTAACCTAAGAAAACTCGTTTTTTATTGGGAGAATGTATTGATCGCTTTTTAGAAAGCACTACTCATCACCTACATACGTTCATTTCCAGCCTTTTTATGTAGAAGAAAACTACACTTAAATATTGTTTAGAAAAAACTCGCCTCAAGCTCCAAATAATGGTTCTCATGAGTAGCAGGGATACATATCCCAAAATCCTTGGTATCACAATGGACCTCTATAGGTCCAAGGGCATACACCCACAATTTAAAATATAAATACTGCCCGTGTCCAATTAGATTACCATTTACCAATAAAATAGAAAAAACAATAATTGAATTCACCAAACACACATCCTCCCTCTAACAATGCACTTAAATGTTAAAGCAGTTTTTAACCAGTTTTCAACCGCAAATGTTTTTTTTTTTGTTTTGTATCTACCCTCCTTTCCCTTTTCATTCAACATTTAATTATACTTCTAATTAACAGAATAAAATTTGCGGTTTACTGCTCTTTGTTCCCCTTCTCATTAGCTATGTTATAAATACCGTCAGTTCACACCTCTTGCTAACAAAGGCTTCCAACTCTGGTATCTAGTTTGGAAAAACCTCTATGACTAAATTCACCATCGCCAGATGTCAATGTGTGTATATCCGTGCGTCTGTCAATAGATCTGCAGCACAACATTAAATGCGGTCTTTTGTTATAAGAAAACAATTTATTTATTTTAATTAATTGATTAAAAAAAAAAAGTCACACAAGAAGTGAAGAGAAGCATTTACTTATTAATTATTCATTTCGAAATGTAATGAGCATATTCGATTATATTAATTTCTGTGCTAATATTTCATTGTGTTTTGCCGGTCATGATGACCAATAAGCGTTCTAAGTTCAAACAGCTTTGCATATAATAACGATGCCAGGGACAGCGGGAGGAAACCACTGTATGAGTAATAAAATAAATTGCTTTTACGGTAAAATACAATCGATTGCTTCAATCACGGTGAAGATCCGCACCAGCCCACTTCACACCAAGGCAAGGTGATGAGTAGGCGAACAGGCTCTATTGGATATAGGGCAATAGGGTAATGTGTATCTAATAAATTTGTTTCAATAGGATTGACAGCTCGAAGTCAGTCCTCGACGATTGATTTTTATGTGATTGCAATCGAAATGAATGGTTTGTTTGATTACATTAATTGGTATTCAAATGTACTTGATTTATAAAATACCTAAATCATTAATTAAAGAAAGTTTTGGAGAGAAGAAGGGGGATCTCAAAGTTGAGAGTGTGTGAGAAGGTGAAAGTAATGGATCAGATGATAAAAAAAACAGGTTCTAAGAATAGTATAAGATGAAACACACTTAGTCTCTAGGGCAGATGTGTTTGTACGTATTGGTTGCCACATCTCTGTTTAGAATAAATTATCAGTCGAAATGAGAACGGTTACAATTTAAATATTCTTGTCAAAGAAAAACGGGTATATTTATTCCGGTTGCATAAAACTCCGAATTTCTGGACCGGAAAAAATCTTCAAAGACGTTATGAATATCGACTTGATTGTTAAAGGTTTTATCCTGCAAGAAGAGGTCGAGATGCATGAAGATGTGGTTATCGGTTGGCGAAAGGTCAGTGTTGTATGTATATAGTGTGCCGTAGTGTTTCATAGTCCAGTTGGCTTAACTTTTTCCAGTTGATCCGTGCGCATTGGGCGTTGATTTTATATTTTCGGTATAGTATACATTACCCGTCTTAAAAATCTTCAACTAAAATGTATTTTTTTATGACTTTGTTACACTATTAATTTACCAATAGTTAGAAAGGTATAATTCGAAAGTGGGACCCAAACGAAATGAAGAGAGCTGCTTGTGCCGTATTAGAACCCAAAGTATACCACATTACCCGCAACTTTTTCAACCAGAGGTCTTCGAGTTTGGAGCACAATTTTGTCAAAATACTCTATAGTAACGATTAGAATCCTACTAAAAGATGTTGAATGGTAGTTTGTTCTTCTATATTGAACCTTACGAAATCTGGATGCATTAAATCTTACACTTTGTCCGTTAAGTCCAAAATAGAAACATGTATACCACAATACCCCAACTTACGCTATTCTTACTTTATATACAGTAAAACCTCCTAATTGCGACACTCCAAGGGACCGAGAAAATGCGAAGCAAATTGGAGGTGCGCCGTTTTGAGAGGTTCTCCAAATCGGGCCAAATATCATTTTGTCCCAAATATGCTGCTGACTGTATTCGAAACACTACGAAAATGAATAAGTGCTTTGTGGATTATTACGAACGCATTTCGGATATTCCGGGGATTCCCCTATTTTTATGCATCATAGCATGAACAAACTGTACATATATGAATGTTACACATACAAATAATCAGCTCTGATATTTGTAATTTCTCCCTCTCTTTCCTATTTGTCCCAATTTGGAGGTTGCTTTACAAGCAATTCTAATGAAAATCGCAAGCAATCCGCTCCCCCCAGATCCAATTCAGAGGTACCCCGATTTGAGAGGTTCGCTTATATAAAAAAAACCGAGTGTGTGCTTGAAGGGTGGTTCATTTAGGAGATGCCCCAATTAGAGAGTCCCAATTATGAGGTTTTACTGTACTTCTCTTTTTAAAAACCATCCATACTGTACAGTCGTTTGCATTTTAATTCCTCTTTTAAATCCACAGACATCCTCCTAAACCGTCATAAATATCCAAACAAATACATACTTAAAAAAGCTAACCAAGTCGAAATGTCCCTAGTCACTCAAAATGATTTTTTACTAAAAAGGCGGTCGTCTATACTGAGCTGTTTTAATAATTTCAATACGTTGTTGCAACAGAAGCTGGTCCACAATAAATTGTTATCGATCACTCTCTTCGACTGTCAAATGCCAACGGACAAAAGTGTCATCCAAACCGAAATGGCGGCCAATCAAAACTGACCTATAACTGAAATAGCGCACCCTGTACATAGTTCCAACAGCTATATTGTAAAAAAAAAAAATTTCTTCAGGCTACAGTCAAAATAAAATACTTGACTTTTAGAGTTTTGATGTTGATGCTTGATGCTTTCGACAAAAAAACCTCCACTGCAAACGTCTAAAATACTCCCATTAGACATTTCAAAACGGCAGCCCTGGTCAAGACCGCAGGCGCATGGCGATTGCCCCCTTCATTTTCGAGAGAAGTGAGAGAATTGAGAAATGTTCTATTTATCCATCAAATCCATACATCCTAAACTATTGACCTATAACGAGCAATGTATCCGCGTTATCGAAAACAGCTCAAACGACTTGGATGAAATTGGGTATATGGAGAATTTAGAATTTATATCAGGTGCGAAAATTTGCTGTCAAAAGCAAAATATATCAATATAAAACATCTCAACACTTAGCGATAGTGGCATCTAATCTTAGCAAGTAACGGTCATATTAAAAGAGACACCAATATGCGATTACAAAGCGATTAAGCGAGCTTATCGGATTGCCGCATTTATAAATTAAATAGTGAAGCAATAGAAGACAGTTCAATATTGTGAATTTGGTTTTGATGATATTAAGCATGGATTGCAATCAGAATACTCTGAACGCCAACGAACATACCAGCATGTTTCAGAAATAATAACTTTTGAGTCAACAAATTAACAATCCGAATATACCATGGCAGTTGCATCAATTTCCTATAAGAGATAATTTCGCTATTATAGTGCACAATGCCAAACTTTCGAGCGTAGACCTCTTGACATCCGCTTTCTCATTGGTATATTGGAACGAATACAAAACAATAATTTTGTTCATTATTTTGCGATTATTATTTTAGGAGATAAACCTCTCAAAGTGTGGCACATTTTCGTTGCATCATTTAACCCCTTATACCGCCAGTAAGTTTGGTTAGGTTAGGTTGGAAAGGTTGGGTTGGAGGAACAATAGTTTCCGCTTGGAGACCCGAAGATACATTGTAAATCGCTTCATAGTTTGGGAATTTAATCCTCTTTAACCAACTCGTAAACCAGTTTGTGCACTTATGGAGTTCCAATATCGTTTTAGCTCTAATATGTTTTCGAAGAATCAGTTACCTAAGGTGCGGAAACGTTGTTCTTGTACAGCGTTGCAGCAGGAGATTTGAGATTGGTTTATTTTCATAGTCGTCATTGCAACTTCTGCCTTACTCGTCAGTCTCCTTTTTCTATTATAAGGTATGGTCGATCATGTTGAACAGGGTTTTAATTGGTGGCAACAAAGAGATGTCTGCTTCAATGCTGCTTATAGCGATTTCATTTGCTATCTCGTACCCTTCTATAATGATATATCCGGATACCCAGCACAGTCTGACCTTGTGGTAGCTTAAAGCATTTAGCACACTGCGACATTTAATTTTAATTCCGTTTTAACCAAGAGAGTTTAGGACCAGTTAGCTGTCCTGTAAAATGAATATCTTCATTATCTTTAACCCGTTTCATGCCAAATGGCATACATTTTTTTTACTGTTTTCAATCGTTTACTGTTTAGTGAGTCAATCAACCAAAGCTTTCTAAGAAACATGTTCTATAGTAATTTTTTCTGCCCTTTCCGAATCCGGGGTCAGACTTGTTCTATCTACCGTCCTTTTGGAAATATGGCAGCTGAAAGCAGAAAAAATGGAAAATTTCAATTCTTTTTTTTTTCCAAACAATCGTAAATTTTGACATAAGCCACCTAGGATAGGTGGCTTATATGTACTTCGTATCTGGTGGCATAATCAATTTTTCTAAAAGATAGGACCGATAAAGTAAGGAAATTCAATATTTAAGATTTTAGATGGCGGCATGAAACGGGTTAAAAGCCTTTTCAATAATTCTACAGGAATCGCCCGCGGCTAATCCTATTTGTTTAAGGTGGTATCTGAGTGGTCAGTCCAAAGTATTCTCATGGCCCAGTATCCAGGCAAGGGTGACTATGCTGTTTTGGTCCTTGTGGCTTTCCTAGTTATATCGCTCTTTGAAACCTAGGCCCATAGACTCAATCGCCGGAAGCCTCAGTGCCCATGTGGGGCCAGTAAGTTAGAGTAAGATAGTTAAGTTAGTTAAGCTAGTTTTAATCACTTTTGTCTAGCATTTAAGATTTAGTTGAATCCTTACTATAATAAAAATGTAACTTTTTTTCGACTGCAAAAACTTTGTTCCCTCTTGTCTTAAGAACTACTGCACGAAATTCAATCCGGTTTTCACAGTTGGATTGCAAAATGTCAGGAATGCAGGCTTAGGATATTTTTTTTCGTTATCTGCTATCCAGAAGCGGATATCTAAGCTGATATCTTGGCAGAGAGTATTTTTACGAATACCTTCTAGCTCCTAGCTTTAGAATGCCTTGGCCGATGGGAATGGAATTTCTTTTATTAAAGGGTGATTTTTTAAGAGGTTGAGAACTTTTTTTAAAAAAAAAACACAAAAAATTCGAAAAAATGAATGAAATATTTATTTGAATCGATAGTTTGAACCTTGCAATTTAATGTTTAAAGATAATTTCATGCAAATGTTGACCGCGGCTGCGTCTCAGGTAGCCCATCCGCTGAGTCCAATTTTGGCATACTCTTTCACACATATCGGCCGGTATCTCACGAATGAATGCATGGATGTTGGCTTCCAGTACGTCAATCGAAGCGGGCTTGTCCCTATAGACATTAGCCTTGACATACCCCCACAAAAAATAATCTAATGGTGTCAAATCGCACGATCTAGGCGGCCAATTGACCGGCCCGAAACGTGAAATTAACTGTTCACCAAACTCGCCTCGCAATTGCGCCATTGTTTCGCGTGCTGTGTGGCATGTGGCACCGTCTTGTTGAAACCACATATCATGCAAGTCAAGAACTTCCATTTCGGGCAAAAAAAAGTGCTGTAACAAAGGCCTAACTGCTGGGAACGGCGCCGAATCGACATTTCGCGGTCTTCTGTCACACTAGCTGATACGGCCGCAATATTTTCTTCACTACGCACAGTACGTAAACGTGTTGGTGGTTTAATGTCCAACAAAGTAAATTTGGTGCGAAATTTGGTCACAATCTTCCGAATAGACTGCTCAGAAGGTCGAGAATGCCGATCATAAAATGGAAGCAGCGCGCGATGAACATTTCGAACCGAGCACGAATTTTGATAGTAAAATTCAATAATTTGCAAGCGTTGTTCATTTGTAAGACGATCCATGGTTAAATTGCAAACCAAACTGAAGCTGTTTGACAGTGACACAAGGTACTAAACACACGTCAGCTGTCAAAACCAGTGTTGCCAAAACCAAACCAGCTAAAAAATCACCCTTTATAAAGTTCAATTTTGTACAAACATTTGAAGATATAAATCATCTTCGTACGTTATACAAAAGTCGAACAATAAGCATAAGATTAAAATTAACATTCAATCAAAAATGACATACAATTAAAGTGGAGATAAATTTCGTGTATGCGCCAAAAGCGTCTTTTTTTTTCTTCTGTACCGTACTTGCTGTGTTGTTTTTATTTTGAACTGGCGAGGAATTGAGGATATCTACACTGTTTGAACGCGCATCACGCAGAAACTAATGGACGATGAATGAAATTGATGAAACTTGACATATGTCATGCTTATGTTCTTGGTCAACATTTTATCAACTTTTTATCCCAGAAAATGATGTGGTTTTTACAAAATATTGAAAAAACTCCATATCTGTAAAGAAAAGTATAATTATTCGGCCCTAGCTCAATAGTACCTTATCGGATTGAAAAACAAAAACATGGGTGAATTTAGTAAATTCTCCACTGATTCATTTGAGGTATGAATCATCCTTCTGCGTTGTCCTGGGGCTGAGCTATGCTCAAAATAGTTCATGAAATGTTCGCCAACAATTTTCCATCAGTGGAGACCGCAGCCAACAGCCGTGCAGCTGTGGGTGACGTCATAGTGTGTGAATGCGCGCTCAATACATCTTATACAATAAGTATGTACGTATATATATGTATGTTTATGTAGATTAAAAGTAATGTTTGTGTATTCCTCTTTTATTTGTTCGCGCATCGTTCATCCGATCGCGGTGAAACTTGGGGAATGTGCAAAAAAAAACATTGTTGTTGTGCGCACACCGGGGAAGATTCCTTCTACATTGGGGGAAGATTCCTTCTACATTGGGGGAAGATTCCTTCTACATTGGGGGAAGATTTCTACTTCATTGCAATCCCATTTTTTTTTTTTTCCAAAAGCAAACGCATTAATCATGATCTCAAATCTGCACTCGGTGGAGACAATACAGGCGAATCCCCCTATATTGAATTTTCACGGGCGATCAAAATTAGTGCAAGTTAGAGGGATTTTTGAGAAAATCGAGCTAGAACGATTAATCCTTTTTTGTGAAAACCCATTTATTCATAGTGGATGTTAACAAAAAACGGAAAGGAGAAAAACTTTTAAGGAACATTAATTAATAAAAGAGGAATTTGTAATGCAAAGTACCGGTCTATTAGAGTTTCCGATTTCCTGGTATGTTAGAAAATTAAAGAACGCTTCAGCTTCGAAAAATCATTTGGACCTACCAAAAAAGCATTTAAATACGAGGAAATAGGTCAAGTTTTGAAAATCAGAAAAACATGGCAGGCGGGCGAAGCAAAGCGAGTACGGGTCAGCTAGTTGATAGATAAAAATGAATTAAAAATGAAAAAATTAAAATGTCCATCTTTGTATCATCCGTGTAAAAAATTTATGATTCTGGAGGTAGGTTTCTCCCGATTTGTCAGTCGGACAATATACATATATATCTTGCAGTTTCTGGAGAACCGGATTTTTTTAAGCATTGTATCTGAGATCTTCAGATCAGATCGGAACATCCTGTAGTTTAAGGCACATCTTCGGCTTTCATTAGGCTGAATGTACTTATTAATGACAAAGATAGTTATGTCCTCTGTACAAATATGAATGCAAATAACTGCGCTCGTGGGAAAGAACATTAATTATACTGAAACTAAAGCGAGAACGACGTGCAATAAGCAGCATACCACCCAACCCCTTGGAGTTATCCACATGATGATCTTTTCGATATAGGTACATATATGTATGTATGTACATACTTCGAACTCAGGGTTAAAGAATTCTGTGTCCAATATATGGTCGTAGACGGACAATCGAGAGAGTTTTTTGACTTCAATACCTGCGATTTGCTGCTATTATTTGTCAGATAATCGACTCGTGTATTGAACAACCAGATGTCATGCTTACCAAGTGAATGGTTATGTCAATAACACAGCAAAAACCACTGTGCGTTTTATAGATTTGAAATAATTTGGAATTGCAACAAATAGTTCTAGAAGTTCAGTTGTCGAAAAAGTTTCTAAATGAAAAGAATAAAAGTATCCGAATCCAGCGATCGAATCCTAGGAGACATTTCTTAACAATTGGTGTCAGAAGTGGGATTGTAACGAAATGCTTCAATTCGTACAATTAAAGGTGAACAGCTCAAAAAGGAGCTAGCACAGAGGAACTTTTCGACAATTGGCGAAAAGGCAGTTACAACATCGACTACGAGAGGCGCTGGAGGAAGATGTTATCGATGTCGAAACGCATGAGTTTGGTACTGAAGTTTCGTCAACATCAAAAGTAGAGGAACCTTCTGGAATCACAGCGTGCGTCGGTAGCTTTAATTGACCTTGGAGTAGATGACAAAACATGCATTGGAGGACCAAAAAAACGGTATGGGGGTTGGCTTCCAGAAGTGCTTCTCTGGGCAGAAAAAAATAAAGCAAGTCGTAGACGAACAGCAGAAAGATCAAGGAGAGCTGCAAAATCGTATGGAGCCAAAACTTCTCGAAGTGAAGGGCGAAGTCCAATAAGCTAAGGATTACATCAACAGCGGTGTGAACGATAAGATTTGTGAACTAGAAACTTCAGTGAGTGATGTGCACAACAAAGTCATGAAATTATAAAAGGACGTGAGCGCTTTAAAGCTATAAGAGAGCCGATGGTGTAAGGCAACAGCTAACAAGTTTGAGCCACCAACGAACAACAAAACAACAGCCTTTAACGTCTTCAAGCTTCAGTTCGAGACGTCAATGAAGAGAACTTCTTCATTAGCAAAGAAGATAAGGCTGCAGCGCTAGTAGTAGCACTGAAGGGTGGTACTGCAGATGTGCTTCAAATACTTACAAAAATGCAAAAAATCCAAAAAATGTCAAATCACCCAAAAAAAAAGTTCGGCGATTAGTTATTTTTTATATTTTGGGCGATTTGGCGTAATGTCAAAATACCAAAAAAGGGATTTTGTGTTTCGGCTTTTTTAAGGCGGATCTGTGTCATATCGCCCAAAACCAAATCACCAAAATCTGAAAAATGTCATATTGCCCAACATTTTTGAGCAATTTAACACTATGACAGATTGACCCAAAGAAGAATTCTTCATAATATAAAGAAAAAACAACATTCTGCTGTGACCGTTACTGTAGTTGTTACAATTCGCTTTGAGCACACTTTCAAACCCAATTTAACGAAGATGTCAAACCGCCCAAAATGTGATATAGCCCAAAAATTAAAAAATGTTAAATGTGACATTTTTTGCATTTTGGGCGATTTGATATGGAGCTCTTCTCTCCATTTCAGGCTTATAGCACATATTTAAATAAACGTTTTTTCTAAAAGCTTTTCCTTCAAAGTATTTATTTATTTAACATAAAATGATCAGTAGTAAGGTAGCGATATACCATATCGGTGTAACTTTGGCAGTATAGTTCTTAAAATGTCAAATTCGAGTACAGTGAAACCTGTCTAGTTGGCCACCCTTGTAAGTTGGCCACCTGACGAAGTTTACCAATATTTAATTGCACCAAGAAAATTGTATTCAAATGTTTCTCAAAACACCTTTACATGTTGTCCACCTACCTATGTATCTTGGAACTTGGTCACAAATTTGAGTACTTTATCTCATGTCTCATATTAAATAAAACCTGCGAATGTGGGGGGGGGGGGGGGGGTGGCATGAACCGTGCCGCTTTACGCGCTAATATATGTACGTTTCATATATATATATTTCATTTCACAATCATAATATGAAGAAAAAACAACATTCTGTGGGGACCGTTACTGTAGATGTTACAATTCGCTTTGAGCACACTTTTAAACCCAATTTAACGAAGATGTCAAATCGCGATTTAACAGTTTTTGGATCTTATTTCATCTTGGGCGATGTGGGTTTGGGTCATCGGAAGCATGAGTTCTGACAAAACGCCCACACTTTCTTGGGCGATTTGACATTTTTTTAATTTTTGTGCGATTTGTCATAGTGTGAATCGCCCCAAAATGTTGGGCAATATGACACTTGCATTTGGGCAATTTGACATGGAGCCCTTCTCTTCATTTCAGGATTAAAGCACTTATTTAAATAAACGTTTTTTCTAAAAGCTTTTCCTTCAAAGTATTTATTTATCTTCTATCTATACTATTTATAAAGACGTAACTACTTTTATGTATGTTCTGGCTAATCTCGGGAACTACTGAACGGATTTTGATAAAACCTTCGCTTAAATATTTGTTGAGTTCCTCTGTAATGGATTGCATATATATTATCGTGCTTTATACTTTTAATTATGCACAAAAATTATTATTTTTATTTGTATGCTTAAAATTTAAACACTTACATGCACTTTACGTGATAACGCGTGCACCTATTTCGATGAAATTAATTTGGTTGATTTCAGCATTTCGTGCCAAAGATTATAAGGTATAAATCATCTTCCTACGTTACCTAGAAGCTGCGAAATAGACATAAATAATGTGATTGTTAATGGTTTTAATTAAAAAGCACAGAAAACCATTGAAATTGTCCGTCAACCTGCTGGGAGAGGATCACGTTGTTGCATTACGAGTATGTAAGCTTTTCTCTTCGCTTTTGCTCTTGCAGTATGCTGGGTAACTGGCCGAACACAATGGTGAAGCTGTAGTGGAAGTAGAAAGTTGAAGTTAACTGAACTTTGCGCTTCACCATATAATTCATACTACAGCATCAGCTTCGCATTGTGTTCGCGCTATAGGGTTTACGTGTATTTTAACTTTGACAGCGCTGTCTACTTCCACTACAGCTTCGCCATTTTGTTCGGGCAGTGAATCGTGTTTTGTTTTTGTGTGGTCGGTCTGGCGATCATTTTCATCGCTCATCCGATGGTGCTGATGATGGCTGATGAAACTTTGGGGAGTTGCTGTGTGGGTGTGCATACAAGGTTATACATAATCTTTATTCATACATGTGCATATAAAAATGAATTTCACTTCTGTGTTTGTAAATACTTTTTTAAGAAGATAATGACAAATGAAAATACATAATTCATAGAATTAAAGGTCATTCATCACACTACCAAACGCGTGCCGTGCGTGGATATGACGGAGAGTGGCCGGGGGTTTAGGTCAACGAAACATATTTAAAATAATTAACGTTTGACAGATTTTTCAAACAAAATCATCTTCAGCGATGAGGCGAATTTTTATCTTGATGGCTTTGTTAACCATCGAAATTGTCGTATTTGGGATTCAGAAAATCCAGGAGTGATTGTTAAGAAACAAATGCCACTGCATGGTGCACATTTTGGGCTGGACGCATTGTCGGACCATTTTTCTTTGAAAATGCGGCTGGTCAGACAGTAACAGTAAATGGTGCTAGCTATCGCGACATGATAATCCAGTTTTTTTTGCCTAAATTGCAAGATATGGATATGGATGACATGTGGTTTAAACAAGAGGGTTCCTTTACTTACTTTATGAATCGATTAAAAAAAATAAGAACCGGTGTTTTCTATCAAAATTACTTCCTGCGTGAACTTTGGGACACCCTTTATACATATACAGTGAACTGTCTCATAACCGGACACTGACGGTACCGAGAAATTTGTCCGGTTAGAAGAGGTATCCGGTTATGGGAGAAAAAAATAAATTGACATTTTCTAAAAAAAAGTAACACAATAGACATGTTGTATTAATTTTATTTTATAAACGTATTCATTTTTATGTGATGAACACAAATTACCGAAAAATACTTATTTCTGGCACATACATTTAAAATACAAACCTATTTAAAAAAATGCAATAGGATTTATAAATGCACATACATAGTTGTTGAATAACACGTTTGCGGACAAGACAGCATATGCCGTCAATGGTTGAAGAAATTAGCGGGGCCATGACAATTTTAGGTATGTTAGGACAAGACGGGATACCCTGACGAGAAATACAGGATGCTTCCATATTCCGGCATTATTTGTCCTATCAGAGACAAATTTTCACTTTACTGTGACCAGCGGAATCATTTTAATCTTTATACAAAATTCGCACAATATATAATATAAAATATCTCTCAAAATGTCGGAAACATGCGTGTGTAATTCTAGCGTTCCCCACAGAAAATCAAGTGTCCGCGAACGTGATAGTAAAGCAAAGGCATACTCCATACCTTACATTTTTGTTTCGTGTAAAGAAGAGGAGAACAAAACAAAAACAAAATAAAGTATTTGTCAATTTGTCCATTTAAGAGAAAGAGCGACATTCTATTGCGGTTACGAAAAATGTTGTCCGTGTACGGTTATGAGAGAGTCCGGTTATGGGAGAATTTTTTATATGGAAAATCGTGTATTTATTTCCGTTCTTTGAAATCTGTCCGGTTATAAGAGGTGTCCGGTTATGAGAGGTTTCCGTAAGAAGAGAGTACACTGTATACATATAGCAATATATTAGAAGAAAATATTTTGTTTTCTATTCAAAGTTGCTGGAAGGCGAAGCAAGGCGAGCACGGGTCAGCTAGTTTAACATAAAAAGATCAGTAGTAAGGTAGCGATATACCATATCGGTGTAACTTTGACAGTATAGTTCTTAAAATGTTAAATTCGAGTACAGTGAAACCTGTCTAGTTGGCCACCCTTGTAAGTTGGCCGCCTGACGAAGTTTACCAATATTTAATTGCACCAAGAAAATTGTATTCAAATGTTTCTCAAAACACCTTTACATTTTGTCCACCTACCTATCTTGAAATTTGGTCACAAATTTGAGAACTTTATCTCATGTCTCATATTAAATAAACTACGAATGTTGACCAAGGGTAATAATAACTATAGTATGTGATGCATTTTGTTCCACATTTGCGTTTAACCACTGAAAAGTCTAGACTAGTATAGGTAAAAAACGAAATGTTCGTTCTTGTTTTATAGTGTGTAATATAGACATGATTCTAGTACTTTTTCTTTAGTTTCTAATAAACTTAAAGTAATTTTTAAAGATTTAACTTTGTAAGAGAAACATTTTTATTAAATACAAAAAGACCAAAAATTCTTGCACCGCAGGTGGCCAACTTACCAAAGTCTCACTGTACCAAGTAAATATACCCTATGTATGACTAATTGGCGACGGTCTGCGTATGAATATATGTTGTATAACAAGCACACAACCACATTAAACAATAAAAACTTCATACCCAGCCGGAGCCAACAAAAGTTCACTTATAAGATAATCACCCACACTTTAGGAGAAACGTCTAATTGGATAATTAGAATTCTACAGGAATATTAAATTTCTTTTATGTTGTTACTGGTTACTAATACAATTTAAGTACTTAGCAAATACATTAACTTCTTTTGAGAATCAGAATCTTCATAGAATGTCGCCCGTTGATTTCACATAAGCCTCCCCTCAATGCCTCACAGGAACTTCGTCAAACCTCGGTTCAATTTAAGATGATTTCTTAGAACTCCATTATCTCTTAACCCGAACTGTCAATGAATTTTGCAATTCACAAAAAAAGCACTTCAACTCGCCAACCGTCGTCTCCTATGGGAAATATCAAAACCCCACCGAACCACTGAACCATAACCAAAAAAAAAACTATGTACTTAGGGGCAATTCCCAGAATCAGAGTATCCACCAAAAACCCAAACAACAGCTCCGGCTTGCATGGAATATCAATGTAACGTCCCCCAAACGATCGTCGCCGCTACTTGGACTGCTAATCAGTGGGTGTTGCATAACTCCTCCCTCGGACGCGACGCCACACAAGTTCAAGACGTAAAAAATAGCTAAATATGTTAATAATCAATTTTTTTTAATTGATTGTTGTTATTAATCCGCTATCACGATTCGATTTGTGACTGTAGAAGTGTAAACCCTTTGAACTGCATCGTTGGTGAATAGCGAAGATTATTATCGCAGCCATCCGTAGCGATCGCGCATAGAAATGTAAATTTTCTGTTTTTTACAGCCGTTCCAAGAACGTGCTTGAGAAGGGGTAGTTGAAGCTGGGAGGGTAGGTGAAGATTTCTAATAGCTGCTTTGGCAATGAAGACTAGAAGCGTGATTCTAATCGTTCGCTCTCCGTCTTTCTCTGTCTTGTAGTCGATGTTTACTCTCTTGGTGATGATGATTTCCCGAAACGTAAGTGCTGTCGTCACGGATTTTCCAAGATTTGTGCTACTGTGAGACTAGTTTGAGGTATAAAATGAGAGTTCTATCGAGTGGACAGCACAGAAGTGTTTCCTGATGGCTAGAGTGATGTTCAAAAGAACTCTGCTGGCAATAGCCCTTGTGGTTACCAGTAGATGTGGTAAGCCGACGCGACGTAAGCGATTGTGGATTACGTTTTCTAATATTCTTCTTTTCTAGTGGAAGCTGGTCCGTGGAGCTCATATGGTAGCGGAGGAGCTGGTGCCAGTGCAAGTGCAAGTGCTTCAGCGAGTGCAGGTAGTTATTCGTCAAGTGGCGGTGGATATCATGGTGGTGGAGGAGGAGGTGGCGGTGGAGCCGGTGAAGGCGGCGCTGGAGGCGGTGTAAATCCATTTCTTCCCGGTGGCGGAGGAGCTGGCGGTGGACTGTCTTTGGGAATAAAAAAAGAACTGAGCATTGGTGGTGGAATCGGTGGAAAAGGAGGTCTTCTTGGACTAGGAATTGGTGGATCTGGAGGTGGCCTTCTGGGTACCGGGTTACTAGGTGGCGGTGGTTTACTTGGAACAGGCTTACTTCATGGAAATGGCGGTTCTGGAACTAAAGGCGGATGTGGTGGACCCAATGGTGGTTGCAGTGGTGCTGGCGGAGGTGTTGGTGGTGCTGGTGGTGGTGGTGGTGCTGGTGGTGGTGGAGGCGGAGCAGGAGGTGCTGCAGGTGGCCACGGAGGATTTGAAGGAGGGGCTGGAGGTTCTGGAGGTGCTCATGGAGGATATGGGGGGGTAGCCGGTGGTGCTGGAGGTGGAAGTGGCCATGGAGGCAGTGGTGGTCACGGAGGTGGTTATGGTGGAGGAGCTGGTGGTAGTGGCGGTAGCGCAGGAGGTGGTGCAGGATCCGCTGGAGGTGGCTTTGGTGGATTTGGAATCAATGCTGGTGGTGTAGGAGGCAGCCATGGAGGATTTGGAGGAGGAGCTGGTGGTGCTGGAGGTGCTGGTGGTGCTGGTGGAGGTGGTGGTGCTGGAGGCGGTGGTGGTGCTGGAGGCAGTAGTGGTCACGGAGGCAGTGGTGGCCATGGAGGATATGGATCTGGAGCTGCTGGTGCAGGAGGTGCTCATGGTGGAGGCGCTGGTGGTAGTGCCGGTAGTGCAGGAGGTGGCCTCGGTGGATTTGGAAGCGGAGCTGGTGGTGCAGGAGGAAGTCATGGAGGAGGTGCTGGAGGTGGTCACGGAGGATTTGGAGGAGGAGCTGGTGGTGCTGGAGGTGGTGGTGGTGGAGGTGCTGGAGGCGGTGGCGGTCATGGAGGATCTGGAGCTGCTGGTGCAGGAGGTGGTCATGGTGGAGGAGCTGGTGCAGGTGGTCACGGTGGATTTGGAAGCGGAGCTGCTGGTGCAGGAGGCAGTCAAGGAGGTGGTGCAGGTAGCGGTCACGGTGGATTAGGAGGCGGAGGTGGAGTTGAAGGTGGTTATGGTGGATCTGGTGGTGGAGGTGCTGGTGGTAGTGGCGGGTTTGGAGGTGCAAATGCTGGTGCTTCTGCTTCTGCCTCAGCTCAGGCTAATGCAGGATTTAATGGCGGTGGCTTCCCTAGCGGTGGAGGTGGACGACCAGGTGGTGGAAAGCACGGAGGTGGTGGTTTTCCAAGCGGTGGACCTCTCGGCGGTGGATTCCCAAGTGGTGGACCTCATGGTCCCTCGGCTGGTTGCGGTGCTGGTGGCGGTGGATGCAGTGGTGGTGGAGGTGGTGGACATCCTGGTGGCAATTCTGGTTGCCGCGGTGGTTCTTGCGGTGGTGGTGGTGGAGGTGGTTATCCAGGCGGCTCTTCCCAATGTTCAAATGGCGGATGCGGTGGATCCCCTGGTGGTGGAGGCGGTGGCGGTGGATATAATCCAGGTGGTGGTGGATCGCCAGGTGTCGGAGGAGGAGCACCTGTATGGGGTATCAAACCAGTTGGCGGTGGTGGCAGTCCTGGTGGAGGAAGTGGTTTCGGCTTTGGTGGTAGTTCTGCGAATGCATTTAGCAGTGCAAGCGCCCATAGCTCAAGCTTTGCTGGAACTGGAGGTGGTGGTTTCGGAGGCGGTCCCGGTGGTGGCGGATTTGGTGGTATTCCCGGAGGCGGACATGGCGGCGGAGGTGGTGGTGGATGCGGTTCTGGTGGCGGCTGCGGAGGAGCCGGCGGTGGAAATGGTGGTGGATGCGGAGCGGGCGGCTGTGGTGCCGGAAAAGGCGGAGGCGGTGGTCCCGGTGGCGGTCATGGTGGACCAGGTGGATATGGAGCATTCTCTGGCGCTTCTGCTTCCGCATCAGCTTCGGCCAAAAGTGGAAGCTATGTCCACGGATAATAGAACATACTCATTATTTTGACGAAAACTAGTTTTAAGGTATTGTTTATTTTTGTTTTTAGTTTTATAACTTTTGTCAGCGAACGAATGAATTTGTAAAGTATGCAGAGTGACTGACGTAAAAATAAGTCAAAGATTGTTGGTTGTAAATAAATGGTGAAAAATAAAATAAATTCAAAAAAAAAATTCTGATTTCATTTTGATTTTACTGAGAAATGCAATTCCTCGAAAGCTGAACGGGATTGCAGTAAAACAACTCCCTCATTTAGGTACTCCTAAGGGCTACGAGGTTTCATCGAATTATCTGTAAATAAAGGACTTTATTTCGAAACTAATGAAGCTTAAGCAGAAAAGTCTAAAATAATACGGTAGTCGAAAAAGAGACTGGGAAAATGATTCTGCTAATAAAAATAAGAAGGTAAGATTCTTCCCACAAAACGACCTGCAAAAAGTGCGTTCAGTTCCCAGACCAGTGCTTTCTCGGGATTTCATTGCTGGAAGATAATGTCCGACACGGTCTTATTCCAATCATTCAGACATTTCCGGAGTCCTCGTTTAAGGATGCTGACGGACTGATTGGCATACATTCTCCCTTTAACTTCCACACATTGGCCAACACCTTCCATGACCATACACCCCCATATCATCAAATATCCGCCACCAAACTTAACGATTGGTTTTACGTGACGGTACTGGGTTGCTTCATCTGTTTTTTTCCAGGTCCATTGACAACCATCAGAGCCAAAACGATTAATTTTGTTTCACTCGACCACACTACCCTTGCCCAGTCACTAATCGTATAAGTTGAGTATTTTTCTGCGAACTCTAGCCTGAGTTTCTTATGTCGTTTTGTCAAAAGTGGTTTTTTCACTTTCACACGTCCGTGTCCGTGTAAACCATTTTTGCGTACAATTTTCCCAACAGTCTCTGTTGATACAACTATTCCGTAATTTTGTCGTAAATCTTTGTTCATTTGGGCTGCATTTTCGTGCATTCCATACTTTACTTGTCTCAAAATACGGCTTTGTATGAGAGAATCTGGGATGGGTTTTTTACCGGGATTTGTTTTTTACATCTTCAGACTTGAATGTTTTTCTTATTTTTGTGATGGAACCGAATGAAAATCCAGCTTTTAAAGAAATTTCACGGTATGTGCACTTAGCATCAATAAGCATTTTGATTTCTTCTATTTTAGAACGGCTTGGTTCTTTCATTTGATCTCGAAATAAAACAAACGTAAACAACTTAGCAAATGCAAAAATAGTATTTTTTTTAACTTTTAACGGGTTCAATATAACAATACGTACGTACATAGAACTAAAATAAGTTTTACTATACTACGATCACACCCAATGCACAATTGACACTGTCTCAACTAATTGATCACATGCTTTCGAGAATAGATTTCTCATCTAGAACATCTGTAACTATGCTTCGTCAAAAATTAGTTGCATTAACGTTTAGATTAAAAAAGTTACAATAAAAAAACCTCTTTCCTTAACATCATGTGATCAAAGTGCACTCGCCGCCAATTAGGAAAGCTAACGGGGAATGGGCAAAAGAAGACAAAGAGAAAGCAGAATTATTTGCCGATCACTTAGAGGAAACGTTCAAGCCGTTCGATGGGCAACCGTTGACCGAAGATCCGAATGATAATATGGCACCCGACAATTTTAAAGTAAAAACTGTATCCCTGTCCGAACTTCGAATGACAGTAAAAAAACTGAAAAATAACAAGGCCCCGGGATATGATTTAATCACTGGCGAAATTTTGAAAGAGCTACCGAAAAAAGTGCTGGTTAAGTTGCTCTACATCATAAATGCTTCTTTAAGACTATTATATGTCCCAAGGCAATGGAAAGTCGCCGAAGTTATTATGGTTCCAAAACCGGGGAAATGTGCAAATGACAAGAAATCATATAGACCCATTTCACTTCTGCCAATAATATCTAAGGTCTTCGAGAAACTTCTGCTGAAACGATTGCAACCAGTAATTGAAGAAAGACACTTGATCCCGGATCATCAATTCGGCTTTCGGGTCAAACATTCCACAATCGATCAGGTGTATCGAATAACGAACGAAATTGAAAAAGCTTTAGAAGGGAAAAAAGTATGCTCTAGCGCTTTTCTCGACGTATCGCAAGCCTTCGACAAGGTATGGCACGAAGGCCTAAAGTATAAGCTAAGGGTAATCTTACCGGAAAAGTTGTACAGACTATTGGAATCTTATCTTGAAAACAGACTTTTCCGTGTTAGACACGGGAGTGAATATTCGGATTTCAAAGAAATCTACGCCGGTGTTCCACAAGGAAGTGTTCTCGGCCCAATTCTGTTCCTGCTCTACACAAGAGATATACCACAAGATGAAGGGACCGTTGTAGCAACGTTCGCAGATGACACGGCTATCCTCGTAACGGATGAGTCAGTCGAATCATCAACGGGAAAACTCCAACGAGCTTTGAACAAAGTATTCGAATGGACAAAAACCTGGCGAATAGTCCTCAATGAGACAAAATCAACGCATGTAAATTTCACGCTAAGAAAGATAAACAACTTACCTATATACATTAACTCGGTGCAAATACCGTACGCAAACGAGGCAAAATATCTAGGAATGACCCTAGACGCAAAACTTAAGTGGAAACCACACGTTAAAAAGAAGCGCGAAGAGCTCGAAATCAGATTTAGAGAAATGTATTGGTTACTCGGGAAATACTCGAAGCTAAGCACATATAACAAACTGCTTCTGTATAAGCAAGTGCTAAAACCGTCTTGGACATATGGTATACAACTTTGGGGTTGTACCAAACCAAGCAATATGGCTCTACTGCAAGCATTTCAAAACAAAATACTAAGAGCAATCGTGAATGCTCCTTGGTATATAAGGAATAGTGATATTCACAGAGATCTAGGAATTGCTACCGTGAGGGACGAAGTAACAAACTTTGCTCGCAAACTTCGTACCCGTCTTCATGTTCACTGCAATAATGAAATAATCCGTACTATGGACGTGGCAATTCTTGAGCGCCGACTACAAAGAACAAGACCTTTCGACCTAGCGCCGTAAGGAAAACCGCATTTAATGACGGTATTAGTAGGTGCTTTCACTGGAAAGCTACCTACCTAACGCGATTAACACTACAGAAGCGTAAACTACTTGTTAAGGCAACTTAGTCGTAGTCATCACAAAAAATGAAGAAATGAGAGGGACGAATTTCCTACTACTATGAGTACGCGCAGCCGGTTCTCATAGTGCCTCTCTGGGGGGGGTGAGGTTTAGCCCGTAGGCATATACTGACTAGCACTGATGGCATTGTCAGATATATGAATCGGGCATAACCAATGGTACGGACCATTGGTATCTTTTGAAGATTCCTGCACCTCCAGGCGCAACCAAAAAAAAAAAAAAAAAAAAAAAAAATGTGATCAAAAAGTTGAGTCACTGTACATATGGCAATAGTGTGACCGGATTTTTATAAATTGTAAAAGCTTTGCAGCTCCATAGACAGTGGCTAGGTTAGATTAGGCTAGGTAGCAGTGGCTGCCGGTAACGAGTACCAGCACACTTGGGCCTAAAGAGGCCCAATGTGATACCAATGTTCTTGGGGATGACTTAACTCCGCTACTCATGAGAATCATTTAGAGCTTTGTATAAAACAAAAAAGGCTTCCTACGTCTTTTTGGGCTAAGTCACTGAGATCGTAGAAGAAGTATTCTCCTAGGTGTAGTTTCCTACTAGAGCTGGGCATGAGCATAGAAGATGTCTTGGGCTTTTTTCTTCTCCTTCGTCTCTAAAACTTCTATAGAAGTCATAAGAAATGATGCCAAGCCTAGTTGCGTGTTGACCTATGAGGCATTGTCCTGTTATAACACCGATGTTCGTACTTCTTTGTAGTATTTTTAGGGACAAAAGGTATCTGGAGCGGTTTAGATCTAGTCTAGGCCAGATCTGTTCGGTGGCAGACAAGTAGTTCCACCTTCCCATCTTATGTTGGTTTTATTGACTGTGTCAAGTATGAGTGTTAGCTTGTAAGTAGCGAGGGGCATACCTATAGATGTGGCTAACTAAAGATATAATTCTTAACAATAATTGCACTGTATAAGTATGTATTTAAATTACCTGAACTTCTCCCACAAGATTCATAGCACGCAATAAAAAATTAAATACATGCTTATGTACATAGACTGTAAAACATTTAATGAATTTTTTTTATTATTATTTAACTCTACCTTTAATGATGACTAAGACTATTAAAAGTACATTTCAAAATGAATTGTATTTCTATTTACGTTCATTTGTTTTGCTATTTTTTATTTTAATTTTCAATTCAAAGGCCTATGAGGAAGTATTTCAAGATAGTTTTAGGCTTAAACACTAATCAAATTTGTAATCACCATTCCATTCTACCATTCATTCATCGGACGTAGTAATAGTAAAAAACAAACTATTAAAAGCTTCGAAAGAAAAAAGCTCATTGCTGCCTGGCCTTGGTGCACTTTTATTTTAAATGCAATTTATTTTTTAGCCAATAGCAAAGTACTACCACTTATTTTAAACCTATTAAAAGTGTCATAAATAAACCTATTAGAGAAGACATTATGCAGACTACAGATTGGACTAAGGCAAAATAATAGGCCATCTATTGAGAGATGAGAGACATAAATTTTGACTCTTGTTTTTAAAAAGTGGGCACCGTAGCGCAAGTGGTTAGTGCGTCGGACTACTGAGCCAGCGGTCTTGGGTTCGAATTCCGCCGCAAACACCTAAAAAGTTTTTCACAGTGCCCACCTCTTCCGAATACCTGACAAGCATTCAAGAGTATCATTTGTCATGTAAAGCTTCCCAACTCGCCGTTCGGAGACGGCAGAAAACTGTAGGTCCCTTCCATTCGTGCAAAAATATAACGCGCACACACAAATGGTTGCGGGAAGCTAGGCTTGATTCTACTTAGGACTGCTGAAGCCAAATATTTTTTTTTTTTAAAGATCAGCTGCCTTCCTTTATTTCAGTAACAAGTCCTCACGTGTGGATACTTTCATTGCGCAGATCATGCCGATTATAGAAGGACCGAGAAGTAACCAGAGATTTATTATTGTTAATGAAGTTGTGCATCAGTTGTGCACTTTTGGGCCGGAGTGATTAGCTCAATCCTTTTATATGCTTCTCAAATCTCAAGTCTGTATGGTGGCACTATAATGGAAATAAGAAGAAAGCTCTCGTCAGCGTGCAATAAGCGCCAGACATTCGCGCCAACGAGATGCAAAGGGTCCTATCTCAGTTGAATCCTCAACCGACAGGAGAACCGTTATTTTAGACAGAATAAAGAGCAACTTCTGTAGAATTGTGGTAAGTCCTAGCCCGGGCACGTCGGAAACTGCAAATATCTTCACAGATTTGGAAACGATAGCTTGCCATTCCGCACATAATGTCCAGAAGACTAGAAAGACATGGAGCACGAAATATTATACTGAAGGCCTTCCAAGCCAGCAGCTCCTAATAAGTCATATGATAAAGTTAAAGGACAACTAGCTACAGATCTGCTCCTTCATAACGAAGATCCATAATAGACTGAGAAGAATTGAAGAATCGAAAAAGTTGCTAATCAGCCCTGCGAAGAAATACGTAACGGCAGTCCCGTAGGGATGGTGGTAGAAGAGTGTAAGGGTATGGTTTGGTAGGTACGTAAGCACATGACTCCGGAAAATCATATGCCCACGAATCATGCATGCGAGTAAGTACGGCCTTCTGGTATCTATAAAGATTACATACCCTTTAACGCGTCCATAAAAGATGGTTATACGCACATACATAACATACTTTCGCACAGAATTCGCACTACGGTGAAGCATATCTTCTCTGAAACCCTGAAAATATAAAAGTCACTTCATCAGAACTGGCAATATTAGCAGTTGGTTATCCTTGACATTGACAGCGACCTAGCACATGAAAGTAACTAAATATTTACTCACAGTTTTAGCCTCTAAAATAGTAGAAATGAGTCAAAGTTTAACAACAAGGAAAACAAATCACGGTCGACAAATAAGCTAGACAGGTATCGGGTTCTTGAAATAAAAAGGCTCATTTCAATTGGAATTAATAAAGGAACATCTTTTACATATGCACGAATCATTGGGAGCGAGTATTGCAATACGTTCAAACAATTACTGTCGCAATGATGAAAATCAGAACTCTCCTCAGCTGCCCTTGATTCGGTTTCTGCAATTATTGTACCCAAAGACTCCGCTTCCACATACATATCTATTCTCTTTACCAGAGGTATCATATATCATATAATTCCCTAGTTCGGCTGTAATTCCCAAACTTCTCACACTTAGCAAAATCTAACAAGTAGGTTTTTTCGGTAAATGACAGGAACTATTTATTTTAGGGAATGTCATTTGGCTAATTATTTGAACAATTATAACTTCTTCCGCTTGAAATAAAATTGAAATGATGATAGCTATATAAGGAAATAAATCTTTCACACTTACCAGAAATCGAAATCTCTGCATAACTCCCACAGCAAAGGGAATCAAAAGAAAATCATTTTCAAATCAAAGAATTTGAATATTAGATACCACAAAGACTAGTAAAGCCAACCGATATAAAAAGCTTATCTTATAGATCACGTATCTCTATGTAGAAGAGCAAATCGAACTTCGTTGTTGATTCGTAAAGATGGAAAAAGATTATTACCATCGCAGTCGTACTATGGTATTGACTGGGATGAAATACTCAATAGAAAAGGAATGCACATATAGAAAAAATAAAAAAAAAGTTGTAAGGATTGAAGGATTGAAGGATTGAAACTTAACAGACCTATCCACATCTGATAACAGTGTTAGAAAACTCTAAACGTCGGCTGGATGTGAAGCATATTCATATCTGTCCCTCATCGATTTCGGCACCGTGATCAAGAATTATAAAAGCTCTCTACAGCGTATTATTACGAAGAACTAGCATCTTGACAATACAAGATATTTCCAACTGTATAAAAAAATAATCGGAAAAGGTGGCACCATGATAAAAAAAAAACGCTTAGTAGTGGCGAATCTATTCTAATTTTTGTTCCCACTCTTTCAGTACAAAGTTTAATAGCTAACATTGCACTATTTAATTAGCCTTTGTTACCTTAGAGAACGGGAGGACGTGTTCCACTTCATCGCCATATGCCCCATCCCCAAAGAATTCCGCTGAACTTTCTTTGGAGCGCAGGTACTCACGGTTGAAGAAAAAACGATAACTTTAAACGGCGACCGAGGCTGGGATCGATTAACCCTTAACTGATGTCGTGGGTCCAGTGGACCCATTGAAATTACATTTTTTTATGATAAGTGTATTGAGGCCTATTAATAAAAGTGCAAATTTGAAATAAAAACGAATGTTCCTGCCGCTAATTTTTAAAAATTACATTTGTAATTGTTAAGTTAAGTTTGATAAAAAAAAAACATTTAAAAAAATTAATACTTTAATTTTAATCACCTTTTGAAACAGGTGGGTCCAGTGGACCCCTCGACATCCTCGAAAGATAAATACACACGAGTTGTACATTAATATACATATGTATGTACCTGTAGGGCTGAATTGCTTCAGTTATTGTTTGAATGGATCGCTTCAAATCATTTCTATTCGTGTGTTTAGTTTTGTAGCCTTCTTGTTTACAATAACCCCACAAACCCCTGTCAAGCCAGGAGACTTTGGCGCCAACCGGAATGTGGAGTTTCTTTAAATCACGTGAGAGTGACCACATATTCGACAATTTGGCTAGTTTACATTGCCGTTTAAATCAAAATGGTCCTCGTCAGACATAACAATAAAGTTTAACATGTTGTTGTTCTCTTCCACTATTTGAATGATCTTCTCGCCGAATTCCAAGCGAATTGGCAGGTCTGCTGGGTTCAATTTGCTTGTTATTTGAACTTTGTGAAGATGTGGTTGTCTGCTTATTCCCATTTGAGCAGATAAGTTCCGGGTCGAAAAGCTAGGATTAGTTTGCAGCTACAGCAGAAATCGTATCCTGTGTTTTAGCTGAAGGATCTCGCCGATAAGGACTTTTTGGGACTGTACTACGCTCGGCAAAAGAGTAAACAAGGCTCATTACAGTCCATCACATCATATCGGAGGAATGCCACCAAACGTCCGCCTAAACTCTCTTTGGACTAAAATCACAGACTCCAAACCATGATAGCGACGCACTATCCAAATCGTAGTGTTATCTGCCAATGTGTAAAATAAAAAAAATGGAAACGATCGATTGCACAGATAAAAAGTTATCACATTTTCTTTTGGTAGCAAATATATCCTGCTTTTATCCTGTTTTCCGGGGGAAAAAAAACCTGTAAAAGACCGAATTTTCGCAGAATTATCCTGTTTTTCAAGGAAAATGAGATACGAACTTTACATATGCATCTTGGCTATTACATGGGTCAATGTGCAGTCTAGCGCAATACGAAAGTGCTGGTGCCTACCATCTGATGTATTCAAACACTGCTTATGATAAGGACGAAATAATAATTGCATCAATTAAAGATTTGCAGCAATCTGGAAGCCGAAAGTGATGACGAAATACAGTTGAAGTACCCTTTTAGTATTTTGTTTCACTTCTGACACCAATATTTTTTGGCTCGGTTATTGCAACAACCTCATTAACAGCAATTGCCCGGATTTCTATTACTTGCTTTTATTGAGTTCGTACTGTATTTAGTTTCAGTCATTTAAGGAGAACACATCCTTATTCCCGCCACCTGTACCTAGTTCCTACATACGAGTATATTCGATAGATGCAAATTAATCCCATCACGGTAAAGCTGTTCACCTTCCTTTACCAAAAAAAGGAACACTCTTTTTTTCCTTCCAAATTATGCGAACAACATTTGACAAATGGACCGATCCTCATTCCTGGAAATTGCTCACATTCTCGGGGGGAAAAACACCACCGTATCCGCCCGCATTCAATTTTGGAAACATTCAATTTTCAACCCACTCCGTTTCGGGTATCGGGTTACCGAAACGAATTTGTTATCAGACGATGCTTATAAATTTTGTGAGCGTTTTTGTGAGCCCCAATTCTCGGTAACGGTGCTGTCGCGTCGTTTATTTATGACGCCTCTGCAGCAAAATATTGGAATTGGTTTTCGATTTTTCACTTTTCCGCGGGTTACTACTCGTACTTTGCTATGCGTTATGGCGGCCTGCCGCACACATATGGCGAATTTTCTCTAATGCCATAGGAGTACCAGCACGTCACCATGGTTAATAGGTTTTAGCGGCGAAGCATTTGTCAGCGGCGCACCCCGGTATGTATTTGAATATTCAGATGTGCCAACAAAAAGTGCGGTCCATTCAACATCCATCGGTGGTAGTTTGGATGCGTGAACGTTTGTTCATTTTCACCAAAAGCCTTTTATCTTATTGCATTTTTGAAACTAAATATTGATGTGCGATTGGAAATTCATTCGAAACGTGAACGTGTTGGTCTATTTTGCTGTTTGTTTATGGCCTCAAATTTGTTACTTTGGTGGTACTTTGGTGGTATTTTGTGCGGTTTGGAAAGAGATCAAAGAGTAATGACTATTTTCGTTTTTTTGTCTCAAACACATTTTTAAATATTTCTTTCACCATTTCAGGACAGAGGATTGGTCATATATCAGTAAATTTGGACGTGAAGCATTACTTCGTTAATTTTCTAGTCCACTACAGCCACTTATGGGTCGTTGTCGTTTGTCGCCCTGAAGGTTCACGGTTCAACCCCAAATATCACCGAAACATTTATTTCTCACGAAATAAAAATAAGTTGATCAAATTTAGAAGCTAATGTCAAAACCTATTGGGAAGGCATAACACTGGCAGTGAGATGGTGATATGGCAGAAGAAATTGATTGCACAAACAGTAATAGGAAACATCGGGAAAAAAATTCTGTGAATCATAAGCAATGGCAAAACTTTCTATAATACCCAACTCTCCAGTTATCCTGGACACCACCTATAGAGTAAGTTAAAACCTAAAACATCTGAGTTTCTCATCACTACGCCGATCCGTTGTCTCTCGTTCTTGGTGCAGTGCAATAACTCAGAAATAAGGGCCGCGGATATTATTTCACAAAAAAAAAGGAAATAAAACCCGCGGGCCTTATTTCTCTTTTGAAGTGGCAACACAAGCTGTGGTTTTTAATGCTTTTTACTTGTGGGTCTTAATTGGAATATGTATGGAAATAAAACCCAATATTTATATTTTCAATATATGTACATACTATATTTAAAAAAAAAATCTAAACGATAGCATATTTTTAATTTATGAAATTATAGAAATCAAAATTGAAGCATGGGCTTTACTTGAATTTGTAAAAATTTTCCTGCAATGTGAATATAATATTTTTTTATTTATTGATTTATTTATTCACTTTTTCAATTAGTTTACAAACCTATTTGAATTGCTATCTTTTATCGCGCACACGTTTCTGAAATATATCGTGGATGCTCATCGTTTCGACGAATGCTTGGCTTTGATTCTAGTTTGAAAAGTGCCATGACATAAGGCCAAATTTTGAGCATGGTCCAGAACTAAAGATTCAATTTAAAAATTGAAACCTGTAGAGACGCGGATGGAAATATTGTAGTGGAAACACAGTCGGTGCTGAGAATATGGAAAGACTACTTCTGCAGACTGTATAATGGCGATGAAGACCAATACTCCGCTGTTAGGCAGAATGTACCGTTCAATTTAGATGATGATAGCCAAAACTCCCATCCACCTGATCAAAACGAAGTGCGGATAGCAATATCCAAGCTAAAGTCCAACAAGGCTGCTGGACCTGACGGTCTACCCGCAGAGCTATTTAAAGCAGCTGGAGATGACTTGGTAGTGAGCATACACCAACTCATCTCCAAGGTTTGGTCAGATGAAAGTATGAATGGAATTTCAGCATCGTCTGCCCGGTCCACAAGAAAGGAGACCCCCTCAACTGCTCCAAATACAGAGGCATCAGTCTCCTCAATATCGCGTACAAGATCCTGTCTGCCATACTGTGTGAACGCCTGAAGCCTTGCGTCAACAACCTGATTGGCCCCTATCAGTGCGGTTTCAGGCCAGGAAAGTCCACCATAGACCAAATTTTCACACTCAGGCAGATCCTGGAAAAAACCCAAGAAGTCCAAGTCGATACCCACCACCCGTTCATCGATTTCAAGGCCGCCTATGACAGCATATGGAGGGATGAACTGTATAGAGCCATGTCTAGTTTTGACATCCCTACCAAACTCATCCGTTTATGCAGGATGACGATGGAGAAAGCTCGGTGCTCCATCAAGGTCGGTAATGACCTCACCGAGACCTTCGATGTCAAAATAGGATTCAGACAAGGTGACGCGCTGTCATGCGACTTCTTCAACATCATACTTGAAAGAATTGTTCAAAACTCACAAGCCAACACACAAGGAACGATCTTTCAAAAGTCCGTTCAACTACTTGCATACGCCGACGATATTGACATCATTAGCAGAACACAGCGAGCTGTCACCGGTGCGTTCGCGAGTATAGAAATGGAAGCGGCTAAAATGGGTTCAGCGGTAAACGAGGGCAAAACAAAATATATGCTGTCAACAAAAATGGACACCCAACATCGACGAATTGGACAGAATGTCACAAGAGACAGCTACAACTTCGAGGTAGTAAAGGACTTTGTCTACTTCGGCTCTGCCATAACTTCAAAAAATTACATCTCGTCGGAAATCAAACGAAGGATTACTCTTGCCAACCGCTGTTGCTTTGGGCTTAGAAGGCAATTGAGTAGTAAAGTCCTTTCTCGACTAAGGAGATTCTATACAAGACCCTTATGATCCCAGTCTTGCTATATGGAGCTGAAGCATGGACTTTATCGAAAGCGGATGAAGATATACTTGGTCGCTTCGAGAGAAAAATCCTTCGTAAGATATTCGGTCCCGTTTGCGTTGACGGGTTCTGGAGGAGAAGATTCAACCACGAACTGTACGAGCTGTACAGCGACATCAACCTGGTCAAAAAACTGCACATTGGGCGTTTAAGATGGCTAGGACATGTAGAGCGTATGGACATCAACGCTCCGGCTCGGAGAATATTCGACTCTTATCCGGAGGGTCAGTGCAGCAGAGGACGACCTCGCCTAAGGTGGCGCGCACAAGTTGAACAAGACCTCAGCCAACTTGACGTGCGCAACTGGAGGCGGCTAGCTAAGGACCGGGCTAGCTGAAAGAGGCTGTTGTTTGAGGCCTTAGTTCACCCCGGACTGTAGCGCCACCTAAGTAAGTAAGTAAGTATAATTCCCGCGACTTAATAAATATTTTTCTTCAATGCGAGATTCTAGTTTTCGAGATTTTGATTTTGTTATTGCGAGTTTTTGTAATTCCGAGATTCCGAAATTGCGAGATTATGATAACGCAAGATTTTACTATGCGAGATTTTGAAAACGAGATTTTAAAAAGCGGTCAATCGTACCCAACCCTTTTTGAACTTACCTTAAGTCTCTACCACTGTTGAGTTCCACACGCCAAGCCTCTTCCATAAAATACCTCTGTTAAATGTTACCTGTCAACTACTCTGGTTGCATTTCCTTTTGTCAATAAATGCATGCTACTTCAACTCCAATTAAACGCACACCCAGATGAAGCGTCAGTCCCTGATGCAAGTTGCACCAGATAGCACCATCACTATGCAATTTGAACATATTTAAGGCGCCCGCCTTCCTGTCACAACTTAGACATCCGCTTACTCCCTTCCCTCGATCGACTCCGACTATTTCCAACATTTCTTTGTCACATCCCGCATTGCATTCGATCGCATTGCCTCCTTTTGTGCATAAATTGGTTTATTACGAGTTGAAGAGCGTAAAATGACGTCCTTTTAAAATAATTTTCCTGTCAAATCCCATTGCTACTCATCCGTTTGTTCATGTCCTCAATTGGTCCTCCCCACACACAGTTTCTTTGTCGATTCGTCGCATCGACTACTACTCACCGAGAATTCCCCAAAGTAATGAAGTGAGCATTGAGTAAGCAGCACACAAGAGTACTATCGGAGTATCCCCTACATCCTGGTATATTCTGGGTATTCCAGCATATGATCCCAGTGATTTACTCCGATAAGCTTCTCATGTCCGACGGGAAAAATGGACCATCGTCTGGTTTAGGAGGGAAGTTCTTCATCGTCCTTCTTCGTCAAACGTTATTGCACAGTTGTGTGTCTTATTTTCTAGAAAACACGGGGCACACATCCAATTGTCCAATACAAGAGCCGGTTTTCCTGTTTCCGTGTGTATGTGTGTGTGTGTGTGGTAATTTGTTTTGATAGTCATTGTACATGGAATGGGAAGAAACTTTTCCCGATTTTCTGCCGATTGACAGTGGTACTCGTAGAACTTTGTGTTTTATATTTACTTTTGATCCTGGCTACCAT
This sequence comes from Brachyopa scutellaris, assembly GCA_949775065.1. Taxonomy (NCBI): domain Eukaryota; kingdom Metazoa; phylum Arthropoda; class Insecta; order Diptera; family Syrphidae; genus Brachyopa; species Brachyopa scutellaris. Next base: position 32,654,731 of record OX459112.1, on the reverse strand, counting down.
ATATGTTGGTGTGTTTGTTGAGGTACTCCAATGCAGCAATGTCAATTGATAATGAAAAAGCGCTGGGGGTTGGGGTGGAAGGAGATAACTGAACATTGATTCGTAATTAAAAGTTTATCTGGAACATTTAACAAAAATCTTACTCTAGTAACTAGTGTCTCGTTAAGATATTAAAGTTATTTTCATTTAAGTGGTCATGACGTACACATACGAATACGAACAAATCTATCCTTACTACTTCAATGACGTTGAGGGAAGCAGATTCTTGCAACTCTAATTTTTGCAATCCTTTTTGTAAATTGTAAAAGGTGTCCAAAAATGCACACAAGGTTTGAATTTTTCGAACCTCCATTACCTACTTTTATAATATTGATCAATAATGAAAATGAGTTCTCCATTTTTAATAACTCTGAACTGTTAGCTGTCACGCTTTCGTTTTTTTTTTTTCATTGACACCAATTTACCGCAGGAATTGCGAAAAATTGCGTGCAGTTTCGGACACCCTTTAGAATATGACGATTGAAATTTCTACATGAGATACGATTCATCATTCTATTCGAAATAATACTTAACGAAAATAGGAGTCCCACAGGGCCATACATTTTTTTGTTTAGCCCTTTAGACCCAAAAAGCCGCGGTATCGTTGGAAATAGTCCTTACCATTCTGCTGCTTAGTTTTAGAAATACGTAATTTTGAACATTTATTGGATTCGCGCCGAAAGGGTTAAATCACTGTCAGACTTGTGTCGTGGTATACTTAATACAAGCAACAACCACAAGCAGTGAGTTTCCAGGGCTTATCAGTTAGTGCTGGTGTTAGTAGTAAGGCCACAATAAACAAACCACTTATGGCCGTTTTCATTGTGCGAGCTTTTGTATCGATCCGAGTATAAGCTGAGGATCAACACAGATTTTGTTTTCAGGGAGCAAGTTTATCGATATACTCCGCCACCGACTTCCGTGGCTTAAGTGTCGATCCAGAGACTACATAGTTGCCGTTAATGTACTAAATACACAACAAAACAACACAAACAACAAAAAATTCTGTCTGGCAATGCTGCTGGTATTGTGATTCTCATTTTATGCAAGTAGAGGCGGATGATTCTGGTGATGCTGATAGGTATTCGCAGGAGACTTAAGATGTGTTTCTTTTTCATTTTTGTATGGACACCAGCCGTTCTGCATATGTTGCCGGGCGCACAGTTAAAGAATTTTTCTATTTCCAACCATGCAGCGGCTTCTTCTTTTGATTTTCTCTTTAATTTTCATTGTTTTCTAAAAAAAACGACTTTCATTTGACATTTCGTGTTCATTCACAATTAGCCCAATCATGAATACAAATTCCCCGAGAATTTTTTCACTTTCCTCTACTCTCCTATTCTGAATAATATGACGGCGGGAAATGTTTCCTTTTTCACTTTCATCATATCTCAAACAAACGTCGAAAAAGGGAAACAATCCGTAGAGAGAAAAGTAGGTATGTATCACAAATGCCAAAAAATTAACGGAAATGTGAGTTTTATATTTGTTAATGAACATTTGGGTAGTAAAATATAATTAATTTTAAATGTTAAGGTCGAAAACTGTCAACGGTTAATGTAATTATTCAACTTGAAACCAATGCAACCTACTAGCATAATGCTCAAACTATGACACCCCTTTCTGTTGTAATACAGAAGGCGCTATTATCCTAATATGCGTGCCGTCAATGCATCCCACAACACCGCGAATACCATGTTTTATATCGAAGGAAAGGCTATTGCTTATTTTTTCCTAATCACTTTTGCTCAGACGTATTCATCGTGAACATAGCTCTCTTTCAAATATATCTAAAATATTTGCAAGAACTTTGCAAAAGCTGGATTGGGCAAGACCGACATCATGATCCTTCCCAACACCAGATTGATATGCCCCATCAGCAAAGAACCGCAAGCAAGCACTCAGTTTGACAATTGCTTCATGAGAATGGGAAGATGCTGTGAGCTCATTGAGTAAATAAATATTTAAGCGCGCACTTATTAACACGAAAATATTTTTGAGATCTATGAAAGTTGATTAACATTTGCGAGTGAAACCAACCAACAAATACTTAAGTCTTTGCAGTTACATGTTTTGAGGTAATTCCGATGAATTGGAGCTGTCCCTCAAGTTCCTGCTTACATTTCGACGGTTTTGGTATTCAATAGCTGCTAATTCCTCCGCCACTATTCTGTATGTGGCACTATTAATTTTAATAATGGTGATGGCAACAGCAAGACAAACAGGAAATTAAAGACATTCAAATTAAAATGGCAAAGCTGGATTCATTGGAATTCGGGAAACAAACCGTCTTTGACTTTGAATTTATCTTTCAAAATAATTACTTCGGTGACGTTGTTCATTAGCTTTTGCACTGCAAGTCTGATTCCATGACATAGTCGTGGTTGATTTATATTGCAAAGCATATTTGGTGCTCAGGCTTTTAATTGTAGATTGTGTGGTTGCATTCCTGCCAAATCCAGTGAACTCAAAAATTCGGTAGCATAATTATTCACCACGTCATGTCATCTTGATTCTTAGCAGTGTCCACTGACTTACATATATTATAACTAATTAGCCTACCATGTCACTTTGAGTAGCCGCGTTAAGCTCATGGACATCTTTGTTTTTTGCTGCCAGTATTGCTCGTTCGCTTAGCCAAATATGATTTCTGGTAGTGGTTATGAAGCCAGATAAATCTTCTTTTATATAAAACTAAGTTGCAAAATGCGTCCATCACATACAAATTCAAAATATGTACCACAACGGTATCGCACACAAAAATAGGGGTGTTTTTTTTTTTAAAACTATATAGGCTTAGAAATTTGTTTCCATGTTAAGTACACTAACAACCAAGCCTATATAGGCTTACGAAAACTGGATAATTATCCAGTCTTGGATCCTTAGCCTGGATAGAAAAATGTGCTACCAAACTATTTTTCGTCGATAGTTATCGAACATTTTATCGAAATGTCAAATATGACATGGAAGTGAGGGAGAAATATTAAGGCTGGTAGTTATCAACTGAACTCTGATGTCATTTCAAATTTAGATTATTTCTGTTTATTTTTTAGGTAGAATAGAAAGAAATACGCATTTATCCGACAAGGAAAAGAAAACATGAAACAGGAAACATGTTCCTTATTTTACTATTTAATTGACTTAAATTTGACGAAAAAAAATTCTATCCCACAATATCAATTTCAACATCTTCAGCTGCGTTGCATCATCCCCAATATTAATATTGCCATATGTCACTGACATCGTCGAAAGAGCGCCAACAATATAAACTTAAAAGCGATTTATGAGCGCTTGATAACTACCGGCCTTACTTTCAATGAAAACAATGACGATTTGAAACAGTCAAACGTCAGTTAGCATAGTCCTGCCAAGTCACTGACGAGCGTTTTTTTCTCACTTTAAAGTTAAGCCTATATAGATTTGAGAAAAAAACACGCTAAATGTCTAAATTTTTTTTTTCAATGTTTTTGAATGTTTTTGCCACCTTTGTACCATAATTTTCTACATTTTAATAATAATCCCAACTAAATTGGTTGAAAATTACGGGCGGTAGAGGAAAACATTCGCATTTTGCATTTTGATTATTGTTCATTTATCCAAACAATTTACTTTTTATTCTTGACAGTATTTGCGAAATGACAATCAATTCTCCTAAAAAGCAGATTTTGAAATTCCTCTCAGATTCGAAGTGAAAAATATTTCTCCGTTGATTCAGAACAGAAGGATTTAATTCTCGACGAAAAATTCCCGGGAATATTCGTGATTTTGGCTGAATAACTTTTTTCCATAAATGGTTCACAATGACACTCAATTAATGGCTTTATTAAACCACCATTAAATATTGACTGTGAAAATGAAATCTTCTTAAGTGAATTTTATTTTAGAATTAATCCAAAACTTAAGCCAACACTGTGAAATTGGTCGGTTAAATAAACAAATAATAAACGACATGTCGATAGTCCAGCTGGAAGAGACAATAGACTATGATAAAAGAATTACCTTTTCTTTCTTCTTGAAAACCATCACTGAAATACAAAAGAGCAAGAATCTAGGCTCGGCTCTCCATAGCACTGCTATTTATTTTAAATGGAGCTTATCATTCCGTGTATATCCACGCTTATATCCAAAGCTGCCGAAGCATATATCTTCATGTTTTCGACCTATTGAGTACAAAAGCCTTTATTTCTCTACACATTAGTCACTAAATTTTGAATATCAAATATTGTACATGTACAAGTACATATCATTGAATCAGGCAAGCTGTTATCTGCCAAGAACAAATCTCTTAATTTTGTGTCGATTCTATGACTTGATTTCCTTGGGGTAGGACTTTCTATTTTTTACACATACATATGTATGTATATTCTGCGTCACTGAACATCGAAAACGTGTTAGGTCCGCCCAAATGGTCCAAACAATTGATTGTTAAGTTTATTGAAAACAGTTTTTGCCAATTTGCTGTGTGAGTGAGTAGCTGCTAACTATACTCGTATGTTTTGTCCACTTAAAAAGTATAGTTCCGCCTGAGGAAAACCTCAAAAGCGGACTATTGATTTTCCATTTGGTATCAAATTATATTGCAAATTTCACTTCTGTTGCCACGTTATACGAGTATACTCATCGTACACCTAATGCAAAGGACCCCAGGGCTGATGTCAACTAAAGCGTTGTCCGATGAAATTAATTGTTGAAATTAGCATCTTACATCAAATGGGACGTTTCTTGTACGAAGGACTCGGACGCACACTCCTTGGTGAAATGGTGTGAAATGTGTCAAACTATCCGTATCCACACAGGATACGGAACTGAGAACTGAGAGCATGTAGAGCGAGTGGCTTAGGCGATTTACGACGCACATTGCAAAGTTGTTCACTGCAACACGTAAATCATTCAAACGCAACGCATAAGGATCATTGCCTGGTGATATTTCATAGGATGTCCGTTCGATTGCATATGTGTTTGTGCGTACAGCAGAGAATAAGGGAGATTGCAACCTAATAGTCACGATGAAGAAAGTGCAAGCATATGTTTTCACAGGACTAATGGTGATTTTCTTTTTTTGTTTTGTTTCATTCGTCCTATCTAGGACACAACCCCCTTTCCAATCGAAAGGATAATAAATAAACTCTATCGACAGCGCGTAAACGGAGGCAATTAAAAGCGAGTGGCCCACCGAGACCATGCACAAAGCCTGCAAATGGATGGAAAAATGTTTTATCACCCGAAGGATGCGTGGTGTTGAGGGTGGCAAAGGCAATCATCCCCCTGGCGGTCGGTAGTAATACATGGTCGTCGTCTTCTACAGCGATGTCGTGGCCAAGCGATTTTTATGAACCTAACAATAAAGTTGTCTCTGAAGTAAATTATCTGATGTATTGGGCATTGCCATTGTCACTGGGACGCTACTGCTACTGCAGCCCCGGCACGGTGTGGGTGGCAAATGAGTTCTTCTACGAGTAAGTCTGTTGGGAACAAAAAATAAGGAAAAAAAAGTCCTGAGATGGTTATCTCGCGTGCAGAGAGAACGCTCGTAAGTAACTGGTAGTGGTCTGCTCATGTACTTGACTGCTTGAGTTCTTAAAATGCAATTTATTTGTCATGGTGGAGCACAGCGGACCACAAGGAGAGTGGCCAATAAATTTTATGAGATTTATATGTGGGAATGTGGCTCAGCAAATGACGGAATTGAATGGTTTATTGGTTGACATCCATATCGATTGCTGATGGGGGTTTGAGTTAATCTCATTTTTATTCTCACTTTGGCAGATGCTAATTTCTTCATTCAATGTTTGGGGAAAAGTGACTTCAAGCTGGGGGTAGTTTCTCGAAATGGCTCATAAATGATTAAGGGTTGTTCCTTTTTTTTTAATTAATTTTTGTCTGCTAGACGAAATTGAGAGAATAAGAGTGATAACTTGACGAGGGATGAGTATGTCGGGAGATCATTGTTATCATTTACAGTGGAAACGGAGAGGGTAAGAAGTTCATAAAAACTTTGTCGCCATTCGAATTGGGTCATCAAATAAGTTTTGACATTCATTCATACTTTGATGTTTATTTTTATTATATGTAGTGTCGTATTAGTATAGTGAATGCTCTTCTAATTGAGCATTCTAATAACGATGAGTAAGAATGTATGTATATGTTAAAGCGAATAACACTGAAACTGAATAAACTGGACTGATTGTAAAATTGAAATTTCAAGGAGTTCTGTTTGTCACCTGATAACACGGACATTTTGGTGGGAAAGGGTGAATTTAATTGTATCAGATTTGAATAATTACGAATAACTATGAAAATACTTGTAAGACGTAGGTATGTAAGTCGAAAAACGTGGGGCGCATGCAATAGCTAGTTGATGCATGATTAGCTCATCTAAGTCGCTAAAAATTGTATTGATATGAACTGTTGCGTGAGGTTTCTCAGCACTGTTCTACACTCCTTACTATTATATTGCGCGCCACGTTTTTCATTTTACATTGTACAAGAACATACATACATATTCTGGTTATTCAAAATTCACAATCATAAATTTTCAGGACTAGGAAAAATTATTTTATGCTTTTTAGTCCGTTTTAAAAGCGCTGTATGTAAAAAATTTATTTTTATAAATAATGTTTCTTATTTTTTATTCACTCATGTCTCGTTAAAACTCACAAATTAAAATAGCAAATCCAAAAAATTACCATTAGTTGCGTTAACTTTACGGTTATAGCTTGGAAATATGCAATGCAAAATTTTAAGTATAACCACAGAAATAAAATCACCTGAAAAACGTTGCATATATAGGTACAGGTTTTATGTGTTTGAAGCTCCGTACGGAGCCCTAATGAACAGACAGACAAGAAAGTGACCTAATATGGCATTGTCATCCAGTTCTGAGCTATTTTTAAAGTTTCAAGTCTCTAGCTCATCGGGAAATTTATTCCCTCTTTCTGAAATATTTCGTTTGCCTCTGTCCATCTCTGCAGTAAAAAGGAAAAAGTATAGAAACAGAACAGACTCAAGTATTCTTCTAGTATACGCTGAATACCCTCAAAAGTTAAACATAATTTTATTTTCTTCACATACATACATAAGTTACTATTTGTATTGAACAAAAGGTACGAACGCTTCAAAGTTATTAAAATCACAAATTGTCCGTAAGGCTAGGCGCGCACATGCGTTTTCCGTCGCACGACTATTCAGTCGCAAAAAGTAGAACATATACTTTCAATATAAGGGCGCGCATATGATACCTATCAATCGCAACATTTAAATGTCTGCAATTTGTCCCATTTTTCGTACGATGCGATTGTCGCAAGTTAAAATGAATCATACGTACTGGCAGATGTCTCCGCACACTTGCGATTAAAATCGTTACGATTAAAAAACCGTAGTCGCAACAAGATATTGGAATGCACGCACTTTTGATTTCTGTCGCACGATTATTTAGTCATAAAATATGAGACACCCAGTTTTAAATATCAGTGCACACATATGCGATTCAATAATCGCAGCGATTAAAAAAATAGGACAAGCTCTATTTTATTTGCGATTGTTTTGCCGCAAATTAAAATGGGTCATATGGATTAGCATGGAAGTTCACGCACTTGCGTCTGTTGAATGAATATCAATGTCCATCTAGTTTATTTTGCGACAAAGCAATCGTCAACTAAATACCGTTTTTGGATCGCTGCTATTATTTGGGCGCATATGTGTGCATTCACATAGAAAGCTGTTTGTTATATTTGTTTGCGACTGAATAATCGTGCGACAGAAAACCACAAGTGCGCGCATGGTCATATTTGGTTGCGACTTCGATTTCTTAATCGCAGCGATAGAAAATCGCATGTGCGCGCCTAGCATAAATTCATATCATTGTTTATGCTTTCATTTGGAGACTTCAACTTTCTCTAATATATGCAAATAATTATACATAAAAGATATAAGAAGAGAATGTTTCATAGCAACAACTGTAACATTAACAACCGTTATAGTCATACTTCGTTCGCAAAAGTGAACGAAAGCTTGACGAAACTGCACACGAAATGATGATCCCAGACTACATTTTCTATGATTTGAAACAATCTCCAACGTTCGCTTAAGCTATGTATGATTCCGAATTTATTCCTTTCCTACTTCTTAGTGGATTTGAGCAGCTTGGCAACGCAGCGCATTAGCATCACAGGCAGAGTGCCAGTATGTGTGAATTGAAAGTGCTGATGCTTTATATCATATCTTAAAATGATTTTTTTTTAATTTGCGAGTCCTATCATATGTAGTATTTCTATAGTATCATATCTTACACTTATCTTAACAAATGAAAGATAATTTCCTGAAGCAGTGACGAATTGCACTTTCACTTTATAAATTTTAGCAAATAAAAAATAAATCAAAACAAATATTCCACCCAAAATATTCCACAAGAAATAAACATTTCCCGTATGATTTTCATCTGCAAAATGATGGAAATGAATTCCTTTTGATATACAGTGGACTCTGGTTGATATAGGGTAGGGCGAGGAGGTTCTGACACGTTAACGGATATTGCCAAAAATTAGGTACATCCGTTTACAAACAAAGCTATTTATATGTAAATTTTACTTTATTAACATTTAATCTATTACAAGAACAACTTTAAGGGGCTGATTTTTTAACCGTCTCAGAGTTATTGATGAATTTCTAAATAAGGAAAAAGTGACAGTTTTTAGGAGGTTCCGACTTTTAAGAAGGAGGTTGCAACATGCTATGCTTTTTCCGCTTCTTTCATGGCTTTCTTGTCAAATGTCTTTTCAGGATACTTTCTTTTATAAATGTTAGGCGTTTTGATTTAAACCTATAAAATTTCAATACAAAAAAAAACTAAAACTAAGTAAAACAGCGAAAGGAGGATGTTTCGACAATTTGACTTAAACGAAACGTTGAAAAAACGAAACGAAACGACTTAAGCGAAACGTGTCGAAACCTCCTTCAATGCATGCATTATATATACCCTTTAAAAAAGTTTATTATTTTATACTTACGTAAAAGGGTCACAACTAATAAAAACACTATTAATCTGTTCGTTTAGTTTTTGTATTCTCACTTTCAAACACTTAAAACAAAAGTTATAGCTTAAGAATTCACTGAAAAAAAATACATACAAACTTATCAAAAATGAAAACACGACTTAACTTGTTACACGCTGATCAGAAGCTGAACTCAATAAGGGGTAAAGAAGAGGTACCTTTAGACTGTGGACATAAGAAAATATCATATCTGTCATATTTATAGGAAGTGAAAAATTTGAGTTTGATGAAACCTCCTACATGTCGAAACCACCTCGCCTTACCCTACAGTGTTTTAGTAAGATTCCAGTATGAAGTTCGAAATCAGTTGATTCTAGACAGTTCAACAGAGCTGGTGCAGTCTTTATGTGCATGTTTGTAGCTAGATTTTTTTAACTAAGCAAGAAGCTATATTTTTTTGTTAACTTTTTTGTAAGCACATTAACCTTTTTTTGTGGGCAACGTACCGCAAGTGGTTAGTGCGTCGGACTACTGAGCCAGCGGTCTTGGGTTCGAATCCCGCCGCAAACACCTAAAAGTTTTTCACAGTGCCCACCTCTTTCGAATGTCAAGCATCAATGAGTATCATTTGTCACGATTGAGCTTCTCAACTCGCCGTTCGGAGTCGGCAAAAAACTGTAGGTCCCTTCCATTCGTGCAAAAATATAACACGCACACACAAATGGTTGCGAGAAGCAGGCCCAGGTTCACCTCGAGCTGTAGCGCCAACTAAGTAAGTAAGTAACCTTTTTTTATTAAACAAACGTTTTAAGACAAAAAGAAATGTTTCTCTCTATTACTGGAATTTTTCCAAAACTCTCTCTAACTCGAACAAATTTTTTTATCGCGCGAAAATTCGACTTAGGGAGAGTCGACTGTATTTGCTATTTGGGAATTATATAGAAAATATTTGTTGTTTTGAGTTTATTTTGGTTGATATATTTGCTATTGATGCACGTGGTAATGGACAAATACATACCACCTTGATCAAAAAGTTCCCGGAATATATTCAGAAAATTAAAAATACAAGTTTATTCATCTAAATCTATATTGTTCCCTTCAAAGAAATCCCCATCGACTGCAACATACTTATGTATGCCAGCGCTTGATCCAATCCTCGAAACATTTTTTATATTCGCTTTTCGGTATGTCCATCAGTGCTTCCTGCGATTTTTCCATTACTTCATCTCGGCTGCTGAAACGCGTTCCCCGTAATGGTTTTTTAACTCGATTGAACAGAAAGAAGTCACAGGGAGCCAAATCAGGGGAATTCGGTGGCTGTTGGATGGTATTTGTTGCATTTTTCGTCAAAAAATTACGATTAATGATGGCACTGTGCGACGTCAACACTGTCTCTTTTTGAATGAAATTGAGGTATTTTGGTACCAACTTTGCTGCTACACAACGGAGACCCAAATCATTAACCAAAATGTCTTGGACGGATCCATAGGCAATGTTCAAGTCATCCGCTATCTCTCTGATGGTTAGTTTGCGGTTATTGACCAACATTTATTTTACTTTTTCAATGTTTTCGTCGGTTTTCGATGTCGATGGTCTGCCAGTGCGTTCATCATCTTCGATTGACTCACGACCACTTTTGAACCGCTCGTGCCACTGGTAAACGACCGTTTTCTTTAGCCAATCGTTGCCGAAACACTTTTCCAACATATCAAACATTCGCGCACCATTAAATCCGTTTTTTAACCAAAATTTAATACAAGTTCGTTGTTGCAAATTTAAATCCATTTCTAAAATTGTAATAAATCGCCAACACACTCAGAGATAGATGTACTCTTGGCTACGTAACTTTTGCAAATGTCAAGCTAAGACGCTAAGATTTAGAGGGAATATCAACAACAGATGTACCAACTTGACTCAAATCGGAACGATGGGAGCACCACACGGTGGTTATTCCGGGAACTTTTTGATCAAGGTGGTATATCAATCAAAATGAATTTTAAAAAAAGCAAACACTTCCTGTATGATTTCCATGGGATTTCTATGATGGAAATCATATGGGAAATTTGGATGTTGGATGGGAAGTTTCGATTTTGGGGGTTGCATTTTCTCTTGCGAGATTTCTCGCATGGGCACACTAGTTTTGTACTAATTCTGTCCTGAAAATAAAATGCAGAGTTAGATGATATCTAATATATATGTATATAAAAAATTATTCGGAGAAAATCAGTGTTTCTTTACAATTCTAAATTCAGTTTTATAGCTTCATAATTTTTACCTGCCTAGACAACGACGCTTGTCTTTACTAGCTCAAAAATGTAAACATATGGATCTTAACAACTTTCCTTCCAGTTAACGTTAGCCTAGGTCCCCAAAAGTATTCGATTTCCCATAAAGAGGTTATGGCGATTCAAATGACTTTATATTGGAATGGTACAAAAAAAAACACTCAATTATATTCATTCCAATTTCAATCAATGTCCCGAAACTCCTGTGAAATAATTACAGTAATTGCACTAGAAACTTTTGTAAGAAAATCTCTCCACATGGTCACAGACAGTTTGCAGAGCATTTTCCAATCAGCATTCAACCGGATTTCGGAGTAGTTAAAAACGAATTAAAGGCCATCTACGGTCGAACAATGCAATTACTTTGCAATTACAGGGAAACACAGATATACTAACACACAAACATCGGTACATCCATACAGACAAAATGTGCTCAGACATTAAGTAAGGAGTGTGCTAAGCCTCATTGCACTTTCGTTAAGAATATTCATTTTATCACCCAAAAAAAGCAGACGGGCCAAATGAACCGCATGCACAATTCTAATTACATTGGAAGTATACTGAAGGCGATTAACTTTTTCTGTTTTTTTTTTTGTTGGTAATCATTTCCCACCGGCCACAGGGCCAGGAATAACCAAAGCAATCCACGTTCTCATCCAAATTAAAAACTAATTTCGCAGGGAAACGAAGGACGGGGATGCGGGATGCCCCTTACCAGGACATTGTTTTGAGCGGATTCTTTTGGGCGATTTTTAATTCACCCTTGTGTGGTACAGCAGTAGGGAATCTGGGATTTAATTATAGCGCGCAGGCATTAAAAGTAAAGTTACTACGATTATAAGAGTATAAAGCAGAAAACTATTTTGGCATCTCTTCATTATTTAAATTTGAGAGTTCTATAATTTTTCCTGTCTTCAGATATTCTGCCGGATTCAAATGAGGATACTTCTTATATATTCAACAGCAATTTTCACCTCATTATACTAATGTGTGTTCTTATGCAAGAGGATTAGTAAATGATAGTTATTTAAATGAAAGTTTGTTTTTTGATCCATTTTCGTCTGGTGAACTATTTAGCATCATTAAATCACTAAAAAATTCCAGTTCAGTTACCGCTGATGGTTGCTCTAGCATAGTCTTGAAAAAAAATTGCGTTTAATGTTGTCGGCGTGCTTGCAAATATTTTAAATAAAAGCGTATACTGTGGAATTTTCTCTAGCGCGTTTAAGATAGCTGAAGTCATTCCTCTCCCCAAAAAGTCCAACCCTTGTAATCTGAATAATTATAGACCGATATCTCTGTTACCTGTCTGCTCGAAAATGATTGAGAAGGCTATGAAAAGGAGAATTTTGGATTTTTTAAATCTTTCTTTAATGAACTCAATATGGATTTCGAGCCGGTAGGTCAACCGAAGATGCGTTGCTGAAGTTCTGCAGTGAGATCTACGAAAGCATAAAAAATAATCTGTTTACGGCTGGACTTTTCATAGACTTAACCAAAGCTTTTGACTTAGATAATCACGATCTTCTCTTGAACAAATTATACAAGGCAGGAATGCGGGGCTTCGTTTATAACTGGCTAGCTTCTTATTTAAAAGATAAGAAAGCAAATAGTTAAAATAAATAGTTGCTTTGGCGAATTTCGCAACATAATTATTGGTGTTCCACAAGGCTATGTACTGGGTCCATTGCTGTTCTTGATTTTCATCAACTCAATATTTAAACAGAATTTTAAGATCTTAATTGCAGCCTTTTCTAATGATAAGGCCTTCTCCTACAGTTGCAGCTCCCTGCTCAGCCTAATTTCGGACATCAACTCAGACTTGGACATTCTAAGGCGCTGGTTTGCCATCCATAGAATGGTCTTAAGTGACAAAACCAAACTTATGTACTTTAGCCCTACAGAGTCCCATACCATAGATGATTGTGATTTATTTTATCATTCTCCTGATTGTCTAAAATTAAAATTCAATTCGTAATTCATTTGATTCTAATCCACCCGTTCACAGAACCCAGAGCAATAGAAATAGTCATTGCAAATATGTAGAATAGAATAGAATGCCTCGATATACCATATAGTAGTTCTGCTTGATGTAGACTTTAATCCCTTTTTTTTTGGATGATTGATGGCCTATAGGTATAGTGATCAGATCAGCATGGTAAAGTGGAAATTGCGTTGGACTAGTATGCTGCCTAATACTAATGCTGCCCCGGTTCAATCCCAGCCCGAGTCCAACACCTAAAAGTGTTTTCACTGTACCACCTCTTTCCAATGTCTGATAAGCTATCAAAGAGTATCATTTATCAAGGAGCTTCTCAACTCGCCGTTCGGAGTTGGCCAAACACGGTAGGTCCCTTTCATTCGTGCAAAAATGTAACACATACACACAAATGGTTGCGATAAGTCGGCTCTAATTCACCCCGAACTGTAGCGCCACCTTGAGAAAAAATAAGATGTTCTTTAACTCGTTGGCAGCAGTATCTCACGAGTGTCTTTATTATTTTAGATACTTTTATTTGAATCGTATTTCCAATAAAGAGTTTTATAACTGCGAAAAATATGGGAGTGAACAGTGAATATGTTAATTTGATATCTTGGCCAAGAAAGGAGCCAACAGTCCATTTATTGGACCAGGCCCTCACTATGGCTTCACAAGGGAAGACACCAACCAAGTCGTGACTACCTCCAACTGTCGTTAATTTCTTATAGAAATGGCGAAGCAGTTAAACATTCACCTTTGTTGGGTGCCGGGGTACAGTACAGACTACAGAGACATCCCAGGGAATTGCAAAGGGGACGAGCTCGCTAACATAGGAACACCAATACATATTCTACCCGATAAGAAAAATATAGGTATGCCACTCGCTAATTGAGGTATTTTGGTACCAACTTTGCTGCTACACAACGGAGACCCAAATCATTAACCAAAATGTCTTGGACGGATCCATAGGCAATGTTCAAGTCATCCGCTATCTCTCTGATGGTTAGTTTGCGGTTATTGACCAACATTTATTTTACTTTTTCAATGTTTTCGTCGGTTTTCGATGTCGATGGTCTGCCAGTGCGTTCATCATCTTCGATTGACTCACGACCACTTTTGAACCGCTCGTGCCACTGGTAAACGACCGTTTTCTTTAGCCAATCGTTGCCGAAACACTTTTCCAACATATCAAACATTCGCGCACCATTAAATCCGTTTTTTAACCAAAATTTAATACAAGTTCGTTGTTGCAAATTTAAATCCATTTCTAAAATTGTAATAAATCGCCAACACACTCAGAGATAGATGTACTCTTGGCTACGTAACTTTTGCAAATGTCAAGCTAAGACGCTAAGATTTAGAGGGAATATCAACAACAGATGTACCAACTTGACTCAAATCGGAACGATGGGAGCACCACACGGTGGTTATTCCGGGAACTTTTTGATCAAGGTGGTATATCAATCAAAATGAATTTTAAAAAAAGCAAACACTTCCTGTATGATTTCCATGGGATTTCTATGATGGAAATCATATGGGAAATTTGGATGTTGGATGGGAAGTTTCGATTTTGGGGGTTGCATTTTCTCTTGCGAGATTTCTCGCATGGGCACACTAGTTTTGTACTAATTCTGTCCTGAAAATAAAATGCAGAGTTAGATGATATCTAATATATATGTATATAAAAAATTATTCGGAGAAAATCAGTGTTTCTTTACAATTCTAAATTCAGTTTTATAGCTTCATAATTTTTACCTGCCTAGACAACGACGCTTGTCTTTACTAGCTCAAAAATGTAAACATATGGATCTTAACAACTTTCCTTCCAGTTAACGTTAGCCTAGGTCCCCAAAAGTATTCGATTTCCCATAAAGAGGTTATGGCGATTCAAATGACTTTATATTGGAATGGTACAAAAAAAAACACTCAATTATATTCATTCCAATTTCAATCAATGTCCCGAAACTCCTGTGAAATAATTACAGTAATTGCACTAGAAACTTTTGTAAGAAAATCTCTCCACATGGTCACAGACAGTTTGCAGAGCATTTTCCAATCAGCATTCAACCGGATTTCGGAGTAGTTAAAAACGAATTAAAGGCCATCTACGGTCGAACAATGCAATTACTTTGCAATTACAGGGAAACACAGATATACTAACACACAAACATCGGTACATCCATACAGACAAAATGTGCTCAGACATTAAGTAAGGAGTGTGCTAAGCCTCATTGCACTTTCGTTAAGAATATTCATTTTATCACCCAAAAAAAGCAGACGGGCCAAATGAACCGCATGCACAATTCTAATTACATTGGAAGTATACTGAAGGCGATTAACTTTTTCTGTTTTTTTTTTTGTTGGTAATCATTTCCCACCGGCCACAGGGCCAGGAATAACCAAAGCAATCCACGTTCTCATCCAAATTAAAAACTAATTTCGCAGGGAAACGAAGGACGGGGATGCGGGATGCCCCTTACCAGGACATTGTTTTGAGCGGATTCTTTTGGGCGATTTTTAATTCACCCTTGTGTGGTACAGCAGTAGGGAATCTGGGATTTAATTATAGCGCGCAGGCATTAAAAGTAAAGTTACTACGATTATAAGAGTATAAAGCAGAAAACTATTTTGGCATCTCTTCATTATTTAAATTTGAGAGTTCTATAATTTTTCCTGTCTTCAGATATTCTGCCGGATTCAAATGAGGATACTTCTTATATATTCAACAGCAATTTTCACCTCATTATACTAATGTGTGTTCTTATGCAAGAGGATTAGTAAATGATAGTTATTTAAATGAAAGTTTGTTTTTTGATCCATTTTCGTCTGGTGAACTATTTAGCATCATTAAATCACTAAAAAATTCCAGTTCAGTTACCGCTGATGGTTGCTCTAGCATAGTCTTGAAAAAAAATTGCGTTTAATGTTGTCGGCGTGCTTGCAAATATTTTAAATAAAAGCGTATACTGTGGAATTTTCTCTAGCGCGTTTAAGATAGCTGAAGTCATTCCTCTCCCCAAAAAGTCCAACCCTTGTAATCTGAATAATTATAGACCGATATCTCTGTTACCTGTCTGCTCGAAAATGATTGAGAAGGCTATGAAAAGGAGAATTTTGGATTTTTTAAATCTTTCTTTAATGAACTCAATATGGATTTCGAGCCGGTAGGTCAACCGAAGATGCGTTGCTGAAGTTCTGCAGTGAGATCTACGAAAGCATAAAAAATAATCTGTTTACGGCTGGACTTTTCATAGACTTAACCAAAGCTTTTGACTTAGATAATCACGATCTTCTCTTGAACAAATTATACAAGGCAGGAATGCGGGGCTTCGTTTATAACTGGCTAGCTTCTTATTTAAAAGATAAGAAAGCAAATAGTTAAAATAAATAGTTGCTTTGGCGAATTTCGCAACATAATTATTGGTGTTCCACAAGGCTATGTACTGGGTCCATTGCTGTTCTTGATTTTCATCAACTCAATATTTAAACAGAATTTTAAGATCTTAATTGCAGCCTTTTCTAATGATAAGGCCTTCTCCTACAGTTGCAGCTCCCTGCTCAGCCTAATTTCGGACATCAACTCAGACTTGGACATTCTAAGGCGCTGGTTTGCCATCCATAGAATGGTCTTAAGTGACAAAACCAAACTTATGTACTTTAGCCCTACAGAGTCCCATACCATAGATGATTGTGATTTATTTTATCATTCTCCTGATTGTCTAAAATTAAAATTCAATTCGTAATTCATTTGATTCTAATCCACCCGTTCACAGAACCCAGAGCAATAGAAATAGTCATTGCAAATATGTAGAATAGAATAGAATGCCTCGATATACCATATAGTAGTTCTGCTTGATGTAGACTTTAATCCCTTTTTTTTTGGATGATTGATGGCCTATAGGTATAGTGATCAGATCAGCATGGTAAAGTGGAAATTGCGTTGGACTAGTATGCTGCCTAATACTAATGCTGCCCCGGTTCAATCCCAGCCCGAGTCCAACACCTAAAAGTGTTTTCACTGTACCACCTCTTTCCAATGTCTGATAAGCTATCAAAGAGTATCATTTATCAAGGAGCTTCTCAACTCGCCGTTCGGAGTTGGCCAAACACGGTAGGTCCCTTTCATTCGTGCAAAAATGTAACACATACACACAAATGGTTGCGATAAGTCGGCTCTAATTCACCCCGAACTGTAGCGCCACCTTGAGAAAAAATAAGATGTTCTTTAACTCGTTGGCAGCAGTATCTCACGAGTGTCTTTATTATTTTAGATACTTTTATTTGAATCGTATTTCCAATAAAGAGTTTTATAACTGCGAAAAATATGGGAGTGAACAGTGAATATGTTAATTTGATATCTTGGCCAAGAAAGGAGCCAACAGTCCATTTATTGGACCAGGCCCTCACTATGGCTTCACAAGGGAAGACACCAACCAAGTCGTGACTACCTCCAACTGTCGTTAATTTCTTATAGAAATGGCGAAGCAGTTAAACATTCACCTTTGTTGGGTGCCGGGGTACAGTACAGACTACAGAGACATCCCAGGGAATTGCAAAGGGGACGAGCTCGCTAACATAGGAACACCAATACATATTCTACCCGATAAGAAAAATATAGGTATGCCACTCGCTACTTACAAGCTAGCACTCAAACTTGACACAGTCAATCAAACCAATGCTAGATGGGAAGGTGGAGCTATCAGCCTGCTCTCGATACCTTTTGTCACTAAAAAGACTACATACGACTATCGGTATCATTACAGGACACTGCCTTATAGGCAAACACGGACTTGGCGTCATCTCTGATGACGTCTGCAGAAGCTGTAGAGACGAGGACGAAGAGGAAAGTCCAACACATCTCCCCTGCTCATGGCCAGCTCTTTCTCGTACTTGAAAACTACACCTAGGAGAATGCTTCTTCGAAGATCTAACTGATATAGCACAAAAGGACGTAGGAAACCTTCTTCGCTGAGTAGCGGGGTAAATATCCCCAAGATCCTTGGTAACACAATGGGCCTAAGGGTGCTGGTACTTGTTACCGGCAGCCACTGTCACCTAACCTAACCTAACCAAGCCATCACAGAATGGACAACAAACTAAAAAGTTACTGGAACAACTTAGAAGGCGTAGGAACTTTTTTGAATGTCGGCAAAAAACTGTAGGTCCCTTCAATTCGTGTAAAAATATAACGCGGACACACAAATGGTTGCGAGAAGCAGGCCCGGTTCACCTCGAGCTGTAGCGCCAACTAAGTAAGTAAATGCAAAATATGTATCCGTTTAATAAATGTAATGAAAGTTGATGAGGATATGCGTTGTAGAGTACCAAAATTAAGGTCCCTCCAGCATGAGACAGCCAAAAATGTGTTACCATGTCGAAAGGATTATGATTACCAATTATCAACTGCAACAACGATTCGTGCCATCAACCATCTAAAGTCAACAGTCTTGCACAGTTGCCCGTTCGCCAAATTCAAAACATCTTACCACATTGCTACCGAAAATTTATGGTAGCGCAAAAGTATTCTGGAAGGCCATCACAAACTGCGTCTTGTTCGGAGGAGGAACCTAATATGCTCCACCGAAAATCCCTTCAAAACCTCCATCAAATGCGTTGTGTTTCGAAACTTCTAACTCCATTGCATTTGCCTTTCTCCAAAGTCATGTACGAATGGAGGACATCACGGTTGGCTCTTCTTCTTATCAACTCGCTAGCAGTAGAACAAACTGTAAAATGCAATCAAACTTTTGATGACAGGAAATTAAAGATGAAGCTGTTTTGTTCGCTCAATGGAAACCGAACTCAATCCAAAGACATTGTTATGTAGCCACTTTGTACTTTGTACATCGAGAAACTTGGTAGACAAGAGTGTTGGTGTAGCCCAAACTAAGAAATAATAGCCTCAGGATGCTTAACACATCCAGTGACTTTACAGGAACTTTTTATCTGTTTGTCTGCACGTATCGTGGAAGTGGCCAAAAAACGAAACAAAAACTTTATGCAAATCATCACTCGGCTTTCGCATATTATTTTGAGTGAAACAGTTGCCTCCACGCCTGACGATTAAATACCAAATTCCATCCGGAATAACATAGCTCTTCGCTTCTAAGCGGAAAAACCAAACAGTCAGGCTATTATTTTAAAAAAGATTTCCGCGCCATTCTGTCCTTTTCATCTAAAAATAATAATTCGTCTCCACTACAGACTTAGTTAAGTTGTGTTGTTTTGGGATATTTACACCAATAAATTTATCGGCTATATAAAAGGATACTACTCGAACGTTGGCATACATTCTAAGCCTTTCAACATACCAAGGACGCAGATACAGCAGCAGAAATAGCGACGGATGCAAAGCTCAAGTGTAAACGATCGCGTTTACAGTTAAGTTGTTTTGTTTAAACTGCCACCCACTCTGTAGAGACAGTAAATAACTCATTCCACTCCTAAAACATAGATACACTTTACACACACATGTATTCTACATGTACAACACCAAACACCCAAATACGTTGGGGTAGTTGTGCAAATTTTCCGGATTTTCAATGAGAAAATCGGATTTGTTTATCGGAGTTTTTTTTTTGCGTGGTTCCCTTTTCCCGTTACTTTTTTCACATTTTTTGCAGTGGAAAAGTGTGGACATGTTTGCGTTCCGCATGAATACGGAATAAGTAAATTCTGAGTTATGTTTCCCCCTAGCGACTTGACAATATTATCCTGGGACAGGGTGCGGATTGCGGATCGGGGAAATCTATCAATGTGCAAATCTATGAGATATAGACTTACTAACAAACATGTTAACGATGATGGGAGGATTTTATTGGGAGGAGTGCGGAATATACCCATAAATAAGGGATACATGGTTTATTGAACTCTTTGTCATGTTAATTCGTGTTGTATCTGGGTAAATTAATGCAAATGCATGCCATGGGTTAAGACCCAAAACGAGATGGAAAATGGAAATCAAAATACCTAAATAACCCACTTAAGGCGTGTAAAGATGTTTTGTGGTTGATTGTGGTTGTACAAAAAAAACAAAAACAAGTTTTGGGGAGGACATCTTCTTAGAACTTTTTAGTCTAGTCTAACTATTAGAGGTAATTGCTTTGACTTTAAGTTGGAACTTAAAAGAGAACATTTTGAGCTTCAGGCAAAATAAACACATATACAAAATAATATAATGTACTTAAAACAATTATCGGTAAACTAGACAGCCTCTAACCTTCTATTCATAGACTAAACATAACTAGTTATCACATACATCCTGAAGGGCGCTTTTCCAGATATTTTTGCTGCATATTGGCCTTTCCTTAAATTTTCGTACTCCATGTGCGGTCCCAGGTGCACTATAGGATTTAAATCCGGGCCTTGTAGTGGATGGGGAAGTAAATATTGGACAAGTGCTTCGAGTCGTTTCATATACAAAGCAATAACTATCGCTTAAGCCTAGCTTAGTAGCCGTAGCTAGCAAATTGATTATGAGGATTATAAGGTAGTATATTTTGTTCATATTACCTTCAACGAACACAATGTTTCCAACTCCACTCGAGCCCATTGGACCCCATATCATCGCACTGCTTTCACCATGTTTAACAGTGGCATTTACATGCGCCGGACTTAAGGCTGTGGTGGTAGTGGTTAGTGCGTTGGACTACCACGCAATGCTGCCGGGGTTCAATCCCAGCCCGGGTCTAACATCTAAAAGATTTTTTTTACGGTGCCACCTCTTTCGAATGTCTGAAAAGCATCAAAGAGTATCATTTGTCAATGAGCTTCTCAACTCGCCGTTCGGAGTCGGCAAAAAACTATAGAGCACTTGCATTCGTGCAAAAATATATAACACGCGAGAAATAGGCCCAGGCTCATCTCGAGCTGTAGCGCCAACTAAGTAAGTTACGGCTAATCGAACAATTTTTCATTCTGTTTTACTTTATATTTTTTTCCACAACTTTATTGACAATTTCTTCGCGTCAACGGAGGTCTGCTATTTATCCATTTTTTTTTAAACTATCGGTACTGAAAAAACGTCTTATCACAACAAACAGAAATATTAACGAGTGACTCTTAAAAATAAATACATAAGTTAAAACAGGAAAAAGCGTCAACTAATAGAATAAAGAGAAAACTGTCCAAGCTATTTTTTTTTGGTCTACAAAATTACCTTTTCGATTAATTGTTTTTTTTTTTTAATAAAATTCAATAATTTAGAAAGAAGATATAAAATTATTTGGAATATTTAAAGAATTAAATTTCATCTGCAGTTTGGCCCATACTAGGCCAATAGTACACACTTTTAATTTTTGTATCTTTAGCAGTAATTCTGATGATCTTTCTGATGTAATTTCAAATTGTCAAATACATATGTATGCGGACGATGTGTTATTATATCTCACACGGCCTAGATACTCTGAGAAGAATATATTCCGATTATCGTAGTCTAAGATCTTCATCACAGCTTCTGCTACCACGAATGAAAATGCGTTTAGTAAAAAGTCTATTATTACCATTTTTCAGCTACAACTGCTGCGTTTATCCATGTTTAGATTACGAATGCAAACATGAAATTAATGTAGCGTTCAATGATTGCTTGCGCTTCATTTATAATATCTCTAGACATACTACTGTTTTCCATGTTAAAACATCTCTGTTAGGAATAAGCCTTAATGAATATTTTGACTTCAGAAACATACTGAAACTTCATGGTGTTATCAATTGAAACTGTCCGGCTTTTTTATCCGAAATGCTTCAATTTGCCCAACCACGCAGAGGACTAAAGCTGATTCTGCCACGTTTCTTGCACACCATTGGAGAGCGATCTTACCTTGTAAATGCAATTCGGTTGTGGAATAGACTTCCGCCAGAATTGTAGAGAATAGGATCACCAAGCGTATTTCGGAGGAGACTATTTTCACTTTTATCGAGGAAACTTTAACATACATACACACGCACACATAAATATAAATATAAACATCTTTTAAAAATTAATTTTTCTATTTCCATTATTGTTGTTATTTTGTTTACTTATTTTATTGATTTATTTATTGATTTACAAATTTCACATTTTATGTAAAGTAACTTTTAAAAAAACACAGTAATTATATTATATACAAACACACGCACACAAATATAAACATCTTTTAAAAATTAATTTTGCCACTTCCATTATTGTTGTTACTATGTTCAGGTATTTTATTTATTTTTTTATTTATTTTATTTTTTTATTTCTGACTTACAAATTTCATATATTATGTAAAGTAACTTTTAAAAAACACAGTAATTATAAAGAGAGATACTTAATTTTAAGATAGAATATCTTGTAGTATCATGTAAAATATTTCTTATTACAATAACAAAATGAAATAAAAAAATTCCTACAAACTGCAAAAATATTCCAGTTACAATTGCCGTGTAGCTGCTGTCCAACTTTATTTTTGGTTCATTGTATGGACATATGTACATATGTTGTTCTTACATATGTTTTAAGACCTGATTATAAAAAATTAATAAATGCGTCGATAAATTCGAAACCAATTAGTAAGTTGTTCATCGGAGAGTTACGAAATCTGCGAAAATGTACGTGAGTGCAGGTCAGGTGAGGTAGGAATGCCTGCCAGCAAAAATCGAGCATACTTAGAAAGATGTTCATTGTGATACCGAGATTCATGAGGTAAATATGAGGCTTCTGACACCTACGCATATATTCTACAAATCGATGAGTTATATAAAAAGAAACTTAAGCTTAACAACAAATAGATGTTAAGTCACAACTTACAAGTCTGAAATGCATTCTACCTAATGCCACGGCATATCCCCATCTTTCTCATATGCTTCTCAATAAACATAAAATAACGAACAATAGCACTGTCCAAGTTTTAACTTCTGACAAAGTACTGGATGTTGTAATAAGTTTGACATCCGCCACCCTTGAAGGGCTCTATGTAATTGTCTGCCAATTTGTGTCAAAGTTTCGACACTGCTCACTAAAGATCAAAAAGTCATTGTGCTGCGCATCCACCGCTATGATTAACCGACACAACGGTCAAAAAAATGTCTCCACCAAATTGGCCACTTTGAGCGAGACAGCATAACACAATTTGAACGTCAGCAAACACTATGTAACATCATCCTGTGGTTACGGGATGATGGCGCTGACACCATAATTATATTTTCCCAGTAACATATCAAATTCCGTTGAGACAGAGGACACTCTTTTCTTTTGCTTTTCTTTCGTCCTTTTTGTCATTTCAGAAAGGAAACGGATTCGAACTGAGTAAAAAAAGGGCAGAATTAGGAGATGCGGGTTGTCAGAGATTAAGTTGAGAAAAGTTTTCATCAATTTCCGCTTCTTCAATTATGTCCAAATATCAAACTTTTCTACACAACTGACTTTATCAACTCCAACAACAGGCTCACATCACAATTTCTACAAATATCATCGCGACGAGAAGAACAGAGGAGAAATCGTATTCGTATTTCGTATCCGTAACCGAACTCTGAAGTTGTAAAAAAAAATCGTTTCCAGGAAAATATGCTCAGCCATTAACCTATAGCCAGCATAGATTTCCTTTGGCTTTTGTTTCTTTCGTCTCTGCGTTACTTAATTTTTTTTATACTCGTATTTATACTTTTTTCTGTCGGGTTCGGTCGAAAAGCTTAAGTAGGAAATCATGTTCTGGGCGAGCATAGCCCGAGACAAGGAGAGGGAATAAAAAGTTGCGAACAAAGTGGATATAAAAATCAGGAGCAATAAAAAAAATACTGGACCTTTCGCCTTTTTCTTTCTTGGCCCACATTACATTCCTATTATTAACCGGTCAGTGGAAGGGATTGATGGTCGATTTCAAGGAAGGCAGAGTGAAGCCAGGATTGAGGGTTTTTTTTGTCGTTTCATTCCTGGGAAATTTTGGAGTTTATTGGCCATACGGTCGATATCCCATAAAATGATTATGAGATATCCAGACAGGATTGTGTGGAAATTGTAAAACTATTTCATGTGTCAGATTTAAGAGCTTCGATCCTTATTCGTACATACGAGTATACATATGTATGTATATAAATAATTAAGTAGATTTTTATAAAGTCGTCTTTTGGATCAGATTTGCCAAAGTAACTTACCGTTGAAAAAAATTTTAATTGCCTACCTTTAGAAGAAAAATTTAGAAGATCATAGTTTGCTGCTGCAATGGTACTCAGGTCTTTTATGGAAACCGGCAGATTCGTTGCGGAGGGGGTGCAACCAACTTTGAACGTTTTCATATTATGGAAACCGTCGGATTTATTTCGTTTTGTGTCGGTTACAAAGTGCACCACGTCGGTAACAAAGTGAACGTCAGTCGTTAAAAAACGTTATGGAAAAAGCGGGGATTCGCACTTCATACACATTTTACAATTTTAAATCCGCAACAAATCGAAAGAGAATCGAGATTGAATTTTTTGCTGTGCCATTTGAAAAAGCTATTTCAACATTTTTAACATGGACAGCAATAAGTTGTTAGCCTAAGGAACATAGAAAACTGTTTAAATTTGAAAAAAATCGTGTGTATGAACTACGCGCGGCAGAACTAAAACTTTATCCCTTCATGCATATACAGGTTTTTTCACAATTTTGTATTTAAATAAAACAACGTAACCCTTCTGGCCAGACCTTTTCCACATTCAAAACCAATTTTTCCTAATTAATTATGTAGCTTATAAATAAATAAATAAATAAATAAATAAATAAATAAATAAATAAATAAATAAATAAATAAATAAATAAATAAATAAATAAATAAATAAATAAATAAATAAATAAATAAAGAAATAAATAAATAAATAAATAAATAAATAAATAAATAAATAAATAAATAAATAATGAAATAAATAGATAAATAAATAAATAAATAAATAAATAACTAACTAACTAAGTAAATAAATAAATAAAATAAATTAATAAATAAATAAATAAATATTGAAATAAATAGATAAATAAATAAATAAATAAATAAATAAATAAGTAAAATAAGTAAATAAATAAATAAATGAATAAATAAATAACTAAATAAATAAGTAAAATAAGTAAATAAATAAATAAATAAAAAAATGAATGAAAAAATAATAAATAAATAAAAAAATAAACAAATAAATAAATTAACAAATAAATAAATAAATAAACAAATAAATAAATAAATAAATAGAAATGTTTACCAATAAAGCCCCTGGCGTTGTGCATGATTTTGGAACATAAAGACGAGTCTAAATTTATTAGTACAGTAGAAATCGGTTATAACAATATCGAAGGGACCTCAGAATTTCATCGCTACAACCGGTTCATCGTTATATCCGGTACAGTAAATTCTTTCACCACTTTTAATTCTTGAAATAATATCATATTGTTGGGCAAAGCAAAATGATTTTCATTTATGTTTATATTGTCATCATAATATTAAGAACTATCTCCAAGCACTATTTGTTTAAAAAAAAATCAAAAATTACTGAACGATATATGGAATTAAAACAACGCATGTGATAAAATTTAACAATTGCCTTCATACATACATAATGAAGCTACATATTTAAAAACA
Source organism: Brachyopa scutellaris (assembly GCA_949775065.1). Taxonomy (NCBI): domain Eukaryota; kingdom Metazoa; phylum Arthropoda; class Insecta; order Diptera; family Syrphidae; genus Brachyopa; species Brachyopa scutellaris. The sequence goes on along the minus strand of OX459112.1, from coordinate 32,628,876 downwards.
GGATGGAAATGACGAGCAGTATTTGTATAAGAACACGATTTTTTGCCATTGCTATAAACAGTTTTTCGACTTAGATCTGATAAATTTTCATCGTCATAAAAGGTTTCATCGTTATATCCGGCATCCCGGCATCGTTGTAACCGATTGCAAATTACATTGAGTTAAACGGAGTTTATTATTATTTATTATTATTATTAATTAGTATTAACATCATTTACAGTAGACTAATGTAATCTTTAAGTTATAAATGAAGATGCAATTCGGAAATTAAAAGAAGAGAAAAACAAGAATTTAATGTACATGTGAAGTAGTAACAGTTCAGAAGGTTTTAAGCTTTACAAAAAAAAAAAAATCAAATTAAAAACAACAACTTGCTTGTATTTAAATTAATCTTATTACATACTTTAAAATAATTCAATTATGTACTTAACTAATTATCCGCCATTATGCCTAAAGAGAGTGAGTTCAAAAGAGTTCGCATAACAAGATCTTCTCTTAGCCTGGTCTTTGAAAATATATCGTTATATCCGGTTCATCGCTATATCAGGTATTGTTATAACCGATTTCTACTGTACCGCCAATGAAAGAAACAAGTGAATGGCAGAGAGTAATGTGTGATTAAATTTTACTGTTATATTACATCACATCCATGGCTTTTTCCCTGGCTTGCAAAAGGGTTCGGCTGCTTTCGATTTCTCTCTCTTCAACCGTAAAAAATGCGATAGAATCCACACTTTTAATATTTTTTTTTCTTCCTCGATCAAATGCTAAATACGTAATCACCAAATGTAAACAAATTTGACATACTAAAGCAAAACAGCTGATATTGGTTAAGGCAGTTTATGATCGGTAAGTCTGCTTTTACACTTAGACTTGTGAGTCTAGACTCACATGGGTACAAAAGAGTAAGAAAGTTCGAAAAGATGAGAAGGAAAATATTTTGCCCTGTGAGTCGAGGGTAATGTTTTTGGCGGCTCTTTTTGACGGTTTTCTTTTCTCTTCTTCGTTTTATCATTGTGTTGCTTCCCACCTAGTCATCTGCACAATACAAGAACTGCAAAATAAAAGAGGAATGTCAAATTTGAGTCAAGGAAAAAAGTCTGAAGTGTAAAAGCGCAAGACTCACGGATGTAAATAACAAAGAGAAATTCGAAAAAAGTCTAGACTCACAAGTCTTGAGTGTAAAAGCAGACTAAGAGAGTGCCTCCGTCAGTTTCCATAACAGATTCACACTGTTGAAATGATTAGAATACGGATCGGATGGAATTGAATCCACCGGTTTCCATAACAGGCCTAAATATCTATGCGGGTAGAGGTTTTATTCATGGAAGCCCTTCACAAAGACTTCCTGTGCATCGTAATAGGAAAAGATTGAGATTTGAAAATAATTGGAACTAACAGATACAGAACTTCTGAACTTAATTTAATAACAGTTAACAAATAGTAATTTTTTTGATGCCATTTAAATGAAATGACAGCTGAGAATGTTTATTCAGAAATGTTAATTAATGTCCTCGCAACTCCAGCATTACGTCTAGCAATCTGTTAGCTTATGTAAGCGTAACATCAGCTCGATTTCAAACGCAAGGCCAGCTACTCTCTAGTTTTAATTCAATTCAAAATGAGGTCAGCTGTGAACCGCATTAACCGTTTTTATCAATTAGTTCCGAATGTTGACCCTCCTTCCATTACAAATTATACATAGTATTAGAACATCAGCGCTGCTGCTGCAGTTCGACCCTTATTGGAGAGTCTCCGTTGTCTGATGAAAACAAAACAACGAATCTAGCACCTGGCAACACAAGAAATAACAGCTTTGCGACTCTAATACCATTTTGCGATTTCAATATGTCAAAATATGCGTCAACCAAGGACTTATATTAAAAAGGTGGATTGCCTCTTGGACCAATTAGTATCCTATGATACAATAGATCTTTCAGGTCGCAGTATCAGCCTTGGGTCGGTATCCAGTTAATTAAAAAAAATGCAGAATGTCAACATTTGAGTTGCTTTCAATGCGACTTTGTATATTAGGTGCTGGCGATTTTAAGCAATTTTTTCTATCAAATTTTACCAATTTTCGTGTCCATAATCCGCCATTTCTAAACGGTCAGCTTCTGCAGCTTTGCATTTTCTAAGGTAATAACTACATGTATTTCGACCTCTTCGGCATTAACAAATCTCTTTCATGGTGACCCTGACGTACCTCCTGAGCCGAACTTCCATGTCTCCTAACCATATATAAAAATTAAGAATTCATCCACTTTTTGCGTGCGGAATACTTAAAATGTCCAAAACCAACCAACTCTCACCAAGCAACACAAAGAGATGAATATCACGATTATGTTGAATTATTAAGTTACAAACAAATATGGATTAATATCTACTCCACTTATTTGGCATCGCATCTAATGACTGTCATTTATTTGAAGCCATAGAAAACAGAACATTTTCCAAAGCAGATTCGTGCTTGTGTATGAGTATATTCGGTTTATCGGCACGAGCAAGCGTGTCTGTCTTGTCTGCTTTCGCTGTCGTTGTTGGCCAAAGATAAATGACAGTCATGAAGTTGTAAGGATATTGTTTCTATCCAGTAAGAACCATGAACCAGCAACGAAAAATACTCGTACAATCCTATGCGCTACTTACCCACATCGTACATACAATGAAAGGCGCACACATGAATGCCCTCAGTTGTGAGTTTTTTATTTTTATTTGTTGTTTGCTTATGGTGAACGAGAACAACACACGAGGACCGATCTGTCAGGAGTAGCTGAAAATCTAGAAAAGCGCCATCAATTTTAGGTTTTTTTTTCTTTTGTTTTGCTTAAGAGTTCCTTAAAGTCTTGTTGTATGCTGATCCGTTTGAAATGTTCGGACAAAGCCTGCTTTGAAATTTTTGGTGAAAGGCAAATGCAGCAAGCACCCCGTCTCGCTAATGGAATTGAAAAACTGGTAGCAAAAACAAAAGTGAATTAAAATGATGGGATTTTGGATTCAGAATAAAAAAAAAAACCCGTGAAGCTTTTAAACGATTGTTTATACATACTTTGAAGGCATTTGCAACGTCTCGACGGTCTAAAGCTACAAACGCTAAAAAATATAAAAAGTAGTAAAGTTTAAATGATTATTGTTTTGAAGACCCGAATTAAAATTCTTAAAAATGTTGCAACTATTCCAGCTCAAGTTCCAAAAATAAAACATAAAGTTTCAATATTTTTATAGTTAGTTGAAAATAATTGTTGTTGCAATGTTGTTCCAATAGAGAGAAGTTTCCAACAAAATCAAATCGATGTCCCAGCTCAGCCATCGTCGCGTGGCGTCGGTTTTTTTGAATTGGTCTTTTGGGTAATGCAACCGTGTTTTTTGGTATAAATGTTTTAAGTCGTTTTTTTTTCGTAACATAGTATGCAGTCTTGTAAAATGTAAAATACAAAAACAAATAACCCTACATTTATAGATTTAGTTTAGCCTGGATAGTTATCGGGCATTATGAGTTAAGCCACCATAAGACCTGTGGCTCGAAATTACTTTCGGCCAAATTTTATCAGATAGTGTTATCGAAAATGTCAAATATGACAAGACTGCATGTCAGTTATGAATAAATTTGAGCAGAGAAGGACATATTCAAGGGAGAAAAGGTAAGTAATCAAAAATAAAAGCTACATAAACAAAATTCTTGAGGGGGGAAATTCATAAATCGATTGTAGAACTATTCAAAAATATACTCTGGAAATTTCAAACCAAAATTTCAAGTCGATTAAAAGTTATAAGCATTATAGTGAGTAAGTTTTAACATATCCTTCACTGCCACTCTTATTTTCAAACGCGTTTTTCTCTAAACCATTTTTTTCGAATTTGCGTGCACTCTTACTCGTAGAGTTCTGTGGCCACAAGGAAAAACGACATAGGTCGACTTATGTCGAAACGGATGCGCAATATTCGATTCTATTTCCCATATTTTTTTCTTATTTTTATCTCTAGCGGTTGCTGAGTTATAGACCACCAGAAAACAACATGAGTAATGTTCCCGCAAATGTTCTTATGGAAAAACAGCATAAGTAAAGGTTTTCAACCATAAGTAATTGTATAAAAATATTTTTTTTCTCATCTTTATTCCTGTATCAACAACTTTCTTATACGATGCATAGTTTTCTGTAAGATAACGTCAAACCTTTCAACTGCTCTCCCGAAAAGTTGTAAAAATCGACTTATGCTGTTTTTCCTTATTGCCACAGAGTTTTTGATCAATCATTATCAAACTTGGCACATATTTTCTTCATATACATAATATATACGCTCTATGTGAACTACAATTCTAAACAATGTCTGTGTTTACTATTTTTTTTATTGCAAAAAGAAGTACAAAATAATGATCAAAAATCGTACTTAATTTTCACATTTCAATTTTTTTGTAAAGATTGTAGTTCAAATAGAAGAGACACTTACAAAAAATTTTTTAACTTTTTTGAAAAATTGATTTCAAATAAAAATTGTGACTTCCAGTAATTATGGAAATTGTCCAGCTGGGTGGCGACTCACAATGCGCGACAGCTGATATCTCCGTCATTTTACAAGGAAAATGTTCGAAAATTTCAAGAAATATTGTTAAATATATGTATAAAATAACCCCAAGATTACAATAAAATATATACATTCCTTACATATTAAAAAAAAAAATCATGAAAATTACCCAAAATACACCGTCCTACACCTATTTCCCCCCTTAATACAAATTTCGTTTTTTAATTAGCCAAAGAAAAATAAATACTCCATCTGTAGTGTCGTTTTTGTCACTATACCTACTTTAAGCCGCGATAATCGTTTTATTATGTGAACTTTTTCTAAGCCTATGTACATTGTACATATTATATAAGTTACAAAAAAAAACCGGCCAAGTGCGAGTCAGGCTCGCGCTCAAAGGGTTCCGTAGTTTTAAAAATAGTTACATTATGTACATATGTATATTTTGTTTAAATAACTATTTCGTTTCGTTAACACAAAAAACGAAAACGACCCACCTCTACATTCACTTTACAAACCTATAATTCAGTAATATTATTCACTATGAGAAATTGGATAAACATTAAGAACGCGGCTGAGTGTGTAGCTGAATTCAGGGGTCTCAGGTTCGTTTCCTGGCCAAATCCGTATTTTCATTTTTTTTTTTATATATGGCAGCACAATTTTAGATAGTCTTTAATTTTCCCAAAATTATTGTTAATCGAATAGTGATAATTTCAGTCAAATTGGTCTAGTAGTTTACGAGTTAATCGGTTGAGAAATTGAATTTTTCGACATCAAATTGAATTTTTCCACGTGAATTTCTCAAAAACTATACAACTTACGAGACTCGTTATATTTTTCTTCAAAAATATGGTTAATCACCTACGAACTATGATTTTTTCATATTTTTGACTTAAGTAGTTTTTGAGAAAAAGTTCTGGTGCTTTTTGTATGATATTTTTCACATATAATTGACAATAACTCCCAAAGTTTCTAACTGAGCAAAATATTTTGAGAATCCCTTTCGAATGATATCCCACATCCACATGATATATTTTTCAGAAATTTTTTTTTTTGAGCTTACATTTTACCCACCCTGTATAGTTGTTTCACAATATTTTTGAGTAATATTTTGTCCATGTATGTGGACCACCATAATGTATAAGTGTGCCAAATTTCAAGTTTCTCGGAAAAATGGTTCTTGATGTTTTTATCGTGACAGACATTTTTGAGTTAGAGCGAACTTATAATGGTTCCGTATTACCATATGGGTACGGAACCCTAAAAACATAAAAAGTGCAATGTTGTTGTTGTCCTCATATTCAAAAACCTTACAATATTTTATTTCTTAGTGAAAAACATCGTTAACAGAGCTATAATAATACTAGCCCTAATAAACATACATATTGCATTATTACTTTATTACATTTTTTGTTTGTTTCGGTGAAATACCGAGAGTATGTATAAGTATACGGCAACGCAAATAGCACAAATGCCATGGGTGCCTAGGCCGGATGGGCGACGCGATGTGAAGTGGGATTTTATACTCTGAAACAGAATTCTTCGAATTTTTACCCGCATTCGATAAAACATTTTTTTTATTTTGTTAGTTATTTTTATCGGAGGTTATGTACAGTAATTTATTTTCTTTTTTTTACCAAAACTTAACTTTGAATATACAAAATTAAATTCAAGTGTTCCTGAGTGAAATTTTAATGGGATGGTTGTCATTTTTGATGTTGGTTATGCCGTCGTAATATGTTTTCAAGTTCATCCTAAAAGGTTAGTTCAAAGGCGGTGTTTACCAACCAGTCTAGAACCAAGCCTATTCACCGGCGGTAATTATAGTAGTATAAGTATAAGTAGTATAGTATAAGACATGTTGCCCTAAACCTCCTGAATGTATGAAAAATGAAAAAAAAAGCATTGCCAGCAAGCATTTCTTCATCTTATTCATTTTCTCTATCGCTATCGCAAAAGAGCCCAAAATTCGAACAAATTTACTGCGGCAGACTAAAGCCAAGCCCAGAGTCCACAGCTAATAATAAATCTACCGCAAAGCCGGAATACCAGGCTCTGTGCTCGAGGATCTACATATGTATGTCAAGCCTCAAATCTGGGCTCCCAAAGTAGGTAGAGGGTCCACGGAAAGAATCAAAGGCCAGAAAAATGCCAAGGTCGATCTCTAGCTCCAGCTAGCATCTGATCCGAATTCAAAATACAGTGCTGGAATCCAGTGCTTGATTCTTAGTCACAATCGGAGGCTAGATTCTTATTATTATTGTAGAGCTAGGCCTGGAATATAAGAAAAAATATTAGGCCAGTACTTGAATCTAGCACAAGACTCTAGTTCTTAAACTTGGGTTTCTCTCCTGGCCAAAGCCGATTAGATTGACAAACAGGTCAATAATATTTCAGCCAAAAACCTACCATCTAATTACAATGACAACCAGCATTATTTTGCGTGATCCGAAGACCGAAGGTCATTTTGCCACCTATTCGAAATAGAGGCAGCCTTGAGTTTGTATCTGTATACAAACAAACGGACAGCTCCATTAGACGGACTGGTCCTTTAGATGGACAAATTTTCATAACCAAGCTTTTATGTTTTAGATTGCATACATTTTGCGTTCCCTTAACCGACACTCCCTTGATCGGCCGCGGACACGCATATATTTTAGAAATTATTTAATTTAATTCCATTAGACGGACAAAAACAAAAAAAAACTAGTTTGTTTCTATTTTACTTTAAATTTAACAAAAAACAAAAAACATACGTTTTCACAATCGCAAAAGACAAAATGCAATAGAAAAAACGTAAGCATCGTGTACAGTACGGTACATTCTGGCACTAGGCGGCGCGCGGCGGTAATTTCATGTGTGTAGTGAAACTACTTCCTATATATGTATGAACGAATGCATACCAATGTGTATGACGTATTTTCTACAGCTTTGCTGTATTTTGTAGTACCCAAACTTTTCGTCCCATTAAAATGTAGGTATAGGCAAACAAATCCCGAATACAGATTCACGTTGCAGAAACAGAAATATTCAAATATCGCTAGTAAAGCTTGCGTAGTTATGTTAGGTTAGGTTAGGTGGATATCCACCGCACTCGGTAGGATTCACTTAGTGGGACTATTGTGTTGCCAAGGGCACTTGGAATCATTTTAAAAGTTGGATAGATTTCCATATTTTATTGAGATTCGTTGAGGAAATATTTTTTGAAGAAATATTCTCCCAGATTTTTTTTTTGTTTAGGATGAGAGTCCCAGGAGCTGCACAAGAGGTGATGGGGGATTCATCTTTCTCCTCATCCATACAGCTGCGATGACTTCGGAGAGGATTCCCAATCTATGTTCTGTTTTGATTTCTTTTTTTGTTTTGTTAATCGTTTCAAATAAAGATGCAGTGTTTTTTTTAGATAAAAATAATTTATTTAAAAATAATTGTGTTATCCCTTGGACGGACAACTCCCTAAAGCGGACAGAAATACTGTCACTGTCCGCCTAAGAGAGGTTTCACTTTAACAGTTAATGAATAAATAAGCGATAATACGATAAAACACACCGGCGGCGGCGACTCGAACCTCGAAAACACTCAACGTGTGCCTACGAGTATCTTATCCAGAACATCCTCATGCTTATACGTATTCATACGATTTAACACGAAACTAAGCCCGATTGTTATCTTTCTTCTACCACTAAACATTAATTCAACCACATTTATTCATTTTCACCAAGACTAGTTGTGGACTGTTAGTAGAAAGTAGAACCACTAAATTTTTAAATGCTGCTGCCGGCCAATCGTATTCCACATAAAATAACATTCAACATTTACGTAAAACGTGCGACCATTCGCAAATGGTTGGCGCCTGCAAATCCACAAACAAATCGTTTTCCTACTGAGCTCATAATTAAATGCAATTAAGTGAACCAATCTATTTTAAACGGGTGCACATAGTACGTTCAAATTCTAACAATACCCGCCCTCCCGGGGTGGATGGGGTTTGAATGTGTTGATGTTGAAACCACCACCAACTGCAATTGAATTACTTTCTTCATTATTTTTACAGATTCTCTTTCACATGCTATGTAACTCGTTGTAGCAAAACGCATTCCTCTTCTGAAGGTTCTGCTTACAATTCGATGTGGTTGATCCTTGGAAGTTGGGTGTTACACCACTGACATCGGTTACATTGAAATTCCACGACCGGAATTTCCTTTCTTCATAAAGTAATGCCGAAGAAAAAGTCCTATTATCATCAGTTCTTATATTTTTTTTTTCTTTTCACATTTATTCTATATATACATGCACACAAACATATGTATACGTAGGATAATGTCCTTTTATTTGTTTTCATGTTCTCAGGGGGAGGAGAACACGCAGTTATTTGGGTGGTTTTTGGTTTCTGGGACTCCTGATGTTATTTGGATGTACGCCAAGTTGATGGATATCCCGACGACAAAAATAAAATTTTCATAATTTAAATGTAATCAAGGAAATTTGTGCATGCTGTGTTTGTTTGTACGAATGTAGCTGTGGGTGTACAACATGTGTGTCGGTATATGAATGAGGAACTTAGTATCCCGCTGGTATGTATTTACATCTCCGAAGTTTATTTCTGTTTTTAATTGAATTACCTTTGAAATTAAATAATTGCTATTTTTGTCCTGTAACAGTTGGATATTTTGTTGTACTATTTAGTTTAAGGTATAACAAGGGGTAATCTTTACTTATTTTTAAGAAAATTATGACGATCGAGGTTGGCCGTCCTAGATGAATTCTTTGTCTTCGCTCATATTGCGGTTGGCACTTTTTAACAGATTAAAACTTCGCCCTTAAAGGAACTAAATCTGTTCACGTGAATTTCACTTATAGAAAACTTAATGACTTGCCAATTTTTATAGGCCCGAATACCCTTTGCAAATGAAGCCAAATAGCTGGGAATAACACTCGACACAAGGCACGTGAAAATTAAACGTAAAGAACTAGATCTCAAATATAGAAAAATGTACTGGTTGATCGGGAAACATTTCCACCTCAGAACCGAGAACAAACTGCTTTTATACAAGCAAGTGCTAAAGCCGGTGTGGACCTACGGTATTCAACTTTGGGGTTGTACCAAGAAAACAAATGCCAATATTTTACAGACCTTTCATTTCAAAATAAAGTGCTTAGAGAAATTGTCCAAGCACCGTGGTATGCTAGAAACGACGATATACACAGGGATCTCGGAATTCCGACAATCGAAGCTGAAACTAGAAGCTTCGCGCGAAAGCATAGAAACCGACTAATCGGACATGTTAATAATACAGTCCTACTAATTTTGGATGGGAGCAATTTATTGCGCCGACTACACAGGACAAAACCTTTCGACTTGGCGAGATAAGGATTAACCGCTTCTAAATTGCGGAACATGCAGGAAAGTAAATTACCAAACGTTTATATTTCGTGATAGAAAAATTGCTTGGTAAGTAGTATAACTTAGTTGCAGTATCTAACAAATTTATATCGAAGGGTGGTGTTTTTGGTCAGTAAGAATCTGACACTACTATGAGCACGCGCTTGCTATTCTCATAGTGCCTATGGAAGATTTTCACCTACCCGAGGTGAACCTGGGCCTGCTTCTCGCAACCATTTGTGTGTGCGTGTTATATTTTTGCAGGAATGGAAGGGACCTACAGTTTTTTGCCGACTCCAAACGGCGAGTTGAGAAGCTCAATCATGACAAATGATGCTATTTGATGCTTGTCAGACATTCGAAAGAGGTGGGCACTGTGAAAAACTTTTAGGTTTTTGCGACGGGATTCGAACCCAAGACCGCTGGCTCAGTAGTCTGACGCACTAACCACTTGCGCTGCGGTGCCCATAAGTTGTTGCTAAACTAAAATCTAGTGAATTCTTGCGACTTTTCACACCAGGTATACTGCAGAACGATTACCGAACAAGTGGCATCTCCGTCCCATTCGAAAACATTTACTACGTACAAATCCGTGTATGGTTGACATGTTTTTTTCACGCAGGAGGGGGAAATCCTTTATCGACACTCTGTCGAACGTACTATGCCAGAATCCATGCATGGTTGACATATGAGAACATAAACATGTAGTCTACACGCGAATTACGATAAAAATTAAAATGCCGAAAATGTCGACGATTTTAAGAAAAGAGAACACTCTCGAACAGAACAAAGATTTTGCATCAATTGCTAAATATTTACTTTGTTAAATAGGATACTACAACCAATACTTCTATATTTTGGACACGAGTTGTCAAATATAAAAATACTACAGGTATTAACACTTTCACAAGAATCAGCTGATCTCTGAAGCACTGTGCCATCTCTTTCCCGTCGCAAGTACCTTAAGTGTAATAAACATTATTAAAATCAGATTACGAAGTAAACTTTCAAGACTGACATTAAATTCGATATTTACGATAAGAAACCAATAAAAATTAATGAACAAGAACTGCTATATGTGCATCGGAAAGTCATCAGGAAACCCGCAACCACTTCCAAATATCCGATCCTGTTGAAGTTGAGCATGTCCGGTGACAATAAAATATACTCGTAGTACGTACTATATATGATGAAGTTGTTAATCTAATATGGCGGATGCCACAAGATGGCGGGTTAGCATTATCTTTACGACCCCCATAATATGGGTACCAAATGAAAGGGTCTGACAAGTAAAATACTATTGATTGTGGGACCGTGTCACCTTATCACTGCGGCCACAGATGGGCCTAATGTGTTACGTTCTGTGCGAGCTCCCGCATGACACCTGAAGTCGTGATTAATCCAGAAATGTGTTTGGGCAAACTAACAGATACTTATATCCTCCGTCTCGAGGTAGAATTTACCTAAATGACGATGAAGTGTTCTGATTAGACAGTTGCACTGACACAAATGTGTGTCCTTATTTTACCATTTCAAGAGTAGCTGTTCCCTACCTTTGTATGTTCAGCTTAGACTGCAAGGCACCTCAGAGTTTAATTTACAGATACATGTTAGGTTAGGCTAGCGGGCTGATGAGAATAGTTACGTCATTAGCATTTCATGTGCCTCTTCGTCACCACATCCCCTGCAAATGGCATCATCTTTGAGTCTTAATTTTTTCATGTGGTATCTTAGAGTATTGTGCCCAGTAGGGTAAATACTGGTAATATGGCACCAGGGGGGATATAGCCCCCTTTTAATTTCTCCCACTCCCGATTTCTTTTCAAAATAAAGAGAGTAAAATATTATTCATTCGTTCTAAGGCTTCAATTGGGAACAATCAACATTCCAGTAGCTTGTGCAGTTTTAATTTGTCACTTGTCAAGGTGAAAAATAAATAATTGAGTGAAGTTTGTATAAAAAAAATTGTTTGTGGCTTACTTAAGTAGGTGAAGATACTTAAGTAGTTGGCGCCGACTGCCCGTTTCAGTTTAAAAGGAAGTGTTACTCGATATTAATTTGTTTTTGTTAGCTGTGATGAGTAATCGTGCGTGTTTTTTCCTGTTATTTTAAATATCATAGGTAATGTCGAAAAGGGGAAATGGCACCCCAAAAATTAGAGATGTATGGCGCCGGTACCATTTCCCGCTGCCTTAATTTTTTCATTATAAATTTTCAATTTCTGAAATGCTAACAGTTTATAAAAAAAATATCTTCAACAGCAATTGCGGCTGTTCAACACGATCTTTATAAAGGCTGCAAAGCACTTTTTCATTTATTTTATTACCCTCAGAAAACGCCTTGAAGATTATGCCTTGACAAATAAGCCGGATAAGTGGATTAAGTGCATAATATGCCACTTTTGGTCACATGACTCGTGCACGTCGTTTGTTGGCACCTGCAGCTAGTGTGGCAATATAAACCAAAAGAATCAGTAGGGTGCCAAATACCCCACCATTTGGTGGCATATCACCATCCATTTTTTGAGATGTCTTTTTTAATCCTTTTTGTTATTAAAAAAAAAGTGCGTGAGAATCTTGCGCGTTAGAAGTGAAACTTCTTAGGTTCTATACTCTGGTCCACAAAAGTTGTCAGTACAGCGAAGATAGGATATTTGGCTCTCAGTATTGTTACAATAGCTTGCATAGATCTGTCCCTCCCATAAACACTCATTGGATTACCGTAGTAGCATGACAAATCGCCGTAAATCGGAGAGCAATCCCCGTAGGGTTAACCATCTCCTGGTTTGAGAACAACACAATTCGTCGAACGAGATAAAGATAATTATGTCCAAAGTGGACACCACTCGAAAAAATACCCTCTGTCTGCATCATACAAACATTTCATCAAAATCGAGGTGTTATCCATTTTGTACATAATTACCGAAATAGATCTTGTATTGCAATGTGCATTGCACAAAAAGAAGTCTTATCTGCCACCAAAAAACTATCAAAATATTCAAAAGGGTATAGCAAGCTGAATTTTAAGGTTTGAATTAAAAACGAAGTTATTTGTTCTTCATATTATCTTTATGAATAAAACCAAAGAATATACAAACCCAAAAGAAGTCGCATCTCATATAATATGTTTGTACGAAAACATTTTTTTTTAGAAATTTAAAAAAATCGATTTTTTTTTGTTTCATATTTCGAAAATATAATGTATTGAGAGTATATTGACCCGAGGAAAAATTAAAATATTAAATATTTACAGAGTTAGTGCACATACAGTCGAGCGCATATAGTATACTGAAACTTTAAACGCGGTTATCTCGAATACGTATTTTTAAAAACTGCTCGTGCTGTAACTTAAAAAGTTATTGATCGATTTGGATGAAATTCTGTGAGTCTTTGCTCTATATCATTACCGGAAGGATAAACCTAAAGTTTCAAAAATTTCATTTTTATGATGAGAAATATCGAAAACACAGTATAAAATCTGAACATTTTATTAAAGAGCGTACCTAATTTTTAATTTTACCCCTTTTTATGATTTTATATGTTTATCCTTCCCATGCATGTGTCAGAAATAGAAAGTAATTTTTTTCCGGTAAAAAGATAAATAGGGAAAGACTGACAAATGCAGCACTTTTGGACCTCGCATCAAAGATACCTGAAGAGGAAATTGAACTGAGCCGCAATTTTGTGACAGCAAAAAAAATAGTTTTTAAATTTTCATAGTTCGAATAAAATGATGTTACAACTTCAAATTGATTCAATTATTTTATCACCTCTAAAAACACTGCTAAAAAATTAGCTATTTTAAAGCGTTCCCTTCGCCTAAAAAACCGATTTTCTGTCCGCAAAAATCATCTCGTGTGCGATGGCCCAATGTTTGTATAATGGGGTAAAAAATAAGGATTTTATTTTCTTGGGTTGTTTTGTTGTTGTTTTCTTCGCTTGCTTGTACTTTTAATATTTTGTGGCTCGATATGTATGTGTTTTTTTTTTTTAATTTATTTTACTGCCTGTTGAAGTTGGAGAAGGGGGAGCGTTTCACTTTTTCGGCTGATTCAGGCAAATTTGCCCTACCGCGGCTAAAGAAGTTTTACTTCAAAAAAGTATTTCTTTGAGTATTAATTCCTCTTAAGTTCCTATATAATGCCTTCAAATTAATTAAAAAATGAAGTTATTTTTGTTTAAAATAAAAATCTTGTTTATTTTTTGAGTTAAAAAGAAAAACGAAAATGGGTGCAATATCACCCGACTTTACCCTAAGCACTCCTATTAGTATTGATAATGACTTCCTGTCTTTTTGTTGGTGTTGCCTTGTCCTTGTTTTGTCGTATTCTGACCACAATCTTCTTGATACCTGGCAGGTGGTTCTGGTTAGTGATTTTCACCTGTTATTTGCATCAATTGCTGATCTTTGTTCAATTTTGGCCCGAAGGTTACAGAGTGGAGGTTTAACCATCCCATCTATCTAGGGCTAAACCGTTTCTGGCCAGTTCATCTGCGGCTTCGTTGCTTGTTATCCCAATGTGACCAGGGACCCAGCAGAGTTTAACGTTGTGCTGCGTGCCGAGAACCTTTAGCTCTTCGCGGCAACACTTTACAAGCTTAGATATTATTTGCGTAGGAGCTATCGCTTTTATGCCTGCCTGGCTGTCAATGTAAATTAGGGATATCCTCCCGCAATATTGTCATTACTGACACCAATTGGACAGCCTTTATCAGTGCTAGAACCTCAACTTGGAAAACGCTGCTGTGATCTGGGATTCGTATGGAGCTGCTTATTCCTAGTTCCTCCGAGAAGCAACCCGCTCCTATACCTATGTCCATTTTAGACCCATCGGTGTAGATGGACTAGGTGTAATGAGATGCCTCTTTTTTCTCGCACGAGACAATGCAGTCTGAATTGATATCACCGTTAAGGTCTTGGTGTGTCCATATATTTACAGATATACTCGTATAGTTCTTTTGCACGTTTGAACTTTTAAGCTCCTTATAACATTGATTGAATCCAAAGGAATTCACCGACTATGCATTTTCAAAAAACAAGAACTATTCGGGAGACAAAATAATGGGCATGTTTTGGAGTTTTATAACCTTTAGTTTACATCTTAAATAATAACTACCCTACATGGCTTTGAATCTAACCACACTGCAAACATATTCCATTCAGCAAAACACATTGTTAACTAAATTCTGCATACATTTAACGCAATTTGACCCCAGTCATTTACGCATTCCGACCGCTATAACACTCCCTTCCTCCCATAAAACACCATGAACAAAACCACCAATGAATGTTTGTACGTGTCACCGAAACAACAACGGTCACGGTAATTAGCAAGTTGTAAGTCATATCATGTCACTACACCGCACTGACAATTTGAGAACTTTTGCAATTCCATACAGTTCGTTCCTCCTCGCATTACTGGTCCCATGTAATTCTTCCCCTTGATGTGTGTGTTGAAATGCTACGCGTGCAGTAATTATAGAATGGTATTTGAATTAACGAGCTGATTATTGATTTCCTCTTGTCTCCACGATGATGTCAACTTTTTAGGGGTGTTAATTAGACGTCAATTGGATAAAGTTGGGCGTCCGACCGTAACCACAAACGGGGTCAAGTGAATTTATGTCATTTTCAAGTGCGAAGCGTTCCTGGTAAGCATTTCTAATACATTCAAAAGCAAAATTTTGAAGTACCGCACCGCGCCGTATAAAGTGCATTTATGGTAAATTTATCGATTGATTAGAAACTGTAAACGATACATCCTCGTTGGCGTGGCGTCCTTTTTTTCTTGTTTTGTTTTGCCGTTGGAACACAACACTTTCCATGCACGCTAATGGTTATTCATCAGAAAAACCCTCATCAATTAGACGAGACTTAACGTTAACACGTTAGGGAGTTATGAAGATATAGGATCTGGCTCCTTTGTATACCCACGGATTTCATAATGAATTTATTGCGTGTCTGCTGGGTGTTGTTAGTTACGGGAAACACTATCGAATCAACTGTTGCTTTTAGCTCAGGGAGGTGTTTTATTCAATTGGCCATGACGCAAAAGTGGCAAATTGGATGAGCAAAAAAACGGAGCAGTTGAATTTGATGTTTTTTTTTTTTTTTGTGGATGAGGTTACACTGCCGATTCCATTTGATTTGTTGGCACTGAAAATGAGGAAATCATTAGGTCGAAGTAGCAGAATTTATTAAGCTTGAAAAGCAACCATTTACAAAATGTATACTTCCACCCGTTTCTCTGTTGATTCTGAGGTACATTTTCTTACACCTTTTTGCTGATTACCTTTTCCCTCGAACTCACACTTGGATCTACATGTACATAGGTATTGATTCGCAGATGACAACTTCACTTATTCTTTGATGATTTCACAAAAACAACCTCAAAGTCTGAATTGTTGGCAGTGGTCCTATCACTTCTTGACTGTATCCCAATTAGTTAACTTGCGAAGCAGACTTGGGGATCGTAGAAATATTCTGCCAAACATAAGAAAACGTTCCATTTCTGGTTTTCACAATTTTTGTTGCTAAGAATAGCCCAATGTTCCCTTTGTAACGTGTGCGTCCCAGCAGTTGAATTATATACCTAAAAACTTGGAAAAGTCGCCGAAAAGTCCGCACATCTCTAGACTACCCGCTGATATAAATGTACCTACTTTCTGTGTTTCGAAAACTTCAATGTGTTTTAATTTACTCTTCGAGTGCGAGAAAGTACTGCCTTTTCTGGCGGTTATTAAGTTTATGGTCCTTTATTGTCTATCGCTTTTACAGCGCTGACAATTTGACTTACTCCATCGACTATTTTTGAGGATGTCGGGAAGTTGGGACTGCATAGGTGAACTATGAAGTTTACCCTAAAGCACCAAAGAAATTTGACTCGTATTACTTTATTTCGTCCAGTGTTTAGTAGAGTAACACTCTGCTTTTGAAGTAGCTCTGAACGGATTCAGAAATGTTTTTGGTAACCAGGAGGAACCATTCGTTACATTTATTTTTTAAAAATAATTTCTTTCAAATGTTGGCCGTAACTGCGGCTAAAAGTGTCCACTCTGAAGCTCCAATTTTCGATGACGCGTTCGAACATTTCGAGTGATATTTGGCGAATGAAGCGAGTAATGTTGGCTTCCAATTCCTCAATCGGCTTATCGAAGTAGACTTTTAGCGGTCCGAAGCGTGTAATAACCTGTTCAACGAATTTGTTTCACAATAAAGCCATGGTGCGCGCGTTGGAACCAAATGTCGTCAAGATCAAACAGTATGTTATCATGGCGTGATAATAGGCGCAATACACAGTAACATTTTGGCCAGCCTCAATTTTGGAAAATTACTATTTTTTATAAAAGTATATTAATATTTTTTTTCTGGATTTTATGGCAGCTCTTGAACCTTCGGGTTGCTCTTCAGCCCAAATACAAAATGCCGTTTGCCGCAAATGCAAATTGACATAGCCGTTAAGCTTGAAATGGGCCTCATCGCTGAACAAAATTTTGCTGTTGCTGATGCTTCCAAAACGTACAACAAATTTAAGTACAAACACACATACATATGTATGTAATGTATGTACAGACCCAGGAAAAGTTGTAACTGCTTCCATGGTAATTGCATATATTTTTAAAGAAAATAATGAAAATGTAAGATATTACAAAAAGTGAGGCCTCGTAAGCGAAGGTGTAGCGCATCGAAAATCTTATTTTAAATATTATTGAAATATTACATCGATGCCATTACTTATTTGCTTACCAGGCGTTACATTTTTAAAATGTTTTCCTCTCAAAAGCATTCCTAGAATGAAAATACAGTTATACGACTCAGACAAATCAAATCATGACCAAATTTTTTCTATGTCATCATTTGAAGTTTGTTATTGAGCGGTACCTTTTGACTTTTTAGTATTAATAATTAATATTAATAGGTTTGTTTGATGTCAGCCCTAGGACGCACTAGGGTGCACTGAAAACACACTGATGCGTTTTATGTCCGCCAGTGCTACATACACTGAAAACGCACTAAATATGCTGCCCTGCGTTCGTTGTCGATACTGGTTCTTCACTGGATTTACCCCGAGCATTTCGTCAGTGCAAGAAAAAAGGGCTCTCAAAACATTAAATCAGCTGATTTGTCATTTGGTTATTTTTCATTGCTTTGGTTTTGCTCATTGTGCTTGTGTTTTTTGTGTTCAGAAAAGTTTCTTAATCAAACAACGAACTAAACAAATGCAAAACTATACGAAAATTAACCAAATTTGATTTCTGTTAAATTTTCAAAGAATGCCAGTTGTCAGGGCACGGTATTTGCGTTCGATGAAATGGGGGTTCCACTGGGTTTTTCGACAACCACGAAAATTGACACTCGTCAGTGCACCCTAGGGCTGACGACAACGAACAAACCTAATAATAACAATAATTTAAGAATGAAAGTTAATGTTTACATGCCCTGTGTAATGTTTTCAATAACTACTTTTAACTGCTAAGGTAACTGATTCCCCGTAAGACAAATAGTAAGTGCTTATACGCCAAGATGTAGTGATTAATGTTTTCAGCAATTATCATTCACCGCGGAAATAAGTGATTCCCGGTAAGGCAGTTGGTAAGTGCTTGCCACCGTAGGATATTCCCACGTAAATGTAGTCGGTTCTGTAATAAGGAAAGTAAGTGCTGGTAGCTACCAATCAGCGCTTACAGAATCGAGTTGGTAGGCAGTAATTTCCTACTGGGGAGTGGGTGTCGTGGCGTAGTAGTTAGTCCGTTGGCCACGACCATGTTCTTGCTTTGTCATCTCAAACCAATAAGTGGGTTTCACTGATGCAATTGAATTGTCACGTCTACGCAGTCGTATTAAGTTTGATCCAATATAGATTTTTAACCACACACATACATCTCTATAGATCCATAATTTTATCCTTTCGGTGACTCTATTTGGAAGATGAACCTAAAATTAAATTTGAATGCAAAAGGCTAGAAACAAAACAGAAACGATATATTTATTGTCTTAAATTTTTTTAACATAAAAACACACGTAACAAGTGCAACGCAAACATACGAGTACGAGTTCATAATATGTATACGAAATATAAAAATAAATTATCCTTGCACCATGTCGATGGCGAAGAAAGTTTTTATCGCCTCCTCTTTGTCCTTGTCCACATGATGGATGGTGCGTTGTAATCCTTCTTCGATTCACGTATATTTAATTCAAAATTAAATTCTCCTAGCTCCATCGCTCGGTGTGCAGATGTAAAACTCCAGATTTTGTCCGGTATTATTGAATTTTTCATTGAAATTCTCTCGCATCCTTGCAATCACATTCGCAACCGAACTTTGACCAACTAGTGTCACAGTACAGCCACCAAATCCACCGCCAGTCATACGTGATCCCAGAACGCCAACACAATTAATGGCTGAATCCACAAGGACATCGATTTCTTTGCACGACACTTCAAAATCGTCACGTAGTGATATATGAGACTGTGTCATTAGTTTTCCCATCTGCGGATAAGAAACAGAAAAGAACTGTATAGTAAGAGAAGAATCAAACTACAAAAAGGATTTAATTCAAGTCGACATGGGATATAAGAAACCGTGCATGTTGGTAGCCCCATTCCCTAGTGAGCGCCCTCTCACTGAAAACATTGGCTTCTTTTCGCCCATAAAACTTGAAAAGAAAGAACATTTTATGACGTAATGGGAAAATATGTCATGTCTTCACCCATGTGTGTGTGTGCAAATCCTTTGGGGGGTTTTTTGTTTCTAATACGTTTACAACAATGAGGAAAGTAGTGCGCACAGAGGGATTTTTCGCACCGCATCGACCAAGGGTGGTTGGCTAATTCGCATGGATTACTTACAATTACAATGGCAATACGAGCGGGAACAGAAAGGAATTAACCCACCATACCAAGTATCTTGTATAGTACATGTATCCTGGGAGTGTGAGTAAAATATAAATTCTAATAAAATAGATACACGGGCTTTGGCTTTTTGTTTCCTTTTTATTCTCCAGTCTCATTATTCTCCATTCAAAGGACGGCTATTCAGTGCGAAGAAAACCGCATAAAAACACGCTCAATTCATTGGAGGAAAAAAATCCCACTAATTTGATCCCGGAGCGAGAAAATACGGGTTCGGTGCGATGCTTCTAATTATTTCATTTTCCATTTTAAAAGCTTAGAAGCCGATGAACAGGCTGCGGCAGTGGCTCATCTAGTGAGGCTAACAAACCTCCATTCATTGGACGTTAATTGCTTGTGCCCTTTTCAATTTCATATTCCATTCCTATTGCTATTTCCTATTCCCACACACATCTATGTATATGAAGTATGTATACACAACACACATACGTGTACATTCTGGAATAATAATTTGATTGAACGACGAAGAGGGGCTTTTTTCAACATCTCTGTGCCGAAACTTCATTGGAAAGCTTTTGGCAACCAGCGCACATCCGGTTTTTTTCTGTCTGATTTTTAATTTCAAGGCAGGAGTAGATTTTTTGCACCAGCGATACAGGAGAGGAGTCCTGTTTAAAGGGACACTGTGTTTGCTGTCGGGTGGTTAGAATTTACCCTTTTTTTTTGCTTCGTTCATTATGCAAATAAAGTTCGCCAAATTGGGAGCGAAGCACGTAGCATGTTGGGTTCTAAAGCCTCGGAATCAGGTTTTTCGCGTGGCTAACATGACGGTTGGGAATCGTGATATACTAACGCTATTTCTATTGACGGTGAAACCATCTGTCATTAATGAATATGTGGAAATTTCCAAACGCGTATGCAGTGTGTGAATGAATTAAGGAGCTAGGAAGTAGAACGGTGTGTTGTCGTTTAGGTAAGATGAAGTTCGCAGCTGAACTTTGGTCGCTTGGAGTTGATTTTGAAAAAGTGATCTGTCTTGAATTGATGATAACGAATGACAGTGCTGATACAGTGATACATAATAAATGCCCAATCTAAAACTCATGACTAACCGGGCAACAATAAAGTCAAACTTTGATGAGTGCCTGGTCACAGAGACAAAAAATGAGATTGCGGATGAGCTAGCCCGTTCAGGTTCAACTAACAAATTCTCAGGCCCTTTTGTGACATAAACTGGCAAAAATCTCAGCCTAAATTCACCCAACCTTCGACTCTCTCATTGAAGAAATGTCCCAGTGCTAAGATAAGCTAACCTGTTAAATTAGCCTTACACCCATCACAGGGAACTTCTGAACTACAATAAGAAGGATGTAAGGTATCTTACAACCTCCCTGTAAACAAGTTTAGAGGAGGTCGAGGCGGCCGGGGACGTGAATGTCCGTGACTTTTCGGAGTTAGGTAGCGTACCCTACATAAAGAACTCCTCAGACCCTATGATTTAAAAAAAAATACGTCAACCAAGGACATATTTGCCTTTACTAGAAATATGGTTTGCCTCTTGGACTAATTAGAGTCCTACGATACAACAGATCTTTTAGGTCGCAGTAACAACCATGGCTACCTTAAGAAAAAAAAACTAAAAAATTTCACCGCGCCAAGGAAAAACTTCGCATTACAAAGGTTTTTGAATTATGGAGGATTTAGAGAAAAAAAATACATGTGCGCTAAGCGTAGTTTTTATTACTTAGGTTAGGTGAGGTTAGGTTGTAATGGGTTATGATTATGAGGCTTAGCCATCACATGGGCGCATCGCGATCCCCTGGGACCCTTGGCATCCACACAGAGTGAGAGTTTGGTGCGGATTGTAGAGTGGTGGCATCATTGGACCATTTTTCTTCGAAAATGAGACTGGGAACAACGTTTTGGTGGGCATTGCAGGGCCATGATAACCGCCATGCCACACAGCCCATGCCAATCGATATTTTGCCCACCAAATTCTGAAATCGTATTATCAGCCGTCTTGGTGATATCGATTCGCTGCCTCGGAGCTGCGATTTGACCCCTTTGACCCCCCTTTTTTGTGGGGAACAGTGAAGAACCGATGTTATGCCAACAATCCGGAAACGATTCAAGTACCTAAGGCCAATATCATCCAAGTAATCCGTGAGCTAAAGCCCGAAACCATCAGCAAGGTCTTGGAAAACTGGAATGATAGAATGCGCTACTGCGCAGCCAGCCGAGGCAGCCACTTAAACGACGTTGTGTTCCATAATAAATGGGAATGTTTGCTCTTACTAATAAGACCATAATACATGGAAAAACTTAATATTGTTCATTTTATTGCATTTTTAAAAAGAAACTTGTAGTTGGCCCACCCTGTACACTACTGAATTTCCAAACGTCAAAAATATGCACATTGAGACTGCAATTTCAACGTTTTCGACTACTACGTAATGCAAGTAGTTCAACTACATAAGTTATAATAAATTATTTACAATCATTCGTCCAACTATTTTGGCCAATACAGCTGCAGATCAGTTGCACAATACGTACAGGCACAGTATTTGGTATCATTGTTTTAATTTAGTTTATGCCTAAGATTTTTGATGCAATACTGCATGCACCGCTGCATGGTGGAAGATAAGTTTCTTAAGCGAAGAAATAAGTTCCATTGTTCGATGATTGCGCAAAACAAATGTTGCTAAGCTCGTTCGATTTAATGCATTGACTTTATTTATAGCATATCATTTGCGGGCAACGATAGTTGTTCCGTTACTTTGAAAAGTGGGAAATTAGAATTTTAATAAATGAATTAAAAGAAGTTGCAATATTTCTTGACACGTTAAAATTTTATTCTGTGTTAGTTGTTCTGCGATGATGATGCGAATGACTGAACATTGCTCCACGCACCATCCTCGTAGTCTCGGTACTTCTTATGTACATAGCACAATCAGTTGCATCTCTGGTCATTGACCTTACAAGTTACCTATCTTTACATAAATTGATATTACTAAATGCCCACTAGGTGCCCCGTTGCTGCGTCTTCTCTTTCTTCCCCAATTCGGATATCATGAATTTGTGGACCGTGAGTTGGGTTCCTGAAGGTTGAAAGGGCTAAGATGTACCTCCTAGACCAGCCATACCTAGACCAGCCATACCCATACCAGTTGAACGTCTTACATTGTGGCACTGGCGGTGAAATGCTTGTTGTCGGTTTTATGCGGGAGTAGAGTTTAGAGATTTGTGGGTGTTGGGTGTCTAATAAATGTTCTTATCCGTATCCCCATCTCAATGTTGTTTAGAACCAACAATAATACATATTATTATAACCTATAAATTTGACCAAATAACAACGAAAGTAGTTTCATTGCATGGACACTTTGGAAAATATTATTTTCTTAATATCACTCTTAAAATCAAGAAGTGAAGAAGCTCACTGTGAATGCATCTCATTGTATTTCAGCTACTATTTACTGGTGCGGTGTAGAAGTAATTTAATTTTACTATTCAGAATAGACGAAAATTCCCTATGAAAGAGATTCTCTTTGCGCGCGACACAGAATATTATTAACAAACGAAAAAAACCAAACCCAAGTAAAGGAATTCGTATTCATGGCTAACAACACATCATGCGCTAAATATTATATCTTCCTATCGTAATTAAAATAAAACAAAAATCAACCAAACCGGATACACTAGAAGGAGTACTGACTTCACCCAGGACCAACGTTGGCTACAACATCACAAAGGTAGTATCACACCCGTTGTAACTTTGGACAAGTATACTTCATACCCCAACTATACGTTACGTATACTTACTACTCACCTTTTTGAATTGACGTTCCCGCAGTGCCTCGCAAGCCTCCTGTGTGCGCTTAATTTCCGTAATGACGTGTCTGGCTCTTTTGAATAGAACATCCTCAGCTCCGCTCAGGGCTGTAAGTGAAGGGAAGTCAAATTAAAATCAATACGACAGTGTAAAAGGCGGTACAGAGAACTGCTGCTCTATCAAGACATAGGAAATGAAAAAAAAAAAATGTAAAAAAGTGTCCTGCAATTTTTTTATTTCCTTTTAACTTCATATTTGTATGCAAAATAAGAAAATGTGATACGCAAACAAGTTCCTGGCAAATAAGAGCATCTGAAGGTACGAGTATCATGTTTTTTTCTCCTTCTGATTGTGTTTGTTATTTCCATGGAAAATCAAGTACTAAGTAGTTCCTTTGAACGGTGTACATGTACATAGAGTGGACCCTGGTATATGTATAACTTGCATGCTTTGATTCCACTCTCTACGCGTACTATGCTTTAATGAGAGGGCTTTTGACCGATTATTCAATACTTTCATACTTGTGCTATATTGTGTCAGACATGACCACTTAATTACGTATACATGTGTCTTGTCTTTTATGACAGTTAATTGGCTTCGAATTGCACCAATTTGTGTACTCAAAGAAATAATTAAATAATGAGCTTCGGAGGAATTTTATAATATGCAGGAAAGGACGACTTCTTTGATGGAATAAAATATTTAAATACAGAAAAACAAAAATAAAAAGATCCACACTTCTTATTTTTCTATAAACTGATTTGGTGATGAACCAGAAGAATATGAATTCAATTTATTTTCCATCTTGAAAACTAAAAATTCAATTGTTTGAGAAACTTTGTGAAAACCAGCATGACTGTAGTCACGAACAAATTATTGAATTATTACATTTTCTTATAGGTACTAATCTTAGCAACTTGACCCGATTTACCCATTTATAAGTATTTGCCGAATCTCACTCTTCGTAGAATTGGACTCCATCCAGGTTTTATCTTCTGTTACACATTTTTAAAGAACAACAATCGTATATTTTTTAGCATTTCCTTGAACCATTTGTCCAAATCTATGTGCCTAGATTCGTGTTCTGTAGATAATTGAAATGCCGTAAGCTACTGGAAGTACCAAAATGATGCTATAGAGATACATACTCGCATTAGGGTAACTTCGGCCATTATGGCGCACTTTTTTTGTTTCTCAAATAATTTCAACATGAAAAGCTTTTTTATTAAAAATCAAAAACAATTATAATATTTAAGAAAATCCGAACAAAGGTCAGTTAAATAAATTTAATAATTCAATGATTTAAACAAAGAAAAAGTAAGGTTAAAAATGGTTGACAAAAAACCATAATGCCCTATGCATAGGGCAACATGGCGCATCCTCTTGGGCAATATGGCGTGAGGCTGTACTCGCGGTTTGATTTGTCGCAGCTATCGCAAATGTTTTTGAATGAAGTACACGAGTCGTGGGACCACTTGCGACTTATTAAAATTGTGACTTGGCCTGTATTTGTCTGCCTGTTCAAAGCCCATATTGAACAGTTCTTTTCTGTTAGGAACGAATCCATACGCGTGTAGTTTACTTATATGAGCCACAATTTTTTGCTCGTTTTCTACTCCTAGCCATGTGGGAGCACCTAAAACATGTTTCCTGTCATCATCGTTCTAGAGTCTTAGTATACATTTTTTTACATACTATACATGAGAACTCCATAAGGGCGAAAGTTCGCCATAATGCCCCTACGGCAAGTGCGCCATATTACAGGAAACACGTATTTCCACAAAACTTTAAAAAAATGCCAGATTTTCTTTTGCTGTTTTACTAAACAATGCCACCAAAGGAAAACCAATATGATTCAATTCAATAGTGTACACTAACCCCGTGCGTTTTATATATACTTACGGAGCCACACGCAAATGAAAAAGAGCCAAAAATATATGCAGGTGACAAAAGTGGAGTATTTTTTTTGTTTATTATTTTTTTCACTTGTAAAAAAAAAAAAATCGCAACAGTTTTCCAACTAGACATGGCCCTCTATCAAGGAAGACTCAAGTTTTGTGAACGTTTCTCAACGTTTGATTTTCTAAAATCAAATCGGAAATGTGGTATTTACAAGGTTCGCCATAATGCCCCCTGCGCTATTATGCCCGAAGTTACCCTATGTACAAATAGAAATTACATTGCTCCAATAATTATACTTTAGTTTATCTGCACAAGGCACAGGGCATCCGTAATACTCTACGGATGCTTTTTATCCAGATGCTTTCTTGTACGAATTTCTTGGCGAATTTTGGACTTAAAAGGGTCGGAGACCACCATGTTCTGAAGACTATATTCAATGTCTTTCTATTATTTTGCCTGTGAATCAGTATTACTTAAACGTCGCGCCGTTTGTGTCCATCATTCAAATAATATAACACGCACACACAAATGGTTGCGAGGAGCAGGCCGAGGTTCACCCCCGAGCTGTAGCGCCATCTAAAGAAAGAAGATAGTTGATCACAGAAATTCTTTACTGTCTTCTTAGACCGCAACGTAGGTGCACTAGTGCAATGATCAAAATTCTTGATGACATAAGGCAAAATTATGATCGAAGCTATCTAACAGTCTTATGCTTGTTAGACTTCTCTAAGGCTTTCAGTGATAGGCCAGTCCGATTGATAAGTAGTTATTGCAGCAATCGTTCACAAAGAGTTCTGGTGGGTGAGCATTTCTCTTATGCCAGATATTTACGTGAAGGCGTGCCACAAGGTTCTATATTAGGTCCAGTTCTTTTTTGCATTTATATTAATGATATAGCCCATGTATGTAAAAGCGTATATATCTTTTCACATGTATGCAGATGATATCCAAATTAGCGTATCAAGACCTATTGGCTTAATCTAGGATCTGATCCATCTTCTCAACATAAGTGATTCGCTATGTCTGTGGTTTAAGAAGATACTCGTATGATCTGATCATGTATCAGCTTTCCGAAATAACATTCTGGGCTATTCACTAACGAATTTTCTTGATGCTAGAAAATGTATATTTCTGCATAAAGTCATACATACGTATATGTATGTACTTCAAATCTCCACGGTATCTCTATAAGAAATTACAATTCATACAGTACACATAGTCACCTAGAATTAAAATAAATAAATAAACGGCGTCAGCAGTCCTATACAGAACCAAGCCTAGCTTCTCACAACCATTTGTGTGTCTTACTTTTTCCACGGCAAAAAACCATAAACATATGGACATGGGGCGATACTAGGAGAAATACAGCAATTAAAGAGATGCAACCCTGATATGCTAACCAAGACTTCAAACTACAATTGAAACTGTTATCTCCCAGTAAGGAAGAAGGGCTGTCCACCAAGTTGATCAGAGACGAGGAAATGGCACTCTTCACTGACGGCTCAAAAATGGAATCAGGTACGGGAGCAGGGTTCTACTTGGATACACTTAATAAACGGGAATATCTCAGATTACCGGATGCATGTCTTCAAGGGCAACTACTAGCGATTAAAAAAGCTGCAATAATCATAAAAGAAAGTGAAGGAAATGAGATAGCAGATGAACTACGAGTAGCCACAATTGGATCGGCTATAAGCAACAGTGATGCTGACACCTCCATACTGCCACCGATTAAAACACTGTTTAGCATAATCGACCATATAGCCGAATAAGAGACCAACGCTCGTAATAAGCGAATGCATCACATCTCGTGCTTTATGGCCGAAGCTTCATCTTAATAGGACAAACACGACGTTACGTCTGAATAATCCTCCATGCGCTTAGTTACCGGAATAATCACAGGACAGTGCGGTACCATAACGCAAGTGGTTGATGCGTCGGACTACTGAGCCAGCGGTCTTGGGTTCGAATCCCGCCGCAAACACCTAAAAGTTTTTCACCAGTGCCCACCTCTTCCGAATGCCTGACAAGCATTCAAGAGTATCATTTGCCATGTAAAGCTTCCCAACTCGCCGTTCGGAGACGGCAGAAACCTGTAGGTCCCTTCCATTCGTGCAAAAATATAACGCGCACACACAAATGGTTGCGGGAAGCTAGGCTTGATTCTACTTAGGACTGCTGAAGCCAAATATTTATTTATTTAATCACAGGACACTGTGTCATAGGTCATATGACAAGCAAATTGCTACCTAAGTCCAAACGATATCTGTAGAAGCTGCGTGATGAGGATGAAAGTGAATTTTGCTTTGCTACTTCTCCGCCCTCCAAGAATGCCGCCTTCGTATATTAGGCCATAGATTCTTTGAAGAAATTGTAGGGCTGAGAAATTCAAAGATATCGGATCTTCTAGGATTCACCCAGAGCACAAGCTGGTTGACGAGTTGGTAAGAAGAGGAATGACTCCCAAACTATGAGGGGATTCACAATAGACTTTCGGGTCTCCGAGTAGAAATGATTGCTCGTACAATCACCCTACCTAAGGTAATTTGTTTGGACAAAAAATTAACAAATGCTTAAGACCACGAATCTGCAAAAGGTTCCCAAGTAAACCCACTCTCTACAAAACATAAACCTGCCACATAGTTGTAGTAACAACCTACTCAAAGAATGCAGCAAAAACCACAAAAACATTGTCATTTTGCATCACGATTAGTGCGCACTTGTATGAAAATACTACCAAACACAATTACACTTTGCCACACTGGCATCGCAGAATCGTTGCCCACCGCTACCGCTACATGCTATTAATCTTAAAGTATTACGACGGCAAGAGGAATCTCCGACTCCCATTATCATAACCGAAGGTTTCAATCTTCTTACCGTTTGATTCTAGTTAAGATCGCATCCATAAGCCTAGAAAAATCTGGCAGATATCCCAAAAAAGTTAATCGCTTTGCCGAAGTCATAACCTCAAATAAAGTCGACGGTTGCTCTCTTTGCTGGCATCCAGCTTAACCGCAAAATATGATCTCCTTCTTCTTCTTATTTTTCTTCGTCTTCAATGGATGGATTCTTTTGGATTCCTACATCCTTTGTGGTGGTAATTTTTCTTTTACCCACCAGCATAGTTGCCACCGCTAGCCACCCTCCCCCCCTCTCGTGTAGCTCGTAATCATGCTGTGTGTACTTCTCTGATGGGTTCACAAATTCAAATACACTCCGCTCAATTGGTTGATTTCATACTTCAGCACATTTCCGGTTCGGTTCCGCTTCGTTTTTTTGTAAATCCTTACCAAGGATACATGAGCCCATTGAAGGTAGGCAAATATGAAGCGATTATCTGCAATCAAACGCGATATTCTGTTCAGCGCCATCATCATCGTCATGATATCCGACTTGGGCTTCATCATTGTAAGCGGTCTTTCATCGTTCATCGGCCAAAGGATGATGCCATTGAGAATAGAATTTTGAAGATTGGCGTACACCACCGATTGAGGAGGAGGAAACTTTCCACATCGCATGCCTAGATTATTGGTATTGATACCTCCACCACTGCCAGCTGCAAACTCCCTTCAACCGGCAACATGCATGACCGAGAATTGGTTAAAATACGAGCCCGGATGCATTGCTCAGTGAATCCTTCACAACTTTTTTGTGGATGCGGTACTCGTGCAACGTGAGGATTAAGGACTCGCAACATTCGCAAACTATGAACTTTCTTTTTGTCGGATTGGCGGCCACCGGCAGGTACGATTAGCCTCTGTTTTTGCACACTTTCTTTCCAATTTCAAACGAAGGATGCTGGTGTATCCTTTTCGCTCCCATTCAGTTTTCACTTTGGATGCTTGTGGTAATCCGGGGAGTAAATGTGTGCTAAGATGATTCAACTTGGACAGTGCAGTTGGAAATGGAATTGCGCTCGCCGTTCTGCAAGGAGTCAGACGTGTCGGACATTTTTATGGTCCATTCCCGCCAAATGCACGTTTTGGAGAGATTTGTTTTTGTCATTTGCGGACATTCAAGGAATTTTCAATTTCCGTTATGCTTGAATTTTATATCTATCTGTACGCGCGGATGAGACGGAAGGTGACTGAGTGATTTGGGTGAGTAAGCAGGATTTATTTTATTTTTGTTCATTTGAGGTCAGTTGAGATGAGAGGAACTCTAGTTATTCGTGTCTACCTATAGGTGCTTTATAGCTTGACTTGGCGAGACTTGATGAAGAGGAAAATTGACCGAACCGAAGTGAAATCAACGGAAGTGAGTTTGCACAATTTTCCGTTAAATAAACTTTGGATAAGATGGACGCCGCGTGGGTTGTAAATTCGGATGTCAGTCAGTCCGTATTTTTCTAGGAGAGATTTGTGTTCTTTTTCCCTAACTGCATTAACCTTTCAATCAAAAGTGTTTTTGGGTTTTTTCCCTTATTTCCTTGGAAGTCACCGTGAGAGCCCTTTTTTTTAATTTCTGTGCAGTAGCGAGTACATAATTTTTATACTAACCTTTTAACTCATTGAAAGCTGCATAAAAAATCACAAGTGCCCTACAGTGTGAAGAATGGAATCTGTTAACATCGCTGAAATCATCGTTGATTAAAAATTGGGCATGCCAACTATGTTCGAGTCTGCAATGGGACCAGGGAAAAGTTTGGAAATGTTGATCGCTACAAATTTCGGTTGGTGGCAAGGGGTTGCAGCCAGAGGTTCGGGGTGGATTACACCGCGACATTCCCACCCGTTAGCTCGTTTTTCCCAATTCCTTAAGCGTGAGTTTCTCGCCACTGCACACATTTTCAAAATTCACGCTCATGGATCACGGTCTGTGTACACTAATTCGAATTCACGCAATTCCGCAACACGCTGTGAGTTTGAGTGAGGTGAGTGAATAATTTCGTTTGTGAGAGACAGTGTGCTTACATTACAGAGTGGAGGTGTGGAGCGTAGAGTGAGCAACGAGCAAAGAGCAAAAATCGCTAGAGTAAGGAGCAACGATGTGGGCTAGCATAGGAGCATAAAGCAAAGAGCCAAGTGAGAAGCAAACAAGCAAAAGTTCATTTTTTCTATTGAATATTTGAATAGACGAAAAATCAAAGCGATGATAGCTGAGAAATCAAACATGTTTTAAATCGCTGCTTTGCTCTCTTAGTGTGCTTACAGAGTAGAGCGTAGAGCGAGCAACGAGCAAAGCGCAAACATCGCTCGAGCAAAGAGCAATGATTTAGGCTTGTATAGGAGACACGCAAATGTAACACTCCTTTGGATCCCGCGAAAGCTTTACAAAGCGCAGTGAGTGTTCCAGATGCGGAGAACTCGACAGAACAACATATTAGTCAGTGATTGGTTCATTGCTGTATTTGGGTGTGGTGCAAACGCCGCCTGACATGTACATACGAACCAACTACCAGCTGCGAAGATTTTGAGGCGTTTATCGAACTGTGTTGAATCTAGAAATCTCTCAAATGAAGGAAATTCGAGCTTTGCAAGAAAATTAGTCTAAGCTCTCGTGAAGTCTAATGGTCCCATTATGACGTTATTATCATAAACAGAAGTAGGTAGGTAGAAGTGGTGGTTTCGATGGACAGAAAACCCAAACAGCGCACCGCGGCGCCGCGTAGTTTTGATACCACAACCTCAGATAACCCATTGATTAGGATGCAGTTTGAGATATTAATATTCACACTGTGTGCTTTAAGAAGAGCACCAGTTCTCCAATCCTCTTCTCGCATAACTCTTTAAGATCCGCAAAGAAAGGTTTGCCCAGTATGCATTCCCTGCTTCTCGCTAGAGCTGGATGCACAGAAAATTAATAACCGACTCCTTCTTCATTTTCATCATTGCAACTTCGGCAGAAATTATTGTGAGGTATCGCTAAAGCCCTGAACTAACTGCCACTGCTCTTGCGATGTCTACGCGAGTTCTTTGTAGTAGATCGTTTGTAATATCTCTCTCGATATAACACCGTTTGTCAGACTGGTCCACCTGAGACCAGCTAGTCTTTAGCAGTGTGAGAGTCGTACCTATATTGCCATTAACAGCCCCTATACTGATATGAACGTTATTCGCTAGTGAGCTGTTAAGAGCTGACCCTCGCCTGGCTAGTTCGTCGGCTCTCTCGCTCCCTCCTATGGCACTATATCCAGGAACCCAGAGAAGAGCCTGGTTACACAAGCGATTAAGTTTTTCTCGGCATCGATCTACTACTTTCGATGGGGTGATTGCCACATTTAAGGCTTTAATAGCGGCTTGGCTACCTGTAATAATATCGATGTTGATTTTCGCTGTTGGGTCGTTCATTAAGTTGTGACAAGCCTCGATGGTGCCTAGTAGTGCCGCCTGGAAGACACTAGCGAAATTCGGTACGCGATAGTTTTTCCGAGAAAATGCCTGCACCTACTCCGCAGTCCATTTTCGAACCATATCGGTGAATACTATTGTATCAAAATCTGTCACAACTCTCCCTCGCTTACATTCTTCTCTACTTGCAATGCTAGCAGTGAAGAGCTTCTTGAAGTTAAGCTTGGGGATACAGTGGTCTGTTTGAGACATAACCAGAGCATTTGGTAGTGTGTCCAGGATTTTACTGTGTCCATATGGCTTAGCAGTCCAGCACCCAGATTCCTTGCCCTGCATAGCGCTTTTACTTTAATGTCGAGGTCAACTAGCAGAAGGTGCAATAGCACAGATGAGATGCCTATGGTTGCCATTCTTCGGACTCTTCTAATTTTGGTCGGGTTGTATTTCTTGCTTAGGGCGGGCCTGCACACGTATCAAATTGCAAAGTATTATATGAAAACATCGATCAAAACATAGATACAGGTCATATCGTACATACTTTAGGTAAGACCCGAATACTGAATTACCTTACAAATGAATGAATACCCACTATACGATTTAGTTTTCTAAAAGCTTCTCGCTAGGTACTTTAGATCTAAAAGTTCACCAGGCTAACTAAGATACCCTCAAACTTGTGATACTACCCATTAACCATTCTCCTTCTTATTTTAAAAGCATTTCTGTCACGATTCCTGTTCCTAAAAATTACTAATAGCTACGTGTACATCGAAACTATTTGCACCGATTATTATCATCACTCGACCCAACCCTAGTAGCATCTCACCCTAATAGTTGGCTTTGCATAACATAAGTGTAACGGACCAGAAACTAGACAAAGAAGCTGAGACTAGCATTATTTTAATGTGTGTTTGCGAGTGTGTATGGCTTAGGCTTTCAAGGCTTCTGTCTAACCTGCATCCCATACCCTATACCCGGAAGGAAATATGTATAAGTATTCCATAACAGAAAATACACTCGAGCGAATTTCTACAAACTGAATTTTATGTTAATCTCGCTCGTTTGGAATAAAAAAAAAAGATAAAAATAAAAAGTACAAAACGCTTGGCGGCAGGATAAATATTTTAAGTTTGCCTCAAGACTAGCTCTTTTCTTCTGTTTAGAAGCGCCCTTCTTCGAACAAGGACGATAGCATTTAAATACATACATATTTCATTATATTTTCAGGAAGCAATAAAGATGATGCTCTCACTATACCGTGGCGACAGTGAAGTAACGACAAATGATGGAATAATTTTATTATTATGACATTTGACGGGTTGTATAGTCAGTCCTGTGTACAATGTATACATTCAAGGGAGTGCGTGGTCGGAAGTAATTTAAGCGTGGAGGTGTCATTAAATGCAGGCACAACGTGCGTGGCATTTACGTTCTTGATAGCTAATGGGTTTAGATAAAAAGAAGACTTGAAAGTTTGCCACAAGGCACCGAGTTTGAAAGGGGATTATTGGGTTGCACCCATGTTTGAACTTGGGTAGTAATAATATTCCTTGGAAAGTGCCGTAGATAATAAACAATAGGTGTGGTTACTAAAAACTATCAAGGACGTCGTTTAGATTGTATTGATGTTCAGCACGTGGCCATTGAATTTTGACCGAATTCGTTTTCAACGAATTTTTCAATTTTTTTTTTTTTTTCAGTGTATATGTTTTTCTGAGAAATTTCTAAGGCTTCCGCTGTACTTTCCCTTACGTTTTTGGTAGGGTCTGCAGAATTTAATTACTTGCGTACGGTAAATGCAGACCACAATATTTAAAGGGGTAAGCGTGGATTTTGTCTTTTAGCTCACATTAGGCAAACGTGTGGTTGTAAAAAGTGTTTAAGTATGGAATTGGAAAAATAGTTTGTGCCTCTTTAAATAAGTTACTGTAAGCAATATCAACATTTCGTTGAAGAATTCATGTTAAAAAATCATTCAAATCCAATATGTATATTTTAATGGCCCAAAAGATAATAGAAGTTACTGGCCATTGGCCACTGGACAGTGGGCATGCCAGGAAATTCAACATTGCTTGTGTCCAATTATCAAATAAAAAACTGTTGCAGAAAGAGCAAAAACAACACCAACAACACCAACAGAGAAATCACTCGGAAAGCTTTAGACACATGGGTGGCCAAATCGAGGCCCGCCCGCCGCATGCGAACTAAGTTGAATGAACATAAATGTTAACTTCATTGTACATTTCATCAAAAGAACATTACATCATAAGTCATTTGTGTAACATATGTACAGTAAAACCTGTTAATAGTGGAATGCTTTGGTGCACATTTTTTTTCTACTATTCGCAACATTTCTACTATTCGCAAGTTTTTCCACTATCGGCAACCTAATTTTTTTTAATATTTTTCGATCAATTTCGATATCGGAGTTCAGAATTGTACTTGTTGAATCTAGCCGCTAGCAGAATGAGGCACACACGAAAAGAAACAATTGAAATGTCAAAATTCTCGAAAAAGAAAACGAAGCTGACAAAATTTTAATGACTTTTGGCTCATTCATTTCTCGATTCCGCTATTGAAGAGTGAATTTGGATGGGAAGAAAACAAGATTCATTGAAAAATTTTCCATTATTCAGATTTCACAGGTTTCCACTACATTAGAGTGAATTTGTATGAAAAAAACCAAAATTGGCATCCAAAAATGTCCACTATCCAGGTTTCGCAAGATTCTTTTATTCGCAGATTCCACTATTCACAAGTTTTACTGTACATATATTTAAATTACAGCTTTGAGACATTTTGAAATATCTTGCATTCTTGGAAAAATACATTGGTTTGAGCTATTTTAAAACATCCTGAATTTTTGGAAAATATCATCCATTTTAACTATAAGCGTAAGAAAAAAGTGTCTAATCGCAATATTGCTCATCGACTAGGGACAAGTCCTAGAGGACGCAGTGGAGTGTGGGGAACGTTTTGAAAAATGTTCAACTAGAGAGCTCCATTACTTGGAAAGGTGGAAGCGGAAGGCCCAAAAAGACATCTCCTGCACTTCTAATCCAGCAAATTTGATTTGGAAAAAAAACTGGTTTGCACATGCTAGGGACACAAACTGGTCATTCCGGAAACAAATAAGTTATCGGTCGATATCGCGATTATTTCCTGGAATGCGATTTAATACAAGGCGTCCTGCAAAAAAAAACACTATATATTAACACCGCCAATGAAAAAACAAAGTCTTGAATGGGCAAAAACCTATAATAATTGGGCTCAGGTTAAAGGGCACGAGTGACATTTTCGGATAAGTCCAAATTCAGTTTATATGGCCCAGGCGGCAGCGCAGTGGTTCGCCGAAGAAAAGGTGTACGTAATTACGATAATTGAAGAGCTTGCATCAAAAGGGGGCAAGTCCATATTTTTAGCCAAACGACTTTTTTCACTTACAATTTGAACAAAAAAAAGCAATCTTTTGGTGCATAACTGAGCCAGTTTCGACTAAAAATAAGCGCGTTATAACAAAATATGTATCTGCCACTCTAGTGCGTTTGGTGCAAAAAGGCGGCAGATCCGGTACTGCCTTTTAATTTTCTCAATGATTGATAACTGTTTTTCTTTTTTTATTTATCCCTTTAGGCTTGTCCAGACCGAACGAAACATTTCAGAAACATTGCTTAAAAAATGTTTCCCGATTGTTTCCCATTCTAAAATGTTTCTGAAATGTTTCTTAAATGTTTCTGAAATGTTTTTGAAATGTTTCGTTCTGTCTGGACACACCTTTTCAGACACGAAAATCAGCCGATTGAGCTAGAGATCTGAAATTTTTTATATTGACTACCTTGAAGCAACTGATCACGAAAATGCAATAAATTTTTTTTCGAAAATGTACCAAAATGTACTAAAATGTACTAAATGGTGTCCCTTATAAGGGACATCGTGTCGGAAAGGGTTATTGTTTAACTATCCAAGCACTGGTTGAAAGTTCTAACTTCTATGTATTTTATTATTCATAAATCAAAATCTGGAAGCCAATTTATTACATTTTGGTGCAAATGAGGGGCAGATCCAAGCTTTAAAAAATCGCAGTAATTACTAATACTTAATGTTTATTAAACTTAAAACTTGATTAAAACAATGTGAAAATATGCAAACTTTTTAATAGCATATCATTTGAAAACGTTGCATTGGTGTAATAATTAATTTTTCAAAGAGTTTTTTTTGATTTCCCACAAAAAGTTATATTTGGACATGCCCCCCCTTTTGATGCAAGGTCTTCAATTGCAGCTAAGCATTCTCCTTATGTTATTGTATGGGGTGCGATAGCCAAATTTGGTCTTGGATAAATTGTAATGCTTAGGGGCTCAGTGAATGCTATGGAATACAAACAAAATTATAGAAAACTATGTTGTGCCTGCCTTACAGCAATTTTGCCAACACTGTGATAGTGTGATTTTTCAGGACGATTGAGCGTTTACTCATAGAGCAAAATTAGTAATTTTTTTTTGCGTATGATATCTAGCTCAAAAAGCAGTTTTGAAAGTCAGCCAAACAAAGTACACACCAAAAATCATCTGTGATTCTTCAAAGGAAGACTTTTTCCATTTTTTTTTTGTTTGCAATAGTTAAGGGTTCGCATGTTGCGTATAGTCGTAATCAAAATGTTTTCTTTCCATTATAATAATAAGCCATCAGTTTGGAAGCTGACTTTCAGATTCTATAAAAAAAAAAATGTTTCGCAAAACTGTCTGCAATTCGCCAAATTCAGAGCGAACATTTGTTCAAGATCGATACTCAGTTTTGAATCGCATGGTGCAGATAACATGCTCGTCTTATCTTTGGAATTCTTTGAACATAAGACTGCCCAGCGCGCTACCGACAATGCCGACCGACTGTTACAGAAAGATGTTTAACTTTCGCATTGCTTGTTTTTAATCTGAAAATGATTTGATTCCAACAAACTGGTACTAAGTATCTTACTGCTACACAAACAATAGTTTGGTAACTCAATTTTGCACCTTTTCAAAAAAAAACACTCGCTCACACTCTAACGATGTATTTATAAGTAAGATAAGTCACCCATCGAAATGAGTAGTCCTACTTCAACTAGTTGATCATATTGCCGGCAATCGACACCTAACAATAGACATTTCCGCAAGTTCAGCATTGTTCAATTCCCCCTTGATGACCCCAAAAAAAATGTCAATATACTGAAATAAAGCGAGTTGCCAAAAACCAATAAAAACCGAGAAATTTTCCCGATGTATGAATAAAATTTCGCTTTATGCGCTATTGAATCGAATACCATGCATTCTAAATCACGCAGAACCAGAACCTATCTAATAACAACAAAATTGTAAACATATCTAAATGCCACGCGGGCCAAGCTTTCAGCCTCCCCTCATCTCATTCATAATGTCAATTCAAAAATAGCTGCCATTTCTAAGGATACTGAATTATTCAAATATCCTTCAAATAAGCATTCCCAATGTGACTTTCCCACATCGCTGGCATTGTTTATTCAGAGGGCATTTTCATTCTAAGCTTTGGCAGAACCAAACCGAAAACAAAAAAAAGGCCATCTGATCCGGCAATAAAGGCAACAAAAAAAAATAGAAACAGATTTAACATACAGGCACACAAAGGACACCACCCGAACACAGAGCCTACAGATTCATTACAGACTTTTCCAAATCCCTGAATGACACTTGCCCTAATATTTCCTTATTATTCTTCGTTGCTATTTCTAGATGTCGTCGTAGTAGTCGGTCGCCCAAATGGAATCCTTCCATGCGAAATAAATACATCACGACACAGCCTGCAGCGGCATTCAGCTTCATCACCACCGCCGCGCCGCCACCATTACCACCAGCAACAGACAGTAGCAGTCTCTTATGAAACTAATTCCAGGACGTGACGATAATGAATGAAGAAGAAGACTCTATACCATGTAATCCCCATTCTAGAGCTGAAGAGACCGAATGAAACATCTCCCACGAAAAGAAGAGGAGAAAAAAAAAATTATTCATCGTCCTTCGTAATTTGTTGGCTGAGGCTTTCTTCTCTTTTATTCATTTTCTTTTGCGGGCCCCCACAAAGGGGCATCATCCTTTTAAATAAGCGAGGTATCATATTGACAAGTTTATTAAGAGCATCTCGTTTGGGACCTTGGCGGAAATGACATTTCATCTGGCCGCTCGCCGTTGGTCCTGGTCGATGGTTCAGCAATCAACCGTATCTTCATCTTGTCTTGATTATAAAGCCCGTCAACAGATGGGGGAAACTTTAACCCAATTTCCTTTCTTTTCTTCTTTTTTTTCGCCTTTATTCACTGGTGTCACACTTAACTGACCAAAGCAAGATAATTATTTATAGGAGCTTAGTTATGGAGTCCTCCTCTGGTTAATTGTAATTAATACCTGAGGGAATCGACGTTGATGAGTGGAATCGAGATGAAAAGTGGCAAGGTCCTTCTTTTGCCACAGATCTAGAGGTTTTATTTTAATTGAAAAAAGGTTTCCTGGAGTAGGGGTTACAATTGCATTGGAAATTTAACCTTTTGAAAGTATACATATTTCATTTGCTATAAATACCGTATGAGGCAATTAAAAAAGAAAGTATCTAAGTACATACACTCTTCTAAATTATATTCCTAAAAATGTCACCTGCAGTGCCGAGCTCACAACACGCACACGAAAACAATATTTTATCAAATACTCAAGCAAAGCTCCTTTTAAGTATCGCAGCACCTGAAAAGACTCTTTCAAAAAGTAACACAGACCCGATGACGACAACTGTTTGATAAATAAATCTCGATCACACAAGGTGAAACGAAAGTCCTTTCAGGTAATTAAAACTACTCAAACTGCTATCAGTAATCACTCTTAAACTGTCCCTACACTCGATGTTAATCTCAGTTACAGAGAATGGCAACAGCTGGAAGGTAGTAGCCAAGCAAATCAATTTTCCACTCACTTTCACTAGACTTTTTGTTTTTAATATTCAATCCAAAGCAAAAGTTCAAGCTACCACTTCACATACTGGAAACTGGGTGTCCTGTCCTATGTCCTTCGGTAAACTGGACTCTCTCTCTGCTTCATTAGGAGTCCAGCTGAACTTTAACGCACACGAAGTTACCTAGAGAATCTTAAGTACCAAACATTAATTACCTGACAAGTTGCCTTCTGTTGCATCTCTATAACTCTTGAGATCCATTAACCGGAGTGCCTCTGTGCATTGTTTTCGCCTCGTTGGATATTCACTGTCGGATAACTCATGCCGCACATTTGAATTGCAAATTAAAACCACCAGATCCTTGGCTACGAATGGAATTTGGAAAGTTTCCAGAGACCTACAATGGGAGAGGACATAGAAAAAAACAGCGCACAAGAAGTGAAATTCCAGGTAAATTATGTACATATTTCATGCAAACAGAAAAAAAGGAATAAAAAAAAGACAAAAGAAAAACAAATGAAAATCAAAAAAAAAAAACAAAACAAAAAAATAATAATGTATCTGTGAATGCGAAAAAACATCTTCGAAGTGCAGCGCCAGGAAAAAGCGAGAACGAGTATTTGTCAGTTGTTATCACGTGTTCTCTTTGGTGTTATTTTCAATTGGCTTTGTCATAACCGTTAATTTGGTGTTCTATATTCTGGCGGATT
This sequence comes from Brachyopa scutellaris, assembly GCA_949775065.1. NCBI lineage: Eukaryota > Metazoa > Arthropoda > Insecta > Diptera > Syrphidae > Brachyopa > Brachyopa scutellaris. Next base: position 32,589,434 of record OX459112.1, on the reverse strand, counting down.
GTAATCAGGGCTGCCGAAGTGAGTACTAAGGGAGTATTCATACTACTCTCTCAAACACTGTACTCCCGTGCTCCCTTGTCATGATTGTACTCCCCTACAAAATATTTTCAATTTTTAAAACCATTGGTAATTTGAGTACCTTTTTTTCAGTGAATAGTACTTTGGTAAGGTACTATCTCAATAAAGCTCTTTACAGCAGTCTTAGAATACGCCTTCCAGGACATGCAATGGGACAACAAGGGCATCAAAGTTGACGGAGAGTCCCTAAGCCACCTTCGCTTCGCGGACGACATTGTCATCATAACCGACAACCTCAATGATGCAAAGCTGATGCTAGATAAGCTCGGGCCAGCCTCAAAGAACGGGGGTGGTGGGTCTAAACATCAACTTCGCCTAGACTAAATTCATGACCAACCTAGTTCCAAGTGGTAACCTGGAGACAGCAGACGGTATAATGATCGACCAGGATTTCAAATATTTGTTGCCAAAATTACTGGTCGTCTAAACTGAGCTGTAAAACTCAGCTACTCTTCACTGTCAAATCCCAACTGACAAATGTAATCCAAACTGAAGTAGCAGGGGCAGCCAAACAAAATCGACCTGGAACATAACAAGCACCCTATACCTATATAGTTCCATCAGCCATATTATTAAAAAACGTTCTTGAGTTTAAACAGGCTAATGCTTGATGTTGGTGTTTGATTTGTGTGTTTCTGTTTTGTACTCCTCTCAGGCGCAAAGTACTCCCCTGCAAACCTTTAAAATACTCCCATTAGAATTTTCAAAACGGCAGCCCTGATTGTAATATGTACAATGAAATTGGGATTATGCGATTTTTGTATTATCCTACTTTTATTGTACCTACATTGCTGGCTTACGGGATTTAATGCTGGGTTTTTGACATTTGATCTGACAATTATCATTTTAAAGTGTGCGTTTAAATTTGAGCATGTGCGTTCTTAAATAAGCTTTTAAGATACTTTGACAGAAATCTGCTTCACAGCATTTGACAGTTTTACTCTGAGGAGAAGTTTCGTGGCAGTTTTATTTGGATAAGTGAATATTAGGCGTGTTTTTTTGTAACCTATAAAGAATAAAAAAAAAGCTTTCAATGAAAAATACAATAACAACTAAACCTACCTATAAAGAATTCGTTTAGCCTGGATAGATATCGGGTATTACGAGTTAAGCCACGATAAAAGCTGTGCTTTCAAATATATGTCAAAATTGACAAGATGTCACATCAATTACGAAAAAAAATTGGGCAGAGAAGGATGCCTTCAAAGCAGAAAAGGTTATAATCAAAAATAAAAGCAAAAATGAAAATTTTTTAAAGAATGATGATCATGGTTTTAATCAATATTAGTGTAAATAGCGGGTTTTATTTTAGTCGAGCTATTTGTTTTAGAACTATCGTCGACCAGTGAACAAAATCAGGAAAGAAAGTGTAGAGTATGGAGAAAATCGAGTACCGCGTTGTTATAAAGTTCCGCACCAAACAAGGACAGATGGCTTAAACGATAATGGAAGATACGACATCTGTTTACGGGGACTCTTGTCCCGGTAAAACCACGATGTGGCACAGTCTTTTTAAACAAGAAAGGGACTCACTTAAAGACGACCCACGGCCATGAAGTCCGATCGAAGTGAACACTGCGGAAATTGTTCAAAAAGTCAATAGATTATAAAGCCAAAGGCGTTTCCATAACCGGGGAATACTATGCTTCAATCCTAGAGCGGTTGAAAGAAGCCATCAAAGAAAAAAGAAGGGGACAATTAAAGAAAGCTGTCCGTCTTCTACACACCGCGCCTGTTCAAAAGAGTCGTGTTGCGTTGGCTGCCCTCTATAAGGTGGGCTTCGATATTTGGGATCACCCATCCTACAGTCCTGACCTGACCCCTAGCGATTATTATATTTTCCCAAAACTGAAAAAGAGGCTTCCTGGGAAAAAGTTTTCACGCGATGCAGAAGTAAAGGACGCAGTTTCGGCTTACTCTTCCGACAGTGACATAACATTTTTTAGAAGGTTTACATAAACCAATTGAAAGATCAGACAAATGTATTAGAGGTAGCAGGTGAATATATTGAAAAAGAAATATATAAATAAATTTGCATTTTCATTTTCAATTCTGACCCCCATTCCGCGACCTTTAAAACACCCATCGTATATACATTCATGTGTATTATTGCATGGAATGATTAGTGAATGGAGGCAGGGAGCATCTCGACATCAACTAAGTAGCAAGTACATAAGGGATAAATAGTTCAGTTATATCCCGATTAATTAAAAAATATGGAGCTACTAGAGATACCACAACGATGCCAAGAAGATGTGCTGCTGTTATAAAATCAAAAGGCTATGCAACAAAATTTTAAGCACAAAAAAGAATTATGTTATTTTAGTGTAAGGGGTGCCTTAGTTTTGACCACATATATACAGTGCACGAAATAAATATAGCGTACAAAAGAACTTGATCTCTTTTTTAGTCTTTCAATAACTTTCTTTGATTTTAAATTGCTAGTTAGGTTTGTATATGCATGAGCAAACGTAAAAAACTCGTTTCTGCCTTTGATGCTTTGTTCATGTACCGTTATCTGGCGTTTTCTTGAAATTTTTTCTTGGGTAGAACGAAATAAATATAGCGTACAAAGAGTTTGTCTGCCGTCATAGAAGGGTATTTTGCGGATATATAATAAGTGCGGATATAAAATATATAATATATTGCGGATATATAATAAGTCCTTCATTAACACACAACATGAACCTAAGCTTTTGCAAGTTCACAAGGCAAAAAGGTTGGAATTCGGAGAACGCCATCAGTTTTGGGAAGATCAATGGAAATCCATCATTTTCAGTGATGAAAAAAAATTTAATATGGATGGGCCTGATGGCTGCCAAAAATATTGGAGCGATATAAGAACTGAGCGAGAAACTCGTTATTCGCGTAATTTCCAAGGAGGTTCACTTATGATATGGGCTGCATTTAGCTATAATTGTAAGTCTCCAAAGTGCTTTATCCCCCATAAGATGAATTCAGAGAAGTATATCGAACTCTTGGAAGATGTTCTGATTCATATTGGATTAAATATTTTGGGGGACAACGCCGCACTTACCAAAGAGCTCTTAAAATCAAGGAATATTCCATTAATGGACTGGCCGGCCATTAGTCAAATGGTCGTTAATTTGACACTTTACTGCAACTCCGCAACGCGATTAACGATGAGTGGACAAAAATCGACATTTTAACATTAAATAATTTGATTGACTCAATGCCTCGTCGCATGAATTGTGTTATTCAAAAGAATGGAGCTCATATTGATTATGAAAAATACAAGATTTTATTTTGAATTAATAAGAACAGTGTTTTTTTTAAGTTGTACGCTTTAATTATTTCGTTTGAACTATATCGAAATATTTTTTTTTTTTTGTATCAAGTTAATGATGTATCTTTAAAACTAATGTTGCATTATACTGGTTTGTTTCTATTAAGTTAATAAAAAAATATCAATTCCAAAAAAATATATAAAAATGAGTCACACTAAAATATGTCATGTACGCAATATTTATTTCGTGCACTGTATTTTGTACGAGTACTTCTTGAAATGTTTTTGTTGCTTCTTTGCTTTGTATTAAATAATGGTTAAGTTTGTATGTTTTTCTTAATAAATAAGACTATAATAAATTAATAAGAACCATAATTTGTTTTATTGCCTTTATTTGATAGCCGCTATTTCAAAAAAATTAACAGTGGGGGGTGCTTTAGTTATGACCAATACTGTATATCTGTCAAAAAGAATAGATTCAGTACATTCAGCGCCCTTTTTTAATGGAACATTGCATTTCCGAAAGAAGTTCATTCACTCCGTTAGGAAAATTGACTACCGAAACTGGCACGCCAAATTGGAGGAAAAGAATCTACCAAACCAAGAACAAACTTTCAAATTTGGTAGTAACCCACAAAAAGGTGAAACCATGGTCATTCATCGCAAAGATGTAGGTGCACTGAGATCCAAAAAGGATCCAAGTCTAACATCTACATATGTTAATGTATTTAAACTGTAGGAAGTATGTTCATTTTGCCAACCGTCTGTTTTTCAAAGAAATAATTTGCTACTTTAATTTCAAGAGAAAAGGCTTTTATTTTAATTTGAATGAGGTCATTGCCAAACTAAACCAAAACTAGATGGACAAATTTACTATTTATTTGTAAAGCACAGAATGCATACCACTCCACTTCCTGTGCAGCTATTCATTAACTTTGGAAAATAAACTTCCCTTTGCTTTGTGCAAATAACTTGCAAATGTCTATCTACGAATATCTGCTCATCCTACATCGCACATACAAAGTCTGGTACAGCTTATCATTTATGCATACAACATGCATCTCTATTCATTTTAAAACGTTCCGCTCCTGTTTGCCGTTGATAAATACTAATCTCACAACTTCAGTTTGTGTTCTCGTTTAGCACGAAATTTTATTTTTATTTACACAATATATTTGTCCGCCTCTGACAAAGCAATAGCGAGAGTACACAAAATGCATTTGAATGCGCGCATTCAAAAGGATATTGCTCCTATAAGCAACAAAGGCTCTTGAAACAAAGGACATATATTTACAACAGGCAAAAAAAAACGGTTACCACACCATAACCAACAAACAATTCAATAAACAAGAAAATGCAATAAAAATCGCATGCAGTAAGCATTTTCTTTTCTTTCTTCTCACAATATGCGCGCGAAAAGAGAAGATTTAAGTATCCTGTCAGCAGGACGAGAGTGACATGAATACAAATGGCTGGCGCTGAATAGAAACGATGGCGATGGAGATGGCGAACCCGTTTTAGTGTTTCTGCGGCTGATACTGATGTTGCAAGCTGCAGCTTTCATTGCTTTTGGCAAAGCCATTCTTTTACTTCACCAAAAAAAGAAAAGAACAAAGAACACCCATATCCTAGTAGTAAGAGGAAAAATGGAATTCGTTAGAAAAAAGGGAGAAAAAACGAATCCTCGTCGAGAACATTAAAATCCTTGGTTTTGGCAAATAACAAAAATGTTTTACTATTTGCACATGACAGAAGGATTCTTCCTCTTTCTCATTCCCTTACCACACTCGCAGTGAATAAAGAAATAATTTCTGGCATTTAAAAAAGCATAATAGACACACATATACGAACACCGACGACACATCTACCAACAGCTTAAAGTCAACATAAGAACAGTGCAACGTTAAAATTATGTAGAATTTGTGCTGTGCAAAAGGACGACTGTTATGAAATATGCTGCATTTTCTGGTCCGGATGTAATTCGATCTGCCATTCGAGAAATTAAATATGAATGTGACCCGAAAGAATATAGTAAAAATATTTAACCAGTTCACCACCCACCTGCAGTCGATAAGCAATGCATGATCCTTTTTGGCCGCAACGGATATCATCTGATCCATTATTCCACATGGCATTCCGACGAATTTATGCTCAGCTTCCTGGCACATCAATGCCCTTTTAGATTTGCTACGAATATTCACAAAAAAAAAATGGGGGAAGGACTTTTAAACTCATCATTTATCACAAGCGGAAAAGCACGAGCACACTCTTCTGTCTTCTGTGTTAAAAGGACGAACATTCAATTAAAATCCATGGTAGGTGTGTTTTTACCTTTCAACCGTTTTGCCAGTCAGTTGCTCGAGGAATGTTAGAGTTGAAACCTCTAGTGCTGCACTACTTGACAGGCCACCGCCAACGGGCACATTACTCATGATGACTGCATTAAAACCGGGCACCTTTTCACCGTAGGAGTTGATGACCCCTTTGACGTAGTTTGCCCACCTGTAAAATACAAATGCAATACGTTTTAACACTTCATCATTCGATTTTGTAAGGGCATGCAGATTTGTTACCAACTAGAATTTCAATCGACGGAAATGAAAAGCTTCGGGTTATTAAACAGTAACAGCTAACAGGTTGTTGGCACATTATTAACGAAAAATATTTAGCTCTTAATAATATCTTGTCTTAAAAATAGGCTTTTGAAATGGTAATGGGCTTAAATAGAAGAATAAGATTACATAGCTTCTTGAAATGAGTCTCCAACTGACACAAACCTAAGTTTTTGCTAACCAAGGATAGTTTCCTTTAAAAATCCTTTCATTGTCGACGGTCAGTGACGGGTATTGAATCGCCCCACTGTTAAAAAGTACCTTAGATAAGGCACACATACACCAACACCACATAGCGACCTACTCGTACCCTATACCGATTAATGTGTTTGGTCTCGTAAGTTTTATTGTACACAGGTGCAAAAAAAAAAAACTTTAAATACATCATCACAATCCAAATGCTTGAAGCAGACGAAAACTTCTGACAGCGGCAACCTGCATAGAAATTATACTCGTACAACAATGACAGATGACGCTGCCGCAGGGACGAACCAGTCACACGTCCTTCTACATGGCTCGGATGGATATTTTTCGTAAAACCTTCTACCAATGTTGCCACATGCACAACAGTTAATTGCAAATAAAACGAATAAATTTGCAACAAAATGCTAGACCAGAGAGCACGGACACTAAAAAAAAAGACCAGAGGAGTGTCGAAACCAGCACGAGAGGGTATTCCTATAGTACTGTGAGTATGAGTACTCGTATGTAGCAAGACAAACGAAATTATCTGCCTGACATTGTTCGTTAAAAGCAGAGTACCTATACATATGCTATAGCGCTTACAAAGAGAATCAGGACTGAGGCATCTATGTAACATACACATATGTATCTGTATCTATGCAAACTTGCATGTTTGGTGCTGAAGCGTCAAGTTAGAAAAAAAAAAAGGAATCTCTCATACCCTACAATGGAGGTTGGTCAGTACTTTAATTCCAGTGCAAAAATAGTGAAACAGGAGACATTCACATGATGTTGCAAAATGCTGTGATGATGTACCCATTGTGATGTTTGCTAAGGCAAACACCCCTCTCTCTGGATGTGTCCAAAACTGGATGCAAGAGCGGTTTTTAAGGCGGGTTTTGTGTTTGAACGAAAAACTCTTAAGCTATTGCTAAAATGATTTTTGAGTATTTTTTTAAGAACATTAAAATACAGTGGTGGTCCAGTAACACGTTATTTCAAATGGAACATTTGTGTGCATGCTTTAAAAAAGTGAAAGAGACATGTTTATACAGTCGACTCTCGATAAATAAAACTCTTGATAAAATGAATTTCTCGTTAAATTGAAGTTTTTCTATGGTCCCTTGAAAATCTCTCGGTAAATTAAACAAATCCTATGAATTTATGTACACTCGATAATTTGAAGCGGTTCTACTGACTGTGCCCCACACAACACGCTATAAATTGAAGTAGACAAGGCGACTTTTCGATAATTTGAACTAACTAACGTACGTAAACAAAACATCGGAGGAATAAGTTGTTTGTCCGAACCTGTATTATGTACTTTTGTTGACAAATGATACATCTCTTTCTCTCTGTAATTCAGTTTGCATTGACCGTGATCTATGACGTCAGTAGCTTGGCTCTACGTTGCATTGGTTAAAAGTTGTGGAAAACAAAAAATTATGCGGCATAATAAATAAGCAATGATTTTTGAAAAAATGTGCATGCTCTCGATAATTTGAAATGTTTCTTATTTTCTCTCGATAATTACAACTTTCGTTAAATTAATCTCTCAATAATTTTAAGTCCCCACAGATTCAATTTATCGAGAGCTGACTGTATATGAAATATATACAGTTACGGATAAAACAATAAGACCAGTAGAGAACGTAGTCCACAACTTTCTTTTTCTTGTAAAAAAAAAAACAAAGAAACAGTGATGCTGGTTTAGATACTTTGACTTGTATCTAACTGTACTATATTTCAAGTGAAGAAAAGGGTGGGAGAACACAAATTAAAAAAAAATAGTGCTAACAAACGTGTCAAGATTACCGCGTGTAGACAAAACAATAAGACCAGGCGGCTTGTGTATCATTTGTTAGTTACCAGAAAAAAAAAGTTTCTTTTTGAAATATTATACGCTTAGTACAAAAATAGAAAATCTGCGTCTAATACATATTTTAGCTGTTTATTTAAACATACATATATGAGCAGAATGGGCAGCGGCATGCATTACTCCCAAACTGAGAGAACTTTAATACAAAAGCTCACTCAAAAAGAAAAGTCTCAACGGGAGGTGGCCAGGCTCATTAGAAGATCAAAAATGTTTGGTTTTGAAGTATTGCAGCCACCGAAAACCAACATGCGAACTGTTCGGCCAAGAAAAACATCGCGCAAAGATGATGTCCTAATCACATGCCTGTCCTAGAAAGACCAGGTTTTGTCATCTGCAGTCGTAAAATGTGAGTTCGGCCTGTCAGTCTGCTCCGGAGTCCTGAAGATCAGCATCTTTGCGGGAGAGGTCGCTGACAAGAGCCACTCCTTACCATTAGATACCGAAAGAAAAGGATGTAGTTCCCCAAAAAACATCTGGAATGGATAGTCCCGGAAAATGAAAAAAAAAAGACTAAATATTCTTTGGTTAGATAAAACATAAAACCCATATAAATTTCGTAATATCAGTTGGCAATATGTATCTTGGCATGGGTCAGGCATCCAGAAAACGGAGCCTACAAAATTGATTTGTAGAGGCAAAACCATCAAATATCGAGCCGGAATGGTAACATGGTTTGGGGGTGTTTTTCCTGGCATAATGTGAGTCCAATATTTTTGATCAATGACATTAAAATATTAGAAGAGGTCAGCTTTCATATGCAGAGTGAGATATCTTATGTATGCCATTGAGGTAGCAATTTATGCGGGATAACTACTCTAAGCAAATGGCGGTTTGAGTTAAAATTTGGACTCAAGAGCATAACATTGATCTGATGAGCTGGCCCTCCCAGTCCCCAGACCTGAATCTCTTGAAAAACTTGTGGCTGATTGTAAAAAATACACATGGCGAAGAAAAATCACGAAATAAACAAGACTCTGGAGCAAGATCCAAAAAGCTTTGTATGCGATACTTGTCGTACTTTGGTGGAATCTTTGCCAACAAAAAATTCGCGCAGTAGTTTAAAATAAGGGGTATGCGAATGCTACAAAATACTGACGGAAAACCACTTTGCTATCAAAGGAAAACAGAAAAACCCAAATTTATTGTAGTGGTCTTATTTATTTGTTACTTAACTAATTTTGTTTTAATATAGTAAATTCAACGTGGTTATTTGGATGTTCTTTATTAAAATTAATATTTTACTGCTAAGCCCCTTATTCCCAGAACAAAAATCGTTGCGAAAAAAATAATCTTTTCGTAAAATGTTAAAATTCTCGCACCTTCACCAGAAACCATTCTTTCTCGCAACGAGAAAATTAATGGTCCGGACCATTCTTTCTCATTGTTTTCAATGAAAAAGGAAACAATTCTATTCATTTTGAGTAGCAAAAAGGGAAACTACACATTTTTGCGCCTTTAAAAGTCATTTCCTCTTTTAAAAAATTCAAATTTGTTGTTCAAAATACTTTTAATTCAATATGAGTGATAAGAACAGGAAAATAAAAGTTCACAAATGAAGAAGAAAAATGTCAAAACTCGTACGACAAAAATTTCGTTGCGAAATTTGAAGTTATAGGAATTTAACCTCAAAATCTCGCACCATAAGCTACGATTTTTGTTTCGCAACGATTTTTGTTCTGCGGTTTAATGATAACGTCAACAAAAAGAAAGCAAATTATGCAAAATTGTTTGAAAATATGACTTTGTTAGTTAAATTTCCAAGAGATGTTCGGTGTTCTTATTGTTTTGCCCGTAACTGTACATATGTTTAGGGAACGGCGATGGAAGAATTTGGGTGTTTTACATGCCACGAAATGTAACACCCTTGAAGCAACCAAAATTTCTTAGCTTAGTTAACAACAACAAGCAATACATCGAAGATTACTACCAAAAGATGGCGACTGACTTTTCTGCGGCTAAATAAGACTGAGTTTGCTAATCTTGTGTTGCGCGTTTGATAGATCAGTCTCTACTTTAGATTGAAACAAAAATATCACGGCTTTGTTTGAAAAAAAAAACATTTTTTTAACTTGTTTTAGTTTGACACATGTTAAAACAGGACGGTGGTCTAAATAATAACTGTCTAGTGTTTAAATTTTTGTTCTGGTTTCTGTGCATAGCGGGATAATCTGAGCTTATGTAGTTCCTTACTTAACTTTTTTTTTAGGAATCTCTTACCGCAGACAAAAATGTTCGTACAAATAAGGCAAATCATTACCAACAAAAAAAAACTCACTTTGGGTTACCGGGCTGCAAAGTTTTTAAATTAATTTGAACTCGTTTCGGTTCATCGGCTCCGGTACAGCACGTAATAATGTCAGCCTCATCGGTGGTGTTATTGCGACTACCGACAATTATTGTCACCATGGGCAGTGCCTGTTAATGAGAGTAATGTTTACATTTTTATTTATCAGAACTTATTACGCACGAAATTATTTATTTACCATAATTAATAAATTACAAATGCAAACAAGGACATCAACCAGCAGAACAACACGACTGCAACAAGCGTACAACATTCTCGTGTACGAATGAACACACAATGCAATCAAAAGTTTTCATTGTCTTTGCAGTTTAATTGCAAACCGCAAAAGATCACACATACATACACGGATTTAGTAGAAAGATAAAACTTACCATAGGCAGGACGAATCCATCGTTATAATCAACATGTTCGCCAATCAAATTAACACGTCCTGGTGCACAGCAGGAAATCTCTGGAGCCCCGCCAAAACTCCTGTTGTACGTCTCCTTGGCAATCTGTTCTATTTCTTCGAACGTTGGTAGCTTTGTGGTGGTAGTGATGGTGGTTTCAGCGGCAGACATAATGCAGCACGACCTTGCTACGAGTACTTGTGTTGAATCCTTGTGAATATGAGGATGATGCTGTTCGGTGGAACCTCAAAATCCAGCTGCCGAATGATGGTTGTCTGGCAGAGCTGCGGAACAAAACCAAAAGCATAGATCCTCTCTAGATTATTTGAAGTTTTTCAATTTGCCTGCATTATTTACTTCAATTGTAGTTACTGTGCCATGACAGTGTGTCAGACCAGCAGTCCATCTGACGGTCTCAGGCGCATTGGAAAGCGAAAAGCATATCACGACGCGCGAGTGTGAATAAATGTTTTGCTGCAAATTAAGAGGACACACTTACACTACTATGGAAGCAGACGACAACGATGACGCGGAAAAAAGGACCTCAGAATGGGACGATGGTTGTGGTAGTGATGCTATTATGCTAATTTTGAATTACGACGTGAGCGGAAGTCGGGAGTAATGTTGAATGTTGATAAGAAGAAATTGCAGATGCACAGAGTTTGTTGAAAGTCATTTCGAATTGCACCCCGACGCGACGGGAGACACATCGTCTTCACCCTCATTGTACTATTCGTTGTTCATTGTTACCCCCGTCGCGCATTTTAACAATTTATTTTAGTTTAAGTCAGTCACTAGGGTTCGAACAAAAGCAAGACAACGGGGGCGGACTGGGTGCATTAAGAGCCTTCACCTACTAAAACAAGTAGCCAAATAAACTACTATCGCGACACGGATGAATAGACCCAATGGATGAAGTTATCATTGTAATTTATTATGCGGAAGAGTTATTGAATTTAGAGCAAGACGTCATAAGAAGTGGCAGGAGCTGTAAACTTTCGAAGGAAACAGGTCTGCAATTTTAACGAAGAGTTGCTACTTTTAAGGAAAGTGCCATGAAAATGTTCATCAATAAATTGTGTCGTGGTAAATTGTAATTGGAAAATTTGCATACACTTACAACTTTTATACTTATAATCACTAGTCAAGAAGTTATCAATTTATTAGTCTGTGACTTATTGACAACTCAAGTTTTATCTACAAATGACCGGTGGAGTATTTGGTAACAGAAAATACTTAAAAGTATCAAGACACTCAAACTCGGGCAACGTTGAAGAGCTAAAAAAGAATAATGTAATGCAATGTGGAAATATTTCCTTAATCTTGTAAATTAGGCTGGCAATATTAGTATGCATGCATACCTGTATTTTCAAAAACTGGAAGGTCTATACACATACATACATACATATGTCCTTTCTTTTCAAGCAAAAATTCTTCTCATAACTCAAAGTTGTCAGAAGAGTGGATCTAAGTCAACGAACTGTAACACCAATGAATAATAATCCTCATGATGGAAATAGTGAAAACGGCTTGAGTTCACATTTCCAAACCTTATTACTATTTCAAATCAGCTTAACTGTCAATAAATTGTCAAATCGGTTGCTGCGGATGGGTGCCTCTTATCATTCCAGTAAATCTTTTTTTATAAATTTTGCTTTTACATAATATACAGTTTGACACTGTATTGACTCCACTTAACAATTAACTTGGACCATGTAACTGTTTGTATTGTTTTGTTGTTGCGTAATGTTTAAAAAAAAATCCGGTCAAGTGTAAGTCGTACTATCAGATATATTTATGTAAGTGCATATGTAAAAGTTGATACAATATAGTTAATACAAGATCATCAATACAAAAAAAAAAATAAAAAAATAAAGTACACAATGTAAACAAGAAATTTACACTTGTGCTTTAGATTTCATTTTTCGCCTTCTTGTTCGTTGAATTGTATTAACTTCGTGGAATTTTGCGATTTGTCTCCCTCTCTGCGTCTGTACACAAATTTAATTTTTCTCAATGTAGAGACACTTATACAAATTATATTATATAGGAAACCATCAATATTCATTGGTTTAAGTCTTAACTCAATGGTTATACCCGAAGCGAATTTTGGGGGCATATTTCTGGGAGCAACCATTCAATTTTTACTCTCAAACATACAAATTTCCCTTAATGTATTCGCTTTTATATGATTGCGATAGGGTTGCATCACTTCTGGATATGTAAAAAGTTAAGAAAGTGAAATTACAAAAAAAAGGAATAGAAAAATAAAATGTTAAACGTAATACAGTCCTAAAAATGTTAGTTCAATCTACACTTTATTCTCAACTAGCTGATGTACCCGCTTCGCAGCGCATATAAAAATATTCTCTTCGTATGTAGATATGTGTATTTGTAATTATTTGTTCGCTAGAAAGAGACTCGTTCTTGCACCTTAAAAGAACTATTATAGAATCATATAGACTGAATGAATTGCTTGGATAAGGGATTTTCCATGGATATTTAAGAAAAAAGTTGCTGAGGTGGGTAAGCAATTTCTTCCAATCTAACTTTTCCGCTTTCTTAAATATACAGCACTTGGCGGCAAAATAAAGATGAAAGAAAACAGTCCTAAATTAGTCAATAGGCTGACTGACTGGAACTATTTCGGACAAAATTTGGAAGAAAGCATTCATCTGACGGAATCCATAGAAAGTGAAGATCAGTTAGAAGAAGCAGTGCAGACATTAACATTGAACATACAAAAAGCTGCATGGGCTGCAACTCCTACGACAAAAGTAAGACTTAAACAAAACTACTATCCTAAAGAAATATGTAATATTATCGCAGAAAAAAGGAAAGCTCGAAATCGTTGGCAACAATTAAGAGCACCAAGCGTCAAAAAAGTACTCAATACTTTAAATAATAAGCTTAGAAGATTAATAAGAGAATTTAAAAATTAGTCCTTCAAAACATACCTCATCAATCTGACAAATGATGCTAGTACCGAATACTCCCTTTGGAAAGCGACAAAGAAATTGAAAAGGCCAACAGAAGATAAAGATTATCAAGGAGCGGAAGAATTGTGCGAAGAGGTTAGACACATTACACCGGTAACAGCTAAAGAGATTTCGAAAGAAATAAAAGAAGGCATTAATATAAAAAAGGCTCCGGGATTTGATCTCATCACAGGAGAAATCTTGAAAAAACTACCAATGAGAGGTTTAAAAAGGCTAGCACAGATAATAAACGCTGCATTCAGGATAAGATATGTACCTAGCATGTGGAAAGTTGCTGAGGTTATTATGATACCGAAACCAGGCAAACCACCTAGCGAGATAGCATCATATCGCCCAATATCGATTCTACCTATGCTGTCGAAATTATTTGAGAAAATGTTGATAAAACGTTTAAATAAAATAATTGAAGAAAAATCACTTATTCCAAATCATCAATTTGGTTTCAGAAATAAGCACTCAACGATCGATCAAGTGCATAGAATCACTGATAAAATTGAAAGAGCATTTGAAGAGAAAAAAATCTGCTCGAAAATATTTCTCGATGTAGGTCTGATCCATAAGCTACAAAAGTATCTGCCTAAGCAATATTCAGAAATTCTAGAATCCTATATAACTGTAACTGGACGATTCTTCAGAGTAATACAAGAAAATGAGTACTCAACATTAAGAGAAATTAAGGCTGGTGTACCACAAGGCAGTGTGCTAGGCCCTGTGCTGTATCTACTATTCACCAGCGATTTACCAGAATGTGAAGAAGCAAAACTGTGGCAACATTTGCAGATTTTTTTTTTTTTTTTTTTTTTTTTTTTTGCCGAGGGTAGGTGAAAATCTTCCATAGACACTATGAGAATAGCAAGCGCGTGCTCATAGTAGTGTCAGATTCTTACTGACCAAAAACACCACCCTTCGATATAAATTTGTTAGATACTGCAACTAAGTTATACTACTTATCAAGCAATTTTTCTATCACGAAATATAAACGTTTGGCAGGTTACTTTCCAATGAAAGATCCTGCATGTTCCGCAATTTAGACGCGGTTAATCCTTATCTCGCCAAGTCGAAAGGTTTTGTTCTTTGTAGTCGGCGCAATAAATTGCTCTCATCCAAAATAAGTAGGACTGTATCATTAACATGTCCGATTAGTCGGTTTCTATGTTTTCGCGCGAAGCTTCTAGTTTCAGCTTCGATTGTCGGAATTCCGAGATCCCTGTGGATATCGTCGTTTCTAGCATACCACGGTGCTTGGACAATTTCTCTTAGCACTTTATTTTGAAAGGTCTGTAAAATATTGGCATTTGTTTTCTTGGTACAACCCCAAAGTTGTATACCGTAGGTCCACACCGGCTTTAGCACTTGCTTGTATAAAAGCAGTTTGTTCTCTGTACTGAGGTGGGAATGTTTTCCGATCAACCAGTACATTTCTCTATATTTGATATCTAGTTCTTTACGTTTCATTTTCACGTGCGCATTCCACTTCAACCTTGCGTCGAGTGTCATTCCCAGGTATTTGGCTTCATTTGCAAAGGGTATTCGGGCCAAATTTATAAAAATGGGCAAGTCATTAATTTTCCTATAAGTGAAATTCACGTGAACAGATTTAGTTCCGTTAAGGGCGATCCGCCAGTCCTTCGTCCATTCATTTACTTTATTTAATGCGTTTTGCAGTTTGGCAGTCGTTTCCTCGATTGTTTTACCTACCGCTAGGATAGCGGTGTCGTCGGCAAACGTAGCAAGGATAGTGCCATCTTCTTTCGGTATATCACGAGTATATAACAGATAGAGAAGCGGCCCCAGAACGCTTCCTTGCGGTACGCCGGCCAAAATTTCTTTGAGCTCGGAGTATTCGTTTCCATTTCTAACACGGAAGAGTCTATTCCCGAGATATGAGTTCAAAATCTCGTATAGGTTTGCGGGAAGTACTTGTCGTAGTTTGCATTTCAAGCCATCATGCCACACCTTATCAAAGGCTTGCGAGACGTCAAGAAATACGGTTGAGCATATCTTTTTTTTCTTCTAGTGCTTTTTCGATTACGTTAGTAATTCTATGCACCTGGTCAATTGTCGAATGCTTACTTCTGAACCCAAACTGGTGGTCAGGTATTAGATTATTTGCTTCTATAACCGGTTGGAGACGCCTTAGTAATATCCTCTCGAAAATTTTGGATATGACTGGAAGAAGCGATATTGGTCTGTATGATTTTACTTCATATGACGGTTTTCCTGGTTTTAAAACCATTATGACTTCCGCAACTTTCCATTGGCTCGGTACGTGTTTTAATCTGAGTGCAGCATTTATAATATGGAGAAGCTTAATTAATGCTTTTCTAGGTAAGGCTTTGAGAATTTCTCCGGTAATCAAATCATAACCAGGAGCTTTCTTAGGTTTTAGTTTCGCGATCTCACGTTCGAGTTCTCTATACGTCGCAGATCTGCGCGTTAAATCGTCAGATGGAGGAACTACCATCCTTGTGATGTTGATGTTGTCATGAACCACTTGACCAACGTTCGGCTTAAAGGTTTCTTCCAAATGGGCGGCAAAAATATCCGCTTTTTCTTTATCTTCCCTTGCCCATTCATTTTGATTTATTTTAAGTGGCGGCGCAGGGATTTTGGGCCTTTTGGTGCCTTTTACGGCTTTCCAAAGGGAATAATTGGACTCTTTTTTCGCTGTTAAACTCTCAAGGTAAGAGCCTATCGCACGATTTTTAAAATCCTTAATGCTATTCTTTAACAAATTGCAGAGACGATTCAGATATGCTTTATGCTGTGGAGCACGACTCTGCTGCCATCTTTTACGCGCTTTTATTTTTTCCCTGATTAATTCTTTTATTTCAGAAGGATATCGTAGACCGTATTTGTCCGGCGTTTTTCTTGGATTGGGCGTATTATTCCAAGAGGCGAGCTGTACTATCTGAACGAAGCGATCGACTTCAACCTCAAGTTCATAGGGTGTCGTAAGCGGTACGCTCAGTTCAACATTTACTTCGATTTCGTTCCTAAAGCCTTCCCAGTTAGTTGTTCTACCAGTTAATTTCGCTGGCTCTCGGTTATATACTAGTTTTTCGCTCAATGTCAAAATAACTGGGGAATGATCAGACGACAGATCAAAGCTCTCTTCAACTTTTATGTGGTTGTTAGATATTCCTTTCACCACGAAGAAATCGATCAGGTCAGGTATTTTCAAAGTATCAGCTGGCCAGTAAGTCGGTTTGCCCGTCGAATGAAAATCACAACTGTACTCCATACCTGCCCCATAGAGCATTCTACCTTTTTGCGAGATGTATCTAGAGCCCCAGAACGTATGTTTCGCATTAAAATCGCCGCCAATAATGAAATTAGGTTTCAGCGATTGAAATAAGTTAATAAAATCACTTTTTTCAAGCGCGGAACGCGGTGGACAGTAGATAGATGAGATTTTAATAGTACGCTGACTATTTTTAACTCGAATTGTGCACAGTTGCAGAGTTTCAAGCTCTATCTTTAGGTCTTCGCATTGTTCAATGCAGTCTTTAATAAACAAGGAAGATCCGCCTCTCGCTTTGCCCGAAGGGTGACAAGCGTGGTAATCAGTATAGCCTTTTATTTTTAAATGCGATTCCTTTTTCACGTGAGTTTCAGAAATCAAGCAAATGTCAATATCTTTTTCTCGCATGAATATTTCCAATTCGTCAAGTTTTTGCAAAAGTCCGTTTGCATTCCAAGTACATATTTTTAACATTCTTTTTTCATTCATATTCTAGGTGAAGTACGCGTTTTCCGTGAATAACTCTCGAGCTTAACCAACCTATGGAGAATCATTTTATTTATTTTGCTTTGCTCTTCATTTGCAGATGATACTGCTGTACTTGCTGTGGGGGAAACTGTCGAAATAGCAACAAAAAAGCTACAAAAGGCAGTAGACAAAATATCTAACTGGACTAAAAAATGGCAAATTAAATTAAATGACCTGAAGTCAGTTCATATAAATTTTACTAATAAAAATGTACAATATGTTCCAGTATACATTAACAACAATGTAATAAAATACTCGAACGTAGCTAAATACCTAGGTATGACCCTAGATACTAAACTGTGATGGAAAGTGCATGTAAAGAAAAAAAAAGAGGAGCTGAACGTGCGTTACAATAAAATGTATTGTATACTAGCAAAACAAACTTACAGAGCATACAAACTTTCCAAAACAAAGTACTACGCAGCATAGTAAATGCACCCTGGTACATAAGAAACGCCGATCTACATAGAGATCTAGAAGTTGAAATGGTTGAAGACGAAGTCAAAAAAGTAGCTAGAAGTCATAAACTTAGACTCCTCAACCATGTCAACTTGGAAATAACAAATTTATTAAATAACAACAACCACATTAGGAGATTAAGAAGGGTGAAACCTTTTGACCTAGTTAACTAAATTAAATTACAAAAAAAATTGACAGTATTATTCTAACCAAGAAAAAAAGATAACCAACAACCGGTGGTTTATTAATAAACTTAACATAACATAATTACGAAAAATAAATTGCTGATTAGTCGAACGACTAGGTGCGATTCTCTGAAGACCGACGTCAGTCAGCCTTCGGGAGGTTTTTTAGTTCTTACCGCCAAAACGTCGAAATATAATACATACATATCTGTATCTGTTTCAAGCCCCGCAATTACTTATCACAAAAAAAAAATTGCAACCAAATTTATCCAGTTATTGTACATTTAGAGATAATCGAACAATTTCAATACATACAATGTTAGCACGAAGCAATCCCAATCACGTAACTACACGCATGTACCGCATGTACAAAGTCGATTTATACATGTATACATATATCGAAACTTTTGTTATTAAATAATCTAAACCAATATGTAAATTTTATTTTAATACGTTATTAAAAGAACTAATATACGGGATAAATGCCCAGAAGTCGAATTTAAATGTTTCTTTTTCTCATTTAGAAGTTTTTTTGATCCATTTTATAGACTTAATCCAACCAGATTCGATTGCAAAAAACCGCATTCAAATCCGTTCAGTAGTTTTTTTTTTTTATTTTTGCGGCGCATACATACATATGTATATATGTACATACTTTTTTAGACTTGCCTTTTATAAAAGTAGTGATGATGATGTTTGTGATTTTATTCAGATTTTCTTAGCGAAATTTTTAGAGATAAGGTAGGGGGACAGTAATTTTTGAACTTTTTTTTTGCAAATGTGTTAGTAAAAAAATATTTCATACGTTTTTCAATTCGTTGACAATTGACGAGCTTTCATTTGACACCCCACACAATTAATTTTTATTTTAACATCCCATTTATCCCCCCAAAACTATACCCCAAAGTTGAGATTTAACTTTTAAATTTCAGGTCTATGTTTGGACCACTAATTGATACAAATTTCAATAGTCTACGTCAAATGGTCTCTGAAAAAAAGACCTGTGACAGACGAACGGACACCTTACGGGTTCCAATAAACTACTAACTGACAACCAATCACCAACAACCGAAATCTTTCAAAATAATAATCTATTTATGAATCCGCTTGTATGTCATCCGATGAAATAGAACTAACTTTAAGTGTAAAACCGGGAACACTTCTTCATATGTATGTTCGTATGTTTGTAATTCTAAGAAATCTGCCAGGTTATTAAGAAACCAACTGCTTCTTACACTGCAATTTCTAATAAGGAGATTATTTTACTTGTTCTCATTTATTGTGGTGTGTGAAACAATGAAAACTAACACCCTACCCCCTTCTTCACTTTTGAGCAGAGTAAGACTTTCCCAGTTTCCCTGTACTGGCAGAGTACTTAAACTATTAAGAACATGAATTTCCGGTAACTAAACTTACGTCCGACAATAATTGACCATTCACTGCAGTTTGCCGTTTACAGTTGTACAGTGCCCACCAAGTGGGGACCAACTAGCCCCCCTTCAGTGGCGGCTAATAACTCTTTTTGGTCAGAGAACATACATACTTCGATGTCTTTTGGCCTCTTGACCACACCAGGCTTATAC
This sequence comes from Brachyopa scutellaris, assembly GCA_949775065.1. Taxonomy (NCBI): domain Eukaryota; kingdom Metazoa; phylum Arthropoda; class Insecta; order Diptera; family Syrphidae; genus Brachyopa; species Brachyopa scutellaris. The sequence continues at coordinate 32,569,743 of OX459112.1, read as the reverse complement.
ATGGAAGGCAGCAAAACTTTGCTTCTCTTTGACTGAAGTTTCTTTAGCCATATTAATCCCACAACAACAACAATAACAATAACAGCAATTGACTCCGACCAGAGGGCTCCTCTGGGCAACGACTATCGCCTAACTACCAAAGAGGAACCGACAAGAAGTACCAAAAGAAATAGGAAACTTTCTTTGGTCTTCTCTTCTTGGAGTGGGTTTGGGTGAGTGGAATGAGAAACACACAAACAAAGTTTCACTCCACGATGAGTGATTGCTAAAATCTTTTTTTTTTATTCTCCCAAACAATAAAACAATAAAAGAATGGAACAGGAGGTCAGCGCAGTAGTGAAAGTAAAACCAAAAAATATGACATTGACGTAGAAGTACTGGGATGACTAACTCACCTCACTTTGGCGGGATTAATCCGAAAAAAAACTTATTTTTCGTTGAGTTTTTTTTTTGTTTACTTTTTTTATTGGTTTTAATTCTATTAGCTACGATCTGATGCCGGTCAAAAGTTTTGCAGAGTTCTGTCAGCGAAACGATTTCGATGCGCACTGAGTCGCTCTGCGTTGTGTTGTGTTGTTCGTTCTGTCATAATTCATTTATCTCTTCTTTTGCTTCGCTTTCACTGTGTGAAGTGTGAACGTGAATTACACAAGTATAGCGATTAAAAGAGAGCGCTTTCTTTAATTTATTTTATTTTCTGTGTGGGGTGGGGTGATGGGGATTGTTGTTGGCTCCAGCTCCAGTACCAGTTCGAGTGTAGCAGAACTTTTTAGCTCGTTCTCTTTTCCATTTTTCTTCTTTTTTTAATATTTACTTTTTGTAAAATTTTACGAAATCAAATTAAGTAGCTGATAAGGAAAAAGTTATGAATGCCAGCAACGAGTTAGGACTTGTGTAGGGAGCACATTTTAATTGTTCAACTGGAAGTTTTGTAATGCAATATTTTAATTTAGACGATAGCGAAGGTAGTAGTATAATATGTGTGGAAAGAACCATCTTCTTTTCATGAAGCAGAAAAGCTTCGCTATTTTGAAGAGATTTGAAATAAAATATAAGAAGGCTGACTCGGTGGTAATTTTAAATGAGAGCCGCAAATGGTACCTTTACCACAGAAATAATTTATATGATGATAGATACAAATAAATGTTATGTTAAGTTAAGTAATTACAAATTTGAAGAACAGGTTTTTAAAACAACCTATATTCATGCAAAAATCCACTTCATTACATACCAAATTAAATAGTAACAGAGAACGCGCAGTTGGTTCATTTAACCCATTATTTGTTCTGTGGTTGGGAACATAAAAAAGTTCAGATCTGTTCCGCAAGGTTCTTTCGTGAACATAGAACGATATAAAAGAAATCAATTCAACATAGTTTACCCTACTATCAATAATGGCGCAAATTTATAGTCGTTTAAAGTACACTTTAAAATTATTTTAGCACGGAATTAAGTGTTTTCATAATAATAGATGCCGTAAAGCCCACTTTATCGTTAGCGCCTGGTATTAAAGTTAAAGTCACTCGAACCCCGTATTAAATATTTAATATGGAGCAAGACTTCTAAGTTTTTTTTTATTAAAACTGTCTTTAATGTGCATTGGAATAAAATTTCTTATAGGAACGTTGCGAAATAGAAATTCTTTAGCAGCATACTAAAAAGTGTCTTTTATTGAACAAAAAATAAAGTAGGCTTTTAAGTTTAAAGTTGCGTATAACTAGTACGGAGTTACTGATAAATTGGGGTTGACTATAAATTTGCGCCAATGTAGTTAACAAATAAAATGCTTTGGACCTATCTGCGACACTTTAACGTTTTTAAGTTTATAATCATGAATATAGAAAGATAATTCGGAATAGCTTCAGACCAATTTAGTTTTCTTAAAGCATACCTGATGAACTTGTTTTGAATGCCCTCAATTCTTAATATACTATTCTCATAAAAATATGCAACAGTATTCTAGAATGGGTAAAACATAAATAAAGACATAAATAAAACCTTCACTGTATACACATCTTCGAAAATCTCGGAATTCCCATCATAGAATTTCCTCTCGAAACCATGTAATCGATGTGAGCTCTAAACTCAAGCTTCGAATCGAAAAGCACGCCAAGATCTTTTATAGTTTCAACTCTCAGAAGACTACCATCGTGAAAACTACAGTTAAATTGAATGTAGTGGCAGTACAAATTTTGCACTTTGAAAAGTTTAATTGGAGATGGTTAGAGCTGCACCATTTTAAGAACCTCTGAATATCTGAATGCATATAGAGAAACAATCCAGCAGCAAAAATATTGCAAGAAAATATTTACGTCATCAGCGTACATCAAACAACTAAAGTTATTTAAAACAGAATGTATATCATTTATAAAAAAAAGTAAAAAGAAGAGGGCCCAAGTGACTACCTTGAGGTAGTCCTGACAAGACATTTATAAAATTTGATGTGTAGCCTTCAATCTAAACCAGGATACGTAGATGAGACACTTTACAGCACATGCCTCTAATTTTAAGACTAAAAAAAGGCAGTTAGCATAATTTGATTGCCCAATCGGCTTCGTTAAAAACCAATAATTTTTAATGTCTAGAAATGTAGACCTCGATCTCTAAAGATCAAATTCACAAAAGCAGGTTAGATTCTCTGAACAGTGTCAAACATTATCTAGAAAATGTTCTACTCACTTTTTAAGGGTGTTTTGAAACCCTCGACAGATAAAACTTACATAAAAGGTAGAACCTTTACCCTACGCCGCACAGTGGAGCAACCTATATATCACAGCCGGAAAAAAATCAAAAATGAAATGAATATACAAGGTTATTTTTCCGTTAGTATACATTGCAATGCATCAGTTGCAGAAGCCGTTATACATTTTACATGCTTTTTTCACTCCATACAGTCAAATTGAAAATAGCACTTTAGTTTCTCTTACGACGCGTGTCTTAACAAGTGGTTCAATTGGTTAGTGTTTGCATAACGATAATTTCTGTTAAAATCATGTGACAGCTTTACTTTAAAATGGATTCGATAGCTTGAAGTGTGTATTTCTTTTGTGTTTTTCATTTTATATATAAACTATAAAATCCATTTTTTTATTTTCGGTGCTCATATGTGCTCATATGTGCTCCTTTTTTTTATTATTTAGTTTTTCCGAATCAACTATTTTATAACATGCGCTTAGTAGATTCATACATATGTCTAAATGTCCATTATTTCTGCGTAGGTTCGCATTCAAAAAATTTGTTTATAACAAAGATGGAGTTATTTAACCTTATGAAGAAATCAGGATTTGAAACATTAGTTGAAGAAATTTTATTTTTAAAGACACGCCTTGAGGACCACCCAAGATTAATGTTAAAAAAAAAAAAAACTTCATGAAGTCAAACGTCGTCTTTCTATGCATATGTAGCTGGTTTTTATATAAAAAAAATATTTTCAGCAAAGCTAGCGCATCACAGGAATTAGTTCCAGTTTTTGAGGTATCTTGCCCCACTGTGCGCCTCTTTTTAAACATCTGATTAAGTAATCAGCGGGTAATGCAGTCATAACCGCATGTGAGCTGTGCAAAATCACAAATTATATAAAAGCTCTTAAATAATTCTCTTAAGCTTCGTTATCACGATAGTTTATTTGTTTATGAATTTTGTTCTGTTTTTTCTTTCCATATTTAAAAACACGTAACAGAGTTTTCTGTTTTCCTCACTCTTTTTTGCATCGTTGTTTATTTACATTCAAATATTAATCTCTGGAAATCGTTCGTCGCATTCGATTTAAAGAATTCACTAATATTATAACTATAGGCTGCACTCTAAGGGCCTGAAGGAATAACACGAGTGCAAACAGCTGTCATTGTGATTACGGGCGCAAGTAAATACCGCGTAATTACAGACGGCGATAACTGGCTGAAAAATCTGGAGCACTTAAGATAATGAATTGCACTTCATGTGTTTATATGTACTCGAAGATATGTATACTTATAGTCAATACTATCAGTGAGTGAAAGCCAGAGCCAAGAGCCAGAGAATCCGTCAGTCCATGCAGTTATGATCAGAAATATTTTAACTGAGATTCTATTTGTTCTGGTTTACAAAAAGAAAAAAAAAGCACCTACTACAACAGCAACAATAACATGGGGAAAATGGAAAAAGTAACAGAAAGCAGGAAAACATCATTTTGTTGAGTATACACTGATAAATGGCATTGTAATGGAAATTTATCGTTGTAAAGTGGCTACTTCAGAAAGATTACGTATACGACGCAGTGAAGTACCAAATGGATTGCATGGATCATCTGATTTTCTTCTTTCATTTTTTTTTTACCTCCCACCAACAATATAGGTTACAAATCCTAGATTTAAAAAAAAAACAGGGAGACGTTCGAACACATAAATTTGTCACTTAGATTGGATTAAAATAATGGAGGCGTACTTGAGAATATTTTAGTAATCATAGGTGTTCCTGGGATGAATAATAATATTTTTTTTTTCGGCAAAGTATTTCTTAGATATACATAGAACTTTGGTATGTTACCATGGAAAATGTTTTTATTTTTTTTTGTATACGTTAATACATACTAGATACAATGTATATAGAATGTAAATACGACTGCATCCATCTTCCTGCAAAAGGCAGGTTTTCAAAAAATGTTTTTTTTATAATAGACACGCGCTAGAGAGTGTATGGTTATAAATAGTACTCTTATAATGTAGTGTGATAAACACAGAGCAGGAAATTGGGAAAGATAAGATAGGAGATACGGATGCACATTGGTTCCAATGTTAATACTCATAATGAATTTCTGTGAGAATAGACCCCAAGTTTATTCAAGTAACAAAATCCTCTTAGCCTGTAATGAACGAAGAAAAGAAGTACTGACTGGTCCAAGGTATTGTTTTATATACATAGATGTTTGACGTAAAGAAACGAAGCACAATTAGAAGGCAAAATGATATAAAATAATCACCCCAATTATGCAAGTCATATTTGCAAGTTACATACGAACATGCTCTTATATTGTTATTATGGAAGTCGTGTCTTTTAACACACTTGTACGCTAATGACGGCATCGGATGCCTTCGCATCCTACGGCTTATACTTATTCTTATACGTATATTATCTATAATTCTATATGATGAAAGACAATTGGACAAAAAGGACAATAGTATTGTTCAAATACAAAACGAATTTCCTTCAGCATGTTCGCTGCGATATTCCCAAAGTAAATCGTTTCCAATACCATAGTTTTCTGGCCATAAACTTATAACTTATAAATTGGTGTCATAAATGTTGAATGCACTCTTACACAGAGAATGTGTTGCAACTGCATCTAAACTATATGTATGCAAACGCTTCTTTGGACAACAGGAATAGTTTAATAAAACTGCAATAGGCAATTATTTCTTTAGGCTAAGAAGATTGTAGTTTGTATTTTAAAAATATATATGTACAGGCCCTAGATGACATTTTAAGGAACTTAAATGAGAAGATCCACCAAAGATTTATGGAGAAAGCAGCGTGTTCATCGAGTCGCTTAATCTACAAACAGCTAAGCCATAGCTTAATGGATTTGAACTACTTCCACGAATCTATTAGAATTAACCAAATAAGCCTTATCTTCAAGACTCGTGGAGAATTTCTGAATTTCTCTGCTCCTTGTGTAACTTACGCGAAAAAGAAGATACATACCACTTTCTAGGAAAATGCCAAATTCTTCAGGAGACGAGGAGATACCATTACATCTGTTCTCTCAATGGAGGAGGTAATTCAGATACTCAACGGATCTAATTGGAATGTTCCCTGCAACTTCGTATCGGACGCCCTTGCGTATAGGAACCAGTTTATGGAGGAATAGATTGCCTAATCTTTATGTTGCAAATCATTAAAATTGTTAAAGTAAATCGCTGTAAAATCCGTATTTTCTTCTTCATGTTAGCAAATCATTAAAATTGCCATTCAAAAGTTAAAAATATATTTCAACAATTGTAATTTAAAAAAATTAATTTATCTGCAATAATGTATCCACGCATAAAATTGTCAATCTGGCTGACGGCTTTTGCCATTGCTAATAAGAATAAGTAAAAAAAAAAAATTGTAATTGGAAGAAAAAATTAATGATACAATAAATTCAATACTACTACTACTACTACTACTACAGGCATATAATGAATTTGACAGACTCATTAGGTTTAAACTGTTTCATATCCATTCGTGAATAATTGCTTTTTAAGGGGTTTCTTTACTTAAATGAGGTCATCAAAGAATAAATCTATTGAATTTGTGGCGACATTTTTCGCACAGAGTTGTAATGAGACATCACCTATGAAGACCTCGTTGGTAAGCCCATTTTGAAGTGCGATGCGATGCTGCATCTTAAATGGCAGTGGCCAAAATGTGTTTAACTTTTCGCTGATATTGGTTACGCGTGCTACCTACCCATTATTTTTGCTTAGAAGAAAATACATATAAATATAGGTCACTAGCCAGAATAGATACGCCAAAATACTTGCGAAATATTGTATCTAGCTACTTCACCAATAGAAGGTTCAGATATTCAACTGAAGAAGGAGAGAAATACCTACTATAAAATCTCTGCAGGAGTCCCACAAGGATCAGTACTGAGTTCCTACTTTGGGCTATCATGTACCATGGAGTTCTGCAATTAATACTGCCACCAGGAGTAAAATCGGATTCGCCGACGATATTGCCGTTTTTATGTATTGTCAACGGTGTTGTGGTTCGCACGTACTAAAGTTTTGCTCCCACTTTTATTAAATTTTTGTTTTCATAATCTATTAATTTAACATTAATCGCAGTCTAATCAGATTATAAAGCATTGTCTTTACTAAGCAGTTTAAAATCCAATAGCTTCTATTTAAATTTTACGAAATATGCCTTGTAATTGCGGTCAGAAAGTAGAGAGAGTTGGCGCGAAAATTCAGTGCTCTTTATGTAATGTTTATTACCACCTCAAATGTGTTAACCTCAAACAAAGTGATTGTGATTACATGAAAAAGAATAACATTCCTTATCGTTGTGGTTCGTGTGCTGGTGCAAGACGTCAGTCTCTACGTTCACCACCACCTGCTCTCAATCCAGTGAATCAAGTGCATACAAAAAATCATATGTCTGATGTGGATGATCTAACTATATCAAAACAAGTGCAAGCAAGGGATCATACAACCGGAGTGGGAGTGCCTTTGTCTCCATCTAATTCAATCTTCCCTCCATCTGAGGATGTAAACATAACCTCTCCTACTGCAAACAAACTTGACATTGTTTTAAAAGAAATAATATCTCTTAAAGAAGTGATCACTAGTGCTTTGCTGCGGATTGAAGGTCTACAAGTGGAGAACAAAGATCTCTGCTCTAAAATTGATAAACTTCAGCGTACAGTTAATTTCCTGCAACAAAAGTCTTTGCAAAAAAGTGTTGATGTCATCGGTGTTCCAAATCTTGACAACAGCACTGCTTTGAGTTCAGCTGTCAATCTTTTGTCAAAGGGACTAGGTGAAAACATAAATCCAGAAGACATCCAGCATTGTTATGTTAAGAAAATTGTAAGAAAACCGAGCTCGAACACATCAGCTATACGTGCCAAATCATTGAGTGTTCTTCGCATCAAGTTTAAGACCCTGGAAGTGAAGCAGAAAATAGTAAACAAAAAACGAACAACTAAATTAAATACAAGTGACTTAGGATATCAATCCACTATTAACCCAATTTTTATTAATGATAGCCTCACTAACTTTAATCGTGCATTGTATAATAGAGCAAAATCAATAAAAGTAGAACATAATTTCTCTTTCTTGTGGATTAATAAAGGAGTAATTTTAATGAAAAAAAAAGAAGGCGAAAAAACTGTAAAAATAAGTTCTTTTGAAGACTTAAACAATTTGTCTTAATTAAAATACAATTTCCTCTTTAAGAATTAAGTAAATGCCTGTACATAACTTAAATGTTAATCCATATCAAGAAACTACTCAATTTTGTAAATTAGATAAAGAGATATTCAATAGTAGTGCTTTTCATTCAGTACACCTAAAGAACAAATTTTTTGTCATTCATCAAAATATTCGGAGCCTTCGCAAAAATTTCGATTTATTTTTATCTCATTTAGAATCATTTAGTAACAAACCAGATTTAATATTCCTATCAGAAATATGGATATTTGACTCTGAAGATAAGCTTTATAGTATTCCTGGATATGGTTTCTATCCTACGTGTAATAATACGTATGCGGCAGGTGGTGTGGCTGTTTTTATAAGGGATTGTGTGCAATATGATTATTATTGTCTTAATCTAGAATGTGCTGATATGGTAAAAGTGTCTTGTTCTATTGGTAACAAGAAATTTATTTTTATGTGCTTCTATAGACTACATGCAAAGAACAAAAGTGCTTTTGTTGATGAGCTGAGTTCTTTGTTAAATCGTGAAAAGAGCAAAAACTTATTTATTCTTGGTGATATTAATCTAGACATCTTATCAGAATCTCCTGATGTTTTAAATTATATTTCTGTTTTGTCTGCTAATGGCTTAGAATCATGTCTTAATGAACCCACAAGGGTAACCCCATCTTCTCAGACTTGTATTGATCACATTTTTGGAAGGCTAGATCGAGGGTCAACGCTAACTCTCACTAGTTCTATCTCAGACTTCAATATATCTGATCATTGCATGATCGGTCTAGTCTTCCAAGGTGCGAACAATCAGCAATCTGCAAAGAGCACTCAGTTTGACAAAAAAACTTCTATTAAATTTGAACAACTTAATAATCGCCTGTTAAATGAGTTCTGGAATGAAGTTTACTTTAACAGTAATCCGTCCACTGCTTTTGATAGCTTTACTAGAATTTTAAATGCTAACGTTACTTCATGTATATCTGAAACTCATAGACGTCGCAAATTAAAAAAACTGAAGCCATGGATGTCCATAACATTATTAAAAAAAATCGACAAAAAGAATAAACTTCGTAATAAATGCAAAAATAATCCTAACAATATCTTCTTTCGGCAGCTTTATAATACATTATCTGCAGAAGTAGCTACTGAAATTCCAATTTATAAAGAAAACTATTATGCAAACAAACTCCACCTGGCTAGGAACAATTTAAAGAAGGAGTGGGAAATAGTAAATGAACTTCTTAACAAAACTGTGCCTTCTTTAAATTTACGTAACTGTATTACTTATAAAGGTAAAAACTTAATAAGTTCATCTGAAAAAGCCAATGCATTCAACGAATTTTTTACTAGTGTGGCTGCTAATACGCTTTCCAATGCTGGTTTCAGAAATACTTCTGTTCATTGTGGATATGCTTGTCTCAGCGGCAGTGAATCTAGTTTAGAAGGTAGTTTTTTCTTCGACCCAATTTCGTCATTTGAAGTGCTTAAAACTATTAATTCATTGAAGAATTCAAACTCGGCGACAAAAGACAGTTGGTCCAATAATTTTATTAAAAAAATCTCGCTAAATATTGTTGATGTTCTTACTCACATTTTCAATAAAAGTATTCATTGTGGTATTTTTCCAGATGCCCTTAAAACAGCAGAGGTCGTACCTATTTTTAAGAAAGGTGATAAGAAAGATTTAAATAATTATAGGCCAATTTCTCTTCTTCCTGTGTTCTCTAAAATCTTTGAAAAAGTAGTGAAGACTAGAATTATGGCTTTTCTAGAAAAAAATTATTTTTTTAGTGTTAACCAATTTGGATTTCGAGCGGGAAAATCTACGGAGGATGCGCTTTTAAAGTTTTGCAGTTTTGTTTACGAAAGCTTAAACGATAAAAAATTGACTGCTGCGCTCTTTATTGATATTACAAAGGCGTTTGATACCGTAGATCATGCTATTTTATTGGCTAAACTAGAAAAGGCTGGTTTCCGGGGCTTTATGCTTAATTGGTTTACATCCTATCTTAGTAAGCGAAAACAAGTTGTTAAGATAACAGATTGCTTTAGCCAAACGTTGGATATTGCAATTGGTGTTCCACAAGGCTCAGTGCTTGGTCCTGTTCTATTCTTAATTTATATGAATTCGATCTTTAAGCTAAATCTTTATAGTTCACAAACTGGATTTGCTGATGATATTGCTTGTTCGTTTTCAAATAACTCTGCTTTAGACTTAATTTCTAATATAAATCATGACTTAGAGCAACTAAGACATTGGTTCTGTGCACATAAGTTAGTTATAAGTGACAAAACTAAAATAATGTTTTTTAACTTATCCTCACATGTTATCGAATTTCCCTCCATGATATTTCATAGCACTAGTTGCCAGCATTTTTTAATTAGTCCCAAAACTTGTTATAATACCACTGATGTAACAACATTCAATTCTGAAAAAATTTGTTCACCTCGATGTTTCAACATTGTGAGAACTTTAGATTTCAAGTATTTGGGCTTGGAAATAGATAGCAAAATGAATTGGAGCGCGCATACTGCTTCACTAAGATCTTATTTATTTAACACAACGAGAATAATGTACCATCTGAGGCCTTTTTGTTCCAGAAAAGTTCTAGAAACAGTTTATTATGGGCTCGTGCAATCTAAGCTGCAGTATGGTTTGGTTTGTTGGGGGGGAACTCACGCAAACAAAATCCAGCCTTTGCTTGTTGCTCAAAAACATATAATAAGATTGATTTGGAAAAAGGGGCGCCGTGAACATTGTTTCCTACTTTTTCTTAGTTCTAAAATTCTTCCACTTAAACATTTATACTTTTATAAAGTTCTAAAGATATTTTTTTTAAGAAGTGGCTATTCCATAAATAGAAGTCCAACTACCTATGAACTTCGTAGCAACCATAGCTTACAGGCACCAGTTCCAATATTTAACACCAGTCACTTTTTAAATTTTTACTCTTCAGTTGCACCCAGACTCTTCAATACATTGCCGCTTAATCTTAGACGTACTAGAAATTATATCCTCTTTTACAAAGCACTAAAAAAATGGCTTTTTACATTCGATTTCAATGAGGTAAATATGTTAATCAATATTATAGTCTAATTCTGTTCTAGTCCATGAATCTGCTGTTGATTTATTTGATAAATGTATAAATTTTGTTCTGTTCAATGCGTAACGACCCTTAACACCTTTTCTTAATTTGGATTACTTATTTTTTATTATTGATGCATTCGACACAAGTTTTTTTTTATAAAACTTTAGAATGCATTTTAATATTATTCAATATTTATGAGAAAATATTTAAACTTTAATCTCTTTATCTTATAATATTTCGTTTTTATATTTTGTATATTGTAAGAGTTAGAGATGTAAATACTTTGTATTGCTTTTAATATGTTCTAAATTTGTATTTGAATATTTGAATAATAAAATTGAAATTGAATTTGAATTGAAATTGAAAGGCTCTGTAAAATACATAGGAGTAATACTCGACAACAGACTTAGCTTTAACCCTATATTACTAATCTTATTTCATAGCACCTCATTACTAACCTTCGTCGATTAGACGACGGAATATTAATTTTTATTTCTTTTGAAATTATGTAGAGATACTAGTATTTTTTTTAGTGTTATAAGAACTTATTTATTTACCGTTATGAAAAATATAAGAAATCAAAAATAAAATCGGGTATAATTCAGACTTTTTTGAGAAATTCAATAGGCACCTCAAAATAAATTAATGTTTAAAAAAAGTTAATTAAAAAATAAAAGAACAGTGATTTTCATGAAAAATTGTTATTAATATGAATAGTTAATATAACATATTAACTGTTAACAAGAAAATCGATATTTTATTTTAATTTTAAATGCCAGAGTGACACCCGTCAATATTGTGTTTGAACTTGGTGCATCTTTTACCTATTTCAGATGGTATTGGTCAGAAATTTTGAAGTTCATGTGTTCATGTGCGCTTGCTAGCGGCAGTGAGGTAAACCAGTTGTCGGTGGTAATGTTTAAGTTTGATCCATATACATAAACCTAGATTTGGTTCGCTTTGTCACATAGAGTCCTCGTAATGGTATGCCACCTGAATTTGATCCGGAACCCAAATCGATCATACATATATTTTGTAACAATTTCACATATCATTACAAGCTTAATGCCATATTTAGCGGGTTTGTTGCGGATATACATACATAATAAACTTGCAGAGTAATTGTTATCAATTGTGATAAATATAACTGCTTGGCATGTTAAATGATTGTCTTTTAGGGCTGCTTTAATTTCAGCTTTTTTGCAGGTGACTGCGTGAACCACATTCTGGTATACCGTCCGAATTGTGTTTGAATTACAGTATTAGTTTCGTTTAGGACTTGAGCATTGATGTAATTTGTAATAAAGAGATCTTAACATGTCAAATGATATATTAACTTTTGATAAGAGCGTGAAGATCCCGGCAATATATGGACAATATTTCATTCCGGCATTCTAAAACGCTTTCGGAATCGTTAAATTGTAAAAGAAATTCAGTGAAATCTATGCAATTTATATGAAAACCAACGAAAAACTGACTCGTCGATTCGACTACGGAAAGTGGTTATATCTTTATAACGGCGGCGTAAATACTCGCAATGAATGTGTCACCTTTGAGAGATCAACACTAAGCAAGCATATATGGGAAATGGGCGAGATAAGAGTACTGGGCGGAAAGAAAACAAGAGAAATTGGAACAAGCGTAGTCGATTCGACGAAGGTTAGTAATCCAGGGTTAAGCATTACATCGACTATTTGGGAAAAAATGCGTCAAAGCTTCAGGCAGCACTTTCTAGAACACTGCCAAACTATGGAGGACTCGGATATGCTAGAAGAAACTTAAAATCAAAAGTAGTAAGATCAGTCCTGTTATACACTGTCCAAGTTTGTGTGGGGGCGCTAGCGATAACGGAAAAAGGGAAAAAGTTATCGTCAACATATCGACTTAGCGCACTAAGGGTATTCAGTGTCAGCGATGCTCCCCATCGATATCCTTACGGAGGAGATGCAGAGTCCATAATAGGAGAACTTCTAGTAACCAAGAAGCGATGGTCATCAAAATGATCAAGGAAGAAGAAAGAGTGACTTCAATAACCAGGTGGCAAGCTCGGTGGGACAACACAACGAAGGGCAGATGGACCTACAGATTGATCCTAACCATAGACGTTTGGAAGGCACGGACACTATAACTACGACCTTATGCAGTTCGTATCTGGTCACGGTGGGTATTGGAAATGCCTACGATGTTTTGGGCACTATAGCTCACTTTTTTGCCTCAATTGTCCAAATAAGGAAGAAGACACAGACCAGGCAGTATTCCATTGCATACGCTGTCTGGGATTGAGTGCAGTGCAGTATTGTTACATTTCTTGAGATTGATATTCATGTATTGCGTATTTGTTATAGTGCATTAATTTATAGCATATGCGTCGGTTTCGACTGTAAATTCCTTCGCGTTCGACCAGTCGAGCGCAGTCGGCGGTTTGACCACCCATGTATGGGGACGTATTTAACGCAAATATGACTTGCATAAAGCCAAACTATATATAATACGATACGGAGTACGATTTGAAGTGAGATACGATATACGACTTTCATAATTGGAGTGAATATGATTTAGCTTTTGCTCGTAAACCTTTGCGCTTTCTTAAATGAAAACAAGAATCCAAACATTTCTCTCATTACTCTACGATGTATGGAATATATACGGTGACCATCCGTCCTTTATTTTAAAGGACAGTCCTTTATTTTTGACTTCTATCCTATAAAGGACGGATTTTGTCCTTTATTTCTGAAACTGTCCTTTAATACATCGAAACAATTGCATTCATCAGAAACATCCGATATTTTGTGCAGGATATTAGAAAATTTTGATTTGAACCAAAAGATTATCGCTATTTGTGCTGACAACACAACCTGCAATTTCATTGGTGGATCGAGACGAGGCAAGAACAATGTACTTTGTAAGGTTCAGGAGCGGCTTGGGAAAGAATTGATTGGTGTAAACTGTGCAGCGCATATATTGAATAACTGTATATAGGCTGCAATAAAATGTCTGCCAATCGACAGTGAAGTTGTTGTATATTTAAGACATTTTTCTATTTCACTATTTTATATTTACTCGGTTCGACTAGATAGATATTTGGCGGGTGGTTAAGAATCCAGTCAGTTTGGCCGAGTTCCAAAACGCAGTTCTTCCGCAGCACTCCAAAGTCAAACGTTCCATATCGTCAATATATAGCAGTGATGCAATGTATCGCGGTTCAAAATGCATTATAAAAGCAACCACTGCGCAAACAAAAGCAAACTACGCATCATAGTTTATTGTGATGCGTTGTGATTTGAGGAATTTTTTTTTTTATTCTGACAAACATAAAAAAAACATCACCATGTTTATTTTAAGCTTAGTTATTTGTTATTTTGATATTAGGCGCGTTTTTTTTTTCAAATCTATATGGATTTCGAAAAAGCTTTCCATACAAAAATAAGACTGGATAATTATCCAGGCTAAGGTTTTGTTGTATTTTACATTGAAAACATGTTGCGGAAACATGTTTAGCCTATATAGGTTTGAAAAAAAACACGCCTATTTTCTTGAAAAATTTTCCGAAGAAATTCTTAGACATTTTTATTGATGAAATGAAATGATTGTTAAACAGAACAAACCGTTCCAAAAAGTCAAAAATTTTAAAGCATCATGATGCATTGCAAAATGAAAGCATCGTACTATCGCATAACAATGGCAGTGATGCATTCCCGATGCGCATTTTCTTGATGTTTTGGAACTCAGCCTTTGTAAGCGGCCGAAGAACGACAATGAAAACGCAGATATATAATAAAATTACTTTTTTCAGTTTATTTGTTGCTCTCTATATTTCCGCTGAAACTGTATGTTAATTTGCACGTTTACTATTCTGATCATCCGCTTGTCAGTCAGGAAGGCAGATGCAAGATTCTAGCTTTGTCTGAAGTTTAAGGTTATGGCCATCTAAAAACAAAATGCTTATTAAATAGCTTATTTTATTAGTTGTATCATGCAAATGAGGACTGCTCTGTATGCCTACTCAACAGCAGTTAAAAATATTAAACCTCTATCCAATTTCCTAAGCTAGCACCGAAAGTCCAATAAATTATCCACCCAACATACGAGTATTTACATAAATTTCTATTTATTTACTTACTTCATGTCAAAATATTCACAGAAAAAAAAACACAATAATACTCTTTATTACTATTTAGTTTTATTTAAATTACAAAAAAAAATCTATAATATTAAAAAGATGTATACTCGTTAGTTTCAAAGAAAAACAACAAAACAAAAACCAACTGCTATTTAATTTATTTTTATTTTTTAAATTAAATCTCATCTTAAAATTAAAAACCGTCGCTGAAAAAACTAAAAGAAATACGAATGAAAATAAATTGCAAAGCGGACACACAAAATACACTAATTAAATGGTAAACACGGAAAACAATCAAAATGGAGGGCGTTGTTACAGCACAAGAGTACTGATAGTAGTAGTAGTAGTCACCAGCACTACGTCGGGATAGGGACACTGTTCTATGTATAAAGTAATTTGCTGGCAATTAATTTAAATTACGTCAACGACGACGCTGAAATTGAAGAACTGAGTGGACGTGAGATCGCTGGTGTCCGAACAGGTTTCTTTTCTGCGGTTGCGTTCTACTTTCGTTTTCCTCCTTGTCCTTGGTTAATCCTGGGGTTATTTAATTATATAAACAATTTGCGACACTATTGCTCTCGACTATTTCCGCTTAGTTTTCCTCTTGTCCTTGTTTGCTTGATTGTAATGTCTCGTGAGTTTAGCTCCATTTTTTGCGCAAACTTTCATTCATTTAATTTACTTAATTTGCTGAGCTGTGTAAAAACTTTTCTGTCAAATCCAAGGACCTTAAACTTCTTTAAGTTTGAAAGTTTGCGAGCTTAAAAAAAAATATATAAAAAAAACGAGTATGTGTATAAGATGAGATGAGGTTATCCCTCTGCTGGTTGTCGCGCGGAAGGACAAACGTCTTATATTCGTCCTTTTTCTGTTTTTTTTTTTTTTTATATTTGTGAGTTTGTGTGAACTGTTTCTTTTTTAATTTCTTGCACGTTGGAAATTCTTTCCCTGAAGTGGTACCGGTGGAACACCTTCATTTGCCAGCTGTGGACGATAAGAAAAGAAAATGAACGATGAAATTATATTATCATAGCATCATAGCACAGAAGGAAGACTGTAAAAGGATGTGCCAAGGCACAACTACAGACGGTTGATGGTGATGCTGCAAATGTTTTAAGAGAAATGTAACGTTAAATGGAATTCTTACAAGGCGGTCACCATGTGCGGAAGTGCGAGGATTGATCCTGCATTACAAATTCATGCCAAGGAGTAAATTGTACGGGGTGGCGGCAAAAATTATGCAGACAGCAGTGCTTATCCTAATTTTACGACTCTTGGACTGGAAATGATTTCGTTTTAGTGTTTCGCTTTAGTTTAATGTTTTTGTTATTTTTTTTTTTTTGTTCACTTGGCGGGTGTTCGACGGTAGATTTTTGGGAGCTTAACGTAAGTGGGATACTGTTTTCAAAATGAGGTAGAATTTTGTCCCTAAGAGGATTGTGTCGTAAAACTTGTGATTTTTTTTTCTATTAAAATGGCGTCATAGTATGAGTACGAGTAGAACTAGTACTTAAAAGTAAATAAATTTAGGCCGATGGAAAGAACACTAGAAAGTCCTTTTTGGGTTGAAATTGAATGTTATATATTCAGTTGAATCTAACCTCATTTGTAGCTTTCAAGGTGAAAGTTGTGCAAGCAAACACAAGGCACAAAGACTATCGCCGGGAAAAAAAAAGTGTAATTTTTAAGACACAGCAAGATTTATCTGTCCCTATATTCTACTCTGCTAAACATTTTAGAAATAAATAAAATAAGTGCGGATTTCTAGTACCAACCCTTTGTCTGGCAAGACATAAACACTAAACAATCTAAGGAAAAATCAGCGGCAAGCAAATCAAGTTATTAACGCAGCTCGCTTAAAATCTGCAAGCTTTGGATTCAAAATAGTTATAAGATGGGATCAAAGAAAAAGGAAAATTTAAGACAATTCCTGTCAGCCCTGTGGTGAAGAGGAAGGAAGGGATACGTTCTCTGCGGATGCCAGTTTGGCAGAGTTTTCTGAGAATATGAAACATGAAACCTAGAACGGTACAGAAGTTTACCAAAAGCCTGAGAATATCTTTCGGTTAAATGAAAAATAGCAAAACAAATCTTCTCATCTGGTCGCGATGACCAGGGCCTAGTATTCCATTACATTAAATTATATACGAGAAACAGCACATCTGCCACATGAACTGATTCAGTTAACATTAACATATTGCAATATAGAGCTTTTCTGTCCTCTACAGATTTCAATGAAGCATTAAGCCCAATTCACAATATCGCGTTCGGGTTTTATATCGACTTTACGATAACTTCTGTCCAACGCACGAAGTCGAAATTTGCAAAACTAAATACCGCTTCAAGCGTTCATAGGTTAGAAGTTCTGTTTCCTCGAATCCCCTATTTATTATAGAAATATTTGAAATGTATTTCTTTTTATTTGTATTGTTTTATTCAAAAACACATTATGTGAGAAATAACTTTGCAAACAAGATTGTGCGAATATGTAAATTTGTGTTGAAAAAAATTAATTTAGCCATTTAAATCTATTACTCATAAAAGATGTAAAAAAATTGTACTTTAATCGAACAGGCCATCGAATAGTATAATGTCAACAACAGCTGTGAGTTGTCACAATGCACGCGCTAGTAGAAAGTATTTCTAATCAGCCGTTGACCAGAACTTTTCGTTATCTACGATATAACGCCTGAAGTCACATTTAAGAGCACCCCATATGTTTGCATTGTTTCTACTTTATCTGTCAACGCGCGAGCGCCCAAACGTGACATTATGAATTGGGCTTTAAAAACTCAATCGATGCACACAAGAACACCTGCATACATAGATAACCTTTTCTGTCACCACAGAGAATACAAAGTGCAGCCACAAAGTTCAATCATGTGTTGACAAGCCAACTGTCAAAACAACTTAAACGTAGGTATATACCTACGTTACGTCACATGATGTATGTGCATATGAAATTCGTGAAGTTGAACCTAATAGCACTGTTGTGATAGCGTGTGTTGACATGCCAACAATCAGTATACATTTCAAAGTGTCACGGGTATCCTACGTCACACGTCACGTTAGGTATTGTGGAAACTGCTTGATTTTTTCGCAACAATTCAAATATCTTGCGTGGAAATGGAAACAAAAACAGAAGCAACCATTCCATCTTCATACTTCTTCCAACTACTCCTATCGGCACTTAAGCAAATTAAGCTCGATATAGTACTCGAACATACGTATATACATATATATATATATATATATATATATATGTACATTATGTAGTATGTTAGCTGCTCGAAATATCCCCTCACGCACCGTATATCAGTAGTTAGAACACGAATGAAACACTACCTTGTCACCGGTACATTCCTTCATTCTCTTTGTCATTATCTCGTGCTGTACGAGGATGCGTTCAATATCTATCATGTATCACCGCATGTAGACATGATTCACAGATACCTACATACAACAAATGATTATTGCCAGCGAGACGCAACAGTAGCAGCTCAGTCATCAACCGTCAACGTGAAACGAAACGTATAATGACGATAAGGACTCCATTGGGCATTACCTTGTCGTGTCAGTCATTAGCAAGTCAAGCCGGCATTCGGCCACCCACTCACCGCTCCAAAATGAGCTCGTACGTGTGCATCTAAGTCTGTTGTGGAATCAACACGCATTGATGGGACAATGATCTCACAAATTGGTTTGCCGATTGATTTGGGAATTCTGTCGATAGTCGTGGTATGTTTATGGCTGGGAGGGGCTACAGTGACAGCATTTCGAGGAAAATTGTATCTTTTACTTTGCGGAATGATGATACGTAAGTTAATGTGTCGAGCTAAGAGCTTTCCGTAGAGATTAGCTGTCATGGTGCTGTTTTAAGTTCAGTTTATGTCATACATTCACAACTCCCTCCTGCTGCAAGGCGGATGAGAATTTTTCAATTTCCGCTTTAAGGGGTTTCCATAAAGAATTTCAGGTGAACCTTGTAGTTACCATCCTAAGAAGTCACCTAACTTCAGGCACTCATCGGCACTGCTGTTGAATGCAGACGACACGAAGAAAGAGTAAAGGGAAAAAAATTCAACACAAACCAATAGCGGTGTTTTTGACGGGATTCTGCAAAAAAGAGGTCGGAAATATATTTTCCAATCGCAGGCTAAATCAAAACTGTAAGGATATGCTGCTGTGTGTCTGTTTTTAGATGAAGAGTCTTGTGACCAAGGATAGGGAGGTGGGGTGACTTGAAATTTGATTCCCTTTGTTTTGTCTTTTTCCTGTCTTCGTCGTTGTCGCAGAAGTCATCGTCATCGCTTGCACAGGAAATACAATCTGGACCCAAAGAGGAAAATAGAGAGAGAGGGGGCGCGACGGTAGCGGAAGCGAAGACTTTTCAAATCTGCTTGAGTGGAATTATTTTGTTTTGTTGTTACCGTCCTGACAGGACGTTTGATTTATACACAAGCCAGATAAAAGGGACGAGGGCAGTTGTTGTGTTAAGGTTTTTTTTCATCTCTGTTTGCTTTAATATTTATCGAGACGAATCGGAATGCAGCATTAGAAGGAGTGTGAGTGGAAACGGATAGGTTACGGGTAGATAGTTTGTTAGGTTTAAAAAAAAAAATTACATCTGGTTAACAAGTCTGTAGATCGTCTTTAATAAAATCAAATGTTTATTGTTAAATGAGCGGATTTTATCGTTTGTAGTAGGTATTCAAGATCAAGTTAAAGAAGTAAATTATTCGTTTGCATCGAATCTTAATTTAAAACTACAAAAGGGAAAAAAATGTATATGATCTCCTAATTTCATACGGTAAGCAAATAAATAAAATCCATCTTTAACTATTACAAAACCCAAAGAACATTCCTCAACCTTTAATTTCTCTTTGATAATGGACAGCAAAGACCCAATAAAACCACACCAAAAGCCTACCTTAAATCTCCAGGACACAAAGACCAACGTATGGCCAACAACCAGTGCCTAGCCAAAATAAACTACAAACTGTGATTTTAATTAACTCCCATAACAGAGGAGCTACATATCTACTGACTTCGTAAATTAAGGTCTTTTCAAGTAATCCACACAGACTACCACCCCAGGCCGGCAGTAGTATCGTGTAACAAAGGACGGCAACTTCACCTTTAGAGAAAATTGAATTTACCAGAAAGTCACTCCCCTGGTTGGTATACAGCTAACTGCCAACTAAATTGCAACCAACTTGGCTTCCCTGAAAAATAAACACACACACACGAGTAGACCCCGCTCCTTTACCTGTCTTTCCTGTTCGTCCTTTGATGAGCTGGCCCTTCTTGGTGCACCATTATCAGGAAGCTCTTCTTCATCGATAGGCGATGGTGTTGTGGGGATATCACACTCTGCAGTTGGCGGAACAACGCACCTCAGTGAGTGTCTGTCAAAGACCAACATTGCTGGACACCGTTGCAGACGAGGATACCCACCCTGGCATTGCCAATAACGATTGCAGGATTTTCCCAATGGAACATTTCCGTTTGCGTCCTCATTGCAGAGTGCTAAGTAAATTATTGCAAAAACAGTTAGATACACAAAAAAGCCAGACCCTAATCCAACAAGAACTTACGATGTTTCTGGCAACCGTCGACATTGTCAGGCCAATCACAGCTGTGCGCAACCTCATTGTACAGCAGACCACCGATGCAGAGTTGTTCGGTGGCGGTACCATTCCAGCATGTCCAATACCGGGTACATGATGTCTCGTGTCCAAAGATGCCATACAACCAGTCACAGTGTTCAGTGGAAATTGGTCCGTCTGCAATGTGTTTCGAAATACAAAATCATAAACAATTCCAATCCGGCCGAGAGTGCGTGCGGGCAACTAAATTCAATTTCACTCTTAAGTGCTGGTAGGTACTCACTTGCCAATTGCTTGCCTTCACAGTAGTTCGCCCGCCAGGGGTAGTCGCACCCTTCGGTTACGCCACGATTTTTACCGGCAAAGACCAGGCCATTGGGACAGTCATAGAGCTGGGGTTGATTGCTGACACACTCCCAGTATCTGTCGCAATAGCCTTCGTCGCCGACGACACGTTGTTTCATCTTGCATGGATCCTCCTGGTTGCCCTTCAGCTGCTGTCCATTGCAATAGTATGCGACTGCAAGGAGAGGAAGAGAGAAATTGAAAATGTATTTCGGGATTAAATTCTGCTAGAAATTTTTGGAAATTTTGCTTTACCCATCTAAAGTGGGGCAATCCAAGCACGAAGGACAAAGCTACAGCTACGTTCTAAGAAGAACAATTAAAGGGAACTTTAGTAGAGCATAGAACTACGGTTAATTAGAGCAATACACCAGACTATTTCACTTTGTAAGTTAAATTGTTGCAATTTGAAATAAAGGACTATAGTGTTTTTGAACTTGTATTGCGGAACTCACAAATGATAGCGATAAATATTGACGGTCATAAACGTCAAGCAATTTCTATGAATTTATTGTTTGTGGATTTTTTTAATTTGAACAGTTCGCAATTGACAACTGACACAACTGATAGTTTAAACTGGTGTTGTCAGTAATTTTAGTAGACTATACACTATCATTTTTGAAATGGCATTCTTGGTAGAATGATGTGAAAATTACAGTATGTAGCTTAGTTTATAATGAATAATGGCGATTGGAATGATGGCGAGAATGATGAGGGTTGAAATTTTTCGTGGATTTTGCCGGAATGACGGAGAATGATGAATTAATGATAATGTGTAGGTAAAAAAAGTTCAAAAAAATGTCACTCCTGGAATGATAGTGTATAGCCTAGAATGAAATGATGAGAAATGACCGCTTAGGAACGTCATTTCAAAAATGATAGTGTGTTTGAAGCGGCGTGCACCATCTATTAGACGAATGGGATGATTAGTTTTTAGGGTCCCGTACCCATATGGATATACAGAACTATTATACATGAGTTTGTTCTAACTCTAAAATGCATTTCACGATAAAAACTTCAAGAACCGTTCTCCCTAGAAACTTGAAACTTTGCATAGTTATATATTACGGTGGCCCACATATTTGAGACCACTTATCACTCAAAAGTATTGTGAAACAACTATACAGGCTGGCAAAATGTAAACTCGAAAAAATTTCATATTTCCCAAATTTTACAGAAAAAAAGGCAGCTTGTTACTCTGCTTCTCATAAGAAATAAAAAAAACAGCTTGTAGATACTGATGTACACATTATTATTAATAAAAAAATGCAACTTAAAATTTACATAAAATATCTTTTAGTTTCAAAAATATCTGGTCACCCTATTTTACTATCAGGCCATGCCAAAAATAAAAGATTATTAAATGGACTTAAAAAAAATTTAATAAAATCAATTGTGACTCAATTTTGAATTCTCAATAATTATTATGTATGTTTATAGTTTTTCATAAAAAAAACTAAGTATATTTTTACTAGTCAGTCTTTTATTAGATATTTATTAATATTTTAACAATACAAAAAAAAATTAAAACATTTTTTTTTGAATATTTAAAAAATTACAGGCTGGTAATGTGGGGCGGTGAAAAATAAGGGTGCGTCCTTGTTGACATGATTCCAACCCTTCTGGTGATACGAAAAAAAAATTCTTAATCAGTAAGAATGTCGCTATCGCCCGAATTACAGAAATAAAAAACAAAATGGCGGCTGTTTGATAAAAAAGTGATTTATGAGTGAAATATGAAATAAAAAAAAAACGATTTTTTCAAAATTCTAGAACTACTAAATACGACTCCTTAACATCCTTAACAGCTTCCAATAAATTATTCTGTAAGAGATTTCAAATATGAAATGCATTTTAAATTTAATAAAAAGAATCTTGGCCACCCTGCTCTCTTATGGTAAAATACAGTTTCACTTTTATATACATATGTACAGTCAAATGACTTAGATCACAGTTTTCTGCGATCATTCGATTTCTTGCCGTTTGTTTTATTTACATAATGTAAACTAGGTATGAACTATTATGTTAAGTATAAAGAAGAACAGTCTTAATAAATCAATCATCCAAACCAGTCGTGTTTGTCTTATTTTTGTTCGTTCATTTTCTTGTTAAGCTAAAACAGTACACACATAGACTACAATTCCTCGATTAATCTTATCCAACGTGCACTTTAATGGATGCAGCCGTCGTCTCCTCTGGCCAGTGATGTTGAAAATTCTTTTGCATAGAATATTGTCAGAAAGGATTAATTGTTCAACTCCAATCACAATATGTACCAATAATAGTTCATTTCGCAATCTGGACAGCAATATTTGACAGTAGTTTATTCTTTACCAACTTTAGGGCCTAGTTTGGATACGTTTTCTAATTTCTTTAGATGGTAATGACTACCCACATAGTTTCTGTCGAATTAGGAATCACATATTACCGATAGCAAAAATGTCCGAACTTAGTTGGCTAGCTTCATCAGAAGAGGTCCAATTTTGCGACATTTGTGAACCTGTTTTGTTAAAAAAATGCGCCGTATTCATTATTTTGAAATGTTAATTTCATTACTTTTTTAAGATCCTTAACAATATTTAAATATTTATACTTCAAATGCCACTTAATTAATGAACGTCATAAATCATAATGTCACTGATGGGATCACCTGATATAATAGGTCCGTTCGCTCCCAAAACTATGAAAATCTAAGACAAAAGTTACGAAAACCGTTCGCGTACGCAAAAATTTCGTAGTTCTCACGACTCACGAGAGAGTAAAGAAGTTTCCCCATGCTTCGAATTTTTGCGAAGGAAATTTCTTTGGGCAGATGTACATGTGTATGAAAACTGTCAAATTTATCAGATCACAAATATTTTTCAATGATTGTTGTTCAACGCGTCGCTTCGTTTACTTTTTCGTAGTTTTCCTATATTTGAGAGCAGTTCACCCCCACTCTTCAAAATTTGACAGAAAACACATATTTGGTGCAAAAAGTACGCAAACGGACCTAATGATACTTCTGTCTCCAACCCCCAATGTCTAGTTAGCGGCGAAAAAAAGGCAAACTGTACGTAATCTATTTTTGAAAGATGAAATCAAAATGTTAATCCCAGCAACATTCAATGCCAAAGCTAACCGTTAGATCGCGCCCGATTTCCAGCGAACAAATTCCCTTTTTGTCAGTGCCGTGCCTTTGGTGGCCATGACCACCACCAATCATGTCTCTAAAGACAGAGTATCAGGAGGAAAAGAAATAAAAATCCTGGATTATCCTTTAGCTTTGCACTTTTCTTGCACTCTGTATGTAGAGTGCTAAACGGGAAACGGAATTCCTAATGGATGCACACTAACCTACATACACGCCCTCTTTAATACATACATACATCTCTACGCTCTACCTAATTGAAGCTGCTGAACTGAGCAATAAAGAAGTTAATCCGAAATTTATATATGTACATCCAACACTTGACCAGGCTAGCACTGTACCACACACACAATCATACATGAGAAAATATCCATTTACCAACGAGACGTAGCGAAGCGGTACAAGGATACATGGAAAGAATTCTGGTTCTAAAAAGCTCGCCGTTGTCGTCAGTGTTGGAACTGTGGCCCATTGGAAAATCCCTATAAACAATGATATGATCCGAAACAATGGTGTCCTTTTACGGTGGCTGTTCATTCTCTATAAAAAGGATGTGAAAAAGAACAGAGCAAGCGAGAGAAAAAAATAAAACAACGAGTACAAGGTAACATGAGCAAGAAAGGTTAAGGCGATAAGATTGTCGACAAGACATTAGCACAGCTTGAAGTTCAGGGATACTAAATATTATATTATAACGCCCACGCACCCCTATGTACTCATAGCATCCATGCAGGACCTTTAAAAAAATATATTATATCTCTCTGTGATGATGGTTTGCGGAGCACAGTCAAGAATGCTAACTTAATTTCAGACTCGCATGGACATTCGAAACCGAAGGGGTGTCCTTGTGTGCATGTGTCCTATAAATTGGACATTAGGTCCGGTTTTAGGTGATCCGCTTTGATGGGATAATTTCATTGTTAGTAGTGTATTGAAAATATGAAGGTAAGATGAAGGAGAGATAATGTCATCTACTACTGTGTGGATGGGTAACTTAATTACCGTTTGGTCCTCAATCTACCCCTGGACCTTGTCGGATCAGTTGTGTACGGATGTGAGTTCGTAGAAAGGAAAACGAGGAAGACCGGCGCTCACATACGAAAATGGTTTTTGCAGTAACTTCGTTTAATGTGCCCAAGGAAAAAAAAAGCCGGAATTTATGTGAACGACTTAAGTCCGTAAAAAGGGGTTTTCTTTTTTCTCCTGCTGCCGCTAGTGCTGTTGCTGCAGTGCAAAGTGGAGGACGAACGACAAACACTGTAAAAGGATTCTTAATGTCAATTTGGGGCGGTATATACTCGTAGCATGTAAGATACATTGGGGCGACTGTATTTTTATTATTTTGCTGGGTCATTACAATGTGGTGATTTAATTTACCCGCTCAGATGGAGATTTGTTGCTGAGTACATTTTCATTTGTCACTTGGCCATTATTTTGGCGTAAAAGGAATCAGGATAATTTGATTCCGCATATCGTACGAGTATCTGTATACGATTTTATGTTAAGGAGGACATCTGAGGGATACGGACACATAGCTAGCGTCCTTTTTGGGGGATTGGATTTGAATTCATGGTAAGCAGGTGATTAGTATAATGAAGTCAGTTATTATACGTAATGGATGCTATACATATTGAGTACCTTAGAGTTCTGGCTTCTGGGTGATATCGTTATCAATAACGTGTAGTATCGTAGTATCTACTTATGCAGGGCTGATTACTACTTTCTGAAAAATTAGCAATTTAAATGTGGTTTTATCAAGAAAATAAAAAGTACTGGTCCTATACACCTCCCCTAGGGTAGTCCATGGAAAACATTAAAGTAAATTAGTTTTTCTGACAGGCTAATCTACATTAGTATAATCAGTGGCATAAAGATTGTGCCCCTCGCCATAGTAGAGCCGTCCCATCATTCAAGCAGACAGTAATTTTCATTGTGTCCTATTAAGAGGAGAATCTTACAATTTACACTCATTTTCTGCATCCTGCGAGTAATTTATATTCCCCACGGAAACACAGACAGTCACACAGTAATCAATCACAGCAATGTAGCTCGTTTCGCTGATTTAGAGAATCTCATCTTCAGACAAATGCAAAAAAAAAAAGATTCCGAAGTCACCCCAATAAAACGAACAAAGATAAGAGTACACACATACTACACATTTCCACAGTCTAGAATAAATTGAAAACCTCAATCGTCAATTAGGAGAAACCCTGCGAAAGTCTTCATCCAAGTAGCGCCGCACACACGTACGTTGAACAACACAGTGTTGATGATTATTCTTATCTCCTGCAAGAATGGCTCCCAATAGAGTGGGAACATCATCCAGAACATAAACTTCGGATACGACCACATCCAGACGATGACGAAAAAAAAATTAACTTCGTTCCATGGAATTCCACCTTACTCCACCGCCGCACCGCGCCGTTGCAATACTCAAATATTGTTCTTCTAATTTTAAATTAAAGCTATGTACGAGTAGGAGACGACACCATGTCCTTGCACAATCTCCACATCGCTTCCTTGATTTCCCACCCCCTCTCCACTCGCATGGGGATGAAAGATGAAAGCAGAAAGAAGACCGGAGCACAGTAAGCAACGAAAGCATGCAAACGCTCCAATTGGCAGTATAAATAAGAAAATCTAGCAAGTCACGTGAGCCTCATAAATTGTATAAAATGCAAATGTGGGTCCCTTTAGTACAGCGGGTGATTAATGGATATTCAGCTGATGCTGCTGCTTCCGCTACTGTTTCTTGTCTTCTCTATTATGCTTGAAGTGGCGTTAACTTTAAAAGCGGGAATTGATATTGAGTTTATTTTCTAATGCCATCACCGATTATAGCTATCGTCATTGGCATCGTCATCGACCATAGGATAACTATAAGAAGATGGACAAAAAAGAAAAGGACACTGTCATGGCAATAAGGATTTTTTTTCTTAATCGAAATTAGGTAAAGAGGGGACTTCAGCTTCATCAAGTCAGATTGGAGGAGCTAAGCTTGGATGGAAGTCTCATGTCATGATGCGGGCAATATGTTGATGACGACAATTGAGTAGGGGCGGATGTGAAGTGCACCTACGACTACGAGTCTGATGTAGATATGACATCATATTGGAAAATTTAAAACTGTTGAGTTGATCAAATTTCCAAGATTCGACACAAACACAAATTGAATATTAATGAGTTGAAAGCCAACTGAGAAGAATTTAGGCCCGAACCTGAGTTAGAACGCACACATTCACCGCAAATAAAAGTACTCGTATGTTTCAATGTAGTACCATATCCGACTGACAGATCAAGCAGGCGATGTGTCCACTTCACTGCAGGTGTTAGAAAAGCGAATCTTAAGACGTATCTTGGGCAAACGAATCCAAATATCAGCTCAAATTCTGATACTTTTTGAGAAACAATGCAACGGTATACGCGTAGAAATGCAAGTAAATGCTCAGACAACTCACAACTCAAATATGCGCGATTGCACGTAAAGACCCACTTTGCCGAGGCATTATTTTCTATTCTTAGCTTTTTGCATGGCTGCTTGATAGAGCTCATCGCCCTCCTAATACACAACTTTTTGGTACAACTTTGGTTTAGCAACTTTTTAAAAATATTTTAATATTCTCTGGACCTAATCAAACCAATTATTTCCGCAAATTATCATTGAATCGGGAATAAAAGGTGTCCTCATCAATATACTGATCGATAGTCAAGCAGCTATAAAAGCACTAGGCTCAAACCTGATTGACTCCAAATCAGTCCTGAACTACTTCAATACTCTCCAAGATCTCTCCCATAGAAACAAGGTCAAACTTTGGCGGGTGTCTGGACATAAAAGTATTGATAGAAACGAAAAATCTGACGAATTATGTAGCTAGAAAAGGTTCGGCTGACTCATTTATCGGCCCTGAATTGTTTTGCAACATTCCAAATTCAGCTATAAACTTAAAAATCAAAAGTCAGGAAAACAGCATGTGTGTCTCTTACTGGGAAAATACCCAGGGTCTTCGTCAAGTTAAAGACCCATTAAACCCTTCGACAATAAATCCACAAGACACCTACTCCTCAGTAAAAATGATGTCAAGAGATTTCTAAGAGGGCATTGTCATCTTCGATATCAACTAAACTTTATAGGTCTCATTCCGAAAACTGAATGTCATATCTGCACGAAGACGACGAAACTGCAGAACATATTCTATCCTAACTCCCATGGGATTTTATAAAGTCTCCACCAGTAAGATCATCAACTTCATCAAAAGAGTTGAACCCAGTAAAGGTTCCCTAAACTGACTCTGCGAAATAATAGACCTTTCAGGTCGCGGTGCCCTCCGCAACTGGCGGGTCAGAACCTTTTAAGGAAAAATCTCCGCAAATTATATCGACAAATTAAGAAAAAAGACATTACATTACTGGTAGATCAGATAAGCTACAAGCAGTACAAGCTCATTCCACTTAGATAATATCCTAAATATTTTGAAAATATTTTTCATAATAATTTCCTTCTCTGCCCAAATTTTTTTCATTATTGACATTTCATTTCATTTGGAAAAGGACCAACTTCGAGTGCTTACTGGAAGGGGTTGTTTTTTGAGGCCTTGGTCCACCCCGGACTAGTGGGCAGCGTAGCGCAAGTGGTTAGTGCGTCGGACTACTGTGCCAGCGGTCTTGGGTTCGAATCCCGCCGCAAACACCTAAACGTTTTTCACAGTGCCCACCTCTTTCGAATGTCTGACAAGCATCAAAGAGTATCATTTGTCACGATTGAGCTTCTCAACTCGCCGTTCGGAGTCGGCAAAAAACTGTAGGTCCCTTCCATTCGTGCAAAAATGTAACACGCACACACAAATGATTGCGAGAAGCAGGCCCAGGTTCACCTCGAGGTGTAGCGCCAACTAAGTAAGTAAGTAAGTCCACCCCGGACTGCAGCGCCACCTTAGTAAGTAAGTAAGTACATATTCGCATATGTAAAGTTTTCAAGACAAAGTAGGAAATAAGCACTTAGGCACTGTTAATTGTGATTAGGGCACAACTACGAGTAGCTCCAGGGAGACGTTTTGTCTCAGACAGATGCTCCTCATTATCAAAAATTAAAATCTTAGTGTATTGTATTGTATTGTATTTGGAAGGGGGTTATCCCATAGAGACAACAAGCACGTAGACCTGTAGGCCCATTGTACTTTGGTGAAGTACCACCCCATTCGCTGAGTTAGCGATGTATACATCGATCTAAATCTGCCCGTCGCTTCCGCAAAGCGAAGCAATAGAGCAAGATTGAGCTTAAGTAGATCAACGTCCCGTAGGACGTAGCTGCCTAGAGTGGCCTTTCTGATTCGAGCAAAGGCCGGACACTCGCTAATGAAGTGCTCAGCCGTCTCATCTTCTTCCAGGCATATCTCGCAAAGGCCCGAGCTTCTGATTCCAATTTTGTTCAGGTGCTCGTTTAAAGGAGTGAACCCAGTGACCAGTCCTGTGAGGATTTTGAGGTCGTTTTTACTAAGGTGTAACAAAAACTTAGTTCTGTTTGCCCTGGGCGCGTCCACTAACATTTTGGCCTGTCGGCATGACCTAAGTTCGTGCCAATGGTTATAGTGCTGTAGTGGCAGCAGTTCAAGAAGCTTGTTTTTAGCATAAGCTGAACTGCAGCCAATAATAGGCTGAGGACCGATAAAAGGGGTCGCTGATCCAGCTCTAGCCAGAGCATCAGCTTTCTCGTTTCCCGGGATGTCGGAATGTTCCGGGACGCAGACCAGTGTGATCTTATTATATCGCACAAGCTGATTCAGTTTATTGACAGCTTCCTCAACAATTTTTGAGTTGATCAACGCTGCTGAACAGGCTTTGATAGCTGCTTGGCTATCAGAGCAGATGTAGATGGACTTGCCTTTCCATCTCTTGTACTAGCCATAGCATACACCTCTGCCTGAAAGACAGTTGTAAATCTACCCAGTGGAATAAATTGCTCAACGTGGCATTCTTCTGAGTAGACACCTGCTCCGGAGAGCTAATCCATTAAGGACCTGTCCGTATATAAGACTATATACTTCCTGATGGGAAACCAGACCAACCTCCGCTGTTCCATTCAGAGCGATCTGGAAGGAGACATTGGAACCTTCGCCCGAAATTGTATTTGGAACTTGTGGTGTCCAGAGCTCCCCCTAAGGCT
The DNA here is from genome assembly GCA_949775065.1 of Brachyopa scutellaris. NCBI lineage: Eukaryota > Metazoa > Arthropoda > Insecta > Diptera > Syrphidae > Brachyopa > Brachyopa scutellaris. The sequence continues at coordinate 32,539,395 of OX459112.1, read as the reverse complement.
CCTGGTACTGAATCGCGAAGCTCCCCACCCTGCTACCTCTACTACCTTCACTGAAGATAACTCACCTTCCAAGAAGCACGCCTGTACAGTATACTGCTTTTCTAGCTTCGTTTTCAATGAAGATGTGCAGTGGAGGCAAGGCAAGAAGGATCTCAATGGCGGCGGTGGGTGTCCCTCTCATCCTCATGGCCCCGGTAATGCTAATGCACGCTAGGTGCTGAAGTTTTTCAAGTCAACGTTTGAGAGGCTTCGCTTTGTACCACCAAGCTATCGAGCCATATACGACATTACGAATTTTCAGTGTAATTTGTCTCCATATTGTAGGATAAATAAACTATCCAAATGAAATCGCGTGGTCTAATTGGGCAGTGTGTTAGTTCACTTTAGATGCATACTTTTTAAGATTCAGTTGAATTAGAACTGATTTCAAAACAAATCAATTTAAGATTTTTCGTTTTTAAGTTCACAACTGTTGGTTAAGTCACAGTAGTCATTATGTAATAATTTGATGTCTGTTTTCTCCAAATAACCTCATTTGGAAAATGTCTATAAAAATTCATTGGTAAAAAAAACATACACACACAAAATATTCAAAGCCTCGTCAACGTCAGAATTGTATCTACCACGTATTTCAATAATACAAATTACTTCAAGCAATTTAGATATAAAGATACGAGTATTTACATTCTGGGATAAACAACCTTCAATGTGAATTTCTTAAAGAACTCATTCAACGTTCTACACCAATGCTGACTGCCGAGTAGACTGCAGTTAACTTAAAAAGAGAAGTCTTCCCAGATAAAGTCAAGTAAAGTCGCACAAACAGATTCCTGGTGAGACTACATATAGTAATAAAGATATATTCATTGATATTGAATTTATATGGGCTGTGTTATGTCTATGCGAGCGTACTTTGTGCCAATGTCACTGCCACTACCACCTCTCTCTCTCTCTCTCTTCAAAGAGTGTATTAGGAGAATCAGATTTAGATTTTATCGTTCCATAGGGACTGTTGACGATTTGAAAGCCTGTGACAATAGTTTCCAGCAGGTGGTAAAGTCAACAGAAAGGTAGAAAGCAGGATGCTTTGAGTCCGTTTGCCTTGTTGTCGGAAGTCAATGTGAAAAGCGATAAGAGATGGCTGCTACATAGACATACGAGTAGATACTTTTTTTTTATTGAAATCCTTATTCATCCTACGGCCAATGGGATGGTTTTTATTCACTCATTGTGTGTTGGATGTGTGTGCGTTTTTCATCGTCCTTTTTTATTGCCTTTGAAATTAGATTTCCTTTTATTTGTCTTTTTTTTTAAGGTTTGCTTTGAAATTTTTTTATTGTTGAAAATAGAAAATCGTCTCGTCGTTAGCGGTGCGATGTCAACATGCTAGCATATGCTTTGCGAATTGGAATTGGAATTTACAAAATCGTGCATGACACGGCCCTCAGAGGATGTTTTTTTATTTGTTTTACGATTCCAAATTAAGTGGTTAATTTAATAAAGATGATTTGAATGCGCATAAATGATTTGAATTAATTTTTGAAATCACTCGAAATGATATTCCTTGTCATGGGTGTTGATTGAGGTTGTAAACCTCTCGTTTTTAATAGAGTATTAATTTTATGCAGCCAGCGGTATGGGCAGAGGTTTCTTAGAATTCTTCGGTTTAATCGATTAGGTGAACATTTTGTTAGGTGATTAGGTTACAATTATAGTCAGAGTTATAGGAAATTATTAGAATTACGAATATTGTCTGCAAAAAGGAAACATTCACTATAAAAATGGGTGCTGCATATTTTCTTTGTAAGTACATACACATAACATATCTGTATATATATAGGTACATATTTCAATTTCGATAAGGAAATAAAATACTATGAATATTCATATGAATGAATAATCTACATATAGGTACATATAAAAACATGATAGTTGAACTAAAACCAAATAATGCAAATAGAGTATAGAAAATCAAAGGAAAAAAGTTTTGTTTCATTTTTGCATATTCATGAGCATCCTTAAACACATCGTAGATAAAGTCATTGAAGGTCTCCATACAGAACATAAAATATTTTAATTTATTTCATTCATGTCCTTGGACGAATGAATGTCGTCAAAGGACGACAGTAAAAAAATGGCGATTGTAATGAGATCATTTTGATCACTTACTTTTTGGGCTACCGACCAGCAATAAATCTGATGCACTTTTGTCGCAAAATACATCTTTGTACATGTTTTTTTTGTAATAAATAATAAATGTCAAATAGTTTACAAAGAAGAAATGTTAAGGCTATTAGCACTCACTACATCAGTTCCGAAAATCCGCCACATGTGGTCTTTTTCACCAACTTGTAAATTTACAAGCATTTAAAAAATAAATATGTTTAATTTGAAACAAAACATTTACGCATATGGATCGTTTAGAAAAAAAATGGTAAAAAATTGTTCAATTGTTCTACAAAAACGGGAAGATTTTGGTGAACTTCATCGCCTTGCTGAGCAAGCGATATGCGACGTAGTGGAAAATGTGAAGAAACGCATTTTAGACAGAGTACGGCCTTTGCATCATCGTAGCGTCTGATCAGCCAAAAAAATATTGCTGCTGTAATAAAAGTATCGCCGAAGATCCGGAATTATGGATTTGTCGGTATTCGTAGCATTTAGGCTGGTCTTATGGCTCCAATTGACGCATTTTGACCCAGGACTAGCACCTATACCTGTATTAAATTTAGTTAATACAATAACTGAAATTAGATTATTAGTGTTAGAGCCGCAGGAAGTTGATGCTGATATTTCAAAGAAATTCTTTTTCTCTTGGTACGTCAAAAAACTAGAATACCGCATATGGGGCGATGAAATTCCTCATGTGATTCACGAGACACGAGCTTTTAAATTGTAAGTTTCATTAAAATTCAATAGCATAAGTAAGGTTACGTCGAAAGACATAGTATAAGTATAAAGTTTAGCTTAGAGTGCCCGTGTGGGCCAGTAAGTCAGAGTAAGATAGTTAAGTTATTTAAGCTAGTTTTAAGCACTTTTGTCTAATACGTAAGTTATAATTGAATTGGTAAATAACAATGCATTAAAAATGAAATGAAAACACCACCACATGCGCCAAAAGGTGACTGCTGCAGACATCCAAAGGGCCAGAGGGCCAGAGACGAACCAACTATAGCGTACCCCTTCTTTCGTGGCAATGCTGCTAGCAACCCATAAAGAATCTTTGTTTCAAACATTGAAAAGCGTTTGCTTCATCTGAATATTATTTCTATCCCGGCTTAATGTGCATGCATACATATTGCTCCATTACAAACCTTCTTATGAATATCGCCTGCATTGAATTTCCGCTTTAATTATTCCTTATTACACTTTTCCAGCACTTTTTCATACCACGTTTCTGAATAACTGTAACTTTGTAACTATAATAATAACCAACACTCAAAGAGACATTATCCTGCTCATGTTTAAAAAAAGAAAACAAATACTATGAATGCTGGTGGTAGGTATCTACATATGTATTTATTAGTTGTGTTTTGTGTAAGTCATCCTATGGCGACTAATAATTGCTCTATCCCTTTGTGGGGATCTCGAATTACTACCAGTGCATATATGTACATATGCATACAAACGAGAGAAGTCCTTTAGATGTAAAAGTGTGTAGTGGTGAGGACTTTGACGCAAAATCCTTACTATGGTTTTGCTAACCTGTCACCATAACTTTAAAGTTTCTTAGTAGAAAAATGGACAATTCCGATCAACGAGCCTAAATATAAATATGTTTCGAGCTGACAGGAAGGGAGGCATAAAAATGAGTTGCAGTTGAGAAGCGCTTGTGATTTCAGATTCAACTTTTGTTAATATCCATATTGTTGCGCACTCCATCGTGGAGAAGAGAGTATCCGTTTTACTCATGGAGTACGAAGTCGAATGCCCCAGCCCAACCAAATAGCGAAAGAACGATTGACATACCAAATTTCGGCGACATACTCGGAACTCGTATACTCTAATCGTTGACAGATAATACATACATATGTATTTCGATTGACAATTTTTTGGGCGACATAAAGAAAGGATTTCACTTCGTTCTGGAAAATTCTAAAATATCGAGTTTTATGTGAGGTAATTTCCGATGGAATAAGTTCCTCCTTTCTTTTTTTTTTTTGCAACCCGCATCTTTGCAGGTAAGTTAGCTGTCATCTATGATTGACATTCAGCAGCTGTCAGTTGAGTTTTTTTTTTTGTAATTTCATTCGAACATAGAAAAAAGAAAAGAAAATAACAAAACACGCAAGCAGAACACGACGTTTACTAGGCACACCAAATATTAATAAAATAACGTACATAAATGTATAGTATATGTTTGTATGCATGCGTGTAACAATATTTATTTTTGTGTTCACAACGGCATTATGTAATGTTGCTATCACAAAAATATTAAAAAATAAACATGTTCCCGCATTGGAGAGTTTGAAGAAAGAAAATATTTGATGTTTACCTTTGGATTTTTGTTTTTCTTTTTACTTTTTATATCGTAGCATCCTTCATTCAGCGGAATGAAAATAAAAAGAGTTGGTGAACATGTTCAATGGGTGAAATAATGTTAAGCTGAATGTAAATTTAAGGATTCATGGAGCATTTTGAGAATTTTCTAGGCAGCAGCGGTTACAGTACAATGAATAACCTTCGGGTCGGCTCATAATCCATGATGCTCATTAAAGAAACTTATTTCTGGAAATGTTGATTTAATTTCAGCTCAGTCTATTAGAAGCTCAAAAGGGTAGTAAGTTCGGGAATAAATGCAAGGCGCTTCCAGTTTTCGTAGAATCGAAGCCACAAATAAAACATTTCCGCAAAAAGCTGTGTGACAAACTTAATATGAAAATAGAATAGATTATGCTATGACATGAACCAGCCTATAGTAAAATTGATACCCATATTGGACACTCGATGGAGAAACAGATCAGATCACTACATAATCAGCAAACTACACAATATTTCATAAATTCAGAGTTTGTAGCCAGGAAACATTTTTGACTGACACTTTGTGTTTATGCATGGCTAGAGCAGAAGCACCACATGCGTGCATATCGGAACACCATTTTACCCGACCTAACTAAGTGTTATAACACTGAAGTAGCAGCACTAAATCCTTTTTGACAGCTTCACATTTTTTTATGCATTTGAAGTATCCCCCATCGATATTTTCTCTTTTATTTTATTTTAATCCTTAAGACGTAATAAAGTTAGATCATTTTAATTCCGGAGTCTTTTTTTCTATCGGCTACAACACTAAGATACCATTGAATTGAAAAATGGAAGTTGCTATCCGGTTGAGGTTACAGCACACACGAAGTACTTGTATATTTCTTAGACTATTAGTTAGTTAAGACCTTTATTTGGGTTAGCCACGATATCTCGAAAAATAAAATCTTGAAAAAAAGAATCTTGAATTAAAAATCACGAAGAAAAAAAATTTCAAAACCGAAATCTCGAAAAATATTTGCTCTCGCGATTTTTATAATCTCTTCATTTTACTGCAAAAGTAATTACTTTCTAGGCTTGTACTTTCTAGACTTTGTCCATTCGAGATTTATCAAATAAATTTTCGAGATTTTTTTCGTTCGAGTTTTAAGTCGTATGGGATTACGTGGTGATCCTCTTTTTTTATCCTGTTGGGAACTCCGAGTATCGTTTAAGTATCTTTCGTATCTATGTACATATATCGTCCTATTGAAGACACTAGTACGTTAAATTTAGATCTAAAGATTGAAACCGCATTCAGATGATAAACGTTCCCAGCTCTGATAAAGATGTCCTTTTCTTGAAATGATAAGATTGAACACTAGTTTGGACAGCCTGCCTTGTTCCATCTCGGATACTTTAACTACATACTCAAAGTACAGTCGTAGAGCATCCAAGAAAAGAGGAGGTACCCCAGTCTCCAAATACAACATATAATGAGGCGTGTTGTTAGGTAGGAGAAAAAATCGTTTTAGGAAGTAGTAAAGAAACCTTTCTTCCATAGACTGCACACCATTAAAATGAACCTAGGATTGCAAAGCAGGGTAGAATCGACCCCAAGCCTTTTAAACTTGGAATAATTCGCAAGTATGGACTCTTTTTATCAAAGTACCCCGATAATAAAATTTAAGACAGTCTATATCTAATAAAAAGAAATTATTTTAAAACTAAAAATACGTTTGTATCAGAAACAGAAAATCGAATGATTCGAAACATAATACCACTATTACGTAAGTTAAATTTGGTTGAGTTGAGTTGTAATTTGCTTGTAATTCCAATGGGGAATACAATTGAACTCAACCAAAGTTGACTTGCATAATAGGGGCATAAGATTAAGGGGTTGCCGACTACCTTTGATCCTTCTACTATCTACGTCTCAGATATGATATCCTCGGAAAGAAATTTCCAAGCTTCGTACGTATTATGACGATCATTTATGGTGAATGTGCTCCATTAGCTTTCTAAAATGTTTCAAGTAAAACACTCAATAAAGGGATTACAAGCTTCGCGAACAATAATCTAATTTAAATTGTAATATTTTATATTAGAAATATTTGCAGCTCACCACATCTGATAACTCGCGTAATTCAAAGAAATTCTTATAATTTTATACATAGGCTAGGGAACGCGCACACCAAAAATCAATCATCAACCCGCAGCTATACTCTTCCAGACTCAAATTCATCATAGCAACAAAAAGAAAAATCCACGAGCCCACTGGCCCGTAAAATCCACAAATAATTCCCATTTTATTGCAAATGAATAGACCCCCGACCAAAAATAGTTTCAATTCAGTAATTCAACTACCGTCCCAAAAATTATACCCCGCAGTACCAGAGGCAGAACTTAATGAAAACCCCGGGAGTAAACATATCGACAGTCGACACCCCATCAACAAACGGAACTATATTATTGTGCAGAGCCCTCATCCCGGGTTGCAAATTATACACTAAAAGTGACCCTCTTCGCTTTCATGTACGAAGGGATAATTCCCACTCTCATCCCGGAATAGTCGAGCCGCATCCTTGAACTTTTCCAATTTACCATTGATTCGAGAAATGGCAGCAACAAAATTACAATAAATTCGGAATTCTATTACAAATGAGAATTTTCTCTAATTAGCGAACTTCTGAGAATAACCGGGCTAACAAGTAACCCAGCAACACCACAGTATGCATATACACGCTTATACATATAAATGAACAACGACAAAGCAGTTATCCTTCGGAATGGACTTGATTCCTTCCGTTTTGATGCTGCAGCAAGGATACACACTCGGAATTCCATTTTCACAATTGAGTTTGAGTTTTCGTAGAGGTTCTTTCCAAAGCAAGAGGAAAAAAAAAACAGTCAATGAAGAAAGAATATCTCAGAGGGGTGCGCGTATCGGGAGCAGGATACAAACTTATAGATACAACTTTGGATCTTTTGTGGCATATTACAAGGGTTTCAGCATTTGGCGGTCGGTTGGTGGACGAGTACCTTACCATCGCATCGTTTTGGGTACTCAGTCGTGAAAGAAAGGATATTTCTTTTTGCTTCGTCCTCTTTGCAGAGATTAATTTTGTCTACCAGGAGGAAAAACAAAAAAAAGGGATCTGTTTGACGCTTTTTGGTTGAAGTTTTCCTTCTGTTGCTGGTGAAAATATGACCACATCTAAAGTGGAAAATTGGCCTAAACAGTAAATGACTTGCTGGCTTAATCCAATGGTCATGTTAATTGTTTTTAGGTTTTAGGAGAAAATAGCAAACAAAAAAAAGCTAAAAAGGGATACGAAGATACAGATGGACAGATAATTAAATTATTTATTTTCAAATTGAAGCGGATATACGATGGCTGGCAGCCATCTGTTTGTATATGTATACCAACTCCTTACGACAAGTCGGTCGTCCTTTTGGCATTATGTGTAAAATGCTGTGTACCAATTAAAATTAACACGCCCGAATAGATTTACGATTTGAATAGCACAAGTGTTCTTCATAATTAGACGAAGATGAGAAAATCTGGAAACAGATTCTTCTATTTTTCTGCTTCAAGCACACAAACTAAAAACAAGATACTTCCTTTGAAATTTTACAAGAAGACGTTGAATCATACCATATTTGAGACATAATTATTATAACGTAATGAAGAAAGTTATCTATTAATGAATGGAAAGTGTATAAATCTGCATCTCAAGGTGTTCTGAGTGAATTAATTAATGGCATCTGTAGCAGAGCACAGCAAATCAAATGCTCCAATGAAACACTAGTGTAAGTTGATGATGATAAAATATATAGTTATACCGAAGTATTGTACGTATAGTATGCAAGTGGTTCCATTGTGTTTAAATTAATAAGTTTCCGCCATTTTTTATTTGTTCTATTAAAACACTCAGACTCTGCTAGACTTTTGAACAGAATCCCCTAAGCAATGAACCACGCGCTGGTCAGGAATCTACCCCATAACCTCTGCATGGTAGGCTAGTGATATATGCAGTATACCACTGTGTCGGCGTAGTTTCCGCCGTGATTATGGATTGGAAATAATAGGATGAGAATACCAAACCAAATCGTTAAATGTGACGATTCTACTGAATCTATCATTGCTATACTAAACAAATGTCGATAAAGAAACGATAGCTTGTCCAAGTTATTTTGAAAAACCTTTATCATGGGCCTTTCCAAGCTGAGAGCAGTGGGAGAGAAACGAGGTATCTCAGGATGCTAAGTCTATGTACACCGATGAGTATAAGATGGACATAGATACATATATGTATGAGCGGGTTGCTTCTACGAGGAACTTGGAATAAGCAGCGAAGTTCTAGCAGTGACAAAGGCCGCCCAATTGGTGTCAATGGTGACAATATTGTGAGAGGATATCACAACTTCCGTTGACAATCAGGCGACCATAAAAGCAATAGCTGCTACGTAAATAACATCTAAGCTTGTAAAGTGTTGCCAAGAAGAGCTAAAGGTTCTCGGCACGCAGCACAATGTAAAACTCTACTGGGTCCCTGATCACAGCGAAATACCAGCCAATGAAGCAACGGTTGATCCGGCCAGAAAAGGTTCAGCCCTAGACAGAGAACAAGCAGATGAGGTGTTTAAGCCACCACTCTGTAACCTTAGGGCCAAACTTGAACAAAGATCAGGAATTAAAGCAAATAACAGGTGGAAATGACTAACCACCTTCGAGGTATCAAAAAGATTGTGGCCAGAATACGACAAAACAAAAACAACGAAACTCCTATCAAAAGATAGGAAGTCATTGTCAATGCTTATAGCAGTGCTTACTGGGCACATCTCTCTAAGATACCACATGAAAAAAAATACAACTGAATGATGATGACATTTGCAGGTGATGCGGTGACGAAGAGGCACATAAGAACACAGTCCATTTCCTCTGTCACTGCCCTAACCTCTGTCAACTGAGAAATACTAGAACCCAATTTGGGCAATTTCTTCTTTGAACACATCGTCGAGCTATCAGATAGATCACCATCTGACCTGCTTGAATTTGCTAGAGGGCATCGGGATGGCTGAAACCCAGACATTAACAGCACGGGTGGGAACACACTATGGGTATCACAATGGGCACACATGGACCCAAGTGTGATGAGGATGTAACCATCCCCTAATCTAACCTAACCTGTCCAAGTAAAAATATTGGAAAATTCGGAAATGCAAACATTTTCTTGTCAGGAAGCTTCCAGAAGGAACATTGGAAACGCTAACAACTCGTGACTTTTGTAAATCCACAGTGAATGAATTTTTCGAACGCGTTAGAAACACTCTCTGGAAGAAAAGTAATTTAACTTAAACAGGAATTCAAAAACAAATGACTCCACGGGAATACAAACCGATATCTGATGTCAGAGCAGAAATGGTACTTCATCAGCAACTCCAAATAGTTCTGCGGGTAGAGCTAGCGATGCCCAAAATCGTATTGTCCTTAATGGAATGATCAATGCCGGGTTATTGTGCACTGCGATCTAAAAATATTCAAGTTTTCTCGAGCTGAGTGCCAGGTTACTGTGAAGCAGACGAATCAGCCAAAAAAGGCACACAACCGAGGAATTCGACCATAAAAAGTAGACCCCATGAATCAAAAGAAACAGTAAGGCATAAAATCTATCCGCGAGCACTGCACAGGCTTATTAAAGATGGAGTAACCTTAATATGTGTAGTCACGCTAAATAGGCGTGGCCTCAGCCAAATCGTAGGAGAAAGAATCCCCCCTATCACTTCCTGTGCAGCTGTCCGGCACTCTCCTCCTTAAGAAAAAAGATTCTGGGAGCATATTTCTAAACAGACCTACCTACAAGATATTTCCTAAACGGATATCATTGAAATATGAAAACAATTATCCAACTTTCAAAATGGTTCCAAGAGTACCGATAAGAATCGGCCCACTTCGGTTTAAGTGAGTCATACATATCGAATACGATGAATTGCCACTTAACCTAACCTATGTTCAGTGCTATTAGCTCCTCGTTGTCAACAGAATGTAGTCATGCAGTCTTTCGTTCTATGTATTCCTTCTCTTATCGTTTAGCTCACAGTGTTTTACTCTGGAATCTAAAAAAGAACTCAGCAGCATTTCTATAGAAATGTAATCTTACGCCTATTTTGACCTTAAGTTTTATATTCTTATTCTTATCATTACAAATGTCAACTTCGAGCGCACACTGATTTCCAATTTATATTCTGACAGTTCCAGCCTTTTGTCAAACCAGGCACTTTTGTGTTGTTTATAAAATAACCTCATTCGGCATCTGTTCATTGTTATTGCCCTTTCTCCATACAAAACAAAACATCCACCCCATCACCCCTTTTTTTATTTATTATTCATTCAACGTCAATTGACATCTTCCATCCAAACTTCCTAGGTCTGTTGCATCGATTGAACTCTATCGAATCGCAGTTCATTTTGCAATTTTTCCCCACAAAAACCAAAGGGAAAGCCTTGTTCTGATTTGTTATACGTTTTAATATACACACTCGCACATCATTTCACTTGTCATTCTAAACGAACAGTACCATCAACAACGGAAACACTCTGGCACCTCTCAATATGTGCAACACATGCAACAATACAAACAAAAGGCATACGTTCTGACTTGGACTTCTAGACAGCCATCAAAACCAGGATGCAATTTACATACATATACGAGTACGACGAACCAATCAGCACTTGAACTAGGACTCAATGGGCCTTGAGTATGGTTTTTTTTCCGATGACAGAACTCGCTGCATCCACCTCGTACCTACAAGATATGTACTGTCAGTTCTAGCATGAAACGATGCAACAATGTACATTTGTATGTCTGATTTATAGAAATGGTGGGGTGTTCAAAACTCATTGCAGTCCTCTCAATGTTGAAAGGGAAGAATCTAGGATTTCATTCATTTTGTGAATTTTAATATCCGCCAAAGGACTGCCAGCGATGCAAAACCCGTGATAGATGCGATGGGAAAGTGAAATATCCACCCTTTGACTGTTGTGCGTTTTCTGCTCCTGACGCTTTGTCATCATCCGGTACCGGTATTGGAACATACCTGCAAATAATTGAGCAGGTTGCACGACTTACACCCACCTACCACTACTTTTCTTTCACACAATATTGAGAAAATAATAATAATAACAGTAGCACGTGGCTAGAGGGCGCTGGGGCGTCGTCGTCGTGTATAGTTTGATGACTATGTGATGACAAAATAACAAGCTTTTGACAAAAGCAATTCAAATAACAATGATTACTTGGAAATTGCCAGTTTTGAAGAGAAACAGAACGGTATAGGTGGGAATTCATAAAGATTGGCTGAGGTAACAACAGTTTGAATAGAAAAGCTAACACAAAAGGAGAAATTGAAAAGAAAAAAAACATGAAATGGGAAATAAACGGGCCGGGACTTTCGTTTGCCGACTTAGGAGTTGTGTCACAGCTCACAGGCGAAACGAAAATCATTAATATACTAAAACTGGAAGATGAAAAGAAAAAAAAATAGTGACAGCACACCGAACGGCACACTCGTGGAGAGTGAACAATAATGGTGGAGATGTGGCATTGTTCATAGGCGTTTTTCATCTCCGCAATTTTGAGTGGCAAAAATGGATGTAGAGTGTTTTTCGCATTACCTTGAACAATCGTAGTGGGAATAGAACAGAAAAGTGTTTTCGCTTTTTTGATTTTCTAAAAAAAAAACAATAAACTACATATGTATGTACAATGGTATGGGAATATGTGTCAATCAAAAGAACGATATTTCAATTCTTTTTCTAAAAAGTTTCTTTATTCCTCGTCGTTAAAATAGAAAATTGCCTTGAATCGAGGTGTGCGACAGAATTGGTGCATTATCTGAAAATAGGTTATTAAGAGGGATTTCCACAGAGGCCCTGACATGATTTATCTCCGTCCAAGGAAAGCTTCAGTTTCAGCCAATAAATCATTCATTACTGTCCTGAATCGATAAAGACTGGTTTCCCCACATTGCTTTATACTGTATACACTTAGAGCCCCCGCACACTACAGACTTTCTATCGGCCGATAGTTTGGTCGGGTTGGGCTGGTTAGTGCGCACACTAGACAAACAATCGGCCGACTGTTCTCGAACGATTTGGTTTTGCTAGTCCTTAAAAACAATTTGCAAGGAATAGTCGCTTAATGGTAGTTAGTAAAAAATGTTCCAGAGAGGTAATCATTGCTCTACGCCCAAATATGTCCATAATTCTATAATTAAATACAACGAAATATACAGAACTTAAAGAAAATTAATTTAAAATTCAGGGCAAACTGAGCTATCGAAAAAAATCGGCCGACTTTATAGTCTGTTGTGTGCGCACGTAGAAGAGCGCCGTACTGATTAAGTAGTCGGCCGATAGTTTGCCGATACTTTAGTTTGAAAGCAATCGCGTAGCCTATCAAACTTATTTATCGGCCGATATCGAATCGTTGTAGTGTGCGCACTCTCATATATTTTCATACTGATTAAGAGCCCGACTAAACTGTCGGCCGACAAAAAGTCTGTAGTGTGCGGGGGCTCTTATACAGTATTACCCCATGAAAAGTGTTTTTCAATAGCTACATATTATGTGTGTCCGAACTTTGACAGTTTATTACTCTGACATTTCAAGTGACAATGCTGTCATTCTTTGACGTTTGTATTCCGTCATAGTCACTTTTTTACCATGGAGGGCTACACCATTCAACATCGCGTCGAAATTGTTAAAATATTTGCCGCTGAAGTCATTTTTGGTTAAACGGCTTCGTGAACAAGCCAGCAGTATCAAGAGTCTGCATTGTATCTAGAGGTGCAATGGTGTGGATTTGGTCAGGCGTCGGAATTGGGCCGCAGCAGAGAATGGCCAGACGGTGACTGTCAATAGCGAACGGTATCGGGCCTTGAAAACTGACTTTTTATTGCCTCAATTGGATGGCATGGACCTGGACGACATCTGACGGCATAACGTGCCATACATCAGGCGTTACATTAAAGTTGTTGCAAGAATAGTTCTCAGAACGAGGCGATGTGGAATAGTCGCCTGAATCGTGCGACTTAACGCCCTTGGTATGAACCCACACTGAATAGAACAAAACGATGTTAGATGAATTAAACTATTTTTTTTTTTAAAGCATGCGAGTGCCCCCATCAAGTAAAGCAAAAAAAGCAGACTAACGCAAAACGATTTTTCTTGACTATCTAAGCCTAAGGCAATAATCGCACGTGTATTTATGGGGCTACGTACAGGGTTTTTCAACAGGGACGCTACAAAAGTAGAGCGACAGGGACAGCAAACGACGCCATATTTACAACCCTTTACATTGAAATAAGCAAAACAGTCAAGTTAGTCAAGTAAGGCATATACACGAGAAGACAGTATAGGCATAAAAAGGCGAAAAATACATGATATCAAATGAGAGGGCCCACATATACCCAGTCAAACAGACAAAATAAACAAAATTGACTGAACGTGCGAGCGATGACTTATCGGAATTAACGCTCTATTCATTCAATTTGTAAAACCGAGTGTAGTGTAGTATCGTATCAAGATGTGTGAGGGTGAAAAACTATTATTTTTGATTGAAATTCGGACAGCAACATACATTTAATAATTTTAAATTAAAAGAACATTAGCGACAAACGAATTATTGACAAATTGTGGTCAGAAATTGCTGAGGAAATGCAAACTAGAGGTAGGTAGGTTATTTAATAATTTATTGTATTTAACATTTTTATTATGTACATACTACATAGTACATAAGGTACATTAAATAACACTAGAAATATTTATATTGCCATGGAACTGATCCGTCTGTTAAACTGAAATACAGTGCACGCCACTTAATATGATCACTTTGGGACGTGGTTAAATTGATAACAATAACCGATGTAGAAGGGAATGGGTGGTTAACTAAAATATAAACTCAAAAAAGTTTTTTTTATAGGTAGGTATGTATTCATACGAATGTAATTAAACAAAAAATAAGATCTTAATACATGCATACAGAAACAATACCGCCGCCGACGTGCAAATTCCCATTTGCTGTGTTTGAAATAAACTGAACAAAGAACAGAAATGCAAGGAATCCCTTTTGTCACCGCTTTTTCTTAAAACTTGCGCACATACATGCATACGTTGCGTCGTTTCCCAATACACAGGTCCTTCGCTTTGCGCGACTTCTTTTTGCGCGGTTTCACTTTTGCGCAAAATGGATGTCTACTAAAATTCGATTTGCGCGGCCTTAATAATTGCTTAGTGGGCACCGTAGCGCAAGTGGTTAGTGCGTCGGACTACTGAGCCAGCGGTCTTGGGTTCGAATCCATTGCATTGAGACACACAAATACTGTTGACATACAAACATTCCGGGTGTGGATCTCCAAGGGGAAAATGTGGCAAAAAGTAATAAACAATGATAACAATAACCGATGTGCTGATTACAAAAAACAAAATTTAACCTGTGTAATTGTATATAATTATTTGGGACTGTGTCAAAGTGATAATATTATGCGAATGATAGTATTAACCGTGATTTTATTAAGCGGCATGAACTGTACTTCATTAATTCTCTTCGTATATTAATTGCAATGCTTGTTGGACGATTTGAAACTACTACTACTACCATCATGTATTGTAATGGAAACTTGATGTAATTCGTTATAAAATTGTGACGAACGCAGGCTGTCATTGTTATAATATCCACTTTGTCTGGAGATACCAACATAACTTTTTCCAAAACCCTAAATCTTTTTGTTATCATACCAAATGCACACTCCACCAATCATCTTGCTCTCGATAAACGGTAATTAAAGTATTGAAGTTAAGTGGACAAAAATCTCATAACTGGTCAAATTTGAACGATTGACACAGCTCCGAACTTGTATTTTTTGCTCTGCAGTAGGAGAAAACTTGTTGAAATATGACAATATCCTTATGTATTCATGTACCTTTGTTTCTCGTTTTACTCCTCACATATACAAACACATACTTGTAAAACACTCTTTCTAATTCAACTTCATATAAATAAAGTCATTCTGTTCTGAACATTCAATAAAACTAATAAACCATGCCTATCAATAACCCACACCAAATGAAGCAAAACAAAAATGTGTTTTTTGACTTGCTTTATTTGGTGTGGGGTACTAACAGGCTTTTTTACTTTGTTTACCTATGCTTTATTTGGTGTGGGTTCACCCTTAGACTTTTTTTTCTCTGGGGCTAGGTTAAGTCGCTGGTTTATGGTAATAAACCAGCAACAATCGACCAACTGGAGAACAACATCAATCAAACCATTGGTGGTCCAGCCCGACCTATGCAGCAGAGTCATGCAAAATTGGACCTCTCGGATCGAATCCTGTAAAAAAGCCGCAAAAGCCATTTGAATGATGTAATTTTTAATCTGCAGTTAAGGTTTCTGTAATATCTCATACACTATACTCTTTTTATTCAATTTAAAAGTTAAGACACGCTTAACGAAAAACTCTTTAGTTTCGGGACTGGCCCTCAATAAAGTCAGCTACTGCGTTGCGTTGTAGAACAACACGAGAATGGCTATGAGAATCTTATAAAGACTTAGTCAAGAAGTGGTGTATAAATGTTTATTTTAATGATTTTTAAATAACCTTTAGATTTTGTAGTACAATATTTAGAAAATAACTTCGGTTTATTTCTGTGATACCTCAATAACGTTAACCTTCATCAGAAAAATGTTTCTTGTCTATAACTACGTTTTGTTCATATCTTCATATCCAGCTAGATCTTAGGTAAATGTAAAAGAGAACGATCGATTGAACCAAAAATGAAACTCGTCATGAGAATGAACATTTCGAGTTCAATGACGCCAATGCCATAGCGTTAATTGACAAATGAACATTTTCACTTAAATGGCAGTTTAACCACTTCTTCTAGCTAATTATCGTTGACTTTTCAATGCACTTGCTCATACGACCTCAGGCAATTTTAATTACATCCTGTGGCTAGCTCTTATATATGGACATACATAATTATGTTTGTACGTTCATATTAATAAAATCTCCATTCCAATTTTCCCAGCATAATCTTGTACGATTATTCAAAATGTTTAAAATCAGGTTACATTGTCCAGCATGCCATTGAGCTATGTGACATAACCTCAAAACACGTGTCGCCTAATTATATGGGTGGTAAATGCACACTTGTAATGCAATAATTATGCAACCGGCTACACTCTAGTTTCATTTTTATACTATTAAATGAGAAACGATGACAAATGCGAAAATGAAAATTGGTCCTAGATTCTCTACTTCAGATGGGCTGGCTAACACCTTTCTGAATAAACTCAACGTCTATTGTCAAGTTGATTGCTTTCACATTTTCTTTATTATGCAACATCTCCACATCATCACCGCCCAAGGTACCGAATTCCTTAATGAAATCTCTTTCAGTCCATCCAATTCCCCGCTCTGTAGGGTTGGTTTGCAGCACTGGCGGAGAAGTCTTATTATGATGTTTTTTTTTTTTTTTTTTAGAAATCACCATGACGAATTAATTCAACTTATACATAAGTACATACATACATAAACATATATACAGGTACAAGTATAACCTTTGTCATATTATATTATTATATGGTTCAGGTTGCATGGTTTTCTGGACAGGGCACCATCCAAATTGGTTTTCTGTAGCTACCAAGTTACCGGCTGGGATAATTAAATTCTTTTAATAGTGTGACTATATGCTGCCAGCTGACTCAACCAAACCGAAGATTGGTGGCGTAGAGCAAAGGATAGCAATATTCCACTAATATTCTTGCTATGATGATGCTATTTTATTCAATCTGTACAGGTGCACATAATATTCGTACATTTTGTTTAAAGGATGGTGGGTGGGTGGCAGAGATTTAATTGCTTTTGACATGAGATATAATGTATCCTAAAGCTACGTAACATACGAGTATATCAGTTCTATGTATGCGTATAGGTGGACAGTGATAATAAAATTCCACCGAAGGGTTTTCAATTGTAAGAATTTCAACCAATTGCTTTTGAGATAGATCCCTTGGGAGTTTAGCGGAAAAACTCATAAAATAAAGATTAAAACACGTGAAAGAAGAAAATTTAAAAACCTATTGCCCAAGAAAAATTGTTTCCATTGGGATTTGAAACCTTTCGTTTCCCACTGGTAATCACTGTTTTCAATTACATTTTTTTCGGTATTTAATTTGGATAAATATATAAACTACATAATTGAATTTGAAAGATTGACAAAATAAAAAGAATTAAATTTCCCAAAATGACTTTTTATTTGTAATATGGTGTGTAGATACTGACATATTGTTGACCATCATTAAAAGTATAAGATACTTTAGAACTAAGATTTAGGTTAAGAACGTACGACAGATGGCCTGCATTTGTAATGTATTGTTACGGCGCCTTCATTGCCGAGGCAAGGTGTTACGGCTCCAATCTTACCGACACCATCCGCGATAAGGCAGAGAGCTGTCAATAGGAAGGCAGTGATAGCGAGCCAGTTAAGAAAATGTGGCCAATGATTTTTCCTCCGAGCTCCAATTTAGAATACATTTTGCTAAGTAAAGTTTCGAGAAATAAAGTTTGAAATAAGATAAAGTGTTGCGTATGCATATTAGTATTAGTATTAGCCTACCAAAATTCGATTTGCGCGGCTTAAATAAAGGCTTACATTTAAATTCTCAGGAACGCAACACCCTTAATTACATGAAATTGATACTTCGCTTTGCGCGATTTCGCATTGCGCGAGACTTTTCATTCCCCTAACCCCCGCGCAAAGCGAGGGACCAGTGTACCTCAAAAACGTCTTTGGACCGTTACATTTGAGCTGAAGGTGTTTTCAACAACGGACATATGTTTTAGCAGAAATTTCTGTGGTTACATAAACTATTCAAAATTGAGAATTTTTTCGAATTTTGAGAACGTCTGACAGGGACATGGCGACAAGAAAAACACCTTGGATCTATGTACCCCTATCCAGGGGGTTCTGTACTGCTCTTTACGACTATAGTCAAGTGGTTATCTTATTATTCCGTTTTTGGAAAATAACGTTGTTTTGAATATAAATGTGGATTATCACTAGAATGGTAGCCAGAGCCAGTCACTGCTGAATAATAGAATAGATACAGTGTACTCTCTTCTTACGGACACCTCTTATACTTACTTAGTTGGCGCTACAGCTCGAGGTGAACCTGGGCCTGCTTCTCGCAATCATTTGTGTGTGCGTGTTATATTTTTGCACAAATGGAAGGGACAGTTTTTTGCCGACTCCGAACGGTGAGTTGAGAAGCTCAATCGAGACAAATGTTACTCTTTGATATTTGTCAGACATTCGAAAGAGGAGGGCACTGTGAAAAACTTTTAGGTGTTTGCGGCGGGATTCGAACCCAAGACCGCTGGCTCAGTAGTCCGACGCACTAACCACTTGCGCTACGGTGCCCACGGACACCTCTTATAACCGCACAAATTTTAAAGAACGGTAATAAATACACGATTTTTCATATAAAAAATTCCCCCATAATCGGACTCTCTCATAACCGGACACGGACACTAATTTTCGTAACCGCAATAGAATATCACTCTCTCTCTCTTAAAATTACGTACTTTGTTTTGTTTCGGTTTTGTTCCCCTCTTCTTTACATTTTGCAAAGAAATGAAACATAAATGTAAACTGTGGAGTGTGCCTTTGCGTTATTGTCACGTTCGCGGACACATGATTTTCGGTGGGGAACGCTAGAATGACACATGCATATCTCCGGCATTTTGAGAGATATTTTATATTATTTTGTACGAATTTTGTATAAAGTTAAAAATGATTCCGCTAGTCACAGTGAAGTGAAAATTTGTCTCTGGTAGGACAAATAATGCCGGAATATGGAAGTATACTGTATTTCTCGTCGGTGTATCCCGTCTTGTTCTAACATACCTAAAATTGTCATGTCCCGCTAATTTCCTCAACCACTGACGGAATATGTTGTCTGGTCCGCGAACGTGTTATCCAACAACTATTTGCATTTATTAATCCCGTTGCAAGAGAGAAATTATTATTTTTCGGTAAATTGTGTTTATCACATACAAATGAGTTCCTTTATAAAATTAAATGAATACCATATGTACATATGTCTGATGTGTTTCTTTTTTGTAGAATGCATTTTTTTTCTCCCATAACCGGACACCTCTCATAACCGGACAAATTTCTCGGTACCGACAGTGTCCGGATATGAGAGAGTTCACTGTACATACATACTGTTACTCTCTTAGCTAGACGGGTAGTTTTGAGATTTCTTTCATAGAGGCTGCATATTATGCATATCTTTTGGTTACCTTTCACAATCAAAAATCACTGCGGGCTCTTCATCTATTACTACGTTTACACCAAACGAAACCCCGAGGTTTCGGCAAATTCATCCAAATCTCCGAGGTTTCGCCATGCATTTCCGAGCTTTCGAAATCTCGATATTTCGGCGAAATCTTCTTGAAATCTTTTTGAGTTCATCCGTCCGTGAGAAGTTGTCAAAGCGAACAAGTCTACAGCGTGAACTTCGGTTTATTTTGGTGTCCATTTATAGATGTCAAAGTATTAAATGCCAAAATTATTGTGACCAATTGACAGGACACAGTTAAGTTTGCAAGAGAATATTTATTTTATATAATTCGTTAATCTTTTCAGGCAATGGGCAACGAAGAAATACAAAAAAGAGAACATTTTGGTCGCCGACTGAGGAATGTCAACAAACAATTGTATGCCTAGAGATGGGCAATTGCGAATAAAAACAATCGAATAATTCGACTGTTCTCCGCTCTCTGTCTCTGTTATATTTTTCCACATTTTATCCGTTTCTCTTATATTTTTATACTCTGAATGAGTCAAATAAAAGTAAATTGGATTTATTTTCAATTTCAATAAAATGTTCACAAAACATTTTGACAGGCGGTACGCGGTCAACGTAGCTTGCTGCGGTAAAAAATTGTAAACCACCTCAGTGTGTGCACCTATATTTACGGCAATAGTATTTCACACCATTATAGCGTTACCGCGTAACGCTCCGATGTGTGAGCTTCTTAAGTTGACAGGAGTCGATTGTTTTGGGCGATAGTTCGATTGTAAATGAGGTTATTAAACTTAAATTGAAATTGAAGAAAATCTTTTTATTTTAAATATCAAATTGCATGCGTTCAGATTTCAGATCCAAATTCAAAAGTCACACTGTTACCACGATGAATAAATCGAGACATACATTTCTACAATCGACCAATTAGTATACTCGCCTAGTAAAATAAGTTTTCTGAAATACGAATTGATAGTTATTCGATTGTTTTCGGCTAGCACCGAATTGTCTTTTTATTCGATTATGAAACTAATTCACAATCGCCCATCCCTAGTTTTGCCAGCCACTTCAGAATTGACAGCTGAAACCTCTTCAATTCGGTGTAAACGGGAAACTGATGTTTCGGTGAATGTTCTTGTTCATCGAAATCGCGAGGTTTCGGCTCGGTGTAAACGTACTATATCACTCTGATGACCGAAATCAGAGTGAATTAATTTCTTCAATTGTGTGCACGCATTATGTAGAAAAGAACTCATCACCGGAACGCTTGCAGAATTTGGCCTTCACGGTGCCAACTATTTCGAGTGTCTGACACACATTTCAGAGCATCATTCCTGTAAAAAATATAACATACCTAAGCTGGATTTCTAATTCGGTACATAACATATACATATACATACATACAACTTTTTTACTTGAAACTGAGTCGTTTTTTATTTGGCTAAATGGCGTCTACACAGTTTTATTCTTTTTCTTAGTTTCTTTTTTTATTTACTCTTTACAACAAATACAAATTTGTATTCGTTTTTCTTCTTATCGATAAGGAACCTATACATGTAACTTTTCTTCAAATTAATTTATATTGAAGATTCAATAAAAAAAAAAAAAACGGAATCCTCCCTATAAAGCACGGATTTTGTTTTCCTCTAAAGATTCTCTTTAATAGCGAAATTCCACTTTGTTGACTTTTTTTATTTTCCGGAAAAGCAATTTGAAAGATCAAAGTTCATTTATAAGAACTTTCCCTATTTTCATTTTGCAAAAAATAGCTACGCACATTGCTCTCTAATCAATATCCATCACTCGAGCAATGTCCACTGTCGGGCTGTCAGTGATACATTTTCAATGTATTCACGGGGGAAATTTTACTCACAATCAAGTTGACAGTTTAAGGATATGTTGTTGAACGCGCGATTGCTTTTCCAGATTATATTTCCACATTTTGTTTCAACTGAAGGTATTAAAGTGGATGTTAAAATGATTTCGGCATGTAGATATGTGTGTACATATATGACATGCATGACTTTTTTTTATTTGGATGACCAGAAAGAATATAACCTAGTTATAGTGTACGAATATCGATTGGATGCTGTTTGATGTTGTCAAAAGCAGACCATTTTGTAGACACCATGCTGCGTTAACAAAATCATAGTTTCTGTTGAAATTATTGTCAAATTTAATAGTTGGGCATTAATAGTGCCTTTAAGTTTGACAAGAGCTAGCGGATTGAAAGCATGAAACTCATAAAGATTTGTGACAGGCAAAGAAACGTCATACTCATTAGTTTGCAGCAAGCTGCCAATTGATATCTCCTGTCAAATGATAGCAGTTCTTTCATGCTTATTTGATCGAAGAGAATAAGCTGATATAATACATACATTGTATGTGTGTTTATAAAATTTAGGACAGTTTATAAAATTCGTATAAACTCTGACAGCACACTCATTTTTTGTCTTGTGTTGCTTTGGGTAGACAAAAATAACCCCGCCATACCACTACCTTAGAGTACATTACTTACTCTGTTTTAAAACACCGTTTGACCTGAATAAAATCCTTGTGATCCATGTGAGATGTTGCCCCTGTGTCAGAGAAGAACACACCACATACTCGAAATTAGCCAGCACAGCTTAGTCGAGGACCAAAGTAAATTCCACATCATCAACAATTTAACTAGGCCGTCCTGCAAAACACACTTAACTCAACTCAAACCCAACACAAACATCACCTCTTTGTATGTCGATGCAGGCTGTTTTCCGTTTTCATCCAACCTTTTTTGTGAGTGACCGTGAACCCGTATCGTACGGTTCGCTTTCAATGAAACCACATACATTCGACAGAAGAAAAAATAAATTTACCACTCAAAAAACGAGTGCACACACATGCTCCTACTCGAACCGTCGGCTAACAAAGTGTGGAGCTGGATAATCTTTCTAATGGGCAATGTATGCCCTACCTATGTCCTGGTACCAAGGACGGTCGGCGCAGAAAGGAAAACAAGCAAAAAAAGACGTGAACGCGGAGCTGAAACTATTTTTGTTTCAATATTTGAACATGCAACCGCTAGC
This sequence comes from Brachyopa scutellaris, assembly GCA_949775065.1. NCBI lineage: Eukaryota > Metazoa > Arthropoda > Insecta > Diptera > Syrphidae > Brachyopa > Brachyopa scutellaris. Next base: position 32,516,495 of record OX459112.1, on the reverse strand, counting down.
TTTTAGCTTTTCTGCACGTCAGCCTCAAGTATAATGCTCATTTCTCTTAGTCGATGGGAGGTTAACATATGTGGGATGGTTTGCTGGAGCAGACGTCCTTGTGGTTTTATACTGCAATTCGAGGTGATGGCTGTTAGCAAGTTGCACCGTTTATTCTGGAAGGTATTTACGTATATTTCGACGGTTCTCCCCTATGCCGGACTCGAAAGTCGTAACATAGTTTGAAGAGTGGAAGGAATGATAGTATCGTGGTTAATTTAATTAGCGTTCCCGTAGTAAATGAGTCGAGTACATGCAGGAAGCAGGTGATGGCATAAGTAAGCGTTTGCTTATGAAATGAGTTCCTGCTGCATAGAAATTCATGTTGAGATTGAGATTGGCTTATAAGTTACCTCCGAATTTGACGGTTAAACAAAATGAAAGTTGATTAAAAGCTTGTGCTTTTTTCAAAAATCTTTGGGCTAAGAGATTATACTTGGTACAGAGAAGCGAAAGAATAGATCCGTACTATTGGCAGGGTTAGGTGACTATTGATGACCGAAGTGTTTTACTTTTTATTTGCAATATCTACATTTGTTACGTTTACTACGTAGTTAAATAAGCAGTACAGTGCGTTTCAAATCACAGTGGACGTGGAAAGCTATAGAGCTAGAGAGAGCAAAAAAATATTTGGTCTCATTTATTGCCTGGAAAATGGCGATTACGAAACGGCTAAACTATCTCCGTTTCCTTTCATTACCTGCTTAATGGGTTAGGCCACTCTAGAATTTTCGAAAAATCGATTTTTTTTTTTTTTTTGTAATTGTCCCTTAAGACCTCAAAAATGATGTCCCAAAAGATTATGGTCGGGAAAAATCTCTAAGTACTCGGTGCAGGCATCGCAGATTAAAGGAATTGCAAAATTTCCTCATAATTTTCCACTGCTCAAAACTTCAAACGCGTGTATCTCAAAACTGCATTTTTTAAGTTTTTATAACTGATTTGCTTAAAATATTGAATATATCTTGAAAAATACATTATTTTGTATACAATTACTAATGTACATATGTACATAATAAATGCTCTTTATTGGAATCTCGATTTATTTTGTAGTATTTCTGAAAAAAAAAAATCCTAAAAAAGCCTATTTTTTCAGCCTCTAGAGTGGCCCAACCCCTTGACTTGGAAAACCCATACGAAGTTGGGCTTATGTGCATCCCTTGCGATACGTGTGTTGCAAAAAAATTATTGAAGGAGACGGCGAATTTACATGTAAATACAAGCAATTTCAAATTTGAAGCATTTTGGAAATTTTGTATTTTTGAACTACAGTCGACTCTCCCTAAGTCAAACTTTCACGGGATACCCAGATTTGTTCGAGTTAGAGAGAGTTTTGGAAAAATTCGAGTAATAGAGAGAAATATTTATTTTTCTTTTAAAACGTTTGTTTGATACAAAAAAAAAAGGTTAATGTACTTACAAACAATAAACAAAACTTTTTACCACTCAGTTTACTTCGCAATAATCCATGCAGGTAAGTTACATTTTTTGTTAATTGAACTAGCTACAAACATGCACATAAAGATTGCATCAGCTCCGTGGAACTGCCTAGAATCAACTGATTTTGAAATTCTTACTAAAACAAGTTATTTTGATATACATACACACGCAGATAGATCCTTTGAAAAACCTGTTTTGAATGCAACCAACAACACAAAGAAAAGGATACCAATGTTTTTTTTTGTGTCTGCGTTGCAACTTTTAAAAAACTGTATCTTTGTATGGAGGTACCAAGAATATGAATAGGAAGAAACACGACGAGCTGACGATGATGGCACACGCGATGCTACACATATTTAGGATATTTAAGTGTGTAGGTACTAGATGGTTAGTAGTTTTAACATACTCAAATACGAATTCCGAAGCGGTAATGTATTTTTATTTTGTTTTGTGCTAAACAAAATTCGACTTAAGGGGTGAAAAAAGATGTCATTAATCGAGAGAATGTGTTTGAGTTAGAGAGAGTGAAGACTTAGGGGAAGTTCGACTTAAAGAATGGTTTTTGTATGGAAAATTGAAGGGAATGATAAAATATGTCGAAAAACGTCGAGTTAGAGAGAAATTCGACTTATAGAGAGTTCGACTTAGGGAGATTCCACTGTATTTTAATACGAATTATTGATGTTATTTATAACGTCTCTGAATCCCAACCACGATTAAGATTTTCGTTTCAATTACATACCGGTGGCCTACACAGTACCCACCCAAAGACATTGAATAAACGCAATATGTTGAGCTGTTTCCACATCCAAAACCATTAAACGTTTTAAAGGCCTTAATAGACAATTTAAAATTCAATTGAAATGTAATCTGTAATGTCGTTGTAAAAATAAGCTGTGCCAATAATAATAATACTTTCAGTAAAAATTTAAATTTATTTGTAAATGCATGTTATTTAAATAAAAAAAAAAAAACAGAAAATACAGTTTACTTTATGGCGACAGCACGCATGTACAAAGTGAGACCGCAATTGTGCGGTTAAATGCATTTTTGCCAAACGCACTAGCAATTGTGTCATCCGTTCAGCGGATTTCCGATATGCGTCACATGCAGAATGCGGTTTCATGCACTTTTCTTTTTTCCTCTTTTTTTCTCTCAAACCTTTATCAGCTTTTTTTTTTCGTTTGGTTGAAAATTAATTAAATCTCATAACTGCAGGATTTTATGACCACAATCAATTCGGGTGGAGAGAGGAAAATATGCATATGGGGTTCAATCGATAAATTTTACTAATATTTATGATATGGTAATTTTTAATGAACTAGGAAGCTGATTGCACTGTTATCTGTTATATGGGTCATCCTCATCCATTTTGTTAACGGCCGAAAGTTTTACCAAAATGAAAACGATCTCTTTACGAGTTGGCACAAAAATTATTTCAAACGCTGTTCTTTACTGACAAAATGAAAAGAAGGAATGGCTAAACATTAACGCTATTTGATACCAAACAACAACTGTCCAGCAGCTGTACAAAAAAATAGCTTTTAAGCGATGCACAACCAGGACACTTAGACTCACACACACCATGCGGAAGGAATTATGGACGCACAATAACTGGATGTTCACTACAGCAAGAGAAACCACTGTATTCATATTTTGTGGAACAAATCGAGAGGAAGTTATTTTAAACAACACCGGCATCATTCATGTGACACCAGAACGTTGGCACCAGTCTCTAAAGGTATTAATGGAATTTGCTTTGTCATTTTTAACCCATCGCGTTTCGCTTTACAACTCCTTTTTATATCAATGTATGTACATTACTTCAAATTGACTAAAACACTTTCGTGTGAAGTACCCATGGAGCGGGTTAGATCTTCCAAGCTTCTTCTACTGCTCCAATCTTTTAGTAAGATACTCCACAGGGTATCGGGACTCTCCATCCTTCTTGAAGTTGGTTCATAATTGATGGACTTCTTACTCAATTCGCGTTTGGTTCAACGCTATATCGTCCAAGTCACTCATGGTTGCTGATGTCAACTTAACCTGTCACTTTACACTTGTAATCACTTTACGCTTTTTTTAATGGCGGTATTGGTCCTGCACCAATACTCACTGCACTAATCCGGCTAATCCGGCTCGAAGGACCATGAAAATTTATAAACCTTTAGATTTTATACCAATCGCCTAATGCAGCCTCATATTAGGTGAATAAAAGGCTAGGTTCAATTGATCAGACACAAAAAATGAATCAATTCTTTATTTTTCCTTCTGTTATACATACATTGCATTGCAAATAACAGTACGCAAAAAAATTATAAAAAATGTGCTGCGCCGACCACAGCATAATGGTTAACAGTGCAAAAATATGAAACTGTGGAACTAAATAATAAAGAATAGCTTGCATCAACAGAGGTGCAATGCTTACGATACATATTGCCCGAATCAGTCGTGTGGTTTTATTGATGTCATCAACAACAACGTTTCAGAAACGCATTCAAAAGGTTTATATGCATGCCATAGATCAGCTGTTCAGAAAATTGTCGGGATTCTACCTTTTTTCTTTAATAAAACTATGATTGCGCGCTAATGACTAAACGCCAAGCATTAAGAGCTTAGTCACGAAAGACGAAGTTAAAGGAAAAACCAGATGGCGGTTCGATTTATTTTGTAGCTTCTGCACATTTTAAGTCTTTTAGAAATATTGGGAGCAAGATATTTCACATTCTCGTTCAGCGGTCGGCTGAGTTACGTCACGCACCTTAAAGCTGACTGGAATATAAAAGCATATCCAGAACTAGCTTGACATGATTCAAAGAACAAAATCTAAGTAAAACGTTTCGAATAGACATATAGCATTGCCTGTTTTCAACCTGAATAACTATCTGAAAGCGAAACAATTTGGAAAACCCATGCATATGCATATCTATCGACCCGCAAACATATTCTCCACCTTTCAGCCCTTAAGCTTAACCACTGAATTAATGTGATGACTGTTCCAAAGACGCACACTATTCCACCCATTACTAACGTCTTCGTTCGAATAACATAACAGAAGAACAAAGAGTACAAGCATACTTAAGTATCCAGAAAAGACAACGGCGAACCCTCATCTAGTTCACTTCCAGAACATTAAACCTCTACCGCAATACTTTCATCACTTTCTCTAAAATGAATGTATGCATGCTAAGCACGCAAAAGTTTACTTCTTTACACTGATAGTTAGGTAAGAGAACATATTACACAATATTATATGTACAAGTATATCCTTCCTCTAAAGACTGCCACTGATAGCCTTTCCAAGTGAAATGTTAACTTGAATATTTCTTAGCTCACACAAAATGTCGTTATACTTATGGCGAAGTAACCATGGTGAATGCCTTCCATACTTGTTTATTACAGTTCCTCTTCTCTGACACATCCTTGCATATTAAGTATACATCCTTAAAATTTATATCCACACAAAAAAGTTTCCTTTTACAATGGAGGTCTGCTGATGGCTCCGCACTGACATGAGTTAACGCTTCTTCCGGATCTCTTTTTTTCCTATTCAACTCTTCTGACCCATTTACCAATTATGCAATTATTGCGAATCCTCTTAACTGTTTATGTGTATGTTTGGTTGATGTCCATGCACGCATATCATTTTATATATTTCAACTTTAATATTATTTTCCACTTGATTCACTTGAAATTGCTTGCTAAACATCTCGAAACTTAAGAGCAAAGAAGACCAGTTGTTGTGTTGTTATACGAAGACGACTATTATCCTTTTTACTTTTTACACCGCAACATAAGAGCTGGAAAGAGGGCGGCAGCGGGACTAGAAGTGTTTTGTTAAGTTGTCATAACTTTCCATTGATAGTGATAAACCTTTTGACATATTATCCCACACTCGAGGCGGATACACAAAATATATCCTTTTAACGCTGTTGGTTTTGTTTTCCTCGCCCAGGACATGAGTAACATACACGGTAATCTGTTAGATAAACATTGTGACGAAAGGTGTCCTCTCTCAAGTCGGTAAGAGAATGAACAACAAGCAAGCAACCATTCGAGTGAAACGTAATTTGTACCATCATGTGGGCTGGGTGGTAGTATACATAGTATAGTAGAATTTTATGATGTCCTTCACACTAAAGCATAGCAGGAAACCTGCATAGTTGACGATAGTTCTTGCACGGATGCTTGTTAAGATTTTATTTCATAGCACACAAAACCTTTTTTAATTGAGGTTTTCTAAGAAATTAACACACCATAAATTGGATTTTGATTAAATTACACTTTGCTTGCAAATATGCTTTCGGGAGCACAGGATGGATCCCAGCAAAGTCACCTATCCTTTGGCAGTTGTTTTTTAGTATTTTTTTTATTTAAACACACACACATATCGGGTATACACTTTTGTATCCCCAGGCTTGGTATAATGTCCTGGTGCTTTGAAAATAATTAACTTACCTGCAAGTAAAAGAAAAGAAATGGGTATATTAGAAAGGATAATGAGAGGAATGTAATTAAATTAAATTAGCATTGAATGTAGGATTAGGAGCACATACAAACATATGAACGAGCATGTGTATGTGGTGGAAGAAAATTAGGATCACATTCAGTTTGTTCATGGGGACGTAATTTGTTTTCCAGGCAATGTACCATTTGTAATTAGGTCGAAATTTTAATGAAATAGAGGAGAGTTCAAAGCCATACAATGTGCTAGGAGAATGCCACGAAGGCATTTTCAATTTTAATAGGGGGCACCCAACTAAAGTTACCCACGCTGTATGGAAGAAGCGTTGTTAATGGTTTTTAGGTCCATTAAATAAAATTCTGATTAAGAGAAAATAAGAAATCTTGCTGAACATACCAAGATCTGGAAAATAATGTTTTCAGATAACACTTTCAGCTTGTTACTGTTGAAGACATAGGGTAGAATATGGGTGGTCAACACGAGGCCCGAAGCCGCATGCGGCCCGCTGGGCGTTATATTGCAGCTCGCTGCTGTGTCAAATGAACATAAATGTTAACTTCATTGTAAACATCACCAAAACAACATTACATCATAAGTCGTATCATATATTTTTAAATTACATATATGTATATGTACCTATACTTACTTACTTAGTTGGCGCTACAGCTCGAGGTGAACCTGGGCCTGCTTCTCGCAACCATTTGTGTGTGCGTGCTATATTTTTGCACGAATGGAAGGGACCTACAGTTTTTTGCCGACTCCGAACGGCGAGTTGAAAAGCTCAATCGTGACAAATGATACTCTTTGATGCTTGTCAGACATTCGAAAGAGGTGGGCACTGTGAAAAACGTTTAGGTGTTTGCGGCGGGATTCGAACCCAAGACCGCTGGCTCAGTAGTCCGACGCACTAACCACTTGCGCTACGGTGCCCACATGTACCTATAGCCAAGAGAAATTTTGAAATATCTTGCCTTCTTAGGGGGTTACATGGGTTTCACGGATTTAAAAAAATTATTGTCTTAGTTCTACAACATCTCTAGAATATTTTCCTAAATTTTCAAGTCGATCGGAGTAATAGTTTCGGAGATAGAGCCCTTGGAAAGTTGCGCGCTCAAAGCAGTTTTATTGTCACTTAAAACTTAAAACTTGTTTTTCTCGAAACTGTATTTGCAAAGTCGGTTGTCAAGATTTCTCAAAAACTAATGAACCGATGAACTTGATGAAATTTTGTACACGTCTTCGAGATATTATTTTCAAGGACTTGGACGAAAAATTTTTATTTTTTTTTAAATGCAACTATTTTTAAAAAAGAAATGTAAAGCAAATTATACCGAAATTTTTAAATTTTTTGTTAAAATGTCTGCCAAAAATCTAATTTTCAAGTTCTAGTTTAAGGTATTAGCTAAAACTCGTATTTTTTTTTCGTCTTCAGTTGATCCTGCCATAAGTTCTGCTGTCAACGAGCAAGCACCTTTTTTCCGAGGGGTCACCGGAAATGACGTCACAGTGGCAGAGTTTTAAATATTTTTTTTACTAAAACTATTTGCCAAATGTGTATATTTAAGGCAGTAAAAAGGTTGAATAAAATATTTCATTTTTTATATTACAATTTTTTTTTTTTAAATAAGCCGTTTTTTACCCGAGGAAACCCATGTAACCTCTTAAAAAACACGCAAAAGGGGATATGAATACCCTTATAATGTTAACACACAGCACGAGCACATGAAGGACAAAAACGAGAGACAGACTGATCAGCGTGGTTATAGGAAGCTCAGATGTTATCTTTCACCTAACTCTATGGGTGGTGTCCAGGATAAGTGGAGAGTTGTGTATTATTGAAATTTTGTCCTTGCTTATGATTTACAGTAGTTTTTTGAGATTTTTCTTATTATTGCTTGTGCGATCAATTTCCTCAGTCATATCACTGCCCTACGCCAGTGTTATGCTTTCGCAGTGGGTTTTGACATTAATTTCTAAATCTGATCAACTTATTTTTATTTCGTGAAAAATAAATATTTCAGATGCATCTGGATTTGAACCGTGAACCTTCAGCGTGACAAGAAACGACGACTCCCACTATGCCGAAGCCACAAATTTTCAGGAAAATTAATTGAGTTTGGCTATTTCATATATCTCGCTTGAGTGTCACAAGGTTACTTAGTTTTTTGTCCGACGCTAGGTGTTAATGAAATCGACATCTTCGAAAAGCTCGAAACGCTATCGCGCTCGTTCTCATAACTACTTTCAATCCAGCTTACCAAATTCTGTGTTATTCTGTAGTTTCTTGCTATTACCGCCACTGCGTCTGAAAAGATTTTGCGATCAACATTAAAAGATCATATTTTGGGAGAGTTTGGAAGTGTTATATGTATAAAAGATATTTGGACAAGGAAAACTATCGTGCATTTTACAAACATACTTTGTCGATGGTTTCGCTATTTAGAAACACTTATGCGTGTGAATGGCTCTTTAGTTACATGAAGCACATCAAATCACAAGTGAAAACACGAATTACTGATGTTCATTTGGAAAAGGGTTGGCGTGTAGCGACAACATCAGTCGAGATCAATTTTGATGCATTTAGTTCTGCAACACAAAGTCAGATGTCTCAATTTTAAATATTTTTAAATTATTTGATTTTCAGCTGTCTTCATAAAAATAAATACATTAGGTATTTTTTCACACTAAACCAGGCAAGCGTTTGACCACGATCTCGCCTACTGGGAAGCGACGCCTGCTTGTTTATTTTAATTAACAAAAAAAAAATAGGTACATGGCCCGGTAGGAAATATTATTTCTGAAATTTGGCCCGCCTGCTGGAAAGTTTGGACACCCCTGGGGTAAAAGGTATTTGACAAAAAAAAATCCCAAATGTGGCCAATAAAGATGCAATGCTCCAACTGAATAAAACCAGTCAATTCCGTCGACTTCAAAGACTACCCAAACCGTGCGAAAATATTTTTTTAGGTACGCAGTAAGCGCGAACTTTCTAGTATCTACTACCAACATCAGATTCGGAATACAAAAGAAAAAAAAAAGCCTCACAGCATTCTTAAAAAAAATACAAGTTCGGCAGCAAGGAGTCATAACCAAACATCACCAAAGGCGCGAACGCATTTCATAATAAGTTTTAACTGCCAAATGTAAGTGCACGCCTAAAAGAGCCAACATTGATGCTTCTATTATGATATGCCGCCGATCCCCATTAAAGAATATAATAACAATGGTGACGTTTAAAAAAAATTATTACACCCTCTCGACTTTATATTTTCATTAAACTTACTTCATTTAATTGCAGCTAGAGGGATCAAAAAGTCTATCATCGCCTTCCATTGGATCAAGTATTCTTCTTTGACAAATATGAATGTCTACACAACAACAAAAAAACGCAAATTTAATTTCTTATTTAATCGCCTTCATTAAAACTCCTTTATTACAAGAAACTCATATCAAAGGACACCACCACCCCTAATTCTATGCGCTTACTTTTTTTTGTAACATTTTTTTAATGCCGCACATTAAAAACAGTCATAGCAACAACAACAGCAACAACCTTCCAATATCAAGAATGCTAACATCTTCCACTCAAAAGTGAAAAATGAAACAAATTCCTTCCCAATCCTGACAGCAAACGTGGTACGTGGCCAAATGTTACAACATCAACTCAGCACATAATAATACGTTTTCATAATTCGATGAAGCCTGCTACCGTTGTGGAGTCCTTTAATTTATTAATACCATCAAAATTTATTCGAATTTAAAACCCTCCTCCAAAAGGACCAAAATCACCACAGCAATATATCCTAATCTTGCTGTCGAGGACAAGGGTCCCATGGGTGGATTGCTGGGTGGTGGTATGTACCTAACACACATACGCATGAATGATATTCATCTATTCCCTGCTTTACAAATACACCTGAGAATTATTTGCTAAAAAAGCCTCTACAATACCCACATTACTTTAAATACCGGCACAGATCCCTTCCAGGATGTGCCATTGCCACACATTAATGTGAGTATAATAAACAAGAGTGGTACATGCATATGTACATATGTATGCCAACATCGGATATGGATGGATTATTGAGGATCGTTATTGTTCTAACAACAGCAAAAAAAAAAGTTAAACTACACCAGCCTTCGTCCTTTTTATGTCATCTTCTCTTGCTCTTATCCTTCGATTTAAATTCATATTATGCCTTCCGAAAAAGAGGAAGTGAGAACGAAAGTGTACAACGGATCACGAAGACAAATAGAGGCGTGTTCGAAGACCTATTAAGCTTAAATCTGACTATACAACAATGCCTGTTTAAGTTTACGTGGGATTTATGTGTTATCTATCCTGAAATCCTTTTTGGTAACCGAAAATGTTAAAAACAACCCCATAGCCTTCCGGGTGGAGATTCTCACTCATTTGGAAATTCGAAAATTTGAGAATACCTATAGGCGCATAAAATCCTCATATACATACATACATGTATACGAACAGAGATGAATTCAGTCTTGTGTATTTTGGAAGGCAGTTATTTTAATTACTGCTGGCCAGGCCAGCTTTCTTCCTTAATCTCCTTGCAAAAGGTAAGTCCCAGTGCAAATACGTTGACTTTGTTAACCTGAATATTCATTCAACCACATAAAGGTACGAGCATATTGGGTTGCAAATTGTGTTTAAATGTTTTTTTTCCTGATTCACTGTTTCCAGTTATTAGAAGATTTCCACAACTCAGTGTCAGTGCCGGGCTGAAGGTGGAAGTGAGCCTTGTAATCTAATAGTTCATTATTTGTACTACATAATAGTATGTAGATTCTTTGTAATATTTCGCTATTATGAAATAGGGTCTGTTTGGTAACTTGGACAAATGTTTACCCTAAAGATTCGTAAGCAATTCGTAACAAAAGAGAGCCATTGAGAGTTTCAAAAATGTCCCCTCAACTGAGACTTACGAATTCCTACAGCAACTTTTTCTCTTGGTGAAGTGGGTTTCTGTCAGTGAAATTAGCTGTCATAAATTCATTGTAAAGTGGTAAACAAAAAAAAATTGACAATTTTTACCTACAAATGTGGTTTGATTTCATTATTGCATATTTCCCACTCCCTGATAGGATTTCCACCCACTTTTCAAATCATTTATTACTTGACATCGCTTACCCACTTGACCCAAAAATGTTAGCAAAGAAAACCTACATATGTATATTTTTTCTGTGGCCGTACTTTCTGCCCCAAAATTCATAGATTCTTAAAGTTTCAATGAGTGGGGGTAAAAATCTCTCAGGGAGAGGTTAAAGTGTGCAAAAGTACGGGAATGCATTCAACAACAAAAAATGGAAAATGGATGACATTTGAGGGATTTCACAGTTTTCATAAAGCTGCCCAAATAAATTTGTTGGGCTAAAAATCGCAGCATGGAGAATTTGTTTACTCCTCTTGTTAGCTCTCTCTCCTCTCTTTGAAAGATCTTCGTACTGAAACAGGATTTGACTGATTTTGGTAAATTTTCGTAGTTTTCGCAGTTTTGGGCAGGTATGGGAATAGACCAATTAGGTCTGTTTGGTAACTTTTTGTGGACAAGTTGGTTAAACCTGTCAAGTAGTAAATAATTTGAAAAGTGGCGGAATATCAGAAAGTTGAAAACTTGCACAAAAGTATCAAAACGCAATCGAAGCACATTGAGTGTCAGCCGTCAATTTGTTTTTGGTTTCCACTTAACAATGAAGATTATGACATTTTACAAACTTTCAGGTGGCTGGTTTGACAGCGTTTGACTCACCCGAAGAAAAAGTTGGTGCATAAAATCATAACTATAATTGAGGGGAAATTTTTGACACTCTCAATTGGCTCTCTTTTTTGCGATTTGTTGTGATTTTTTTGGGTTAACAAAAAGGAATTTACATATGTGATTTTATGAAATTTTACGAAAAATCACAAGTTACCAAACAGACCCATTGATCGGGCTTTCTTTGTAAATATTGGCGCATTTTCCACCTGTCACAGATTACATTGTCACATTTGACAGCTGCCAAGTTTAAACTGTGCGATTAATAACAATTCATTTTGAAACGCATTTAATTTAAAAGTCACTACAAAATGGTGAACATTTCTCTAAAGGTGCGTGTCCACTTGGGAGCACTTTCGCTAGCAAATTCTCGAGAGTTACTCTCAAGTAGCTTTCCATTTGAGAGTGAAATTTTTGAGATTTAACTATCGAGAGTTGTTTGCGAGATATCTGAGAGTAAATTTGCGGATAGTACTCTCACAACCGTGTCCACTTATTATCTTTATAGCTATATTTTTTTTTGTTCCTATCCCGAAACTCAGGAAGAAATGTGTTCCAAAGAATTTCTTCGGACTCATACATTTATTTTAATATTTTTACTTTTTCGATATTCCAAATTTATGCCATAATATTTATTTATTTATTATTTCCAGAAATTCAAATTCAAAATCAAGTTATCAAATTCAAAATTGTATACATTTTTTTGACAATTTATTTGTAGGCATACATAATCCATTTACTCGCAGCTAGCTGCTCTCAGAATACGAACTCTGTTTGAATAGTGCGAGTTGCTCTCCGAGAGTAGCAAAATGTATGTCCACTTACAAACAACTCTCGAGAAGTCTGAAAGTTGAGAGTAGCAAACCAACTCTCTGCGAGTTACTCTCGTGACCGTGTCCACTTACGAAACTGCTCTCGAGAGTGGCCTGAGAGCTACTCGCAATAGTTTTACTCTCAAGTGGACACGCACCTTAAGACGAGTCTTAAAATCACGCCAGTATCAAAATCTACACCATATTTCTAGCTCCTTACAAGGTGGGCAATCGTGTGAGTCTGCAAGTATAACTCATATGATAAATCTTTTCTGATTGTGAAAACCGTGTAGTTTATCAACGAATTTGCTTATCCTATCAGGAGACCTTCTCTAAATCCATTTGTAGCTTCGATCTTGATTTTATAGAAATTCAAAGGAGAAAACTTTCCTGATTTTATACGGATTCCCATCTGAATTAAAACTGTAGAAGCGGGCCTCAATGTCCACAAATCCGCCACTGTACCAAGCTATAAGAGGTGAAAAACTAAAATGAGTTAGCCAACACTTCACTTAAAAAAAAGACTCCCAATTAATCGGCAACTAATCGATTTGATTCCTTTTTTTGTGTGAGTTGGTTCGATTTAAACAAAGGGATATTATTTTTTTCCCCGGTTCACAATCGAATAAGTATTCAATTGTATTGAAGTTCGTCTATCTGTAATACCATATTCTTATCGTTACACAAAGGGTTAAAAAGAGAACAAAGGGATATTCTCGATAACAACCTGTGTTGTGTATTTATCTTTTAAAAAACAAAAGGATGGTTGCTCATAAAACCACTTCACAAAATTTGAACCGAACAAGTGTTCTTCGGCGCTAACTTGGAACTTAACCCAAAAAAAGAAGTTGTACCTTTGCCCTCGATTTTTGTACTGATACTTATCGGTCTGGTTTTATATTTTAGTCCACTTTTTTTTCTATCCGCATCAAGATAATCGGATAACTTTAGTGAACAGCTTTGTTGTGAAATGCCTCGAAGTACAATCTTCAATATTTTTTTCTTTTCACTTTTCAGTGCTTATTATGAGTTCTTATATTTTTTTTTTTTTTTTGTTGGAAATTTCTCCTGAAGTATAAAATATCTTTTTCTTTTGTTGGCTCTTCTTCATTTTTTTTTTAATGATGTAAAATTCAGATTAATTTTCCAATGATACGAGAGCATTATTTTATATCAGTCATTTTAAAAGTCTATTTGTCTTTTGTCAATGTTTGGTTCTTGTTTTGTGGTTCGTTACTTTCATATTTTGAACATTTTTTTTCAATCTTCGACAACTTGGAGGGACTTAAGAGATTATGTTTACAACTTTCGAGGTTCAAAGATATTGAAAAGAATTCATTATAAAGCTTAATATCGAGGGGATACATGTGTGTTTGAACTTTTCAGTTAGTAGATTTGATTGCAGACCCACTGAAAAACGGAACTGGTTCTTTTCACTAGGAAATACTAAATCCCTCTGGTAGACTCCCCTTCTTCACCGACAAAGCAAAGTACCTACGTGGGTCTCACCCTAGACCAAAAACTTAGCTGGAAGCTCAATATCCAAGAAAGATTAAATAAAGCACTCTACTCCTGCAAGAAAGCCATTGGCAGCAAATGCGGACTTCAACCCCGCATCGCCCATTGGCTCTATGGGTCTGTCATCAGACCGATTCTGATGTATGGTGTAGTTGTCTGGTGGACCGCCCTAGAAAAAGCTATACATCGCGATATCCTGGGGAAAATACAAAGATTGGCATGTCTATGCATCGGTGGAGCAATAAGATCAACACCCTCCGCAGCATTAGACATCCTACTGTATTATACCCCTTGGTATAATCGGTAAGCAAATGGCAGCCATAAGACTCAAAACCATCTCACAGTGGTCAAGTAACTATACTGGTCACTCCATTCCATAATCACTCCAATTCTGAAAGTCGTATTTGGGAGTCGCATACGACCATACTCGTATTTTGTAGTAGCAAATACATTACAAAATACGACTATGCTCGTATGCGACTTGCAAATACGACTTTCAGAATTGGGGTGACTACTAGATGAACTAACTCTTCCCGAAAACATAGACTATACTGTGCTGAAGCCCAATTTTGGAAAAAATGTTGAGGTCCTTTTGGGATGACCTAGGTGCTATAACAGACAAGTTGATACATTTCTAGATTGATGGCTCTAAAACCAGTGATGGTGTAGGAGGAGGTGTTTTTTTTCAGACAGATTAAAACTTAATCTCTCCTTTCGCCTCCCTGACCACTGTATCGTGTTTCAAGCGGAGATTATGGCGATTTCGGAAACACTGTCCTGGATCAAGAGGAATGTAATATTCACGAATGATATTAGCATTTATAGTCAGGCGGCCTTGAAATATCTGAAATCAGTCTCATCCACTTCTAAGACCACCTCCAACTACCGTTCATCTCTTATAGAGATGGCTAAGCAGTATAATATTCACCTTTGTTGGGTGCCGGTGCACAGAGACATCGCAGGGAATTGCAAAAGTTAAAATAGTAACAACAATACCTATTCGACCCGATAATATAGGTACGCCACTCGCTACTTACAAGCTAGCACTCAAAAAAACCAACCCTAGATGGGAAGGTGGAACTACCTGCCTTGCCACTAAACAATCTGGATTAGATCTAAACCGCTCTTGATACCTTTTGTCACTAAAAAGACTGCATATTAGTACGACTATCGGTGTCATTACAGGACACTGCCTTATAGGCAAATACGCAACTAGACTTGGCGTCACACAGTGGGACGAAACGGTAGATTTACTGGACATGGCATTTTCACACAGTTTTTTTCCTCTAAAAAATTTCACCGTGGATCATATTTTATGTACTTGTTCATGCTGAATCGTATGGTGAAGCCCATTTGGCTGTAAAAGTACCGCGAAAGAAGCTACAGCCCACAGAAGCTACAGCCCACCACCGGTATTATTTAGTTTTATGTGAAATAATATTTCGTACGAATTACAATAATTTTTAACTGTGATAAGCGCTAATGAATTGTCTTTGAAACAAGCCTACTTTGGTTGCTCTAAGTTTAATACACTAGAAGTTATGATTGAATAACTGTTGGTACCTCTTTCTCGGAAGAAACTTTTTTAAACACCCTGTAGCTCAGTGGGTGATCAAGATAGACCCCCCCTCCCATACGATCTTTTTCATAACATGAACCAATGAATCAGATCCCAAAATATCTGTATCCCATACCGGACCACCCTAAATACAGGCACTGCATATGGTTGAATTTTACGATGGGAGGCAATTGTTCAAACAGGCATAGCGGGCGGAATAGGACCAAGTAGGATATAATTCTATAAGTCTTTCACTAAATACCTAAGGTAAACACTTGTGAAGTCCGTTTTTCGGAACAACTCGTAACTTTTATTTACGGGTTGAATTTCCCGAAAATACTGTCAAAAAAGACGTTATTTCCAATAAAAAATAACATGCCCTGGCTACTAAAGAACATAGAATGTTTCCATTTCCTGACATTATTTACTAATAAACTATGTAAAATGACAATATTAGAAATAAAAGACTCAAACATTCTTCCCGACTTGATTATGTTGCGATAAACGGAACCCAATTTATCATGAATTTTGGTTAAAATGGCAGATTTTTAAGCTCGTTTTTGAGGTTGTTTATTGAAAAATCGTGTGGAAAAACGAGACCTTGGGTGCCAAAATTTAATTGATATGTTCACCAGTGTCTATATAACAGCTGTATATACTTTGGAAAGCCGTACTAGATACATGCAATTTCAACCCATGTCGCGATTTGTACACCATTCGTCCCACTGTGCGTTATCTCGAATGACATCTGCAGAAGCTGTAGAGACGAGGAGGAGGAGGAAAGTCCAACACATCTCCTCTGCTCATGCCCAGCTCTTTCTCGTAGCAGAAAACTATACCTACGAGAGTACTTCTTCGATCTAGCACAAAAAGACGTAGGAAGTCTTTTTCGCTTTATACAAAGCTCCAAATAATTCTCATGAGTAGCGGAATCCCCAAGATCCTTGGTTTCACAATGGGTCTCTATAGGCGGAAGTGTGCTAGTACTTTTTACTGGCAGCCACTGCTACCTAACCTAACCTAGAGGTTTTCTAACAAAACCGTTACGTATGAATGTAGCAAACATGTCTTCTCAAAATACGCTTACAAACTGCTATCAAACAGAACAAACATCGAAACCATTCAAATTGAACATACAAGATCATTCTCTGTGGACTATCGCTTCAAATGACTAAATAAATTTAAATAAGCACACAAGACAAATTACATTTATAGCTGATGAAAGGAAACCCCTCAGGCATAACAAATGTCAAAATTTCCTATGACGATGAAGAGAGGAAAAATAAATGTCACCCACTCACCGTAGGCATATCGTAGAATAACAGCGTAAATGCCTCGACCCCCTCTGAACATTCTTAGCAACAAATAATGCGCACGCCAGACATAAGAGGATACGATGATGATATTTGTATTTAGATAAATTTAATTGATGACCCTAAGCTACTTTGCTATATTAGTTTGGAATATTCTCTACGTTCTGCTCCCGCGATTTCTAGGAGTATATCCTACCGCTGAGTGGAAATATTATATTTACTCTTCGTGCTATCACTTCACTTTAATGTTCTTATAGCTGCCATTCCTTCATCCTACACCCAAACAATAACAAAACACAACATGAAGGAAAGAAGTGAAATGTTAGAAATTAAATGACAAAAAAAAAACCTGAGGATGTGCAAATTAATCTCCTCGCTTGGAGATTGTTTGTCATTTTTATTTACACTAAAAGTTGTCAGTGCTCTCACAGACGGGACAATGAGATAACAGGACGGGACTGGGAAGGGAAGACTGTTCTGAAGTCTGAAAGGAAGAAACACTCTTCTGGCTATGTAACATATTAGATGATTTATTAATTGAAATCAAGCGAAATGGATACTTAGTGTTTCGCAGAAAAGACAAAATTTATCCTCATCCCAAAAATTGTGACTCGAAATCAGTCTCGAAATTATAATGGCAGGCTGTTACAGAAAATAAATGATGATTTGGTAAAAATGAGGTATGTTTATTCTGACTTTAATACGAAATTGTTCTGCCTTGCCTTGATTAAGTGTGTTGCGAAAATTTAAAACATTTTACAGTAGTAGCATCTTTTGCTGACCTTCTACCAGGTGAATCGACTCCAAACTCTGGTGATGTTTTGGGAACAACTGACACCTGTGCATCTTCGTCCGCAAAAATGTGCCCGGAGATCAGAAATGTCGATTTTAAAAAGATTACGAACAATGTTTTTTTGTCCGTCCAATGGAATTAAATTAAATAATTTCTAACACATATGTATGCTTGTCCGCGTCCGATCAAGGGAGGGTGCGGCTAATGGAACGTTAAATGTATGCAATCTGAAACATAAAAGCTTGGTTATGAAAATTTGTCCGTCTAAGGGATTTGTCCGTCGAAATGAGCTGTCCGTAATGGGAGATTTCACTGTACATTAAAAAGGTATTCATAACCCCTCTAGCGTGTGTGAATTCTTCTTTCTTTCTTCTTTCTTTAAGTAGCGCTACAGCTCGTGTTGAACTAGGGTCTGCTTCTCGCAACCATTTGTATGTACGTGTTATATTTTTGCACGAATGGAAGGGACCTAAAGTTTTTTGCCAACTCCGAGTGGCGAGTTGAGAAGCTCATTGACAAATGATACTCTTTGATTGCTTGTCAGACATTCGAAAGAGGTGGCATCGTGAAAAAACTTTTGGACCCGGACAGCATTGCGTAGTAGTCCAATGCACTTACCATTAACTACACCACGGTGCTCACGTGTGTGAATTACAAACCAAAAAACACATTGTACATTATACAAGTTTCTCATAACAGCGGGCTTAGAGATTTAATTTAATTATATTAACCCCGTCCCCAAAATTAACCTATCTCTCATCGCTTTGTTTCTATTAGATTTGTGCTGTCATATCCAATCATGTTGATATAAAAAAAATTAAGTATTATCTGCCCATTTTCATCACATTCATATTTGCAATCAATTCTGATGCGATATCTCACTCAACTCAAATATGACCAATAAATTAGTTTATTTTGTATGTGTACGTCCCGTTTTCAGCCAATGTGTATCCATATAGAAAACTTTCCAAAGAAATTATCTTCTATGACATAATCAAACGATTACAGAAACCAATAGAAATTAATTCAAGTTATGTAAATGAAAACACATTAAAACTTCCAGTCCAATACATCCAATTTCCTCTCCCGACGCTGCTGCCGCCATGAACTCCTCCACGAACCACGAGCGACGTCGACGTCAACTGTTAATGAATTCAAAAGTGCTTTCCGAAAACTTTAATGTTCCACTTAAGAACGACCATAAAGATGCGCGCAAACACAAACAGTAATCAAGGAAGAACCCACCGCCAACCAATAGTACAAGAAGAAGAGTGAAATAAAATAAAATCAAATAAAATAAAATAAAATAAAATATAAAAAAAAAAACCAAAAAACCATACGAATCGTATTTTACCATTTAATAAAATTCGAATTACTCCGCAGCAAAAAGAGCCCGAGTCGCGCTATTTGAAGAAAACTTTTCCGTTTTACCCTTAGAAAAAAAGGAAAAGTTTTTGTGCTAGCTGGCGAGAGGCAGCGACCATGTCCAAACAAACAAGCTCACTACCCTGGCGCCATCTCTAGTTGGCCTGTTAGTTGTTGTCGTCCCGAGCCGCCACCACCGACCGCCGCGCCACCACTTCATTGTTCGGTTTTGTGAAATTGTGAACTTGAGCTGGTTTACGAGAATGTATGCTAATTTTGCCCAAACAAAAAGGATATCGTTGGGTGGTAATACTGCCAACCCTTTTGTGACGACTTGAAACAGTTTAGTGTTGTAGTTTTGTTCCCAAACCCCGGGCTGGTAGACATTTATTCGAGCGCCGCGCCGGCAATGATTCATTGCAAAAGTGCATAATAGATTTTTTGTGTGAAAATTGCCGCCGTAAGGATAATAGCTGGACGTCCTGGAAAAAAAACAAGAAAACACCGTATACTCCCACCTCACACCGGACGCATTCCCAAATAAACCACTCGAAAATGTTAGCATCAGACACACGGCTGTGCATATAGCGGTGTTTCATGTGCGTTATGTGGGATCGGGATCCTTTAAAATAATTTATTGCGCCGTCGCTTTTTTGTATCTCGGGACGGGAGGTGTTCGTGTAATAAGGATATGATTCATTGTATGCATGTACGAAGAGTGCCAGCGGTGAATATAAATTTTACTGGAAAATTTAGATTTATACTGATACGGTTGAATGAATTGCACGGTAAGTGGCTTTCATGTGATGGTGTTGGCGAAACGGTTATTAGGGTAAAACATTTTTGGGTGCTCTCCAGGGGTGTGGTTTTCTTGTGTTCGTTTTCGATAGGTTGTAGTTACCTTAAAATCGTCCTTTCCAATGAGGTATTTTGATTAAGATTTTCTTTAAACATACATAAATAGGAATAAATAAAAAAAAACATTATGTTGGCCAAGGCATGTTTACAATATTCTTTTATTCTTTACTAATTTTAAGTTTTATTATCGCTTGTGATTACCCCCACTGAAAGAGATTTACTGTCTATCATCCTTGTTATTTAAAACTCAATCAGACTGTCACTCATCGTTGTGCATATACGTCCAGGAACCGAGCAAAGCTTTATCTTGTTCTATGTTCAAAAAAGAAGGGCTGACCAAAGATCGTCTAACATTGAAGAACAAATGGTTTTCAATGCGTTTTGGCCTGCGTGGCGCTGGACCTCAAAAGTCCTCGTCAAATCCTTAGAGTTACCAGGGCACAAATGAGAATAACTATAGGAATAATATTAGGGCATTGCCATCTGGGCAAGCACCCCAAAAGGCTAGGACTCATAGGCACGGATGTTTGTAGATATTGTAATGATAGGTGAAGCAGAGGATATCGCACATATTCTGTGTGAATGTCAAGGCAAAGTACGCAGTCGCAGGAATATTTAAGGCTATTCGAATCAACCATAGACTCATTCTAAAATGTTGCAGGGCAATAAAATGCTTTAAGGAAATTGTGGCGGTTTAGGTGCCATCCTTGGTCCGCGATGGGCCCACTCTAGTGCCTGGTGTTTTGAGATGGCTCAGCCTCTCTCTCAACCTAACGCAACCTAACTATATTCAAAAAACTCGGATGGACGCTCTTCCAGCTTGGATGCGCAAAGTTAATCTAACTCAATCCTGAGAGGAGGAGGGATTTCTTCACTCTAAAAGTTACCTACATATCTGTTTACATTCATGGCGCATATTTGAGCAACTAAAAATCATTTTATACTTATATTAGAACAATTACGCGCGAAAAGCGTTTGCGATATTAATTAAATATTTCACAAATATTGTTAAAAAACAAATAAATTTCTCTAAAGCTTGTACACCCATTTCCAACGAAATGTCCACATTCGAAAAATACGTTTACTGCAGCTTCAACCTCTTTATTCAGCTCATTCGATTGCGTTACTATTTTGCTGAAAGCTTAGAGAACTAAAATTAATTTTGAATGATGTTCTAGAATCTAGATACATTCGTATGAGATGCTTTACTCCCCTATCTTCAACCTGCGGTCTGAATACACCCTCGTATGTAGTATACATCTAAATCAGTTCCCATCGTGCTTATTAGCCATTCTTCGATATTCGAAAAATAAAAGCTAAATACATATACAGATCCTCTTAGACTGTAGGGCTGATTTTTCACTGATTTCACGCAGGTATATAGCTTTCCTTTTAAAGATGTCTATTGGAAACAGAATTGCCATCACCACAACTAAAAAATAAATAATAAACTTACCAGCCCCTTTCAACTAAATGCCATAAACAGTTTTATTTCAAACTATTCCAATTCAAACTAACACAATATTCGCCTCCAACTCAGTTAAATCCTTATAAAACTGCAATCCCTCTTTCACTTTCCTAATATAGGACGAAAATGGACCAGCAAAAAAAACAATGTCCCTACTTATGGAAAAGTTGCAGAAAAAAAATCTCTGATGCCCCCCCATACCGCAATCCACTGCAGGACCAAAACTAGAAAGAAGTATATCGTCAGCTTTTCTCAAGGATAAACAAGAAAACAAAAATAAATAAGGACGATACGAACCATTTCAAGACAAAAAAGTGGAGATAAGTTCTGGAACAGGAAAAAACAATGCAATTTCTAATAGCATCCGAACAAAAGTGACTTGGAAAGAGGAAAACGAAGCTAAGACAAGAGTCCTGCAAGGAATAAAGAAGTGGCAAATACAATCAACTGTCTTTGACTTAAAAAGAGGAACCTCCCCAACAACTTGTAGAAAATTTAAAGGACCCTCAGCACAGACCTTACAATTGACAAATAGCTGCAACAACATGAACAGTATACCGTTGTTGTTTGAAAGTACATTACTATCACAACAACATTTTACAATAATAATAATAACAATAATAATAATAAGCTTCATTAAAAGAATAAGGTGCCTTGTTATGAAAAAATTATGAACTTTTTACTGTTATCTAAAAATGGGCAGAGAGTAAAATAGTATGAATAGTATGACCGCCAGGACATCCTTGTTTGGACAATTATTTGTGCAATTTTTCTGTTGTATAGATACGGGCATAAAAATCGTTCCAGGTGGAAGTTTAATAAAGCATCTTGAGAAAACTTTGCCTTAGAGCAGTGTTTTTCAAAGTGTGGGTCGCGACCCCCTAGCGGGTCGCCAAGAGTTGCTTGGGGGGTCGTGGTCTCAAGCCGGTAATCTTAATAAACAAAAGTCCTCCTCTATAAGATTTTCTTTCATCTTTACCGATGGTAGATCGGCGAGTTCGACTGACATATTCAAAAAAGGATTTAGTATCCATCTTTGTCCATTTCCACTTTCAGAATCCACTTTTGGAAAATAACTTAATCGTTTTTTCTCTAAATTATGCAAACTCTGTACCATGAGAGAATATGAGAGCTTATTGATATCAATTCATCTGATGAAATTTCTTCGAGGATCTTTTGAACGCAGGGAAAATAATCAAACATTTTTGTTTGTAAGGACTCTGACCACAAACGAAGTTTTGCGAGGAATCCTCTTATTTTGTCGTTTGCAGTTATAATGCTTTCTTCTCTCCCTTGGAGGCTCTTATTCAAGATGTTTAAGTGGTCAAAAAGATCAGCGAGAAATTATAATTTTAAAAGCCAGGTGAAAAAAGAGGAGAAGAGAAGAGAAGAGAAGAGAAGAGAAGGATCAGAAAAATGATTCGAATTCCCAGGTTTTGAATCTCTTAAGAACATCAATAATTCAGCTTTTAATTCCAGAGCTCGTGTCAATACCTTTCCTTTTGACAGCCATCTGACCTCTGTGTGATAAAGGAGATTTTGATGGAGTGAACCCATTTCATCACACACGATCCTAAACAGCCGACTTTGCAAGGCCTTGCCTTTAATAGAGTTCACAACTCTGATCACATCTTTAAGCACATCATTTAATTCAGAAGGTTAAACCTTGGATGCGAGAACTTGTCGATGAAGAAAGCAGTGTGTCCGTGAAACGTTTGGCATTATTAATTTTAATTTTGCAATGAGTCCACTTTTGTTGCCCGTCAAAGCTTTAGCACCATCGCTACAAATAGCAAAACATTTTGTCCAATCAGTCCCGTAGTCGCGACAGCTTTCTAAAAACATGTCGTACAAACACTGGCCAGTAGTATTAGCAGGAAGAGCTTTGCAAAATAAAATTTCTTCTTCAATGTTTTCCTCTGCTTCAAAACGAACAAATACGACAAACTGTGCACAGTCTGAAACATCAGTAGATTCATCCAGCTGAAAGGCAAAATGTGGACTCTTCTTTAATTTTTCGATTAATTGTTCTCGAATGTCAACGGCCATTTCACTTATTCTTCGCTCAATTGTACTGTCAGAAAGTGGTATATTTTTAAGCTTATCTGCCTCCTGTTTACCCAAAAGAATTTCAATCATATCCAGGGCCGCAGGCAAAATAAGATTCTCAGCAATTGTATGAGATTTCCCTGCTTTGGCGACTCGGTATGCTACTTGATAGCTAGCTAACAACGTTTTCTCATTGGCACTCGATAACTAAAACAAATGTTAAAACTAAAATGATATATCAGACAAACAAAACAGTAAATCAAAAACACAATACATATGTGCCAAAATAGATGAAAGAAAGCGTAGGTATATTTTTCGCGAAGTTAAACTGGTTAGTACATAATATGTACATACCCTAATACATAAGTACAATGTATGTATTTAGATCGCGATTACGTTCAAACAAAAACAAATATTATTTTTGATCCAAAAACAATTAAGGGCATTCAAATGAGACTTATTTTTCTTACCTGAACCACAGTACTTTGTTGCTGGTTAAGGGATTTCAATTTTCTTTCGAAAAATTCTAACGGCTTATCTGCTTCTTTGGAATGTTTATTTGAGAGGTGTCGCATAAGCTTTGATGGTTTCATACTTTCAGAAGATAGAACATCGCAACAAATAACACATTGAGGCTTATTATTTAAAACTGTGGAACCATATTTAAGATAATTTTCGTCATAAAGTCTATTTTTTTTCATTTTTCGTTTCTTCCACCGCTTCCACTTGCACCGGATGTGCAAGGCTGCAACGGTCTTTTGAGAAACTTGTCCATAATCACTTGTAAAAAACTCAACACAACACTTAATTTTTTGAGAAATAAGTACCTACCTACTCTCAGTTGAAAAAAATTAAATGACAAATCTGATGCGCACTTTGCAGAAATACACAGATACATTCTTCGCGTCGCAAAAATGGTAAACTGTACATACATAGTTCGTCTGTGACTGTAGTGTGAATAAACTGGAAACAAGGCCTGCTAAATTTTTTTTTTTTGAAACACGGGAAAAAAATCATCGCGAATAAGTAAAATCTTGTGTAATTAGACCGGGTTTGGAACGGGTTCAGGGTATGTAGCTTTTTAAATAGCTGACACATTATAATGTGGGGGTCGCCAAAATGTTTTTACTAAAAAAGGGGTCACGTAGTCAAAAAGTTTGAAAAACACTGCCTTAGAGCTTAGTGTTTAACTTCAAGGGTTAAAGTGCTTCTTTTTAGTGGAAACTATAAGCAGTAATAAACACACACTGTATGTACATAATATTAATAATATATACGAAATCAATCTTTTATTTTTAGTAAAAAAAAAAAAAAAAACTGCACACCCTTATAAGTTGGCCACCTGCATGAGTTGGTCAAAAATTCTTACACCGCAGGTGTCCAACTTACCAAGGTTTCACTGTAATTAGAAAATCTTGGGAAAAAGAATATGGTTTAAAATGTTTATTTATGACTGCACAACCAACAATAAATATAAATGTATTATTAGGTCTGTTCCCGTACCTTCTACACCAAAATTCACAGATTCTCAAATTTCAACTAGCGGGGGTAAGCATCTCCAGAGTGAGCTAAAAATGTGAAAAAGTACAGACACGCATTAAACGACAAAAAATGGATAATGTATGACATTTGACAGTTTTCATAAAGCTGCCCAAAGAAATTTTATGAGCTAAAATTCGAAGCATTGCGAAATTTCTTATCCTCTTCTTAGCTCTCTCTCTCTCCTATGAAAAGCTACGAAAAATGTTCGTACAATATCAGGATTTGACTAATTTTCGTAGTTTTTCCCAGTTTTGGACAGGTAAAGGAACAGGCCTGTTACAGAATGTAACTTATGGCTCAGTCATATACACTCAATCGCTTACGAATACGTTAAGTCATAAACGCAGCATTAATGGTAAGAGCTGAAAGCTAAGACTTTCACCCGTTCAAGTAGAATAGCTAGCATGAACTTTTTGTGACTCCATCTTGTCCCAAAAACCTGAGATTAACAGAGAACTTGTTGAAAATGGAATAGTGAAAAGTTTCGAAAGCTATGTCCGGTAGGAACCACTCCAAATTCATCATAAAACCGCTGAAAGCTCTCAAACGCTATTCCTCTGCATTCTCCGGTGAATTCTCAATGCCGTAGCTAGAGACTGCCATCGCCATCTGCAAACCTGGGAAATCTACAGCGACTGACGGTGTTTACCATGAAGTTACTAAAAATTATTTTTGAATCGCAGGGTTAAAAACTGCAGGGTTTTTAAAGAAAAAGATACACATTTAAAACTCAATACTGTGCATACAATTTTAAATCAGGGGCCTGTACCAGAAAACTACAAGTTAACAATTCTACAGGCACTTGTCACAAATGAAGATTTAACAAGTAACTATAATTTGTGTACCACAAAAGAAAACCGCTCCACTTGTAAAATGTGCAAATTTCCCTTTCTTATACAAGTGATAGCTTAACGTTGTGTATGAAAATTAGCACAACAACTGGCAAGCAGAGCCTGCTATCGAAAATTCTAGAATACAAAAGTATTGGAAATATACAGGATTATCGTGTTAGTGATTTAAGAAATAAATAAATAAATATTTGGCTTCAGCAGTCCAAGGTAGAACCAAGCCTAGCTTCCCGCAACCATTTGTGTGTGCGCGTTATATTTTTGCACGAATGTGCAATGTGTGGGACCTACAGATTTCTGCCGTCTCCGAACGGAGAGTTGGGAAGCTTTACATGACAAATGATACTCTTGAATGCTTGTCAGGCATTCGGAAGAGGTGGGCACTGTGAAAAACTTTTTAGGTGTTTGCGGCGGGATTCGAACCCAAGACCGCTGGCTCAGTAGTCGGACGCACTAACCACTTGCGCTACGGTGATTTAGGCATGGATATTTTTCTTTAAGTACGCCAAATGCACACTCTATCAAACGCCGTGTACGTTTATGTGCACTATTGTACGACCTCTCAGCAGAAGCACTTGATGAAGATGTAGGTGGTAAAAGCCAAGTTTTTAAAGGATAAACAGTTAAGCACTATCCCCTAAGATAACTGCATAAGCAAATGGCCTTCATCACCTTTTCATTTTATAAAACAGTGTGGTTTTGTACAGTGTCCTTGCGTCATGGACTTCCAGGCCACTTCCATACCGTTTATAGAATGTTTTCCATGGCGATCGACAAACGATGGCTCATTGGTTGATGGCGCATCTATGTACATACATATATCAATGAGAATTCCGTCGATTGTACCGCAAACTTCGGGCATGTCTCGCTTTTCAAATATGTCTCGCTTTTCAAATAAATTGCTGAATAAGGTTTTCAGGCCAGCAGATGTAACTTCAACTACACAACTACAGACAGTTTTCTTACCAACGCCATGCATGTCACTGAGCCTCAGAACCAAGCCAATGTAGAGATTTTAAATAAGCAAAGCTATGTTTCATCTTCATCACTCTAGTTTTTTGTTTATTTACTGATTTTTCCACTATCGGCAACCTAATTTATTTTATTATTTTTCGATCAATTTCGATATCACAGTTCAGAATGTGTACTTTTTGAATTTTACCGCTAGCAGAATGAGACACACACGAAAAGAAACACTTGAAATGTCAAAATGGTCGGAAAACGAACCGAATCTTACAAAGTGCTAATGACTTTTGGCTCATTCATTTCTCGATTCTGCTATTGAAGAATGAATTTGCATGGGAAGAAAACAAAATTCATTGAAAAAAGTTCCATTATTCAGATTTCACAGGTTTCCACTATATAAGAGTGAGTTTGTATGAAGAAAATCCGAATTGGCATCCAAAAATATACACTATCCAGGTTTCGCAAGATTCTTTTATTCACAGATTCCACTATTCACAAGTTTTACGGTAATAATAAATAGATAAATCGAGTCATCCGAATCAAAAAAAAAAAAAAAACATTGAACATACTTTAAAATATACTATATGATAATACTGTCGAAAGTTAAAAATATTAATACTAATAATTCAGTACAAACCTCCCTTTCATACTTGAATATACAAACGAAAATACAGTTTTTGATGAAGGTTTTCCTCTGTGGCTTTTTCTTCGAAATTAAAAGATTCTGTGATATATTATTTTCGAAATTGTATTAATATTCTAGTAGTAAGGCAAATACGCCAAATCTCTGTAATTAATGTTATATGATAAAATCGTAAAATTTCTGCCACAATAAATACAACTAACTAACATTTAAAAATTGGTGCATCAATGAGACAAGAGTAATTTAAGATTTGTATACCTTTTTGAAACCTCTTAAAACCTAACTTGTTAGGACGTTACAATTCTCAATTCACACGTTAAATGTTTTTATTATGTAAAAATAATTGTTAAATTTTGTTTACACTTGTAGCTTTGTGGTATAGAAAGTAGGGAAATTGTTTATTTCCCAATTGTAAGGGTTCACTTGTACACTTGTTAAACGTCAAGTTTACTTGTAGCTTTGTGGTACAATAACCATTGTTACTTGTTAAAATTCGCCTGTTGTACAAGACTTGTAGTTTTCTGGTACAGGCCCCAGGTGTCATATTTAGTTATTATTGACATGCTTTTAACTCTCTCATATTCATTGTTTCGCGCCAGTTTATTGAACGGATGACGCATATACACCGCATAAGTGCACCCCAATTAATTTCCATTTACGGCTCATAAAAAAAATGTTTCTATTGCAATAAAAAACAACATTAAGTATCGTTCTCGAATCATCTTCCAATCTTTTCATGACATTATCCAAGAATCCTTAAAATAAAAAGAAAAAAGGAAAATAAAATAAGTGGAATTCCGGTTCCCGATAAATTCCCAGCGAATGAAAATTTGTAATTTTATTATGCAATAAAATTAAATGGCACAATCTTGACAGGCGCTGCCTTGTATGAGCTTTACATGTTTACCCTCTGAAGCAACTACGTACTACACACATACATACATCTACCCATCCTTCCCGGCAGCCACCTACGTCATTTAAAAATGATGTTTTGTCTCAGGGCTACATCTCAAGTTGAGGAATCGCCCTATTCAACCCAAAAGACAATGGCATCAGTAGAAGCAACAAAAAGTTTTTCGCACAGGTATTTTGCACATCTTGAAACAAAGAGTTGTCACTTATGTCACAGCAGATGAAGTGATGTATCGCAGCAGTAGTGGCACCGCACTGGCGCGCGGCGCCAGCTCCCTTAATACAGCCGGGGCTGATGGCTTAAATGATTCACTGACTGACTGGATGGGTTTGTCTTTTATCCCATCCCAAAATCAAGCCAGACAAGTCACTTACCCAACTGCTCGGGAACCAATGACAATGGCACCTACACCACCCTGTACTCCGCAATATACATACTCGTATAAGAAAGGAGAAAGTTATCTCTCGGGCATGAGACATGAGGAAAAGTTTACTTTTATCGCAGTTCATGCTCAGAGAATCATTTAAATATTTCAGGCACTTAATTAGCCAGGAACACAATGGCTTCCTCATGGAGTGGGCGAGTTAACACACGAAGCCACACACACACACCAACACTATACTAAAATGCTAACAATATCATGCATAAAGTTTTGAATTTGTAATTTGGGTGCAATAGCTATCTATGTGTTTGTGTGTGTTTGCATAAGAATATGATAAATGAAACTTTGTCTTCTATTCAATTTATCATCTGGGATCGTGTCCCCTTTCGCACATATAAAAGTGGTCGGTTCACGGTGGTCTTACACTGAGGCTTTCCAAAATGTCATGAGTTCCAAAATTAGAGCACACTGATACAAAGAATGATAAAACTTGAAATGAAAATGGAGAGATAAGGAGGCTTTATGGTAACCCTACCACATTTGGCCGCTAGGGCAGATGATAAAAAAACAAGGGCCAATCCAACTAAATTTGGGCCAAACTAGAGATTTTATTTGCATACGAACGACGAACTTGTTTTCATAATTGGGAATCGGTTGCAAGTGCTTGTGGTTGTTTGGTTTGGTAAGGCAATTCAATTTTCGTAACGCATTTTATAGATTTTGAACACAGACAGAAGACAGTGTCAGTGTTTTTATAAGGATCGAATGCACTACAATGTACCATAATTCTGACTTCAAATTAATGATTTAAAACATGCTTGAGGTGTTTTTTTTATTTTTAGTCACAGAATTCAGTTTCAAGAACAAAAGATGTCTAAAACAGTGTTACTTAAACTGGAAGTGCGTTGCAATTTTTTAGTTTGTGCTCTCTGCACTTGTAGCTAAGTACTTTTCCATAAGTTTTGATACTTGGTTCAAGCCTTTTTGAGGAAAAGGATAGGGTAACGAGATTACTCATTGAATCTTTAGGTACAGGATAGGCCATTTAAAGTGGAAGCATCGGGTAACCCTATAACTTTTGACAGCGCTGTCAGATCGACGAATGACATACCGCGTTCGAAGCGTCAGTCGAAGGAAATTGATAGCATAGAACAGTACACTCCGAAAGTATGCGCTGAAATTGTTTAACTATACATTCAAAATAAGTTCTCAAAACGTGGGTTTTGTAAAACAAACAAAGTTGAAAGTGCTCCAGGTGATAACACTATAATGCCTGAAACAGATAGCATGCAGCGCTAAATAGAAAACACACGTTTATATGGGAGCGATTACATGTGTATTCTGCATGCGGCTCAGCGCTGCATCAAGTCTCTATTTTTAAATTAGCCGCGCAGCGTCGGTACCAGATCGCGAAAATAGTACAATTTTGATCATCTGGCATTTTTTTTTTTTTTTTCATGTGACATCTTTTTGCTTTGCTTGCGACAGCTAACTCAATGGAAGAATTGTCAGAAAACTCTGCACATCTGTTTCAGGTGCAGATATGTGCAGCCTGTCTGCAAATATGTTTCAGGCACAAGGCATTTATACGCAAAATTTGTGAGCTCCGGCGGTCTTAGTAATGCCAGCCACACATC
This sequence comes from Brachyopa scutellaris, assembly GCA_949775065.1. Taxonomy (NCBI): domain Eukaryota; kingdom Metazoa; phylum Arthropoda; class Insecta; order Diptera; family Syrphidae; genus Brachyopa; species Brachyopa scutellaris. The sequence continues at coordinate 32,486,112 of OX459112.1, read as the reverse complement.
CAGACAACGAACAAGACGTTCCGATAAAAATATTAAAGTCGTATACCCGTACGAGCCGTATTCTTTCGAAGACGATGGAGCTACTGTAACCTTCAATAGCGAGTGTTATGGAGCCATGATAACGGATTTTGTGATGCCCATTATTTGTGAAAATGACTTGAGTGGCTACTGGTTTCAATAAGACGGCCCTACATGCCACGAAACTAAACAAACAATCAACTTATTGCGACCATTGTACCCAGGGCGATTCATATCGAAAAATGGCGACTTTAACTGCCCAGCCCACCCAGATCACCCGATTTGACGCCACCAAACTTTTATTTTTGGAGTTATTTAAAAGTATACGCAAATAAGCCAAGGGATTTAGTTCAATTGAAAGCCAACATACAACGTGAAATTGCCGCCATATAGACCGAATCATTGGTCAACACGATGGAAAATTTGGAAAAAAAGCACATTTGGCCTTCAAAGGTAAGGGTGGTCATTTGTGCGATATCATTTTCAAAAAGTAGCTGGAACAAATCTCCTTGATGGAAAATAAATAAAATTATCCAAATGAACAACAAAAAATTGTTTTTTTAGTGTTTTTTTTTTTAGAAAAAAATGCTTCCACTTGAAATGGCTAACCCTGTATTTTATATTTTTCGATCTTTTCCCTTCTTTTTTTATAATTTGCGAGTGCAAAAGGAATTGTTAGCACCCTTATAATGTAAAACACAGCCCGGGCTTTAAGGAAATGGTGAATGAGAATAGAGGAGAAACCGATGCACATTGGTCTTAAATGTCTGCAAACTATAATGACCAGGAAAAACAGAGTGCGGTAGGGCATTCCACATTCGTGTTGTGCGGCAAATGAAAGAATCTCTGTATTTCACAGTATGGCCGAAAACAGGCTTTAAGCGGCCCATACACACCGCACTTGTGTGCACACTTCGGTGTGAGCATCGGTGTCGTTTTTCGCCATACACATCACACAATATTCGCACACATTAGTTCTTCATCGGACTTAGTGATGGGACTCGAATGATTTTATTTTTCTCGAGTCACTCGTGTCATCTACAAAAATAGTCGATTTCTACTCGAGTTCAGAAATCTTTTGAAAACTTATTCAAAAAAAAAAAGGTATACATAGTATAGTAGTTGCAGAATGCATTATTGTTCATCTTTAAATGATAAAGGAAGGAACAGTGCTATGGGCATTGAAAGTGACGATTGTAACACTACCGCGATCAAAGAAAGACTGACATTTTGTATGAGCGTGCGCGCACCAACCCATACACAGCACACTGCAAGGTACACCGACACAAAAAATTAAAATGTTTTGATTTTGCTCACACAGTGTGGCACACCGGAAAATCGGTGCGCGGACTGCCCCATACACACCACACATTTCAGCACACCGACACAAGTGTGCACACAAGTGTTGTGTGTATGGGCCGCTTTGGGGTAAACTGATGGGCATTCCTGGCATAGCGGGTATGGCGGCTGAAATTTTCCAGGGGGGGGACGCAACTGTCTATCTCGTTTGAGCACTTGTGGTGGAAAAAGCGATAAAACAATGTAAGACATGATACATTACGGCGGTGACTAAGAGGCACAAGCAATTTCGCGATGTCTCGATTGCCGAAGAGTTTTATCGCGCGTTTTTCGATTCTGTCCAGTAGCTCCAGATATGTAATTGGTGCACCGGACCAGATATGATCGTTGTACTCAAGTTTGAGGCGTATGAACGCCTTATAAATTTTGGCCAGATCAGAAGGGGTGAAATATTTCTTGCACCGCTTGAGGAAACCTAGACATTTCGTTCTAGGAGATATCAAATATGTGATCATTCCAACGAAGGTTGTCATGTCTTTGATAGAAAACCGTAGCAAATTACTTTATCGCTTGGCTCTGATTATATTGGACCAAAATTACGTTAAGGATAGAATGCTGCTTAGAATTAAAAGCTGCTATTGAGATAAAGTTAGCTTTGATTCTATTTTTATTGGCAGTAGTTTGAAATCCATTTATCGTTAATGTTATGCAGCTTTATGAATTTTAACTGTCAGTGTACTTACGATTCACTTATTTTTATGAATTTGTGATTAAAAGCAGCATTCTTTTCGATCATGTGCTCCTTATGTCCTTCTAAACTCATAGAAGACATTTTAAAAAAACATAAAACCAGTGAGGAGGAAAGAGTGGGTTTGTATAGCAACTGTATCCTCGCAATACTAACAACGAATCCAATATAGAAAAAAGTAAATTTAAGAGAATAAACCTTGACTTCTTGAATAAAGTGTTTTGTCGTCATTTCGCAATATTTAATTCGAAATCCCTTAACATCGTTGGTACAGTAACACATTTCAGCATACGCTCATGTACGCATGCATACGTTTCTCGAATGTTCTAACATCTTCTACTTCAAAATCAAATTGCACATTATTCACAGTTTCGTAACTCAAGCAGTGCCAGCAATCCAGTCCATTCAACACTCCATCAATGTTTCTCAATAACCGTTAAATTCATGCTACAGCAACAAATTTAAATTCCCTTTGAAAAAGTCACATAAATACGACACCCCGAGAGCAGCAGCCGCGCCCAACAGCCATTCGACTGAATGATATGATTTTAAGTCCTTGTATTACGTAGGATTTGGTTTGACATAATATTCAAAGCTTCTTTCCCTTTTCTCTTTCACTTGCACCCACCACACCGCACCCAAAAAAGGGTTTATTAATCCATTCACACCAGAATAAGTATATTACATTCATCCGGTTCGCGTGTGTGGGGATGAAGTTTAAGGATCTGCCGCCCATCCTCCACTTGACACACGTATGATTTTACACGCTTTATGGTTGCCCAAGTAATTTTTCACAATGTGGTTATGTGTGGTACAGGATTGAAACTGGAGTTGGAAAAATACCCCCATCTTCAGCAACAAACAACTCGTGTTAATCCATGTTATACCAGTTAACACGATGAGACCCAGCAAAAATGTTGCACAACAAAAGCAAAAAGGAAAGCGGAACACACTCATGTACATATCCTTGGTTATCTTCCAAGGTTTCTATCTTGTCGCCCTCATTCCCATTATACAGGTGTCGCACCGCTACCACACAGCAACAACGCATCACAGGGAAACGTTGCCGTGCTGACAAACATACATGCATACATATAATGAAGCCACAGTTGACAGCACTTGTATATGTATACTCGTATGTAACACTAAAGGACGATGTTTTTCGTTTGTTCAAACGTTTCACGCGTACATCCGTCATCCCCACCTACACCTACTAACACCCAAACTGGTTTCCTATTCGATATCTTTAATCTAAGATACATATGTACGAGTGCAGTCAAAGTTATTGCTTAACAACCACGCGCGGTGGGTGACAAGACGAGCATAAATTAAGTCATAGCATTCAAAAAAGTTAAACATCTTGTAACCATAGCTTAGATAACGCCTGGGTGAGCACTTATGACACCATACACGCATCACACATCAACAGAAGCGATAACCCCTAGAAGGAGTGATACGCTTGATTATGTTGATCCTTATTTTTATCTATTCGTACATACACATATTATGTGCTTACAGATGAATAGGGTGGGTTAGATTTTGAGGTATCAGAAGCCATAAAGCTACACTGCTGTGTCTGCAATCAATCATCATTTCATAACAATTGAAAGATTTAACAGTACGATCGAAAAGAGTAGTGCCAAATTAACCAACTTTTGATATGTACATACTTGGTTTCTTATGTCCTCTGACAAAAAGTATGCTTAGTGTGCTTACAGAGTGGAGCGTAGAGTGAGCAACGATCAAAGCGCAAAAATCGCTCGAGAAAAGAGCAAAGAACAACGATTTAGTGTACGTAGAGTGAGCAACGAGCAAAGAGTAAAGCTGTGAAATCAAACACATTGAATTAAAGGGTAGCGCACAGAGTGCGGCGTTTTTCGAAGATAAGCGAGCAAAGCAGCGATTTCAAGAGCATAGCAGTGATTTAAAATATGTTTGATTTCTCAGCTATCATCGCTTTGATTTTTCGTCGATTTTTAAAATGATTTAGGCCAATGCCACACGAGCCTCATGGCTCGCGGAAAAAGACGCTCGTGTGGCATTGGCCTTACGGTTTTGACAATGAAAACTTTAGAGTGGTTAAGTGAAAACTTTTGTTGAATCTTGCCCAGTAAATAGTCGAACGTATTAATGGTAATTGGGAAATATTACTGAAACCTTACGCGATCTTCTCGTAGCTCTCGGAATAAATGGTGAAATTCACTGTGGATACCTCGCGATTGGTTTATTACATGAATTCCTTTACTTCTGTTTCTTCGTGTAAGGAAATACCACAAATTTAAAGAAGAGTTTCCCGAATGATTAAAGTTCAAAATATTAGGATCCATTCACAAAAAAATATTCAAATGGAAAAAATGAACTTTTGCTTGTTTGTTTCTCACTTTGCTCTTTTTGGCACTTTTTTAACTCTCCTGAGACTTTGATATGACTTTGACCCCTAATTTGCGACTTTTCATAAAAATATTGAGACTTTTTATAGTTTTTTGAGACTTTTTGTCGAAATGCATTTATTTTAACATAAATATCTTGAAGACATCTATTTTACTATTTTTTTTTTTTTATCATACACTATTAGGCGCAACATACTTCTGAATTTTTATCACGTTACCAAACACATGCAAACAAATTATAAATCAAATCAATGAATCCTTTGCATTCCATTGCGAAATGTTTTTAAAACAGGAAGATATAATCCTCTAAGAGATTTCTGAAGTTCCGGCGAACAAAAAATCGTACGGCACGGCAGTGAGGGTCTATTTTCACCCCCTCCAAATTATAACCCGTCGAAGTGGGACACCGCCGATTTGAAGGTATAACTAGCTGAAATTTTATAACTTAGGAACTATTATAGCTACAAAAGTAGTTTTGTACATATTGGAGAGGCAATTCAGTAGCATATAAAAATGTTAAAGACTGTGAATTTTATGCAGGCACAAAAATGTTATAGCTCCTTAAACTCAAAATTATGAAAATTTGCTGTTCCAATTTTTTACTTAAAACGCATTTTTCTCAAAACTTTTACTTAAAACCAACTTTTTTTTATTAAACTTTTATCTTTGACCAATTTCTTAGTTACTAAATTAACAATCAATTCTGAAACGAATATTTATTAATTTATTAGTAATTTATATGATCCCAATCAGAAATATGCAAATTTGCGACTTTTTGTGAGCCTGTGAGACTTTTTTTGCGACTTTTTGAAAATTCTCAGCGGTAACACTGCTTCTATGCTAGCCTAAGTGTGCTTACAGAGTGGAGCGTAGAGTGAGCAACGAGCAAAGCGCAAAAATCGCTCGAGCAAAGAGCAAAGAGCAACGATGTAGGCTAGCATAGGAGCATAGAGCAAACAGCAAAGAGCAAAGAGCAAAAGTTAATTTGTTCTATTGAATATTTGAATTGACGAAAAATCAAAGCGATGAAAGCTGAGAAATCAAACATATTTCAAATCGCTGATTTGCTCTCCCATCGACGCTTTGCTCTATCTTCGCACTCTGTGCGCAATGCTTTAATTTAATTGAATGTGTTTGATATCTTCGGTTTGCTCTTTGCTCTTTTCTAGTTGCTCACTCTACGCTCCACTCTGTAAGCACACTTAGGTGCACTCAAAAACATAAAGTTCTCATCTATAAAATTGTTTTTGGTCTTTATGTACCTTTGTGTGTGCATATAATAATGCAATGGTACTTTCCCCGCATACTGTACGTAATAACATAAGTAAAGATGACATAAAACCTCTGTATGACCTGTGCTAACAATAGCATCAAGGTAAGGTAAAAATCAACAATCCAATACGCCTGCACACATGCTATATGTAATTATAAGGATTATATGTACATATGTATGTAGATGTTAACGCGCAGTAAGATGGTGACGATGGTAACATTGACGCCGGCATTGTGAATTTAATTACATCTCACAGTATAGACGTATCAATTTCCGAAGCAAATATGTAGGTTATCTTTGAATTCATAATGCCACCCACCAGATAATGTCACGTCATTAATATTCAGACTTATGCAGATTAGAATATCGACTTCAAGCAGCTAAAGAGGTTGAAGAATTAATTTTACTTCACTATAGCAACCAAAGTCTTGAATGACATTATTAAGGTTGCATTGTAATTTGCAGAATTTCATAGCTTTTGCACTTATAAGGGCAACGTTCGCTACCAGGGTTTAACTCTTTGTTGAAATCCTATTGATGTTGAGACTTAAGCTATAAAATACATGAGGTACTTTAATACGGTCCTTAAAGATCAGTTTAGTGTTGTTTTTTTTTTGTTGAGTTCCCGGACATTACGCCAGTTTTTGTTTTTGGAAAATAATGCCAAACAATTTTTGTACACATTTGGCCGACGAATTGGTAAAATTGTTTTATTTGTGAAACTCTTTTTTAACAGAAACGTTACACGAGCACCGTGGTGTAGTGGTAAGTGCGTTGGACTGCTACGCAATGCTGTCCGGTTTCAATCAAGTTTTTTTCACGGTGCCACCTCTCTCGAATATCTGCCAAGTAAACAAAGAGTATCATTTGTCATTGAGCTTCTCAACTCGCCGTTCAGAGTCGGCAAAAAACTGTAGGTCACTTCCATTCCATTCCAGAGTATGTGTTCAGAGACGTCTCCACCTCTACTTTGCAGAGTCGACAAGAGTTGTCGTCGGATAATTCAATTTTTTGAGGTGGTATCTTAGTGCCCAGCGTTCCGTGAGAAAACCTGTTAAGACTCTCATGCCTTGTTTAGCAAGCCTTTTGGCATTACCGCGAGCCGGGTTTATAAATTTCTTAGCCCTGGTATTTGGTCTAGTATTCAGCAATTTTTCTCTTACCATATGTAGGTACTACTTTTTCTCTATAAGTGTACTCATTAGAAATTATCCTTTCCTATGACTCACTCTCTATTCCTATCCTTGAGCAATGATAGTGTTGGTTATTTATGATTGTTCATCAAATTTCTACTCCAAAATCGAACAACTAACTAGTAATTCCATCGGATTCATTAAGGACTAGGTGCATGGTATTAAAATAATCCTAATGAAGTTCAAATTGATGGTATTTACCATCACAAATTGCTCAGTGGACTCCTTTGAGAGAACTAACACAACAAATGAAGCAACCGCATTGCCAAACCTTATAACACCCATAAGAGGTTCCTGAGATTATCACTATCAACAGCGGCACCAATAATGGCCAAAGAGCGCTTGAAAGGACAACAGCAACTAGTTGTTGTGTCCACTCAAACGTACATACGTATGTAGGCTGAGGCTCACAACATATTTCACTTGAATGGACCACACATTTTCAACAGAACTCAATTGGAGATACAAACAAACATTTGTCACTGTTTGGCAAACTGGCCAAGTAGTAGTAAGTATACTGATGGGTAAATAAAACTATGATATGACATTCAACGAGAGGGTGGCATGAATTGGGCAGACGTTCTTAATTGGGACATCAGCTTCAGTACTCAGCCCGAGCATTCTGCTTAGAGTGGTTTTTCAGGAACCGTACGTTAGTGTGTGTCAAATTGACACTGTCAATGCGTTGTCGCCTCATTTCAACAGTAACGATGAATACTTTATACATACATATCTTCCTTTACTCTTCGCACTGTAATGAGAGTAAATGTAACCCTTTCCATGTTTATTTGTTGGTTGTATACGTGCAGTCGGATTTTCTTCTTACATGTAGATAAATATACATTCATGTTAATTGTACTCGTATGTAGTATGTGCTGCCCTTCGTTATTGATGCATTACCAGAGGACTTGATTTGATTGCATCCAACAGCCAACTCAATTAATGAGTGTCGGCGCACGGATGCGTGGGAGGACTGGTCAATATTTGTAGGTTTGTACATTCGATAAATAAATTCAAATCATCTAATGAGCGTTCGGTTCAATTTATCACTCGGAATGGAATGAAATTTATAAATTGTGTTTGCATTGTCATTATTTGACTGCTTCACCAGGAAACTTAATTAGCGATAGTTAACACGTTTGCCAGGTTGGGCTATTTGTCGACAAAAAAATCAAGATTTTGATTTGTCAAAATTTGGGCTATTTCTATTTCGGCGATGTTCGGGCTCCATTGCAAATGAAAAAAAAAAAATTAACTTTAAATTGCGTACATATTTTGAATTTAAAATGAAATACATTTAAAAACTTTGAAAGCAATATTACGTATCAAAACCAAATTGAAAATATAGAAGAAAAAATCTTTGCAAAAGGATTTATAGAGGCTTCAGATTTTTAATTAATTTTTTGTATAAAATTATGTGTGTATTATTTATTATTTCAATGAAGTCCAATTTTTGTAATTTAGAGTTAGTCTAATATTTGTGTTGCAATAATTTTCCCAAAAAAACAACTATAAAAATCGTTTATGTGTGTTTTATTATAGGTCAGGTATTTGATATTGACATTCAAATTTATTAGGCGATTTTTGGGCTACTAGTGGTTGGAAAAACCCTGCGATTTTTGGGCTACTACTTATTGGTAAATCAGCTACCTCGTCTCTAGAATAGAAAGAAGGTAATTGAGAGTGTTGATACAGAAGTACGTTCATTAGGTTTTCAATATAAAGAAGCAGGGATGATGAACGTCTAAAACTTATCTAGAAGCATAGACATATTTTTCAGAAGAATACTAGAACCTGTCTCGAATCTCTTTTCGAGTCCTTACAAATCAAAGAAAAAACTCCAGACCCAGAGTCCAGACATCCTCCTATTACACATTGCTAAATAAAAAGTACATTTATGCAGTTTTTATTTACACAAATCCTTGGAATTTTAAAAGTTATATCGGGAGCTTAGGCACACTACGTTTTCCCTAGGGCTATTATGTTCCAATTGAAGAATATATACAATTTGGATTTATGACAACAAATTACATTATTTGCCATTCCAAAAAAATCGTACGTTCAGATTAATTTGCACAAGACTGTAATAATAATTGTATTACCACATACAGTTTTTTCGTCGCGTCGGTCGGCTTGGCTGGCACGCTACGTATGTACCTCGAGATACCTTTTTGTTTTCATTCCTTACGTATTTGCTAAGTTTTTGAAATGCCTAAATGCAAGTGCGTGTTTAATAATAACTTACAAACAAAGTAACCATTCATTAAAAAAGGAGGTGTTCCAACAGATTTCGCATGAAAAGTGGTGCTAGTGATATTGAGCAGCATTTACGGTCAGAAAAACACGAATTATTCGATCATGACGCTGCCGCTTTAAGTCCAACGATACTCAATTTCTTTAAAAAAAAACAACGGATTCATCGTCTTCCTGGGCTTATAACACTGTACAGGAAAATCATAGCTTTAGTTTAAATAATTGTGCGACTAGTTTAATACAGACACGTTTTTAGCCTACCCTTAGATGTGCTCAGATGAAATCCGAAGCTATTGTGGTCAATGTGGCAATATATGAAATAAGAGACCACCCTCGTAAAGCTTATTGCAGATTTGCTCTTCAGAAAATTATAGAAAATAGCCCACTAAACTGCTCAAGATTAGTTCTATATTAAATTTTTCATTTTTAAAAAAATAAATAAAGAAAAGCATTGTTTTCTTATTTTATTATTAATACCTTATAAAAATTTATAGGCGTCCCGCTTTGAGCGGAAAAAATTGTGGGCACGTTACCCATGCATCAAGTGTGCATAAATCATCAGGGGTTTCTCTTTTTTAGCTCAGAGCAGAGCGTGAGCTGTCAACGAAAAAATTGGTGTTTCTTTTTTATCTCAAAGTGTTCAGAGTGTGGAACGTGTGGGTTGTGGAACGTGTATTTCTTTATTCGCTGAGAAAGCTCAGAATAAATTGACTGGGCATTCTGAGTAAAATGCTAAGCGTACCCAAAGCCACATTTGACAGATAGGAATAAATGCAAAACAATTGAAACGGCGGACGAGGCTTTTTGTTATGATGTAGAAGTTAATTAACACAATTAAATAATTTTATTAATTAATATTAATAATTAGTTTAATTATGCATAAACTTAGCGCTCCGTCTCAGAGTGCGCTCAGAGCACATTCAGTTCAAAGCGCGTTTGATTCGCTCAGGCTCTGTTCAGAGCTCTGCTTTATCTTGCTATCTCTGTCGCTCTGTATCTGTAGGATTCCAATATAAGTGTTTTTTGACGCACAGTTCAAACGAATCAACAACAACAACAACAATCACATTGCATTCATGGTTAAAAAGTTCAATACAATAGAATTCGCAATTTAAAATAAACAAAGAAAAACGTTTGATTATTCAACTTTATATTTTCTCTGCACTTTCTTTTTAGCCAGTCAATTAATGTGATGGCAATAATTACTACTGGCAAGACTCGCTTTCATTATAACTTAACGAATAAAACAAAACTTAAACGTCCCTCAATCACTGTTACCATGAATGTGGAATGTGGTAGCATTACTCGGTCCCATTTAACAGCATTCACGAGCCACAATTTTAATGACACTGAATACTGATGCTGTTCATTATTGACGACTGACCTACTGCTACTGCTGATAATATCACTGAAGCGTGGAAAGCAAACTGAATGTACCAGGTCCACCAACTCGAGCATATCCATCCGTCCGCGTCCATCCATCGTATCTTCATTTAGACAGCGACTATTAAAACGAACTAGTGAATGCTGATGATGATGAGTCAATTGAATTCAGGCAGTCAAAAGTGGTAGCTAGATGAAGTAGATAATCCATTTGGTAAACCTTTTATGTTTAAAAATCGCAGACAGCGATAGTGGTGATTTAACAGTTCTCAGGTGAAAACAAAAGAAGGATAATTCATAAGATGAGGTTAGGCAATGATTTTGCACTTTAGATGTTCATTAGCTAAAGAAAGTAATGTAGTAGTTAAGTACAGGCCCGGACTACTCATTACTGCTGAAGGTGAGTACTTGAACAGGGCAACAGGGCGCCCAATCAAGATATCTTTGAGATGATGGTTTTCAACTGTTGTTTTATACATTTTTGAAAACAGCACACTATTTTTCATATACAATAAATTTGAAATGTTGAGTTAATATTTGTGCTATGGTGGTCCGAAGAGATCATCTCCTCACAACTGGCACAACCTTGGTTTTAAAAATTGAAATGCTTTATTGTAGTAGATTCAGTAATATGTACAGTACAGTCCTAAACAATGTGAATAAAGCCTAACTTCAGCAGGCAAAAAAAATATACGGTGTCAGCAGTCCTATACAGAACCAAGCCTAGCTTATCGCAACCATTTGTGTGTGTGTGTTATTTGTTCCACGAATGGAACAAATCTACAGTCTTTTGCCGACTCCTAACGGCGAGTTGAGAAGATTCTCATGACAAATGATACTATTTGATTGCTTGTCAGACATTCGAAAGAGGTGGCGACCGTGAAAAACTTTTTTAGGTGTTGGACCTGGGCTGGGATTAAACCCGACTAGCATGCGTAGTATTTTCAGGTTGGTAAGATCTATTATTTGGCTATTGTGATTTTTTACAGAAGAACGCAAATATAAAGGAGTAAGAAAGAATTAAGAACAAAACCAAATTGTATTAGTGATGAGACTGGGGTCCCTATTGTGAGTGTCGATCAACGATCGATAAGCGAAAACGTTCGATCGTCGATTGCTGATTTCGGTATTGTGATTTTGATCGATATTTTGTCGATTTGACAGGTCGACGATTTTTTTTAAATATGAAAGAGTTTTGTGCGTATGAAACGATCGAATTTTAATAAAATTTATATGTTAAGAAAACTTAATTATTTATTCAAATGCAGGGCGGAGGGTTACAAAATAAAAGCAATTGGAGCTTCTGATCTTATTTATCGAAACAAATCCTTATATCGCGAAGGGAATTTTTTGCCAGACCCAAGTACATAGAAAGAGATAATTAATAATTATTATTTATCTTATTCTCTTTAGTTTAATACTACAATATGATGAAATAAAATTAAATAAGTTGAAATTTTATTGCAATAAGGACATGGATTTGAAAATATTATTCCAGATTTCTACTGCTTCATCGTCATAATATGGTAAATACCTCTATTCCTCGACCATCGCTAAACCAACACTCAATTGAACTCTTTTATTTTAAATTACTTCTAGTTCTAATACAAATAAATATTATGAAAATAATACCCAAACAACTTTCACAAGTATTCACAATATTCACAATAACATATTACAGTTACACAATACCAAAACAAAAATCAATCGACGCAATCGACAATTATCGTGACGATCGCCGATCGACACACACATCCCATATTGTAAATGTCGATCGGCGATCAGTTGTTTTAAATAAACGGCTTAGAATATCGTATTTTTCTAATTAAATTGTTTTCGGAAAGAATACGGATGACATGGACCCTGAGATGTAAAGTGTGCCCAACAGAGATCACAATAAATCTACATTTTCTCTGATTTTATTTTTGTAATTCACTCACGCTCAATGGGTCTTTATTATTTTACACACAACACGAGCACGTGAAGAACAAGAAACACAGAGAAGCAGATTAGCTCCTATTTTAGGTTTTAACTGCCTCTATGGGTGGCGTCCAGTTATGTTTGATTTTTGTCATTACATATGATTCACAGTATTTTTTTCCAGGTGATTATTATTCAATGCTTTGTGTGATCAAATTTACCACCAAATACCACTATCTACGAAATAGATCTTAACATTACTTCTGAGTTTAATCGACCTTCATCCTGCCAAGTAACGACGATTACCACTATGCCACAGCCACCCATTTCTTTTCGTCAGTTCAGTTACAAAACTGAATTGAATAATGATTGTTATCGTATTGACAATTGCGGAGAGTTGTGACGAAATCATAAAATTAGTATAAATACAGCTCAGCTCTCAATCAAGTTATGTACTTATGATGACGTATGTATGTATAAGACATACATATAAAACGAGCGAAAGAAATTATATTTGATAATGTCAAACACTTCGGGAGCACTCGGCGCACCACTGCCACTTCCATGTGGAGTCATCCAATTCCAATATATGTATTAACGAGGTAGAGACACTGAGACTAAGCTTTATTCTTATTGCAGCATAATTTTGTTTGCAGATAACCGTACTCAGTAGACTAACTCTACACGAACAATTGTATACTCGTAACTAAATACTTGTACCTCACAGATCGATTCAAAATGTCATCGAACTGAGGTGGATCGTGATCGGATTTTTTTATTTTTGTCTTTCAGTTGTTCAGGCTTTGTTTGTTTATTGTCCAAGTACGGTGTGTAGAGTGTAGCTAATCGCTTTTTGCTTTTTTTTTCAAAATCATGATGTCGGTCTTTTGGGCGTGACTATGTATACAGTATGAAATACCCATTCATTGGAATTTAATTATAATTTAAGAATCTTTGTTGGATTGAATTAATTCTCTTTTGCAGTATTTTACTTGGCCATTTCTTACTTGTCGTCTTCAACAATTATTCCATATGTATACTTAAATGTGTAGAAGAACATATAGTATGTACTTGTAGTACGCTCCTGTAGGTTAAGTTCGGTATGCCTGGCACGCAGTTGCCAGTTATTGGGTGTTTCGAAAAGCGTTAAACAAATTATCACGAAAAGGAGTTATAGTGTTTAGTGAATGAAATAAGACTCGGTAAGGCAATTCGTTATGCTAGGGCTAACGACGATCAGCAACATTATGATAGAAAGTATGTTCTAATTCAGCAGATCTACAGTGAGAATGTGAAAATATACACAGCAGTGCACCAGTTCTACCGGTTGGGTGAATACTGCAAGCTGAGGTTCGTGCCATTAAGAAAGCCGCGGTGTACCTTTTTCGTGGCTAATAAAGCCACACTTAAAGCATTGCACTCCATTCTCATAAATTAGAGCAATAAGACACCACACAGTCTTGACCCGAAGATGTTGGTGTGAAAGGGAACAGAACAGCAGACACATTTCGCACAAAAGCTGTAACACATCAGAACGGCGTCTATCCTGCATAGACGTTAGATTCTTTGATCTAAATAGATCCATTCAAGATAAAAATGGTTAAATGGGTCCTCAAAATGTGCCTTATTGGTCCTGGGTCAAACTGCACTTGCTGCAGACTATTATTTCCTTACCTAACCTAACCTCTACTGGTTGTGTCCAGCTAACAACTATCCAAAGTTGTGGGTGGTTGTGGCGTAGTGGTAGTCGTCGTCGCTTGTCATGCTGAAGGTTCACGGTTTAAATCCAGATGTCGCCGAAACATTTATTTCTCACGAAATAAAAATAAGTTTGTCAGTTTTAAAAGTATGTAATGTCAAACCCTACTGCGAAGGCACAAAACTGGCAGTAGGATGATGGTAGGGTAACTTCGGGCATTATGGCGCAGGGGGCATTATGGCGCACCTTGTAAATTCCACATTTCCGATTTGCTTATAGAAAATCAACCGATGAGAAAACTTGAGTCTTCCTTGATAGAGTACCATGTCAAGTTGTAAAGCTGTTGCGATTTTTTTTTTTACAAGTGAAAAACTAATAAACAAAAAAAATCCCACGTTTGTCATCTGCATATGTTTTTGGCTCTTTTTCAATTGCGTGTGGCTCTGTAAGTATAAAACGCACGGGGTAAGAGTACACAATGAAGTGAAGTGAATCATATTGGTTTTCCTTTGGTGGCATTGATTAGTAACAGTAAAAGAAAATTTGGCGTTGTACAAATGCGTCTTTTTTGTAATATGGCGTACTTGCCGTAGGGGCATTATGGCGCACTAGTATCTAAAAAAAAATTGTACTAAGACTGTAGAACGATGACGGCAGGAAGCATGTTTTAGATGCGCCCACATGCGTGGAAGAGGAGCAGAAAATTGTGGCTCATGTAAGAAAACTACACGCGTATGGATTCGCTCCTAACAGAAAAGAGCTGTTCTTTAAGGGCTTTGAACAGGCAGACAAATACAGGCCAAGTCACAATTTTAATAAGTCGGAAGTGGTCCCACGACTCGTGTACTTTATTCAAAAACACTTTTGATAGCTGTAGCAAGTCAAACCGCGAGTACAGCATCACGCCATGTTGCCCAAGAGGATGCGCCATATTGCCCTATGCATAGGCTATTATGGTTTTTTGTAAAACATTTTTAACCTAACTTTTTCTTTGTTTAAATCATTGAATTGTAAAATTTATTTAAATTACTTTTGTTCTGATTTTCTAATATTTTAAAGCTTAAACAAACAAATTTAATAAAAAAGCTTTTCATATTGAAGTTATTTGAGATACAAAAAAAGTGCGCCATAATGCCCGAAGTTACCCTATGTCTGAAGAAATTGATCGCACAAACAAATAATAGGAAACATCTGGAAAAAGCTTCTATGAATCATAAGCAAGTGCAAAACTTTCAATAATACACTAAAAATCTCCAGTTATTCGGGACACCACCCATAGAGTTACTTGAAACCTAAGATATGACCACCATTACGCGCGCCGATATGTCTGTCTCTCATTCCTGTTCTTCATGTGCTCGCGCTGTGTGTAAACATTATAAGGGCATTCATATCCCCTTTAGCGTGTGTACATTATAAAAAAATAAATAAAAGGAATATTGAATTATGGCTTCTGTTAATCTGTCAACCGAATTAATTTTCATTTCAAATAATTTCAATTCCAAAATCCAACCAAACATACAACAGAAATTTCTCCAAACAAATAATCTGCATAATGTTAAAATGCTCGTCTAATTTAAAATAATAAATAACAAAACGGAAACACCTGCTGCTACGAGTACATCATCCTCATCATCACTGGGAACATACTTCATCAGCATCAGGATTCTAACTAAATCAGCATAATATAATCAGGAATACCGAAGTAGAAAAGGAAGGCATTAACTTTTTTTTACATAACCACAATTCTATGCGGATTGTAGTGGAAGCGCGAAACCGCAACCACTCTACGAATAGGTCTCACCTGAGGTTGGGATAACTTTTATCCATAGAACTCCTACCAAACCCCATTTATTTACTTCTACTGAGGTTTTTTTTCACGTTTGTTCAAGTTCTTAGTCCATCTGACTCCATTCAACATGTACTAATCCCATAGGTCATGGCAGAGACGCAGAAAAAATATGGAGGAAGAAAAAACCCGAATCACTCGCTTTAGCTATGTATACATGGCAAAAAAAAAACGCAGAGGTGAACTAAGGACCCGTGGACAGACTTGGTGTTTGGTGAGCACATTTTTTCAAACCAAACTCACTTTAATCTGTGGGGAGATAGAAAAGGAGAAAACTTTCCATTATTTATGTACATTTGTTGGAGCAAATTAAAAAAGTTTCCACTGCAGTTAGATGACCAATGGAGGTGCCTCAGCCAGACAACGGGATGAATTTGTTAATGCAAAATAAAAGCAGCTTTACCAAAACCACTACATACCAGAAGCACACAGACAAAGCTTAACAAATGAAATGAGGCACCACTATGAGTTCGAAGCTCGAAGGAGGAAACCGCATTCGCCGTTTAATTTATTTTATTTTTGTTGTCCGACGATATAAGGCGGCCGGCCTTCAAATTTGTATGGAAGGCCAAGAGAAATCCCTGACCACGGAATGTACGCTTCGCAGGATAATTTTACTTATTAGATGTTTGTTTTTTTTTTTTTTTTGCCAAATAAGCCCGTGTCCATGCCGTACCGTACACGTACAGCTACTTAAGCTAATGAAGAAATTTGTTTGGAGTCATTTTTGGGTTGCGGTGATGTATTGTGGGACTTTTTATGTGACTTTCGTGGCTTGAACTTCTCCGGAAATAAAATACAAAAAACTGTTTTATTTCAAAAATGGTATGAACGTACTTTGGGGTTCTTGATTGAAATAAAAGGCATTTCTGTAAAAGTTTTCAATTCAATTAAAGTAGTTTCTTCCTTTCATATCTTATAAAACTAAAAGAATTTCGCGAAAATTATTATTAGAATGTAGATTGCCATTTAAGCTTGAATAAATAACTACCTTCTGTAAATCGGTGGTCCAATTCAGCAAATAATACTAAGTTTTTTTTTTTTTTTTTTATCCACCTTTATTGATCCAAGTCAAATGTAAGTAAATACAAAATACATTTTTTCTGCGAAGCCTAATGGGCAAATTAATTTAATTATTTAATTCATTAATAAAAGATTTTAGTTCTTTGGAAAAGATCTAAGTTTTAAAACAAAAAAAAATTAATTAAATAAATAAAATGAAAAGGATATTTAATATTGAAAGGCAAGTAAAATTACTGCACAAAAAAGGCTTTGATCTTCTTCTTTCTACTTTTTTCATTTCTGATTGCTCTTAATGATTGTGGAAGTTCGTTAAGTGTTGTTGGGACGCAGTACTTCACCTGTCTTCTGCCATAGATGTTTCTAAAGCTTGGTACTTGTAACATACCTTGAGCACGCCGCCTTGTGTTGACCTCATGATCAATATGACTCTTGAAACGCACGTCGTCATAGTACTCCAGAGTTAAAGTCAGCTTGAAGATTTCCTTGATACCAAGAACTCTAAAACTCCCCCCCAGCCAGATGGATTCCACCGAGTCTCACCATTGAGTTTTTTTTAGTATACTGTTTTGGAGCCTCTGCAACTTCTCCAAATGTATATTTAATGCATTGCCCCATGCAAGTATACCATGTCTAAGCTTAGACTCAACTAGCGCGTAGTAGACTTGCTTCCGGATCCTCAAAGTTGAGTAGTTTTTAAGATATACCAATGCGAACAAAGCCTTTTTAAGGTCTGAGCGAAGCTTATTGACATGTTGATCCCATATAAGGTGACTATCGATTAACAATCCCTGGTACTTTTAGTTTTCGACTCTCTCGACCAAATCATCTTGATGTTTTCCGGTAAAGCTGTAGTTCTTCAGATATATCTGTAGTTGCGTAGGCTTATGATGAGGTCCACGAGCATGCATTATTTTCATTTTGGATAGATTTATAACCAACCCGTTGTCGTTGCACTATCAACTGCCTTGTTTAGCTCATCTTGTATAATTTTCATTGCAGTTTCTATACATCTGTGCTCGACCACTATCGCCGTATCGTCCGCATGTGCAAAAGGAATACTATTCTCGAACACCCTGAGTAATTCATTGGTGTACAAGATGAAAAGTAAAGGTCCAAACTTTCATCCTTTTGGAACTCCATACTTCACATCTTTGTGATCGCTAAACTTTTCCTTTACCTTGACACGAAAGGATCTATTTCTTAGGTAGTCCCTCAGCCTCAGTTAGCTAACATTCCTCGGATTCCTAGTCTTTCCAGTGCCGCAATCATTTTTGCATGATTCAGCGTATCGAAGGCCTTACTGAAGTCCATGAAAACTACCAGGACATGATGATTTTTATTTTTTTTTTTTTAACTACTGGATTACTGGATATGTACGAACCGCGTTTACTAGCTTACTTGGTGTTCGCATGTTCTTTAGAAGTATGTAGATACAGTGGAATCCTCCAACTAAAATAAATTCCAGCTCTTCGCCAAAATGCACGGGTTGAACGACAAGCAGTTTCAGGAAATTTTACGTTACCCCTTTCTCTGCAATGTGTAGGGGAGAGGGGGGTACACTTGAACACTTTGTTGCCTGTTTTGTTCAAACCTACCCCAACATAAGTAGCAATATAAAATTTAGCATAACGAATTATATACATATAACATATTTATCAAAAAGCTTACCTTATTCTTATTTCAAATAGAACGGTGCCTCCAATAAATATGTATTACTCACAAACAGAGATCCTCACCAAAAATTGTTAACACCCTTCCAAAAAAAAAAAATTATAAAATTAAATTGTGTGCATAAATTCTACTAGCAGACGACGACTGAGGTAACCCCCGAAAAGTACTGACGACTAAAGAGGAGGGTATCGCCATGTGGAAATTTTGGTTTTGGATTGAGATTTCGAATCTTCGCTTAAGTAGCATCATTTTGTAATCAATGATTTACTAATATCGTCTGCAATATAATATAAAACCCGTCGTATTTAGATTATAATATAATAATAAACTTAAGTACAGAAATACTAGCTGTTTATGTCAATTCTCCATTTAAATACGATAATTTTGAAAAAAAAAAAAAAACGGTAATACAAGTACTTATATACTATAATTCCTGTGCTAACTTTCCCTACGTTTATCCAACGATCTCGCATTACTTCTTACAACCACAGGTGTCCAAAATTGTTCGAAATTTCAATATCAAATGCTCCTAAACTCTTTGTAGATACAAGTTACACCTGCAATAAGAATCCCTTGCATATTGCTCTGATGAAATCAGAGTTTGTCGAACAAAATATTAAGTCTAAAATTGGAAACAGTGATTGCAAGACCTCCATCTGATGTTTCTACATATGTACATACTGCCCCTTTTTAAAATAATTAAAATATATCTTTGCTTTATCTAGATACGTACCGTTCAAAATCAGCAAAACCACTGTAACTATTCTTTGGTTCATTTTGTCTCCTTTAGTTTTCTTATTCGTTCGTCTAATTCGTAATGGAAATTCCTTTCCAATGAAATTCCAAAGACCACTCCTTCTTTAACTTCGTTAGCTGCCGCACAAAATCAAAATCTTGCGTATTTATAGCAAATCAAAAATTGAAACAAGTCACTGTTATAAGCACCAGTTTTTATTTCACTAAAAAGAGCACTTAAAATTTCACAAAAAAAAAATCTAAATTAAACTGCATACACTATATCCTATACACATACAGCAAACAAACACATTCATACATACATATATATGATTAAGGAGAAATCCTTTGACTTTCTTATTCATCCAATAGTATACCATAAACTGATATATCCAACTCTTATATTTTCTCCACTAGTTTTCCTTTAAAAATACAATTTACACGTAGAACAACGACCCGACCATAAAAAAGGCGAACGAAAACCAGAGTATCTCTAAGTCGCAATATCTCTAAAACTCAACTAAATACAAAGCCAACAATCTTCACACTCTTAAGCTCTTTTCTTTTGCTCTGCAGTTGAAGTCTAAAGGAAAAAAAAAAACAGAAAACTGTTTGTGATGTAGTTTTTTAGCCCGTTGAATGTACGAATATGTACGTGCTTCGTTGTTTGCCCTACCCGAGTAAGATACAGCAAAAAGTTGTTAACAAAAAAAATATATAACGCAGACCATAGAAAAGTATCTCAACGCGAAATTGTTTTTATTTCCGATGGGATTTGTATTTTGTATTTGGTGAATTTTCGATTACTTATATTTTGGCAGTGTATAACCAAAAATCGGGTCTCAATTGGTTAACAGTAGACGACAGACAGAAGAATAACACCAAACACTCTAAATACAAATTTGCAAATAGCTAGATCACAAACGATAGACAACACATTAATCGACGAAAATCGAACTTTATAATTTATTATACATATGTGACCGAACAAATATTGCAACACGATCCGCTTTCAGCTCGTTAACGACTGAAGGTAAAAGTGCACTGTTCACTGCCTATAATGGGCTGGGAGACGGTTTTAGCCAACTAACCAGACGAGTGTAGCCTGCCACACTCACTTTCGCTTTTTTCCAGGTGATCGGCGCGTCAACACCGCTGGCGCTGGTGCAAGTGCAGTACCTGCATAAATGCCGAAAACAAGTGGCAACACGAAAGACTGGATTCTTGGAGCAAGTTACAATTGCAGTGGCAGTGGATGTATTCCATGAAAATGTCAAACGAAATGCATTCCATTGTCACTCGGTGAATGCCAATATGGATTACATACTTCATTGATCCGCTTGGTCAATCTCCACAATTGATGAGGTAGAAGCTTGCACTCATTATTCTAAACCTTGCAAAAGTAAAAAAAAAAAAAAAGACCAAGAGATACTGGGCACTGGATCAAGTTCTGGCATCTACATATGTATGTATGTATAGGTTATGAATTTGATTGGTTTTATATTTAATGCAAAGTAGATTTGTAAGCCATACTTGCATCATTCTTGTACTATGTGGCATTGAAGGTCACTTGTTACGTAGAATCTTATTATTTACCATCAGCAGTTGGTCAAGAAAATATCACTTCTTGACGTGTTATTCGTGTGAATGATACTCTTCATAATGAATGAAAAAATGGAACAATTAAAAACTAGTTATCATTAATCACATTCTTCGCAATCACACTACGTGAAGTAAGGTAACCTGGGAAGTTCAATTGAATCTACATGGATTATGCGATAAAAAAGAACCATAGTGGGAATACATGCCGTGCGACTGAGTCTCAGGAATTACGTAAATTAATTTATTATATCGCGTCTTTACAGACGATGTCACCATCGCCATGAAAGCCTCATAATTTTCAACGACAAGATGGTAATCATGGGGATGCTCTTGAATCCAACATGCGGGTATTTGAAGAAAAGAAAACACATATGTTGTACATACATATATATAGGGAAATTGCTAAGGTTGGCTATTATGAATTATTCCTGATAATTGTCTTCACAGTGGATTCAAGAAGAAACTTTAAACACATGAATTGGCCGAATCAGGATACAACTAAAGCAGGAGTACATACCTAATCTAAATACATATGTATGTATCTTGATAATCTATACATGCATTTATAGCAAGTACAATTATTATAAATACATACCCTTCATCGGTCATCAGCATCTGCTAGCTATACCGTTATACAAAGGTGATTGTTATTATGTCCAGTTGTACTTTGGAAAAAGAAGTTATGGTTATTAAAAGTGAAGAAACTGACTTTAATTAAGGTCATTCCTTATGAAGATGCACTAAAACACGTTAATTACCTAATTATATGTAGGTACATACCTACTTTTCCATGCTCCAGATTTTGACCAATTGTGAAATCACTTGCTCGTAAACGATCATTATGGATATTTCGCACTGGTTTTGGGCAATCAGTCATCATTGAAAACCACGATGACGCAGTTTATGGGCAATTGTGGGCGTAGTTTGTATTACATATATTATTCAAAATCAACAACCTCATTAGTGTTATGTGATCGGAAGTCAAAAAGCCTGTATTATACCAAAATTCGTTATTTTTACATATTCTAAGACCCTGAGTGTATTCAGTGGGCAGAAAAAAAAGCAATTCATGTGATGACCAAAATTTCCTGATGTCGCAATGAGCCTTGTGTGTTGTGTGGCTCTAAGTTTCCTGATTACCTTAATAACATAGTAGATCAAATATACGGTAGCCCCCATCTAATTAAATTAATTACAGCAAGGACACCCCATTGGAGCTTTCAAACTCAAAAGGAGTCAACACATCAACACCGAAAATCGACCATCTGATCCGAGCAAGGACAGGATAATCACATAAGAAATGTCCTGCAGTGTCACTGTCTTTTTCAAGAAGGCTGAGATGTTGGCAGAGGAGACGTTGTCGTAAGACCGCCAGTTAGTTATTTCCAGTCTTTTCAGCCAAGAGATAGCATTAATGCCGAAGATTTTGTACAGATGGTACAGATTCAATGAGTCTGCCTACATTCTGAAGACTTGTGTGACCTTGGGTGAGAAACTCTCTTCTGAGCCGTGGCTAGTAACAGTAAGCTCATCAGAGATATTATTTTCTGTTATCCCATTGCGTCATTGGACCTGGAGGAGATTCAATGAGTTCAGCCTTTAGACCAAATTGAAGGAGGTTTTATACTGTACAGCTTCGAGTTTATGGTTATGTTAAAAGGGTCTATGAGGCTGAGCCATCATAGGGAGCAAAGTGGGCTCATCGCAATCCTCTGATACCTATGCCGAAACATTTCCACCTAAACGTGTTTAATTTCCCTTTAAAGTTTTAAAATTTGATTATGGCCAGTTTGGCCAGCTTCTTCCAGTGTATCAAAGATGTAATTTCCTGAAAATTCCTTACGAGAACGAGCAATGGGCTGACATTCTCTAAGGATATGCTCGACATCCTCTGTTGATCTACATACATAGATTATTGCAGTATCTGCATTCGTCCGCGTTTGAAAGTCCCATTCTTTTGGCATGTTTCCTTAAGAGACAGTGTCCGGAAAGTATTCTTATTAAAGTTCTTAACTTTGTCCTATTTAGTCCAAAGATTGCTTTGATCACTACGAGTTTGAAGTAGCGGTTGAATTGAGCAAGGGAAATCTAGTCTGACTGGTACTACTACTACAAACGCAAATACTTACTTCCTTAGTCCCTTCCACCTTTTAATTAAAATATACTACTATTTAATTTAATTAAAATATACACAACCATTAAAATAGAATATATGTAGTATATGTATGTAGGTATAGGTTAAGTACATACAAGTAGATACTTCCTCTTGAAAAAAATGAAGTTGAGTATCTCATCCTTATTGATATCAATGTTAGGCACACATTATGTACATACTCGTACCTCCTATGTCCGACTCGATGCTTAGTCCTATGGTCTATGTAACTTAGGTATACCTTGAAAAGCTGAGATATGCTCTTTAAGACAATAGGAAAGTTATATACAGTGAAAACTGTATTGATCGGAAATGGGGTCCGTGCAAGAGAAGTAAAATTTTTCTGAAATATTTAAAAAAAATGGTTTAAGAAAAAATGTCCGCGCCACAGGGCTGTTCGGCTAATATGAGTTTCCGTTGGGAGAGTTTTCACTCTATTATGTTGCCAACAAGAGGAAATCAATTTTTTCAGATTTTGAAATGTATTTATATAATCTATTATAACTTTTTTGCTAAATTTAACTCAAAATCTAAACTTACAAAATATCACTAATCATCTTACGCTATTCACTACTCAAGGGTACGCAATCTGCTCACAAAGATTAGCCAAATCTATTTCAATCTAAATTGTACAAGAAAACACAATAAGTCTCTCACACTGGCTATTAGTATTTAATATAATTATGTTTGTATGTATGTGCACATTGTTCAAAAACCCATTCGACTAGATGATCGGTATCTGTGTATTCGCAATGTACACATCAAATTGGGAAACAAGTAAAAATCTGCCCACGAAGTACATTAAATTCAAGCTTAAACAATGGCTAATTCATTATGGTCTTGCTTCATAAAAAATCAAATCACTGCGGCCCCATACTATGCTGTGATGAATTGCGTTTTGAAAGAGCCTTACAGTTAAGCTAAGGTTAGAGGAAAATCCAAATGGCCGAAACAATTAGCATGCATGTGTCGAAAGATTTCTATCGGATTACCACAGCCATAGAGCAGAAAGGTGAATTGATAGCCTCCTTCCTTCCTTAGAATTTTGACTTCGAAAATGTAGGGAAATGACATAACACCATGAATCAATACATATATGTTAGTCTTGTGCGGAAATGCAAATAGCAAAACGTTTGGTGTATTGAATGCGAGTTCTGTAGCAATTGAGCTGAATTCCTGCCCACAACTGTTTCGGACTGAAACAGGGGTGGAATCGGCTAACGCGATAGTTGATAGTTGATAATCAAAATCGACACTTTTGCTCTGTGTAAGGTGATTGTCAAATCGACAATCGTTTTTTTTGCGTTGATTTTAGGTGACAGCTATTTAGGTGTCGTTTTCAAAGACGACAATCAAAAAGCGACAGTCAATTATCGCGTTAGCCGATTCCACCCAGGATGGTAGTGGTAATTTTGTTCCGATTTTAAGATAATGAACCCTCACGATGTGCGAGCACGTGTGGAAAGTATGAAGGACGAGTACAATACCATATTCCTCAGAATAATACCATATTCCTCAGAATGATTTAAAGTTCGAAAACTCCATGGTAAACATTAATTTTTTTTATTCAAAGTTGAATATACAATATTGGTTGTGGAATGTCAATTGTCTATTAAAAAACTATTTTACATTCCTCGTTAAATACATAAGTTTCATCATCATCATCATCATTATCATCATATATTTTATTTCTGTAGTATAGGTACCATTTGCGGCTCTCACTGTTAACCAATCTTAACAAATGAGGTGTCAAAAGAAAGAGAATTTCCTGGAGCACTGACGAATTGTACTTTCACTTCATAAATTTAAACAAATTAAAAAACCGATCGAAACAAATATTCTACCCAAAATGAACTCCCAGAAGAATAAACACTTCCTACATGCTTTCCATGGAATTTCCATTAGTTGAAAGATGAAAATCATATGGGAAGTTTGGATGTTGGATGTAGTGATGGTAAACGTAGGGGAAAATCCCTACATGTAGGTATTTTCAGCTCAAAAATGAACGCGTAGGGAAAAAAGGACAGATTTTTAAAATAAGCGAATATGTAGGGACTTTCAATATTAAAAACTCCCGGCTGTTTTTTATGTCCATATTTGAATTCTTCCAGAGTTTTAATTTATGATTTCATGAATGCCTAAATGTTATCTTAAAATATGCATATAAAAGTAACGAAAATCTCAGTTCGATTTGCATCATTCGGTCATACTTGCAGGATTCAAACTCAAATTGTTATTTTCAAGTTATTTTTTTTTTTGCATTTTTCAGTACAATATGAATTCCGTATTTTACTTTCATTTTGATTTTGTGCTGTTTTTCGTTTGTTATGAAATGAAATAAAATAAACTTAAGAATTGTAAGCCTTTTTTATTTGATGAACGCATTGTGTTAAATTCTCTCTTTTGAAAAATCACGTATTGGGAATTGTAGGGGAAATCTTGCTAGTGTTAATTTATTTATTTATTTTATTTTTTTTTTATAATCTACACACGCTAAAGGGGATATGAATACCCTTTTAATGTGCGCGAGCACATGAAAGACGAGAACGAGAGACAGACAGATCGACGTAGTGGTAGGAAACTCAGATGATAGGTTTAAATTTCAACTAACTCCATGGGTAGTGTCCAGGATAACTGGAGAGTTGTGTATTTTTTTTGTACTTGCTTATGATTCACAGAAGTTTTTTCTAGATGTTGCTTATTATAGTTTTGTGCGATCAATTTCTTCAGCCATGTTCAACATCCTACTGCCAGTGTTATGCCTTCGCAGTAGATTTCGATATTAACTTCTGAAACTGATCAACTTATTTTTATTTCGTGAGAAATAAATGCTTCGAAGACATCTGGACTCGAACCGTGAACCTTTCGCATGACAAGCGACGACGACTACCACTACGCCACGGCCACCCACAGAAATCCTAATGACAACTGCACTGGAAATATTTCAATAATTTTTTTCCAAGTAGGTACATTCATCTGCAATCTGAACAAAGCCCCATACTGTTAAAGGGTAATAATTTCGATCAGTTTAATAACCATCGGGTAACATGGGCTGCTGCAATGTTTAAGATTGGCCCGCTCAAAGTCTCGATTAAAAAAAAGACATCAAAGTGCTGAAGAATGCTTGAAAAAAAAAGCTAAACGGAGTCAGAATGTGGCCAGTTTTTAGATAAGTTGCAAAGGAAAGTGCTACTCAAGAAAGTGCATATTTAGCCGGTGTGTCAATCGCGTTAAAATCTTATCCACTGGCTAATATTTGACGTTTGTGCAGAGGTGGATAAAATGTAAGCTCTTTGCTGTCGATTCGATTAAATGGGATTTTTTTAACACTTTTTTTTCATAAATTTCCCACTAGAATTGAAAATATTCCCTTTCATTACATATAATTATACCTAAAATTACCTAACTGTTTTCCCAGTTTTAAATAAAAAAATAACATAAAAAACATAACTAATAAATATTCATTCTTTAAATGTTATGTACATATGTACCCAATACCCGTAGGCATGTAAAATAAAAAAATACTCCTTAGTAATGTGTCTACAATACATGAAAACTATTGGGGTATTCACGCTTGGGTGTATCTAGTCTTGTAAAAGTATACAAATGTAATTTTTTACACCAAAGAGTGAACGCCCTAACAACTGGCATTCTTTGAAAATTTCACGTAAATCAAATTTGGTTAATTTTCGTATATATTTTCACTTGTTTAGTTCATTGTCTTATTAAGCAACCTATCTGAACACAAAAAACACAAGCACAATGAGCAAAACCAACGCAATGAAAAATAACCAAATGACACATCAGCTGATTTCAGGTTTTGACAGCCCTTTTTTCTTGCACTGACGAAATACTCGGGGTAAATCCCGTGAAGAACCAGTGTCGACAACGAACGCGGGGCAGCATATTCAGTGCGTGTTCAGTGTCGCACTGGGGCAGGGTAACCTCTGAAAATTTCCGGAAAGTGTCCAAAAAGGGGTCCCATATAAAATTAAAGAATAAGACGGACGGGTAGGATAAGTATTATTTTATTAATTTTTTTTTGTATTTTTGTCCAGTTGCTTAAAAATATATAAAGCTTATGCATAAAAACTCTTAAACAAAACAAAAAAATCGGTTCATTTAAAAACCAGCAATTTATTTAAAAATAAAGTAACATAAACAAAAGAAAAAAGGAAAGTATTTGGACAAAAAATTGTGATTATTAGTTTTTGTACTTGTAATCCAGTTGCGCGGGATAACAAAACAAAGAATAACACACAAAGTGATTACACACTATATGAGGATACGAGAAATTTAAATGCGATGAAGTATGACAAACGAAACGCACCAACTATTTGAATGTGTCTGTTTACAAGGAAAATTTATATTTTGGCGTTGGCAAAAAAATACATAGATAGAAATCCGGTTAATCAAAAGTGTGATTGCTGTCGGTGACTTTGTCTACTAAAAGAAGCGAAGGAATTTCGGTTGAATGTGTCAATTGTTTCTCAATTTACAGAAAGGGTTCGAAAAAGGTCCCTTTTTTCAAAAAGGGTCCAATTTCGATGATTTTCAAAAAGTCGGATCCTGGGGTCCGTGCTATCAAAAAAGGGTCCACTGGAGGACATAAAACGCATCACCTAGTGCGCCCTAGGGCTGACATCAAACAAACTATTGATTCACGATTTTTGTCAACTTGACCATATTATTTTCCTTATTATCGCCATTTTAACTAAGCCAGATAATGATTTTTTCACTCAGTATTTTATCTTTAAATCACAGAAATTTAAAAGATCCGTTGTCAAGTCACTGCCACATGGATATCATATATAAAACCTGCACCAAAAACAGAAAAAAAATATTTTGTGCCTTGCTTTCGCTATGCAACATTGCCTACCTACTCTTGGTTACCTCATCTGACGGCCATATCCCGTGGGCACTTGAAATGTCCATGAAAAGCAAGAGTGGTGGTGCGTGTTACGCAAAAACCACAAACCACTGCATGAACACAAACCACTTCCGAAGAATAAACGCTTTTAAACAGGTGTTCTCCATTTCCCTGCTTTGCTAGAAATGGGATGCTAACTCATCGAGCTACTGTTAGTACCAGTTTCTTATAAATCTATACTTTTCGATTTATTTCACTCCATCGAGTAGTTAAACCTGTTCCCCTCGATGAAGTTCTGTCCGTTGTGCTTAAGCAATAACCGCCATCACCATCTGCACTTTACCTTAGCATCAAACAGGCCGGATGTACTCGTAGATGATGGATAAGCACGCGCTCGTTCCATAACTATCCATCCAAAGGGAACCAAATTTGACCAAAGTAATTTATTCTGTGATTGCTGATGAAGCCGATAACGAGGGTTATGGAGACGTAAATGAAGATGAAGAGGCAAGGTGACGGTAGTGTGGTGGTTGCCGGCTTGACGATGAGGCATTCAGCTCGAGGCAATGTGCTTATAATAGAAACCAAACGCCTTCTGGGTATTTCAGCGTTGATGACGCTGCTTTCACTTTTTGTTTCTTTTCGAACTGCCATTGTGGCGTCTCAACTCAACGTCAACAACTAACCGCACCAGCACCAATGGATGTGTAACAGCGCCATCAAAATATGTAATTATTTTTATGAGCGGGAAAAAACAGCAAGAGATGGTCTCATTTTGTTGCGGTTCCATTGTGATTTGTGCAGATCTCGTGTCCAACAGAAAAGCTGAACTCTCTTCGCATGACTTGAATTCTGTTTTTTTTTTTTTTTTTTTTTTGGAAATTGACTGACAATGACTTTTCTACCAGTAATAGACAACTTCGACAATGGCAATGACAGAAAAGCCATGTGTGGACCATTTAAATTATTGGTAAAATTACATGCAGCGGAAGAGAGCGGAGAGAAGAAATTAAAACCGAATCAGAGTCGCATATAAAAACTATGCTTTGTCACTTTGAATGGATTCAAGTGGTCAACAAGGTTATAAGTACATATGCAAATGTACATACTTCTTAACAAATCTACAAGTGAATACATTTCATTCCTCTAAATAAACCTATTCAACTAGGCACTGCTCGGGGCATCTTCTTTGAGTTAATTTTGATGTTATATTATAACCAGCACGCGCCGCACCATTGATGTTGTTGGTTAAGCTAGACTCTACACATGTAGACACAAAATAAACATTAGTATATGTCTAAAGTTAAGTCAACATTTTAATTCCACCTTAGTAAAAGGGCGCCCGATGGCGGCCAGGTATGGGCTTTTAGGGTAAAGTCTTCCGACGATCCATAGTAGTAACCATTACAAGAAGAGTCACTGCCTCCCCGTGGCAGCCGCCGGGTAACGGTCGCATACCGGGCTCTGCCGTGGGTGACCTCCTTTCCCGGTTACTCGTGGGATGATTGATCCAATAAATAACAATTTTTCACAGACAGATGCATCTGTAAACACATCATCTTCTGGTGTAGCTAGCGAGCAACCAGTCGTACCACCCACCCGAGATGCTATTGTGCCCTCGACGGGAACCACCCGAACTGCTTGTGTGCACACAGTGGAACCCACTCAATTGACTGCGGTCGAGCAGCCAAACCCCTCTGTTGGTATGGAAAGCGATGTCATACGGACCCCTTCTGTATACGGAACCCCAGAAGTGTAGAAGTTGACGCTAAGTCCTCCGCCTCTGACTCCGACATTGCCCTTTCGCAATTCGACGTCTGTAGTGTCATCTCGGAGAAATCCGGTTGTACCGCCATTTGTGTTAAAATTGGGGAGATGAACATCTCCAAAAGTGGCTTTGTCAAACTCAGCGCAGCTAAAAGAAGACGCTTCAAAAAAGCTCTTAAGAACGAGCTCTAGAGTTGGCTAAAGTAGCCGCCAAAGACAGCCAGAAGCAAAAAGAGTTCGGTCAGAGGACCACTCCCCACCTGCTAATTCTGCCAAGAAGGCAAAGATCGTCCCCAACCCGGACAAACCTAGTTTCAGCCAGGTTACTAGTTGCGTCCGAATCGGGGTCGTTCCTACCGACTTGGCCAACCGTCCCCTCTCCTAAGAACAAATGGCTCTGTTCGAGGAGGCGGTCATCGACATTTCGATAGAGCTGTGCGATGTCAAGCCCCAGTTCGCCAGCTTTCTCCGTAAATCGGGATGGTTGCTTTTTATCTGCAGTGTCACTGCCGAGTGAATGCGCAACTTTTTCAGCAGCATCAAAGCTAAATGTGGTCTGGACGTGATGCTCGTGGAAGAGGAATCCTTCCCGAAGGAAAGAACTGAGGGTTCTTTCCACAGAGCCTAAAGCTATCTGACGAGAAGATCCTTGCTACCATCCGTGCACAGAACAAGGATCTGCCTACCAAATCCTGGAAGGTCGTGCACCGCATCCAAAAGGACACACTCCTCCACCTTGTCCTCTCCCTCGACGATGCGTCTTACAATAGGCTCCTCGCCTTTAAAGGCAAAATAGCCTACCGCTTTAGCCACGTCAGGTTGATCCTTAAGAACACCGACAGGGTTTTAACAGGGACTGGCAGCGTAAAACCTCCTCCACAACGCGCAGCTTGCTGTAACCCACGATTGCCCTTCGACGAGCAGTGCCGCCGGGCATGCAAGTCCCAGGGTTGTGGCGAAGACCATCAACTCGCAGCTTGCTGCACCCCGTGACCTTGTAGCGAAGGCTACGGCTACAGCAAAGGACCGGTCTAGAGATCGTCCTAGCTTAGCAATGGTGCAAATAGGGAAGGACTTTCAGTCAACCCCAGTAAAACCTTTCTAGTACCCTTTACGAAGAGAAGGATTATTAGCTTGGGTCCAATCATCCTGAAGGGCACCACACTTGAGTATTCCAGTGAGACCGTGCAACTATAGGGCCATATGGGCAAGTCGTCGATTGTATAGTAGAGCTTGGGGTCTGAACTATAAAATTATACACTGGTTGTATACCACGATGGTCAGACCCATAATTTCATACGGAGCTTTAGTCTGGTGGCCTAAAGTTCCCGAAAAGACCACAGCCAAGAAGCTTTATAAGCTTCAACTGATGGCCTGTCTTGGTATAACCGGTGCCATGCGCACCTGCCCTTCAGCAGCTCTAGAAGCCTTAATTGGCATATCGCCATTACAGTTCTTCATTAGGAAATCAGCCGCTAGAAGCGCTATTAAACTTCAACTTATTCGTAAGTACAAACCAGGTAATCTTACGGGTCACCTAAATATTAGGCGTGTTTTTTTTCAAATCTATATAGGCTAAACATGTTTCCGCAACATGTTTTCAATGTAAAATACAACAAAACCTTAGCCTGGATAATTATCCAGTCTTATTTTTGTATGGAAAGCTTTTTCGAAATCTATATAGATTTGAAAAAAAACGCGCCTATTATCAACAATATTCCCGATCAGGACTTGCTCTGCACCGTCGCTGACTATATGATAAGTGAATACTTCTTTGACAGAAAAAAAGGTTCATATTGGGGAACGTACCACGTGGTCAAACGGAGTACCCATCCTAGACCCAAAAAGTCTAATATTTTTTTTATTTTTTTTTTTTTATTTGTTATGTTATAAATACATATATAACATTGTTGTTACTTGCGAAGCAGAGTACTTATAATTTTGAGATTTTTTTTTTTGATTTTTGGAATTTACAATGTTTTTTAAATTTGCTGGTAAGGAGTTCATTATTGTTGGTATGACGTAGGTGAGCTGTCTTCTGCCGTACTTGTTGTTAAATTCTAGAATATTTAGGAGTCCTTGTGCCCTTCTTCTAGTATTTCGATTCTGTGGTGGATCGAAAATGGCCTCTGGTGTCGGCGCTGGGGTCTTTGGGCCCAACATCAGAATCTACGCTGGATCATTCCCCAGCGTGTTTCAAGCTGAGGTCCACGCCATTGAGATCTGCGCCTTGATTAACCTACAGAGAGGCATCAAGGGAGCTAACATAAATGTCTTCTCAGACAGCCAAGCCGCACTCAAAGTCCTATTCAGTGGACTCAAGACTTTTGCGGCATAAACTGGGCAACTATCTCAGCCTTAATTAACAAATGGGAACACGATCTCCGTCTCTCTCATTGGAGAAATATCCCAGGGCTTAGGCAAGCCAAACTGTTAATTAAGCCATATACTTCTAAGCCACAATAAGAAGGATACTAGGCATCTAACAAATTTCCTTTCCGGTCATTGCAAATTACGATACCACCTAATGGATCTTTTAGGTCGCAGTATCAGCCTTGGGGCAGGAGCAGGTATTAAAAACAAAACAAAAAGGGAGCCCGATGAATAAACAGATGACAGTAAGTTGGAATTGACTTTCAATATGGTTTTGGTGTAGCCATTAGGAAAACTGACAGCTATTTCCTCAAACTATAAACTTATCCAACGGGTGGTAGCCTGAGACATCTATTACATAATAATAAAACTGTAGAGGAAAAACTGTTTGAACACGCATCACGTGGTAACTACTGGACGGATTTTGATGAAACCTGACATAGTCACCCCAATTCCGAATGTCGTATATCTTAATCGTATTCGATTTCAGTCGAATGTTCTTATTCCGAACGTCGTACTATGCTGACACAGTCGCATGTCTAATTATTGCCTTCATCGCATTCGACTCTATTGTAAAGCAATACTCTCAAAATGTTTGTATTCCCAATCTCGTATTTTAATCGTATTTGTGGCGTATTATAGTTGAGAGCTCATTTCACTACGAGTCGTTGCATTTTTTATTAAAAAAATGGAAAAAGAATCAAAAGTAAGTAGACAAATTATTAATTTTAAATTTTTTGAAAATGTGTTTTATAAAT
The DNA here is from genome assembly GCA_949775065.1 of Brachyopa scutellaris. NCBI lineage: Eukaryota > Metazoa > Arthropoda > Insecta > Diptera > Syrphidae > Brachyopa > Brachyopa scutellaris. The sequence goes on along the minus strand of OX459112.1, from coordinate 32,453,139 downwards.
TTATTTTGAACTAATAAATATTTATTAAAGTTTTTGACTTTCATATATCATATGTGTACATATATTTTTCAGGAAAGGAACGTAACCAAGTGGCTAACTTCTGCATGGGTGGTACTGCTGTGGGGTATTTTCTGACTTCCAATAATGGACTAAAATCATCCAAAACATATTTAACCCTAGAAAGATAATCATATTTTGATGTATAAAATTACACTCATGTATAAAATTTACTCACAGGGTTGTGAGTACTTCCAAATTGATGAGACTGAACTCAATGAAACGTGAGTTTTCTGCTCTAGATACCTACTGGCTGGAAAGTCACGAACGCCCATCCCGTGATTCATAATAATTAGAAAAAGAGCGGTACATTTCGCTCGCCAGTGAGTCATTTTGACGCAGATTATCTTTCCAGGGTTAAATGCTTCGTTGAAAAGCTGAAATGTTTTTATAAAGCTTTAATATTAAAAAAAAAACATGTCACAACACTTGCACTTTAGTACTTATTAATTTAAAAACATACCAGGAATTCGGTAGTTCTAATGCAAGCAAACGCATAAGCAAAATCTACTGGAAAGCAAAGAGTAGAGCATCTACGTAACTATCAAATAAATGTTTCCCACTTCACACTACATTTACTTTTGTATAAAGCAAACATATGCTTTTGACGTTGCCACTGCTTTGCAACATTTGCTTTGCAAGTCTTGCGTTTACGAACTCGCCCACTGCTTATGTTCACCCTTTTGCGTTATCCTGGAGCTGAGCTATGCTCAAAATAGCTCATGAAATGTATTAGCTTGTACTCACACATATAAAAATGAAATGTTTGTGTTTGTCTTTTATAAATACCTACGTTCTTGAGGATATGGGTAGTTTTGCAAATTAGAAAAAATTACAAAATGAGCGAAGCAAGGCGAGCACGGGTCAGCTAGTACATAAATAAGTTAACAAAATGACGTTGGAACTAACCTTTTTACAAGACTATCGTGCAGAAGCCTGATCTATGTTAACATTCCATTAACAGTTCTGGGCATTTATTCTAGAGGATTTCAAATGAGAAAAACGGTCAGAAACATTGCTGCAATATCGAGTGGGCATTGTATCTTATTAGTCTGTCTACCTCTACACTATCGAAATTGGTTAAGGCACTTAAACGTTTGAAATAATCTATTCTCTATTTTTGTTACAGATTTTTGACTCCGTAACGGTTCGAGTTCGATTCAGATAGAGTTCAACCAAGCTATTCATCCAAACTATTGGGTAAAATTCAAGCCACAGAAAGATCAGATATTTCCCCTTCAGAGAATACATCTGCTTACAACTAATAAAATTCATAATCCAATTTTATTTAGTTTGAATTTGTTTATTATGCCTTTCATGATAAATAATATTTCCATACACAAAATGTTCTGAGGCAGATTTGCAAGTGTTTTACTTTTCTATATTTTTTAACCGTAATAAATATAATCAGAGACAAGACGATTTTTTTTTTGTTCTTATAATATGAAATTAAACTACATACAAGTGCAGTAATTTGTAAAAAGATTTAAGATCTTCACGCTTTCAATTGAATAGAATAGACAGAGTAATACTTATGTACTCATAGTCAAATTATATTTAAATTAAACAAAAGAGAAGACATTTTTATGAATTACTTTAAAACTCCCTCCGATGGTACTTGTCCGGATCGAAGTACGATGTAACCACAACACGGTCACTGAATTTACGACCTGTAAGTGCTTGCTGTGCCTTCTGGCAGTCCACCACAGAATTAAATTCAACAAATACTTTGCCACAACCTGGCACATCGACGCCTTCGATGGGACGGGGTATTTCCACACTACGTACCACACCATACTTGTTGCACTCCTCCTTAATGTCTTCGAGAATATCTTCGTATTCCTCTTCATCGCGCAGTTCGTCGGGTGTCACCATGTTCAACAGGCACAGGACCTCAGTTGGTGGTCCCGATGTGCCAACCATCGACATACCTGGTACCTATACAAAAGAAAAACAATTAATAATCTTCTTTAATATAAAAGAGACAAATAGCAGTCCCTTACCTGAATCTGTACAGGAGCAACAGTTCCGCCTAGTTGCGAGTTCTTAGCTCCAACACTGGCTCTTTGTACAATTAGTTTCTTATCACCTAATTGCATTCCGTTCAATCCAGCAATGGCCTGAAACAAAGGTAAATGTTAGCAAAAGGCAAACATAGTCAGGGAATTCTTCTTACCTGATCTGTAATGTTGTAATCCACGTACTCGGCAAACGCATAGCCTTTACTCAAACCAGTGGCCGCATCCTTGACCAAGTTGAAAGCTCGCAGCTGTCCAAAGGAGAGCAATAGCTCTTTGACCTATTGATTTGTTCGTAAATGAGAGATTAGTAAAAATTCAACGTAGCAGAAAAGTTGTTTTAATTATAATTTATTGAAACAGGAAACAAATGGACGTCGTTTCTTTTTTTCTTCTTTAAATTCCTAACGGATTAAGGGGTCACTGGGGAAGATGGGGGGGCTTTGTTCCAAGTGTCTTTGCTTAATAGATTTTTTTTAATCATGATGTATTCACGTTAGAAAGAAACGTGCTAACACTTATTTAAAATGTTCTGTAGTCTATCCAAAATAGATTAAGGACTGCGTGCAATTCGCACTTCAAATAATGAAATCTGAAATCTCCAGTTTTCCTGTACGCGACCCAAAGAGTTAGTTGAAACTTAACACCTGAGTCTCTTACCAATAAGTTCTGTATGTCTAGTTCTTCTTGTGTTCACGTTGTGTAACAGTAGTCAGTCATAACTAGTGATGGGCAAGTACTCAGTAAATACTCTTTTCCGGTAAAAACCCAGGGTATTTACCAAAACTGGTAAATATGTGATTGGTAAATATGTGATTGGTATATATGTATGGTAATTTTATCAAAAAAAGGACAAAAAAAATACCAAGAACATCTTGGCCACGCGTAGGAACCCGTAATTCTGACTCACTAAATTAGTTTTAATATAATATTTAAAATATACATATCAAGAGCGGGCATTCCGGTGAGAAAGCGACACACTTTATTTATTTATAACTTTGTTAATGTTTCACGCGCCAAAATGTTAAAGTACATACTGATTACCAAATTTCATCTATATAGGTATACAAATTAGAGAGTAGGAGGGCTGTGATATAAGGACAGAACGATGATGTGACCAAAACTATTGTTGTACGTGCTTCATCATTTCTTAAATTTTGTTAGCAGAAATGCTTTTCCACCAAAACAATGCTTCTATTGTAAAAGTACTAGAGACCAAATGAATTCGTTTGCCCAAAAGCATTGTTTAGAATTTAGATCGATAAAGAGCAATAATAAGAACAATACTTCGATTGGTGGATGAGCACGTGATTTGTTCGCGATTTGCCAGGGTCAAGAAAAAAGGCAAGAAGAAGTTGACGCAAGGGAAAAAACTATTAAAGACAAAGAAAAAAAGTTGGATTTGAGTAGGAGAGAGGGTCTCATTATGTAAAGGGAGAATGAGTTGGCAATGAAGTTGGAAGTGTTGATTCTGAATTCTAGTTCGGAAGAAGAATGATTGAAGGTTAGAGGACACTCAAATATTACTTTCGATGATGTTGCAGCTGTGGTACCAGAAGACAATGGGAATAACGATTATGATGTTCACAGTTGGATACAAGATGTCGAAAAGGCAGCAGAATATATGAAGTGGTGTGATATTGAGATGGTTTTGTTGGGGAAACGATTGTTGCGAGGTCCCGCTAGAATGGCAATAAGGCCAGAACCAGGCATTCCAAACGGTAAGAATCGGAAGATTTCCTTATCGAAAAATTTTCTTCAAAAATCTGCACCGCATATAAACATAAAAAGCTAGCACATAGAGTGCTAAGTGCTAAGTCAGTAGAGACTCTTGGCTATTTCATGGCAGAAATAAAAATTGATAATTGCATTTGCAATGTGTGTGTTTAGATTAAGGAACATCTTTGCCAAATTTCAGAACTATCCACAGAAAATGAAACTGTTTATACAATAGGAGCAAGTTTATTGAGCAAGGACGAAATCGAAGGGCTGGTTGCCGACTATAATCCTGTAGCACGAAATTCACCATCCGTCGAAGCGACTTTAATTTTGAAGACAGACATTCCTATTTTGCAACCCCTCAGAACATTTTCACCGTTGAAAAAATTTTAGGTAGATGAACGAGTAGCAAAGTGGCTTAGCAATGGAATTATGACGTATTAGGCCAAGGTTCTTCGAACTATGCAAGCTCAGATGTTTTAGTCAATAAAAAAGATGGGACGAAGCAGATTTCAATAGATTGTAAAAGATCACTTTCCTCTTCCCTTAGTTAAGGGTCAGATAGATGCTCTCAGTGAAGTGGAAGATTTTGCTTTCTGGACTTAGAGAATGGGTTCTTCCACGTGCAGGTATCTGAAGAAGCAGTAAATACCATTCATTTGTAACGCCGTCTAGATAGCGGGAACCTTCATCGATCAAAAAGGTACATCGTTTTTTGGGACCCACAGGCTACTTCCGAAAATTTATAAAAGACTTTATTAAGAAAGGATTAACAAAATCAATGCAGTGCTGTCAGGGCAAGCTATTTGCGTTCGATGAATCGGGGGTTGCACTGGGTTTTTTGACAACCACGAAAATAACGGACACTAGTCAGTGCCCCCCTAAGGCTGGCGACATCAAACGAAGCTATTTTCTACAAACTGTACGCAAGTGGCATTGAACTATCCATTTAATGTAATTAACATTTTGATTTTCTCAACACTTTTACTGAAAATCCTATAATCAGGTCACAGAATATAGAATAGCTTTCTTACTGTTAAGCAAAGACACAACGCAAAACGTCAGCCCCCATCCTCTATATTACTCACCATTTCTACCCCTCATAGCTTTTCTTTAAAGTTTATCTTGAACTTTTAACAAAACAAAACGTGATTGCTTAAGTAAAACAATAAAATCACACTTTTAAACTATATGTATGTATCCTATACCTTTATTATTGCATTTTTTTGTTTAAGTTCTTTTGGAGCTACGGTGAGAGGAACAAATTATTTTTTTATACGGCAATAGTAGTCGTGGGCTATGATTTAATCTGTATTTACTCAAAGAATTGCAGGTTGGCTGAAATTGTTTTGTTTTTAATTTATTGTTAACTTGCCTTTTTTGCGGTTTGGTTTTATGCATATTTTCTGGTTGAAGAATCAATCTTTAAAACAGCGTTATAATGTGTACTACGGTTACAACGTATAAAACAGGGGAAGGAAGAGCATCGCGCAACCTAAGCTACAACAACACAATGAAACATATTATCAGTATCGTTTGTTTTTTTTTTTTTTTTTTTGAATGATTTTAAATAAATTAATTGTTTTTTTTTTTTTGATTTTGTGTTTTGGTATTATTTGAAATGCTGTAAAATAGAAAATAATAAAACAATTCCTGAAACAATTAGCTGAAAAATCAAACAGCTGCAAAAAGAAAAGAAAAGTATACCGTTCACTTTTTGTTTTGTTTATTGTATCTTGGAACCTGTAAACCGCTACAAAACATAAAAACACAAACATGATTTTAATTGCAAAAATCGAATGCAGCGTTAAGAACGGAACGAGCATCCGAAAAAGTTGTGTATATACTCATATACAAGGCGCTTTTATTTTTATTCTATGTGAGTGCAGCTACTGTGTGTTGCACGGAATGATAAAATATTTATGAAGCAACCAATTTTGAGTTGATGTTGAATTTGAGTGTTTAGGAATTTTATTTGTTATCTCTGAGCATTATCTAAATATCTATGAATGTAAAACGTTAACCTAGTTCAAATGGAAGAACGGTAAATAAGTTATAAATCTTGAAAGCAGTATCTACGAGTTTTCTAAAAAAAAAAATATAGTCAGCTTTTGTAAATGTACCAACATTCTTTCTTTTAACCTGTTTTTGAGCTTTGAAACAATTTTGAAACAACCAGAAAACGAAATACATTATTATAAAAGAGAGTACAATTGGCGTCTCGACAACAAGATTTACCTTTTTGAAAGCAAACAAAGAAAAATACTACCAGAAGCGATTTATTGTCTTTAAATTATTTACAACTATGTCAGTTACGTTATAAATTCAAAACATTGTCAATAATAAAAAAAAAAAACATCGTCGGTCTTAGTCAATTGGTGAAGTGAAAACTTAGCTCACATCCAATATTTGTAGTTCCAGTTTCACAAAACAGCAGCTATTTAAATACAACCGCAGCAAGGCAGTCATCTCAATCTATTACATCTCCAATAAAATGGCTATAAAAATCCTGATAGTGTATAGTGAGTTGTGAATAATCATAAAATGTGAACAGTTTCGGCCCAAAAATTCTCTTGTCTCGGTGGACAAATGCAAAAACTGAGTGGCTATCGAAACGCTATGGCACCTAAAATGCTTCTGCCCTGCTCCTATCAGGTAGAGATTGCTGGAATAATTATTCATAGAAGTCATAAACAGTTTACGTCACCTTCTTATTAAATTTTCATATCGGATAAAATTATTCTGTTTTGAACACAGCAATAGGAACTCTACATAAATACCTACCTATAAAGAGTTGTATGATTTTAGAACAATTCTGGTCTAAGTGAATTAGCTTACCCAATTTAATCGCTAATAATCTGGGACCTAGTTGAGTCAAATGGACAACATCCGATCATAATAATGCTACTACTGCTTATAAAAAAAATCTTTAGAAACGAATTCACTTCTTGCAATACGGAAAGTGTATACAAAACATAAAAAATTGGTTGTAACTGAATTCAGGAAATCTGAAAAAAGTGAAGTGTTGCTAAACACCGCAAAGATTGTACGCGGTTATTCTGCTGCTAATAGCTTGCAGTTATCATTGCGAGTTAGATATGCAGATTTGGGATTTTGTCAAGACATTTTTTATGGAACAAAAATCATGTATGTACATAGATATACTTTTCTGGTTTAAATTAACTTAGTTCGAAAGTTCTTTACTTAAAATCGACTGAGGACTTAAAACGAACCTTATATAATAAAATACCCAAAATTGGTTGCTTCAAAATTCGCGTACGTACAACTGCAATAATGTTATCAGAACAAAAATATCTCCTGAAAACTGAAAATAATCCATCACAAAACATCTACACTTTTTTGTAGCATTGATTCCACTCGCTGAAATGCTTTTAAAATAAACAATGGAATACCACGAACCAGAACCATACCGCCGCCGCATACATAACCTAAATAACCTGCAAAACAACATCCATCCAACACTATAAAGAGACACTTTTGTTTCCCCTTTTTCTTTCGTTTCCTGTGAAGGATTCATCTTTGTGATTGAATCCATGCCACCAAGTATGTTGTCCAAAATTTGCTAACTTTTTACACTGTTAACTATAATCTGAATAATGTTGCACAAACCGTCTTCGTTGCGTTCAAAAACTTACCTGGTCTTCATTGAGATAGTTTGGCAGACCGCCTATGAATATTTTATGTGGCGAATCTGGAACAACCGTTGAAATGACCCCAGCTGTAAAAAAAAAATATATATATATATATCAAAATTAATCCTCATTCTGGATGGATGTAGCCCAACTTACAGTGGAAATCACTAGCTGGAGCATTAATTGGTTGACTGTCCGTCATTCCAGGCATGGGCTGATAATCGTGGGGTCGACGAATTTTTAAACTTTGTCCCTTAAAATTGATACCATCAAATGCCATGGCCTGAGTTGTTTCGTCAATTGATCTGAACTCTAGGAAAGCGAAATTCTTATCCAAATTTATCTGACAGGCGAGAACTGGATTGCCGGCTGCCTGCGCCAGTCCTGAAAGATGCATCTGTTGATTGAAGAACTCCATCATCTCTTCTTCCGTTACACCGAAGGGTATGTTGCCGACATACAAGCGACGTGCTTGCCTTGTTATGGTTGAACCTACAACTGGAACCGCTGCCTGAGGTGTATCCGCTACAACATTAGCGGGAATCTGACCAGCTGCCTGCATTGCTTTGTATTGTAGTGGGGTTATGTGCTCAAAGCCCGGTGGAGGGACATCCCAATACAGAGACGGCTTACGGCGGCGCGATCTATGGCCAGGTCGATTGCGGGAACGCGAGCGTTTGCGCTCACGAGAACGTGACCTTGACGATCGACGACGTTGTTGATCTCGTGAGCGAGATCGGTGTCGGCGTCTATCGCGGTCTGCTGGAAAAATCGATTTTTTTGCAGTGAACGGAAATGGTAGTTTATTGAAAATGTTAATACTTACCATCTGCTCCCATTGTTTGGTAATATAATAAATTAAATCTGTGCGGCTAGTGCGTAATTTAAAAACTTTTTAAGAGGAAAACTCAAAAAATAATTAACGAAAATATTTTTTTCACAAATACAACGCACACGACCAAAATGGCTTCCTACAGAGTTAAAAAATTATTTCGTTTCATGAAAAAGCACTACATTCGAATTCGAGACTCTCTTTTGAGACTTGAGATTGGAGTAGATACATTTTGTAAATCTAGTACAATTTCTCTACAACGTAATACTACGTTTTCACCGAGCCGAAATCCGAGATTTCAGCAACGTACTAGATTTTTCACGAAATTCTGAGATTTCGAGGAGATTTCACCATACATTTTTCTGTCACCGAAATCTTGGATTTCATCGAGATTTCGTGAAATCCTGCCGAAATCTCAATGCAGTTGGCAGGTCGTCAAATCGAACACACTTTTTTAATAATACTAGCGCAAAATTATAGTCGATTAAAGTACACTTTAAAATTATTTTAGCACGAAACTAAGCGTTTTCATAATTATAGTCGTCATAAAGCCCACTTTATCGTTAGCGCCTCGTATTAAAGTTAAAATCACCCGAACCTCGTATTAAATATTTAATATGGAGCTAGACTACTAGGTTCTTTTTTATCGAAACTGTCACTTTTATGTGTGTTCGATTAAAATTTCTCATAGGAACGTTGCGAAATAGAAATTATTTAGCAGCATACTAAAAAGTGTCTATTATTGAACAAAAGTTAAAGTATGGCGCAAATTTATAGTCAACCCCACTTTATCAGTTTAACTCCGTACAAGTTATACGCAACTTTAAACTCAAAAGCATACATTAATTTTTGTTCAATAATAGACACTTTTTAGTATGCTGCTAAATAATTTCTATTTCGCAACGTTCCTATGTGAAATTTTAATTGAACACACATAAAAGTGACAGTTTCGATAAAAAAAACGTAGTAGTCTAGCTCTATATTAAATATTTAATACGAGGGTCGGTTGATTTTAACTTTAATACGAGGCGCTAACGACAAAGTGGGCTTTATGACGACTATAATTATGAAAACGCTTAGTTTCGTGCTAAAATAATTTTAAAGTGTACTTTAATCGACTATAATTTTGCGCCTATGCTTTTAAGTTTAAAGTTGCGTATAACTAGTACGGAGTTAAACTGATAATGCGGGGTTGACTTTAAATTTGCGCCACTACGTTTTCACCGAGCCGAAATCCGAGATTTCAGAGACGTACTAGATTTTTAACGAAATCTCGAGATTTCGAGGAGATTTCGCCATACATTTTTCTGTAACCGAAATCTTGGATTTCATCGAGATTTCGTGGAATCCTGCCAAAATCTCAATGCAGTTGGCAAATCAAGCACACGTTTTTAATAATTCACCACATCATTTTGTAATGGTGAAAAACAAAAATTAGTTATGAAAAGTTTGTTTTGAATCGCTTTGCTGAGTAGGTACAATTAAATAAATGAACTTAATTTTCAGGGAACAAATAAAAATGAGACAATGGAAAAAAATAAAACAAGAAGAATCTGGCACCTGGAGGATGAAGAGTTTAGCATTGTATTGTGGGAGGAAACATATAATGATGATATCCGTGGTGCTAGAAAAAACAACCATGTTTACAAAGAAATAGCATCATGTGTTGCCCGAAGAAATTAAAACTGAACTACACAGTCTGACAAATAAATACAGGTTGTATATTCTTGTTGTTTATGAGGAAAAGTGAAAAATGAAAACTAAACTCGTGTGGAATATAACAAAACTTCATTTAATGTCGCACCAATTCAAAGTATTACAGCCAACTGACAATAATTTAAAGTTACAAGAACAAACAAGATAAAGAATAAGGAATGCAAACAAAAGCGAATTGATAAATGTCAAGAAAGAGAAATAAGAATTGTTGCCTGGGCCTGTTCCATTTGTGTAGCGTATTAATCCCAAACATCCTGCCCGGCCGAACGGGTATGTTCGGAACTATCCTCTGAGTCAGTTGTGAGTAGTCGACAAACTTTCTGTACTGGACGCGTACAGCTGCCAGTAGCGTGTCTGATTGTGACATTGCGTATAAGGCCATCTGCACCAGGATAAGTCTCCGTAATTCGCCCCAATCGCCATTGGGTTGGTGGAAGGTTTTCATTTCGTATGATGACAATATCATGAAGTCGTAAATTGTCCGATGGTCGTTGCCATTTGTTTCTAGCCTGAAGTGTCGTCAAATATTCATCGTGCCATCGACGCCAAAAATGTTGATGCATTTGCCTTATTTGCTGCCATTGCTTAAGTCTATTGCTGGGTACATCTGGAACGGATGGTTCTGGAACTGCCATAAGTGATCTGCCAATAAGTAGGTCCGCTGGACTGAGAGCCAATCGATCGTCGATGCTGTCGCGCAAAGGTACCATCGGTCTTGAATTTAAACATGCCTCGATGCACGTAAGTAGCGTATAAAACGGATCAAAGAACATAGTTTGCTCGCCAACCACTCGATATAAATGCTTCTTGGCGGACTTCACTGCCGCTTCCCAAAGGCCACCTTGGTGTGGTGCCCCAGGAGTGATGAATCGCCAACGGGTGCCTGCATTTGCCAATTGTTGTTGTGTATGCTCATTGTGCCAGTCAGATAAGTCCTGTTGCATAATACGATTCGCGCCAACGAATGCAGTTCCATTGTCGCTGTATAAATTTGTACATGGTCCTCTGCGAGATGTGAAGCGAGAAAAAACGTTCAAAAATGCACGCGAGGATAGATCGTGTGCCACGTCAATATGAACAGCTCGTGTCGCCATACATACGAAAATTACTACATAGGTCTTCGTAACCAAACGTGTGCGAGAAGTGCCAATGCGTAACTGGAAAGGGCCACAATAGTCTACGCCACTTGTAGTGAAGGGTTGAGCCTGCGTTACCCGCGGTAGGGGAAGAGAAGCCATCTGTTGTTGAGCCATTGTTTTCTGCATCCGTCTGCACCTTACGCATGAGTGTATGCACTGCTTAACAGCGCTTCTGCCATTCATGATCCAAAATGTCTGTCGTAAGATTTGCAACATGAGCTGAATGCCTCCATGTAACGTAGTGTTGTGTGCGTCCTCAACTATTAGTCGGGTTAATGTGCTCGCCTTTGCCAATATGATTGGGTTCTTTTGGTCAGGATGAATCTGAGCATTTGAAAGTCGACCGCCTACTCTCAGAATTTGATGCTCATCCAAATATGGTGCCAATGAAATAATTTTGCTTGTACTTGAGATTCTAGAAAGAGTACGAATTTGATTAATTTCATATGCGAAGTATTTACCCTGTTCGGTGCGTATGTGCCAGCGCCGTGCCTCCATGATTTCATCACTACTGATGATGGGTTGATGCCAACAATGGTGACTTGCCATTCGCCAACGCAGTATGTATGCTGTAGTTCGAAGAAGTTTGCCTAACTTGCTATATCGATCTAGCAGGTCGATTCTTTTTCCATCTGGTTGCCTAGTTTGTAGTACGCCTGTGCCTGTGGGTCGAGTTACGTTGACCCGGATCGCTTTTACCTCTGCCTCTGCTGCCAGCCAATCGTCACTGTCAAGTTGTATCGCCTCATGATATAGATCGTCTACCTGCTGTATTACCTCTGGGCCATGCCACCATAGATGATGTGTTCGTAATGATTCAACAGAAATGCCTCGGCTAGCACAATCAGCTGGGTTGTGCTGGCCGTCAATATGTCGCCATTGTCCCACCTCAGAATGTTGTTGAATAAAACTTACTCGATTCGCCACATATACGTTAAGTGTTGATGAATGCCTTCGAAGCCAACTAAGAACCACACTGGAGTCTGTATGCATGAAATACAGAAGATCGTTCAGTTGCAATGTGTTGCGAATGTTCACCATAAGTGCAGTTAAGAGCTGAGCAGCACACAACTCTAGCCTCGGAATTGTTACGACCTTAATCGGAGCCACCTTCGTCCTTGCTGTTATTAGCCTTGATGTTGCCACGCCTTGATTGGTTGTACTATGTAAATAAATTACTGCTGCGTATGCCTTGCCACTCGCATCACAAAATCCCATGAGATGTGAGCGATGATTTGGTTGTAGTCCTATCCAACGCGGGATCCGGATGCCTTCAAGTTGATTTAAATTTTCACGGAATGCGAGCCATTCATTCAGTAGAGGGACCGGTAAAGTCTCGTCCCATGCCAAGCCTGCCAACCATAATTTTTGTATGAAGATCTTCGCAACGATGATCACTGGTGCCAGCATATTTGTCGGGTCGTAAAGACGGGCCGTATCTCTGAGTATCAGACGTTTCGTCGTCGACGGTGTATCTCCCAGATTGATACGGTAGAATAATTCATCCAACGTTGAATTCCAGTGCAAACCAAGAACTGTAGTCTCAGGTGATTGAAGTTCCACCTCATTCGAGGAACTGCCAATATTTGTGATTTGAGCTAACGCCTGTGCGTCATTGGTTCGCCATTTGCGTAAATGAAAATTGCCTTGTTGCAATACCAAGTCCACATCCTTCGCCAATGTCACTGCACTCTCAGTAGTCGGCGAACTTGCCAAATAGTCGTCGACATAGAAGTCCCTTTCGATGCTTGTTTGTGCTGCCACTGCCCGGCTGGAGTCCGGTAGTATGCCAGAGTTGTCACGGCCACATTGCTGCATTGCCCGAATTGCATTGTATGGGCCACAAGCCATGCCATAAGTCACTGTCGTAAGCTCATAAGTACGTATCGGTTCATGAATAGATTCTCTCCACAGAATGCGCTGCCAACATAGATGCCTTTCATCGATAAGAACCTGACGGAACATCTTTTCTACGTCCGCCGATAGAGCCACTGCGAAACGTCGAAATCGAAGAATGATATTAGCCAATAATTCCTGTATCACTGGGCCTACCAATTGAGTATCGTTCAGTGATGCGCCAGTTGAAGTCTTCGCGGAAGCATTAAAGACTACACGAAATTTCGTCGTTACTGCATGGTGAGGTATATAGTAGGATTGTGATGGATCGCCAAGTTGATCGCTCACTTCTCGCATGTGGCCTAAGTTACTATATTCCCGCATGAACGATATGTACTTTTGTTGTAACTCGAATTCAGATGACAGTCGCCTTTCCAATCGCAGAAACTGTCTCAAAGCTTGCTGATAAGAATCGCCAAGTGTCGGGGCATCGGGCCGGAATGGTATCTGGACAATGTACCGACCAGTCGACGTACGACGATTAGTATTTGCGAATATTTTCTCGCAGAGATCCTGCTCTGGTGCCAATCTATTTATGTCACTTGCCTCTTCTAATTCCCAAAACTTATGTACTAGTTCTTCAAGACGTTGTTCTTCGCCTGAATGAATTAAAAATGAATGCAATGACTCACCGATTATGGACTCGATGGTCGCAGGGCCAAACACTACCCAACCAAGGCGTGTTGATTGAGCAAAAGGTTCACTTTGTGCACCATGCACGATGCCATCTTGGATAATAGCTCCCCATACCTCAGCGCCTATCAAGAGGTCAATTCGTCCAGGGGATCCGAATGTTGGATCGGCCAATTGCAAATTTTGAAGATGTGACCAGCATGATGAAGTGATTTTAGCTGCTGGAGTCACTGATGTAATAATGTCAAGCACATATACTGCCACTGCCAATTCGAACGAGCCATCACGAGCCGAAAGCTGTACCGTTGCCTGACCACGAGTATAGGTGGACACAGATTGGCCCACGCCTTCGACAGGAATCTCGCAGCGGCTTCTGCGAAGAGACAAACGATTAAGTAAACTGGATGTAATAAAACTTGCCTGAGATCCGGGGTCACAGAGTATGCGACACGGATTAAGATTGCCAAGATGATCTGTGATGCTTGCGTACGCAGTAGCCAATAAAACGATCTGGTTGCCAACGAGTGTAAATGTTTTAATACGATCGGCCAGTCAATGCGGTGCCGGATTCACCCGAGGTGGGCCTGGTGATGATGATGTAGGAGACAGTGAAGCCTGAGCACTTGGTGCTGGTGCCATTGATGATGATGCCTGTGGGACTGCATTTGAAGGACCTGACACTGGAGCCGTCCTGCAAAGTAAGGTATTGTGTTTCTTGTTGCAATGATGACAACCACCTGCTGCGCAATTCTTTGTTGAATGTCCTGGACGAAGGCAATTGAAACATAGATTCGATTGCTTCAATTTAGCAAAACGTTCGCCCACTTCCAATGCCAATAATGATGGACATCGCATTATGCGATGTGTGCCGTTGCAATACTCGCATCTGCCAGGTGATGTCATCGCCAAATTAGTTTTCACCAAGCGAAACGGTGAATTTTGCGCATGTCCAGTGCCTCGAATATGCGCTGTTGGATTCGCCTGAGCCATCTGTGTCTTCGTCGCCAAGTTGCCTATGCTATGTGCACGCGTTTCCAAAAATGTTAGCATTTTATCCAGTGATGGTATTTCGGTCGTTGTTGTCATACCCCAAGCCTGTTGTGTTGTCGGTGGAAGCTTAGAATTCACCAGGAACACGAGGAATGCATCCCAATGTTCCACAGGAACCTTCATCACTCGTAGTGCCCGCAATGAGGCACGCACTGAATCCACGATGGCCAACAACTGCGTTGAAGTTTCCTCCGTTGCTACACTCAAGTAAATCAACTGTGAGACGTGTATGTCGGCCAACTGTTTGGGGTTATCGTACCGCTTCCTCAGAGTCTTCCACACCTCTTCATAGCCTCCGCTGTACAATCCGCCAACCAATCCAACGGCATCGCCTTGCACGGCTGCCCGTAGTTTCCCCAGCTTGTATGGTTCTGGATAATCGTGATTGTGTACTAACGTCTCAAAAGCATCCTTGAATGCAAGCCAATTTGCCAATGTTCCATCAAAAATGGGGATTTTCAGTGGATCCAATTTCATCTCCGCTGGCGGTGCCAAAGACCTAAATGCTCCAACAGAGCCTTCTGCGCCGTCATTAAGAAATGCTGCCTGCAACCGGTGTAGTTTTGCCATTGTGGTTTTGTAGTCAGCCTCAATAGAATCCCAAAGTTGTGTGTGTGCTTGTAATTCTGTCTCCTCTGCCTGGCCAATAAGTGCATCATGTGCCACTTCGAATTTGCAAAAATGCGCCTGGAGACACGTTATTTCTTGTGCCAGTAAATAACTGTCTGCCTTGAACTCGTCTGCCGCCACTGCTGTAGCAGCACGTCGAACAGCGCTGCACACCGTCGCTCGCCTATTTAAATCCGCCATCGGTGGTGCCATAAAGTCGCCTAACCAAAACTTAAAATATTCCACGAACGAATGCCACGTAACTGCAACAAACCCCACACAAATTGTATAATTCTTTATTCCTCACAGGAGGCACCAAAATGTTTATGAGGAAAAGTGAAAAATGAAAACTAAACTCGTGTGGAATATAACAAAACTTCATTTAATGTCGCACCAATTCAAAGTATTACAGCCAACTGACAATAATTTAAAGTTACAAGAACAAACAAGATAAAGAATAAGGAATGCAAACAAAAGCGAATTGATAAATGTCAAGAAAGAGAAATAAGAATTGTTGCCTGGGCCTGTTCCATTTGTGTAGCGTATTAATCCCAAACACTTGTGTAGAAAAAAAGCAAAATGTTATTCGGGATATTCTCCATTAGAATGGCCACGATAAGTAAACGAACCGCTTGGTGATAAAAGTGTATGTATTTTTTGTCATTTTGTTTTCTAATTCCAATTGTGCAAACATTTTTTTGCTGTTTGTGTTTCTAGAAAAAAACTTTCACAACAATTTTTTTCATTTTGAACATGAAATGTCAAATGAAATCTTTTTTTTCGGTGAAACACCTTTTTGAGGTACCAAGATTTCAACCGCGAAATCTCGGATTTCGTTTTGGTGTAAGCGTAGTATTATTCACCAAATCATTTTGAAATGGTGAGAAACAAAAATAGTTATGAAAAGTTTGTTTTGAATCACTTTGCTGAGTAGGTACAATTAAATAAATGAATTTAATTTTCAGGGAACAATTAAGATGGAGACAATGGAAAAAAAATAAAACAAGAAGAATCTGGCACCTGGAGGATGAAGAGTTTAGCATTGTAAGTACTGTGGGAGAAAACATATGATGATCCCTTTGGTGCTAGAAAAAACAACCACAAAGAAATGGCACCATATTTTGCACAAAAACATATTTATTTTACGCCGGAAGAAATTAAAACTAAACTACATAATTTGATAAATAAATACAGTTTGCATATTCTTGTGTAGAAAAGAAAAAAAAGTTAAAGGTTCTTCGGGAGATTCTCCATCAAAATGGTAACTTTATATCAAAATAAGAGTGACGTTCTCGGAGAACTGAAAGAACACTTCGTCGAGGACAGCATTGTCATTGATGAGTAAACGAATCGCTTGGCTATAAAAGTGTATGTATTCTTATTCGTTTTGTTTTCGAAGATGACATGTGGGCCTTCGGTCATCGCAATTGATTCCAGAGTGTCCACGTTAACTGAAGAATTGCTCCCCAGGTCCATCAACTTCAATGCCTTGTGGTCCGATTTGCTCTCCATGTTACTTCTTTTTCTCAGAAAGTCTCTGTAAATCGCTGTGAACATTTATTTTTCTTTATAATTGCATACTAATAATTTAAAATAAACATTGCACTTACAATTCTCCAAACTTTTTTGTGCTGTTTGTGTTTCCAGAAAAAAACCTTCACAAGAATTTGTTTCCACTTTGAACATGAAGTGTCATATGAAATCTTTTTTTCCGGTGTAAACACCTTTTTTAGGTACCAAGATTTCAACCGTGAAATCTCGGATTTCGTTTTGGTGTAAGCGTAGTATTAAGAAAATATTCATTCGCATGGCAACTTCGAGCTAAATGTTAAAATGAACTTATCTTGTACAATCACCACAACACAGAACTTTGATCTAGTTTGTTTTATTATTCTGATCTGATCCGGATCAGATCATACTTACTTAGTTGCAACCATTTGTGTGTGCGAATGCGTGTTATATTTTTGCACGATTGGAAGGGACCTACAGTTTTTTGCCGACTCCGAACGGCGAGTTGAGAAGCTCAATCGTGACAAATGATACTCTTTGATGCTTGTCAGACATTCGAAAGAGGTGGGCACTGTGGAAAACTTTTAGGTGTTTGCGGCGGGATTCGAACCCAAGACCGCTGGCACAGTAGTCCGACGCACTAACCACTTGCGCTACGGTGCCCACTCATGGGGATAATAAAACACGGCTAATGTCGATTTCAATTGGGCAAAAAAAGCACTTTTTTTATCTCGAGCAATTTTAATCGCTCTAGTACAATTTTAATTTTCCAACCGACCAAAAAAGCATTTTTTTTTTTTGCTCTAGATCAATTGTTGTGAATCTCGGATTCAGCTCGAGATTTACACCTACTTGCACTAACACCAGCAGATTTTATATGAAATGTTAACGCAGTACATCAGAATAAATATCAATCAACAAAAATATTTATCAGAAACTGTGTAGAATATTTAGAAAGTATAAAGAAAATGTTTTAAAATTGTATTTATTATTTTTCTTTTTCTTATTTATTTTCTTTTACGAACAAGATGTGAAATGTCACACTAATACAATTGCAGAAAAACAGATCAATCTCGTTTGTTTTCAAACCAGCACGAAAAATCTGAAATCTGAGAGCAAAATCTGAAAAGCCCAATCGAAAACGATATAAACCTCTGAAATATGCAGAAATACAACTGTTGCACTACATATTGTATTTTATGTCGTTTTTTGCATAATAAAGCAAAGAAAATAAGAAAATAATATAAAAAATATAAAGAAAACAAGACAATGTTTAGGTTATATCAATGGGAGACTTCGAGGATGAAATTTTATCTAAGTAACATAAGTTACACATGTGTTTGGAATATAAATTATTTATTTCTTTAGTCAAGTTGCATTATTTGCTGTGAATGATTTGCTGAGTTCATCTTTTGTTTTACAAAATTCAACATTATATGGACTGCGATAATATTATTAATGCGATATTTATTATTAATAATGCGATATATTCATAATGCGATAATATTAAATTCCATAATTCAATTAAATACTTATTGAAATCACAAATTCACTTACACAAATTAAAAAGAACAACCGCGCGGTGGAAAACTTACATCAAATCAGCTGTTTTTGACATTTCTCAAACAGACTAATAGCACAGAGAATAAATATACAGATAGCGCATTCATATGGGAAGAACTGGTACATGAAAACGAAATCTGCTTTTAAAAAAAGCTCTTTTTTTCTCCTTCCCTCTGTCTACTCCATTCCGTCAAAAGTTCGCATCACACAGAACATTTTTTTTCTCCCATATTCTGTCACACACACACAAGTCACAACGTTGCATTGGTTACCTCGATTGCAAGAACAAAACAACAAAAATTCTGTATGCTTATTTTAACTGATGGCGATTGAGCGGGGACTGCGGACGCGGAGTGCTGATGCCGGCACGTTCGTTGGTATTGGTACGGTGGATTTCGTAAATATTGACCTGTGTAGATCGTATACGTGTGAAGATGTTTAGGTGTGTGCATGCTTGTTATTTTGTTTGTAGCTCGATGTGAGTATTTTTTGTTTCTCATCGATAGGTATCGTGTAATTTGTAATTTCAAGAAGCGACCATAAGTTTACAATATTGTTTAATGGATTATATCTTGGTTGACTGATTTGAACCAAACTGCAACATGCTACTTTTTATTTATGTATAATGTACATATATCATACATTACCTTCATTAAAAATATTAATTTCTCTCTGTAAATAAATTAAGGGTTATTTCATTCAGATTAAGTTTACTATACAGCGAGTTATGAAGTTAAATGTCAATTCTTTTGGAACTTATTCTTGGATATAATCATTGTATATAAAAGACATAGTAGAATCACTTGAGGAATTCGATACTAGCGCCTCAGACGAGAAGACAGCCGATGACTTTCTGTTTTCTATCATTGACAACAACCACAAATTCCTCTCCAAGTAAGAATAAGAATAAAATAACCAAAGAAGAATCGAAGTAAAAATCTCGGTTTCCAAAGAAACGAAAACTCACACTTGCACACATGCTCGAATATACCTGTAAATATATGTAGTATTGCTTTTTTCTGTGTTTCAGTCGCAGATTGAAAAGAAAAAAATTTATGATTTTTGAATTTGCGGCTATGAGTGAGGATAGCTTGTATTGCAGAGTGAGATGAGAGATCAATATGGATGTAGGTATAGATGCATGTATGTACAGTGCAAAAAGTGCCTTGCGTATATGAATGTAGGTATGTATACAAATATGTGGCAACAAGTAAAAACAGCAAAAGTTATTTTTTACAATTTTACACGAGAGCAGTGGATTCGACTTGCGTTTACAAAAAAAAACTACATATTGTACATACATATGTACATATGAAGTATAATAACGTTTTTAAGCTCTGTGTCAAAGATGGGAAGAAAATATTTGTATACAACTACCTACCTACTTCCCAGTCGCGGATATGCTGCATTGCGAACAATGAAATGTTTCAATTATAAAACAATTCATTCATTAATGCAATATACAATACTTCATCGAACCTAAAGTTAATAGTAAAATGAAATGCATTAGGTACCAAACTAGTGGAGAGTAATTCAGGATGGAATTGATCTTTGCTTAAGAAAAGTAAAGGGCATTACCGTACAAATGCGAGGTATTGGGACAAAGAAGGAGTCAACAGTAGGTACATATGCTTTTCTGTCAAATTATCTCACTGTATTGTTAATGACTGTCTCATGCTTGCCGCGTTTAGAATTACGTTTGTTTGTTTACCAATGGCAATCATTTCGTTTAAGTGCGGAAATGCTATGTTTTTGTCTCGGTAATTTGTATGAAGTACCCACTTCTGCAACAACTTCTGGGTATTGCAGAGTGGAAGAGATGGCTTCTGCCTATGAAATTCAATGGTTATATATATATAGAGTTACACAACTATCTCGGAATTTTTTCCGGATATTACATATTCCTGGCATTCAGATTTACTACCAGCGGATTATGCTCTGTTGGGGCGCAGTCCAAGTTCTACGCCCTTGCGTATTCACTCTTTATTTATTTGGCATGAGCAGCCATTAAAAAAACTCAATACAGGTTAACAAAGAAAACGTTAAAATATCTAAAAATTTAAATATGTATAACTATCGCATGTCGTTATTTCTTACATACTCTAATAATAATCGTTTAAATTCATAAATATTTTGACTATGTTTTAATTCTGCCGGCAAACTATTGAACATAGATAGCCCCTTGTACATTACTGTGTTTTGACCTCCCACTGTACGATGTCGCTCCAGTCTGAAGTCGCGGTTATTTCTCAGATTGTATGGCTGTACGTCTTCAACAAATCGAATGTTTTCCGTTAGATATCGCGGTAGCATCCGATTTTTTAATTTGAAGACAAAGACCAATACATTGAACCATAAACGCTGTCTGATATTTATCCATCTTAATGCCCCTAGCATCAAAGCGATTGGGGTCAATCGCCCACATTTTAAAATATATCGCATTGCACGGTTTTGCCACTTTTGTAATCTCTCTATATCCTGTCTATTACATTGGATTAGAATGGTTGAGCAGTATTCGAAATAAGGCTTTATTATTACATTGAACACTTGTATACTACTCATAAAGTCCAACTTATTTCTAATTCTATTAAAAAATCCGATTTTTTTCGACACTTTTTTACACAAATAATCCACATGAGATTTAAATTTAAGTTCATTGACGATTATCACTCCTAAGTACTTTATCTCACTAACGATTTGAATTATTTCACCGTCTATTGTTAAATTGTCACTGAGTTCACTTTTCAAAACCATACACTTTGTCTTTTTTGTATTTAATTTTAGCCTATTCATTTTAAGCCACATACTTAATGATGAAAGGTCCTGCAGTATATTCTGTTCACACAATCTGTTATTTGTTCCGTAAATGTACAACAAAGCATCATCCGCGAATAAACGTAAAGTGGAGAATTTGACCACTCTGTTCATATCATTAATATATAAAATTAACAAAAGTGTTCCCAAAACAGATCCCTGTGGGACGCCTATTTTTACTTCAATGTCATCTGATGTCACGTTGTTAAAAATTGTGCATTGTCGTCTGTTGCTAAGGTATGACATAAACCATTGCAACTCTTTGTTTCGAACACCATACTCATGCAATTTTTGATGTAATATTGCCCTATTCACTGTTTCAAAAGCTCTTTGTAGATCAATAAAAACAGCTAAAATTTGTTGTTTAGAATCTATGAAACATCTCCACTCACTCAAAACTAAGTTCAAGGCTGTTTCACATGAATGTTTCTCTCTAAAACCCGATTGGTTTGGTATAATTATGTTGAGCTCCTCCACGAACTTTCTTAATTGTGTATACACAACTTTTTCTAGAACTTTTTCTAGCAACATTAGCATGTTTACTGGACGAAATTCCTCTGCTTTGATTGTTCCATTCACTTTCGGTATTGGCCTAACAAATGATTTCTTCCAACTTTGTGGGAATTCGCCGTTTTGTAGCGAAAGGTTAATAATATTGACCATAGTTGGACCCAAAATATTGAAGTGGTCGATTAACAGTTGTACTGACATGAAAAAGGGATCTTTTTTACTATTCATTAATTTCAGTATAGCAAATAATTCTTCGTTATTTATAGGGGAAAACTCGAACACCGCCGACCTCTGTTCTATAATACTGTTATACGAAATTATTTGTACACTATTGACAAAATATTCATTGAACCGGTTAGCAATTTGTTTACTGTTCGACACTCTGATATTATTAAAACTTATCACATTCACTTGAGGCTCCGGTTTTTTTAGTACAAATTTTTTAATGTTTCTCCACATCGCCTTTTGGTTCACACTGTTCTTTACTTTATTCTGGATGAATTTATTTTTCGCGTTTCTAAGAGTCTGCTTATGTAAATTTCGACTCATTCGGTATGCGTCCCAATCTATTTCTCTATTTGTTATTTTAGCTTTGTTATATTTTGAAATTTTATCACTTTTCAAGGTGTTTACTTCTCTTGTAAACCATTCACAAGCCCCGTCACCGATTCTTATTTCTTTGATAAATAGGTTAGTTATTCGTATTAATTCTTGTTCAAACTGCTCGGATATAATATTAACACTTATATTTGTGAACTCTAGACTCCGTATTACACTATTATTTAAATGAAAAGAGAAAACATCTTTCTTGTACCGGAAGGTTTTAATATTTTTATATTGTTTCGGCTTATCATTTGCTTGTTCACTTTTAATCTTGAGCTCGATAGTTTCATGATCTGAGATTTTATATTCACTTTTCACTTCTGCACTTATATGTGTAAAGTTAGCTATTACATAGTCTATTAAAGTTGCCCCTTCACTGGCTATCCTCGTAGGCACATTGATAATCAAATTACATAGATTTCCCTTAATAATATCTCGGAGTTTGTTCTTATACGTGTCTCGTTTTAACCAATCTATATTCATGTCTCCTACTATGAAAAAATGTTCGTTTTTTAACACACATTCTTCCATTAAATCGCTGAATGTTTCACAAAATAATGCTTTAGACATACTTGGTGACTTGTACAAAACAACTATAATGAAAGACTTTGTCCCGATTATGGTTATAACCGCTGCAATTGTAACATCTTTTTACTTTAAAGTTTTCGAACACCCGGCATTTTCCCCATCCAATGTTTATCACTCGTTGGTTCATTATTTTATTATATCCGTCCTTGTCTATCTCTATTACCGAATTATATTTCTCCGTTTTTGCCGATTTAAACACAGTAATGCATTTTACATAATTGTTTTGCAAATCATTTTGTTTTTTCACTTTCTCTTCTATCTCCTGTTTTTGATAACTGTCTCTTATTCCACACACTAGCACTGTTGGTTTTCTTAATGTTGGGATTTGGATTTCATAGTCTTCCTTCATTTTTTCTTTTACTTCGGTTTCGATTTTCTTTCTGGGGCCAAATCGTCTCATCCGTTCACGTACGGACGATCGAACGTATGAAAATTACGTTATACGTCTGTCGAGTAAACGGAATCGTATTATGCCATACGATTGCTCACGGAACGTAATTTTTTAAATTGTACTAGATGTGAAGAGAGAAAATAGAGATGAAACTTCAAATTAATGTCATATTGAAGCAAAATTATTGAACTTTCAATAATGAAAATATAATTTTAATGAAAACACAGAGTAAATATGCACATACATATGTATTCATTCTAATTATAAATTAAATAAACTATTAAACATTAGCACATATTATCACTTCAAAGAATAAAAATCACATTTCATTTCATATCACTAGTTTTTGGCCATGCTTTTTTTGATTTTCACGTAAATGAATTTATTTTTTTATTTTCTTTGTTTCTTCTTCTTCAGAATCTTCCGTGGCTCTTTAGTTTGGGTTATAGATGCCTTATCGAATGACAATTTTTTTTTTGCTTGAAATTTTTGGTTAGCAAAATCCTATTAAAAAGTAAACAAGGCTTTGTTTTATTGAAAATTCGTTCATATTAGTTCATATTAGTGTTTTTTTTAAAGTTTTACTGACATTTTGTTTCTCTTAAATTCCAAAAAACACAAATTACGTTCACTGCGAACCAATCGAATGACATTACGAACGCGCGCTCAAAAAATATACTCGATAACGTATGGCATAATCTCGAATTACGTTACTACTTACACGTTCACGTATACCATAATTTCAAATAGGCATTTTTCGATCACGAGTTACTCGTTCACGGATGAGACGATTTGGCCCCTGGATTCTTTATCACTACATTTAATTAAAATTATGCCGTTAAGTGTATTGTGCATATTGTTTACCTTAAGTGCTAACGCCGTTGGATCAACATTGTTTACCAAATCCTCTTTTGTTTTTTTATTGTCTTGTTTCGTTTTTGGTTTGACCATAATACTGATGTCTCTTTTTAATACGTTTGCATACGATTTGTTTTGTTCACCCGTTTCATTCTTTGTTGTTAATATAATGTCCACTTTTTCACTCAATCCCTTTATTTGTTCGTTATGATCACTCGCGCACTCTTTGCTCTCACTTATAATTTCACTGCTATGATTTTTTAAATGCCGTCGATAT
Organism: Brachyopa scutellaris; assembly: GCA_949775065.1. Classification (NCBI taxonomy): domain Eukaryota; kingdom Metazoa; phylum Arthropoda; class Insecta; order Diptera; family Syrphidae; genus Brachyopa; species Brachyopa scutellaris. The sequence goes on along the minus strand of OX459112.1, from coordinate 32,428,704 downwards.
TTCCTCTTGCATTTTCATAACAACCGTATTTACTGATTCTACATTTTTTTTTAACAGTTCCGTCATAATGTCAACTAATTTTTATCCATTCATTCTATTTATTCTAATTAGAGTCTCATATTGATCTCCGATCCCCTTCATGTTCTTTTTGCAGTCATTACACGCGTAACTTATATTCGGATTTCTTAATAAAAGTCGCATATCATAATCCGATAATTGTCCCTCACAACATGTTCTATGATACACTCTTTTGCAAAACCCGTTGCACGGCACCATCTGTGGATCTTCCCGGCTAAACCGTCTGTCGCATTTCCCGCAAAAACTATCCATAGTAACAACTGTTTTTCACGGCAAATAAATACCACAGTCGTTATTCTATGGATTTTTTTATTTAAAAAAGCAAATAAATCTAATTTGGCTCTTAGTTCTTTGTAAACACACGGATAGACATACAAACACGTCCGCTCTCGACAACTGTTACTTACCACAATGGTAAATGTAATGCCTGTTTTACATCTGCTGTAATCGAGTTGAGAAGAACAAATTGCGACTCCCCAGAAGGACTTCTAGAATTAGTTCTAGATTCCATGTCATTCGCGACTGGATTAAGCTTGAGAAAGTTTCCTTAACCGCTGAAGAACCATACATCCATTGTGTCAAAAGATGTACCTATAGAAAATCTTTACATGCGGTTTTTCCATATGCATATTTGCATCTTTTCAATTTTGGCATACACACCTACATACTTATGTAAGTCGACTTGGGCTGTTTCTCCTTGTGACCACAAATATAATACATAAATATAATATTCTTTTATTTTATTTATTTTTTATGCAGTAGATAGTGGGAGGAATAGGCCTACAGGGGACACCTCGATAAAAAAACGCATCTAGTATTTTACCCCACTGGGTGATGTGGAAAAAAATATGTGCTTATATGTATAGGTACATTATTATAAAAGATTCTTTTGATGTAAAATAAGTGCACTAGGTAGGTGCATTCAAAAGACAAAATGTACTTAAATGTATGTATTTCATCCCAAACTTACTTATGTAGGTACCCACAAAACGTTATGCCCATAGCGAAATGGAATAAATTCAAATGTTGCAACATTGCAAGTTCCTCATGCTCATAGCGAAATGTAAATGTAAAGTAAATTTCCAAGAAAAAACTACCGACCTACCCCAACTTATGAATGAAATAAGAAAATCGTATTGTATATCACAGCTGTCCAAGAATGAATGACACATACATACAATATGTACCTTACACGAACACGAACACGATTTCTCACATTCTTTATTTTCCTGTGTTCTTTATGTTTTAATTATTCTTTCCCTTTTTCTCTGAGAGACAATTTCGTTTGGTTTTTAGCAAAAAAGCGCCACCTGGCGAGAAGACAGCCAGTTAAAAATAACTGCTTGATGATATTACTATAAGTTTCATATACAATGATATAATCTAAGAAAAAAGTCGTTCTACAGAAAGGGTCTATCTCCAATGTGGACATCATTTATCGAGAATTTAAGAAAAGACCTACTTTGGTGTACCTTGACAAATATCTCCGCTAATAACAACTACAGAAACTTCACTTAGGGCTTTAATTTTAGAAAAAATAATACTCTTTTTAACTGCATTTAAATACGATAAAACCGATAACTTTTTTGGCTTTCCAGATATTTTATTTTTAAGTCAGTTTACTTTATATTGCCTATGCAAATGTATAATTTCAGGTCGCTTTTCTACAAAAAATGCGTAATAAACATACCGTTTTATTATTTTTTTCTTATGAACGAAACAATTGTTGACAAAAAAATCTGTGATAAGTATGCTGAAAAACTCAGAGATTTTATGATACTTCGAAAAAACTGCAGCAGGTAAAAAAAATAAATATGATTTTTTACCTACTTTTTTAGCCGCAGTTAACAATTAGTGCGACTTTCCAACTACATAATTCATAATTTTGCAACTCATAATTTTGCCGATTTGCCCAATTAATGCGTACTTATGAATCATGAAAAGAATTCGTGTATTTATCCTAAAATTAATACCTAGTTGCATGACCTTTATTTGTCGGACGCCGGACGCGAACCCCTCAACAACGGAAGCGAGGCACAAAATTATGTTATAAATTGTACTTTGCAGAAAGCCCAAATTTAGGGATTTCCTGTTTACGATTTTCAATTATTCTGCCTACATTGCCTTATTCAGTTTTGGTACGTTTAAGTGAGTCTTATTCAATAGACAATGATATTACAAAAGAAAATCCAGAGCATGAGATTCATATTGATTGCACGAGTAGCGAAATAGTAGACGTAGACGATACAATAGATCTTTTAGGTCGCAGTATCAGACTTGGGGCAGGATCCAGTTAATAAGAAAAAATAATATGTGAATATATATTTCTATGTAAATACTAACTATTTTCGTTTGGTCAGTATAAAAACTTAATATGTACATACATATGTATATTAAAGGTGTTATTCATTTAAAAAGTGGATCTTCTTTACATGAATCTTTATTAATCTTTAAATCAGACTCAAATTACGCGAAGTCTTCAACATTTTCACACGCTTCTGTTTGCCTCTCTTAAATGCACAAAACCGTTTTTTGTATCTATAGTAGTTCAGAAGTTATATCACTAAAAGTGGTCTATCCATCAAATTAGAGGTGCCTTTTTTCGACGGGCTATACCTAACTTGGAGGGTGGTGAAAATAGACCCCCCCTGTCATATGATTTTTTGTTTGCTAGAGCTTCAGGAATCTCCAGTTAAAGGATCATACCTCTTAACTGGGAAACCCTGTATGTAGAGTTCAATAAACGTTTCTTTTTTTAAATTAAATTATTCGTACCTAATGGTTTTTATTAATTTATTATATATCGAAGAGCTCTAAAACTATTTTTCAAAAGAATGAAAACATAGGATTAAAAATTGGTTCCGGCTACTGAAAAGTCAAGTGGCCGACTTCAGGAGCTGAGGGGGCCAACTAGGTACTCAGGAATCAGACTTGTATTTCAATTTTTGTAAATACTTTATTCAAGGTAGGAAATCCACTAAAAAACATAGAATTTTCTAATTTACACATTCCAAATACCTATTCAGATAAACTGTATACTCAATTCAGTATTTGAGTAACTTATTTATATTAAAATCAGTTGCGTCTGACATAATCTTTATGAACTATCAAAAAAATCACGCACTTTTATAAGCTGCTGTCAAAGAAATTATTTTTTGCAATCACAAAATCCAATGAAATTATCTACTTTTTCTGCCCTTCCATTGCTCAATCATATACATACAATACATGTACATATGAATACGCGGTAACAAAATTCCCATTCAAGACAATTTGAACACTTGCTAAAAATCACACAGCCGTGGCACAGACAATAAATGTATTATCTGTGGCCATGGTATAGTTTCTATTCCCCTTCCGACATGCCCCTTTACAATTGCTTATCTCATGGGCCAGCGTACACGGGATGATTTTTGCCGGCAGAAAAAAATGTGTACATAAACTGCTTTTCACTGTGGTAGTATTGTTGCCGATGCCGACCAAAATATTTTGAAAGATGTTTATGTATTAGTTTCTTACCTCGTTCAACATGTCAAACAAACTCTTACCGCAGACCTCAGCCCCTTCGCCCACAAAACCGGTTCTCTGCCGGCAGAAATCATCTCGTGTACGGTGGCCCATCGTTGGCTGTGTCACAACACAATCACAACAATCACAAAGCTTTTCCGACACAAGTGAACAGAGCGAGTAAAAGCATAGAGCTTTATTTGTTATACCTATTCTGAAAGCTTTGTCGGCCACGGCTCGTCGGCTAAGGCAAAAAATTGGAACCATTTTTTTGTACAGGCATGAGACATCTGTATATTAATTGTCTGTGCTAATAGTTTAGGGAGAATTTTCTTGCCTAAAAGTGCAGTCCACGACCTCACGAAAAGTTGCCTAAACGTCTAGTCAATTTTGGGTCTCTCGACCAATCAGAGGCCGTTGACTAACGAGATCTAAAATCCGGTATGCGCTCAATTTTACGCGGATTAGTGAAATTCCTGGTACACATGGATTATCGGAACACGGTTAATCGAGGTTATACTGTAACTATTAAATACCTTCATGTTAAAGCTATTATTCCCCAAACTTTGAGAGCTACTGGATACAGCTGTGTTAAACAACGAAGAAAAAAAGCTGTCAAAATAACAGAATGACAGTCGATTACGTGATTATTGTGCATGAAAATTAGTTTTTGGCTTGAACTAGATATTAAAGATTTCTCACTATAAAATCAAAATGTTCGTACGACCCCGCTTGACACTACTCCGCCTCTACAGCCAAACAGTTAAATCAGGCTCCACCACCACCAGTCCAACACCAACCACTGGCGTGAACGCCAATGTACAAGGCCTTAGCAGCCGATGTGTTAGACCTACCAATGAACCAGTGGGCCCAGGTGCATCCCCCAATGGAGACTATAAAGTACCCGAATACTTTTGCTTTAGCCGTACCAGCTATTATGAAGCTGAAGTGGAGATGGCCAAATACCGGTGCCCTCAACCAAATGCTTTGAGGAAGTAAACAAGGACTTGTTCCAGATAAATGTTTTATTTATGAAATATAAAATTAAAGTTTAGAGAAACGCATATTAATAGTTTTTATTAATTAAAAAAAAAATTAAACGATCATTTCCAGCTCACGCGCATAGAATATTGCCTGTTCGGCTAATTCAACGGATGGTAGTGCCTCCTTGGGTTTAGCTGATTTATCAACAAAATTATAGACATCTCCGTTTAGTTTCCAGTTACGTTTTGTACCAAATGCCTTCACTTCAGTTGATGTCTTGAGATTAAGACGTTTTGCTGCTTCCTTTACAGAGATCTTCTCGTAGGACTTTTCAATGCATGCGCCAATTTCATCGCGCACTGTTTCCAATAGTATATCCATGAAGTAGTTGTAAATATCGGAGGGTGCGCTATTCTGTTAAGTAAAAGAACAACTTTTAATAGATTTCAGAATATCGAATTTCGGAATAGTAAAAAAAGCTTTTATGAGGGCTACATAAACATTACACGAAAAATGTCTAAAGCATGCGGGTACGACAGTAAGACTACGTATGTTATTAAGCTCTCCTATTAAAATCAATAACATTGGTTATACTTTTCTGCACTTATGTACCTTTGCTTGGAATATTTTGTTATAACGACCCTCCATGATATACTGCTCCAGAGCTAAAATAGGACGAATAAACTTATTCGTTTGTATAATCTCGGCAGACAAAAGTTCCAGTTCAGTGTGGAATTCCGAAACTCGATTTACAGACAAAAGGAACAACAGATTTAGTCCCAACAGCTTATACATGTTGTTGGATTCGCCAATTTCTTGTCTAAGGAAGAGTATATTAGAATATATTCTTTGTCCATTACAATGACAAAGGAACTCCATACTTGTAATCATAGTAGTAGCATTTAAGCTGAGAAATATATCTCTCAAATGCGGGAATATCCTTATTCGCTACACTATATTCTACAGCAATTTCCAAGACATCACGCGCTATAATCATTTCTTCCATAGAAGTCTTCACATTCCCAGTCGGCAAATAGGACAACTTTGTCAACGCGATCTAGGTGCAAGGTGAATCAACAAATTATGGTTAATTTTTTTCCTTTTGTTTAAATTTTTTAACGAACCTTTAAATTATCTAGCAATGAACCGCATTTTTTAAGATTAACTGGCTTTTTGCTCCATTCTGTTTTTAATTCTCTGAATAATGATTCAACACTCTGTAGGTTAGCGGCCATGACGATTGCGTTTTTGATGATTTTAACTTAATTTTTGTTTTGCGGCTTTGACAAATGACGTTTAATCGAACAAAAAAAAATGCCATCAATCTCTACAAAAACGCAGTTCTATTACATGTATTTTAAAGGTAGTAGATGACTAGACGTGATACAACTGCTTACTACGTTTTCACCGTTTTCACCGATGGCGATGAGATTTCGCCATACATTTTTCTGTCACCGAAATATTGGACTTCATCGAGATTTCGTGAAATCCTGACGAAATCTCAATGCAGTTGGCAGGTCGTCAAATCGAACACACGTTTTCAATAATTCACCACATCATTTTGTTATGGTGACAAAACAAAAACACTTGTTTTGAATTGCTTTGTTGCAAAAAGTTTGGAGTTGGGTCTTGAATCCTACTGGAATGTTTTCTTTAATATTTTTTTATAGCTAAATACAATTCGACAGTGGCCTTGCCCACTCCAAAGGAACTTGCAATGCTCCAGTATTCCGCTGAAGGTCCTAGTGAATACAATGAAATTGTAAACACCATTTTGAGGTACCAAGATTTCAACCGCGACATCTCGGATTTCGTTTTGGTGTAAACGTAGTATAAAGTTTCCCAAATAATAGTCAGTCCTTTTATTTAAAACAAATATTCCCTTTTTATTCTTTTACTTTCTCTTAGAACACGTCTGCATCTGTCGGATGCCTATCTATTACTACCTCTGCCTGTCAGACAGACAGACTCGGCCATCCTGACTTCTTCGTCGTCCTCGTCGAAGCCGATGTTACGAGCAGTCGTCCATGATCTTTTCCTGGTCTGGTTACACTGTCTTGCATAGTGACCTACTTGATTGCAATTGTAGCAACTGATGGGTGTAACGTTTCGTTGGACTATGTTAACATTACGTGGTTGCCAGTTGGTTTGTCCTTCAGTCGAACGCGTGCTGGTTTCAGCAATGCATTTGATGCTTCTTGGCAAGCATGTTTACGAATGCTGTCATACCATTTAGTCTTCTCGATTAATTCAGATATATCGCTAGAGTTTCCAGCTGCTAGACTGGACGTCATTTGGGAATCATTAAGTCCAGTGAGAATATACTGTATAATTGTTTTGTCTCCCAGTTTTATTCTCTTCCCTAGCATATTCATCTCGAAACAATAACTTTCAATGGTTTCGTTTAATCGGCGTATTCTCCCGACTAGCTGCTGGTGAATCTCGACCTGGCCAACGAATCACTATCAGGATTCCGTCTTGATTCTAGCTGCTTTAGTTGTTCCATCAGCTCCTTTTCTTGACGCATCATTGCTCGTTCCTTTTCGATAAGTTCTTTCTCTCGTCTAATCAGATCCCATTCCCTTGCTCTTAAATCTTCATCACCCACCGAAGCACTACTTAAAACCACGCTAGGTGTTTCTACCACCCGTTGTTCCTCTGCTTCACCGCTTTGATGCTCAATAGTTACTCCGCTTGGAGGTGTGGTAACCTGACCCTGAATCGGTTCCCCTCTTTGCTTGTCGAATTGTAGAACTCGACTTAGTGGTACACGCTTCGATCCCTTTGTAGTGAGGTGTCGGTTCTTAAGCTCTCCTTGGAGTTGTTTCACCGTCATATGCTCCATACCGTACAAGTCTGAAAGATTTTAAACAACAATGTACAGAAACAGTAATGACATACAAACATTAATTTCACATTCGTGCACACAGCTGTATTCCTTCGCAGTTTCTCTTTGCATTAATATCTCTTTCTGACTTTCAGATCGCCATTTTATTATATTTATTTAAACATTTTTAAGAACTACATACAAATATATTTCGTCAGCAAAAAAAAACTGCACTAGCACTGCACTTTCGAATGAAATAAATGTCTTAATCAATTCACGCAATATTTTGTGACTACTCCCAGTCGAATTTCTAGCATTACGAATCTTTGTTTCTTTATACCCACAAAATCACGTCGTCATAGACATCCAGACGAACCCCAATTACGCACAGAGCATTCCGCTCCTAAGTACTAACCACTCTTGCCTTTTCGTGAACCGAAAATGCTACGTCGTATATCTCGGGTGCAACTCAACAATCACTGCTATGTACGATATTTATTCGCAAATAACATCACTTCCGAATGTGATCTCATGAATCAGACTCATTCCTATAATTTTGATACACATACATATCTTGTAATCCTTTTCGAAAATACCACGTTTAATTTAATGCTCCAAACTACATTTGCGTATTAACGAATCATATCTAGTATAATTCCACATTTTGATCAACTTACCAAAACGTATCTCAAATATTTTATAATATTTTAATCAACTACTCGTCCTTCGAGTACTTTTATTTCTCAGAAATTCTTCGTTCACTAAAAAATTTTAACTTCAACTACACAATTTCAGACAACAATCTGCTTTCGAAGAACGTTCGGTTGAGTTTGAATCTCATTTCACTTTGAAATTCACCATCTCCGTTCTATATATCCATCTCTTTTATCTCATCATATAATCAACCCAATTCCTATTTCACAGGAACATACATTCATTTCATCTTTTACAAATCTTTCGCAAGGACTATCTCGCTTCTACAAGTCATAGTCATAATTCCACACTTCTCTTTCCACTCCTCGCACACCATTTACCTTAGACGACAGAAGAGTACACTTAATACTTTTCCGTCTACCGAAAACGCGAAATGCAATATCTTCGTCAATCCAAAATAACGGTGATTGAGTTCGTCATCCTGCGACTACCAAAATTCCAGGCACCCTTTTCATCTCAACAGAACATATATGAACATATGAACATGTTTCACTAAAATACAACACCGCTCCGACTCGACGGCGCCAGCACTCACAACTCCGTATGGTACAGTATGCTATTCTGTATAACAAAAAGCAACTGCCAAACACTTCAACCAATTTCAATGTTTCTATGCAAATACATAGATACACCATTATGTACACCATATCACAACCAAAATATATATATACACCCCCACAGATATCAATTTATCCACAGGCATACAAGATTGCGCAAATTCTTGTTTGCGCACGCATGCCAGCCTGTGGATAGCCTTGCCCGTGTGTTTTCGCAAACATGCCTGTGTAATTTTAAAAAAAATTGAAATCCGCTGGTATGCGTGCGCAAACACAGGTTTGTGGATAGCAATGATTGCGCAAATTCTGTTGCTTACGTCATTTGTTTTGGTATGAATTTAGTGACATTTATGAAAGTTTGCCCGAATTGTGGTGGGATAAGGGTGAGTCATATGAGGAACGCGCATGCATGCATACTAGTGGATAGTAAAATAATTTGCAGAAAAAATTTGCCCAAACCGAAAATTTGCTCATTCTTGCATGCCTGTGGATACCCACCTTAAGGAGTAACTATTAATTTACTATTTTCTAACTGAACATAGTCAGACTCAACTCTCCAAAAATGTGTATGTAACCCGCTATTAACTGTCAGTGAAAACGAAAACGAAGTGACTTTCAGCTGGCAGTTTGCATTGGAGGCCAAATAAAAGAAAATACCGCGTAATTCTTTCCGACGAATTATAATAATAAATATGTGTATACATTAAATAGGATATGCCATCTAAATGCTGTGTAGTTAATTGTTCAAAACGGGGTGATCGTGATGACGGTATTCATTTCTTTAGATTTCCTGCACTTTTAAGCAAACCTAAACAATTAGCTGAGCTCTCCAAGAACAGAAGGAACTCGTGGCTTACTGCTATTAAGAGAACTGATTTGGCGAGTACTGCGTTAAAGTATACTAGAATTTGTTCCCAACATTTTGTAACAGGTATGCCACCGTACTTTAAAAATGATTAAAATATTAAAATAATACGTTTTAACATAGGTACTCCTGCAAGATTAAAAGACACGCTGTGCGTAGATTGGATTCCAACGGTTAAAATGGGTTCAAAACCTTTCAACAAACGTCTGAGGTTGGACAATAATAATAAGTCGCCTACTACAAATCAAAACCAATCCAACAGGTTGAAGAGTCGCGGCGCCCTTCAAACAATTAGTGAGTTGGAACAGTTGAAGTTAGAGATTAGGTCGAAAGATGAACTTATTAAAAACTATAAAGTTGAGAAGGTGCAACGAGAACAAAATCAAATGAAAGTAAGTAAGCATGACATAAGTAATTCTAGTATCAGATTAGCAAATGTGACAATTGAAGGTCGTCAGTAACTACGAGCAAAGGTTGAAAGAAAAAGACATCAAAATTGAAAAGGGTATTCGACAGCTACGAAATAAATCAATTAGCAGTGAGAAGCGACACACTGAACAAGAGGTAAATATATTTCACTTATAAATATTATTTTTAAACGATAAGAAAAATTATGGATAAAGTAGATAAAGAATTAACTGAGATTCTGTAATTATACTAGTATGTGTATTCCATTTCTTATTTTATCATTTATGTTTTGTTTGAGAAATACAATTCATATATTACTACTGAACACAGCCGCCAACATGAACTCTACAAACAAAATGTCCATCCGCAGTTTGTCTGTCTATTTTGACTTTTGTAGAGTTTGGCTGATGTGCGTTGAAAAAATGTCATAATAGCGTTGCTTGCTTTTGGTCAGCTAATCGTTTAAGCTAAAAATAAATTACAGAAGTTCACTTCGTGGGTGCAAAGATCTTTGTTAATTTAATAAAAATGTCTAGAGCACATAGTGCGTTACAATTACGAGCATAATATTTTTTCTCCGTTGTGTATTGGTAAAATAAAAAGGAACGCGGGAACTTTTCCCCAAAATATTACACGTACAGTACGTAGTGTCCTATTGGCATCAAAGCTAGAATCATTAAAAACGTCAGAACTTTGGCATACAAATCTTAATTTAACATTTATTTTGTAATTCCAGGGGAGCGGTGTAACAATGCGCGTGGGGCGAAAACTTAAAAAGACTATTGTCGAGCAAAAAAGTACTAAACCGTGTTTTGTGCGTTTGGAGAAAGTGCAGAAGGAAAAGGGAGAGACCAAGGAGAGCACGCCACCGAATAGAAAGCTTACAGGTCCGTTGAAGAAACGTCCGCTGAACACACCAAGTCAAATTGTGAGAAAGGTCCAACCCCCTACAACCGTGGCGTCAACAAGGGCACGTAGGGCTCCGAAACCCAATCCCAAGTACTCCAATGCGGACATTATCACACCTAAGTCGAAGGCAAAGCGAAGTAAAGGTTTGCACGAATTCGATGACGGGAGTATTGGAGAGTCTGATTCCGCTGATGATTACTATAACGATTTGGAGCAGAGCAGCAATGGAAGCGAAACTTATGATGGGGATGCCGGTGATGCGTTTGAAGTTGATGAGAGCTCTGATTTTTCGGAAAACGAGGAACTACACCCAAAGGCCAAGCGTCCGCTAAGAAATGCTGTATCCGGTGTTGGTACTACACCTCCAGTGGCGAAGCGTGGTCGCCCGAAAAAAATATTACCTACGCCACGGGCAAAACCTGTTGAGCCAAAGAAAAGTAACCAGGCACCGCTTATGCCGCAGCGAACAACGATGCTGACGGGATCACAGCAACTACAGCAGGCTAAAAAAAGGAAACTCGAAGCTGATGATGAAGACGAGCCAATAATAGAATCAATAATAGCACGGAATAAACGACTTAACATTGCACTGTACGATGCGAACGTTGCTAAGCCTCTACAATCAATTAAGAACGCTACTTCCAAATCAGTTAATACGGTGGGGATCACACGAACACAGTCGCCCGCAAGTCCACTAACTCAGAAAAAAATCATGCATCCCATTAGGTCAGCAGTATCAGTGTCCAAGGAATCGCTGAAAGAAAAAAGCAAATCACCTCTGCAAAGGCGACTGCCAGCAACGGCATCCAAATCGTCAGATGTAGCGGATTCAGCAAGCACCCAAGATGACTTTGAAACGATGCCAACGTTTACAATAGTTAATATCCACGATATAATCAACAAAAAAGGCGACTGTCTCGTACAAAAGAATCCAGATGAAACTATGGGTACTACATCTCCCAACACTACTAACCGCATCAATCGTCGGAAAACCGGACACACTACGATCCTCTCCGAAAAACTTGACCCCGGTAAACAACGCACACCAGTTCATCGGACCCCATTCCCGCCGAAAAAAATATCGTCAATTTTTAACAGCAATACCACTGCCCGCGCCGAGTCGAGAGTGCCAACACGTGTATCTCTTTCGCTACCAGAAAGGAAGGCAGTCACAGTAGAAAAGCCAGCACCCCGAATTCTTAACTCAGTCGTTGCCAAGAGAACTTACCCGGTCCAACCGATCCTTGGCAAACTAGATAACGATATCGAGCTGGAGGCAACAAAGGACACTATTGAAAAAACACAAATGGTAAAGGAAAACGTTGGATCCAACAAGGTGTTCCCATTGAAGCCTTCTCAGCCGCGAAAGCTCCCACCAGAGAAAGTTTTCGTCCAACGTCAAGGTAATAAACTCATAAAAAAAATCACATGTTTTGAAACGTGGTATGTCATCAATATCCCAGAGACCCAGGAACCAATAATCAAGAACTCGCTTGAAATTCCGCTCATAACACTCAGCAATTCAATAAAAAGCATCAGACTTCCATCAGCTTCGTGGAGCACCAAGGTGACTCTGTACAAGCTTTCCACTCAAATGATGAGCAAGAGCAGCCTAACGCCGTATACTGGCGATCTGTCAGACCAATCCATACCCGAGGAAGATCGGGAGAAATATCAGCCATCGTGTGTGATGTTTCGCCGGATGACGCAGCAAAAGTCCAGGACACGGATGCCTTACGATCGTGCTGTTATATTTAAAATGAAAACGTTTTTTACAAATATCGATGGGAAAAACGTTCGACTTATTGGCGCGCCAAATACGATTACTTCTTTTGAAGAAATAGAAGTTCTGCTAGAGCTAGTAGATGAACTTGATCTGCTGCATGAGCTCGTGGAGCCTGCAAATACGGTTTAACACATCAGGTTTTAGATGATTCAATTTTAACGGACACTATCATTTATTTGTTTTGTTTCTTTTTTTATCTTTACGTATAAGGGAAGATGTAAAATATTCAATCTAGTGTTGTTGTTCCCAATGAAGTAAGGGTGGACATTTTTTATATAGAAAAAGTACATAATTTGTAAAAAATCAATTACATTTAAAAAAAAAAAAGATCTGGATACCTACGCTAGCAACTCGTTTTTTTTTTTCGTACATCATGAAAAACAACTTGTCACTTGGAGAAAACTTGGTAACGAATACATATAAGGAGTATTTATATGCCTATATTATATTGTTATCATGTTATCAACATTAATAATACACTTTATCAATAAAGAAATTTTATTTTCAGTCTACATAATATACTGTGTATTTTTTTTATAGTTGGCAACTTCAGCTGGAACGCGTTCATTGGTACTTAAATTTCAAATAAAGTTTGAGGCCCGCCTACATCATTGAAGGTCGTGCATCCGAATACCGCTTAGGCAGTTAAATACAGATTTAGCCCCAACAGGTTTCGTGAAGAATTTTTACAATCTGAAAGACATTTTTAATAAGTTTTAGGTTTAAACCCTTTTTGGATACTTGGGCTTTGCAAATATCACGGAGCCGCACAGTGATCGAAGGCTCTGTGAAATAAGGCCGCGTGAATTTAGGCCGCGATCAAAAAATGAAATTAGACCGCGCGGTCTATATTCATCAGACGATATGATTCTAGGCCGCGATCAAAAAATGAAATACACCGCGCGGTCTAAATTCATCAGACGATATGAATTAAGGCTGCGATCAAAAAATAAATCACTGTGCCTTATTGCCATTTTTCAGGGCGGCGGAATTTGACTGCAGAGTTGGTTTTGAATATGTATTCTTTCTCTATGAGTTCACTTGGGTTGCGTTTTTCCAGATGGCTCTGTGTCCCGTGAACTTCTCGTCTTTAAAGTGACGCACGGTCTGCAATCTGATTACAGACAGGCCCGCTATCCTTTTGATTTTAAGTTCAATACAAGAAATGTTAAGCATGGTCTCCATGGCTGCCGTGGGTGTGCTTGATTGGGCTCCAGTTATCCCTAGACTGGTCATTCGTTGGGGATTTTGTAGTAGTAGCCGTGTTTTATTATTCTCGTGATCTGATCCGGATCAGATCAGAATAATAAAACAAACTATACTCAGTTCCACAAAAGTTGTTAGTACAGGCTTTATAGGGGAGCTTTTTTTTAAACACTAGTGCCTGTACATATATTTCTGGCACCCAATCAGAAAAATTGCCACTGAAATAAAAACAAAACCACTGACTTACACAGGTTTTGTTTTTGTAATTTTTATTTTATTATTTGGCTCCATACAGCAGGACTGGCAGGATCAATGTTTTGTAGAGCATGCATTTCGTCTTCCGAGTTAGGAGTTTTGAACCCATTTGGTTTGCCAAACCGAAGTAGCAGCGGTTTCTTACGGTAAGTCTTCGTCGAATCTGTATTTATTATTACATATTATTAGTTTTCGTTGAATCTGTATTTATTATTATCTGTATTATCATATTAGCCGTGTTTTATTATCCCCGTGATCTGATCCGGATCAGATCAACTCATAAGTTTGTGTGCATTACAACATCAATACGAGATCTTGCTTTTTATCAGGATTAATTTTCGTGATCCAAAAATAAGTTCGACTATTTCTCACTATGATACACTTTCGTTTGTGAATGTCGTTGTATTATCGACAGTTGTCAAGGGTACATGTTGCCAGATTAGAATATAAAAATATTATTGGCAATCCAAATATCATTAATAGGAGTGTTTTTTCGGTAATCAGCCTTAAAAAAGTATGTGTAAAAAAAAGCTCTTCGGCGATTTGGTAGCACTATGCTAATTGACATTCGACATTTAAACATAATTTTTTTATTTTCCAAAGGCGGGATTTATTTGCCTGAGCAAAATGTAATTTTTTTTGACGTTTAATATTTCTTTCTCACTTTTCCACTTGTTTTCCAAACTCCTTTGCATAGCGTCACGTTTTCATCGCCGCAATTGTTTTCAAATTTGTCACTTACATGTCATATTTGACATTTTCGATAACATTTCGATAACAATAGACAGAAAATAGTTTGGTAGCACATTTTTTTTTGTCCAGGCTAAGGACATAAGACCCGATAGCTATCTGGATTTCGTTATTCTATATAGGCTTAGTTGTTAGTGTATTTAACATGAAAAATATTTTCTAAAGCTACATATATATGTAGATTACGAAAAAAACACGCCTAATGTTATTTTGTTTGAATAAACTCACTTTTCTGCTCATAATGATATTATTATTTATATTATTTTTTTATTTTTTTTTTTTTTTTATTTACCTGATCTTTATTTCATTAAAATTCTAAGCTTAATATAATGTTAACAAAAAATAATGATTAAGTATAATGGCTTCAGGATATATTACTTAAAACAAAATTCGAGAATTTACATTACAATTGATAAGCAAAGATTTTAATGATATAGTTAGGTACATTCTGTTACTCAAGAGAATAAGTGGCGAGTGAACCTAAGGTTAAATAAGACTTAAAACAATGAATGTGGGGATAATAATTCATAAATATTCTTAATCTGTGCAAATACCTATGTATATAAATAGAACTCAATTTTTGAAATGACCTACAAATTTAATCAAATTATTGGATTAACGATATTATTTATAAGTGAATGGTTTAAAGAAAAAAGCCACATTTTAATTTTACGTAAAAATTTTGATTCATTTCGCTCGCATCTTAAATTATTGGGTAATTTATTAAATAAGCGGGGCGAAATAACAATAGCTTTTAAAATTCCGGGAGAACAAAAATGTTTCGGGCGAAATGCTGTTCGGATGAAACTCACAATAAGGCTGAGTATAAAAAAGACAAAAGTGTGATTTATTAATTCTAGGAACTGTTACCAAATTAGAGTTGTTGGCTCTTAAATTATAATCCTCTTGTACCCTCGCAGAGTTATAACCAGCACTTTTAAAAAACAATTTTAAAACTTTATAGTATTACATATGTCTTACAGGTAAAATACCGAGATTAATAAACAATGGCAAACTGGGTGTACAACGGTTTACTTTAGAAATAATGCGAATTGAATGTTTTTGTCTAATAAGCAACTGTTCGATTTTTTTGGAGTGAGTACCACCCCAGCAGCAAATACCATATTGAAGCTTTGATTGCATAAGGCCACTGTAAGCTAGTTTCAATATTGATTGCGGACAATAAAGACTTACATAGGTGGTAGATATGATATGCCTGACAACACTGTTAAGATAAAGTTTCAAATGAGATGCGTGTTCTATCCAACTAAGCTCATTATCTAAGGTAATACCCAGGTATTTAAATTTATCAACACATTCAATTTCAAAACAGCAATTTTTTTTTTCAAGCGTTTATTTATTTTATTAAACAATATTATATTTTTTGTTAGTCTAAATAAACTTAAAAACTATGGCGCAAATTTATAGTCAACCCCATTTTATCAGTTTAACTCCATACTAGTTATGCGCAACTTTAAACTTAAAAGCATACTTTAATTTTTGTTCAATAATAGACACTTTTTAGTATGCTGCTAAATAATTTCTATTTCGCAACGTTCCTATGAGAAATTTTATTCGAACACACATAAAAGTGACAGTTTCGATAAAAAAAGAACGTAGTAGTCTAGCTCCATATTAAATATTTAATACAAGGTTCGGGTGATTTTAACTTTAATACGAGGCGCTAACGATAACGGCTTTATGACGACTATAAATATGAAAACGCTTAGTTTCGTGCTAAAATAATTTTAAAGTGTACTTTAATCGACTATAAATTTGCGCCTATATATTTTTTTTTTACTTAGTTTATGGCCTTAATGGCACTCAATACTTATTTTATTTTTTGTGTATGTGAATGATTTAAATAGATTATTATGTGTATGCTATATTTCGTTTTGATATTAATTTTTTATTTGAGTTTGTGAAAATTTTTATAAAACCTTTTTCAATATATTATTTAAATTTTTTTTTTTTTATAAAATTTATGACTAAGAACTTAAATCTAACTAATACGAAATAAAACTAATTAAAACTAACTTACATCTAAATGTCTCAGGACCAGGCCCTGCCATGCGATCCCCATTCCATCGCCCAAACGTCAATTTACCGAATAATCGATGGAAAATCACATGGCAGGGCCTGGTTTGGCCTTATTATATGCTAGCCTAAGCCCAATCAAGCCACCAGTATTTTTCCCGATTGAGTCTATCAAATTTATTTTTACCCTTTTCAGGTATGCTCACGCAGTATCTTAAGATAGCATCGCCATCCACCAAGCTTGTAGGTACAGACCTAATTCTTTTATCATTTGCCCGTCTTGCAACATGGTATATTATCGGTACGTTCGTTAAGTCTGATAGATAGCCATGAGCATCCAGAAACAAGAATGCTTCAGGTGGTATGTATCCACTTTCTAATGTATTTCTGAAATACTCAGGGTTGGGATAGAACAAGCCCGAAATGAGTTCGTTTTCCATAACATTCGTCGACCAGGCAAAATGATTCCTCACAAGGCCCAGAATTACATTGTCAATTCTGGACACACCGGAAGCATCCAATAGTTTTTTATTTGAAACGTAATGCTGAAAGTCGGAATGTTCGCTCCTGTACATCTGCATGCAAGCTCTCAGGCATTTTCTTTCAAAGATTCTTATTTTTTCCATGTGTGAAGTCAAAACAGCCATCACTACAATGTAAATCAGACTTGAAAATTGGCGGAGAAAGCTGGGACATAGAGCAATGAGGTGCATGATATAATACGGATAAGCCTTCAGGAACCATTCCCAATAAATTAAAAAAACATAGACTTAGTTTTGCTGCTTATAACTAGCTTGTGGAACCTGAACCAATGACGGAGAATTCCTAAGTCATGGTTCATGTTAGTAAAAGTAATTTAAGCGATGTGAAACTGAAATCATAGCTACAAAATATTATTCTCTTTCGGTATCTGTTAATCAAAATTAACAATTTCCTCCTAAAAAAAAAAAACAATTGCATTAAATTTTCATTTAAGAAGTGCGTTCGGTCTTTGATTCTTCGAACTAAATGACAATAGGCGTGTTTTTTTCAAATCTATATAGGCTTATTATACTGTATTCACACCATGGCAAAACAGCTAATTTCGTTGAGAATTTCCAAATTATGCTCGAAATGAGATAATTTCCCATACGAATTGACATATCGAAATTATTTAATTTCAAGATAATTTCGTTGAAATTCGTTCAAAATTATGTGAAAATAAAATCGAACAAACTTAATTTGAATGCAGTTGAATGATTCTGAATGAATGATTCTCAATGTCAGGACAAATTAATAAGGGAATATTAACGATATGTGGGTACCGTAGCGCAAGTGGTTAGTGCGTCGGACTACTGTGCCAGCGGTCTTGGGTTCGAATCCCGCCGCAAACACCTAAAAGTTTTTCACAGTGCCCACCTCTTTCGAATGTCTGACAAGCATCAAAGAGTATCATTTGTCACGATTGAGCTTCTCAACTCGCCGTTCGGAGTCGGCAAAAAACTGTAGGTCCCTTCCATTCGTGCAAAAATATAACACGCACACACAAATGGTTGAGAGAAGCAGGCCCAGGTTCACCTCGAGCTGTAGCGCCAACTAAGTAAGTAAGTAAGTAATATTAACGATATCCGTTGTGCAAAGATTAAACAACGGATTCTTATTGATCTGGGTGATCTAAACACATAATAAAAATTATTCAGTACTAAAAAAAAAATATCGCTAATTTAGGAGATATTTAGTGTTTAGTAGTTATTTCCGTAGATAAACTATGTGGTTGAGATTACAATTGTCAAAGCTACTGGCCCCGTTCAGCACAAGTACAGTGATATAAAAACGAAAAATATAATGGAATAACATACAAAATACAAATATCTCATGGAATGGTTTAATAAATATGGGATGTTATCTGAAAAAAATAAATTGAAGTTGTACGCCGTTTAGAGGCACTCTGATCAACTGAATGTGGAGCCAAAGAGCGTCGGCCCTAGGATTCGTACATACACAATACCTGTCCATTTATTTGAGCTCCGCGCCCATTGGGGCACTTTTCTACAGTTGGCTCTAAAGTCGAGTTGATATCCACACGAGTGCCTGACAATTGTTGATATACCCGGCGTGGCAAAACCCACCCGAAAAGTGATATATTAACATATTAACCCCAGGCAGCGCCGCATCTATCCAATGTTAGCTATATAATAGTCGAATTTATCTACCCAACTGTTTAACAATAACATCCAACTATTATTATTACTATACGTTATACCTATACTTATGTATATAAAAAAATAACTTAATATTAAAATAATGTATAACATGGCACCGTCATAGATGTACTATCGGAACTGAATGCATCCATTCACGAAATTAGCAAGCGTAGGTATGAACACTTTTTATTTGAAACTCGAAATTATCTCATTTCAACGCTAGTGTGCATCCCATATTAGCGGAAAATGAGAAAAAAAAACGCTGAACAGTGACTTGGCAGGACTATGCTAATTGACGTTTGATAGTTTCACATCGGCATTGTTTTCTTTGAAAGTAAGGCCGGTAGTTAGCAAGCGCTCATTAATAAATTGATGGATAGAATTTTTGTTCGTCAAATTTAATTCAATTAAAAAGTAAAATAAGGAACATGTTCACTTAATTCATTATATTTTTCATTTCCTTGTCGGATAAATTCCTATTTCTTTCTTTTCTACCCATTTTAAAATGAACAGAAATAATTTAAATTTAAAATGACAGCAGAGTTCGGTTGATAGCTACCCTCACTTTCATGTCATATTTGACATTTCGATAAAATTTTCGATAACAATCGACGAAAAACAGTTTGGTAGCACATTTTTCTATCCAGGCTAAGCACCTAAGACTGGATAATTATCCAGGTTTCGTAAGCCTATATAGGCTTAGTTGTTAGTGTAATTAATATGGAAAAAATTTTCTAAGCCTATATAGTTTTGAAAAAAAATTCACGCCTAATAAATATGAAATATGAAAATCCCGCCAAAACCACAATGTCAAATTATGACTTCATCCACAAATGTCAAATCGCTTATAAATGTTGTTTTCTGTGGTTCTCAAACTGAACAACAGAAGGTGGTGGACGACACGAGACTGGGAGTGTTTCGCGAAGCATCGTTTCGTCGACGTCGTTTGGTGCAGCCGTGTGAGCGACGATCGTCGGTGAAATTACGTGATGAGCGCCCAGGCTAAGCACCTAGGACTGTATAATTATACAGTTTTCGTAAGCCTATATAGGCTTAGTTGTTAGTGTAATTAACATGGAAAACATTTTCTAAGCCTATAAAGTTTTGTAAAAAAACACGCTTAATGTATGTATTGTAAGTACCTAACACTATATTTTTTAGGCACGGGAGAAGCCGGGCGGGACAGCTAGTCAAACTTACTTACTATATAATAAAGCAGTAACGCTCATACTGTAAACACGGCTGTATCTCGGACTGGAGCCTAAACGGCTAGGCGGATTTGCTTGAAACTTCATATCTGGGGTCTATGGGACTGTACCACAAGGCCAATTTGGAATTTTCATTCCAGCCCCAAAAATTAAGGTACCTACGTATACTTCATTTGGGGCCGATTTTATAAAAGCGGATTTTCTCGAAAACGGCTTCAACGATTTTGTTAAAATTTCCTATTTAGGTTAGCTTAGACACATGCTATCAAATGTCATACCAGGTTCTTGCCTAAAATGTTGTACGACGGTACTTGACTTCTTAACCGATTTTCTAAAATTGGATACTTTTCGAATATTGCTCAGTCGATCGGTATAACAGATTTTCATATAGTAACCGTTTAAAAGTGAAATAGCAATAAGAATAGGATGCAATGTAAAAAGAACGTCAACGTGTTTATATGTACATATGTATGTATGTATATCCCTCGCATGTTTTGCTCCGCTTGCAATACAATTCGGTATGAAAGTAAGTAAAGTATATTTTAGGTTATGTAGGTGAATAAATTCTTTTATCGTCGGCTCTATCTGACTATGAACTTGCGCCATTATTTTTACATAATATAAAATTTTTTTTACATAATCACTCAACGACAGCTGAAGAATGAATGAAACATAATTCTAGTTGTATAGAAATCGCACGCAAATTGTATAGTTTGTGTGCTACATCCAACGGTTGTACCGATATACATCCAACGGTTGTACCGATATGACGATTGCGCAAATTATGTTGCTTTCGTCATTTGTTTAGGTATGAATCTAGTGACATTTATGAAATTTTGTCCGAATTGCGGTGGGATAAGGGTGAATCATATGAGGAACGCGCAACAACGATTGTTTCGTGTATTTGCCGCTTACGACTTGACACGCAAATCTAGTACCTCCCCTCATAACGTCAGTTGGACATGTGCCTATGTAACCAGTGTCAAATTTGAGCTAGTCTGGATTGGTTTGCACTGTAAATTATTTTGTATGTGCGTATAAAAATTTCTAATATATTTAATAACTCTTTTGTTAAGGACTACGATATAACGTTGAAAAATGTCTGGTCGCGAGGGAGGTAAGAAGAAGCCGTTGAAGGCCCCGAAAAAGGGCGAAAAAGACGTCGACGAGAACGATATGGCATTCAAGCAAAAGCAGAAGGAAACTCAGAAGGCATTAGAAGCGGCCAAACAAAAGGCATCACAAAAAGGGCCTCTCGTTGGTGGTGGTATAAAAAAATCTGGAAAAAAATAAGCTTTTCCTCCACAAATATGTGTTATTATAAAACAAAAATATGTACTAGAGACTAATTTTTTTTATGATTTATCGATTCATCTTGTATTTGGAGAAGTATCAATAAATGTATCATAACTTGTTTTGTGACAAAAATAGGAGAATAATATATATGCAAATTATTTCTTTTTAAAGTGTTGTCCATACAAATTGCTTTTTACTGAAGTCAATAGCTACACTCTTGGCATCGGCAAAACTTGACTGAGTTCCTGGAAACTGCACCGAATAAGAAGCTACTTCACATGCTGCGCCAATATATTGGTGTAGAGGTAGATCAGGACAGCTTGCGAAGTAATAAGCCAATGCGCCAATGAATGAATCGCCAGCACCGGTTGTATCGAGGACTTTGTCGACCTTTGACGTTGGAACGTGAATAATTTCCTGTGTGTTATCCTTTTTCATATACACAGCACCATGTTGCCCAATTGTTATGATAACTGTATTAGCACCCATTTCTATTAAACGAAGTAAAGCGGCCTTCGAATCACTGCAAGTGTAATGATTAGAGAGGAAGTAGGTATGAATAAAAAAAAACAAAACATACCCAACGCTGTTTATTGGAAAGCCTGTCATGGAAGCCGCTTCACATTCGTTAACACAAAATATGTTTGAGTATATTAGCAACTCAGAGGGAGTGTCTTCCAAAGCTGGTGCACCATTTAAGATGGAAATGCCTCTGAACTCCTTTAGGGCAGAAATTGTTGCTTCTACTGGAGTCTCCAGTTGGCAAACTAGTACCTAGGTACGATATTAGCACGTAGATAGTGTGTTTCGAATAGAGCCAATGAAATTACCTTTGAGGTCTTAAACAATTCTGAAGCTTTTTTGACATCTTCCAACGACAGAAGATTATTAGCACCGGCCACAATTATAATGTTGTTTTCTCCACCATCAGCAACGCTGATTTGAGCTATTCCAGTTGTCTGTAACAACACTTGTTGTGTAGATATAGTAGATATTTGTTAAGAGATCTTACTTCATTCGGACAGACTTCAATGTTATCAGTATTCACATTCTCTTTTTGTAGGTGCTCCAAATAACTCATACCCCAAGCATCGCCGCCAACTTTGGCAATCATTGCAGTCTTAGCACCCAATTTTGCGGCTGCCACACATTGATTAGCTCCCTTTCCACCGAAACCGGTTGCAAATGAGCTTCCAACCGTTTCCCCAGCTTTTGGTAAACGGGGAACATAGCTGGGAATTAAAAAATATTAAAAATTATGGACGGTTAAACGAAAATATCGCCCACCAAGTGAAATCTACAATTGCTGATCCAAATACAAGCACTTCCATCGAAGAAAACTAGTAGAAACGTATGAACGGCGCTACTCAAGATTAGCAAACTCTTATCTGCTTCACTTGTGTTCAACTAGTCAAGTAAACATAAGATGTTAAATTATTTATTAAAGAGGCATGTGTGACATTGAATAGTAGCATGTCTGGTTTGACAAGTGTTACTAACGAGAAATGTATGAATCAGTGCTCAGAGGGGTCGGACTTCGCATATACATACTCACATATGTGTACATACATACTTTCACCAAATGTAAGTAGGTATGTAGGTAGGATTAATTAATTTTGACTATATCCTATCAGAATATATCCAAATATTGTAAACATATTCTTGAAACTATCTTGAGTAAGTAGTGGCTCTTTTTTGTTTAATAACTGCCGTATGTCTAGAACATTTTAAGTTGTCTTTGTGTTCCGCATAAAAAGAAAAGTCCATCATTCACGAACCAACCCGTACGTTAACACCTTATGGTTGGTATCCGTCACTGGACTTAACTAATTTAACTTGTATTTCAGTTGTAAGTTGTAACAGCATTAATTTATGTACCTACTCCAGTGCAATGTGTTTTTAAAAAAAAATGCATAAAAAAGTGTCTCTAAAATTTATAAACTGCTTAAACTTGGAGTTTTTTTTTTAATTTAAACAGTTAAAATGTGGTCCAGATTTTTATTTGGGTAGGTACATACCACGGTACACGGTACATACAACATACATAATATAATGTAGGTAGGTATACATATTATATAAGATCGATTTTCAATTTTAAAATGCTCGACTAATTATAATAAATGCACGGGCATAGTTCCAATCCAATGTAGGTATGTTTCAAAGTTTTGGAACCAATTTTTCACGATAGACTAAAGAATATAATAACAAATTAAAAAATGTAAAAATTGTTTGTTTTTTTTGAGACTCCGTGTTACATTGTTCTCTACCTTTAAATTATGTTCTTACCAAGATTGCCGATAGGTGAAATACCTACATACATATGTACATTTATGATTGCGGTTCTGAGTAAAACCCAGGACGTTTCCAAATATTTTTAGAGGATTTCGGACCCTTTTTGAAATTATTAGCGACTGGGGCCCATTTATAGTTTTTTTTTTTATTAGGTTAAAAGTTATTGAAGATTGAAGAAGAAAATGGACAGCGGACATATTCAAACTTCCCATCGGTATTCGGTAACCGTGGCTCTTAAGTCTTAACAATTATACATCACAAATTCGTTACGAGTTAAGGTACGCATTAGTGATGAGAAAACGCCTCTGATTTCGCCCTAAATGTTTAGGGATGGATCATGAGCAAAGTTTAGGTGCTTTTTTTCATAACAGTGCTGCCGTTTTCAGATTTGTCACCTAAACTTTCGTGTTTGTTTAAGGTTTGTTTAACCTTTTATGTGTTATATATAATATATATTTCTACACTTAAAACTAATCATAACAATATGTATAATACCTACTTATTTCCCATTAAAATAGTTTATATCTAATAAAATTATATCTCTGCAACTGTCAGCTTTTCCAAAGTGTCAATTTATATCTGTAGGTTGGTAGTATTGTTCGAAAACGAGCCGCATAACTGGATGCTATTTCACGTTTTCCACCATTTTGCTTCGCTTCCTCCAACACTTTACGAACCGCGGTCGTTAAGTGAGCACGCGAGTTGTCAAAAGCCGAAAAGAAAATTGTAAATTCTTTTTGAAGTTCTTTTAAATTGTGACGTTTTGAAATAATCTTAATACAGGTACTTATATATTCAACAACTTTTTCATGAATTGAACATTTTAACGAATAATTTTTGACAATAAGCTATGGAAAGCTAAGTGCACCAAACTAGACAAGTGTTTGCAATTGATTTTCTTACGGGGGCTGTGGGTATTCACTGAAAATCGATTATGTAACTTTTTTCTCAGATTTTTTTCTGCATTATACTTTTTATCCACTGACACTTTCTATTCTACCGTTCAAGTTAATTATTAGAAATTGGCAAACTAAATAAATGGACTACATTTTTTTTTCGAAATGCCTGAACTAAGGAGTGGTCTTGTAGTTTTTTTTCTAGTTTTTATTGTATGAATTCAATAATAATTGATGAATTTCATTCGAAATGCATTAAATATGTTGCATTTGCATAAATTTCAGTTGTCAGTTGGCAACACATTATATTATTTCTGCAGCGTGGACACTTTCACTGAACATGAAGGAGTATGATATGCTCAGCTCCTCTATGACGCATGCTTACAAAGCGATCAATTCGGTAATACAACCGAAAAAGGGAAAAACCACATAAACTGTTTTAGTTAGCAGTTTAAGTGATAATTATGTAAAAAAAATCTATTTTAATAAAAATTTACGAAAAAAATCGACACGTGATTATTAACAGTGGAATCTTTGTGGGTTCGGCCATTTTACTACGTCAGCCGGAGTCATGTGTCGGCAGAATATAAAAAATCAGACTTATACAATAATGCTAACATTAGTATAAGAGCAGTTTTTGGAAATAAATAGACTTCATTTGTGATTATATTTCTTTTGATTTCCTTAGTTCGATTAGATCACAAGTGGTTTAAGATTAGCG
The DNA here is from genome assembly GCA_949775065.1 of Brachyopa scutellaris. NCBI lineage: Eukaryota > Metazoa > Arthropoda > Insecta > Diptera > Syrphidae > Brachyopa > Brachyopa scutellaris. Next base: position 32,403,225 of record OX459112.1, on the reverse strand, counting down.
CTAGTTAAAGAGAAAACGTAAAAAAACAATGTACGTATGTATGTACGTACATAGATATATCATGCATTATTAAGGTGAGTCTGAGTATGTAATATAATTTTTCTCTTTAGCCAGCGCTAAAAATTTCTCTTCTCTGCGACGTAGAGTCGGATCGGAAATAGATTAGCCTTGAACATGGGCATTGTGCTCGTGTTAATCTTATTGTACGGCGTAAACACTACTGTTCAAATAATTTTGGTAGCTACAGTGGCTCACAGCTTATTTGACCCACCCCACATTTACAACTCGAAACGAGTATCAACAAAATAAACACGCAGAAAGGTTAATTAAGTTTTAAACTTAAATAAAATAGTTATTATTAATTTTAGCCTAAAATTACATAAGAAATTAATAAAAACAAAATAAATTCAATAATTCAATGTCTGTGACATTTGACCCATTCATAAAAAAAAAGTAAATAAAGACAGTATGACAAATATTTTTTTTGATATTAATATTTGGTATGTCCCCCCTTTTGGTCTATAACAGTTTAAAGCCGGTTAGGATATGATTCCACTAGTTTTTTAGTTGTTGCACAAGGTATTCTTGCCCATTCCTCAATTAAGGCAGTCTTCAGATCGTTTTTATTCGAAATCTTGCGTTTGCGAATATTTGCGTCCAAAATGGACCACAGATTTTCGACACACAAGTTTCGACAATTCCCGAAGTATGTTTCGGGTCATTGTCTTGGTAAAACCGGAAAGTGTCTTAAGCCAAATTTCTCAGCACTTTGGAGCAAGTTGTCCTTAAGTGTGTTGAGGTAGACCATCTTATCCATTGTGCTTTCAATAAACTGAAGCTTTCCGACTCCCGCTGCTGACATACAGGCCCATACCATAACATGACCACCTCCATGGTTGACTGTTGGCTTTAAGTGTTTATCCTGCAGCTCTGTATTTGGCTTGCGCCACACATAAGATCGCCCATCGGATCCAAAAATATTGAATTTGGACTCATCAGCAAATATGACTTGCTCCCAGAATCTTGAGTCCTTCCCAATGTGCTCCTTTGCGAATTTGAAACGGCAGTCTCGGTTTCTTTTATTAATGAAAGGCTTTTTGCGTGTATATCATTATTCCTCAGAATACGTCGGATGGTTTCTGCGGAACAAGACTTTCCTATCATATTCTCCATCTCACTAGCCAATTTTGGTGCCGATAACTTGGGGTTCTGCTTCACTTTTTGTACGATATACCGTTCATCCGAGGTACTAAATATTTTATTTGGAGCATTTCTTCCTTTATTAATAACACGATTCTCGAATACAAAACGATGGATTATAGCCTTGACCGTGCCATCTGGTATATTTACAATTTCGGCTATTTTCCTACGAGAAAGCCCATTCCTGTAGTGATGGAGGACTATCTCACGCTGCTAAATGGTTCTGCGCTTTTCCATCGTCGTAACACGTGCTATCTTGTTGAAAACTAACCGAAACTGATAACTCTATTTGCGAATGTAACAACTAAGAGAAAGACGCAACAAGAACCGTTATCCTCAATTTCGTGCAATCGCAGCTGTTCATTAAACACAGTGGGTCAAATAAGCTGTGGCATTGAAAAATTGAATTAATTTGGTTTTTCTTAAGTATGATATGAAGTTTTACAATAAAATTCATTAATTAAACTGTTATGTTTATGTTTAAATCTCGTTAATCTTTCTGCGTTTTTGCTTTGTTTATAACTTTTTTTGTTAAGGAGCCATATTCGTTTGAATTTGTAAATAAGAGGTGGGTCAAATAAGCTGTGATCCACTGTATGTACTTCTAAGCAAGAAAAGTCTTAGAAGATGCTTACTTTTTTTTTGGTACACACTGAAAATCAGCGGTGCTTTTGATTTTTGAAGCGACTGAATGTGTACGGAGTATGGGCGGAATCAGTGATAGGTACGTCTGGCGATGGGCATTAAGCCAACAAGAATACTGCGATAGCAGATGATCCTTTAACATAAAATTCACTTTGTTTTTGGTTTTACGATTGTACTCGCACTCAATCTTGAATGTGATAAACTCGTTTGTTTGTGGCTGCAGCGACACGCAGATTTTGCATGCTCGAGATGTTAAACAGTTTATTGGTTATTATGGTAATTTTGCGTCGCCGATTTTAATCAGTTATTTGAGATATGATTGAAAATATATTTAATACATTGAACGTCCAGTATAGCGAAAGATATAAGGTTTAGCCAATTCGTTATATCGAAACCAGTTTTACATAATAAAATATTGATTTACGTAGCCGAAAAAGCGTTCGTTATATCGGCATTCGTTATACTGGACGTCCAGTGTATTCTTATTTTGCAAAATTTATAAAATGCAGTTGAATAGCAATCGTGACATACAGTGGTGTGAATAACTGTAGACCCACGTAAATTTTCAGTTTTCTTGGAAAGAGTACCTAATAAACTTTAATGATTAGTTTTGTGACAAAATATTGGCAACCGACACCAACTCGGGGAAAATTCTTCAATGGCTTGATTTTTTATTTTATTTTTTTGTTTTACCAGGAATGGTAATTTAAATTTCACCTGTGAAAAGGTACACATTAAGGTAGATATTAAATATTTTAATTTTTGGTACCTATAATAGGTTATTTAATATGGAATGCTTAGCCCGTTATTTTTTATAATAGTTAACAATCTTCATGGTAGGTGGACTGGAAATAACATTGTCCGGTATATTATTCCATTCTGCAAACATTCGTTCTTTGAGTTGTTCCACGTTTTGAATTTCTGGCTTTCCCTGATCGTAATCTGCCCCTGCAAGGTTTTCAATGGGGTTTACTCGTATGTCTGGCCACCGTACCTAACAGGTTGATTCCTTGCTCTTGATACTACGTTGTTGTTGTTCGTTCTGCACGGATAGGAGCGTTGTCTTGTTGAAATATGATTTCTTCGTCCTCTTCCATAAATTAAAACAATTTCTGTTTTCAGATTTTCAATGAAAGCTGCCACACAATAACTCCTCTTCATCCTAAAGGCCTGCGTGAAATGATTTTCCTTTCTTCCCTGAGATCTTGCCAATATGTAGTACTTGAAGCCGTCGGGGATGTCAAGGTTAAATGAAACGCGGATCACATCACCGCATTTCACTGTGTTGGACGTGTACTGCAGCGAATTCAATGCGTGTTTTCTGATGCCGTTGTTTGAGTGGTGGTTTGCACAAGTACTTTCGATACTTTAAGTTGTTCGAGGCTGTTGTCCATTTTCTATGAGGCTAGAATCGCAGTCCAAATTAAAACGTCGGACCATTTGGGACGAAGAAGCTCCTGTTTTGGATATTTTATGTAGAACGTCTCGTTTTACCGTCGGCGAAAATTTTGTTGGTTCTTTGTTTCGTAATTTTCAATACCAGCTTGTAGAAAATTCTTAACTACACCTTCATTGGTAATTTATCTTTGTGTCATTCCACTATTTTGTAAATCGACTATTCCTCGTTTTTCAATATCCGTTAATTGTTTCCCACGTGGTAAATTTAGAACTTTGTAAAAGCCACTGCGTAAAACAAAAATCAGTTGATTATTATTACTCCATAACGTCTGCACGTCTGTTTTAAGAACTGTTGTCACACTCATACCAACCTACACTTTACAAATAAGCCTGAGGTCCAACAAAGTTTATACTTTTTCACAGGCGAAAGTTAGGTCACAAAACTAATCATAAAATTCAATCATAAACAAAAATAAAATTGTTATACATACATATGTATGTACGAAATTAATACAAGCAGCAGCAATATATTTGCAATTCAAAACTTGTGTAGTATGTATAAGTATTATGTATATAAATGTACATAGGCATATTATGAAGGGCTCATTGCAATAACCATGACAAGCTAAATTTTTTTTTCAAAATCGAAATTTTGATCGTTGGATTCGGCTTGATCCGGAGGATGTCTTAGGATATACGACGTCACAGAAAATTCAATATGGCGGACGCACCAAGCAAGATGGCGTATTACCTTAATCATATCTACAATCAGTCTGCAAGTGATATAACACGGGCTGAATTTAAGCTCAAAAATATGAGAGTTGCATGCAATTCACTATGGAAGACATCCAGCGATTACATAAAATTTTATGAGAAAACTTAATATAATCTGTTAATGAAAAATTCAGAAAAGCTTTTGATATCTATTTACGTCATCACTAAGTAAATCCTACATCCAAACTTCCCATATGATTTCCATCTGTCCAGTGATGGAAATTCCAGGAGATCAGACGGGAAGCGTTTATTCTGTTGGGAGTTCATTTTGGGTATAGTATTTATTTTGATCGGTTTTTTAATTCGTCAGTGCTCCAGGAAATTCTCTTTCTTTTGACACCTCATTTGTTAAGATTGGTTAAGTATGAGAGCCGCAAATGGTACCTATACTACAGAAATAATATATATGATACTATGTACAGTATTGTGCAAAATATAAGCAACCGCTTGGCCTTAGTACTTCCAGTCATATTTTTTCATACTTTTACATATAGCAGAAAAATAAAACAAACGAAGACTTAAGCCATTGGGTGAGACTGTTTTAATTCCTAGCTTTTGAAAAATAAAAAAAAATCTGGGGGATTGTAAATGGATAATAAACCCGAGGATCATGAAAATGCCTGTGCAAAATATAAGCTTGACTTGAAGTACTAAGGCCAAGCGGTTGCTTATATTTTGCTCAATACTGTATATGTACATATACTACATACAACATACATTATGTGTGCACACATATCTTACATTGTTCTTACTCTATTGCACTCTTTAATACAAGCGATAATTGGAAGTTATCACGAATATTTCTAAACAATTTGTAAGGCTAGAAGCTTTTCGATATCCCTTTTCGCTGTAAACAAAAGAAGCTACGAACTTATCACCACCCCTCGCTTTCAAGGTGACAACATTGATCGAAAGTTATGTAACCGAAAACAAATCACATTTTCGCTGTGAATACAATTAAATAACGGCTGCAATTATGTATACATAGTTCTTACATGCATGTGTAAAAAAAAATTAGAAAAAGTATAACTGTAACATAGAGAGCTTTTTTGCCTTTGCCAAAAGTCTACATATTTGCCATTGGCACAATTTTTTCGAAATGCGCATGCAGAGACGACAGATTGATAAAAGCACGAGAGAGGGAGAACTAAACTTTTCGATTCTGCAAATAGATTCAAGAACAGTTCTCTCGGTCGTGTATATAGCAAAGCATAGAGTATATCGCGGTTACACTTTGCAATTGGAAATTTTTTCAGAAGGCGAATTCAGTTGCCGGACCGAAGTCGAAGTGTGGTGAATAGTTTCATACTGCTCTGTGATAAATTAAATAAATAGGTACCTATAGTTAAATAGATATTAGTTGTAATATTTTGTACTTTTAACTAGTCTTAATAATTTAAATTGAATTTCCCAAAAAAATGCAATGCAAATTTTAACTAAAATTCAGATTAAAGTGGAGTATAACACCCCTTATGTTGGGTTTTAGACATTTTTTTCTCTTTCGGTTATGTAACAGCAAATACATAGTGTGCGTGTGAATAACGAACGTTTTATGTAGTTGCCAGTAATGGCAATTCTAATGCAGTTGCTGGCTCTTATGATTGAAATCAGTTTTAAGCTAACTCAGGGTGTGATTTTTATTTACCACGTGGATTGATGATAAGAAAAACGTCTGTTGACGGCAATCAAATTGAAGCTGTTACGTCATCAACTGATTGGACTATGGTCGCTTTGTGGCAGGTGCGTGCCAAAGTGATTATATAAACGGGAGCCAGACGCTAATTCAATTTGTATTTTGCTATGTTATCGTCATTTTGCATTTTAAATGAAATATAATAATTAAGAAAAAAAAAATTAATTAAAGCACATGGTACTGAATATAGCTTAAGCCTTTCTGGGATTACATAAACTACTCTACTATCAAGGTCTTCAAATGATAAAATTAATTTAGATATGTATGTACATACATACATATCAAAATTCTGATCATGATCGTTGTGTAACCATTTTTTTCACAAGTTGTAATGTAATTAAAGCAATAAGTATGACATTAACTTGTATGTACGAGTCTCATACTGCATTTGGAGTTAATGCTTTACTGAATAAACATTAATACAAGATTTTAATATACGTAAAACATGCTTATGATTTTTCGGGCAATGGATGCAAGAAAACTTCCAGAAATTAGTTAAGTTTCTCTAACAAAAAAATATAATGCCGACATTGGTTTGAGGAGAAATAAAACTACTCATATAACAATTAGTCTACTTATGTATAACCACTACGATTTTAAGCACATATTTAAATATATGGTTAGTATCTTCTTCCAGAGATATTAGGATTTTGCTTTAAATGGGAAACGGCAAAAATATTCATTGTATGGGCAGTCTAAAACACAAATTATTCATACCGGAATATATTTTTTTTTACATGTCTATAAATTTTTTCAATCTTCCAATTAATTTTTATTATTATTATGAACATAATTATAATAAAAGCTAATATTTGGATTACAGTTTCGATATTTTCTACATATATATGTATATGCCAGACTATCGTTCTATTAAAAGTGTATATTTTCTTATCTCAATTTTTCAACATAAGGCAATGAGTTCCAGTATCTTATTTAAGATACCTTTCAGTACAAATTCCGCACCACTCAATAAATTGTAGGTGTAAAATTGTATTAATTTATTAATCCTGGATGCCCAAAACGATTTGTTTCTTCCTATTACAGTTTTGTCGAACGGTTAGATCTCTAATCTTTGTGTTATTTGGACAATGTTACGCTGCAACATCGAGATGCTGCTCTGTCCTATAGTTTCCATTGTCTCTGCTACCTATATAGGTGATGGCAGGCACACATACATACATACATATAATAGGATGAAAAAGAAAGTCATTAACAATGTCCCTGTTCAGTTCAGTTCGTTTTCTTAAATCAAAAATACCATATCACATCTTACTGTTGGGATAAAGAATAGTAAAACCTTCTGTAGTTCTAGTTAATTTAAAATTAAAAAACCCTAACTTAAAACAAATGTAATGTATGTTCTTATTGTTTCATTTTGTCAGCAAAATGGGTAAAGGTGATTTTGATCCCGTGAGTTTCGCTAAGGATTTTGCCGCTGGTGGTATCTCAGCTGCAATTTCCAAAACTGCCGTCGCCCCAATTGAACGTGTGAAACTGCTGTTGCAAGTCCAACATATTTCAAAACAAATTTCACCTGACAAACAATACAAGGGCATGGTGGATTGCTTTGTCCGCATTCCAAAAGAACAAGGCTTTGCTTCATACTGGCGTGGTAACTTGGCTAACGTCATCCGGTATTTCCCAACCCAAGCTTTGAACTTTGCCTTCAAAGATAAGTACAAGCAAGTAAGTAAAACATTACATTCTATATTTAAGGGATATTATTGTTATTTGTATTTATTATTTCAAAAGGTTTTCTTGGGAGGTGTTGACAAGAACACCCAGTTCTGGCGTTACTTCATGGGTAACTTGGCTTCCGGTGGTGCTGCTGGAGCTACATCATTGTGCTTTGTCTACCCATTAGATTTCGCCCGTACTCGGTAAGTTTTAAAAAACTGTAGCCCTCCTTGTAATTAATATAAAACAATTCTTCTAAAATATAGCTTGGCCGCTGATACCGGCAAGGGAGGTCAACGTGAATTCACCGGTCTTGGCAACTGTCTCGTAAAGATCAGCAAGAGTGACGGCATTGGTGGTCTTTACCGTGGTTTCGGTGTGTCTGTGCAAGGTATCATCATCTATCGTGCCGCATACTTCGGCTTCTACGATACTGCCCGTGGTATGCTTCCCGATCCTAAGAACACACCAATCTATATTAGCTGGGCTATTGCTCAAGTAATTTACTTGTTTTCTTGATCTCAGGAGCCGTGATTAATTATTTAATTTCAGGTTGTTACAACTGTTGCTGGTATTGTCTCCTATCCATTCGACACAGTCCGTCGTCGTATGATGATGCAGTCTGGCCGCAAAGCAACTGAAGTGATTTACAAGAGCACAGTTCACTGCTGGTCAACAATTGCCAAACAAGAAGGTACAAGTGCCTTCTTCAAGGGCGCTTTCTCTAACGTTCTCAGAGGTACTGGAGGCGCTTTCGTCCTTGTGCTGTATGATGAAATCAAGAAGTTATTGTAAATTATTATTGTAACGACTACGCAAGAAAAAAGTAAATTAAAAACATAAAACATAAAAATAGTAAATTAAAAGTGTCTTGTTCAATTAATCAATAGTGTCAATAGCGTATTTTAAAGTTAAGTATGTACATGTATTTGTCTTAATTTGAATACAATCTTAGCGATCGATGATGTCATTACCATTTGTAGTTGATTTCTACACGACTCAAATGTGATAGTGATTTCGAGTCGTCTACAGTACGAAATGAGGCGTAAATTACATCTGACCGCGATTGATCCACTAAACGAACAGGAACATGACAGCGAGTTTAACCGATATCTACTACAAATGGACGATGTCATAAAGCGAACCATTCCGACGGCCAGGTTCTACAAAATAACGAACACCAATAATCGGTAGCAATGATAGTTTCTACGAGCTCCTCGACAAAACCTACGAGCAACGCCCTAAACATGACGTTAAAATCGTATTCGGCGTATCGTAGGACGGTTGGAAGGCACAGCCTACACGACACCACGTCCGAAAACGGACTAAGGCTGATTGATTTTGCTGCGGGGTGAAGTGTCAGTATAGCAAGCACGCGGTTTCCTCATCTCAATATCCAAAGGGGACATGGCGGTCTCCGGATCGACTAACAGTCAACCAAACCGACCACATTGCAATCGACATGAGACACACCTCCAGTATCCTGGATGTCCGAACTTTCCGGACGACCAACATTGGCTCGGACCACTACCTTGTAGCCAAGGTACGAATGCGGATATCCACAATGTCACATGAAATACTGTGAGAAAGTATAATGTCGAAAAGCTACAATCGCAGGAGAACGGATATCTCTCGATACGAGTCCTGTGGCAACACTGCCAGCAACTCATCACAAACGCCGCGAATGATGTGCTGGTTTGATGAAGAGTGCAGACTAGCTAACGTGGAAAAACAACAAACGTATAAAGCGGCGCTGCAAGGAAAGACTAGATCTGCTCGCATGCTCTACGAGCAAAAGAGACGGGAAGTACATCGGCTTCTAAGAAGGAAAAAGAAAGCACGAGAAGCGTGCGTTCGAGGATATTGAGAGATGTTTCTCCAGAAACAATGTACGGAGGTTTTACCAGAGGGTAAACAGAATGTGCCAGCAAAACAAATCCCGTACAGAACCCTGTAGAGACGCGGATGGAAACATTGTAGTAGAAACACAGTCGGTGTTGAGAATATGGAAAGACTACTTCTGCAGACTGTATAATGGTGATGAAGACCAATACTCCGCTTTTAGGCAGAACGAACCATTCAAATTAGATGATGATAGCCAAAACACCCATCCACCTGATCAAAACGAAGTGCGGATAGCAATATCCAAGCTAAAGTCCAACAAGGCTGCTGGAACTGACGGTATACCCGCAGTCTGTTAACGACTTGGAAACAAACAGTGAATTGCTAAAACGTGAATAGTTTCACGTCACAGTTTGGAATTCGCAAATAACGATTTCACAACAAAAGTCGCGGTCGTGAGTATGAACGTGAGGTGCGAGACAGTGAATGATACGTAGAACAAAGCAGAACGATGTTGTGTATACTATACTGAATAATGCTGCCTAGGGGCTTGCGCACACAAACATGTATGTATAGTATGTTATGTATATGTTGTTCGCTGGGTTGCATTAAGAATTGCCGCTAAAAAAAGGGATGAAGTTGAACTTCGTAGCGGTTCTAAGAATTTGAGCGTGCTAGTATAGTTCTGTGCATGCGAATATGGGTTTTTAAGGTAATTTACATGCATTTGTTTGTTTGGTGTTTAGGACTACGTATTTACCAAAAAAAAAAGACTTTTAAGATGCCGCCAATAACAAAGCGAAGAAAAATTTGTTTTTTGTTGAATTTCTTTGAATTAGACGAAAGTTTCGCAAAATGTAATTTGTGCAGGGCAAAATTATCGTACAAAACCAGCACATTCAATTTGAAAAGGCTTATGGAAATCAAGCATCCGTTAATGTCATTAGTTTCTGGGGTAAGTTTATTTTTGAATTATTGCGTCGAAATGTTTTTAACGGCACTAATAAGGATAGTATACATGCAAACGTATGTATGTACATGCATATTTACACATTACATAGTCAATAATTCATTGTATGTAAATTATATGTAGTTTTATAGTAGTTTATGTAGTTTCATAGTCGCATCGTCGTGAATTCACATTCACGGGTTATATTCACAGTGAATAAAATATCACGTTCACATTTATACCTGTGAACATAAATTCACGATTAAGCCCAACTTTAGTGGGCATACACCAACTCATCTTTAAGATTTGGTCAGATGAAAGTATGCCAGATGAATGGAATCTTAGTATCGTCTGCCCGGTCCACAAGAAAGGATGCAACAAGATCCTATCTGCCATATCGTGTGAACGCGTCGAGCCTTTCGTCAACAAACTGATTGACCCCTGTCAGTGCGGTTTCAGGCCAGGAACAGACCAAATTTTCATACTTAGGCAGATCGTGGAAAAAACCCAAGAAGTCCAAATCGATACCCACCACCTGTTCATCGATTTCAAGGCCGCCTATGACAGCATATGGAGGGATGCACTGTATAGAGCTATGTCTAGTTTTGACAACCATGCCAAACTCATCCGTCTGTGCAGGATGACGATGGAGAAAGCTCGCTGCTCCATCAAGGTCGGTAATGATCTCACCGAGACCTTCGATGTCAAAAAAGGATTCAGACAAGGTGAGGCGCTGTCATGCGACTTCTTCAACATCATACTTGAAAGAATTGTTCGAAACTCACAAGCCAACACACAAGAAACGATCTTTCAAAAGTCCGTTCAACAACTTGCATATGCCAACGATATTAACATCATTGGTAGAATACAGCGAGCTGTCGACGTGCGTTCGCGAGTATAGAAATGGAAGCGGCTAAAATGGGTTTAGCGGTAAACGAGGGCAAAACAAAATATATGCTGTCAACAAAAAGGGACACCCAACATCGACGAATTGGACAGAACGTCACAATAGACAGCTACAGCTTCGAGGTAGTAAAGGACTTTGTCTACCTCGGCTCTGCCATAACATCAAAAAATGACGTCGGAAATCAAACGAAGGATTACTCTTTCCAAGCGCTGTTTCTTTGGGCTAAGGAAGCAATTGAATAGTTAAGTCCTTTCCCGATCGACCAAGGAGATTCTATATAAGACCCTTATCATCCCAGTCTTGCTATATGGAGCTGAAGCATGGACTTTATCGAAAGCGGATGAAGATATCCTAGTTCCTAGGTCGCTTCGAGAGAAAAACCTTCGTAAGATATTCGGTCCCGTTTGCGTTGACTGGAGGAGAAGATTCAACCACGAACTGTAAGAGCTGTACAGCGACATCAACCTGGGGGCCTATTCCTGTACACGAGTTGAGTGAGACGTCAAAAGTGAGCTCACAGCCGAGTCGAGTACGTTTTGATATTCCTGGACTCGATCGACTGTCTCTCACTCGAGTGCAGTTTGAACACAATTTTAAACCATACCCAACTTCACTTCATGCCAGTTTGACATTACATTTCAGCATTTATATTTTAAAAAATGAAATAGTTGTTGTGTTAAAGTTTAGCTACATTTTGTGAATTATTAATTAATTTTATTAAAAATAATATTATTTTATAAATCATTAATAAACTGATGATCGTGATAAAGAGGACGACCGCAGATTCTCTTTAAAAAGGATAAGGGATCCGTCAAATCCTTTGCAACTACCGAATAACACGTAAGGCTGAAAACACACCGGAGCAGTTGGTATCGTAATTGACAATGACTGGAAAGGAAATTTGTTAGATACCTAATGCGGCCCTTACACGGCCAATCAAAATGATATCAATCACTTATATGGGTCAGTGAAAATATGATTGTATGTGTCACATCGCTTGATTGACGAAAATCAAAACATGTTTGATTTTTAGACGTACACTGTGATTGATGTCATTTGATTGACCGTGTAAGGGCCGCATAATATCCTTCGTATTGTGGTTAAGAAGTTCCCTGTGATGGGTATAAGGCCTGGACCTGAGAACTTAGCAGTAGAGTCTGCACGGGCCAGCTCATCCGCAATCTCATTTCCTTCAATGCCTCTGTGACCAGGCATCCACCAAAGCTTGACCTTATTGTGGGTAGCTAGAGATTGGAGAGCATTGAAGCAGCACTTTTCCAGTCTTGAGTCCACAGAATGGGAGCTCAAAGCTTTGAGTGCGGCTTGGCTGTCTGAAAAGACATTTATGTTAGCTCCCTTGATGCCTCTCTGTAGGTTAATCAGCTTAAAACATTCTGGGGAATGATCCAAGAGGGACGGAGATTCTAGTGTTGGGCCCGAAGACCCCAGCGCCAACACCAGAAGCCATTTTCGATCCATCAGTGTAGTGTACCATATTAGACTTTTTGGGTCTAGGGTGGGTCCTCCGTTTGACCACGTGGTACGTTCTTCAATATGAAATCCGAGTTTTCTGTCAAAGCAGGGGCCCAACTATGTAACTCGATTCTACTTTCGATTCTATTCGAAAGTTGTTTCCGATTAAACTTTCAAACCGTACTACGTATGATATTAGAATTGAACGTTAGTAATGCCAACTTTTTCCCACAAAATTTCCGAATTTCAAACGAGTCTCGCCTTGTGTTTGACAGATAAACGAAAACTAAAGTAATTTATTATTTATTGTGATTTGTGAAACATGGAAATAATAATAGTTTTTGTATATTAACATGGTGCGTGTCGTATTTTGGGTTTTAAACGAAAAAAACCAGGGCGCTCATCACGTAATTTCACCGACGATCGTCGCTCACACGACTGCACCAAACGACGTCGACGAAACGATGCTTCGCGAGACTCTCCCAGTCTCGTGTCGTCCATCACCTTCGTAGTTTTTCAGAACCACAGAAAACAACATTTATAAGTGATTTGACATTTGCTGATGAAGTCATAATTTGACATTTTTTGACGGTTTTTTCATATTTCATATTTTTTAGGCGTGAATTTTTTTTCAAAACTATATAGGCTTAGAAAATTTTTTGCATGTTAATTACACTAACAACTAAGCCTATATAGGCTTATAGGCCCCATACACGATCCGACATATCTGTCCGACATTGAAAGTCTGCAGACCAATCTGACAGTGGATGGCCATGTTGGATGGTCTGTCCGACGGTATGTACGTCGGTCGGATGAAAATCAAGCAATGTTTGATATTTTGGGGCGGGGCTTAGCAAGTCGGTCGACCGACTGTTCGTGTGTGGGGAAACCTGTCAGACTTCAGTGTTCACTTTAATTTAAATGCTGAAGGGATAGGTCGTGTGAGTTCACGGCAAAATAAATATACGGGTGCTGAAAATATGAATGGGCATTATGTATTATGATAATGGGGCGCAGAAGTTTGAAAATGTCATTTTGTAGATCTCAGTGAAATAAGCACAAAATATTAAGTAAAAGATATTGATTAATCGCTTAGTTTAGGAGATATCGAGGTTTAAAAATTAATTTTTTCATATGGAAATTCCATTACAATTAATAACTTATTTTTGCTACGGTACAAAAAAGTGCTGCATACGTCTAGGCATAAACATGCGCACGCGGAACCAGGGAATTGAAGAAAGAAAGGAAAAAAATTAAATTTTTTTAGTTTAATTGTGTCAAATTCTGAAATCCTCTAAAACCACTCGATATTGAGCGTACGAGAGCCAAACGAACACTGAAGTCGGTTTGCTGGTCGTTCCGTGTGTGGGGAAATCTGTCAGACCGTTGGATCGTGTGTGGGCAAATAGAAATACGGTCTGCAGACCCAAGTCGGCAGACCGATCTGACCGTGTATGCCCTACTTTACGAAAACTGGATAATTATCCAGTCTTAGGTGCTTAGCCTGGATAGAAAAATGTGCTACCAAACTGTTTTTCGTCGATAGTTATCGAAAATTATACCAAAATGTCAAATATGAAACGAAAGTGAGGGAGAAATATAAAGGCCGGTAGCTATCAACCGAACTTTGCTGTCATTTCAAATTTAAATTATTTCTGTTCATTTCAAAATGGGTAGAAAAGAAAGAATCATGAATTTATCCGACAAGGAAAAGAAACTTATAATGAATTAAGTGAACATGTTCCTTATTTTACCATTTACTTACTTACTTAGTTGGTGCTACAGCTCGAGGTGAACCTGGGCCTGCTTCTCGCAACCATTTGTGTGTGCGTGTTATATTTTTGCACGAATGGAAGGGACCTACAGTTTTTTGCCGACTCCGAACGGCGAGTTGAGAAGCTCAATCGTGACAAATGATACTCTTTGATGCTTGTCAGACATTCGAAAGAGGTGGGCACTGTGAAAAACTTTTAGGTGTTTGCGGCGGGATTCGAACCCAAGACCGCTGGCTCAGTAGTCCGACGCACTAACCACTTGCGCTACGGTGCCACACCATTTTACCATTTAATTGAATTAAATTTGACGAAAAAAAATTCTATCCACCAACTTATTAATGAGCGCTTGATAACTACCGGCCTTACTTTCAATGAAAACAATGCCGATGTGAAACTGTCAATCGTCAATTAGCATAGTCCTGCCATGTCACTGTTCAGCGTTTTTTTTTCATTTTCCGCTTAGCCTATATAGATTTGAAAAAAAAAACACGCCTATTATTAATTAATTTACAATAGAGTAATGAAATCTTTAAGTTATATTTAATTTTTTTTTAATGAGAAATGACAGTAGACAGAAAGGAGACTATGTATTTTCACTTTAAATTCGTTTTTTGGAAATTATATTCGTTATTTTACAAATGAAATTCGTATTTTTCCCAAGGAAACCAAATTCAATTTCCAAAAAAACGAATTTAAATTGAAAACGCACCGAAATTGCATTCAACACAGGAGGACCACAGCTAAATAGCTATCGTGCTATTATGCTCGCCGAGACGATTGTACTTGACAGATTTTCATGTTACGTGAAATCTCGTGAAGACGATCGGTCGCTTGTCGTTTGAACGAGCGAGCATTTTTATGCTAACGGGAAGCATCAATATCGTTAACGATGTCGAAAACGTGATGAGCGCCCAGGATCGCAGTGGTCAAATTGAGCAGACGAATTCGAGATAAATCCAATAATGGAGCTGAGTGAAAAAGTGTTTGTTTAGAATATGTACATTTAAAAATCAAAACATTTGTGATCAAATGACTACATTTTAGTGTAAAAAAAAATACGTCCAACTTTCAACAGATGCCTTTTTGTATTTGCTGTGTGGATTTTCGTCTAGCCTCCGGCCGGGATTCTCAAGTATCCTTTGTATATATTCCACAAGAATCTCAAATTGAGACGTTTTGATTGCTCATTTAATTGATCAGCTACGCACAAAATATATTTTAATAGTTCTATGCAATGTATAATAAAATATGAAAAAAATTGTCGCCTACGTTTTTGAAAATTTCACAGTCCAACAGCTTGCTTGCAAACACATTTGCAGTTCGAGATTCGTTCGATTTTCAAATACTAGGGCTTGCTATAGAATTATAGAGTACGCATTTTGCGAATTCGAACATTTTTATTGTAGAATCGAGTTACATAGTTGGGCCCCAGTATTCACTTATCATAAAGACAGTAGAGGTGGAGAACTATCGATTGCACTACCGATTATAATCGATTGTTTCCACTATCGAAAACAATCGATACTTTTTGACCACTACCGATTGTTTTCGATAGCTATTTAAATATAGAATTTCAAAAATTTCTTTAAATTTAACTTTTTTTATTGTTACCCTTAAGAAGAAAAAGCTATCGATATATGTATATCGGTAACTATCGATATATATCGATACCTATCGATAGTCAAAAGCCAACTATCGAGAACTATCGATGGCACTGACTATCGATATTTCTCCAATTCTAAAAGACAGAGACGGCGTCAATTAAAAAAAGCAGAGCAACAGATCGACGGATTCTATGAGTCGGGCCTTTAGGATTCCAGTACGTTACGTTTGTTGGTTTCTTAATTTAATCTACCCGCTGTCCCGCATTGGTTTTTTTATAAAGTTGGCCCCCTTAGTTTTCGTGTATTTAAACTTTGACAGCGCTGCATACTTTAACTGCAGCTTAAAAGCGCGCATGACAGAATGAAAGTCCAAAGGAAAATAACCAAAGCACGCGTAAAATCAGCCGTAAGTGTAAAAGCCATCATACTACTCGTATAGTAATGCAACAACATGATCCTCTCCCAGCAGGTTGACGGGCAATTTCAATGGTTTTCTATGATTTTTAATCAAAACCATTAAAAATCACATTGTTTATGTCTATTTCTCAGCTTCTAGGTAACGTAGGAAAATCATTTATACCTTAAAATCTTTGGTCAGCAATCAATCAACAAAATTAATTTCATTGAAAGAGCTGGCCCAGTTATCACGTAAAGTGAATGGAAGTGTTTCAATTTTAAGCATACAAACAAAAAAAATTATTTTTTTTGTATAATTAAAGGTATAAAGCGCAATAATATACATATAACTAATGCTCCCATCTCCTTTTATTCAAAATACAGGATAAAATGACCAAACTTCACCATTTTACAGGATTTATTTTGTTCAAAACAGGAGTTTTACGGGATTTTTCCTTTTAGCAAAAAAACAGGGGAAAAGAGCAAAATTTTGAGATTGTACCGTTTTTTTTAAAGAGATTTTCAAAATTTTCCGCATATTTTTATTTACTGACAAAAAAAAATTAACATTGGATACAAATGAATGTCAACTTTCAAATTTCGAGTCCAAATTCTAACTGTCGTCATCTGAGTCGTTATCGATCTGTTCGGTGCTTTCAGTTAGGCCGTGTGCCAATTGCGTTAAAATATTATCATCTGGCTAATTTTTGACATTTCTACCAGAGAGGGATACAATTTTAGCTTTTTGCTGTGTCGATTGGATTAAATGGGATTTTTTTGGTACTATTTTTCATTAATTTCCCACTAGCATTGAAAAATGTCCCTTTCATTTTATTCATATCACATTTTATGTGTTGTGCTGTTTTCCCAGTTTTAAATAAAAAAAAAATAATATAAAAAAGCATAACTAATAATTATTTTCCGTGTTAATGCTTTTGTTTGTAAATTATATGTTATTTGTGTAAATGATTGAAGAACAAAGTTCGTCATTTGTCAATGGAAAATACAAAGATAAAATTTCACTAATCAACATTATTCAAACTATCAATTTTACTTGTTTTTACACGATATTGCTCATATCAATTTCTTTTTTTATAAAAAAATATGTTGAACTGGTTTTTACACAATTTTCACAATGGGTAGTTTTCCCATCGTATGTGAATATTAGTGCACTACATTTGTCCATCGACAATCGGCTTGGAAAACCGAAACAAACGCAAAGCTCTCGTCGTCTCTCCCATTCCTTCATTGGTATATACAATTGTCAAACATTAGCCACAGGATCATTTTTTATGCAGCTCCAGAGCCGTCTAATTTTTTGAAGTCTATATTCACCTCACTAGCGTCAAAAATTAGCCAGGGGATAGTATTTTAACGCAATTGGCACACGGCCTTATTCGTACATTATATTTTTCATTCGATGCAATTGTGCGAAGCATATCTGTAGTCGATTTAATGAATTTGTGAAATTCTAGGCATAGTATTTTGATATTGGCTTTGAGCGTAAGTTTGGCTTTGAGAGCTTCTACTTAGTGTCGGGTTTTTTCTTCGGTCCACGTTTTGTTTATTGCGGCAAAAACTTGTTTGACTGAAGCAGTGTGGCGCAGAGAAGACATACACAACACAACGGCAAAGCTAGTGAGTATTTTGAAGTGCAATGGTGAAGTTAATGAAAAGCACACAGAATAATTCCGAGTTCTTGGAGGAGTTCAGGGTATAGATTAACTATTAGGTGTAACGTTTTACAGAATTCTCACAGGAAAATACAGGAGGCAGGATTTTGTATGAAAAACAGGATAATCCTGCGAAATACAGGATAGATAGGAGCGTTATGCCCTGGCTACACGGTCAATGGCATACTAGGTATTGAAAATCTCCCCGTGGCTACACACAAAATTTGTTGAGGGAAACACTTTGAAAACAGAACACACAACCTCCGTGCTCCGTCCTGCACAGAGAATTATTTTTTTGAGTTTTCCGTGATGTGAACCCTGAACCTTCCGACGACGGTCGGAAAAAAATGAAAAAATGTATGAGAAATGAAACGCTTTGAGTAAAGAACATGCATCTTCCACCGAGAATTATTATCAAATCGGATTTTCGGTGTGCTTTTGGTGAAATCAACCCTTCTCGTTTTAGCTCACATAAAATCTACCTGTCTCACTGAAAAGAATCGGTATGGAAATAATCGTGTAGCCAGCCACTTAGCGTATAGGTACCTATAATACTTGTTTGCATTTTCCATGGACAATGTTTTCGCAAGAGAACAAGAAGTGCAAAGTAAAAAAGTTATTTGCGATGCACAGAGAATGGGTTTTGACCATCATACGTTGCAAGGTCATTAACACCTTTACTGCGAATAATAGAAAATACAGTCAACCCTCGTATAACGCGGTAGTCAGGTTCCCGAGAAATAGCGCGTTATGCAAAAGAGTGTAATACGATACTTGGGGCACATACTAAAGCTGGGGTTACGTTCCCCACAAAAAAAATGCATGTAAATTTGTAACACTGTTTTTAGAAAATAAACTGAACTATAACTTTAATACGAAACCGCTACACAAATGATAAAAACTATTATGTTGATACATAATTAAAAAAGAAGAATGTAATCTTTATTGCAAATTTAATTCATGTTTCATACGTACCGTAAACTGGCCTAACTTTGACCGGCGCCGGCGGGGTAACTTTGACCAAAAATCAACAAATTCTTTTAATTGATTCTTCCGACCTCTTTTAATATTATTATGGTTTAATACGAATGCCCTATTTGTTCTGAGATGGCAGTAAAATTATTTAGGAGATTAAAAGACTTAAAGTGCAATCTTGTCGATTAGTACCTTTTTACACTTTTTTGTGTGGTCCAAACTTCTAGTTTTTTTTTAATGTTAACGGAAGAAATCTCAAAATTTCTTTTAGACAGGTACGTTGTTTAATTTATTTCCTTTAGGACTAGTCTTTTCTTTATCAAGTATTTTGCGATTTTTACTGTTTTTAAGAACAATTAAAAAAAAGTGAATAATTTTTATACTCAACGGCTAACTTTGACCGGCGTATGTGAAACATTGACCGGCCTGGTCAAAGTTAGACATGGATTTTCTAACACTGAACACACTTTTTTTCTGCCGTTTTATAAAACCGAAAATTTAAAATTTAAAATTTTCAAATTTTTTAATAGAATCTTTTCATTTTTAACTAACTTACTTTTAAAAAAAAATTAAATAAATAAAATAAATTAACCTACAGTAGAAAAATTATGTTTAATTTCAAAATATAAGGTATGGTCAAAGTAAGACCAAGGGTAGTGAGACATTGACCCCTAAGTTTTTAGTCAAAAACTAGTTTAAAATATCAATTTCAGTTTAAATAAATTTATGAATACTGTAGAACTAAATGGAGCCCCTTATATAGAATTAATAAATTCGGTTATACATAATATATACAGATTTCACATGCACTCAAAGCTAAGACTCGGTCAACGTTTGCCAAGTTTACGGTATTGGACATGCTTTTTAAGTCCGTTATAAGAGCTTGCTGAGCATTTCTCTGGCAACTCCTTTCGAACTTCAAATATGGAGCTAGAGAACGTTGCAAATGCCTTTTATAATTGTTTGAGCGCTCCATAGAGGGATCAATACCTGGGAAATAATTCTCCAATATACAGTGCTTTGCAAAATTATAACCGCACATAATATTTTGGTCTTCCTTTCGGAGTCTAAAGAAATATGTTTGATAAACATGTTTATATTGTGAAGTGCTACAATTAGCACATATACACCAGAATTTACGTGTTTACCTCTAACCCCTATATTGGAAATGGCGAATAATTGTTTTTGACCTTTTTCATAATTATAACCGCAGTCGGGAAATTTTTCATTTATGTACTTATTATTCTCGAATTAATAACAGAAGCAAGTGTTTTAATAATGAATTTTATTTCCTTTTCTCTGTATAATTTCAAAAATTCGATTGAGCATACTTAAACCCAAATTTTAAGTACAGAACTCTGTAAGGAGTTCCATGACTCCATGATGGCTTCCTTTAATTGATTGACGCTATTAAACTGGCGGTTATTCTCACAAACCTTATGGGTAAGGATTCCCCAAAGATTCTCAATGGGATTACAATCCGGGGATCACGCTGGCCACTCCATCAAGGTGATATTTTTTACAGTGACTGGCTCTGTTTTGCCGGCTCACGTGGATCGCTGCATTATTTTGTTGGAAGACATAGGGATACTGCCTGAATCGCCTTAAATATGGGACTAAATTATCTTCCAATAGTCGTATGTACGCCGTGCTATCCATTTTTGTGGACGTAAAGGTCAAAGAGGCTTTTCTTGTTGTTTTTCACCAAAAATAACTTTTTTAGTTAACGGTTTCCCAATCTCGGTCCATTATTTGACGGCTAAATCTGACTCTCTTTTCCTTGTGGACTGCAGTAAGACAAGGAGCAGGAGCCATTTTGCATCGAACAATGCGATTACTGCGCTTAGTTACCCTCCATATTGTAGAGGTTGAAACATCGGAGTTCAACTCACTTTTAATTTGCGACAGTTATAGAACTGAATTTGACGCCTTTTTAATTATTAGCCGTTGTTCTCGTTGCGTCGACGTTTGTTTGCGTCCTGATTTTTTATTTTTGCCATAATTTTCTTGGTTTTTCAAAAAATTCCGAACTACACGATCCGACCGAGACATTTTTTTTTGCAATGGCTCTTAAACTTAAACCACTTTCACTAAAAGCCAAGATTTTCCCCTTTTCCACTTCGTTTAGTTGCGTTTCACGCGGCATTGTTGCTTGATCAAAATATAAGAGCGAAATGACAAGCGTTTCTGCACTCCTCGCTAGGTGCGGTTATACTTATGAAAAGGTCGAATAACGGTTTTTGACTAGTAAATCCGTATTAGTAATCGGCAGGAGTTTTGGTTTGGCATCAAAACATATACATTGATATCCACTAATAAAAAATAAATAGGAAAGTTCCGGACATACAGTCGATGTACAAAAACCGTTAAAATTCTGGGTGCGGTTATAATTTTGCAAAGCACTGTATATATGTATATATATATGTAGATAACTGGGAAATAATTCTCCAAAAAAATATTTGCCCTCACTTTTAAAACTATGTATGCCTATGTATGCCTCCACAAATTACTCAAAATTTAATTTTTTTCATTTGAAGGGCATGCGAAAATTTTCTTATCGATTTCAAGCTACGTACAGACGAGCAATAAATTTGCAGCAAATTATTGACTGTATAAGATGTTAAATTTAGTACTAAAAGATGTGAAATCTAGTACAGTAAAATTTTGAAGCTGTACTAGATTAAAGAGAAAGAGATAAAGAGATTAGAACGAGAGAGATAGATTTTATGTTTTGGCGGATATATTTTGAATATTCATTACAAGTAACGCTGTCGCCAAGAGGAGGCCATTTTTGTGTTAAATGTAAAATTTTGTACTTTGAATTCTGTTCTTTTATGTTTTGTATTTTAACGAATAAAATCTACCAAATTCAAACTTTATAAATCAGAAGTGGGATTCTGTAGGAATCCAGAGAGTAACGAAAACGAATAAACAGACGGAACTTTGAAATGCCGCTAAAAAATATGAAAGTGGAGGATTTGAAACGACGCTGCAAGGCTCTGGGGCTGCCTACGACTGGTCCGAAGAGAGAATTAATTGCAAGGCTGAACAGCACAGCCAACGATGATGACGACTCCGCTTGCAGTAAGTTTAACGATGTCACCGCCATTCAACGGGCGAATGTTGATGCCATCAACGAAACGAGACAGCTACGGGAGTCGGTCGAAATTCTGCAATCAACTCTAAAACAACTCTTAGAGATAAGCACCACACCTAAGAGGGAAACGCAGGAGCAAGCCCAATGCGAGAGCCCAATGCGAGAGTCTCACGACAACGATCTGGAGACAAACGTCACATCTCGCAGGAGTACGCTGCAATCACCGCCATTATTAGTTCCCAGGCAAGTAACGCATGGCAACGACAATTCCAGGAATCGATTTAGCATCAAAGAAATCTGCTCTCTTATTCCTACATTCGACCCAAATGACCCAACATCTCCAACAAGCGATTTGTTCGTCAAGAAAATTCGACGTTTCGCAACAAATTACGATTGGGACGACATCTCTACGCTGATAGCCGCACAAACGAATCTACGAGACATTGCGAAAATCTGGGTCGACGGGCTGTCAGACATTTTTGAAAGATTCGATGACTTTGCTGATCAGCTGCAACACGATTTCCCGAACGTCAAAGTGGAAGCCGATTATCACATTGAAATGCAGCAACGAGGAAGACTCAGGACAGAAAATATTCTGGAGTACGTACACAAAATGATTGCTCTGGGTCGAAAGTTCAGTCTGGATGACAAGTCTATCATCAAATACATTCGGCTTGGAATAGACGACGGCAAATTCCAGGATAGTACCGCAACGCAGGAGTTCCTCTCCCTCCGGGACTTCCAGTTGGAAGCTGAGCGGTTCCACCAACGGAGTCAACATATTAGAACAGCCAGAACGAACAACTGCTGCACATAAGGAGAACCCAATGATGAGTGAAATTATTAGGAATTGTGTTTGTAAATTTGAAGGAGGAATAATTGATGCTCGCGCGTTGATTGATACTGGTTGTGGTATTAATCTAATTAAAGTGTCCAATGTTTTGGGACCATTTAAATTCGATCCTAACACAACGACTTACAAAGGCATCAATAATTCACCCCTCGTTGTTCTCGGTAATGTTGAAATTGATATAATAATTGATGATATTAATTGCAGGATAGTAGTTTGTGTAGTGGCCGATGACTCCATGCCATTGTGACATTTTGAACGTTGATTTCGAAATTGATACCAAACCGGTTTTGGATGTAGACGAAACGATCGATTCGGAGTTGAGGATGGAATTTCACCAAGTCATGCAAGAATATCGTACTCAGCCAAAACCTGATAAGCCGATTACGGATTACACGATGGCGATTACCTTGGTGGATGACAGAACTCCAATAGCGTGTGCACAACTTGGGAGTACTTACCCATATCGAAAAAATTAACATTATGAATACCGTTGACGACTGGTTGAGGCGAGGCATAATACGAGAAAGCGAATCACCGTACACCAGTAGAATCGTTATGGTTAGGAAGCAGGACGGACGCTTCAGAATGTGTATTGATTATAGGAAACTTAACATGTTAACAGTGCGAGACGGTTACCCACTTCTTTAATCGAGGACTTATTAGATCGGTTGCGGGATAAATCGGTTTATTCATTAATGGATTTGAAAGACGGATTCTTTCATGGAAACCTTGATGAGAATTCTAAGAAATACACTTCTTTTATCAGTCCCGCTGGCCAATTTGAATTTAATAAGCTTCCTTTCGGTTTGAAAAATGGTCCACCGGTCTTTTTACGATACGTTCACAAAATTTTCAAGGATCTGACCGAACGGGGGGATTTAACCATTTACATGGACGATTTATTAATAGCCACGGAGAATTATACCGATCATTTATCAGTTTTACGGGAAGTTCTGAAACGATTAGGTGAAAATTTATTGGAATTAAATGATGCGAAATGTAAATTTATGAAAAGCAAAATTGACTATTTAGGATATGAAGTAAGTAAGGTAGGGATTAAACCAAAGAACAGGCACGTAAAAGCAGTTAAGGAGTATCCCATGCCACGCAATATAGTGGAGTTACAACGCTTTCTCGGATTATGCGGGTACTTTCGTCGGTTTGTGAAAGACTTTCAAAAAATCAGTATTCCGCTTTATAATTTACGGAAAGCTCAGATTTTTGAATTTGGGAAAGATGAAATCGGTTCATTTGAGCTTCTGAAGAAACGGTTATGCGAACAGCCCTGCCTCAAAATTTTTAATGTGAATTTGCCTACTGAGGTACACACAGATGCCTCTAAACACGGCTATGGGGGGATGCTCCTTCAACGACATGATGACGGGAAAACGTATCCCGTTATGTACTATAGTGCCCGAACGACACCGGCTGAAGAAAAATATCATTCATTTGAATTGGAGACTCTTGCGGTAGTTAACGCACTGAAACGGTTTCATCCATACGTCTATGGTCTCCAATTTAGACTCCTAACAGATTGCAATTCACTAGCACTCACTACGAATAAACAAGATGTGAATGCACGAATCTCCCGGTGGGTACTATGGTTACAGTCGTACGATTTCATAATGGAGCATCGACCTTCAGACAGAATGCGTCACGTGGACGCCTTAAGTAGATTGTTTGAGTGTTCTGAATGTGCTCTAATAGATGATGACCCTTTTACACGTACTTTAATATCCGCTCAAAAAGATGACGAAAATATCCAGAAGTCGAGAAGACAAGTAATAAGCGGGGATACTAGCGAATTCGAAATCCACAATGACCTGGTTTACAAGAGAAACGGTCGACAACTTTTGTTTTATGTGCCAGTGTCTATGGAGAAAAGAGTTCTCTACAAGTATCACGACGAATTCGGTCACATGGGACCACAGAAAACAATCAAAGCTATCAAACGTGTATACTTTGTGCTGCAGTTAATATCAAAGGTCAATGAGCACATCTCAAACTGCTTAAAATGTAAAGTTCATTCTCCGAAATCAGGCAAAGCAGAGGGATATTTGAGAAGTATCGAAAAGCACAATGAACCTTTTTCAACCATTCACGTGGACCATTTCGGCCCCTTGGAGTTGACAAAACGGAACAACCGACATATACTCGTCGTCGTAGATGGGTTTACCAAGATAGTGAGATTATTCGCATGTAAATCGACGGGTTCGTCCGAGGTTATTAAACATTTAAATAACTACTTCGGTTGGTATAGTCGGCCAGCTAGGATCATTTCCGACCGGGGAACGGGATTTACATCGGGTGAATTCAGTCGGTTTCTTCAGATTAATAACATCCACCATGTGCTTAACGCTACTGCCACTCCAAGGGCCAATGGCCAAGTTGAAAGATACAACCGTACACTACGACCAATGCTTGCCAAACTAAGTGATGTCAATTTAGAGTGGGACCAGGTATTGAGTAGGTGCGAATACGCGATGAATAATGCGGAGAATGCCTCCAGCAAGGAGTTGCCGTCGGTGGCTCTGTTCGGTGTGAAGCAACGAGGTGTTATTTAGATGTTGTTGCGGACTTGGTGGATGACCTTAACAATAAGAAGCGCGACTTATTACGCATCCGCGGCGACATGAGTAACAACATCAAAATGTGACAAAATGTTAATGAAGCCTATTATAATGCAACAAAAAGGAGCTGTCATGAATATCGAGAAGGAGATTTGGTTGCTTTGCGACAACATTGTACAGAGCCCGGAACGAGCAAGAAATTGCAACCTCTGTTCAAAGGACCGTTTCGCATTCATCGCGTTCTCCCCAATGACAGATATCTCGTAGGAGACATCAACGAGTGTCAATACAGCCAAAAGCCTTTCGTTTCGGTCGCTGAACCGAACCATCTCAAGCCATGGATCTGCTCGGGGACGATCAGAGGTCAGAACGGCCGAACTATAAGATGTTAAATTTAGTACTAAAAGATGTGAAATCTAGTACAGTAAAATTTTGAAGCTGTACTAGATTAAAGAGAAAGAGATAAAGAGATTAGAACGAGAGAGATAGATTTTATGTTTTGGCGGATATATTTTGAATATTCATTACAAGTAACGCTGTCGCCAAGAGGAGGCCATTTTTGTGTGAAATGTATAATTTTGTACTTTGAATTCTGTTCTTTTATGTTTTGTATTTTAACGAATAAAATCTACCAAATTCAAACTTTATAACTGCAATAAAATCAGTGAACGCTATAAAAAACAGTTTGCTGCAAACAATTGCGGAAATATTTTTGCGTGTGATGTGAACATGTTAGTTTTGTTTGCATTCATTGTTTGCAATTTTCTGCAATATTGCACGGACAATTGATTGAACAATATGTCACTTTTCCCGAATTATGGGATGTTTCTTCGCCTCATTACAAAAATAGAGTTCATCTTTATTTTTCAGCTCATTTAAAAGTTGGTGGTCAAATCCTAGCCCAGATTGTTTTGCAATCCAATCTTTAACCCAACATCTTCTTTTATTGATGCCTTTTTTCGTTTTACTTTTATTTTTTGTTGATGTTATTCACACTTTCTAACTAAATTGTAGAAACACACAGACACAACAGCAAATGTCAAATATTTTGCAGCAACTACTAGGTATAAGGCAAATGTGCAATATTTTGAGGCAAATGGTCGTGCAAACAATTTGCACGAAGCTGAAAATCAATTTCTGCAAACTTTTTGCAAGCAAATTTTGCATAGGTGTGATCAACCACGCAAGTACTTGCCGCAAGTTTTTGCTGCAAATGATTGCTCGTCTGTACGTAGCTTAATAAATCGAAAAAAAATTCGCTCAACCATAAATCAAAGAACATCCAAATTTCACAGAAATGTGAAAATAAAACCAAGCAAAAACAACAATTGACGGAGAATATACATATGTATAGTATATACACAACCACAGATCAAAATATGACCACTACCATATGCACACAAACACACCACAGTTTAAAAACCAGAAACAGGCCAGCGGCCAGTCATTCGGCCGTATATGTTCGTTCGCAAGATCGATTGAGAGATCGATTGAGAAAAAATGTGTGTATACCAAAGTTACTCACAACACACTGAAGGATGATTGACTCGCACGACCATGTAACTTAAAATGGTTTGAAACCAATCTATTGAATCGATGCAACAAATCTTTCGGTTGCGAGTAATTTTTCTCGTTTAAAATGTGGTAATTTCTCTTTACTCTGCGTGCGATATCTATGTATGTAACTATATTATCTACGCTATAATGGTTTCGGTCTGAATGGATTAAAATTTAGGAAAATTATAATAAATAATGTGCTGCGAAAGTCTTTTTAAACGGGTTTGAAGTGATTCACGAAAAAAATCTTCAAAATATTGTATTGATGTTAATAGTTTTTTATTTTATCTATTTTCATTCAAGGTCATAAGCATAACGCAAGCGGAATTAAACAGTAGAGTTAGGGAAAAATGTCAGGTAGTTTCCCAGTACCATCGGCACCTCAAATGCCACAAAGAGAATACCAGGCAGCGGCGGCATCCTCATCGTCGAGAACTACAGGTCCACATGCTCCGCCCATTGGATTTACGACATTTGGGGCCAGTGTAAATAACTCAACAGAAGACACTGATGGCGCAGCGACAAGAGACTCAACAGGCGATAAGACAGAGGAAAAACGTGATGATTCAATGTTTGAGTGTAATATTTGCTTGGATACGGCTAAGGATGCTGTTGTCAGTATGTGCGGAAATTTGTTTTGCTGGCCCTGTTTGCATCAGTGGCTAGAAACACGTCCTACTCGCAAGCTGTGCCCAGTTTGCAAGGCAGCTATCAGCAAGGAAAAATTGATTCCATTATATGGTCGTGGAAGAACAAAGCAGGAGGATGCTAGGTAAGATTTACTTATTGAATAGAATTTCTTAACTTTTTTGCACAAACCACTGATTTTGAAAAATATTAACCGACGAAAATACATACTCCAAAAATTGGACTCCTATTGCAGTTTTGATTGTTTGCGCTTAAAGTGTTACGACACGATTAAATTAATATTCGTAAAATATGAAGAACATATATAACTCCATTTACAATTGAAATATGAAAATATACAATAATTATCAAACAATTATTATAATGGTCTTCAGTACCAAAAGGGGCTTGCTTTTGACTTAATGTGCTTACATACGCAATTACATAGCCAACATGTAGCGCATAGCTCTGAATTCTTTAAAAAGCTGGTCCAAATTATTTTAAGTTTATACCCAGATGTATTGAATTGTCTTTTATAATCACTCAAAAGGGGTGTTATAAGAGTACATATACATTAGGTCCGTTCGCGTACTTTTTGCACTAAATATGGGTCCTTTGTCAAATCTCGAAGAGTGGGGGTAAAATTCTCACAAGGACAGAAAAATCACGAAAAAGTACTCGAACGCATTAAGCACCAAAAAATGAGGAATGTATGTGATTTGACAGATTCGACAGTTTTCATAATATACCTCAAAGAAATTTCTTTGACTAAAATTCGTAGCATGGGGAAATTTCTTACTCTCTCGTGAGCACTCTCTTCTACGAAAAACTACGATATTTTTGCGTACGCGAAGGGTTTTTTGTTGTTTTTCGTTATTTTTCGTGGATTTTCGTTGTTTTGGGAGTGTACGCGAACGGACCTAATCATATCCTGCTTTAAGCCAAAATAATGCCACTGCTTGGTTGGTTTGGAGTTCTTTGATACGTGAGTTCATACCTGCCGTTTCGTTTCTGGACTGGAGTTATTTTGGTGGTTTTCTTTTAGATACCATGTCTGCGGTTTCGTTCCCTTTCAGTCTAATATATGATAGTTTTTTTCATGACGCGTATTAGTTTTGAAGCTAAATATAAAATTACATTCTTGATTTTCAGAAATAAAGTTCCACCCAGGCCAGCGAGTCAACGAACTGAACCTGAGCAGCAGCAGGGTTTCCAAGGATTTCACTATGACGACGTCGGTATCGATGGTTTTCCGATTGCCTATTTTTTCATTTATTTAATTTCATTTAATTCCGAGATTTTCGGTGAACTGTTAAATATCGGTAATTATAATAATTATATAATTATTTACTAATTAAGCGCCGAAACTACATTTAATGCTTGTATTTGTATATAAATAATAATGTCTTGTCTATGTATAATGTCTATATTTGCAACATGAATTACTATCCAAGGCTTTTTATAGAGGTCTTTACCAATTACAAATTTATTATGGAGCTGGTGAACATTATTCAAGTGCATGCACAGACATGTATTGTTGGCGCTTTATTTTCATTTGTGTCATAATGTATTATAATTGAATTAATTTTCGAAAACACTCTAGTTATGCCTGGAAGAACACAATACGAAGATGAAGATGAACAACGACCATCCAATTTTTGTTTCTATCTATCATTCTTCTTAATCGGACAGATTTTATTTATAATATTGTTTTCGATTGCGGTTCTCAGATTTTGCTCTCAGATTTCAGATTGTTTTAGCTAAATGGAAAACAAACGAGATTGATCTGTTTTCCTGTTTGACATCTTGTTCGTGAAAGGAAATAAATAAAAAAAAGACTGCTAAGCAATTAAACGAAACGAGCCAAATTTTTTAATCGAACGTTATAATATTTATTTTAACTTATTTAATTGTAACAAATCAAAATTTGCTCAATGGTTGACCGAATTAATTCCAAAGATTGGCTGCTAGAACAAGAAAGAGACCGATTACACCACAATAGTCTGCATATGCAATTGCAAATCAGTAAAGCAAACGGTAATGCTCTCACTAGCAAGCACAATTAATATACCATGATGATCAGCGGCACAGTACACGTATCTAAGGTAGTATACTAAGAGTGTTCATTTTCGTCCAAGTTCGCGCATCTGTCAAAAATTCATGAAAATGGCCGCCAACTGTGAGGATATTTGCATTTAATTTTCGTTTTTTTAATGTTTTCTATCCTATTTAATTAACTTTTTTGTCAAAACTTTGAAAAATGTGTTGTGCCGTATACGAATGTTGTGTGAACAATAATAAAAAGAACTGTGATGAAAAAATATGACCGCCTGAAATATCCGAACAATAACTATAGAAAACTCAAGGAAAATGCAAAGATAAACGAATAAATCGATTTCATAAAGAAAAACGTATGTTATTTTATTAAGAAATGATAAGAAAAACTAGGAAAACAATGAATTTGAATTAAATCCCATAGAAATTCCACACAGTTGTCGGCCATTTTTTGCTTTGAAAATGTTTAACAGATGCGCAATATACTACCTTAGATACGTGTACTGTGGATCAGCGGCACTTGCACATGCGAGCAACCATACAAAAAAAAAAATAAACTATAGAATTTAACGAAGAATAGAGAGATCTAGTCGAACCATAGAGTATACAATAATATGTTTGGTAATTGAAAATTATGTAAGTTAAGCAATAATTTCAATTTTAAACAATTTTAGTTTTAAAGATTAAGTCTTGAGCAATTTAATAACAAAAAACCAAAAAAAAAAACAATTTAAGCAATTCAATCCAATAAATAGATTTTCCAACATGCCGGCCCCGCTGAAGTATTCAGGAAATCGGCAAAATAGCTAGCTTTGCGATGGGGCGTTTGAACTTTCCACTCTTCGTACGCAGCGTAACTACTCTAACGTGACCATCCTTGCCTGGATGGATCTCCTCTACTCTTCCCAATGACCAATATGAGGGTGGTAGGTTAGGCTCCTTGATGACGACCAAATCTCCAACTCGGAAATCTCTTCTAATGTCTCTCCATTTAGGACGTTGTTGCAGAGACGTCAAGTAATCTGTTTGCCATCGACGCCAGAATCCTTGTACCATATTTTGTACAGCTTCCCAACGCCCCAATCGATTAGCAGGGACGTCCAAGAAGCTAGGCTCCGAGACAGCAGTGTACGG
This sequence comes from Brachyopa scutellaris, assembly GCA_949775065.1. NCBI lineage: Eukaryota > Metazoa > Arthropoda > Insecta > Diptera > Syrphidae > Brachyopa > Brachyopa scutellaris. Next base: position 32,372,351 of record OX459112.1, on the reverse strand, counting down.
CCTACCTATAAGAAAATGAGAAGGCGTTAGTGGGTTCAGGTCAGAGTCTGAAATAGCGCAAAGGGGCCTAGAGTTCAACAGTGCTTCGATTTGAGCTAACAATGTGCACATTTCTTCAAAGGTGAGAATATTGTTTCCGATGACCCGACGAAGATGTTGCTTTACTAACTTGACCCCCGCTTCCCAGAGTCCACCAAAATGAGGACTATGAGGAGGAATAAAATCCCATTTGATCCCTTCTGCAGCCAACGTCTCAGCCACCCTTTCATGATGCGCTGTTGATCGTATCAATCGCGACATCTCACACAGAGCACGAGCGGCTCCTTGGAAATTGGTACCATTATCCGAATACATCGTGCTGCATTTCCCACGTCTCGCAATAAACCTCTTAAGAGCGGCTAAAAACGCTTCCGTTGTTAAGTCCGTTACCATCTCGAGATGAAGCGCTTTAGTCGTCATACAAACAAATAGCGCGATGTATCCCTTTACCAACTTGGGCTTCCTTCCTTTTGACAAACGCAGCATTATTGGGCCCGCATAATCGCAACCTGTATGCACGAAGGCAAAGGACGGATCCACACGAGAAGACGGCAAATTTCCCATTATCTGAGATGACGTAGATTGCCTTAATCGAAAACAGGTAATGCAGTCGTGAACAATCTTTCGGATCAAATTTCTGCTTCCGACTATCCAGTATTCTTGGCGAATTAAGGCAAAAAGTCCCGAAACTCCAATATGCAGATACAATCTGTGCGCATCCAATAAAATAAGCTGAGTCATTCGATGATGTTTGGGCAAGATGATAGGATGTTTAACCGCGAAAGGAACATCTTTGGCATTGGCGATTCTTCCACCAACTCGTAACAGACCAGCTTCATCAATGAAAGGGGACAAAGAATATAATATAGAGCCCTTAGAAACCTGAGGCGAGGCTTTGAGAGCATGTAGTTCAGCATTGAACTCCGTTTGCGACCACAATAAACATAACTCCTTAGCACGACGAAACTCTGCGAAAGAAATTCGACCTCGGAAATTACCTCAGGGTGTAATTCTGCAATTGTGAATAAAACGGAGAACGAAACAAACAATCCGTATCAATTTTCTCCACGACGATACCTTATTGGACAGAGGTTCAAAACAATGTTGGATCGACGACGAAATATTCGCAACTACAGGTTTTTTCCTTTCCTCGGGTAGGTCTTCCAACAATAGTTCTGGTGTCATTGGCCGCTGATTGAAATCTTGGGATAACCAAGTCGGTCCCTTCCACGAAAGTTCCAGCTCCATAAGTTTTTTGGGCTCAATTCCTCTAGAGGCACAATCAGCTGGATTTTCTGCCGAACAAACATAATTCCAAGCAGACCGAGGCAACGTACCCAATACCTCCGAGGTGCGATTCGCCACAAAGGTGTTCCAACGTCGTGGGGAAGAAGCGAGCCAAGACAAAACAATTTGCGAATCGGAAAATGCCAACATTCGAATGGGAGTAATATCTAACGATGATCGAATAAGCTCCATTAAACGACACAAGAGAACAGCACCACAAAGTTCCAGACGGGGAATAGAAATTTGTTTGAGAGGAGCTACGCGAGTTTTAGCAGCCACTAATCGAACCTCAATCTCACCATCCAAAAAACTTCGAGAATACACTACAGCAGAATAGGCCTTTTCTGATGCATCGGAGAATCCTATTAGCTCAAAGCAGCTAGAATTTAAGGTAAACCTTCTCGAAATCCTAAAGTTTTCAAAACAGGACAGTTCTCCCCGATAAGACTTCCATTTGTCGGCTACTTCAGCTGGTAAGGGATCATCCCAACCTAGTTTAGCAACCCACAGCTCCTGAAACAATATTTTGAATAAAATAGTGGAAGGAGCCAAGAAACCTAAGGGATCAAAAATCTTTGCCACTTCTGACAGTAGTTTCCGCTTGGTAGGCAGTGTTTCATTAGATAATGTTATTTTATAGGTGAAGATGTCCAGGTGAGGATTCCAAACAAGACCGAGAACTTTGGTCCACTGTGAAGTATTGTCCAAATCCAGAGATACAGTCTCCTCGCCGTCCGTCTCGCTTAAAATAGACCAGCAGTTCGAGCTCCACTTACTCAACTCCAGACCTCCACATGACAGCATATCTGGACACCGAATCCGAACCAGTCATAATATCATCTACATACATATCATGTAGAACCGCATGCGAAGCAATTGGAAATTTGTGTTTATAATCCAATGCTAATTGGCGAAGCACTCTCATTGACAAAAATGGAGCAGGGGATGTACCGTACGTAACGGTACATAAGCGAAAATGCGCTATTGGTTCATCAGGAGATTCCCTCCAAACAATTCGCTGGTAATCCCTATGTTTCGGATGAACCCAAATTTGTCGAAACATTTTTACAATGCCCGCGCAAAATACATATTTATGCAAGCGAAATCGTATGCAAACATTAACAAGGTTACGTTGAAGTGGAGTTCCTATGTGGAGCATTTCGTTTAGACTGCTACCTTTCGAATCCTTATGCGAGCCATCGAATACAACGCGAATTTTATTAGTGACCACAGCATGGTGTGGTAAATAAAAAACACCCCCCGACGTAGGTTCTATTTTATCTTCTGGAATACGCTCCATATGTCGCAAGTCATGATATATTTTCATAAACTTCCTATATTCTAACTGAAGATCTGGTTTATGAGAAAAACGACGTTCCATAGCGAATAATCTCGATAACGCACCAGAAATAGTATTGCCAAATTCTACTTTATCCTGGCGAAATGGCAATTCAACCATGTATTTGTTATCAGGTGTACGAGTTAGCGTTTTAGAGAAATGAGCATCGACTGGATCCCCCTCACTGAAATATGAGAGTCTGTGAACTTCCTCAATCTCCCAAAAGGACTTCAAAATCACGTCAAGGTCCAGACCTGCGTGCAACGAAACAAGTCATTTGTCTGGCATACAACTAGTAACAACCCAACCAAATATAGTTTCATGGGCTATTATATTGCCTTTCTCATCAGTTCGATGTCCATTTTGAAGAATACTCCAAGCCTTGTCAGCTCCCAATAACATATCAATGGGTCCTGGCGTATGGAAACCTGAATCCGCTAATTGGATGTTTTGAAGGAAAGATATATTGCCGCAATCGAATGGGAACGATGGAGTCTGTGATGTTATTTTACTTAAAATATAAGCCTCAACTTCAAGATGATGGGATGAATCGAATCGAGAACTCAACGATAAAGTTACAGCACCATGTGTAACACCTGCTTCTACGGACGAGATTCCTGATATTGGCAAACGAGCATGGCAACGACGAAGACCTAACCGTTTCACCAAAGATTCTGTCACAAACGAGACCTGTGACCCGGTGTCAAGTAGAATACGAGTGAGCTGGGGATTTCCCAAAGTATCAATAACTTTCACGATAGCAGTCGGCAAAATACCAGATGGACGCGATTCATTTCGAATGTGATTGCTTACAATTTCTTCCAGGATTGGCGCCGATGCAGTGGGTTCAGAAATAGAAACAGAATCAACACTTGTAGTGGGGTTTGTAGAGCGAGTAGAACTATCAATGTGTACTTGACTGTGGTGTCGAGTATTGCAATGTGAGCAATTAGTTTTAACTCTACACCGAGCCGACGAATGTTTGGTACCGAGACAATTATAGCATAACCTCTGATCTCTAACAAAATCACGACGAGAAATAATGGGCATGGATTGAAATACAGCACACTGCGGAAGAAAGTGTTCACCTTTGCATTTCGGACACGATGGTTTCACGACAGCTAGGCTTTTAATATTCGAGTTCACACGAGAGTTTTTATTAATACGACCTTTTGAATCACATGCTTCTAGAGCATTACACCGAACCTCTAAAAAATCTATTAGGTCTTGAATTGTAAAATCTTCCGAGTTTTTGGATTCTAGAGCCCATGCGCGACGCGTTTCGATATCTGTTTTACCGACTAACAGATAAATTAACCACGGATCTCTGCCCTCTGACTTAAGCGCTGCTAAACCGCGAATAACTTCATCTGCATTGTCGACTAACTTTCTCAAATGTAAACCGTCGGCCGAAGCTACATTTGGCAGTTTTAAAAAACTTTCGATGTAGCCATTAATTATGTACAGGGGCCTATCGTACCGAATTTTTCCCACGCTTGTTCATAGTTCTTGTCCGATATAGTCAAGTGATTTAGCAGTTTAGCTGCCTCATCACGCAGGAATGATTTTAAATACCGAAACTCTTGCGAGCCGGACAAATTTTTGCGACAGTCAATGGTTTTTAAAAATATATCCCGAAACCCAGGCCACTCACGATAATCGCCCGTAAACGGCTCCAATTTTATTGGAGGTAGCTCGATATCGGCATTGCATATTGGTTTGGTAGCCGTACCGTCGACAACCCACGAAGAATCCCGCCCCTTTCTAATAGCTTTAATAATCTCACTTTTTGCGAAAATATATTTTAATTCGAATGCCTCGAAATCTGATTCTGGGTCACCGTATTCATCTTCGGCATGAAATGCGAAAAGTTTCGTTTGGTTACTACAAAGTTCTTGCCACGAATTTTCTAACCGTTCCAACCGAACTTCCAAAACTGTATTATCGCAAAATTATGAACACGTGTAATAGCACCTTTTATATGCCCACGGGCTTGTTTCAGCACTTCCATTGCAAAATCACACAAAGCAACAATCGTATCAGCAATCCCAAAGGCCAAACAATCAACAGGAAACAGGAACAAGCGAAGAAAAAAAATAATCCCAATTGTATTACCTGTGTTACCTTAGGAATGTTACTAGCAACCACCAACCAAGAAAATTAAAATCGGGCTCAGAAGGACCAATTTTGTTAAGCAATTAAACGAAACGAGCCAAATTTTTTAATCGAACGTTATAATATTTATTTTAACTTATTTAATTGTAACAAATCAAAATTTGCTCAATGGTTGACCGAATTAATTCCAAAGATGTGGGCGCGGTGGCTGCTAGAACAAGAAAGAGACCGATTACACCACAATAGTCTGCATATGCAATTGCAAATCAGCAAAGCAAACGGTAATGCTCTCACTAGCAAGCACAATTAATATACCATGATGATCAGCGTGTTAACATTGAAATGTGTCCTGGCCTTATTGAACAGACATTGAGATGTGTCCTAGCTTAATTGAACAGGGAAATCCCTCCTGTTCAAAGGATTATATTTAGTGTTAGAGTAGGACTGCACATGCAGCTCGCCAAGTGAGATAGGCGTATAGAGTTAATTTCTCTTTATGTATCTATCTAGTTGACAAAGGGCGCTTGGCGAGTTCGCGCGGTGCGGTGAAAAGTTGTGTGAGTGATTTGTGGTAATTTAGGGTAATATTTTCAGAAGTGGGATATATCCATGTCCATGTACTGTAAGTTTTGTGAAAAAAAAAAAAAAATAGTATTTACATAATTACATACACTTTTTATATATTGGAGGTTTTGTTTTATTTATTTATTGAAATGCGTATATTAATTTGTGTCCTTGAAAAATGTATCTTTGTATCTCATTTATATATTTGCTATGGAGTAACGGTTTAAGGTAGACTAAGACGGACGTTGGGTTTTGGTTTTGTATTGTCTGCTATGTGCATGAGCGAAACATCAGCCACAAACTTTATTGATGTTGGCTGAAGGTATCCAGTGAGATCACCTTGTTTCGCTCGATGAAAGGGAAATACATGGTTGGAAGTGGAACGAATGTTGAAGTTGTATTTTGTATATTGAAGTTGTATTGGATTCAGTTTCAATGAATGCAAAAGGCAAATTTAAAAGGACAAGAGAGACCGCTAGTTTTTTCACATCGTTGTGAAATTCCTTTTCAAAATTCGGATTTGAAAATACAATTCGTAGAGCGTGGATGCGCAGTTGGTTTAAAGAAGAAAATAAAATAATTAAAAATCAAATAAAAGTTATTAGTGTGAAAAATTACTGATCTTGTGTACAAATGGCAGGACGAATTAAAAGAATCCCGAAACGGCTGATGGAAGCCCAATCAGGTGAGGTAGAAATTCTACAATTAAGAAAAGAATTAAATCAGATGAGAAATTAAAATGAAAAATTAGAATCAGATTTAAATGCGTGCCGCCGTTCGCAAAGTCAGCCGACTCAGAGTCAAATCTCGGAGCCCTCAATTGCAACACAAATGTCGCTGAGACTCGGAAGCGAGGAAATTAAAAGAATTATACCAGCTTTCAATCCCTCAATAAGTTCTTCTCTCAGTGCTACGCAATGGGTGGACACAGTGGATAATATCCGCCATCTTTACGAATGGGATGATCGTAGCACTTTGTTTTACGCTTCTTTAAGGCTCGAAGAAGCTGCAGGAAATTGGCTAGTGGGATGCAGGGGTGAAATAAATAGTTGGGAAGAATTTAAAATAAAGATTTTGATGGATTTCCCTTCGGAGGATGACGTATCTAATATACATATTCAACTACTGGCGCGACAGAAAAGAGACGCAGAGAGTTTCGAGAATTATGTTTATGATATAGTCGCAATGGGAAAGCGGGGTAAGCTAAATAATAAATCCATCATTAATTATGTTATTTCGGGGTTGAGGGACCGCGCATTAATAGATAATTTAATAACTGCGAATTGTAGTACCATTTCTGAGCTAATAACTGCAATTAAATCGCTTAATACCATTCACATCCAAGCAGAGACACGTCAACGATTCGAGGCTAGCTCTTTAAATGTAAAGAATACTCCACGACAAGGTTTAAGGGACAACAAATTTAAAACCAGTTTGAACATCAATCCGAAATTGTTGGACACCAGACGAAAACAATCCAATGTGCCAATCTGTTACAATTGTCGAACTCCGGGGCATTTAGCGCGCGACTGTAGGGTTATGAGATCGGGAAAACCTCAACAAGACTCGCGAATATGCTTTAACTGTAGGGAACCAGGGCATCTATCTCGAGACTGTAGAAAACGACACCGTCCGTTTCTGTCAGACAAAGCATCCGGAGAACCACCTCGAAAAATAAGGCAAATTCGATACACCGATGATAATGGTGGGTTGATTAAAAACATAAATGTCGACAGCCAATCAGTAAAGGCCTTTGTGGATCTGGGAAGTGACTGCTCAACCATAAAACTGTCTGAAGTAAAAAAAAATGACTGGTTGATGGATCCGTGCAATGTAAAACTGCAAGGGTTTGGGACGACTTGCACCAGTGCTATAGGAAAAATAGTAAAAACAGTTCAAGCTGGAGAAGTGTCACAGAAAATTGATATTTTAGTTGTTCAGGACCAAGAGCAGGACTATCCTATGATCCTAGGTAGGAACTTTCTCGACACCGACAAAGTTTGCGTCATTAAAAAGAGTGGTACTCTGGAAATAAAAGAAAACGATACAACTCTCTGACTGACTAACACTAAGATACAGAACCATCAACCAATAAAATCAATAATCAAACTAAATGACATTTCGATCGGTAATTATCCATGCCATGAAAGTGACAAAAACAAACTCCTAGGACTTTTAAATGAATATCGCGATTGCATTGCGTTTAACATAAAAGAATTAGGCGCCACTGACAAATTACAAATGACCATCAAGTTGAAAGAACACAAAATAGTCCGGTACAAACCATACAGAATTCCGTATAACGAGCTTTCTCATTTAGATGAAATAATAGCAGAACTATTAGAAAACAATATAATAGAACAATCCAACTCCGAATATGCAAGCCCAGCGTTGTTAGTAAAAAAGAAAAATGGGTCACAACGCCTGTGTATTGACTACCGACGCTTAAATGAAATCACTATACGCGAACATTTTCCTACCCCAAATATCGAAGAGTCGCTTAATTCTATGTCCAACAGTCGCGTCTTTATAGTCCTAGATCTAATGAGCGGCTATTATCAAATACCGATCGAAAATAGCTCAAGATACTTAACCTCGTTTGTTACACCTCGTGGACAGTATCAGTTCAACAGAGTCCCCTTTGGGTTAACAAATGCCCCCTCAGTTTTCATGCCCCTTATGAGTCTTATAACGCAAACCCTGGCATCAAAAAACATCTTAATATACATGGATGACATCGTCATTTTCGGCGAAGATGTTAACATAGTACTGACCCAGCTCGAGAGACTTCTTAATGTTCTGAAGGAATTACAAATAACGCTAAATATTAAGAAATGTGTTTTCTTGGCTGACGTTATAAGTTATCTTGGTCATGAAATAAGTGAGAAAGGTGTAAGACCAGGCAACGTAAAAGTCAACGCCATAATAAAGTTTCCAACACCACTCGAGACAAGGCAGGTTAAGCAATTCTTGGGATTGACGGGTTATTTTCGGCGATTTGTTCCCAACTATGCTAAAATAGCGGCACCACTTAATGGGCTTTTAAAAAAGGATGTCCCTTTTAGTTGGAGCAGCGAAATGGAGGAATCGTTTAAGATACTAAAAGCAAAGCTGTGTGAAGCACCAATTTTAGTTATTTACGAGCCAAAACAAAGACACGAGCTTCATACAGACGCATGTAGTTTAGGCCTTGCAGGCGTTCTACTCCAAGTTAGCGATTCTGAAGAAAAGAGGGCAGTATCTTATTACAGTCGAGCTACAACAAAGGATGAACAGAAATACCATAGTTATGAGCTCGAGGCACTAGCTGTAGTAGAGAGTTTACAACGATTCAGGTACTATTTGCTCGGAAAACAATTCACCATCTATACAGACTGTAATTCCTTAAAGATGACACAAAATAAAAAAGAACTCATCCCAAGAATTGCCAGATGGTGGTTAAAGATTCAGGAGTTTGATTACAAGCTTGAATATCGGACAGCGCAGCAGATGCAACATGCGGATGCGTTAAGCAGGAATCCAACCGAACGCCCCGTCGAAATGGAAGAAGCTGGATTTGAGATGATGATAATCGGAACACAAGAAGAAGATTGGATAGCGGTGCTACAAAGTCGCGATGGTCAACTACGGGAAATTCGGGAAGTATTAAACAATTCCGACATACCACATCCGAAACGAAACGACTTTGAAAAGCAATACGTCGTGAAATATGGTCGTTTATTTAAAAAAACCGAAAATGGACATCGATTTGTTGTACCGAGAGGAGTCAGGTGGCGAGTTATTAAATCATCCCACGATGATATTGGTCACCTTGGATTAGAACGTACATTGGAACACCTGAAACGAACTTATTGGTTTCCGAAGATGGCACGTATTGTTGAAAAATACATAAGGAGTTGTGTCCCATGCTTATTCAATCAGAGAGCTAAAGATGAAACGCGATATCATATTCACCCCATTAACAAATTACCCCTACCATTTCACTGCATTCACATTGATCACCTCGGACCATACGTTAAGAGCACCAAACAAAACGAATATATTCTCGGAATTATTGACAGCTTTACCAAATTTATCATTTTAAGACCCGTCAGGACCACAAATTCAAATGCTGTTATTCGAACATTAATAGAACTTTCGCAATATTTTGGAACACCGACGCAAATTGTAAGCGACAGAGGTACTGCATTCACTTCCAAAGCATTTAAAGAATACTGTACGGGAAACAGTATCCGTCATATTTTGAACGCGGTGCGGACGCCGAGAGCTAACGGCCAAATAGAACGCTACTTCCGGACAGTTAAGACTTCACTGTCCACAATGACAAAACGGCCCGACGGACGTGATTGGGAGGAACATATATCTTCGATTCAATGGGGACTCAATTCGTTAAAACACAGAATCACTAACCGAACACCTCAAGAACTACTGTTTGCATTTAAGCCGAAAAACACACTAGCCAATCAGCTTAGCATCGCCCTACAAGATGATTCCAGTGATGAAGAAAATATTCCACTCTCCGAACTAAGGGACATTGCCCACCAGCGTGTCCAAAAACATCAATCAAAACAAGCTACCAAATTTAACGCGAGCCACCGTAAACCCGAAACATATGAAGTCGGAGACATGGTACTCCTGCGCGCAGAACACCCAGCGACAGGACAATCAAGAAAACTTCTTCCAAGATACAAGGGTCCATATCAGGTTAAAGAAGTATTAAAGAACGATAGATATGTGGTCGGCGATTCACCTGAACTTCAAGTAACACAGAAACCTTACTCTTCAATCCACTCTGCAGACCGAATGAAACCTTTTGGGAAAATCACTGATTGTGTATGGGATGATTTTGATGAATTAGAGGAAGCCAATGATGATGAGATTCAGTCAGTATCTTAACGTAAATTTTTGTTACTCTTTTTGTTTTCTTTATGAATTTAAAATTATATTTTGATTGATTTTTCTTAGTTACTATTATTTTATTATGAATTAGAATTACATTTGTTTTGATTATGTCTTGTTCCTTGTTACTCTTTTTTAATTGAATTAGAATTATTATTAATTATTTTTATTTTGTTAATTTTGATGATTCTGGGCGAACTGACGATGATGAGAACTTGTCAAATTTTAACTTGAATTTTGAATTATTGTTTTTTTTATATGAAGTCAAATATGAATTGCATTTATGTTTCGATTATTTCTGCTTAGCTACTATGTTACTTTATCTAAAGTAGGAACCTAGTTCCTTGTTTATTTTTGTTTACCTGCCAAAAATAGTTCAAGTCAGAAACAAAAATTTAAAAATTGAATTTAGTTATGTACAGTTTGAGCAAAAATAGTTTCATTGTTTGTTTTGTCAACTTACAAACGAATGTTGGATTTCAGATTCAGTAATAATATAAATGTTGTTTAAAAAAAAAGAACTGGTTGTTGTTGATGAGTCTTTAGTCATTTCAGGTCTGGAAGATTAATCTATTGGTATGAATAGAACAATATCGGAAGATGCTGAAGGATAGTAATCATGGTAAGAATATCCTTTGATAATACAAGGTCGTGTTGTACGAGGCTGTCAAGATTAGGTGAAAATATATGAGAAAATATATGGAACTATCCACAATGTAGAGTGAGTGGTTGAGACTGAATTAGTATTCATAGGTTTTAACTCTGCTAAGAAAAGTAGACTGCGTGCTTAATATCTGTGTTCGAAATCGCTGTGTGCAAATTGCTGTGTGCAAAGGTGCTGTGTACAGAGAAGCTGTTTGCGAAATTGCTGTGTGCAAAGCTGCTGTGTGCATAGATGCTGTGTGCGAAGTTGCTGTGTGCAAGATTGCTGTGTGCATAGATGCTGTGTGCGAAGTTGCTGTGTGCATAGATGCTGTGTGCGAAGTTGCTGTGTGCAAGATTGCTGTGTGCAAAGTGGCTGTGTGCAAGGTTGCTGTGTGCGAAAATTAATTGTAAAATGCTGTGTGCGAACATATATATTGAGAATGGAAAACCAGTTTCGTAGGCTACACTGAGGACAGTGTTAACGTAGGATGGCCGAAATGTTAACATTGAAATGTGTCCTGGCCTTATTGAACAGACATTGAGATGTGTCCTAGCTTAATTGAACAGGGAAATCCCTCCTGTTCAAAGGATTATATTTAGTGTTAGAGTAGGACTGCACATGCAGCTCGCCAAGTGAGATAGGCGTATAGAGTTAATTTCTCTTTATGTATCTATCTAGTTGACAAAGGGCGCTTGGCGAGTTCGCGCGGTGCGGTGAAAAGTTGTGTGAGTGATTTGTGGTAATTTAGGGTAATAAGCGGCACTTGCACATGCGAGCAACCATACAAAAAAAAATAAACTATAGCATTTAACGAAGAATAGAGAGATCTAGTCGAACCATAGAGTATACAATAATATGTTTGGTAATTGAAAATTATGTAAGTTAAGCAATAATTTATATTTTAAACAATTTTAGTTTTAAAGATTAAGTCTTAAGCAATTTAATAACAAAAAACCAAAAAAAAAACAATTTAAGCAATTCAATCCAATAAATAGATTTTCCAACAAAGACAAATAATTAATACAATTTTAAAACGCTTTCTTTATATTTTCTAAATATTGTACACAGTTTCTGATATTATTTTTGTTGTGCTTAGAGTTAGTTTAACTATAAAATATTATGACCACCCTACTCCTAACATCGACCACCCTATACCATTCACATTCCTATATCACCATGAACAATATTACATTCTCAGATGTCATACCAATTCCCATCAAATTGTCATCCATGCACCTTTACAGGTGCTTTCCTATCACATTGCAAATTTATTCCCATAGAATAAATTGCTGACTTATCATTTTAGCTTGTAAATTAGAGTATGTATAAATAGCCATAAGAATCCAGAAATAAATCACTGCATTCAGAAGTCAGTCTTTTAATTTGCTACCCCCATCAGAGGTAAGGAGCATTTTACTTACTTTCATACGAAATCAACTCTGGAATCAAAAGAGGTTCCAGGTCAAATCATTGGTGACCCCGACGTGATTTTGATTTGTTTCCTCCCACCAGAGGTAAGGGGCAAATAATACGTCATTCTTTAATAAATTTCGTTCGACATCGGCCAACTAGCGCTTATAAGATAAAAAAAATACTAGGTTCTGCAATCATTATGGTTAGAGTTCCATTAAAATCACGAAAAGATCAAGAATTTCGTGAAGACAGACACTCAATATGTACAAGCCAATACGTATGAGAAAATAAAGAGATTTTACGCCAAAATAAAACTCACTTTCGACTCAATTCTGCCTATCGACGCTGAAGAACGCCAAGAAGAACCGATGGGTGCAATCGGTGGGACAATATATCCAGACACAGGACCACAGCCGAAGATTCCTACCCTTCCATTAGAGGAATCGAGAGCGAAGGGAAAATGCCTTCACCACACTGAGGAACGCCAAGAAGAACCGATGGGGACAATTGGTGGGACGACGCGACGTATGCAGACACGGGAACCAAGCCAAAAATTCCTACCCTTCCATTAGAGAAATCTATAGCGAAGGGAAAATATGAAGACCACCAGACCAAAGTACCAAGTACCCAGTCAACCCTTTTGGCGAATTTGTCCGAGTCATCCGAAGACACAACACAACCGCAAAATCATTGCAGCGATTGTTGTTAAATCTTGGAAACGTGACAGGAGACACCTGTAGCTCAACATTCTGTAGCGTGAAGTTAAACATACCTCAGAAATTTTGGGAAGAATTAGAAGAGACTCATCTATTAACCCATTAGTGCATGAAGTTAATTTGAAGTTTTTTTTTACATTTTGTGTTTGTTTGCAGTAAAACACTCTTTATTTTTTTTAAAAAAAATACGAAATCAGAACATTTTGTGTTTTTATGAGTAGATAGAGTGTGTCCGTTTAAACGGACTCTATGCAGAGAAAACATTGCAAGTTTACATTTAGATAACGTCCGTTTAAACGGACCATATGCACTAATGGGTTAATTAACGAGTTTTTATAAGATCCAAGCGAGCATGGATACAACGTCGCAGAATACTTTCAACTAGAAGATGAAGTTCAGAACTGGATTATTAAGGTGACGACTAGACTACACTAATTATCAGCCCATGTTCCACCATTACCCTGTCTAATTACCACACCTAGTTCCGCATACCGAAGGCAACTTAAAATCTGCCGAATATTACATTGCCTAAATTTGATAGAAACTATATTCAATGGAAGCATTTTAGTGATCTGCTTACAGAACTGGTACATAAACAACACATAGCCAACTGCCAAAAGCTATTTTATCTAAAAACAACATTAACAAGCGAGGCTGAAAAACTCATCAGACATTTTACTGCGTCTGATACCAACTACAGTGCCGCATGGCAAGTAATGACCGATCGGTACAACAACCCGCGGCTATTAGTAACTGCGCAGGTGAATAAATTACTAAATCAACCTGCAATCCAGAATCTCCAGTTCTAATGCAATCAAGATACTGCACGACACAACACAGGAGTGCCTGCTTAGTTTAAAAGGTCTACAAATTGACACCAGCATTTGGGATCCTCTACTACTAAGCATTCTGCTCAATAAATTGGATAGCAGTACGCTGACACTTTGGGAGCAGTCACTTAAACTATCAAAGGCCCTACCATCATTAAAGGACTTCCTATCATTTTTAAATGCGCGATTTGAGTCTTTAGAAGTACTGGGAACCAAAGCAGTGAGAATAGAAGACTCAAACAAAAGGGAAAAGGAAGCTCTTACATCTACAAAGGAAACAAATAGATGCATAATTTCTGGACAAAAAAACCATGCGATTTTCCTATGCCCAAAGTTTCTTGAGCTCACACCACAAGAACGACTGCAGAAGGTGAAATCGCTTAATCGGTGCACTAATTGCTTACGTTTCGGACAGCTCGCAAATGAGCTTCATAACCGAGAAGCTAGCTAAAAAGCTGCAGCTCAAAATAAGCAAAAGAGTCAATCTTTGTCTACAATCTCAAATCACTGGGTACAAAACACAAGTTCAAGCTTTTGTACTTGATAAAATAACAACGCAGCAACCCAATCAGTTCATCGATACCAGCCAGTGGGAAATGCCCTAGAACATCCAATTAGCAGATTAGGGGTTTTATCAACCTCAAGAGATTGATGTTCTTATTGGAGCAGAGCTATATCCCGAACCGCTTTCAACCGCTAAATCAAAATGGTCCGAGTTTACAAAATACCTTACTGGGATGGGTCGTGATTGGAAAGACTATTACTGGAAATGCTTCATCACTATTTTGCGGAATAGGAGTGGATACTTCTTCTAATAACTTGGATAATTTGGTTGAACGATTTTGGAACTTAGAAGAAAATCTAGCTTCCCCATCACAAAACAAATCCAGAAAGATTAATTAACTAAAGAAGAACAGCACAGCAATAACAGGTGGAAATCATTAACCACCTGCGACGTATCAAGAAGACTGTGACCGGAGTACAACAAAACAAGAACAAGAAAACTCCTACAGAAAGATAGAATATCGCTGTCGATGCTGATAGGTGCTCTATATGGCCACAATCTGCTAAGATACCACATGAAGAAAGTACGCCTGAATGATGATGACATTTGCAGAGGGTGTGGTGATGAGGAGGCTCATGAGGACACAGCCCATTTCCTCTGTCACTGCCCTGGCCTCTGCCAACTTAGAAACAAAACCTTGGGCAAATTCTTTTTCGTGGACATCGACGAGCTATCGTATGGATCACCAGCGGTCATACTTGAATTTGCCAGGGCGTCCGGATAGCTGAAACCTGGAAATTAATACCACGGGCGGGGAAAACAACATGGGTATCACAATGGGTCCACATGGACCTAAGTGTGATGATGATGTTATCATCCTCATCAGCCCTTTTAACCTAACCTAACCTAAAGAAGAACAGCAATGTGAGGATATTTATGTAAGAACGACATCAAGAACGCAATCCGGACGTTAGGTCGTAGCAGTACCGTTTTTAAATGACCCAACAAGTCTGGGAGAATCCAGAGAAATAGCTGACCGAAGATTCCTCAACCTGGAGAAGAAGCCTCATAGGAACCCGGAAATTAAGAGGCAATACATTGACTTTATGCGGGATTACATAGCATTAAATCACATGGAAGAAATCAAATACAATCCGATCTTCTCCAAAAAACCACAATATTTTCATCCACATCATTGTGTTCCGCGCCCAGAAAGCACTTCAACAAAGTTAAGGGTGGTATTTGATGGGTCATCAAAGACATCCTCAAATATATCACTCAACGGCATTCTGCACACCGGACCAGCCCTACAAAATGATTTATTTTCAATCTTACTACGCTTCCGGTCTCACAAGTATGTACATATTCACGGCCGATATCTCCAAGATGTATCGTCAGATACTTGTGAATGAGTATAGTAAACGATTCCAGCGTATCGTTTGGCGGGAATCTATAACTGAACCACTGAAAACATATCAACCGTGACTTACGGCACAAAGTCTGCACCTTACCTCACCATCAGATGTCTTCACGATCTAACGAAAGGAGCAGACAACCAGCAGTCACTAGGAGCTACCATCATCCTTCAAGATATCTACATGGATGATATACTGACAGGTTGCAACGATCTTAAGAACGCTCTACAAATACATTGATTGTACTTACTTAATTCCTTAACGTGCTCCCGACCCGTTAAGAGTCTCTGCATGCAGCCTTCCACTCTCGCGCACTGGCATCCGCGGTAGCTTGGTCCTTAAAACGGAGGTTTGGTCTTCATTGTCGTCTCGAACCTAGGGCTGTGATTCGAAGATCCTCTTTGCTGGAGCATTGTTGTACGTTCGCTCGATGTGGCCGAGCCAGTATAGTCGACGTGTTTTGGCTTTTCGGACTACATACATATCTTGGTACAACTCAAAGAGTTCGCGGTTGTATCTTCTTCTCCATTCGCCCTCCTCGCATACTTACTTACTTACTTACTTAGTTGGTGCTACAGCTCGAGGTGAACCTGGGCCTGCTTCTCGCAACCATTTGTGTGTGCGTGTTATATTTTTGCACTAATGGAAGGGACCTACAGTTTTTTGCCGACTCTGAACGGCGAGTTGAGAAGCTCAATCGTGACAAATGATACTCTTTGATGCTTGTCAGACATTCGAAAGAGGTGGGCACTGTGAAAAACTTTTAGGTGTTTGCGGCGGGATTCGAACCCAAGACCGCTGGCTCAGTAGTCCGACGCACTAACCACTTGCGCTACGGTGCCCACCTCGCATACGGGACCGAATATCCGACGAAGAGTTTTTCTCTCGAAAGTGTTCAAAATCTGCTCTGTTTTCCTGCTTATCCATACAGCAGAACTGGCAGGATCAATGTTTTGTAGAGCATGCATTTCGTCCTCCGAGTAGGAGTTTTGAACCCGTTTGTTTTGCCAAACCGAAGTAGCAGCGGTTTCCTAGGGTAAGTCTTCGTCGAATCTCTACTAAGGTGTCATTCATGGAGATGATATTTACTCCGAGGTAGGTAAACTCCTTAACCACTTCGAAGTTACTGCTGACTCGTCTCATCGAAGATTTTGGCAAGACTGAAAGCGAGGCTGACTACACTTTCGAATTGTAGCATCTGTTCGTAAACCAGGGTGAGCGAGTGAATGAATATTTTTACAGAATGCGAGCACTAGGCCAGAAATACCAGCTAAGCGAAGCTGCAATAATAAGCTACATACGGCACGGAATGAATCACACCGAATTACAAACGGCAATTGCAAGTACTCAATTTATATATTATATTATAATTTAATATATAAATGAATTACGGTGCACCAATGAACGGTTTTTGTCGAACAAACCAGCTTCCACCACGAAACCACAGACGTCAATCAGGAACACGAATAACATTCCATATTTCATATTAGAAAAAACCCCGTTGTACTATCTGTAAGAAAACGAATCATTTGGAAGACGATTGTCCGAAACGAAGACATAATCCCAACCGCAACGAGGGATCGAGCTCTAAGAATAATAATTGTGAACGATGATAACGAACATTCAAATCGAACGAAATGGATTAAACCATTGTATATGAAACTAATAGTACTATCGCCTTGGCAAATCGATGGTGGTGCCCCTAGTGTACCGAGTAAATACTACACCGTGAGTATGAAGATTTCTTCTCTCAACTAAATGCGAATCCACTCGAGCGATAAATGTGTTAGTGCCAAAAATGCAGTTGTTAGGGTAGGGTGTGTTGTCTCTGCCAATATTCGCCAGAGTTACCGATGGGTGACTTCAAAACTTATCTTCGGTATAAAAACATGCTAAATAAATAATAAAATACACACGGACACGGTGAAATATATTATTATTTAATAGCGTTCTATAAGTTAAAAGAACTTTAAGAATTCAGTATAATTTGGGTCAATTAAAGAAAAAAAATCATGTGAATCAAAATAAAAACAATGAAAACATTTGAAGCTGAGTGACTATTGGAGTTCATTTCATATAATATTGTGTATGCATATTGTGTTGTGTTTGTGACATGTTCCCTTTACTCTTCACTCCTTTTCATAACTAAGGGACGATCTTCGTAAATTCATTCATTATTTAC
Source organism: Brachyopa scutellaris (assembly GCA_949775065.1). Classification (NCBI taxonomy): domain Eukaryota; kingdom Metazoa; phylum Arthropoda; class Insecta; order Diptera; family Syrphidae; genus Brachyopa; species Brachyopa scutellaris. The sequence continues at coordinate 32,354,401 of OX459112.1, read as the reverse complement.
ATATCAATAGAAAAATGCGTTTGTGTTTACTTTTACATTTCGCATTTCATACCCAACCTTGTGGGTGAGACGAAATATTCCTTTTTGAGAGGGGAAGAAAACAGGTTTCTTCAATATCAAATGAAATATATAGGAAGAAATGCATTTAATGTGTGCGTGAAAACAAATAGCCCGATTTCTGAAAGCCATTTTTTAATTGATTTCAGAGCATTTTACTGTCATGCGTGTATATTCGTATATAGGCATAATTAGGCCAAATGACGATACATTATGTAAATACATAAGTACAGTGGACTCTCGGTAACTTGAACATCCGATAGCTTGAACAATCCAATAACTTGAACATGCTATTTTTCCCCTGTGGGTATTCTGTAACTTGAACGGACAGTTTTTAAGACTCGATACCTTGAAATTTTACATTGAGAACTCTATAAGTTGAACAATTAAAAAATGAAAACCTCTTTAACTTGAACAAATTTTATGTGACAATCAAAACCGTTTTAAGTTTGATTCTTCGCTTTCCACCTATGCTGCTACAAATATTAACGGTTTTCATAAAGGGAAATCCCCTGGAATTTCTTTTGTATCTCAGTTTAACCCTCACACGTTCTTTATTAACCGGGGTTAATATGGGCACTTTCATTATATCATATCTTGGATACTTTGAACTAAATATCTTCATTCAGACTCAGTGACTAAATATTTGATATTTTTCGAAAAATATAGAAAAAAATAAATTTTGACAGTTTTTCGACCGATTTTTCGTCAAATTGTAGCAAACGTACCTTATTAACCCAGGTTAATACGAGTATTTTAAATTTTGTATGAAAAAATTCTGAATTTGTCCTATAGTTCTACTTTTTTAGGAAAACATAGCTACATACATACATACATACATGCCATGTCGTTATCGTACAAAATAATGTTACAAATAAGGAATCAGTTGAATTAGTAAATAAAACCAAATCGACAGAACATTCTCGGAACTGACAGTTGCCGAGAGTCTTCCAGAATTTACTTTGCAAAACGTACTGCACAAGGCCAAACAATTAAAAATAACAATTATTTTTTTCAAAGTTGTCTTAAAAACAAATGTTTGCCTTATTATTTATTAATAAAAACATTATTAAACTGAATATATTTAAAAAATGACTATATGTATTTGGTTTTGATCCAGTAACTTGAACAATCCAATAACTTGAACGGCCCTGGTTTCATACGTGTTCAAGTTAACGAGAGTCCACTGTACATAAAGTATGTGCATATATATGTACATATACATATATACATTATAATGCTACTGTTCAGTTTCTGAGCATCTTCAATCATATTTGGTATAGAATGTAGCTTTTAATTATTATCTACTTTCAATAAAATTATAATGGAAATTATAGCAGAAGAAGATATGCATATGCATACTTTTTGAAAAATATTTCTTTCCATGTCAACACCTGAGGTTTGTATGTACATACATACAAACATTACATATGTATGTATGTAGGTGCATTTGTTTACCAACAACCACCTTGCTCAGTTCCGGGAATAGCCAACGTCATCTTCAAAATGTTCCTCAAGTTGGGTTCATCAACATTCTTCTTCTTTCTTTAGGTGGCGCAACAGTTCGGGGCAATGGTTTTAAAGATCTCGGTAGGTATTTATGTAGTTTCGCCCGAAATTTAAACAAAGCATAGGTATAAACCATATGAGTAAATCATATTCAATGTTAGGCTTTGTGGTGATAGTGTAAGGTCATTGTGTCACTCTTTCCCTCTTTAACAGTCTTGTCCGTCCTCCGCTCGAATATGCAAAATTTGGACACCTCACTGTAAGAATCACAATACTCTTATTGAAGCCGTCCAGCGAAGCTTCATTCGTTCTGCAATAAAAGAGCTTCTCTGTGACGATGCTTTTACCCTAGTTTCATATTTGAATCGAATAAAACCTTGTCTCAAAGACAGGTTAATAAGGACATCAATGTTATGCATCAACTGATTTCAGGTCTGATAGACGCCCTGATATGCCTACCTACTATACTTTGAAAATCTAACTTTCGGGGCGATCGCATTACCTTACTGCATGCGTTGCAACCGCATGAGTAAACTCCATAATTAAAATATTAACTTTGTCGGCTTTAATTTGAACACAATTATAATAAAAAAAAAAAACTAGACTGTGTACTATACTATACTTCATAAAACCAAAAATAGTTTTCAACCATCTTACATCTAAACAGTAATTTTATTCTATTCTTATTCAAATATAGTCAATAAACAATGTACCTACTTTGAATTTTTGCACAAAACTGATCAACTAAAACACAAAATTCACCTTTTCACCAAATGCAGAAAAAGAAAAATATAACCTGCGCAATGATTATGATTTTTGTTTGGGCTTATTCACTATATGTGTTTGTACACATACACACCTACACACATACAATTGATTTTACTCATGGTTTCATTCAAATTTCTACTAAACCAGAAAAAAGACATAAATCCCTCATACTCGTAAGTTCGTAAATCGTAACACTCGAATCTCAATTTTTTTTTTGGGCTTTTTAGTTAACTCTCCAAGCATAACCGGTTTTACTTTATTCCCACTTGATGGATTGCGCAGATTAAATTGGAAAAAGAAATAACCTCAGAAATAAAACACGTCTTTAGTTTGAGATACAAAAGAAGAAGTAAAGAACACTTTATTGAAAGTTAGAGATGTAACAAAAAGTGCTACCAAATTAGGTTTTTATACCAACATCCCCACTAAAACTAATTTTTATTTAATCCTAATGATTTGACCAAATTATTAGCTCTAGGAGATGGCAGAGCTTTAGTCATTATATCAGCAGTCATCTTATCAGAAGCAATATGCGTTAGACAAATTTTTCCTTCGGCGATGACGTCGCGAATAAAATGGTGACGAATGTCGATATGCTTCGTGCGAGGGCGATAGCTTTTATTCGAAGCTAGATGTACGGCACTTTGATTGTCGCAGAACAGCTTCGTTGTAGAATATGTTTTCATCAGCTCCTTCTGCAAACCTTGCAGCCATATAGCTTCTTGTACCGCTGTACCGATCGAAATATATTCTGCCTCCATTGTGGATAAGGCAACCATACCTTGTTTTTTAGACCCCCATGATACCGCGCCACCTTGCGATACAAACGCATATCCGCTTATGGATTTTCGTTCATCCAAATCGTTGGCGTAGTCAGCGTCGCAATATCCAATTATATCAGCATTTCCATTCCTCGAATAGCATAGCTTAGTACTCAAAGTACCCTTTAGGTATCTAAGGACTCTTTTCGCTGCTAACCAATGCTCTTTGCCTGGGTTATTATTAAATCGGCTTAAAAAGTTTACGGCGTAACAAATATCAGGTCGACTAATTTGAGCCGAGAAGAGTAAACTACCGATCAACTCCTGGTAGGGTATGTTTTGCATTTCAGCTCTATCGTGATCTGATCGTGGACAATTAGCCTTGCTCAATTTAACATTTACATCCATTGGGCTTGAGACAGGATTACAGTTCTGCATACCAAAACGCGTCAGCATTTTCAAAATATACTGTTCCTGGCTAATGTACAGCTTACCGGATTCTTTATGGTATTCTAAATTCATACCTAGAAATGAGTTCACTTTACCCAATTCTTTCATTTGAAATTTAGATTTTAAATAAGTTTTCAAATTTTCAGACACTTTCAAATCTTTTGAAAAAATCAAAAGGCCGTCAACATAGACAGCCATTATCAATAATTCACTACTGTTTTCATTATTGAAATAAATACATGGATCATACTTTGATTGACGCAAATTAAATCTCTTAAGTGCTTGACTAAGCTTATCATTCCATGTCCTTGATGATTGTTTCAATCCGTAAATGGATTTTCTCAGCTTTAAAACTTTATTATTAGCAATGTTTAAACCTTTAGGTGGGACAATAAAAATATCTTGAGATAACTCACCCTGCAAAAACGCTGTTATTGCATCTAATTGTTCGATGTATAGATCTATCTTCGTTGCAAGCGACAGCAGATACCGCAAAGAACTGTACCTTATGACCGGAGAGTACACCTCATCAAAATCGACACCTTTCCGCTGAGCGCAACCTTTTGCGACTAACCGTGCCTTGTATCGAACAACTTTCCCGCTCACATCTCTCTTGCTCTTAAATACCCATTTCGTATTTAGTCCTTTCTTGCCAACTGGAAGGTCAACCACATCCCAAGTTTCATTTTGAACCAGTGAATCATACTCATCCTTGATAGCTTTCTTCCAATTTGCAGCATCAGGTCCAGAAATCGCTTCATCATATGTATCCGGGTCATCATCTTCGGATCCCTCGTTGACAAACGTAACGTAGTTTTCGAATTTTGTTGGCTTAGGTATTCGTGTGGAACGTCGCACAGTACCAACGCTATCCCCTGTAATGGTATGGTGTTTGTTGTTATCAGAGGAGGTAGAGGAATCATCTGCAAGAGACGGGATTAAAATTTTAGGGGTAAGGGAGTCAAAGGGATGATGGATGAAGGAAGAGGGAAAAGGAAAAGCTTCGTTTGGGCCACTGCGACGCGGGTTGCGTGCCTGGTTGGTCTTCGGCTTAAGCTCGACGGATCGGGGTGGGGTCTTGCATCCGTGGACCAAACAACACCACTACAATAAAATTATTGCACGCGATATAGAAACATACGAAATCTGTCTACAAAAAAAAAATAAAGAAAACCGAAAGGATACCGGCTACCATTGCCTTTGGAGGAAAGCTGGACGTCCTCGTTGCGGGTCATAACCCTCCCTGCCTCGTGCAGTCCCCGCTGAAATTATAAAAAGACTTGCACCCTTTACCTTAACAATTCTTGCTATAGTAAAGTGATTCTTAATAAACAAAGGCAAATCAGCGCAAGCTGAACAAGATGTACTATTAAACTTAATTTAAAACGCAAAAGATAGATATCAGGAACTATGTACTGTTTTAATTATTAATTAAGAGATATAACGAGTTAAGATAAAAGAAAAATGAATCTATTATCGTCCACTAGATCTTATATCTGAACTTCAACCAGAAGGGTTGCAATACAAAGCAAGGTTAATTCAAATCCGGAAAAGGTCCCGGCTCATTAAATTAATTTCACAATTGAACTTCAATTACGCAATTCCAAAAGTATTGTCGGTTATTCCGATTTTCAAAATACAATCATTAATATTATTAACCTAAGTCGGTGTTACAAAAAAGTAAGTCAAAGAGGTAGAGATTTAATTCAGACGGAGGTATCGGTTCCATGAAAAGTATTAATGATACCGAACCATCGTGCTACTAGAAGTACAGATAGAATTACATTTACAGACAAGAAATGGCCGTATGTGCCGCAAATATAGCATCTAATTTAAGAAAAGTTATTTTTGCAGGAAAATCAACACATATATAAAAGAAAATATAATACCCGCGGCAAAGGAAAATATAACCGAGTTTCCCAGAGGGGGATATACCTATCCTTATCGCTAGTCCCCAAAAGCTTAATTAGCTCGCGTAGAAAGGGGCTCTGGTGTCACGCCAGCTCAGCCGCGATTCGTTGGCCTTCGTCCAGGCTTCGGTCACCAAGAGGATCACCGTTTTAGGTGCGATACGTCAGGAAGGGAGGAGATTTTATAAAAAAAAATGTTTTTAGCGATAGCATGAGGTTGATTAACAATCTCGAGCACATGTCACACGATCGAATTATAAGCGATTAAAAATAGTTGCAATGGCGTGGGATCAATTTACACTCCCGAGCACATGTCACCAGATCGATTTATGAAAAGGTCAGGGCTTTTACCAGGGCGTGGGATCAATTTACACTCCCGAGCACATATCACCAGATCGATTTATGAAAAGGTCAGGGCTTTTACCAGGGCGTGGGATCAATTTACACTCCCGAGCACATATCATACGATCGAATTATAAGCGATTAAAATTAGTTGCAATGGCGTGGGGTCAAATTACACTCACGAGCACATATCATACGATCGAATTATAAGCGATTAAAATTAGTTGCAATGGCGTGGGGTCAAATTACACTCACGAGCACATATCACCAGATCGATTTATGAACAGATTAAAAGGTGGCAATGGCGTGGGGTCACGAGGCAACGATTCGATATGGCCGGGTCACGTAGCTTTTCAATTACTCGCGGTACATTCCAGATATGAATAAAAAAAAACGAAATTTATCGACTCCTCCTTGGCTTATTAATAATTCGCCGTAAGTTATCTCCACGATAGCCGCGCAATCAAACAAATAAAAAAAACTTTAGAGTCCAGCACACCACTGTGTGGTTATGACCGTGCGCACAACTTCGCCTACCAGCCGTCCTGTTCGGTCGACGATCCAGACAACTCTGCCAAAAATGAAACTTTCATTCTCTCATTACACGTAAAATCCGGTCTCGCGTCGCAGTTCCCCCAATACCATCAACGATCACAAAAAAAAATCCACCTCTCGCTTGTTTCTCGTTATTATTTCTCGTTTAGCTAGGCGACTGTGTGTGTGCCTGTGGCAAAGAGAAAAAAAAAGAATCTACTTCTCGTTTGCTTTCTCGTTCCTTCGAATCGATTTGCTGCTGTATGTATGCCTGTGGCAAAGAGAAAAAAAAGAATCTACTTCTCGTTTGTTTTCTCGTTTTTTTTTCTTGTTTGCCAGGCAACTATGTGTGTGTCAGCGAGAGTATCGACACGGTGGTAAGGGTAACCTTTGCCTGATCACGTACGCCACGTAGGCCGTTGGTTTGCATATTCCTGCTCCTTGCTCTGTCGTATGATGTATCCCCCCTCGATCCCAAGTCAAAGGAGTTTGAGACTGGGATAGGAGAAAAGAAATGAAATTATATGCATACGCAGACAAAGATAAAAGGGTGGCGTGGTCTGGCAATGGAAAATTACCAAAACGGGGTGTCGCCTTAACGCTACATAGAAAAAGGGATAAGAAAAAAAAATTGTTTGTCAATGCCAAACCGCAAGAATGCTGGCGCGTGGCAGAAAATATGTGCGTAGTCGATTTTGCTGGGGACGTATACTTGTCGTCTGTACTTTCCGGGCAGCTTGGCGATAAAAGAAAATGCAGTGAAGAAAAGGAGAAAAAAAAACGAGAGTGCGATTGATCCGATTTTGGCACGTCGCCTGACAGCCTCCGTTACAAAACAGGTGAGGTGTAACTAGGTATAGTGAAAGCCTAATCTGGAAGAGGATGCTAGCGACGTATATCTTTAGCATGATATGTTCCCAAGGCTTTACCCGACAGATCTTCCAAAACATAATACGAGGATCCTCGTATTGCGCGTATTCTGGCTTTCACGAAAACTGGTGCGAGCTTGGCGCTGAAACCTTTGCCAAAACTGCTTTGGGCGAAATTCCTCCGGTATACTTCGTCGCCTACCTTGAAACTTGTAGCCTTTGACCTGGTGTTGTATTTGGTAGCATTCCTTTGGAAGGCAGCCTGGATGTTTCTACGGACCTGGTCACGTATCCGGGGTTGCGTTTCGCTACTTAGTATCGGCATGTCTTCTCCATTCAACATCTGAAGGTTTTTCAGCAGAGCGTAGTCAGATCCATGGTGTATCATATTTTGCCCGTAGAGTACGTAGTATGGGCTGCAGCCGATTGAGCTGTGCAACGTGGTTCTCAAGGAACAGGCTATACTGCTTAGGTGCATGTCCCATTCGTTTTGGTCTTTTTCGATGTACGCACGCATGGCTGCGATCACGGATCGATTGACACGTTCCGAAGAGTTGGATTGCGGGGAGTATACAGCGGTCACCATGTGGTTCACCCCATAGGTGGAGAGAAAGTTTTTGAACTCTGCTGACTTGAACTGTACTCCGTTATCGCTGATGATGGTCTCGGGAACTCCGAAGGCGTGGAAAACGTCTTTCTCAAGAAAGTCCATGATGGGTTTGGTGGTACATCTCCTCAAGGCTTTTAAAAAGACGTACTTCGAAAGGTGATCTAGGACTATAAGGATACCAATATTTCCTGACTTGGATCGAGGGTATGGTCCCAATAGGTCGATAAAGAGTTTCTGGAATGGCCGAGAGGAGGTGACCGGTTGTCCCATAGGTGGTCTTAGGACTACATTCGAGCTTTTAGTGGTTTTACAGGTCTCGCAAGCCAAAACAAAATTTCGCACATCCCTTCCCAAAGAGGGCCAGAAGAGATATCGCCTTAACTTTTCAAGTAATTTCCCGATTCCACAATGAGCCGAAGTGGGAGGATTGTGTGCGTTCTGTAGAATCTCTGTTGTTAATCCTTGCGGGACCCATAGCTTCCACGAATCATCTTCGGACAAAGGGGAGCCGGTGGAATGCATCGTACGTTTGTACAACAATCCATCCACAACTTTTACATCGGGGAGCCTGGCTTGGTTAGTCAATATTTCAGATTTCAAGGCGCTATACTCTTCTGAGGCGAAGTGTGGTGAGTCTAAGTCCACAATCGGGGCTATCTCTTCCAAGGCGCTCAAGTCGACGGTGTCCCTTCGGGACAAGCAGTCTGGTACTACGTTGCTGGAGCCCTTGCGGTGTTTTATGCAAAAGTCGAAACCCTGTAACTTCAGAGCCCACCTCGCCAATCTACCCGAAAGGTCCTTCTGCCTCATTAACCATTGGAGACTCGCATGGTCAGTAATAACGGTAAACTCATGCCCTTCAATATACGGTCGAAATTTCTTGACCGAGAGCACTGCTGCTAGGCATTCCTGCTCCGTCACAGAATAGTTCTTCTGGGCTTTGTTCAGTTTTTGACTCATATATGCGATCGGGTGCTCAATTCCTTCTTCATCCAGTTGGGCCAACACGCTTCCAACGCCGTACTGACTGGCATCGCATTGGATGACAAATGGTCGCTTGAAGTCAGGTGTGGTTAATACTGGGGCAGACGTGAGTTTCACTTTGAGCGCCTCGAAGGCCTCCTGAGCTTCCGCAGTCCAGTCAAATGAACGGCTTTTCTTGAGAAGGTTGGTTAGAGGCGTCGATAGAGACGCGAAGTTAAGGATGAATTTACGATACCACCCAGCCATGCCTAGAAACCTACGTAACTGTCGGACAGATTTGGGTGGAGGAAAACTGACGATGGCTGCTATCTTGTCCGGATCGGTTTGAATGGATCCGTAGCCCACGATATGCCCCAGATACTTCACCGCCTTCAGGCAAAATTTACTCTTCGGGATGTTGATCGTCAGGCCCGCCTTCCGGATGTGCAACGCCACTTCCTGTAGAGCGCTAATATGCGAATCGAAATCCTTCGATATCACCAGTAAGTCGTCGAGATAGACGAATACCATTTCGCGGAGGTGACTTGGGATGACCCTATCCATCAGCCGACACATCGTTTGCGGAGCATTACACAGTCCGAAAGGCATAACTGTGAATTGATATAATGGCCGGTTCGGGACCGTGAAGGCTGTTTTCTCCCGGGAATTTAATTCTAACGGTATTTGCCAAAAGGCATCCTTTAAATCGATGCTAGAAATAAATTCCGCTCGGGGTAAGCGACTTAGAATGCCGTCAATGTGCGGCAGAGGATAAGCGTCTTTTACCGAAAGGGCATTGACTTTGCGAAAGTCTATGCAGAATCGTACCTTTCCCGGCTTGCGAATAAGCACAACCGGCGAACTCCATGAACTGGTGGATTCCTCAATCACTCCCATTGCGAGCATCCGATCTATCTCGGCGAACATTAGTGATTCGATGGCTGGTGATACGGGGTAGTGGCGTTGCTTTACCGCTTTTTCCGACATTACGTCGATAAGGTGCTCCAAAAGGGAGGTTTTACCCAAACCCTGCCTCTCGAACGATGGAAAAAGGGCCTTGGTACTTTGCAACTGTTTTTGTTGATCCGGAGTGAGGTCATGCCTCGGTGCGTCGGACGAGATTGGGGTGTCGATTTCAGCTATTATGTCTGGCGCTAGGTCAAAGCTTCTCCAAAAATCTACCCCTAGGTAGAGATTTTGGTTGAGCGAAGGGACTATGTAGAAGGTCAGTGGCTTGGTGATATTGCGGAACGTAACGTCCAACCGAATGCTACCCGTAACCGTTTGCAGTCGACCTTCAGCGGTTTTGACAAACGCTTGATATTTGTTTAGCGTCGCTCCCGACGACAGGATTTCGACCGCGGCGTTAGCTCCAAAGCAGCTGATAGTCGCTCCCGAATCCAGCAATCCCTTGACTGACTTCCCCAATATTTCGACCTCTGCATACGGGCGGATGTCTAGAGTATCTCCTCTGAGATCAGCACATAGAAGATGTTTACGGTTCCTTCGAACTTTGGTCCAGAAAAGGCGCATCCGATTGGTGGAACGCTTGGGTTTTCGCAAAGATAGAGACGCGAGTGGCGGGTTAAGGGCTGGCAGGGTTGAGCGAAGACGGTTGTATTTGAGGAGTCTTTGATGGAATGGTTTTGACGGATCGATACCATGAGGTGTTGGGATAGGTTGAGATACGGTTAGGGACGCGCTGTAGCTTTCATTGGTTTGAACTTCTTGGTTTTGGGTGTCAACTAATTTCTCGCTTGAGGATGCGGTCGGGTGTTGGTGGCCGCATCCACCTTCGAGTTTACCGGAGGAGAGCATTTGGGACATTTTGGCTTGTAGGTGTTTTGCGCCCCGCATCCGTAACAAAAGACGCGTCTTGGCTCTTCACAATCCTGGTAGCTGTGACCTAGCGATCCGCAATTCCAACAGGACAACACTTTGCGGGGAGGAGTTAACTCGGCGATCTCTTCTTCTGGTGGCAGGTCAAATGACACTTCTGATACGAATCGTCTGGTGGGGTTGGGCCGAGGTGCGGTGCCTCTGTGAAGCTCCTGCACGAAGTTTTCGTGTCTGTGACATGCAGTTCGAAGTTCACCAATGGTGTTCACTCGAAGATGAAGTAACTCGTATCTCAGATCCGGTTTGAGATTGCGAATTAGAATTTCCAATAACTGTCCATCTGACAGGGGTTCCATCAGCCGGTCTGTTATGGAGACCATTGCATCTAGGTAGTCATCGAAAGATTCTCGTTCGCGCTGTTTTCGGTTTCGAACTAGTTCGATAATTTCGAAATCGGATCGAGAGTCAGAGTACTTGAACCGTAAGGCTTCACAAAGAGCGCCCCACTCGATTGAGGGTACCCCCTTATGGTACCGCCAGTACCAATCTTTAGCCTTGCCCGAGAAAAGGATGTGGATGTTGCTACAGAGAGCCGAGAAGTCACCGTTCAAGGTGTGTAACGTGAGTGCCTGAATTCTATACAGAAACTCTTCCGCCCGGATACCGTCTTTCGAACCGTCGAACTTTACGTTCCAGTTCATCAAGATCCCAGAGACCTTGCTATTGCTAGGGGGCTCTATGTGAGTAGCAGAATAGCCACTTGGCCGAACTGGAGGCGGGTGTACAGGCGGAGGCGGGGGCACATAATTCTGTTGCTCCCAACCGGTGGTGTCTGTCATGGGGGTGTTTACGGGGGCACGATTTAAGGGCGGGGCGTACAGGCTGAAACATCGTTGAAACATGGCTTCGATTGTTTCGCGGATCCCTTCTCGATTTCGGCTCCTCTCTATCTCCATCTCTTCTCTCACCACTTGCCGTATATTATTTTCGTGCTGAAACGAAGCATGGTCTAGCGGGATATTTAAGTTGGCGCGAGATCTCGCGGGAGGTGGATTTGTCGGGTGAGAGGCCGTCGAATGCGGACGCTTGGGCTCGGAGTGGTGACCGGACGAAAGTCTGCTCTCCAGAATGCTGGGGTCTTGGGTTCGCCAATTATCGGAATTATGCGATGTGGTCGAACGAGTTACCGGGCGACGCCCTTTTGGGACCGCCCCCTTGCTTCGCTGATTAGGCGCAGCTGGAGGATCGACTTGGCCGCTTAGCAGGATGGACGAGCTAAGATCTTTGCGACAAACCGGACAAGATTGCGAGGCGATCAGCCAGTGGCTCAGACAGGCTTTGTGGAATAGGTGCAGACAATCGGTGGTCTCTGTCTCAGCCCCATGAGCGAACAGCTCCTGGCAAATAGCACAAGTGGGGTTAATGGGCTCAAGCCCGAGTTGGTTCAAATTGTCCGAACTGTGTCGTACCGCCATCGCGAATCGATTGACGAAGGTCAAGGTAAAAAGGAAAAGAAATATTACGCCCAAGAGGATAAACATGTGCTTATGCCCTTATTTTATAAATTCACAATAATAGTTAGGGGATCTATAAGTCGATATATCCAAAATAGCGAGAGAATAGGGTCAGTAATGCTAACTACGTTCTTTATTATGGGATAAGCTAGCGAGATAGTTGAGATATTATGATTTTAACTTGTATCTTATTATATATATATATCTTAGCAACTTCTATATATGTAAGCTTTATATAGGAGCTGATAGGGATAAATGCGATTAGGTTCAAAGAGAAAAAAAAAATTCATAAATGATCGAGTCTCAATTTACTGGTTCTGGTCGAGAGGGATTCCCCAGAGGGTGAGGCAATGGTAGCGAAAAAAACTATTGCGAATCTAATGATTGATTGGCAAAATGGGTGGTATTTGGATGTCGCGGTCGTTAGATCGAGCAAATAAGTCTCAGTCTAACGCAATTCCAAGATATACATCCAATGCCTTAAACTATAGAAATAAAAGGGTAAATGTGGCTAAAAGAACGGAGTCCTTATCCCTGGTCGTTTACTAACCTTACAGAGTTTGGGTAGAAAACGCAATTCCACAGGACGTAACCCGGGTCATTTTCTACCGCTCCCAGAGTTTGGAAGAAAACGCAATTCCAAAGGGCATGTCCTTGGTCGTCTCTTCCCGGTCTAGGGTCTAGACTCTAGAGGGAGACGCAACTCCGCGGGGCATGTCCTTGGTCGTCTCTTACCTTCCCAGAGTTTGACTGGTGACGCAATTCCGAAAGACATAACCCTGGTCGTCTCGGACCCTCATAAGGATTGAACCGAACACGCAATTCCGAAGGGTTGGTCTTTGGTCGTCACCATACATCCGATGGTTTCAATTTAAAATGCGATTCCAGGGGGCAGGACCCAATCTATTGCCACAGGCGAAAAAAATGAACTGAAAGCTAATAAAATTCTGCGCAACTGCTGAGTAAGTTACAAAAAAACGGTATTACGAAAGAAATCAAGAGAAAAAAAAATTACTTGTAAAAAAAACTTTAAGATTTTTAAATTTTGGGAACCCGAAAGAAAATCTTTCGGGCCCCACGTTGGGCGCCATTTATGTAATGGTATGGTGTTTGTTGTTATTAGAGGAGGTAGAGGAATCATCTGCAAGAGACGGGATTAAAATTTTAGGGGTAAGGGAGTCAAAGGGATGATGGATGAAGGAAGAGGGAAAAGGAAAAGCTTCGTTTGGGCCACTGCGACGCGGGTTGCGTGCCTGGTTGGTCTTCGGCTTAAGCTCGACGGATCGGGGTGGGGTCTTGCATCCGTGGACCAAACAACACCACTACAATAAAATTATTGCACGCGATATAGAAACATACGAAATCTGTCTACAAAAAAAAAATAAAGAAAACCGAAAGGATACCGGCTACCATTGCCTTTGGAGGAAAGCTGGACGTCCTCGTTGCGGGTCATAACCCTCCCTGCCTCGTGCAGTCCCCGCTGAAATTATAAAAAGACTTGCACCCTTTACCTTAACAATTCTTGCTATAGTAAAGTGATTCTTAATAAACAAAGGCAAATCAGCGCAAGCTGAACAAGATGTACTATTAAACTTAATTTAAAACGCAAAAGATAGATATCAGGAACTATGTACTGTTTTAATTATTAATTAAGAGATATAACGGGTTAAGATAAAAGAAAAATTAATCTATTATCGTCCACTAGATCTTATATCTGAACTTCAACCAGAAGGGTTGCAATACATAGCAAGGTTAATTCAAATCCGGAAAAGGTCCCGGCTCATTAAATTAATTTCACAATTGAACTTCAATTACGCAATTCCAAAAGTATTGTCGGTTATTCCGATTTTCAAAATACAATCATTAATATTATTAACCTAAGTCGGTGTTACAAAAAAGTAAGTCAAAGAGGTAGAGATTTAATTCAGACGGAGGTATCGGTTCCATGAAAAGTATTAATGATACCGAACCATCGTGCTACTAGAAGTACAGATAGAATTACATTTACAGACAAGAAATGGCCGTATGTGCCGCAAATATAGCATCTAATTTAAGAAAAGTTATTTTTGCAGGAAAATCAACACATATATAAAAGAAAATATAATACCCGCGGCAAAGGAAAATATAACCGAGTTTCCCAGAGGGGGATATACCTATCCTTATCGCTAGTCCCCAAAAGCTTAATTAGCTCGCGTAGAAAGGGGCTCTGGTGTCACGCCAGCTCAGCCGCGATTCGTTGGCCTTCGTCCAGGCTTCGGTCACCAAGAGGATCACCGTTTTAGGTGCGATACGTCAGGAAGGGAGGAGATTTTATAAAAAAAAATGTTTTTAGCGATAGCATGAGGTTGATTAACAATCTCGAGCACATGTCACACGATCGAATTATAAGCGATTAAAAATAGTTGCAATGGCGTGGGATCAATTTACACTCCCGAGCACATGTCACCAGATCGATTTATGAAAAGGTCAGGGCTTTTACCAGGGCGTGGGATCAATTTACACTCCCGAGCACATATCACCAGATCGATTTATGAAAAGGTCAGGGCTTTTACCAGGGCGTGGGATCAATTTACACTCCCGAGCACATATCATACGATCGAATTATAAGCGATTAAAATTAGTTGCAATGGCGTGGGGTCAAATTACACTCACGAGCACATATCATACGATCGAATTATAAGCGATTAAAATTAGTTGCAATGGCGTGGGGTCAAATTACACTCACGAGCACATATCACCAGATTGATTTATGAACAGATTAAAAGGTGGCAATGGCGTGGGGTCACGAGGCAACGATTCGATATGGCCGGGTCACGTAGCTTTTTAATTACTCGCGGTACATTCCAGATATGAATAAAAAAAAACGAAATTTATCGACTCCTCCTTGGCTTATTAATAATTCGCCGTAAGTTATCTTCACGATAGCCGCGCAATCAAACAAATAAAAAAAACTTTAGAGTCCAGCACACCACTGTGTGGTTATGACCGTGCGCACAACTTCGCCTACCAGCCGTCCTGTTCGGTCGACGATCCAGACTGTGAAGGGACCACACCAGCGACCGATTATAGGTTTAATATTTCAGTACAACATGTACAATCCTCGCTTCGAAATTTGAACCCAGATGGCACACGCCATAAATTATGTCACAATACTTCAAACGAACCTACGTATGAATACCATGGGTAATTAGAGCCCAAAGTGAAACCACTTGCCTGCATAAGAATAGCGACAAAGCAGAGAGCAAAAATATGCTTCGGTTTCATTATGTTCGTTTGAGGTAAAACATAAACAAACAATTTATAAACAAAACCCATAACTGGGACGACGGCGGTCATTCCCTCGTAACAGATTAAATATGTCGAGTTGACATTATTGTGTGTTGAGTGACATCGGTCGTTCTAGTTAGGGTATGCCGAAATAAGCAATTAATAATTTCAAGTAGGGTTCAATATTCGAAGTGCAGTGATTCCTGCTGAATAATCGTTTGTAAAAATAGTATATAAGACAAGAATGAAAAATAAAGACTTCACTTCTACTTTAGAAGGCAAAACTAATAAACGTGTTTTATAATAGCAAATCGCTAGTAGACCGTTTATTTTCATCCCCTCTGACATGGTCGTCATAGCGCAGTAGCTAGACTAGTCAAGGGAACAGGTACAATTTCAGATAGACGGCGAAGACATCAGTTCATCAGTTAAAGTCACCAAACCGGCAGACTTTACATGGCGATCCTGCCAGGAGGGGATGAAAATAAACGGTCTACTAGCGATTTGCTATTATAAAACACGTTTATTTATGGCATAAAGTAACCCAGTTTAGACAGATATTCCCTTGTAATATTTTCTGCGACGAGATCTTCCTATTTTCATTTAGAGCACGACCCCGATGAGTGTCGAGAACTTAGCTGAAATTCTAGGAAAGCTGAGAACCTGTTGCGACAGCTTACGAAAATCCCCTAATAGAAAACGAAAACCCGACGGTGCCACCAAGAAATTAGATCAGATCCACGCCTTATGGGAAGACTTCACCGCCCACTTTACCCAAATCAACCAGGACAACCTCACTGAGCTCGAGAGAATCGAACTCCGAAAAATAGTCCTTCAGGCGACTACTTATAGAGACGAATGTAAAACAATAGTAATCAATAGTATCATAGACCTAGACGACGACTGTGACAACAACAGCAACGACGGTAACGAAGAAAAACTAGTCATCGATCCTACTCCATCCCACCCCAAACCAAAACCTGTTATTGAACCCTTGGCTTCTGTTCGTATCGGAGGTAGAAAGCCTGATAACAAAAATGACTGAGCTAGAAACTAATATCCAAGGCGAGACAGCTCGTGAAACCTTGACTATGGCCAATGAACGCAGGGGACTAGCATTCCTTAAACACGGAGTGAACGAACGATACAAAATTGTTCTAGACAGTGCACGCCATACAAAATTTCAAGCGGCTATAGAACACTTATTAGAACTTGACCCCGGAACAGTATCTTCCGCGGAAACCATCAGATACGCCGACAATCATCAACAATTTCCACAACGTCCCAACCAATATTACAACAACAGACAGAACACATCTCGAGGTTATCGAAATGAACCAAGATATCCCAATAACTACAGTGATCCCCCACGATATCCCAATAACTATACTAACCATCAAAGATATCCTACTAATAACAACCGAAGATATCCCACTAATAACAACCAAAGATATCCAACTAATAACAACCACCGATATCACACCGATTCGAATTATCACGGTAACCAACAAAATTTCTCCCATCAACAATCCCGCCAAAATTACCAACGCAGTAATACATTTCAAGATCCGACGCATCCTCAAAATAATCCCTCGGACAATGATAATTTTAGGGCTAGACAACCGTACGACCAAACACGCGACAGACAGAGAAACAATGACCGACCAGTTAACTCTGTCAGGGACAATTTCCAACAATCAAATAAGTCAAGAGAAAGAATATTTTGTGTAGACACGGGAAACGAGTTGCCCACCGATCGGGAAGCCGACCAATCGGGTGGGAACAATTAAGCCCACTACCACAAATAGCGATATGCGCAGGGGGCATAACAAACGGCCTATATGTAGAACTAAAACTTGATAACACCACCAACGTTAAATTTCTTATAGATACAGGTGCATCAATCTGCACAATAAAACAGCAAGCGATACCCGACAATCCCACCGTTAACACAAACAATAGAACTACAATTATGGGTATCTCAGGAAACCTAACCACTATAGGAACATGTACAAATACACTACAATTAGGGACACAGAACACAACATACACTTTCCATGTAGTACCCGACTCATTCCCTGTCCCAGTAGACGGTATTATTGGCGCCGACTTCCTAAAAACCTTCGGAGCAATAATAGATCTAGAACACTTTACCCTTCAGCTAACAACAAACAATATACCCACTTCCTTACCCATCCTTAACCCAGATCTGTTAATTTCACTTTCCCTTTCACCTAGATCAGAAGCTACGTATTGGATAAATAGTAATCACTCGGATGCACGAATATTCGATGCACAAAAATTATGTGAAGGAGTATTTATGGCAAGCTCAATTTCGCCAGTCATAAAAGGAAAAATCCCCATAAAAATTCTGAATACTCGTGAATCTGAGGTAAAGTTAAAATGGATCGAACCGAAATCCAATCCGATATCCGAATACTATAGCCTACGATACGAACAAAATAACGATCTTCGTGATAACCGCGTAAAAACTCTAATCGATCAGATAAACTACGACACACTTAACGACGAGGAAAAAGCTGAAATCCAAGCTATATGTACGAAATTTCAAGATATTTTCCACCTCGACAACGACAAACTAACATTCACGCATATAGGACAGGCCAACATATCGCTAAAAGACGGAGCTACCCCCAAATATACTAAACCATACAGACTACCACATTCCCAAAAACATGACATACAAGCCGAGGTACAGAAAATGATTAATAATGATATCATTGAACCATCAGTCTCCGCTTGGAATTCACCTATACTGGTGGTACCAAAGAAAAGGGACCCAGTAACGGGACTGCAAAAATTCAGACTGGTAATCGACTATAGAAAAGTTAACGAAGTAATCGAAGATGACAAATTCCCACTACCCAATATAACCGATATTTTTGACATGGTAGGAGGAGCGACATACTTCTCTTGTATAGATCTTAGTCAAGGTTACTATCAAATGGAACTAGATGAAAGCAGCAGACCATGCACTGCATTTTCAACTGAAAACGGACATTACCAACTAAAACGTCTACCAATGGGCCTCAAAATCTCCCCCAGCACGTTTTCAAGAATGATGTCTATAGCAATGTCTGGTCTAACCTACTCGCGTTGTTTCGTGTATCTTGACGATCTGATAGTTTTCGGCCGTACACTAGAACAGCACAACAAACATTTAATTGAAGTTTTCCAACGTCTCAGGGAAGTTAACCTGAAAATACATCCCGGAAAATGTTCTTTCCTGAGAAAAGAAGTGTTATACTTGGGACACATTATTTCTGATAAAGGCATTGTACCCGATCCATCTAAGTCAGAAGTTATGAAGAACTTTCCAACACCAAAGAATGCGGACGAAGTAAGAAGGTTCGTGGCGTTTGCAAACTATTACCGAAAATTCATACCAAACTTTGCTACTCTTGCAATCCCGTTAAATCGACTGCTACGAAAGAACGTAGAATTTAGTTTTGGCGAAGATTGCATAACGTCCTTTAACCTACTTAAAGACTTCTTGACAAGCCCGAGAGTCCTACAATTTCCAGATTTTGATAAAGAATTTATCTTAAGAACAGATGCATCCGGATTTGCCCTTGGAGCAGTTCTATCGAATCACGATGATAGACCAATTGCGTACGCAAGCAAAACTCTTAATGCCGCCGAAAAGAATTATAGCACCATCGAAAAGGAGTTACTTGCTATCGTGTGGGCAGTGAAACACTATAGACCGTACCTGTTCGGAAGACGTTTCAAAATCTTAACGGACCACAGACCTCTCGTGTATTTGTTCTCACTTAAAGAGCCATCAAGTAGATTAACAAAGTTCAGATTACTATTAGAAGAATACAACTTCTATGTCGAGTATTCGCCAGGAAAAGACAACTGTACCGCAGACGCTTTAAGTCGAATAACATTCAATTCCGAAGATTTCAAAAAACTATACGTGTGCGTAACCACCAGGGCACAAGCAAAGAAAACTGATCAAGAACAAACTGATCAAAAGAACATACAAGAACCAAGTAATAACCAAATTATAACAGAACTTTTAAAACCACCAGAAAGTGGATTGAAGATAGTCGAATTAAAGATCATAAATAGTTTCGAAAAAGAAGAAGAAGATCTTGCAAAAATTAAAGGAGAAAAAGTATTAGGTCCATATCGAATATTGGGATATGTCCCAGAAAGCAACTGCTTAATTTTGAACCGGTCGAAGATTAGCACCATTGCCCGATCGACATCATTTGACAAAATGTTGTTGAGGGACGTGCAGAAAAATCACGAACCGCTAGTTAATAAAGATGGATCCAAGAACAGCACTACTGCCCGATCGACATCATTTGACAAAATGTTGTTGAGGGACGTGCATAAAATTTGCGGACCTCTTTCAATTACTAAAGTATATATCACTAAAGGTGAATTAAGAAAATTATCAGGCGGCCGCCACAATGAAAAATTAAATGTATTAAAGAAAGGATTAAAGGAAATATTTAAAGAAAGTAAAATAGCAGTGCAAATAATGAATAATACAATTGAAATAACGGACCCTTGCAAAAAGAAACTAATACTAAATGACTATCATATGTTACCAACAAGCGGACATGCTGGAATAAACCGCATGTTACGAAATATAAGAAGGAAATATTTTTGGACAGGGATGCAAAACGATGTGACGACATACGTGAAGCACTGCCCAATGTGCCAAAGGAATAAACACATTCGACCTAGAAAACAACCACTGGAGATAACGACTACTGCCGAGTCATCCTTTGAAAAGATATTCCTAGATCTAGTAGGACCACTTGATGAATCGGAAAACGGTTCGAAATACATTTTAACTTTACAAGACGAACTAACGAAGTTCATAGAAGCCATACCACTTCCTAACAAAGAAGCTTACACAGTAGCTAAAGGACTAGTAGAATGTTTCATCCTGAAATATGGAGTTCCCGCAACTATAGCATCTGATCAAGGTACTGAATTTATCAACAAAGTATTTAAGGATATATGCAAATTGTTAAAAATCGAACAATTGCAATCCACAGCCTACCATCACGAAAGTATAGGAGCATTAGAAAATTCACATAAAGTTTTAGGAGCTTACCTTAGGAATTATGTATCAGAAAAACATACAGATTGGAGCGCATGGCTGCCTTATTATGTTTTCTGTTACAATACGTCAATACATTCCGAAACAGGGTTTACACCTTTCGAGTTAGTATTTGGAAAACAATGCAACCTACCTTCGAATCTAACCAGAAATGTAGACCCGGTATACAACTATGAAGATTATGTGATAGATCTCAAACACAAACTACAAATTGCTCATAGAGATGCTAGAGATACTTTAATAAATAATAAAACAATGAGGAAAAATAGGTATGATACAGATGTTAGGGCAAAGACCTCAAATTTCAATGAAGGAAGCCTAGTTCTGCTAAAAAATGAAAACAGGAAGAAACTCGATCCAATTTACACAGGACCCTATGAGGTCATATCTCAGAATGGGGTGAACTGTGAAATCAAATACGACAATAAAAAAATTAATGTTCATAAGAATCGGTTAAAACCATTCTTCTGTATATATTTTGATGATATAGAATTATGAAAACTAACTGTATTTTATAGATATTATATATTATCTTAAAATTATAATAAATGTTTAAATAAATGTAGTATATAGTTTGATTTATAATGTTTAAATAAATGTACTTGAATTATAATATATGTTTTAATAGATGGACCATAGATTTTGAAATTATAATAAATGTATAGTAGAATAATTTAGAACTCGCGAATTAAGGTATAATGATAAGTAATAAAACCGGTTTAACATTAAGATTTAAAGCTAAGAATTAACATTAAAAAGTAACTACTCATTATAAACTTACTATTGAATAACCGTTAAGATTTAGCCGTAAGACTCAATAATTATATATACTTATCTAAAATTATCTAAGAAAACCAATTGTAAATTGATAATGTAAATTAAATGTATCAAAAAAAAAAAAAAAAAAAAAAAAAAAAAAAAAAAAAAAAAAAAAAAAAAAAAAGAGAAATAACTACGCAATATACATAACAAAACATTTAATAATAATTATAAACTTAAGTAGCTAGTCATACGACATATTCATTCATACAAAAATAAAATTTTTTTCTCCTAATAATATTATTTAAACAATCATAATACCAAAAAAAAAAAATATATATAAATATAATAAAAAATAAAAATTTCATAGTATTTCATATTTCATAAATTTTAATAGTATGTTTAATAAATCAATAAATTTCAATACCAATTTTAATTCTAATAATAGTATGTTTAATCAATTTAAATAACAATAACAATAACAACAATAAAAATTGTTCTTTTAATAATATGTTTAATAGATTCAAATAACAATAATGATTAGATCCCTATTTTGTAAAAGAGGCGCGGAAAAGAAGAAATCAAGACAGGTCATGATTTCTCCTTTTTCCCCAGGAAGGGTGGTGTGAAGGGACCACACCAGAGACCGATTATAGGTTTAATATTTCAGTACAACATGTACAATCCTCGCTTCGAAATTTGAACCCAGATGGCACACGCCATAAATTATGTCACAATACTTCAAACGAACCTACGTATGAATACCATGGGTAATTAGAGCCCAAAGTGAAACCACTTGCCTGCATAAGAATAGCGACAAAGCAGAGAGCAAAAATATGCTTCGGTTTCATTATGTTCGTTTGAGGTAAAACATAAACAAACAATTTATAAACAAAACCCATAACTGGGACGACGGCGGTCATTCCCTCGTAACAGATTAAATATGTCGAGTTGACATTATTGTGTGTTGAGTGACATCGGTCGTTCTAGTTAGGGTATGCCGAAATAAGCAATTAATAATTTCAAGTAGGGTTCAATATTCGAAGTGCAGTGATTCCTGCTGAATAATCGTTTGTAAAAATAGTATATAAGACAAGAATGAAAAATAAAGACTTCACTTCTACTTTAGAAGGCAAAACTAATAAACGTGTTTTATAATAGCAAATCGCTAGTAGACCGTTTATTTTCATCCCCTCTGACATGGTCGTCATAGCGCAGTAGCTAGACTAGTCAAGGGAACAGGTACAATTTCAGATAGACGGCGAAGACATCAGTTCATCAGTTAAAGTCACCAAACCGGCAGACTTTACAAGACAACTCTGCCAAAAATAAAACTTTCATTCTCTCATTACACGTAAAATCCGGTCTCGCGTCGCAGTTCCCCCAATACCATCAACGAACACAAAAAAAAATCCACCTCTCGCTTGTTTCTCGTTATTATTTCTCGTTTAGCTAGGCGACTGTGTGTGTGCCTGTGGCAAAGAGAAAAAAAAAGAATCTACTTCTCGTTTGCTTTCTCGTTCCTTCGAATCGATTTGCTGCTGTATGTATGCCTGTGGCAAAGAGAAAAAAAAGAATCTACTTCTCGTTTGTTTTCTCGTTTTTTTTTCTTGTTTGCCAGGCAACTATGTGTGTGCCAGCGAGAGTATCGACACGGTGGTAAGGGTAACCTTTGCCTGATCACGTACGCCACGTAGGCCGTTGGTTTGCATATTCCTGCTCCTTGCTCTGTCGTATGATGTATCCCCCCTCGATCCCAAGTCAAAGGAGTTTGAGACTGGGATAGGAGAAAAGAAATGAAATTATATGCATACGCAGACAAAGATAAAAGGGTGGCGTGGTCTGGCAATGGAAAATTACCAAAACGGGGTGTCGCCTTAACGCTACATAGAAAAAGGGATAAGAAAAAAAAATTGTTTGTCAATGCCAAACCGCAAGAATGCTGGCGCGTGGCAGAAAATATGTGCGTAGTCGATTTTGCTGGGGACGTACACTTGTCGTCTGTACTTTCCGGGCAGCTTGGCGATAAAAGAAAATGCAGTGAAGAAAAGGAGAAAAAAAAACGAGAGTGCGATTGATCCGATTTTGGCACGTCGCCTGACAGCCTCCGTTACACCCCACTGAATACTAATGGCGACGGAATAAAATCCAAACTTTAAGTTTCATCTGGATCTGAACTACTTTCAATCGCACTCAAATACGATTCATTTTCCGAAAAAACAGCATCACCATCGGACTCTACCATAGTAACTTCATCTTCGCCATTCTCCTCATCAGCAGACACTTCAACAACATCATTATCAGCAAGTTCTTCGGCTCTCGTAACAACATCAGAATTTCACCTCAAATTCCCCACTAAATTATGATTTGCGGACAATTCTATAAAATTAGTTTCGCTTTTTGACAGAATTACCTCGTTAAAACGCCGATCTTCCAAAAACTTGACTTCTCTTGTAATGATAAATTTTCTTCCCACTGGATCGTACATTCTGTATCCTTTGGTATATTCAGCATAACCAGTCATGATGCATTTGATAGATTTAGCATCAAATTTAGACCGCTTTTGTTTTGGAACCAAAACCATACCAACTGAACCAAAGACACGCAGATGAGACAATTATGGCTTCACACCAGACCACATTTCCTCCGGACATCGATTTTGCAAACTTTTGATTGGTGTTCTATTGATTAAATAGGCTGCGGTGTTTACTGCCTCTCCCCAATAATGCTTATCAAGACGACCATCAAGCAAAAGACAACGCGCTTTCTCCACTAAGGTGCGATTCATCCTCTCCGACTTCCCATTTTGCTCAGGACAATAAGGAGCAGAAGTTTGATGCACGATTCCAGAAGATTCAAAGCACTTTCGCATTGCTGTATTGACAAACTCGGTTCCATTGTCAGAGCGAAAAACTTTTATTTTTTTATTTGTCTGATTTTCCACCATGTTCTTAAATGCAATAAATTTCGAAGCAACCTCATTTTTCCCTTTTATTGCATACCTACACAAAAACTTTTTTAGAAAAATCGTCCAAAAACAAAACGTAATACCTGGCTCCTCCTAGCGACAGTTTCTCCATTGGCCCGCATACATCCGAATGAATCAATTGCAGAACTTCTGTGGTGCAACTACTAGATGGCTTGAATTGAAGTTTACACTGCTTGCCTTCGCAGCAAGTGACGCATGATTTATCACCCCCACTTCCACTTTCCATTTCAACACCAGCTGATACCAATTTCCGCAATACTTCCTTATTCGGGTGACCCATACGCCTATGCCAAAGCTTTTTGTTTGCTGTGATATAAGCAGCATTTGTCGCTGGAACATTCAGTTTATACACCTTGTCATTTTGAGTTGCAGTTGCGAAGACCCTTTTTTTACGATCAAGAATAGAACAACCATTCTCATCAAATCGAATGATATTCCCCTTCTGCACAGTTTGGCTTATGGACATCAGATTGACACAAATGTTTGGTACGTATAGCACATCACGTAGAAATATTTCGTTCGTCGCATTTTTTCCACATACCTGCATTGAAATATCACCCTTGCCGAGAACATCCAACTTCGAACCATCTGCCAAAATCACAAAATCCTTTTTGGGAAACTGCACGTAGTTCTCAAATAGTTCCGCATTCTTAGACATGTGAGACGATGCGCCAGAGTCAACAAACCAGTTGAAGTTATTTTCCTGTTGAACGGAATATGATGTATACACTGCAAATTTACCAGTATCTCCAGACGTAGACTGTGGACAATTCTTTTTGATGTGACCATGACCGCCACAACCAAAGCATTTAACACCTTTGCCTTTATACTTGGATTTGCCTTTTGATTTGCTACCAAATGTTGCCATTGCCTGCACCTTCGAATTTAACGCTTTACAATAGGAATCAAAATCCTGCAACAACTTGGCCTTTATTGCATCAGCCGTAATTTTTATGCCACTGCTCTCAATTGCCATTATCATTGGCTGAAATTCATTAGGCAAACCACTCAAAAGCAAACTCCCTATCCACTCGTCGTCGACTTTCATTTTATAGAATAGAATAGAATTTAACTTGTGTGCAGTTCCAATAATTTTACTGACATACTCCTCAATAGAAGCACATTCATCCAAGCGAGTAGTTGTCAATTCACGTAGGAGTCCAACTCTTCTAGTTAATCCTGAGTCATCAAATGCCGCCGATAATTTTTCCCAGACATCTTTTGGAGTTGCTGCTTCCTTTATGTGCACATATAATGACGGATCTATCAGCAAAATTATTTTTGCCTTAGCCTGAGCCAATTTTTCAGGTTTTGTTTCCGTACCTTGCACAGATGCCCACAAATCATCAATTATTAAATAATTTTCGACCGCAAATTTCCAATTATCGAAATTTTCACGACCCTTTAGTCGTTCAATGGCCGGCAAATTATTTATCGACATGTTCTCGAACGAAATTAAAAATTGAAAAACGCACAAACTATTTTTAATACACAAATACTATTAAAATTCTTCTTGCAAAATTATTTCTAGTTTTCTGGGCCCATAACCTGATGGATTGCGCAGATTAAATTGGAAAAAGAAATAACCTCAGAAATAAAACACGTCTTTAGTTTGAGATACAAAAGAAGAAGTAAAGAACACTTTATTGAAAGTTAGAGATGTAACAAAAAGTGCTACCAAATTAGGTTTTTATACCAACACCACTCAATATTTAATTTTTACTCAATTCTCTCAGAGCGTAATATTTTTTTCAATTTTTTGGGAGAAAAGTCGATGCGCCCTCTGGCTTGCCGAGTAACAAACAAGAAATCTTGCTTGATGATAGTACTATTAGTTTCATATACAATGGTTAAACTCAAAGGACATGATATCCAGGCATTCGTCGATCCAGGTAGCGACCGATCGCTCATTCAACATTCATTAGCAGAAAGAGTAGGGAGGATAGGTTCGTGCGAACCCTTCGTACTCAGCGGGTTCGGAAACAGTTACACCGTTTATAAGGTGAGTTGAAGCCAGCTTCAACCTAGGTTGAGATACATATAAACGCGAGCTGAGTCGAAGCTGGTTTGACTGGACTCGACTGAGCTGTGAGAGCTCGGTCGGGCTGAAAAAATGCATGTATACCTGGGTCGAATGGTTGTTTTTTGCCTTTGTTTGGAGTGGGAAATCATTTTGTTTTGATTGCGTGTCTGTGGTTGTGGTTAAAGACGGTGGTTCTGGTTACACGGTCAATGACATAATAGGTACCCTCCTTATAAACGGTGTAGTATAGTAGTATTATTACTGCAATCGTTGACGTAGATGTGACGAAAATGAAACATCGATATTTGGTGGTTGTTCGAAGTTGAAAATTATTGTCTTTGTTCTTTTTCGAAAAAATCGCTTGAACAAAATCGCTTGAAATAAAACACCCGTAGTTTACAACGTTATAATAAAACAGTGCCTTTCTTTATTTCTTTACAGCATTTATATACAATTCTGATCTTTTTTATATAATTCGAATTTTGACATTTTATTTGTAGGTATTGTTGTTTACGTTCATCAGAGCTTTATTCCGCAAGTACATGGTGACGTCATTGTGTGATTGTTGTACATATTTCTTTGTCGGTTCTCGAACAGTGGTGGACGATGAATTTATGCCGTATTCACTGCTCCTTGGCAACGATATCTTATGCCACGAAAATCAACGGTTAGTAATAAAAAAGGAATCATGTCGTTAAGAGACCATCGCAAAGGACAAGGTCAAGACAGGGGATGATTTATCGTCAGTCGATCGGGAAAAACTACAGCAAATTATCAACGAATACTCAATGTGTTTTGGAGAAACACTGGATCGCACTGAGTTCTTGCGGAAAGGAACGTTTCGGATTGGGATTTGGAGATTCGGAATCTTCAATGGGTGATCAACACGCAACGAAATACAATAACTGGATTAAGTCCGAATGAATTGGTGTTTGATTTCGAGGTGAAAGATGTCTTACTAACCATTTCGTGCAGGGCCGTACACGATGTCGTCGACAACCAGCCAATAACATCGAAACGCGAATTGGCGGCGGAAAGAATCCATCAGGAACGGGAAAAATGGAAGCTGCGATTCAACCTAGGCCTCCGTCGGTTTATAATGAAAGTGAATTAGTGCTCATTGAGAGCTTGCCAAAGCCAACTGGGGAGTCGCATAAATTGGAGTCACGGTACAGAGTAAGGAAACGCCTTCCTTACGACCGCTTTTACGTCACCAGGCAGACGTCGCGATTTCACAACCGTAATGAAACCTTGGAGCTTGTTGGGTCCTGAGATTTCGGTCGAAAGTGGGGGAGGAGGACGATGACGATGAGGAGGACGAACTCTTAGCTGAATGCTGCCTACATGGGTGGTGGTGGTTATTGGCTGCAGCCTGTATGCGACCAATGAAAGGGCCGACCGGTTTTAAGAGCGAGATAAACGCTTTCTGTATTTTTAAAAAAGGATGATGAAATAAATTTAACTATTACTTTTGCTTTGAAAGTCGGACGAATTTGATTTCTATATTAATTTTCAGTAAAAGGGAAGAACGAAAATAACGCGTCACAATCCCATCCCGTATCACTGCAGGAAGCGATTCCGGACAACAAAAAAATCATCATTCAGGGAGACGATGACTTAGCACTACTAAGGAAGGAAATACAGTATCATACCAAAAAACTCAACTAACATTGCGAAACTCCATCTCTCATCATGATGTTCATCAATACTTTGTCGGATATCTCACTATTTATTGTTTTGTTCCTGATCATCATAGCTTTACTCAATCGAAGAATACGAAGACTACACAATCTCCAAGCGACATAGGAATAATAAAAAAATCATAAAAATTCATAAAAATTTACCTTTTTTTGCCCGTTGGAAAATGAAAATTGTACTAGAGCGATAAAATTTGCTCGAGATAAAAAAAAAGTATTTACATATTTTGCCTAATCGAAATCGACATTAGACTTTAGAAGTATGTATGTAAATATTTAAAATAGTGATATACTCGTAATACAAAACTGTGCTTACAACGTATAACAGTTATTTTTGCCTACATTTGCGCTCATCTAAAGTCTCTGTTTGACTTTAGAAAACTTCAAAAATGCCTTTAGTAAACAAGAATACGTACATTCGCACTTGTTAATTTGTTGGCGTTGAGCATAGAAAAAAACGTCTGGATCTCCGATTATTTCGAAAAGTAAAATTTAATTTAATTATAAGCTACCTAAAAAAATATTTTCCCATGAAAATCTTTGTGTAATTTTATTTTGTTATAAAGTAAGTGCAAAATCGCGTGAAATGATGGAAAATAACAGAAAAAAAAGTTCGACTCATTTTGACAATGCATACAAATTTGTAATTAATTTATTCTAAGCGAAAAATACACGTCGGGGGTTATAGTACATACCTACGTGGGTTTTTACAAGTACAATCAAAAAGGTTATTATTGCTCGTATGTACATAGAGGCGGAAATCAAAAGTTCTTATCAGGAAAACATTCGATATTGCTAATGGTTTCGGTCTGAATGGATTAAAATTTAGGAAAATTATAATAAATAATGTGCTGCGAAAGTCTTTTTAAACGGGTTTGAAGTGATTCACGAAAAAAAATCTTCACAATATTGTAATGATGTTAATAGGTTTGTATTTTATCTATTTTCATTCAAGGTCATAAGCATAACGCAAACGGAATTAAACAGTAGAGTTAGGGAAAAATGTCAGGTAGTTTCCCAGTACCATCGGCACCTCAAATGCCTCAAAGAGAATACCAGGCAGCGGCGGCATCCTCATCGTCGAGAACTACAGACCCACAGGCTCCGCCCATTGGATTTACGACTTTTGGGGCCAGTGTAAATAACTCAACAGAAGACACTAATGGCGCAGCGACAAGAGACTCAACAGGCGATAAGACAGAGGAAAAACGTGATGATTCAATGTTTGAGTGTAATATTTGCTTGGATACGGCTAAGGATGCTGTTGTCAGTATGTGCGGACATTTGTTTTGCTGGCCCTGTTTGCATCAGTGGCTAGAAACACGTCCTACTCGCAAGCTGTGCCCAGTTTGCAAGGCAGCTATCAGCAAGGAAAAAGTGATTCCATTATATGGTCGTGGAAGCACAAAGCAGGAGGATCCTAGGTAAGATTTACTTATTGAATTGAATTTGTTAACTTCTTTGCACAAACCACTGATTTTGAAAAAAATATCAATTGACGAAAATATATACTCCAAAAATTGGACTCCTAATGCAGTTTTCATTCCTCAAACCTTAAAGTTGTTTGACGATTAAGGCACCGTTCAGACAGGGCGGAAATCGTGCGGTTCCTATTTACATTGAAGTCCTTATATTCGTTCACACACAACCGGGCGGTTTGGCAAACCGCGCGGTTCCCGCAAATCAACCGCCTGAAAATAGAGCCGCCCGAAAACCGAGCGGAAACCGCGCGGTTGTATTTCTATTGTGTTATATGAGACTGTTCAGTTTATTTGCGGTTTCCGTGCAGTTTGAATGAAATTTCAAATTTTTATATTATGATTCTTTCCTACATAATGTTTGAATAGTGTTTTAATACTAATGGATGGAACAAGAGGCGTTTAGCTATAGGTATACATATATGTATGATAACTAATATATCAAATGAAGATATCGACATTCTCAAATAATTCAAGAATTTAGGCTCAAATTCACGTAATTTGGGATATAATGTTACAAATAGCCCATGTGATAAACCATCACGTAGTATTGGGTTTACCCAATACTGTCTTTTTCTTTTCTTTTTTAAGAGCAACCACACACATATTGCTTCTTCGATTTCCATATTTGAAGTGAATTGAACGTTTCGTATACAACCGCACACAAACCGCTCGTCTGAACACATTATAATATTCAGCGGTTCAAACCGCGCAATTTCGGTCGTGTCTAAACAGGGCCTAAATGAATATTCGTAGAAGTTCCACCATGTATAAAGTATAACTTCATTTACAAATTGGAATATAAAAATATACAATATAATTATCTAACAATTATTATAATGGTCTTCAATACCAAAAATGGATTGCTTTTGAGTCTAAATAGTATTTTAGCTAGAATGATTAGAATTACATTCTTCTCGGACAATGCAGGAAGGTACCTATCCCTGGTGTGCATCAAGGATTATGCTCTGTGGAACCTCCTGCTATTGGGTGAGATAGAAAGAAATAAATGTTAGTAATTTAAATACTTATACATATACCTTTGTATATACTCAATTACATAGCTAACATGTAGCACATAGTTCTTAGTTTTTTAAATAGCTTGTCCAAATTATTTAAAGTTTATACCCATATGTATTTGATTGACTTTTATAATCACTAAAAAGGGGTGTTATTATGGTACATATACATAGGTATCATACAATTTCTAAAAGTACGATTTAGAGTTTGAAAATGCGATTACTCCTTAGAGTTTCAAATCTAAGGAGATAATGAGCAAGACAACCATATCCTGCTAAGCCATGTCTGCGGTTTCATTCCCTTTCAGTCTGATATACATATGATGTTTTTTTTTTTATGATGCGTATTAGTCTTTCAGCTAAATATTAAACTATAATTTTGTTTTTCAGAAATAAAGTTCCACCCAGGCCAGCAGGCCAACGAACTGAACCTGAGCAGCAGCAGGGTTTCCAAGGATTTGGCTTTGGCGATGGTTTTCATATGTCCTTCGGTATCGGTGCTTTTCCGTTTGGCTACTTTGCATCATCGTTTAATTTCGGTGAACCAAGGCCAACAGGTAATTATTTAATTTAATAATTAAGCGCCGAAACTACAGGTCATGCTTGTATTTTTGTATAAATAAAAATGTCTTGTCTATAATTTCTGTATTTGCAACATGAACTACGATCCAAGGCTTTTTATAGAGGTCTTTATCGATTACCAACTTTATTATGGAGCTTGTGAATTTCATTGAAATTTACGTTTATTTTAAAACATTTAAATATGTGTGTATGTACATGTAATGTTGGCGCTTTATTTTCATTTGTGTATACGTATGTATGTATAATTGTATTAATTTTCTTAAACACTCTAGCTAATCGTGGAACAACACAATACGAAGATGAACAACAACTATCCAAGTTATTTTTATATCTAGCATTCTTGTGCATCGCATGGCTTTTGTTTGCCTAGCGCGTTTAAACTGAACAAAAATATTGATATTTCATTTATATGATAATAATTATTAAAAAAATATATTCTATATAAATATAATCAAAGAAATATACACATAACAAATGGGTAAACAAAATAATGTTCACTTAAAATTGTCACGATTAAAAATGCATCATGATTACAATTATTACTTTCCGACGCTAGTCAAAACAAAAAACTTAAATAAACTTTTTTAATTTTTCAGTAGGTCTATCTATACTAACACTTTTTATTCGAAATATGTAAGTGTTAACACGAAAAAAAAATTGTATTCCGATAACAAATGTAAAGAATGTTTCTGAAAAGCCACTTCATTCTAGACCGCTGGTTACTTACTTTTGATTACACAAAAATAAAGTTGAATTTTTGTATTTTATTTCAATTACATTACTATCTGTATACCTTAATAGGACGCAATTATAAGTTTGGCGTTTGTTTAATAAAAAAAAATGGTGTTTGATAAGTTGAAGTATTTCCTTTAACAACTATGTAAATGGGAAATATTTGTCTAATTTCACTGACTTCAGGGAAATATACATCAAAATTTTTGATTTTAAAAAGTTGTTAATAACTTAAATTGATGGAGGTTCATTGCAGATGAGCGCAATTCTCAGATATAAAGAGGTTCATCAAAAAGATAGGACAGGCATATGTATAAATCAGGAGTTGTGTCCCCTTTCGTAATACTTATCGAGATTTATTTTCGTAGCAAGAGTAGTACCTAGTAGCAGTAGAAAACTATGAAAAAAAAATCTTTAAATTGAAAATTTACAATTTTATATTGAACTATTTTTCTTTGTTTATGATTCTCCTTCAATAATACGTTGCATTTAATTTGGTGTGCAAGTTGGTAACCAGAAAAATTGTTTTAAATAATACCTCAAGAATTTTTCAACCTCTTCGAATTGGCAATATCCCCATACTTCAGCCCGTAAAGCAATATGGAGGCAGCAGTCTCATTAAAAAAATTAAGTTTTGAACTATGCTCGATATATTTATTATTAGCTAGCTGTTGCCCGCGCCCAAAATCAGTCGAGTGACTTATAGCACAAACACAGACAATTAATCTATACAGATGTCGCATTCATATGGGAAAGACAGGTCTATGAAAACGAAATCTGCTTCAAAATAAGTTCTTTTACAAAACTTACAAAAGGGACACAAAAAAATCAGTTTTTTTCTACTTTCCTCTGTCTACTCCGTCATCAGTTCGCATAAAAAAAGAGAACATTTTTTTTCTCCCATCTCCGTCCCATTAGTCTTTTCTTAACGGGCACCTGACCCGTGAAGAGTCTCTGCCTGAGACACGGCAGCCTTCCACTCTCTTCGATCCCGGGGCGCTGCTTCCAGTCGTCTAGACCAAGCGCACTGGTATCCGCGGTAGCTTGGTCTTTAAACCGGAGGTTCGGTCTTCCTTGTCGTCTCGAACCTGGGGGCTGTGATTCGAAGATCCTCTTTGCTGGAGCATTGTTGTTCATTCGCTCGATGTGGCCGAGCCAGTGTAGTCGACGTGTTTTGGCTTTTGGGACAACATCCACATCTTGGTACAGCTCATAGAGTTCGCGGTTGTATATTCTCCTCCATTCGCCCTCCTCGCATACGGGACCGAATATCCGACGAAGAATTTTGCTCTCGAAAGTATTCAAAGTCTGCTCTGCTTTCCTGCTTATCGTCCAACACTCGGGCAGTGTTGTCACTTGGATTTTGAAAAAAAGTGGTAGATTGGACAAAAAAATGTGGTAGATTTAAAAAAAATGTGGTAGATTTGATAACATTAACATTAGTATAAACGTATGTACAAAACATTGCATTAAATGATTCGCGGATGAGGATTTCGAAAAGGGTTTCCACACAAATGATTGAAAAATTCATTGAAAGTGAGTATGTTTTGAATGTGCTAAACAGATTGGAAATATTTGTATACACAATTCTCCAAAGGAACAGATTGAATTGGTTGATTTAATATGGGCAGACAGAATTAAAAAACGTGGTTATTGTGGGTTGAATTTGGATTGAATAAAAAGTGTTAGATACGTTATAAACAAAAACAAAAGTATTTTATTTCATTCTAAGATTAATTATAAATTGAAGGATTAAAACTAAAGATTAAGGTAATTGAATCGGCGCGTTTTACTCCATGAAGTATATCGAACGCCATCTTGATAATATCTATCTTATCAAAGTGACCCTTACATCTGTATGTTTGAGGTCGGCTTACATTTAGTCACAACAGTGGTAGAATTTTTGCTTTCCGTGGTAGATGTGGTAGATTTGAAAAACGCTCAAAATTGTGGTAGACCTACCACAATTGTGGTAAAGTGACAACACTGCGACTCGGCTCCATACAGCAGAGCTGGCAGGATCAATGTTTTGTAGAGCATGCATTTCGTCTTCCGAGTTAGGAGTTTTGAACCCATTTGTTTTGCCAAACCGAAGTAGCAGTGGTTTCCTAGGCTTCTTCGTCGAATCTCCACTAAGGTGTCATTCGTGGAGTTGTTGTTTACTCTGAGGTAGGTAAATTCCTTAACCACTTCGAAGTTACTGTTGCCAACAGTGACGTTTTGTCCTCATTCACTTCAAGGCCAACTCGTTTCGCCTGTTCTTCAATTGCCGTAAAAGCCTCTAAAGCGCACCATACACACTTCAACTCAATTGTAAACTGAGTCAATTGAAATCAAAATCAACCCGTGTGTGGGGCAGTCATATGATCGATTTGACGGTTGACGAGTTGGTTGAGGAAAAATCAAAAGATTTTGATTTTTAGAAGTTGATTTGAAGGTCTCTCAACTCAGTTGAACTGTGTGTGGGGAAGTCATTTGATTCGCTGTCAAATTGCGGAAAATTTGTACTAGGCTTGTGAAATCTGTGAATGTGTGTGTGAGCGAAACGTAAACAGCAAGATGACTTTAAACGCACACATAAAGAAAATTCTAGATATTTGTGGCAGTTTATACCAAGTCTTTCAACTCAGTTGATGTAGTGTGTGGCCAAGTATCAATTCAGTTGACAACTAAATTGAAATGTGTATGGGCTGCTTAAGACGCACGCCGCTGGGAGCGACCGATGATGTCGATGTCGTACGCATATCCCAGTAGCTGGACAGATTTGTGAAAGATAGTGCCTTCCGTGTTTACACCTGCCCTGCGCACTATCTGTTTCAGCACAAGATTGAAGGAGTCACGTGACAGCGCAACTCCTTACCTCCGATGCATGTTTGGAATAGTTCGGATGAACTCTTTCCGAATTGCACGTTGCACCGCGTGTTTTCCAGCGTCACGCGGCATAGCTAGATCAGTTTAGCCGGGATCCCGAATTCGGTCATCGCCTTGTAGAGCTCAAGACGATAAATGCTATCATATGCGGCTTTGATGTTGACGAAGAGATGGTGAGTCTCTACTTGAAATTCGTTGGTCTTTTCCAGGATATGCCTTAGTGTGAAAATTTGGTCGATCGTCGATCTGCTTAGTGTGCTGCAGAAAGGTCTCAGACGTTCACACAGTACGATAAGATCTTATATGCGACATTAAGCAAGGATATTCCTCGGTAGTTCTTACAAGACATAGGATCGCCTTTTTTAAAGATGGGGCATATAGAGCTGATATTCCAGTCATCACGCATGGTTTCCTCCACCTATACTTGGTTGATGACTTGGTGCATGCACCCTACCAAAGCATCACTACCATGTTTGAAAAGCTCTGCTTGTAGACTACCAGAGCCGGCGGCCTTGTTGTTCTTCAGTTTTTTAATGGCTCAGCGGACCTCTTCAAAACCGGGGGGGGGGGGGGGGGATGGATTCTTCACTGACTGGATGCGGGTTCTCTTCTTGCCCTATCACTCTCACTACCTGATGCCCATTGCTGGAAGTGCTGCTTAAACAGATCTACTATTCCCTGCGCTTCCGGGCTTGAAGCCTGCTGCCAGTTGCTTGGCTTTCCTATAACCGGTCTGTGGTCGAGTCGTGGAGGCTGTGCTTTTCAGCTAATCCGCCGAAGATGTTTTCCTTACCGATTTTTGGCATTGAAGTCCCCGAATATGATTTTGACATCATACTCCAGACAGGCTCCGTCCAGGAGGTCATAAAACTTCTCCTTGATAGAGTCTTCAACTTGGTCGGTAGGGGCGTGTGCACATATGCTGATGTTTTGGAATGTTGCCTTGATGCGGATCACAGCCAGGCGATTGCTGAAAGTGTTAAAGTCACTTAACCTTGATCGTAGCCGATTTCCCACGACGAATCCGCATCCTAACATGTGCAGTCTTTTGTGACAGCTGTAATAAATGTCGCAATTTTTCCTTTTTTTGCATACCTGATCCTATCCATCGTATCTCCTGGATCGCGGTAATATCTGCCTTGTACCGCGTGAGGACAGATTCAAGTTTTTGAATAGCACCAGGAGTGTCCAGTGAACGCACATTCCAGGAGCATATTGTATGACCTGAGTTTGACTCTCTTTCTCTTCAGTCAAATCGAACGTTTTGATATATCGAACAAGGTTGTGAAACCTTGCGCATTGCCTTGGCGCAAAATTTGAATCCTGCTCCACAACTTCCGACATGTTTGTTGATTTGTATGGATTTTGGTAGGCGCAAATGGAGCGGTATGATAAGACTGCTCCACAGCATGTTGGCAGTGAAAATTTCGTTTTTGGCAATAGGCTGAAACGGTCGACTGGATATTTAATATAAACAACAGAGTCTACTATGGTTGCAGCAGAGACAATACCTCTGTTTTAGTGAGAAACCTATGCGTAGTGAAGTGAAGTGAAGTAAGATTTTACATTCAATACACATACAACAACCCACTGCGCTTCGCTTCCAATAACATCCGCAGCCGAAGTCAAGTGTCGATAAATGTTAAAGTTCGATTGCGGGTTCGATTGTTTTAACAGCTAATGTCACTATGAGCTAGTGTTGCCAGGTGCTTGGGCCAAGTTCCCCCTAGATCAATTTGAAATCCCCCCAGAATTGACCATTTTTGCAAAAAATCCCCTTAAAAAAGATATTATTAAGCACAAACATTTTTTTTCGCAAATCACTTTTTACTCAAACGCTGGTATATATTTATCACCCTTATGGAATCCGCCTGATTGGAGATTCCCTCTACTTATTCGATGCACTATCACTTTAGCTTGGTATCGTAGAATCCGCCGGGTAAGTTTCCTTACCGACGTGAATATCGAAAAGGAAGTGTCTCTGTCAAGCAGAATTTTTATGACAGCAAACTTTGTATACATACTTTTATACACATATAAGTACATAAAAAAAATATTTGTAAATATATACACCCCTATCGTGGAATCCGCCTGGGAGAAAGATTCACTGTAATTTGAGCATCGGTATCGTTGAATCCGCCGAAGTGAATTACCTTTGTCGGTAAAGTGAATGTCTCTCACAGCATGGTGGGAAACGTTCGAATCGGATCTTTCCATACAAAATATGACATTTCTCATCCGCAGTTTAAACGTCGCGGATCTCATATTGTTGATTGGTTTACTTGATGACTTGATAGTTTAAACTAACAGATTTAACAAAAAAATTATTTTGCAGCAAATAAAAGACTAAAATTGATGAATTTAGTGCTTTAACACAGTAAATAATATGATTATTTTATCGTTGGCAAGCTGCGAATTTCACTTTGGGCGAATTTGTAAATGAGCTCCGAGTTAGATCCATTCGCCCCAAATTATGAAAAAGTCGATTTATTTAGTTGTACAATTTTAATAAACCTGCAAGATTAAACGGTTTTTTCAATAAATTTAAAATAACAAGTGTATTTGGAAACACGTCTTATCTGGTAGTTCCAATATGTCCTACTGCTCCTCTTGATTTTCATCTGACGAGTCCAAAAATAGAGCTATTCCATCCATTTTACTATTCTATACTATTTATACCATAATACCAAAGGACAATTATTCCAAAACATAAATTCTCTTTGCTCAGCAATACCGTATTCCCTCAGTATTTCATTGAACTTCCAAATTCCAATGGAAATCGACGCACAATCCGAGAATGTATATCGGGGAGCTTTAAATATTTCATAAGCCATTTATTCCAAATGAAGTTGGTGGAAATTTTGTCTATAAAAATTCCCCCCAAATCTCCCCCTACGTAGGTTGTGCACCCAGATTCTCCCCTAACCAGCGAAAATACCCCTAAATCTGGGGGGAAAATCCCTAAACTGGCAACACTGGCCGTGAGCAAACACATAGTACCAAATTTTAAAAATAAAAACCAGGCAACTGCGGATCGTTTTATTGGGAATTTTTCACTTCACATTTATAAGTTCCCAATAAAACACGGCTAATGTTTGTCTCTGGTTGTAGTTGGGTACAGATAAAAATTCTGCTAACTGGTCTGTTGTACCAATTAGCAGCTATGGAGAGAAAGAGAATACAATATTGTGGGAGAGGGAAGGGATAGAAAAAAAAACATATACCCCCCTGTTCTGCATTTGGAGTGAAAGTGGATTGAAACCGAAATTCAAATTCACTCGGAATGGAATTCAGTGTTCTGCATTCCGAGTAATTAATTCACTTTACAACGGCATGTGAATTCAATTCGCGTCAAGAATCTCAATTGGATTCAATTCACTAAAATCACAGGATTTTCGGAATGCAGAACACGAATTTACAGCTGTCATCTTGAGTGGAATGCAGAACACCAAAATATTCACTTTCGAACATACAATCCACAATTCATAGTTTCGTTCGGAATGCAGAACATCCAATTCCACTTTTGGTGGTTGAATTCACTAAAAGTGGAATGCAGAACAAGGGGGATAGTGCATATTTATATGGAAATTTGGTGATTTTAATGTGTGTGTATTTTTTAAAGTACAGTGATTGAAATGTGTGTATTGTTATTTAAGAAGTACGGTGAGAAATATTTGTTTGTGAAGAATATAAATACATATTAGCAAGCGATCTGTTTTTTGGATAGTAATTTTTTTAGTTTTTACGCCTCTTGCTTTCTAACCAGAGATGTGATCCGGTATGAAACTTATTGTTTAGTTTCGGATCGGTACGAAACTAAACTCACTTATGCGCGCACAGTTTCGTACCGGTCTAATCCGAGACTGTTTGTTACATTTCGTACAATTTCGTTAACAGCTTGTGTGTAGTTTAGTTTCGGATCGTACTTTTTCTGCAGTTTCGTACCTACCGATTTTCGTACCGGAATGAAATTAAGGTTTTGTATGTTTGTTTTTTATTTATTAGTATTTGCATAGGAGCAATGATCTGGCACCTGTTGGTCGGGATTGCACCGTGTTAGGTTAGGTTAGGTTAGGTTTTCGGGCTGATGAGAATGCTTGCATCCTCATCACACTTAGGTCCATGTGGACCCATTGTGATACCCATAGCGTGATCCTACCCGTGGTATCAATGACTAGGTTGCATCCAACCCGATGCCTCAAGCAGGTTAGATGATGATCCATCAGATAGCTCTTCGATATGATCGAAATAGAATTTGCCTAGGGTTCTGTTTCTCAGTTGACAGAGGTTAGGACAGTGACAGAGGAAATGGGTTGTGTCCTCATGTACCTCTTCGTCACCATATCCTCTGCATATTTCATCATCATTCAGTCGTAATTTCTTCATGTGGTATCTTAGAGTATTGTGCCCAGTTAGGACTCCTATTAGCATTGAAAACGACTTTCTGTCTTTTTGTAGGGGTTTCCTAGTTCTTGTTTTGTCGTATTTTGGCCATAGTCCTCTTGATATCACACAGGTGACTAGCGATCTCCACCTGTTATTCGCTTCAATTACTGATTTTTGTTCAATTTTGGCCCGAACGTTGCAGAGTGGAGGTTTGACCAACCCGTCTGCTTGTTATTTGTCTAGGGCTGAGCCCTTTCTGGCCAGTTCATCTGTGGCTTCGTTGCCTGGTATCCCGCTATGACCAGGGACCCAGCAGAGTTTTACATTGTTCTGCGTACCGAGAACCTTCAGCTCTTCGCGGCAATACTTTACAATCTTCGATGTTACTTGTGTAGCAGCTATTGCTTTTATGGCCGCCTGGCTCTCAATGTAAATATTGATATCCTCACATGATATTGTCATCATTGACACCAATTGGGCAGCCTTTGTCACTGCTAGAACCTCAGCTTGGAAAACACTGCTGTGATCTTTTATTTTATTTTATTTTAATTTATTTTAATCATTATATTTTTTGTAAATGGTGCAAATGTACTAAATAAAATTTTCTATAAAAAAAAAAAAAAAAAAAAAATCTGGAAGTCGTATGGAGCTGCTTATTCTTAGTTAGCAAACCGCTCCAATACCTATGTCCATTTTAGACCCATCGGTATAGATGGACTTAGTGCTCTGTAGTATTTCATTTTTCTCCCACTGCTCTCTGCACGTGAAGGGTTTTTCAAAATCCAAGTATGGGACAGTGTAGTCTGAATTGATGACCATGAAGGTAATTGCCAAGTATTCTGGCGTGTTCGTATGCATTCGACCTCCAGTGTTTTGACTGGCTTAGCCTGAGGGCGCATTTTGCTGCATATAGATATCCAGAGGCAGAAGGTTAAGAATTGCTTCCAGTCACGCTGTTGGCATTGTTCTCATCGCACCGGTCGTTCCAGTGCATGCTATTCTCTGTATTTTGGTCATATCCTTGAGGTTGGTTGTTTTGACGGCAGCGTGCCACCAGTCTAGTCCTCCGTATGTCAGTATGGGTCTTACTATCGAACAGTACATCCATAGCGTTATTTGGGTGCACCGTTTTAACTGAATACTAAAGGCACAGAAGAAGAAGAAATATTATGAACAAAACATGAATAAAAAAAATGAAGGACTTTAAATCTATTTTCATTTAAATAATCTTTTACATTTTACTAGTAAAATGACATTAACTATTTCGGATGTTAGATTAAAACGCAGAATGGAAAGTGTCTGTCTGAAGTGTGAGAACAGGCGCCCAACGCTTATTTGTGTAGTTGGCAAAGCGAAGGTCGCCCACCACTTTGCTTACCACCAGACATGATGACCAACTGCAACAGATTACTCACTACATAATAAACATATGCAGAAATTGGTTGACACAGTTAATAAAAAAACCAACGTTTACTCTTACTGTAAGAATTTGTTGTCAAGAACATTAGGCGCGTTTTTTCACAATTCTATAAAGACTTAAAAAGAGCTTTCAAAGATAAATACAACAAAACCTTAGCCTGGATAAAAATACAACAAAACCTTTGCCTGGATAATTATCTAGTCTAAGGTTTTGTTGTATTTTACATGGTAAACATGTTGCGGAAACTTGCTTAGTCTATATAGATTTGAAAAAAAACACGCCTATTGTTTATGCCGGCATTGTCTTGTGCGCGGTTAATATGAATGCATATGAGTTTCGTGATTCAATCATATCGTGAACCGAAACTAAACTTTACAGCATTAGTATCGTACCCAGCAGTTTCGTATCTGATAATATCGTACCTCAGTTTAGTGCCTTAGTTTCGTACCAGTTTCGGATCAAGGTTTCGTGATCCGAAACTGTTTTGAATCGTACCGAATAGTACAATTACGTATCGGATCACATCTCTGTTTCTAGCGCCTGGCGCAGCTGCGTCACTCGCTCCTATGTAAGGACTGGCGCTGCATATAATTACCTTCTTCCACCCACTCACGCATCTTAAGGTGGGTATCCACAGGCATGCAAGAATGCGCAAATTATTTTGCTATCCACTAGCATACATGCATGCGTGTTCCTCATATGATTCACCCTTATCCCACCACAATTCGGACAAACTTTCATAAATGTCACTAGATTCATACCGAAACAAATGACGTAAGCAAACCAATTTGCGCAATCATTGCTATCCACAGGCGGGCATGTGTGATTTTAAAAAGTTTTGAAATCCGCTGGCATGCGTGCGCACACACTGGCAAGGCTATCCACAGGCTGGCATGCGTGAACAAACAAGATACAAATATTAAATAATTTCACCATTCAACACGTTTGAGTTCGAGTTCGGATTACCAATTTTGTGACTCGAGTTTAGGAATATCATTTCATCACTGTCACATGAAATTGACTCTCACTTGTGTACAGGAATAGGCCCCCAGGAATACCAATAGTGTGTGACTCGTGGTTAGGAATACAATTTTATCACTGTCACATGAAACTGACTCTCACTTGTGTACAGGAATAGGCCCCCTGGTCAAAAAACTGCACAATGGGCGTTTAAGATGGCTAGGACATGTAGAGCGTATGGACATCAACGCTCCGGCTCGGAGAATATTCGATTCTAACCCTGAGGGTCAGCGCAACAGAGGACGACCTCACCTAAATGGCGCGCACAAGTAGAACAAGACCTCAACCAACTTGAAGTGCACAACTGGAGGCGGTTAGCTAAGGACCGGGCTAACTGGAAGAGGTTGTTGGTTGAGGCCTTGGTCCACCCCGGACTGCAGCGCCATTTAAGTAAGTTTTCAGCATAATTTTTATTAAAATAACTATCATTTCATACGCACAAAACCCTTTCACATTTCACAAAAAAAAAGCGTCGACCAGAAAATTGTGATCGAATACAAGCGACTGTTAAATCGACAAATATCGATCAATATCACAACACACAACATCAAAATCAGATCGATCGTTGAACGACACTCACTATAGGGGCCTAGGTATTTGAAAAGCTATCACGTGTTCACCCCAATTCCCAATGTCATATTTCCTACTCGTATTCGACTTCAGTAGAATGTTCTTATTCCGAAAGCCGAACCATACGACCATACTCGCATGTCTAATTGCCTTCTGTCAAAAGGAAAGCATCGCATTCGACTCTTGGTATTCCCAATCTCGAATTTTGCTCGTATTTGTGGCGTAATATAGTCGAGAGCTCATTTGACTACGAGTGGTTGCTATTTTTATTAAAAAAATTAAAAAAAAAAACCAATGCAAGTAAGCAAATTAATAATTTTACATTGAAAAATGTGTCTTTTAAATTTATTTCGAATTATTAAACATTGATTAAAGTTATTTTACTATTCCATATATATACCTATATATTTTGCAAGATGGTAACGAATCGTAGCCGAATGGAGTATGTATCTTGAATCGCCTGAAAAGTACACATTGAATGATTAATGTTTTTTTGCTTTGACACGAATTTTACCTAATATCCAGGTATTTGTTTCTCCTTCCACAAATCGTTGTTCAGGGAAC
The DNA here is from genome assembly GCA_949775065.1 of Brachyopa scutellaris. NCBI lineage: Eukaryota > Metazoa > Arthropoda > Insecta > Diptera > Syrphidae > Brachyopa > Brachyopa scutellaris. The sequence continues at coordinate 32,311,791 of OX459112.1, read as the reverse complement.
GGCTTTATGTGACAATTCGTCCATTGAACGAATCATGACAAGATCAATGATGCCTTGCAAAAATACAACGTCCCCGCATCTTGGACTTCATTCATCCACAATGAATTTAAATGCTTTGGAAAGCCGAAATTAATTTTTAAACCTTTGAAAATATATGCACCAGGAATTCGGTAGTTCTAATGGATTGGAACAACTATCACGAGCTGTTCTGCGAGCCAAATTATAATTTTCCAGTGTCCCCTTCGTCGTCGTCAAAAAAAAATCCACTGAATTCATTTTTTAACTGATATAAATATAAAACAAAAACCAAACACTTTTCACGAAATGTTCTTTATTGATATTTCATATCTGACACTTGGTATTTGACATTTCAAATGTGCGTTGGAATGCATTCCATGCGATGGGTTGTCGTGTACATCGCATTCGACTTTGAGAATAGCAACTCGGATGCGATACGACTCTCAATATGACTATGAATACGGGTCGACATTGGGAATTGGGGTGATTATTCTACTTGATTTTGACACATCAAAATGTGACGGTCTCTACTTAAGTTTACGGGTAGCACCTTCTGAAATAACAAATTACTGGGCTCTTAAAATTCGTCTGATCATTTGCTACAAACTTAAAATAAAAGCCCATTCAAAAATTATATCTACATATTTTTATTTTCTTATGGTTCTTAAACTTCTCATCGAAATTACATAAAATATTTAAAAGCATATCGTTTTTTTTTTATTGTAATATTAAATTAAAAGAAAAACTGTAAGTCCAAATGATTAATATGGTCTGGACCTATTTCCACCGTCATTCCGCATAGGTCCACCGCCGCTGCTACCATCTCGACGGTTATTTCCCCTCATGCCGCCACCACCTCCGCCAGAACCACCACTGAAGCGGTTAAAACCACCGCCGCCGCCGCCGCCGCCGCCTCCTCCATTTCTATCTCCTCCTCTGCTTTGAAATCCACGGTCATTACCGTAGCCGCCGCCACCACCACCACCGCCTCCCATATCAGAACCGCCACCGCCGCCTTCATTTCCTTTAGGCGTCTTACATCTTTATGTAAATAAAGATTCGTTAGAAAAAAAAAAAACGGATAAAAAGAATAATTACAAACCTATTGCATTCGTTTCTCCATGCAAAATTAGTATTACTACAGCTTGAGCATTTCCAATCCCCATCCCTCTGGGGCATACCGGAACCACCTCCACCACCAGAACCACCACCCCGATTACCCATGCGGCTACCTTGGTCCCCACCACGACCGCCTCCACCGCGTCCTGAATCACCACCAAAATCATTTCCGCCACGGTCAAAGCTACGGCCACCGCGATCACCGCCACCGCCTCCAAAACCACCGCCTCCGCGGGATCCACCACGACCGCCTCCAAAACCACCTCCACCACCACCACCACCACCGCCGCCGCCGCCGCCACCACGGACACCGCCCTTATTCCAATTGTTTTGTCTCTGAGCTAGTGATACTTTTACGATGCAGCCATTGAAATCACGTCCATCAAACCATGAAATCGCAGATTGAGCAGCATTGGTGTCGTCGTAGGTGACAGTGGCCTCACCCTTAGATACTCCTGTATCCTTGTGCTTGTAGAGCCAAATCTTTGGCTTCATCGTTCTTTTGTCTTTCTGTTGGGAATTGAATTCAAATGATTAACATTGCTAAAACGAAATAGCTAAAAAGTTATAAGTTAATTAAGTTATATTTACCTTAATTATACCGATTGCACCGAAAAATGTCTCAATCTCCATTTCAGTAGCATTTGGATCCATGCCAGATATGAAGATTGTGTCCTCTTGAGTGACCATATCGCCACTGCTGCCACTGCTGTTGCTGCCGCCTCCGCCGCCGAATCCGCCTAGAATTTTAGATTCGTTAGATAATTAAAATTGCAAAGTTGTGTTGTCTTGTTCGCTTAATTCATAAACTATTTGTATAAGATATGATATAAACAAAATAAAATCGATGAGAATAAAGCAACTGCGTTCAGTTAAATTGTTTATGTTCACTAGTGCACAAACTCACGTTGCTCGCGTTGAGCAATTCTACTATATAGTGAACTTGTTCATGTTACACGCGTTGCGAGGTTCGTACACCTAGTTGAATAGCCCCGAACGTCTTAGTTGATCAACTTGTGATTTTGAAAAAAAAAAATAAAAAAAAATCAATTGCGTTTTCGGTGTGGTAGCGCAGCGAGTTGATGCCTGCGTTTATACCCTCGTACAATAAGCTAAGCATCAGACGTTGAGCAACCCGTTGAATGCACTCGGCAGCTGAAAGTTGTTGCACCCTTGATTTTAAAATATTTGTATCCATAGTTTTTCGTAGTAAACAGAACCGAAGGAAAAAGTAAAGTGCGCTGATAATTTCAGTGGACAGAATAAAAAAGAGACGCTTTTGGACGTTAATTTTTTTTTTAATAGCGAAGAAACTGGCTGAATTCCAAAACGCAGTTCTTCCGCAGTACTGCAAAGTCAAGCGTTCCATATATCGTCAATATATAGCAGTGATGCAATAGGTCTGTTCATTGAGGCTGTTCTGGGCAGAAAAGTACAGAAAAGTACAAGGTTCTCTGTTCAGTGAGAAAAATGTCTGTCCGAAACCGATCTCGTTTGTGTTCAGTGAGGTTGTCAGAACAGAAAAGTACAGGAAATCTTGCACCTCCTCTTTAGGTAGAACAGACTAGTGTACAGATGTCAAAATCAGCTGTGGCCATAATTTCAATTTGTTTTCAGCAATTAATTTCTTTTATGAAAGTTAAACATGGAACAAATTTAAATAAAAGACAAATATGGGCAAACTGTACCATTTGTAATTTGTTTAAATATCTTAGATTTCACTTTTCAACATCTTATATTTCATTTTAAATAGAAATGACAATTAACAAATGTCAACATGCTTGAAAACTAAACATATGGGCTATACTTTTCTGTTCTAACTTTGATTTGACATTTTGCTCGAATCTGTGCTGTTCTGATCTGGTTTTTCCTCAATGAACAGACCTAATGTATCGCGTTCGAAATCGCATCATAAAAGCAACCATTGCGCAAACAAAAGCAAACAACGCATCACTGTTTATTGTGATGCGTCGTGACTTGAGGTTTTTTTTTTCTTATTGTGACAAAACAAAATAAAAAAAAACACTACCATGTTTATTTTAAGCTTAGTTATTTGTTATTTTGATATTTTCTTGAAAAATTTTCAGAAAAAATTGACAGAATTTTTTAGACATTTTTATTGATGAAATGAAATGGACAAGCCGTTCCAAAAAGTGAAAATTTTTAAAGCATCATGATGCACTGCAAAATTAAAGCATCGTAACATCGCATAACAATGGCAGTGATGCATTCCCGATGAGCATATTTTTGATGTTTTGGAACTCAGCCACTAGTCTCTATTTATAGCCCATGCCGATTCTATTACATCGAGGTGTTTGTACGCTGAGCTCCGACGTCTCTTTTCTATGGACGAAACCAAATCCAGTTATTTCGGTTGTCCATACCTTTTTTCGTTTCATTATGATTCGTTTTCTTGCCTTTACCGAAGCCAATACACAGTTCATGAAAACAAACGTTCAAACATACTGCAGTTAGTTGATCAATGCCTACTTCAACTCGATTGATGCATTTATTTCTAAATAGCCTAAATTGCTGAATTTCTTTCTTTGTCCGAACAACGAAATGTTAGTTAACGTTCCAAGTGGGAGTTACATAATTATGTACATACAGTCAATCCTCGTATAACGCGGTACTTTCAGGCGCGATTTTCTAACTTGCAAAATGTTATGCGTGTACCTATCGCATTCCTGTGTTACGGGGAATGCCCTTTTAGCACATTTCACTATCGTATTACGCGATTCTTTACAACGCGCTGTTTTTTGAGAACCTACATAACTACAGAGTTATACGGGGGTATGCTTGCGTATGCTTTTGCGATTTGGTTAGTGTGTACATTTCTTAAGGCCAACAACGAGAATATCTGAAAAAATAAAAGCTGCAGTAGCCGCATTTCTTGAACTCGACGAAGTTTATCATTTAAGTATTAACCAAAATTTTGTATATTTTTATATATGTACACATAATGCTGGGTACTTATGTCGCACCCCAGAAACATCCCGCACCAGCTCGCAAAAAATATGTAGCAATGTAGATTTTTTGTGTGAAGACCTTGCTTTGAAATAAATGTTTTTTCGAAAATATGTGAACTTGTGCTTAATTTTATGTAACCGTTTTACAGTTTTTTTTTTTTACACAGATCACATATCGATTGACTCTCCTAATAGTTCTCCATTTATTTTTAAAGGTAAACTAAATGTATCGATAGATACCTAATGCTGACCATACACCATTCAACTCAACCCTCAATTTAGTCGGTTCATGGTGAAATCAACCCGTGTGTGGCACTGTCAAGTGATCGATTTGACGGTTTACGAGATGGTTAGGGTAAAATGAAAAGATTTCAACTTAGTAGACGTGTGTGTGGCGAAGTCATTTGATTTGCTGTCAAATTGAGGGGAATTTGTACTAGGCTTGTAAAATCTGTGAGTGTGTGTGAGCGAAACGTAAACAGCAAGATGACTTTAAACGCACACATAAAGAAAATTCCAGATATTTGTGGCATTTTATACAAAGTCCTTCAACTCAGTTGGTGCAGTGTGTGGCCGAATATCAATTCAGCTGTAAACTCAATTGACAATTGAATTGAATTGTGTATGGGCTGCTTTAGATATTTTGGTGAAAAGATCGTATACATAAACTGACTGTTCAATACAATACTACAATAGGTGTGTTTGTTAACTTTTCTTAACACAAATGGCACATCTGTCAAATAGTAAAAGTGGGGGAAAATCCTCTCTTCTTCTTTTTTAACTATTGAATATTTTCACGAAAAACTAATTTTCTTTTATTTTGTTAACAAGAAGTGATTGACATTTCAGAAATTGTCAAATTGCTGTTTGACGGATGTGCCTCGGTGACTCCATGAAAAAGATATAGCACGATTTCGCCAGAGGGCAAATTTTTTGAAATTGTCATTTGGCTCTCTCTTCTCTTGATTTTTGACAGTTGGATGTAAATTTCATAATTTAACAGGTTACCAAACACACCTAATATAATCATTTTTTTGAGGACTGACATTGACATCTAGCTACACAGTTTAAATACTTATAAAAATATTAAAATTATAACTCAGAAAAACACAAATATACATACGTGTATTTATGGTACATACATATGTATGTATTTAATATAGTTGCTCTTTGCTTATAAGACTTTTCAATGACAATAATACGTCGAAACATTTTGCAGATCTCTATGACTGCTTTTAAACGTTGCAAATGCTTGCGATTCGTTTATTTGAACTTTTAGGAGAGAAACGTATGTGGTGGCCGGTGAAAACAGAATCGCAGGGATTTACGGCATGCCACCACGGCTGACTCTGACGTTATCGTTTCGTTTCGTACTTTTTAGTAAGTTTTTCCCTTAGCCGGGTTTTAGTTTTTTTTAATTTAATTTTATATTTACAGCTTTTTAGTTTCAGAAAATATGTAGAGTGAAAAGTCAGAACTACATCGCAACAAAAGTGATAAAAAGTAGAAGTGTGCACACACTGAAAGCTCACTCAATTCCAACTGACCAACAGCGCCATTAACGGATGAAATTATTATTTGTTTGACATTTGAAAGCTCCAGGAAATGTATTTCTCCGCAACCATGCACATTTATTCGTTAATAGTGGATGAATAATAAAAAGGAAAATTGGTTTCAAGCCTATAATTCTAAAAAAATGTACGGGAATAATAAAATCGGTATTTGCTTTCGTGAATATACGTCTAAAATCATCTTTTAATTTCATCGGAAATCAGCTGGTATGCAAAAAAGTGAAGAAGCGCCTTCTATTGTCAAGCATTTTATACGAAATCCAATTATAACTACTGGAATTGGTTTTAGTATTTGGTTGGAAGAACTACTGGAAAGCTTTTGTGCAACATCAACGCGGCGAAAGCTAGAGCATGCTCTTTTTTTTATTTGAGAGGAAATGATACAGATTTTCCTGCGATGGAGGAGTACAACATATTGTTTTGACTTCGTTGTACTTTTTATCACTTTTGTTCCGATGTAGCTCTGGCTTAAGTAGGTAGCAATGACGTGTTTTACTTTACAAACCCTTTTATTTGATACTCATATTAAGGAGGTCGTACAGTTAATGCTAATCCACCACCTTGGTTCGTCCGTCATATTGAATTTTAAAGACGTCACTTAGCTTATCGTATTCTACCTGTCAAATCCCTTAATTTGATACCCATATACATATATAAAAATAAAAAATAAAAAATAAAATGTGGTTACCGTGGCCGTGGTGTTTAGTACGTTGGACTACTACGCATGCTGCCCGGGTTCAATCTCAGCAAAAACACATAAAACGTTTTTTCACGTTGCCACCGCTTTCGAATCTGACAAGCAATCAAAGAGTATCATTTGTCATGAGAAGCTTTTCAACTCGCCGTTCGGAGTTGGCAAAAAACTATAGGTCCCTTCCATTTCGTGGAAAAAATAACACACACACACAAATGGTTGCGTGGAGCTAGCCTTGGTTCTGTATAGGACTGCTGACGCCGAATATTTATTTTTTATTTTTTTATTTATAATAGAAAAAATAACTGTAATCTGCCATCTTGGAGCATCCGCCATATAGAATTTAGAGTGACGCCATAGCGTACTAAGCCCTTTCATTTGATCCCACTATCAAGGCGGTTGTAAAGAAAAAAAAAAGTAGTCTGCCATCCTGCTTGGTGCGTCCGCCATATTGAGTTACGCCACATAGAGTAGGACACTCTCCGGATCAAGACGAATCCAACAACATGTCATTTGTTGAAATCGGTTCCATAGTTTAGGCTTTACGAGGTGACAACCTAACATACAAACAAACCCTGCCTGTGAAAATCATAACCCTTCCTTTTGCCTAGTCGGGTAAAAAACTATTGTTAGTTTCATCTTTAATAAACATTTTCTGTATCGCTTAGTTAATATTACGTTTTTAGTGTCTAGTTATTACTATACACACTGTCTATATTTATCTCGCAACGAGTATATCTCACAGACCAAAAACCTACCTATGCTGTCGGAATCGGCCTCTTTGTTCGAGTAACCACAATTTAATTATCTCAATGTAAAATTAAAATTGCATATTAACACAGATTAATTAAATTGCAATTTATCTGATTTGTGAAGAAATAACTTAAAAACAGAACTAATTGCATGATACCGAAAAAAAACTGTTACTGTAGACGTTGGTTAATTCCAGAAGCACAGGACAATCACCTTGGAAAACTAACTTATAAAAAACTATTCCTAACAATCTCTTTGCATTTACATTTGTCGTCTCATTATTGTGTACTATGATCATGTAATTTTTAGTTATATCTAGATATATGCATTATATATATTTTTTTTATGTAATAAAGATTCGAAAAAGATATCAAAACAAATACTTTACTCTGAAGCGAATTGCTTGTATATTTTACCTTTATTGTAGCCGTCCTTGTTGCCGCCTCCAGTTCTAGAATATACATTGAATACTCATTTAAATGCATAAAAGATTTTTGTATACACAAGCAAGTACCGTTGAAAGTTGTTGATGTAGTGTAGAGTGGGGAAGGATTATTACACTTGATTTACACATACCTTAAAACTGTTTCTTTTCGATTTAAACCTTATTATATTTTTTTTTCCAAAAAAAAAAACTCAAAGAGGATAACTATTGCTTCCTTTTCGTTCGCTAAATTTACACTTTACCAAATTACCAAACATACATTTTAATGGGCCTTTTGTTTTTCTTTACCAGTAAATATTAATTTTACCAAGAAACTAATTTTTGCTTCTCAACTTCGTGTGTTGATACCCCGCTATTACATATATAAATATTCGTATTCGATACCAATTAAACTAAATACACAATTTATTAAATTTCTACCATTACTCATTTACTGCCGTTGTGGTTGTTTTAGAACCATTTATTTAATATGATATAATTTACGCTGAACAATTACATTTCGTTTTATTTATTTACGTACCTCAAATAAATTACACGCTTTTTTTGTTTTTAATAATACGAGTAGGTATATAAGGTTAACATTACGTATGTATGTATATAACTCAGTTAAAACAAATTAACCCCTAACTTTATTTGTACGGTTTAAACAAGGATATAGTTGAGTATTTTTATACCCCTATTATGGTAGACGAATCGAGCGTTCGATATGAATCGACCTCTTTTGCGAATCACGCGTATCTTGGTATTATGGCTAGCGAACGTTTTCATTCGTTTCATCACAATAATAAAAATCAATCATACGAAATCACCGAATATTTTCATTCGCTCGATTTGACATACGAAATGAATAAGTTTAGCGAATATTCGCTAACCATAGGTCTGTTTGGTGTGTAGTATTTTTCGAAGTTTCTATGAAAACTTCATAGGAGTGGGGGTAAAATTCTCTCAGAGTAAGGCAAAATAACCAAAAAATAAAGGAACGCGATTAACCACAAAAGCTGCTACAAACGAAATGTCATAAACATATCTGAAGCAAAAGTAAACAGAGTGTTGTTGTATGATTTTGGATTTTACAGAAAAGTCCACCCCTGATGATTTCCCAGAACCAATACAGTATGCAATATATTGCGAAATGCAAATTTCAACATCCAGAACGTTTAACTTTCATCTATGTTCCTTTTCTCTCCATTTTTTTACTTTTTGATCCTAATAAGGCGATATCTTGGTTCGCCTTATTTTTGGCGTTTGAAGCGAATGTAATTTGATCGATTCGCTAACCATTAGGTACCAAATGATCACACTCGCCAACTTTTTCGCTCGATTCGCTTACCATAATAGGGCTGTTAATTCTAGATTACGATCACACGTTATAAATGGAAATAAGAAAACAAAACCTAAATGAACAATACGTCTATAGCTAAGAAAACAAAAATAAAGAAACCCTCCATGTGATCAAATATTACCGAGACGTTAAATGATTACCATCCTTTGAAATGGGAGTTGTAGTATATGTATGTATGTACAAGTACAAGTTAAATAACAACTTGAACTGGAAATTTTTACACATAATTAAAATTAAATGCTAACAGGTCCGTTCGAGTACTTTTTGCACTAAATATGGGTTTTCTGTCAAATCTCGAAGAGTGGGTGTAAAATTCTCTCAGACAGAAAAATCACGAAAAGTAGTCGAACGCATTAACCACAAAAAAATGAAGAATGTATATGATTTGACAGTTTTCATAATATACCTCAAAGAAATATCTTGGGACTAAAATTCGTAGCATGGGGAAATTTCTTACTCTCTCGTGAGCACAACTACGAAAATTTTGCGTACGCGAACGGGTTTTCGTTGTTTTGGGGGGATACGCGAACAGACCTAATATAGCAAGAGCACTAGCCGTGTTTTTTTTAAACGTAGCTAGTCAGTAGTTGCTAGCAAAGTCAAATTTCAGACGTAGAACTATAGCCGTGTTTTTTTTTAAACGTAGCTGCCAGTAGTTGCTAGCAAAGTCAAATTTCACACATAAAACAATTACAACAACCAGCGGGCTACAACTCTTGATTTTCTCACCAGCCAAAAGCAGCTGACTACGGTTGTGTTCTGTCGAAATCAAAAGTATGTATGTCCCTTTAGTGAGTTATATAAAAAGGTATATAAAAAGATATACATATATGTATGTAGTCATAAATGTATTACAAGATCTAAGAATTTGTTAAAATAAAACCGACCAATCTGATCAAAGCCACTTTTCGGCGTCGTCGTAAGAATTTTAAAGACCATTATTTCCTTGTTTTTAGAGGGCGTTTTTCTTGCATACTCATTGTAATACGAACTGTATGTTTGATGACGATTTCTTATATTTATTGTTTTTAATCTTTTGTGTATATTTTTGTTGACGGCGTTTCATTTTGTCAGTATAAAGAAAAAATCCTCCTACTTATACGTTTTTAAAATATATGTAGATACACAAATGAACTATGTGCATTGCTTACATCTAACACAAATGCATTGTTTAAAATAATTGTACCATTGTATAACTAGACTTTTAAACTCTTAATTCGCTGTGTTCAATATAATTAAGTACATAATTTAAATAAAACTATTATCACCCTGAAAATACATGTAACTATGAAGTTGAAAAGCAAAAATTTCACTAAACCATTTGCAAATTTATAGTCCGCATATAAAAATAAAAATTAATTTAAATAAATATCTGCAGAGCATTTCAATCACCGATACACTTTTAAATGGTCTTAGCTTGTGAATTTAATTTTTTTTGTTAAGGGTAAAATAAGAAACTATGAAAACAAAATATGTACATACCCATAACCGCCACTGCTACCGCCGCGATCATTCCAACCGCCTCCACCACGGCCACCACCTAAAAATTACACATTCGATATAAGCGATTTTCAAAAATTTTTAAAAACATTACACTATTAATTTTCAATGAAAAACTTACCTCCTTGACCTGGCTTATTAAATGATGGTGGTGGTTCATTATATCCACCATTTTTAGGTGGCTGTTGAAAGTTTGGTGGAGGCACAGAAAAGTTATTATAGCCACCGCCACCATTTCCACCTCCGTAATTTCCACCTCATTTAAGGAAATTAATTAAATTTTAAAAGAAAAGAATAAAAAAAACTTAAAACTTACGATCCATTTGTTTCTTTAATTAGATATTCAGTTTTGAAAAATTTAAATGAAATCTACACTTTATTTTTCACTTATTTTCGACACGCGTCCAATCAAAGCCAATAGCCGAACAATTTTGGAAAAAAAGGTAAGAAAAATGGCGAATACAAAGCCGACATATTAAGCAAATTCTTGCTGAATGTGATGTGGTCATGTCACTAGTGATCACTAGGTGGCGAATACATGTTGGGTATCATCGAATGCATACAGAGATGAAAAACATTAATGGATACCAATTTAAATTAATTTATTATCAAATTATTATTCATTTAAGTTATCTAATATGCTTTAAATTTGTTTGAAAATAAAAACAACTTTAGTAAACAAGGAGCATCCAACTTATTGGATAATTGTATATGTACAGAACACATGTATATAGGTAGTTTGAAGAAGTTTAGTCACTACGATTATAAGGCCGTATGCCAAGTGCGTTAAAATTTAATCCTCTGGCTAATTTTTGACGTTTGTACAGAGGTGGATACAATTTTAGGTTTTTGCTGTGTCAATTGCTGTGTCGATTCGATTAAATGGGATTTTAACACTTTATTTCATTAATTTCCCACTAGAATTGAAAAAAATTCCCTTTCGTTAAATATTATTATAACTAAAATCACCAAATTGTTTTCCAGTTTAACATAAAAAAAAAAAACATAACTAATAATTATTTTCGGTGTTTACGCTTTTGCTTGTAAATTATATATTATTTGTGTTAATGATTGAAGAACAAAGTTCGTAATTTGTTAATGGAAAATACAAAGAAAAAAAATTTACCAATCAACATTTTTCAAACAACCAATTTTGCTTGTCTTTGCACGATATTGTTCATATGAATTACATTTCTTTATAAAAAAAATGTTGGATTGGTTTTAATATATTTTTCACGGTGGGTAGTTCTCCCATCGTATGTGAACACTAGTGCACTACATTTGTCCACCGACAATCGATTGAGAAAACTGAAACAAACACAAAAGCTCTCGTCGTCTCTCTCATCCCTTCATGGGTATAATATACAAACGTCGAACATTAGCCACAGAATAATTTTTTATGCAGCTCCAGAGCCGGTTAATTTTTTGAAGTCTATACCTATTCACCACACTAGTATCAAAAATCAACCAGGGGATAATAGGTCTGTTTGGTAACATGCTAGTTTTCGAAAGTTCTACGTAAACTACATAGTATCTAACAGTTTCATGGCTCTCAATTTTTTTTACTCTCATTTGGCTCTCTCTTTGCGATGAATTATCTGCAAGACCAATTCCTCGGGGTGGGCCGAGCCAACTCTGTCAAACCAGCCATCTGACAGTTTGTGAAATGTCATAATCTTCATTGTTAGTGGAAAACAAAAACAATTTGATAGGTTTGACCAAGTGTTGTTTGAAAAGCGTTTGTTTACTTTTGTGCAAGTTTTCTGTCTTTGAGAGGAGTTCTCTCTCTTTGAGAGGATTCTACTACTTGACAGATCTCAATTCCGTGTGCCAAAAAAGATACCAAACACACCTAATGTTTTAACGCAAATAGGTCTGTTTGGTGTGTCGATAGTTTTTGCAATACTAGGTCTGTTTGGTATCTTTTCTGTGGAATTTTTAGCTCGCTCTCAAATATGACAATAATTTGAAAAGTGGGGGAAAATCCTCTCAGGAGTTGAAAATTCGTAATCAAAGTAAACAAACACGTTTTCGTAAAACCTCTAAATTTGTTTTTGTTTTCCACTAACAATGAAGATTATGACATTTCACAATTGTCAGAATAGCTGGTTTGACAGAATCGATGAAACGCGAAGAAAAAGACCGCGTAAGTTCGCGTAAGTTTGTGTATGCTCTCAGTGGAGGAGAAATTTTTTGAACTGTCATTTGGCTCTCTCTTTTACAAATATTTTGGGCTAACAAGCATGAAATTCGTAAGAATCTTACAAATATGTACGAATTCGTGGGTTACCAAACAGACCTACTATGTTAACTATCATAGAATCATGACAGTTGCATGGCTCTCAATTTTTTGAATTGAATTATCTACAAGTATCTGCAAGACCTTTTCCTCGGGGTGGACTGTTGAACTCTGTCAAACCAAGCCATCTGACAGTTTGAGAAATGTCATAAGCTTCATTGTAGTGGAAAACAAAAACAAATCGACAGGTTTTGTTTCAAAAGCGTATGGTGTCTTTTGTTCAAGTTTTTTCTGTGGGAGAGGATATTCCTCTCATTGAGAGGATTCTACTATATGACAGATATCAATCACTTATGCGAAAAAGACTAACCAAACAGTGTAAAAGCAGACTTAAGACTCTTTTTTGGCATTCTTTGTCATTTCATGTTCACGAGTGAGAATGTCGGTTGTCGTCTAGTACCTACATGGTTTTGTTTTGTTACAGTGTACATTAACAATTATTATTTCGGGAAAATAGCTATTACACGATGAATCTAGATGCGTGCACCTTCTTCAAATTCTTCTTTGTTATTTCATCCGTTGATTCAAGCACTATTACACGTTGAAACCAGTTTCATGAATCCAGTTTAACATTGCTCTTTATTTTTCATTTCGGTGTTAGTCTGAAATTTCTACCTCTGGGATAGTCCTCAGTCTGTGCTCTTTAAAATATGTATGTTCCGGTGCGTTGCATCGAAGTCTACTCCACGCACAATGAAACCATATGAAGCAGAATAGTAAAAAACGGACAAAAGCAACAAAAAAGTCAGAGTTTCACCGAACATTTTATCCACGGAGCTTTTTGCACTCAAGTTGTTCGAAAAGTCGCATGCATCTGCCTGCTGCTATTTAGCTGACTCCATGGCTCATAAATCGACTGAATTGCCGTGCTATTTTGTTAACAAAAATTATTATCGACATCATTATACCTGTTGGTCGGGTTTCCAACTTATTGTAGCATCCAAATGAAAAATGAAACATCTGTTTTGTTCCACTTGGAGAATGCTTTAAAAAACTTTATTTTTAAAAAAAGAAACGTTTTAGAATTCATAAATTATTATAATTTTTAATTTACTCACTTTGGTCTGCCGTTGCTGCCGTTTTCTTCTTCTGTCAGATTTGAAATGAAATGAGCGTGTTTAAGGTGTATTTTAAATAGAAATGAAATTGACAGTACACAGAGCTATTTTATGAGTAATGCGGCAGCATTCGGAGACCAACTGAGTTTACAATAAAAAGTCGAAGTGGTGTGTTGGTAACATTCTCCCCCCCGGTATCACGATCATCGTAAGTGCATACCTTACACTATTGAACAACACTGCCACCATCTTTTTTCACATCTAAGACAGCAATCTTGGTAGCTGGCCGGAGATATTCACCATGTATGGTACGTACGGTTGCGCTCCTTACTTGTCCGTCCTTTGCTTCGTTCGTGCTCGTCACAACTCCTTTCGGCCAACAATGCCGGGGCAGATTAGGGTCGACGATAATTACCACATCCCCAACTTCAATGGGCTTAATTTTCTGGAACCACGATGTTCGCCGAGTTAACGTTGGCAAGACTTCAGCCACCCATCTCTTCCAGAACTTGTCAGCGAGGAGCTGCGAATGACGCCATGACATTCTTGCGTATTTGTCGGTGTCTTCGAATTTGCCTGGAGGCTTACAGCCGGATGATGAGCCCAAAAGATAGTGGTTAGGAGTTAGAGCTTCTTCTTCGGCGGTGTCCAAGGATAGATAGGTCAGTGGTCGATTATTAATTATACTTTCGACCTCCACCAGCACATTACAAAGCGTCTCGTCGGTCAGTTTGGTGTCGCGTGTGATGATTTGGTACAATACGGTTTTTATTGAACGAACCATACGTTCCCAGGCACCCCCCATATGAGGACTAGCAGGAGGGATAAAGGTCCACTTGCTGTCCGGACTTGTAAATTTAGCTTGGATTGCGTTAAAATCGATCATTTGGTGGGCTTCTCGAAGCTCCTTTTCTGCCCCTCTTAGGTTGGTGCCATTGTCGCTGAAGATATGAAGCGGTGTCCCTCTACGACCGATGAAGTTCCGAATTACCATCACACACGAATCCGTTGATAAGCTATGTGCCACCTCTATATGAACAGCACGGCATGTTAGGCATGTGAAGACGACACCGTATCGCTTTTCCTGGCGTCTCCCGACTGTGACCAAAAATGGGCCAAAAAAGTCAAGCCCAACGTACGAAAAAGGTCTTGTATAAGCCGACAAACGCGCTTCTGGTAGAGGTCCCATCTCTGGTGGATTAGGATGTGCTCTTCGGATTTTACATAGCTGGCAGTTACTGCGAACAGTTCTGAGAAGTGATCGTACTTTTGGAATGTGGTACCTCTGAAAGATCTCGTTGATTACTGATTCGTGGTTAACATGCTTAAACTTGCGATGGTACCAATCTACCAGCAGCCTCGTAATATAATGATCTTTCGGTAAAAGGATAGGGTTCTTAGTTGCGTCACCTATCACCTTGGCGTTCTCAAGGCGACCTCGCATTTTAATTATCTTATTTTTGTCAATAAAGGGCGACATACAACGTAGTGGACTTGATTTGGGGAGCAGGCAATCAGGATTCTTTAGCAACAGGCAGGTCTCATGGCTAAAGGTTTGGGTTTGGGCAAGGCGAAGTAAAAACTCTTGACTCCAGAGCAATTCGTCAGCAGTGAAGTTAGTTATGTTACTTATTCTTGGATCGATCTTTGAAGCCTTTTTTACGGTTTTTGTTGTTTTCAGACATGTTATAAAACGCTTAACATACGCTAGACATCTTAGCAGACGTTCCCATCTAGAGAAACGATTGTAACATACAACAGGCATTGGTTCATGGACTTGAACTGCTAATTGCTGCGGCTCCGAAGATTGTCGTAGTTCTATGTCACATTTGCTTTCGAAGTTTATTTGATACTTGGGCCATCGGTCTATTTTTTGTTTCAAAAATGCGGGCCCCGTAAACCATGGCCCGCTTGGATCGAAGTCTGGTTGTTGGCTCCACTTAGTGCCTAAATCTGCTACGTTCTGCTTCGTTGGGACATAGTACCAATTCGCTATTTCCGTCGTTTCTTGAATTTCACCTATGCGTAGCATGACGAACTGCTTGTAGCTTCTTGGATCGGAACGTAACCACAACAAAACGGTTTTTGAGTCCGACCAATACATGGTTGTTTCAATCTTGAAATCGTGGGCTTTGATGACTGTATTTCCGAGGCGGGCGCCCATGACTGCGGCGAGAAGTTCCATGCGAGGTATAGAGATAGGACGTAATGGGGCCACCTTCGTTTTCGAGCACACCAGGGACACCTCTATTCCTTTCGCGCTTAGGATTCTCAAGTACGCTACTGCGGCATATGCGGTCTCGCTGGCGTCCACGAATACATGTAATTCCATCTTACTCTCGTTGCTAACGGATAGGCCAAAGTAGCATCTTGGCACCTGAACATCTTGCACTCTCTTGAGAAATGACAGCCATCTTTTCCATGCAGTTGCCAAGTCATCCGGTATGGTTTCGTCCCAACCTATTGCACTGCGCCAGACATCTTGGAGCAATATTTTCATATAAATTGTAAAAAATGATAGAAATCCTAATGGATCAAAAATGGACATGAGCAGTCTAAGAAGCTCCCTCTTGGTCGGTAATTTTTCTCCGCGCAGAATTTCCTGACTGGCCTTTGTAAATTTTAAATTGAATGTGAATGTGTCACTAGCTGTTTGCCACCACAGTCCTAATACCTTGTCTGCTTCTACGATTTGTTCTACTACTTTTCCTGCCCGGCAAAACTTATCCGCAGTACCTATTTCTCCTAGAGCATTGGTGACCTCGATAGAATTTGATAACCAGTTTCGAATATGAAAATTCGCGCGCTTGTGGACTTCTCTGACACCCTTTGCAAGCTCAATAGCCTCTTGAACGGAATTTATACTGTCTAGCATATCGTCTACATAATGCCTCTCGACAATAGATTTGACTGCTCTTGGATAGTCCTTTATACACTCATTGGCGTTTTCGTTTTTAACAAACTGTGCAAGCGACGGTGAGCAAGTTGCACCAAAACTCATAACTCTAAGCACGAAGATATCCGGAGGCCGACTGGAATCCCCGTCTCGCCACATAAAACGCTGTGATTGCTGGTCCTCTTCATCGATGGCTACCCTGTGAAACATTTCACAAATATCGCCGCATATTCCTATTTTTCCTATTCGAAAATTGAATAGGACTCCAGTTAACGATGTCAGCAGATCTGGGCCCTTCTCAAGGCATCCATTTAGGGATATGCCATTGCATTCCGCGGCGGCATCCCATACCACTCTTATCTTATGTGGTTTGTTTGGATTCCTGACTGTAAATATCGGCAGGTACCATTTTCGCGGGAAATCTGTATTTATCTCAGCAGCACTTAACTTGCGAATATAGCCCTTAATTTCCATGCTTTTAATATGGTCGTTGACCAGTATCTTTAAATTTGGGTCCTTATTTAACTTCTTTTCGAAACAGCTTAGTCTTCGGATAGCCATTGTATAGTTGTCGGGCATAGTTATATTGCTTGAGTTCCACAGCAATCTTGCAACAAAACAATCACCATCTCGCCTTACGTGCTCTCGTAGTTTTTTATTTTCACTTGCATCCAACTTATCCTTTGGCTGTGCACCCGACAGTTCGTTTTCAATTCTCATATTCTCTGTCATTAGGTGCTGCAGAGCCACATCGTCATCGCATTCACATACATGTAATTGCCTATGGACCTCACTCGTATTTCCTTTTGTTCCTGTGGCGTCTCGATCCAGTTCACCGTATATTGTCCAGCCTAGGCGCGTTTTAGTAGCCGCAGGTTCATCTACCTTTCCTTCTCGGAATTTTAATGGCATGGCTACGCTTTTGTTGTTTATACCAATGATCACTTTCGGGACAACATTTCGATATGACTCCACTGGAAGACCTTTGAGATGTTTATATCTTTCAGTAAGTTCCGATACCATTAGTGTCTGCGAAGGTAGATCAAGTGCACTTACTGACCGCACGTTTCGTAATGAATATATTTTTCCGATGTTACCTTTAGGCGATATTTTTAAATCAAGACTATCCGAACTCTTCTCTACACGTACTGACCCATCAGTCCATTTTAGACACAGATCTGACTTTGAGCCCTGAATTTCTAATTGCGCAAGGATATCTTTCTCGATAAGAGTGGGACCAGACCCGTCGTCGAGAAACGCATATACATCGATGGATGATTTCTTTCCATGAACAGTAATTGGTACAATTCGGTATAATACTTTGGAGGTCTCTACATGGTGTACTGCGACTACATCTGGCTTGTCTTTATCATTGTTGATATGGGATTTGTGGAGTAGAGGATGGTGCTTAGCGGTGCAGTGATTGATTCCACATTCTTTGCGATCTGGACAATAGTTGGCCTCGTGACGCTTTAAACATGTGCGGCATAGTTTGTTCTTGTGCACCACGTTCCACTTTTCGCCATATTCTAACCCTTTAAACTTTTCGCATTTTACTATTAAATGTGCTTCATAGCATGCAAAGCACCTTAGTGCCTCTGTGCTCTTGTGATCCATTCTTTTTCTCGTGGACTGTCCCTCCTCTTCGTGAAAACCGACACGATGTGTTTTACGTTTCTCAAAGTCTGGTTGACTAGATTTGGTAATCGGGATAGAGATCACACTACTTGCAGCTTCCGCTAGTTCAAATAGCCAATTACTGAAAGTTGTTAAATTCTCAACATGAACTGTTTGGGCAAAAATCGCCCAACTGAGCCGCATCTGTGCTGGAAGTTTCTCGAGAAGCTCTTGAATAAGCAAAGGATTATTTAAATGTGCTTCAAGTTCAGCTGCCTCCATAGTAGCTGTAATATTTTTTACTTCCAAAGAAAAGTTCACCAGAGTTTCTAACTTGTTTGCATTTACACCTGGTGACGCACGTAGCTTTGCCAGTAAATTATATATAATGTGTTCTGGCCTTCCAAATACCATACGCAAAGTAGAAATTATCTCAGGTACTAGTGCCGGTATCATAAGTCTACTACCTACATATTCAAGAGCCTTTCCTTTCAGTGCATGTTGTAGCCGAAGTAGATTCTCATCATTACTGAATCCACACAGTCTTGTTGAATTTTCAAAACTACTTACGAAAAGTGGCCATTCCTCTGGTTTGCCACTAAAAACTGGAAGCTCTCTTGGAACGACCTGACGCGCACAAGCCTGATCTGCATTTAATGTTCGAGCAGTTGACCCTGATTGCACTCCGCTCATATTTAATGACGTTGGTAATTTATTTGTCTGAATGCCCTGTACGTTTTCGTGACAACCGTAACTAACCCTAGCACCTTTTTCACCCTTGCCTACCTTACCCAGCGTGGAACCATTGCCATCCGCCCAATGTATGCCTCGCTGAAGCTGCTGCTCCCCCAAATCAATCTCAATATCTTCGTCGGATTCATCGGAATCCTTATACATTTGCATAGCCGAATACTTTTGCTCTAAGTATTGCATGTTTATTTTTCTTTCTTCCTCCAGACGCATTAGTTCTAATTTCATACTACGTCGTTGTTTGGAGGCGCCGCACATATTTGTATTTGATGAATTAGACAAATTTTCTGTACGTACCTTTTGTCCTTCTTGCGAGGTCACCCCATTTGGTGACTGAAAGTTACCGCCGTCTGTCGCTGTAGATCGCTGTTTGTTCTGTTTTGCTGTCGATGTTGAAGCGGAACACATGTCGCAAATAAAGTCCTGCTTTGAAATCTCGTCGTCGACATGGACGCACTCGAAGTGAAACCACCCATCACATCTGTCGCACTGAACCATTCGCATAGTATCTTCCTTTTTACATATTCGGCAACTTCCCTTGGTTGGATCTTCAACCCCAGTACCACTTGTTGCTTGACTCATTATTGCTCGTTGCATCCGCGTTGAAAATGAGTAATGCGCAGTTGTGGAAGTTTCCAGGGACTCTTCTGAAATCAGCAACGCTTGCCAACAAATTTTTTAAAGAAATGTTGGTCGGGTTTCCAACTTATTGTAGCATCCAAATGAAAAATGAAACATCTGTTTTGTTCCACTTGGAGAATGCTTTAAAAAACTTTATTTTTAAAAAAAGAAACGTTTTAGAATTCATAAATTATTATAATTTTTAATTTACTCACTTTGGTCTGCCGTTGCTGCCGTTTTCTTCTTCTGTCAGATTTGAAATGAAATGAGCGTGTTTAAGGTGTATTTTAAATAGAAATGAAATTGACAGTACACAGAGCTATTTTATGAGTAATGCGGCAGCATTCGGAGACCAACTGAGTTTACAATAAAAAGTCGAAGTGGTGTGTTGGTAACAATACCCGTTCGACGTTCCTTAAACACGATACACAGAAACATCGCAAAATTGACCATAAAATAAACAGCAACAAAATAGCGAAATAAGTTAGTCGAGATATTTCACTTTCAATTTTGTTCAATTCGTCGATCAAATTTGCTGATTCCGTTTTGTTTGTATTTTTTTTATACGAGATAAATGATTTATTGACAAGCGTCAAGTGTCAAGCAAATGCAGATTTCGAAATTTCGATCTTGATCAAGTAAACTTAAGTTTTATTCATACAAATTTTAGTCGAAATAATTGCTTGTTTCTTTTATTACGACCCATTGGCCTTTTTATTTCAAAATACCTGCACTCCAGAAGTTTACTTCTAATTTATTTACTAACTAACATACTAAATGGGTGCCGTCAGTATGTACTCTAAAGTCTGCTTTTACACTTAAGACTTGTGAGTCTAGACTTTTTTCGAATTTCTCTTTGTTATTTACATCCGTGAGTCTTGTGCTTTTACACTTCAAACTTTTTTCCTTGACTCAAATTTGACATTCCTCTTTTATTTTGCAGTTCTTGTAGTGTGCAGATGACTAGGTGGGAAGCAACACAATGATAAAACGAAGAAGAGAAAAGAAAAACGTTAAAAAGAGTCGCCAAAAACTTTACCCTCGACTCACAGGGCAAAATATTTTCCTTCTCATCTTTTCGAACTTTCTTACTCTTATGCACCCATGTGAGTCTAGACTCACAAGTCTTAAGTGTAAAAGCAGACAAACGGACGGCAATAGCATCCAAAATCCACAAAAAATTGTGGACTGTGTCGAATTTCTTAAACTGACACTTCATGATTTGTCATTGCAGATTACAGCTGTTTGTTGTCAATTAACGAGTTTACGTGGACGCAGTGCAAAAAATTTCGTCGTTATTACCTTTTTACTTATTTAGATGTCTTTGAATAAAACAAACCAACTAAAACAATGATTCAAGTAACAGATTTACAAAGTAATATTATTGCATCTCTTTTAATTACATAGGCTAAATGATTTATTTCTGTACTCTACAGAAATCGGAATTGGTCTTGCGGGATTTGGAGTCTCATTTCTCTTCCTAGGTGTACTGTTTTTATTCGACAAAGGTTTACTTGCAATAGGCAACGTAAGTTAATTTCATAATTTAAATCATATTGAAAAGTGAATTTGCTTTTATTGATTTTCAAATTCCAGATACTCTTTCTAAGTGGTTTGGGATGCGTAATTGGAGTCGAAAGAACATTTCGATTCTTCTTTCAAAAGCACAAACTTAAAGGGAGTATATCGTTTTTTGGTGGAATTTCCGTTGTATTATTGGGCTTTCCAATTATTGGTATGGTTATTGAGTCCTATGGATTCTTTGTACTATTTAGGTAAGAAAGAAAGTGATGAACTTATTGGAGTGAAAGTACATGTACGAGTACGTAAGTCATTGTTTCCTTTACAATGATGAAGAAAGCAGGTTATTTTCAGATCCAGGATTATTATTGTTAGGTAGTGATAGATTATGTCCTCCAAAATGTCTAGCTGCCAAAAATTATGTATACTAGATACAGAACGCGATAAGCTATCAGTATAATTACCGTACATGTGCTCCTAACGTTCCATGTTTTAGTTGAATTTTCGAAATTCAATATTTTTTTTTTATATGTAATGTACCTGTGTGAAGCTATTTGAAACTTCAATTTTAATGAACAAATTATTTTCAGTGGCTTTTTTCCAGTTGCAATAAATTTTTTGGGAAGAGTTCCAATCTTGGGCAGTATTCTTAGTACACCATTCATTAACAAAGTAAGCGGCAATATAAGTTAAGATTAAGCAGTCACGAAATAATTTTTTGTGTCGTTTTAGTTGGTCCAAAAAATTGGAGGTGATACAAATAGGACGACGGTATAGTAAATGGAAAATACAAACAAATTTCAACAATTTTCATTTCAAATAAAATTTTTATAGTAAGTGAAATATGGATTATGAATATGTGTGTACCCTTTTCAATTGTGTTTGTGTTTGCCCAAATGAGAATGCCACTGAACAAAGGCCGACGAAACAGCAATGATGATTATGGAATCGTTTGTTTTTAACAATTGCACAGTAGTACAAATAATTTAAAAAAGCGAAAATGCATTCCTTTAAAATAAAAAATTTATTGTATATTGCAACATTTTGGTGTGCTCTTTAGTTTATTTCCTTTCAACTTCAAATAGTCCCTTTTAGAATGTTCGTTATTATACCTTTAAGAGAGATCTCATCTGATTTTACTTCTTCCAGAAATCCAGCTTGGCAGTCAAACACTCGTGGTAGGGAAGATGAGTTAACTTTAATTGTAAACACAGACATTTTCATGTAATTCTGTTGCGAAGTTGTGTTCACATGTTGCAGATGCAGGCTATCTGTTGGGAAATAAAAAATATGTACATCTAAAATGGAGCTTAAAGAGGGATTATGTAGTTATAAATTTACCTATTTCGTAGAAACGTCCCAGAGTCCATTTGATAAGCGTTTCAAGGGGGAAATCAATGATTTTTCTTTGTATGATTTTTAGTAGCACCGTAGCTAAGTAAATCACCAAACGTAACTGGAATATTCGATAAATTGCAAAAATTTAATTTAGTTGGAAATAATATATGTATTAAAATTAATCTGACCGTTGTAAAAACTGCATAATACACTAGTATCGTTGGAAGAAGGAACACCAGGGAGGTAAAGAATATTGTTGCCAAATACAATTGACGGTTCATATACTCATGAGATTCCACTCTATCTGAAATTATAGTTTCATCGTTTATTGATTTTGGATATATTCTGATGAGCATTTGTGCAGCTTCTCATGTTAAATGTAAAATGCACACCATAAGGGATCAACTTTTAACTGTCTTTGATTTATTATCAGAAAGGTACGTTATCAGTTTGTTTAATAAAGAACCTACTTACTTTTAAGTGGATTTCGGCGTTTCCCCAGCACGACCTTCCATAACACTTGAAGGCCTTTTATTTCAACTTTGTACAATCTGTTATAGAAAAATCGTAAGTTAATAAATAAAATACAATCATTCAATACCTACACTGCTGTATAAATGTAAAAACTATGAGCATGTAGTCCAACAAGTGATATTAAATCTGCCAGCATCGCCAGTTGAAAAGAGAGTCCCATTAACCCTAGCAACGCCATCGGTACAAATAGTAGTCGTACAACCGATTCGATAAGATCTGTAATAGAAGTCATAATCTAGGACTGTTACAACTTTAGCAGTTTACCTAAGAATGTAGCCCACAAATCGATGTGATAGGTAAAACAATCCAAAAAGAAGTTGTTCAGATGAACGTTCAATTTTAATCCAATGGGGCTTCCTTTAAGGGAACCTAAAAGTTGCCTTAAGAGGCGAATAACATACTGAAACAAATTCGCAATAAAGAATAAATTCTTCTGTAAGGATGAACAGTCGATTTCTTACATGGGATACTTGAATTAGGTCATCACCGGGGTTTGCGATAAAAAACAATAACACAATCATGACAATCAGGCCAAGAAACTTATCTAGCAGGATATTTGCAGATCTTTTGCTGAAAGCGAAAATACATATAGATGTCAAATGGTCTGCAGCATTCAGTTAAATGTAAAACTTCCTTACCGAGAGGATTTATAAACTTTCCACTGCGTGTAGTGCTCGCATAATGCCATTTTCTTGAAAACCAAAGATATTGGCTTATATTCAACTACAGAAAAAGTTTTGTGAACTGATTCACAAGCAAATCTAAATAAACTAGAGAGGATAGTTTGCCTTTGGTAAGAGTTTTTTGGTTTTGTATGAAACGATAGTAGGAGTTTATATAGCATCCGAATATCTCCAAGGTGTCTGTCAGTTTTACGTATCTCTTGCTCTGAAATGTGTAATTCCACCAAATGATCAGTATCGTAAAGGAAAACATTTGGGACTGTTGTTTTTGAAGTTTTAATGCTTAATTTTGTTAAATATATTGTTGGACTGAGAGAATCGTATGCGAAGTTCATGGAAACATCTCTGTTGACATTTTTGTTCGCTGGTGCAATGTAGCCCAGATGTCGTAGATCACCATGATTCTCATTAGAAATGACAAAATAGGAAATGGAGAATTCGCTAATTTCTATTTCACCGTAGATTTCACATTCGCTTTTCTCATAAAATAACTTTTGCGGAAGAAATATTTTTACAACAGTCATGTTTCCTTTTTTAATTTCGACAGAAATTTGACAGTTGAATTATATGACTAAATTGTATGGTAATGGTATAAATAACAGTGATAGACGAAATTGTTGACACGTTTGTAAATCAAACAATTTAATTTCGTACAAAAAATAAATTCTTTAAATTCAATTAACGTGCGTTGCGTATCCGCCGCGTAAAGGTTGTTGTCGTCGAACTTTTATCTGTGCCCTGAATGTCAAAGTCGGCGATATTCGAATCACAGCTTTACCGTATCCAAATAACCAAAACCTTTTGATGCCGCAAGCCGCAACGCCGCTGGATATTTGTATCTGTACGGTAAAATAAATGGTTTTTCGTAATTGCTTTACTTATTTAAACTTATTCAGATTTTGTTTGGTTTGGTTTCTTAAGCCCACCTTCGGATAGCTCATCAACCCAAGTGTAGCTACTGGAAGAGGAGTTGATGTATTTATTGTTTTTGCACTTTTTTAAAATATATCCGGCATTGTTTTGAAGAGAATCTTCTTTTAACTCCTCAAACTCCAACAATGAAATATCATCATATTGTTCTGCCTCTGGTGGAGTTTCAAATGAGTTACTTGCTGTGGGATATTTTATCTTACCTAGTATACAAGAACGTAATCTATATTTTATTTCTAGTGGTGTTGGGTGATCGTGTAGGCCTCCCTTAGACCTAATTAAACCGAAGAAACGTTCTAAGTCGTCTTGATTGAGTCTATTTATTATAATATACGTTATACTATATCTAAATCTAGCATATTCTAGCAATTGTGACAATGATTCGTTGTTGAAAAGAATTCCTTTTTGAAAAGGGAGTACTAGTGAACGTCGAGTAGGAAATCACAAATTCTGCATTATTTCACTCATTATCGACTATGTTTATTGTTTTTATATTTATTTTATCGACTATGTTGCGTTGTACTTCTTGACCCTTGCTTTTGAGTCGCTGGACGACATTTTGAATTAAATATGTCGAAACAATCATTAAGCTGAATTTATACGAAATATATATACAAAAAACAATTATATCCGAAAAAAAAAAAAAACAAGATAGACAAAAACACAACTCTCCTCTTCAGATGATCGGTATAATGTGACGTCAGCATTCAAGAAAATGGCGGATTAAGATTGTTCAGTTGGCATATTTAGTATTTAGTATTTTATTTTATTTCATTTCATTTTAGTTTACAATATTAAATAACAATATCTATAAATATTTATTACCAGGATTGTTTTTTCCCTATTCTATATATTTCATTTTAATTAAAAGTTTACTTTAAATGAATTAAATTTTTATTTAACAAAAGAAAAAGGAAAAAGGAATAATTAATTTGTCATCTATTTACCATGAATTAATTGTTGAAATGGTGTACACTTTATGGTAAGAATACCAGTTTCAAGTGCATTATTTATCTAACATTAAATTGATTTATTTGCCAAAGAGAGCCGCGCTGAGAAGTACCTATAATAAAGAGCAATTAAAACAAAAAAAGAAAAAGAACAAAGTTAAGGGAAGAGAGAGCAAAAAGTCAATAGGTCTGGTCGTGTCCGTTCTTGTTGGCGCACGTGTGCAAAATGATTTGTGAGTTTTTAGTGAGAAACAAAAAAATCGAGGTGAGTTTACTTTTTTAATATTTTCTTGGAAATCGAGTTTTTCTTTAATTAAAATTGATAAATCGCTTACTTGCGGCATTTGTTTATATTTTAATTTTTATCAAAAATTTCATGGTGGTGCACAATGCTCCACATAAGCATAGTGCTAAATGCACCATGGTGCAATGTAAAAAAGGAACTCATACGAAAGACCGGATGAGCAGCACTTACAAAAATTGATGTCGGAATAGGTCTGTTTGGTGTGCAGTAAATTTACGTAAATTTACTGAACCTGTCAAAAATCAAGAGAATAGAGAGCCAAATGAGAGTGTCAAAAAATTTCCCCTTCTACGAAATCGTGCTACATCACATCCATGTAGTAGTCCCGGGACATCTATCAAACAGCCATCTGACAATTCGTGAAATGTCAATCTTCATTTTTGTTTGTGTAATTAGAAGTTTCTGAGAGGATTTTCCCCCACTTTTCAAATTATTTACTATTTGACAGATGTCCCATTTGGATCACGAACAGCACACCAAACAGACCTAATGTTTCTCCGACGAGCTGCCAAGAATTTGGTCTGGCGTATCATACTGTTCGGCGATATTATCAAAAAACTTGCTTCCAACGAATATTTCGGCAATTTAAATATTCGTTAATTTTTTTTGAATAATTAATTTTTGTTAATTTTCTGTATTTAACATGAATTTTTAAATTTATTTGTGTTTTAAGAATCTCATATGTTATTTTTATTCTAATAAAACTCATTATATTAATTGAAATTGTGTTTTTAATTCATAAAATCAATCCGCGGTATAATTAGCACCCTCCTGGTGCATTGTGCACACACGATTGGTGCATTTAGTACATACCATAGTGCACCATGCACCATTTGCAATTTTTCAAAAAATGTATGCTAACTTTAAGAAAACAGGTGCTATCAAAAATTTGTTTGTACGTATCTACTAAAATAACCCATCAAATGGATAACCGAGCACAAAGAGTTCATTTTGAAAAAGTTATGATCATTTGAAAAAAGGGTGGTGCATCTATGACCACCTCACCCTACACACGTAACTTGCTTTAAATCAAATGCGTATGCATGTCTAGACAGAAAAGTCAACATCGATATGTGCGTTTGTACGGGACAAAAGTACCATTTTTAGTGGAATGCTCCTTATATTCTGTTTATCCTTGGGCTAAATTCGGCAGCATGGGGAAATTTCTTACTCTCTTGTTAGCGCTCTTTTCTGTCGAAAACTACGAAAAATCTTCGTACGGGAATGGGAACAGGCTTTGACTGATTTCGGCTGTTTTGGAAAGTACGGGAACAGACCTAATATATTATTATAATGTACCAATAATAATTCATGAGGGATTCGGATTCAGTGAACAGTCGCCTATCAAGAACATAAAGAAATTCGCGGCAAGTAGTTCGAATGTGCAAATGAGCTGCGAAAGAACGTCTATTCACATATCCATCCATAGAATATCTAAAGTCAACAATGTTGGAAAGCAAAGAAACTATACTCTATTATAATTATTATATTTTTTATTTTCGAATCATTTTTTTTTCAATAATCTTGGATTCACAACACCATAGTTCTTTGCGATTTGATTTACTGCAGCTTTCTTCTTTGGCTTTGCAGCAGCAACACTCTTTCGTTTACTGCACCTGACCGAAGCAGCACCCGTTTGGTTTTTACCCAATTGATGAAATTTCTGTCGTTCTTCGCGAATAGTTTTAAGCCTCTTCTTTTCATCCAACAACTCTTTATAGTTTTTGTAGACCTTCTTTGGGGCTTTGGCACCAAGTTTAATTGCGTGCAGGATTTGCATTTTCTTTTTGTTTTTCTTTTGAATTCCGTTAAGGGCAAAGTTAAAGACTTCATGTCGTGCTTTTTTGATATCGAACTCTAAATCATCGCTTTTCTTTGATGCATTAGGGTTGAGAAGGCTGTCGTAGCTCGGTTTCGAAGACAACTTTGATTCCGTATTATGGTTGGATTTCCGTGTTCCGTTTGGCTTAGTTTCTTCGAATATTGTGGCACTGAATTGGGTTTTATTTTTGAGCAACAATGCAGCTCGAGTTGGAACAATTTTTAATGTATTGTTGAGGCTCATATCTTCTTACTACGTATATATACTTTTCTGCAACGATGATATTTACCCGCATTCAAGTAAAAATTTGTATACAACTTTCGCACACGTGAAGTGGATGTCAAAAATATGACATATATAAAGAGAACAAAAAGTCTGTTCAATGAAGCTGTGCTGGACAGAAATGTACCAGGTTTACGTTACGTGTTCAATGAGAAAAGTGTCAGAGACTGATCTGCTTTGATTGCTTTTAAGTGTTGCACCTTCACTTGTGTGTAAATAATAGACTTGACTTTTTAATTCATAGGAAATAGTTCATTTATTAATATTATGCTTAGTAACTTAAATGTACAGTTTGGGTTGAGAGAGTAATTATAATTGGAGTGTTAACTCATTCGTGGTTGGCAATCGACTGACTTTTATGTTGCTATACACATGACTCATACTAACGCATGTTAGTATGATTCTTGTATATGTCTCTTATATACTTCATTAATACATAACAATCTTCCCCACTTTAAATAAGTCATCCACTATTTCAATAATTAACTTTCCCCAATTTCTTTAACCGTTCAGATCTTCTAAGTTTGTCATTTACTAAGTGTTTATTTCTATTCAATTTAGCATATTTCTTTTTTATACGTGCTGAACTTTTTATTTCAGCTTTATTGTTTAATGATGAGGATGATATATTTAAACTTGGAGAAGACAGTTTATCTTGACTTACATTAGAATTTTCATTTACATTTTGTAAATAAGGATTACTATAATATGTATTATTTTTTCTGTTTACACATTTTTTTATTTGGTTAAAATGAACAAATCGAACTGTACCCTCTATTTTTATCAAACAAGTTAAAGCACTTAATTCTTTTAAAAATGTGCCTGGGATCCAATTTACGTAATCGTTTTTAAAAACATTTTGAAACAAAATCTTTTCTCCCTCCAGGAACTTAATATTTTTAAATGAATTAATTGCTTTTAAACCAATTTCTGGTTGGATTAACATTTTATTGTCTACTTTTTGTACAATTTTAGGAATCTTTTTACTACTATCTTGTTTTTTACTATTTAAGTTATCTAATAAAATTTTTGGTTTGAAGGCGAAAATCAGTTCCGAAGGTGTTTGCAAATTTTTATTTATTGGAGTATTACGTTGGTTAAAAAGAAATTTGGAGATTATTTTCTGCATATCCATGTTTTTATTTTCTAAAAAATACTTTTTTAAAACTTTCTTTACCGTTTGTACATTACGCTCAGCCAAACCATTGCTTTGTGGATGATATGGAGGAGACTTACTAACCTTAATGCCAAGGCTTTTACAGAAATTGACGAATTTAAATGACCCAAATGGTGGGCCATTGTCGGTGACTATTTCCCCTGGAAGACCAAAGGTCGCAAAAAAATTTTCCAATAATTTAATCAAATTTTCCGCCGTGTTACTGCGAATGGGTACCACATCTGGAAATTTACTAAATGCATCCACGATTATTAAAAATTGAAATTTTGAAAAATAGAAGAAATCCAAATGGATACGTTGAAATGGATATTCACATACGTACCACTTTGACTCGACCTTTTCCTTTGGAGTGTTCATTGTTGACTGGCAAATGTTACATTCTTTTATAAATTGTTCAATGCCTTTTTCAATACAAGGCCACCAGACGTAAGACCTTGCAATTGACTTCATTTTAACCATGCCTACATGGTTCATACTGTGAAGTAATTTCAGGACTTCGTTCCTTAACTTCATAGGAATGTCTAACCTATCTCCATAAAACAACTTATTCTCCTCTGAAGAAAGACTACTTCTGACTCTAAAATAATTTTTTAATGGGCTAGGTAGTTTATTTGGCCATTTGTTACTTTTGACACAATCATATATCAATGATAAAACTTCATCCCGAACAGTTTCTTTCTGCACAAGTTCTGTATCAATGATTAATTCATTAGGCGACTCTAAGTTCACTGAGTTAATTAAGCATACACTATCCACATTCGTTGACTCGGTAAGGGGCAAGCGAGATAGAGCATCAGCATGTTGCATTTGTGAGCTTTTACGATATTCAATGCTGTAGTCATACATGGACAGAATTACAGCCCATCTTTGCAAACGTGCAGCTGCAACACCCGCTGTTCCCTTACGTGGACTTAAAATTTCTCTAAGCGCTTGATGGTCAGTGTATATTTTAAAAGGTTTCCCAAAAATATATTTATGAAACTTTCGGACGGCAAATATAATTGCTAGAGCTTCCCGGTGAAGCTGTGAATAATTTCTCTCAGCTGGAGAGAGTGAGCTCGATGCAAACAATACTGGTTTTTCGACACCATCAATCAAGTGTGAAAGAACCGCACCCACACCGTATGGGCTCGCATCGGTCGCGACTATAACAAGTTTGTTTGGATCAAACAATTCTAAGACATTATTCTTTGTAATTAAAAGCTTGCTGGTTTCAAATGCTTTTTGACACTCTGTTGACCATATGAAATCAGTGTTTTTCTTTAAAAGAAAATGAAAATCTTTTAAATGCGAAGATAGGTTTGGTATAAACTTACCATAATAGTTTAATAATCCTAAATAGGATTGGAGTTGTTGCAAGTTAGTAGGTGCTGGAGCATCCACTATTGCTCGAACTTTTTCGGGATTTGGAAACACTTTCCCGTTTGACAATATGTGGCCCAAATAGGGTACACTTTTCTCAAGGAATCGGCACTTGCTTAGATTAATTTTGACATTATACTCATTTAATTTCTTTAACACCTCAATGCAATTCTGCTTGCATTCTACTTCGTCCTTACCCCCGACAACAATATCATCCACAAAGCAACGCGTATTTTTTAAATTTTTTAGAATTTCATCCATTGTACTCTGGAACGCAGATGGTGCCATTGAAATACCAAACGGCAACACTGTGTATTGTAATAATCCTATGTGCGTATTAATAGTTAACAGCTGTCGACTAGCCGGAGCGACTCGCAGCTGGTTGTATGCACCTGACATATCAATTACACAAAACACATTGCAATTCGCGAAGCTTGCGAATATTTCCTCTGTTAGAGGCAATGGATGATAATATGATTCAATGAATTTATTTATTGTCGCACGGCAATCCATGCAAATTCGTATGTCTCCGTTTGACTTCGGGACACAAACTATGGGACTTGCCCACACACTAGACTTGACCGGAATCAGGATACCATTTTGAACTAAGCGGTATAACTCTTGTTCTACCTTATCCTTAATTCTTAGTGGCACTGAATATGCTTTGTGAAAAATGGGCGAAGCATTTTCCTTAAGAACGATACTTATTTCGAAATTCTTAATTGTTTCATTTGGCTTTGACGTAAGCACATTCGGAAAGTTAGTTTTAATAAAATCAACAAATTTTACCTCGACTTTGTGTACTGAACCTGGACAATCTCCAAATAACTTTTCTTTCCAACACGGTGTTAAAATTTGTAGCCACGCTCGACCCATTAATGGTATGAAATTTTGGGGACTTTCGACCACTATCAGCTCTAAATCATATGTGTGTTCTTGAAACTCCACTCGGACTCTGATTTTCCCTTGAACATCCAGTTTTTGACCTGTAACAGTAATAAGAGTATTTAATTCTGGTTGCAATGTTAAATACGAAAATTTCGATTTATATCCACTAAGACTTATTAGACTATGACAAGCTCCAGTATCTAGTTCCATTGCTAACGGTTGACCTTCGACAATAATGCTCCGAATGACACATTCAGACTCGACTTTCGCAATTGTTTTGATGACTTTAACTGTGTTAGACTTTTGATGAGTGCAGACCACGGATGTATGTCCGATTCGATTGCAATTATAGCACTTCCAATTCTTCGCTGGACAAGATTTGCAATCATGATGACGACCACACCTTTGACATTTTCCCCATTTACCACTATTATTGTTGGACTTTGACTGATGACTTTCGCGATGATGTTTATGCTGCGGACTTGATGATGATGTTTTGACAGAAAATTGGGTTGAGACTCTCGGATGTATCGCCTTGGATTCTTTCGTGGACATTTCCATAGTGAGCGCCACATTGCAGCATTTTTCAAAATTGAGTGAAGAGTCATTTAATAAGGCACGTTGTATTTCTTCATTCCTTATACCTGCTATAAATCGATCTGTCAGGGCGTCATCCAACGCAAACGACTTTAATTGTATTGGTTTAAATTCTTCCATATTTTCACAGCACTTTGTTCTAGTCAGACTAATTTCCTTTGCGAAATCTCCAAAACCACATGTTTGCGCAACTTCTTTAAGGTGAATGATAAACTCCTGTACACTTTGCCCTTCTTCTTGAACGATTTTATTGAATTTGTAGCGCTCCGCCCGAATATTTAATCGCGGTGCAAAATACTTTTCAAGAGCTTCGATTAAATAACTGTAAGAGCACTCTGATGGACTTTTCGGTTGCACGAGTGATTTGAGTATTTTAAATGTGTTTTTGCCGATCAGACTCAATAAAATGAGAGCTTTTTTGGTATCTTCAATACCATTTATTTTGAAATAAATTTCTAGACGTTCTCTGTACGTATCAAAATCTTCACCCGGCTCAAACTCTTCTAATTTACCCATGCTGTGACTATTAGACATCGTGCAACTGTATTTTGAGGTTATTAATTTTTTGACATTCACGTGCTTGCTTTTTTTTTTTTTTGTTTTTCCTCGTCGCCACTTTGTTGCACCTTCACTTGTGTGTAAATAATAGACTTGACTTTTTAATTCATAGGAAATAGTTCATTTATTAATATTATGCTTAGTAACTTAAATGTACAGTTTGGGTTGAGAGAGTAATTATAATTGGAGTGTTAACTCATTCGTGGTTGGCAATCGACTGACCTTTATGTTGCTATACACATGACTCATACTAACGCATGTTAGTATGATTCTTGTATATGTCTCTTATATACTTCATTAATACATAACATTAAGGTGTTCTCTTTTGTTTTCTTTTCGCCAAACAGAGGTACTTTTAAACGTTGCAACTCTTCATGCAACTTAATTTTACTCTTTTTCGACATTCATTTTCATTTCACGTTCGCGAGTGAGAATATCGGTTGTCGTCTAGTTCCTACATACATCTTGTTTTGCTTTGTTGCCGTGCGTATGAACAATTAATTATTAGGGAAAAATAGATATGGACATTGCTGCGACCAGAGAAAACTATTTTGTTCTCCAAAAAGTACGCCCAACCGAGAAAAATCATCACAAACTAAAATCTACATAGACAACAGACGAATTTACTCGTAAACGACGAACATAATAATGAAAGGCAATGTCAAAAGTGAATGTATCGACGACCACATACATTTCTCTCCCATAAGCTCAAACAAACGAGTGATGAACAAGCGAGTCGCAAGCGAGAATTGCAAAGTTTAAAAGCCGTCTTTGTGTTCAATTTCAACGACTCTGGACAGCTTTTCTGCACCTAGGTATCTATTCTTGAGGTAGAACAGAATTGTGGGAAATGTCAAAATCAGCTGTGTTGCACATTTCATTTTGTTATAAGGGTTCGAAGAGATTTTATTTTACCAAATGGATATCAGTTATTGTAAAATGTTATAAATATCATAATTTGGAAAACATTGTAAATTAGTCATCAATGCAGTTGTCGTTTTGGCTGTGCTTTCCAATAGGTCAACCTGAATTTTCACCTTTTGTTATTATTTTTGGTAAATATACGTTATTCTAAGATGTTCTGTATATAAATTAATGCGAGGAAATATTAATTTATGTGTTTAAAACAATAATATATTTTTCACAAAACCATACAAATGTGCATAAAAACCGTACAAATGTCAACATATATGACAGGCTGTTTTTTGCGTTCAGTGGGCCTAGTATGCATTACTTTCTGTTTTAATGTGTTAAGCGGGTCTATTATGCACTTTTATTATTATTATTTTTGGCGTTGAGATTCTCATACCCACCCAACTGTTTAGTAAACCAGTTCAGGAAACAGCCATACAGGGCCCGGCCACTCTGAATGATTTCAGTCGATGTCCTGTCCATAGTTTTTGAAGTGAATACTTCTTTAGCGACGTATTGTTTTTGAAAACGAGCTACGATAAATGTGTTACGATAAATTTCGATAAATGTGTTTTGATAACGGGGAAATGATTCCACACCGGGGAAATATGTATACATCAGCTGTCTGTCTATCTGTCTCTCTGTCCGTCTGTCTGTCTGTCTGTCCGTCCGTCTTTCTGTATGTCTGTCTGTCCGTCTGTTTGTCCGTCTGTCCGCCCGTCCGTCTGTCTGTCTGTCCGTCTGTCCGTCTGTCCATCTGCCCGTGTGTCAGTAATAATAATTGCCGTGTTTTATTATCCCCGTGATCTGATCCGGATCAGATCAACAAATAAGTTTGTGTGCATTACAACAACAATCCGAGATCTTGCTTCTTGTCAAGATCAATTTTCGTGATCCAAAAATTAGTTCGACTATTTCTTACTATGGTACACTTTCGTTTGTGAATGTTGCTGTATTATCGACAGTTGCCAAGGGTAAATGTTGCCAGATTATAATATAAAAATATTATTGGCAATCCAAATATAATTAATGTTATTTTGTTCGAATAAATTAATATTTCTGCTCATTATGATATCTAAGCGATGTGAAACTGAAATTATAGCTGCAAAATATTATTCTCATTCGGTTCTGTTAATCAAAATTCAATTTTCATTTAAAAGAAAATATTCATTCGCATGGCAACTTCGCACTAAATGCCAAAATGAACTTAGCTTGTACAATCACCACAACACAGAACTTTGATCTGGTTTGTTTTATTATTCTGATCTGATCCGGATCAGATCACGGGGATAATAAAACACGGCTAGTAACTAGTGATGTCCCTGTAATTTGCAATTTGTTTGCAAACTACTTCCAGTCGGTTTATTCCTCGGATACTCCGTCTTCTTAAACATTACCTTATGTGCCTGAAATTGTCAATATAGACATTCAGTCAATTAAAATTTAAATTCCTGAAGTTGAGGCCGCTTTAATGCAACTTGATATAACCAAAAAGGAAGGTCCGGATAGTTTTCCACCAATAATGCTTCAGAGGTGTGCATTATCTTTAGCTAAACCGTTAGCCTATATATTTAATGAGTCGCTTGCTAATGGTACATTTTTAAATACCTTTATCCTATTTTCAACTCGGGATTCAAGCAAGATATTACCAATTACAGACCCATCTACAAAATCTCAAGTCATTCCCAATCTGTTCGAAAAACTGGTGTGCGAGAAACTCACTTTTCTTATTAAAGAGCAAATCTCAGTTTATCAGCATGGATTTGTGTCCGGAAAGTCGACGGCTACCAACCTAGCATTATTAACAGATTATATTGTCCAGAATTTCGAGAAAAAATTGCAGACTGACATCATTTTTACCGACTTTGCCAAAGCATTTGACATAGTAAATCATAAAATCCTTCTTCACAAATAAATTTGCCTAGGGTTTCATTCAAATGTTGTTAAATGGATAGAGTCCTATTTGTCTAATCGAATACAATTAGCAAAAATTGATGATTGTTTGTCTGATAGTATCTTTGTGTCATCTGGTATTCCACAAGGTAGCCATTTAGGGCAGCTGCTCTTTCTGTTATTTATAAACGATATTCCGTCAATTTTTAAATATTCTCAGTATTTGCTTTTT
This sequence comes from Brachyopa scutellaris, assembly GCA_949775065.1. Lineage (NCBI taxonomy): Eukaryota > Metazoa > Arthropoda > Insecta > Diptera > Syrphidae > Brachyopa > Brachyopa scutellaris. Next base: position 32,276,156 of record OX459112.1, on the reverse strand, counting down.
GCTGATGACTTAAAGGTGCTCCGCTTTATTTCATCTGATCGTGACTTTTGTCTTCTCCAGGAAGATCTTATGAGTTTACTTCAATGGTGCGAAACTAATTCTTTACATCTAAATGTAGCAAAATCTCAAGCATTTTCATGTTACAGACATCTTGCTCCATTAAGTTTTCTTTATAACATCGATAACATTCATTTAAAAAGAGTATCACGGTATCACTCAAAAAAGATCTTGGAGGTGTACTGGACACTGAACTAACATTTCTGCCTCATATAGATTACATCGTCAGTAAATCAAACTCCATGCTTGGATTTATAAAAAGAAACACCCTGGGAAATTTCGGACCCCTATGCATTGAAATCATTTTATTTTTTATCTGTGCTTGAGTACTGCACTATAATTTGGAACCCCTATTATAATAACTCATCTCTTAGAATTGAAAGAGTCCAAACAAAATTTACTAGATATGCTATATACAAATTAAATTTGAGAGTTCAAATGCCCTGTTATAAAACTAGATGTCTTCTTAAGCTGGAAATACACGATACAATCGTTGTACAACCGCGGGTTGTACCAATATCGGTACAACCGTTGTGAGTAGCACACACACTATACAATCTACGTGCGATTTCCATACAACACCGCATCCAACCGCAGGTTTTCGATTCAAAGCATACAACCGTGCGATATCGGTACACCCGTCGTAAGCTAGCTTACACACGATACAATCGTCGCATACAACCGCAAATTGCATACAACCGTTGTACAACGATTGTATCGTGTATTTGCTGCTTTATAGGCATTCAATCTCTTGAGAATCGTCGCAAATATTTTTCTGTGATGTTTGTTAGAGTGTTTGTTATCTTTTATTAACACAAATGGCACATCTGTCAAATAGAAAAGTGGGGGAAAATCCTCTCTTCTTCTTTTTTAACTATTGAATATTTTCACGAAAAAGTAATTTTCTTTTATTTTGTTAACAAGAAGTGATTAACATTTTACAAATTGTCAGATTGCTGTTTGAAGGATGTGCCTCGGTGACTCCATGAAAAAGATATAGCACGATTTCGCCAGAGGGGAAATTTGTTGACACTGTCATTTGGCTCTCTCTTCTCTTGATTTTTGACAGTGGGATGTAAATTTTCATAAATTAACAGGTTACCAAACACACCTATATTGTCTTACAGCATTAAATGTCCTTTGTTGCTTGCTTTGTTAAATTTACGTTGCTCGCCAGTTAATGTCCGACAGAGTGTTATATTTTTGGAGCAACTTCATCTTACCAACTACGGTCGTAGTAAAACAATTTCTCAAGGCATCAGAGAAGTAAACTTGATTTGCAATTATATAGATATGTTCAAACTTTGTTCAAGACAATCATTCAAAAATTGTATTTGTGATAGAAAATTGTTAGCTAATTTTTATTTTATTTTTATGTTTACATATGTATAAATTTGTTGCTTTCCAGAGCCCGTTTTTGTTTTGTTTATATTGTAAATAGATAATTAATTGTATTCCCTTATTTATTTTCATTATATTAGTCTGTAAGGGCTGTGTAACATGGGTCCACAAGGACCTAAGTGTGATGGGGATGTAACAGTTCTCATCAGCCCGCTAACCTAAGAGCTGTGTATCTCTGATTGATGAAATTAATAAATAAATAAATAAATAACATATTTATTTTTATAAAAAAGTAATTCATATGAGCAATATCGTGTAAAAATAAGTAAAATTGATAGTTTGAATAATGTTGATTGGTGAAATTTTTATTTTTGTATTTTTCATTAACAAATGACGAACTTTATTGTTCAATCATGTACAGAAATTCCATATCATTTACAAACAAAAGCATTAACACGGAAAATGTTTGGTAACAGTTTGTTAATTCTAGTTATAATGTGATGTGAATAAAATGAAAGGGAAATTTTTCAATTCTAGTGGGAAATTAATGAAAAATAGTACTCAAAAATCCCATTTAATCCGATCGACGCAACAAAAAGTTAAAATTTTGTCCACTTCTGGTAGAAACGTCAAAAATAATTAGCCAGAGGATAATATTTTAACGCGACTGGCACACATCGCCAATAAAAGTACCTACCAGGGAAGATACATAATTTTATTCGATTGGCAACTCATGGTCTATTGACAATCAGCTGACAATTGATATGGGGAAATTTTTCGTTAAATCAACTCCAAGAACTGCGTTTACATATGTCAGTCAGTAAAAATTTTCTTTTTTTTTTGAAGCAAGGCAGGCACGGTCAGTAGCCATCGCCATCACATCATCGTGTTACGAAAAATAAATAAAAACTTGAAGGAAAATTGGCCAAAAACATATTTAGCCATACCATCCACAGCTAAAAAATGATGTCTACTGACCAAAGTGTCCCAATACACAACCCCAACAAAGCTATAGCAAAGGAACTGAAACTAAAAGCAAACGATTTTCTAAATTCCCGACGAAATGCTAACAATTTATTGGACATTATAGGCCACCTCGAGGTTTGTGTGCAAAAAAAATCTTTACATTTTGTTTTGAAATATTTATTTTTCTTGGTTACATGTATTTAAAGAATGGTCTGGGTTTAGTTTTGAGGTAGTTTTCACTAGCTTTTCTCGTTTTAGCAATGCTTGGCACAGAAACAACCCGTTTTGTCGAGTATTCTCACATTGGAGGTGATATTCACGGAACTTCTGAAGCGACGTGAAATGTCTATAGTAATAACGCCACTTAAGCCAAAAGGTAAGTGAGGAAGCTAGCTTCAAAATCCACTAATTCTTTAAAATGATTCAAAATCCCGTAAATTTTATGTAAGTCAGACAGACTCAAGTGTGTTGTGTACTCTACTCTTTTGGGACAAGCTCATCAGTTATGCTATTATTACTTGCCATTCGGTTTGGCATTTTGTAATATTTGTTAAAGAATGTACGTACATATTTAAGTAGTTTCACGTTTGTATAAATTCAGTAAAAAGCAAGCGTGGCAACGAAAACGAAGTTATGTAAAATTATTTCTTTAAGACGAATTTTATAGTGTGTGAAGCTTATATATAATGACTTAAATAATTGTGTGTACATATTTAATTTTTGAGAACTGGTATTAATGCAACTAGGAGTTCATTACAATTCGATATTCAGTAAAAATATAAAAAAAAACTCGTAAAAGAGTTCCACTATTTACATTTTTAATATTTTTTTTGCTATATTTTTTATTATTCATTTATTATTATTATATTTTTTGTCTTGGAGAATAGAAACGCTCAATACAGTACAACTTTGATTGATTTTGCTCACTAATACGTTGAATATAACTATTTTTTTTTTCTGTTTTAGATGAAGGTCCCGAAACAAAATACAAAGAATGGCTTCAAGAACGTTTCGAAGAATCGCTTAAGCTTATACTCGCTTGCATTGATGTCGAAAAATCTAACGAAAGTTCCCAAGCGTTAGTTACCAGTATGAAACTGCTCTCGTGGGAAGGCAAATATCCTCTTGAACAAACGGATGCGTATTGCTTCCCGAAATTCCGATTGCGTACAATTTTGCTAAGACTACTCTTTGCAGAGAGTTCCAATAGTCACCTGGTAGGACGTTTTAAAGAGTACGCTGAATACGTGGACATTGTCTATTATTCATGGAAGATGATTCCGACTTTAGCGACAAAAGTAGCTTTTGAAAACGAGATGTTCGCGCACAATTATCTCAATTTAATAGAAGCTCTCCCAGTTAAGAAAGAAATGTCTGGTGACGCGAAGCTCCTGTGCTCGCTAGATTCACCGCGGGCAGAAAACTTTGAATATCATACCACACGAAAAGCTATTAACAAAGTCTGGAACTGTATAATGCAGTGGGACATGAAGGAAAATACACACAAACAAGTTTTAATTATTTTGCTGGAACGGATCTTACCACACTTGGAGAAGCCAATACTGCTTACAGATTTTCTCATGGATTCTTTGGACTTTGGTAAGCTGTTGCAACTGTCTAAATCAAGTTGAAGTCTTACTGTTTGTATATTGTTTATGATTTTGTAGGTGGACCTATTGGATTGTTGGCGTTGCAAGGAATTTTCACACTTATTCAAAAACACAATATTACCTATCCAAACATATATGAGAAGCTATATTCAATGTTCGAACCGGAGATTTTCCACACCAAGTTCAAAGCGCGACTATTCTACTTGGCCGACATATTTCTAAGCTCTACACATCTGCCAGAGAGTTTGGTGGCTGCTTTTGTAAAGCGATTGGCACGGCTAAGCTTAATAGCGCCACCACAGGACGCCATTATCATATTGTACTTTATTGGAAATCTAATTTTAAGGCATCCAGGTCTTAAGCGATTGATCTGTTCACAAATAGCTGTTGAAGGTAAACAACTGTCATGCAAAGCGATACGAGATTAATGTTATTTTTTTTTTTGCTATAGTTTCACGGGATCCATTTATAATGGATGAACGAGAACCCACAAAATCCAATGCGTTGGAGAGTTCGCTGTGGGAAATTGTAACCCTACAAAAGCATGCGTTGCCTTCCATTGCCACAGCAGCAAAGTTCATATCACAGCCATTACCAAGTGCAGAGTGGGACCTATCCTCTGTGTTAGAAATAAAAGAAGATGATGTAAGTTTTATATTTCCTGTAAGGTTCTGAATGTACTACAGATTTTTCTTTACATTTAAGATCTTCGATCAGGAAATAGCGAATAAAACAAAACAGTACGCTCTAGCGTTCGAAAGGCCACATTCAATGTTTCTAACGAAAAACGATAAAGTGATACAATACTGGAAGTTATTTTAGGAATATCTCGCATAAGAAAGAAACCGATCTAACATACACCAACCTATAACTACTACTGTTTAAAAATTAAGAAATATATATTTTTATTTCAATCGATTTATATACATGATTGTAACAGGATAACTAATCAGTACGGAAATAATGTATGTATATGTATTTGTAGACAGAGTTAGAATCTAAATAGTTAGACTAGTTTTAACGAAAATTTGCCTATTGGCCGTGATTATAATTTCAATTATTTTTGTTTTGTTACTGTTGAATTGACACTTAAAAATGCACGTGACAATTGCCACATAATTAAGTAAAAAGAAATAAACATGAGTAACTTAATTACGCTTTGATACAAAAAAAAGTTTTATTTAAGCGCAGTAAATGTTATGGCACGTGAGCACCGTGGTGTAGTGGTTAGTGCTTTGGACTACAGGGTTCAATCCAGCAAACACCCATACGCGTTTTTCACGGTACCACCTCGTTCGAGCCTCTGACAAGCATTCAAAGAGTATCAGTCAAGATAAGCTTCTTAACTCGCCGTTCGGGGTCTGCAAAAAACTGTAGGTCGCTTCCATTCGTGTAAAAATACAACACGCACGCACAAATAGTTGCGATAAGGAGGCCCTGGTTTACCTGAACTGTAGCTCCACCTAAAAAAAGCAATGGTATAGCAGGCGCAGGGTGTTCTCCCTGTTATTAATATTGAGTGATGGGTATTCGCGTCACTGCCAATCGCAATCAAGTAATCTGGAGGGAGTGGGCCCATTGAGCCATGGGCGAGAAATGCCGAAACCAGCCAATAGTATCGTTTGGCGGCTTCCAATTTTACCACAACTGTATCTGGATCGCTGTAATTACAGAGTAGGAAGATATTAAGCTCTGCCAGGATTCAGGTGATTGGATTACCTTGATTTTGCTGTTGGAAGAGAGTATAGCTCGGAATCCTGAGTAGTACCGAGCACCGAGCACCGAGCTACCACTAACCGACGACATCTTCTCCTAGTTCCTGAAAGCGAAGAAGAAGAGTAGCGGAGGCTGTTTCGAAGTGGTGGAAATTAATGGAATTTATAACATAAAACAAATATTATTTAGATGCTATCGCGCAGAGAATCAGAGGAGAGGGAGACATTTACCACTGTCGCTGCTCAAGCGGCGTTATTTATTAATTGCGTGTGTTGGTAGTGTACCTACTTCAGTTCAGAGTATTACTTCTTACAGTACAGTAGGTAGGTATATTTATGTACATGAACTTCGTTACAATCCCTGGTTTTGGGAGGGTTTTCGAACATTGTTTTTTAATTTTATTTTTGCACAAACAGTTTTGCGTTTAGAATATTTTTATTGAAATATGCGCTTGTTTTCTTACAATTTCTGTTTAAAACGTTGGATGCCAGTGCATCACTGGTGATCACAACAATAGTTATTCCACAGAGGCCAATGTATCACCGGTGATCACATCAAATATCTTTTCCCAGGTACCAATGCATCACAGGTGATTCTTGATACACCCAGACCGCTAGAATTTTGGTTCTACTAGTATACTGGAACCTGTGTTCGTTCAATTGTACTACACTACAGCATTTGGCTGGTACTAGATTTATTCATATGCGCACCTCGATTCGAATCTTCAATGTGTCAAATGTTCACATTCGTTTTCGTATTTTTTCGTTTTGTTTTGATTAACAGGGCAATTTGGAGCGATACACAAAGCTTAAATAAAAAATATGCCAAAGCAGTAAGTTTTCTTAAGAAAATAATATTTATTGTAATATAAATTCATACAAGTTTCACTCCAGATATGGTCTAATTATTCCCGGCAAACAGAAGCCAAATGAACCGCCTAAAAGTGATTTTAATAAGCCGTCCATATTTGGTGAAAGCAGTGACTCCGATGACCACGGACCTCCGCAATTGAAAATGAAATCGGCACCCATTGCACCTGGGGCTACCGAAAAGAGAATTGTAAGTAAATTTCATCAAATCTTATCAGCTATGAATAACTAAACATGATTTTGCAGGCAAGGAAGTTGCAAGAGAAGGCACTCGCAGAGGATCCAACTGTATTCCAGTACGATGAACTTTATGACGATATCGAAAACAAACGCGAGGAAGCTAAGAAAGCCAAGACGAATGAAGTTAAGAAACCCAAATATATAGGGCGGTTACTGGAATGTGCCGAAAGGAGGAAGTTAGAGAATGAAAGACGTATTGAGCGCGTGGTGCAAAAAGAGCGTGAACAGGAAGGGGAAGAGTTCAAGGACAAGGAATCCTTTGTAACGACGGCATACCGAAAAAAATTGGAAGAAATGCAAAAAGCAGAAGAACAGGAAAAACGTGAGGACTACCTGGAGGCTATTGGTGATGTCACGAAGCAGAAAGATTTAGATGGCTTTTATCGGCATTTGTATGAACAAAAAGTAGGACCAAAAGAAGGTACTAAGGCATTAACAGATGAGGTGCCATCTACTTCCAAGGAATCAGAGGAAATTGCATATAAACCAATCAAATCTGGTAAACCACGTGCGTACCGCAAACGGTGCTTCTCAGCAGAAGATGAAGTAGAAAGTGAAAAGTTTTCCAAAGAACCAGCTAAACGGGCACATATTCAATCGAATTTGGATGCGGATTCTGACTTTAGTATAGACTCGTCATCATCCGAAGATGATAAAGGGAGTGCAAAGAAAAAGAATGGGGATAAAGATCAAGTTGCGGATGTTAAAGATGACTCTATAAAGAACGAACGTAGTGAGGAAAATGATAGAAATATTTCTCTAAAAGTAACAAGTGATGTTCCCGCTGCCGTTGTATCAGATATTAAGCTGGATATAATAAAAACGGAAAAGGAGGGAGAAGAGGAGAATGAGGCTGCTGGTGAACTGCCACCAACATTCAAGAAAGATAAAACTCTGATATGGAAAAAACGTACTGTTGGCATTTTATTCGATGAAGCATTACAGAGGTACTTTGAGCGAAAGGTAGCAAGAAGTGGGTGAAATAAAGTTTAGATTAATCAAATAATTGGTTGTTTGTTTGTTAAATGTACAAGGTGTGTTCCCGTACCTGTCCAAAACAGCCGAAAACTGCCGAAAACAGTCAAATCCTGTTCCCGTACGAAGATTTTTCATAGGTTTTGACAAGAGTAGTTTTGTGTAGTTTTCGGCTGTTTTGAACAGTACGGGAACAGACCTACAAAGTTGTTTTAACTGAGCCACAGACAAGAGAAATATACAGATGTAAATGGTAGAACAAAAGCATTTTACAAAAAAAAATTTAAAACCATCATACTAAAATCCAAAAACCAGCATACTATCATACAATACCTCGTATGAAATGCCTGCAACATGAACGAACTCATAGAATGGTGTATGATTCGAGCAAAAATTTTCGTTTCTCTCAATTTCCTTTTCTGTGTTGGACTTCCTTGTGTGATGTGGATGTTGTTGTTGTTGTATTCCCATTGCTGCTTAAATTCGTTTTCTTTTGTATCACGAAAACCGGTTTTAGTTTTTTTTGGTTTGTTTTCGCATACAAAACGAGATACGAGAAGTATGTGTGTGTGATGTAATAATTTTTTCTTTTCGCTTTTTTCTTATTGTAAGTAATGCAAGTTTAAAGGGGCATATTTAATTTCCAGAGTGAAATTAATATATGTACCTATGTGTATGTATGTATGTAATCTCTATATATACAACAGTTCACTGACTGACTGACAGACAACACACAGCCCAAACCGCTGGACCTAAAGGGCTTAAATTTGGACAGTACATTCCTTCAATGGCATAGACATCCGCTTAGAGAGGATTTTTTAAATTTCCATCTCTAAGTGGGTAAATTCGGAAAAAAAAATCGGCTCTCTCTAGCATATGTATTGCTATGTAATGTATGCCTCCACAAATAACTCAAATTTTTTTTCCCATTTGAAGGACATACAAAAATTGTCGGAGAAATTTTCTTATCGATTTCTTACATATCAAAAAAAAAATTCGCTCAACCATAAATTAAAGAACATCGAATTTTCACAGAAATGTGAAAAGAAAACCAAACAAAAACAACAACCACAGATCAAAATACGACCACCATATACACACAAACACTCCACAGTTTAAAATCCAGAAACACCGACCAGCCAGTCAGTTGTTCGTATATGTTCGTTCGCAAGATCGATTGAGAAATTGAGATAGGTAAGACAAAATAAAGGGTTTTAACAAAGAATATATAATTACCAAGAAGTATTATCTGCCTTTGAAAATGAAATCGAACGCAAAAAGCTCTTTCTTGAATAATAAAAAAAGAGCCGACTGAAAAATAATTGGGAGAGAAGCTCTTTCTCATACAACCTCAATCCCACGTATACATACACAATGGAAATCTCCAATACTGCATACTGCGATTCAAAACAAAGGAAGAAGATTCAAATCCAACAAATCTCCTGCTCCTCTTAGTAATATAAATACAGTGCACGGCGCTTAATATGATTACTTTGGGACCTGGTTAAATTGATAACAATAACCGACGATAACAATAACCGGTGTAGAAGAGAATGGGAAACTCAAAAATAAACTCATAAAAAGTATATTTATACCTATGATAAAATAATAACAATAACCGATGTGATGATTACAAAAAACGAAATTTATCCTGTGTAATTGTGTATAATTGTTAAGGACTGTGTCAAAGTGATAATATTATGCGAATGATAATATTAACTGGGATTATATTAAGCGGCGCGCACTGTATACTATTCCTCCTTCGATCCATGTTCAATATATACCATGAAAAACGATCACACGCATACATTTATATACGAATGCATGTATTATAAAGTAAGGATTCTTTATTTCTGATCTTACCCGAAAAGAAATAAGATAAAAGAAAAAAAAAACAAAACAAAACAAAAGCACTGTGCAGGATAGTTTCGTCGATCCTCATCGTCGTTTACCAAGAACAGGTTATACAGAATATTTAGTCGGTATAGGTATGTGAGTTTACCTGATGGGTATAGGCATACAGAGGTAATCGTACACCTCACACGTACTATCGTGTGGATGACTGTGTCGCCGTGTGTGTTGTATTTTGTATATCGTTTGGACTGTTCTAGGAAATTCTCTGAGCGAAATATTAAAAAGTTTTTGGTAAAGCAAATCATTAACAAAAGCTGTGAGAGCGGGTTCCAACGTTGGAACCCGCCATACAAAAATTTTCAGTACAAACATTTGTATGAGATGCGTCTTCTTGGTAATTATATATTCTTTGGTTTTAATAAAGTAAAATACATATAAAAAAAATGTGTGTATACCGAAGTCACAACACACTGAAGGATGGTTGACTCGCACGACCATGTAACTTAAAACCTGCATGATCATAGAATAAACGAAAAACAGAACAAGTGGAGCAGGGTTGCCACTGAAAAATTTGAAAAAGTCGCAAAAAAAGGGTCATGGAGCACAAAAAGTCGCGACAAAAACAAATAATAGGTCTGTTCCTTTACGTCTGCTCCAAAAATAGTATGCTATTAAATTTCGTGGAGTGGGGGTAAAATTCTCTCAGACAGAGGCAAAATTACGAAAAAGTAAAGGAACGCGTTTAACCACAAAAGTTGCAACAAACGAAATGTCATATACATATGTGAAATAGACGTAAACAAAATGGTGTTGCAACATACATGTACAATTTTGGATTTTACCCTTCAGTCCACCCTTCATGATATCCCAGATCCAATATACCTATTGCGACATGCAAATTTCAATATTCAGAACATTCAACTTTCATCTATGTTCCTTTTCTTTCCATTATTTTACTTTTTGCATTAAAATAAAAAAATACAAAATACATGTAACAACTGAGTTTGACAAATAGTTCACTTTTTACCGGCATAAATTTGTTGAGTGCTAAGATGTTCACGCATAAAAAAAAAATTAGATTAAACTAAATCTGTACAAAAGGAACACATTGGAAAAAAAATTAGTGAGTTTTTGTGTAATATGTACACTGAAATTAGTGCTGATTGATTGCTGATGAGCAACTTAATGGAATTTTTGTTGGAAATATATTTTTTGTACGAAAAAGTCTCAAAAAGTCTCAAAAAAAACTAAAAAGGGTCAAAAGGAGGTGTTTTTTAAAAAGTCGGCTCATAGTCTCTTTGCGTCAAAAAAGGGTCAAATTGCGACTAAAGTCGCATAGCGGCAACGCTGAAGTGGAGTCATCTATACAAAAGAAGAGAACTAAACTCGATGTATACACAGACAAGAGAAATATACAGATGTAGAATATGGTATACATCGAGTTTAGTTCTCTTCTTTTGTGTAGATGACTCCACTTGTTATGTTTTTCGTTTATTCTAAGATCATGCAGGTTCTTAGTTACATGGTCGTGCGAATCAACCATCCTCCAGTGTGTTGTGACTTCGGTATACACACATTTTTTTATATTTCATTTTGTTGCAACCCTTTATTTTGTCTACTTATCTCAATCGATCTTGCGAACGAACATATACGAACGACTGACTGGCTGGTCGGTGTTTCTGGATTTTAAACTATGGTGTGTTTGTGTGTGTATATGGTGGTCATATTTTGATCTGTTGGTATTGTTTTTGTTTGGTTTTATTTTCACATTTCTGTGAAATTTCAATGTTCTTTGATTTATGGTTGAGCGAATTTTTTTTTGATTTGTAAGAAATCAATTTGAGTAATTTGTGGAGGCATACATTACATAGACATACATAAATGCATGTAGTTATAAAATCGAGGGCAAATATTTTGTTGGGCTCCTGTAAAGGCGCTTACAAACTGGAAATCAAAACAATGCCTACCTACTGTTTTCTGTATCATGTTCGTGTATTATATTTGACTAGCTGACCCGTGCTGACTTTGCTTCGCCCCCGCTGCCAGTGTTAAGGCAAAACAAATTGTATTGGAGATGACAGCCAATTTTTTTCCGAATTTACCCACTTAGAGATAAAAATTTAAAAAATCCTCTCTAAGCGGATGTCTATGCCATTGAAGGAATGTACTGTCCAAATTTAAGCCCTTTAGGTCCAGCGGTTTGGTCTGTGTGTTGTCTGTCAGTCAGTCAGTGAACTGTTTTATATATAGAGATTACATACATACATATACATATACATATAAATTTCTCTCTGGAAATGAAATTAACGTTTTCAAAGAAATTATTTTATTGCAATCACAAAAACCAACGAAATGATCTACTTCTCCCGCCCATCTGTTGGGCCATCGCATATACATACATATACATATATATGTACATATGTACATACGAATACGCGGTAGCAAAATTCCCATTCAAGAAAATTTGAACACTTGCAGCACTAGGAAAATCACACAGCCATGGTATAGTCGCTATTCCTCTTCCATAGGGTAGAGTTGCCTTATTCCGGCCGTCTCCAGTATTCGGCCACCTGTCATGAAAAGCGTCGTAATAAGTGAAATTGTTGTCGCAAAAGCATGTTACAAAAAAAATGTAAAACCAGCATACTAAAATCCAAAAACCAGCATACTATCATACAATACCTCGTATGAAATGCCTGCAACATGAACGAACTCAAAGAATTGTGTATGATTCGAGCAAAAATGTTCGTTACTCTCAATTTCCTTTTCTGTGTTCGACTTCCTTGTGTGCAACAGTCACAATTATGTCCCGTCGATTATCTCCAATTGGGTCTTTGGTGTTTCTAGTGCTTTACTTTCTGTTTTAAATATTTTCACCGGACATTCTAAACTTAAAATTGGCTTCCAAAATAAGTCGTGGCTGTGTAAACTGGATGCATAACATTTGTATGTATACCAGTTTCCAACACCGAATTAATTAAAAAAAAATTCTCGCGGTAGATGACGGAAAGTTCGCAAAGCGGATAGAGCATTTAGTAGCTATTGTGAATTGTATTGGATATAAATTAACAATGGGTTTTAAATGGTGGTATATCCGCCCTTGTATTTGTATGGCGTCATCTAACGAGGAATAGATCTATACTTACTGGGAACAGTATAAGCGGAGACAATAATTGTCTTTTTGAGGTTTGCGTATAAAATATAACAGTAGCAAATGTCGCAACCACATTCTACTCTGGAACCATTGAAACGGAAAAGCATTTAATGTTAAATACGAAGATATCAGCCATAAGTTGCAACATGATGTCAATGATAAATTTACTTACAAACTAGACCTAACCCAACATAAAAAACATTAGCATACCTACCTACCTACATATACATACATACATACATATTTACATATCTCTTCTCTTTATTTTATTTTTATGCGATTTCCTATCATTTGTTGCGAAAACAATTACTTTATTGTCTGACTTTACTTTAAGTTTTTAGCAATAGGTGTAAGTTTGTTTCGTCTATTATTGAATTCGGATATTTCACTTTCGTGAAACGCTGGTGGTTATGAAGCACATATATGTATGTACATGTCTTAGGTGTTGAATAGCCGTTTCTGTTACTTCAAATTTCACTTTTGGAGGGTGTCTGTCTTTTGTCATATTTAAGTTGCTAACATATTTAAGAACTATTGATATTTTTTGTAATTTTGGCTATCATTTTTGAAAAATAGTAATTTATAACTTCTACAGAGGTGTTGAAATGTTTAACTCGTTTAATTCGTTTCTCGGTGCATCGAATCAACTTTAATACAGTAGAATCCGCTTAAGACGCTCTTCAAGGGACCGACAGAAAATAGCGTCTTAGGCGGGATAGCGTATTAAACGGAAAAAACTAAAAAATTACATCCAGTTAAAAATATGGTTATTTTATAAAAAGAGTTGAATTTATACATGTATTATGCTAGTTTTCCTTTCATCCCTTGTACTAACCATTGTACGCAATCAAAATTCTTCAACACCACCTGTATGTACATACATACGAAAGGCGCACACAAGATATGCAACAAAACTGACAAAAGTAACGACCACAAAAACGACACGCTTCATATGGTTTGATTGCGAAAAATAAAAACATTCCTATAAGAACGGCGGCGGCCGTCAAAATTTGTATTTTATTGTTTTTTAATTTTTTCCCCCCAAAAACCCATTCGGGAGTGCATTGAGATGTATGGTGGCGCCGACGGTCACCGCCGTTCTTGTGTGCGCCTTACGTACATACAGGTGGTGTCAGTGCAGGGATGAAAGGAAAACTAGCATAATACATGTATAATTTCAACTCTCTTTATAAAATAGCCATATTTTTAACTGGATGTAATTTTTTAGTTTTTCCCGCTTAATACGCTATCCCACTTATGACGCTATTTTCTGTCGGTCCCTTGAAGAGCGTCTTAAGCGGATTCTACTGTATACATTTTACGAAGTGTATCGTTTAGCTGTGTGAGCGTATTAAGTGGGAAATAGAGCGTATTAAACGGATTTTTTTCATACGAATTCTTATCAAAATGAAGGGACCGGAGAAAAAGAGCGTTAAAAGCGGGATAGCGTCTTAACCGGATTCTACTGTATTCTACTACATATTTGAAAAAAAATCTTGAATACACTATCTGAACAAATTATCTGCCATTTGAGTAGCCCGACTGTTTGCGTATACGGGGCGGACCAGCTAGTGCAATGGGCAAGACATTTTTTCAGCCGTGCTAAGATGAGTTATGCAGTGTTGAAATTAAAATCTACAAATTCGGTATTCAAACAATAATGTAAATAAATATTCATCGTCAGTAGTCCTTTAAAGAGCCAATCCTAACTGCTCGTACCTGCAGTCTTTTGCCGTCTCCAATCGGCGAGTCGACAAGCCCTACACGATAAATCAGTGGTGGCCAAACTTTCAGCCTATGCGTTCGACTTTTCGCTGAAATTGGTTACGCGTGCTACCTTACCTACCCATTATATTTACTTGGAAGAAAATACATATAAATATCATAAGAAGGTCACTAGCCAAAATGGATGCGCCAAACTACTTGCGAAAGATTGTATCCAGCTATTTCATCAATAGAAGGTTGAGATATGAAACCGAAGAAGGAGAAAAGTAGGTACTATAAAGCCTCCGCGGGAGTCCCACAAGGATCAGTACTGGCTACTTTGAAGTATCATGTGCGACGGAGTTCTGTAATTAACACTGCCGCAGAAGTAAAAAAAATCTAATTCGGAGACGATATCGCCGTTGTTACTGTTGCAAAGAACATTTTCGAGCTTTAAACGCAGCAATCTGCGACTGGCTAATATCCACCGGCCTTGAATTAGCAGATCACAAAACGGAAGCTGTCCTAATAATCAGCCGGAAAAATGGGGATGAAGTTTAGTGCAGTGTTGTTACAAATTTTGAGAATGATATACTTATACTGCGTGTTTGTTATAATGTATTAATTTACAGCATATGCATCGGGTTCGACTGTAAATGCCTTCGCGTTCGACCAGTCGACCGCGTTCTACGGTTTGGCCACCCATGCGATAAATAATACTCTTGAATGATTGTGGGACTTTCGGCAGAGGGATTGAACTAGGACAGCACGCTTACTCGTCCAATGCATTAATCACTGAGCCACGGCGCGTACGAAATATGTACACACTTACTTTTTGTAAATTAAAAAAAAAAAAAAAACAATGGAAAACGGCTAATACTTTCATTTTTCATTTTCATTTTTTTATAAATTTTTTTACTCGTATACGAATTATCCAATTCCTCTAATTCAGCTTGCGTTAAAAATTCCTCTAATTCAAACTTACGAGTATATTTATGTTCGGTGAAAATTCGAGTTGGCGCGGATTTCGACTGTAAGATTTTTTGCTGAATTTAATTGAGGAGAATACCTACATAAATAGTGATGGGGATCTGTGGTACATTCTAAGGTATTTTAAGATGCATTTAGGTTTTCACATGTGCAGGTAAAATGCCCTTGCATTCCATATATTTTTATTAAAAATCATTCTCTTTTCTATCTAATTCCCTTTTAAATGGACTTTGCACACAGTTCTAAATTTATTTCATTTCAAATCCCTTCCATTAAGACTGAACAAACAATTGCAGGATCTGACCGTCACTGCAGTATTTTTATTCAACACTTTCGATTTATTTTACACTGCGCTATGTAACTAAAACTTCCATTAGCAGTATACTTAACAAACCGTACGGAAGAGCATCCGAAACGTGCCCAGAATGCCCAAGGTCCGCACTCTGCACCCCAATCCAAAATGAGTTCTTCGTTTTCTAATCACAATACTCAGTATGTGTGTGCTGGTGGTGTTTTTTTTTTCTTGGAATACAGTCCTACTAATGGCGGGTGCTGAAAATTTTGAATGTGCCAAGTTGTTAATGTTTAATTATTGATCTGATTCCGGAAATCACTTAATTACCTACCTCGTATTTGGGGTGTTTCCTCCTTCTACTCATCGTCCATGCTTCGTTTGTGTCTACACCATGCTTTCGTTAATGACACCCTAATTAAGTGGTGCAGACTCTTAATAATATGAAAATTCGGTACACTTCGTAACACTAAGGACGATCCCATTCGATAAATAAGTTCTCATCAATAATTTTCTTTGTTGCATACTTCAATTCGGCTTGGAAAGTAGTGGCATTGTTATACTCGTTCTTACTCGAATTCCAGTAGAGAGTCTAATTAGCTATTAGACAAATCGAAATCGATTTTGTTTTCCAGCAGGGCTATGGCTTTGATGCAAAATTAATTACATTAAGCGAGTAATTAGAGGAGAAAATATAAAATGATAAATGAGTGAGTGAACGTTTGTCTGGAGGTTTTTCTCATCGCATTCACTGGTCTTTTGATATCCTGTTTTGCCACGTTTCACTTTAATTCTTTGTTTATTGTCTTGTTAAATGTGGTTCGTGTCCTTTTGCTTTTCGTTTAATTTTGGCTTATGTGATGTCTTACTTTCATTGCTTGTCGTATAAAGCAAATGGAAGTATGTATGTATTTGCCTTGTTTTGATGTGTGATCTGTTATTTTTTTTTTGTATAATTGGATGCACTATTGGATATCGACGTGAATTACACGTCCCGAAATCGTGACCTGTCCTGGGCAATTTCGTTCAACGTTCTCCTGACGTCAGGCTAATACGATATGATTATTAATGAGAAGCTGGATGTAAGAGAAGTTGGATTAGGAAATGTATATTTACGTATGTTGTTAACGTACTTGAAATATGGTATATCAAATGGCCAGGAATTGTAACGAATTGGATTTATCTAAAGTTACATAAAAGTGATTACTTGGGTGTTGATTTGAAAGTCACTCTTTTGTTAGTTTAAATTACATTTTTTAATCATTTAAATGAAGCTTTTATGGATAGTGAGGAGCTGGTATGCAAGATGGGTCTATGTCCAATCACCTTGAGAGGTACTACACTCGAGTATTCTAATGAGGAATTAACTTAGATATGCGCCACATATGGAATTCTCACCATAAATCTATAATAGATCGTGTAATTAGAGCCTTATGCGTAGGTCGCCGGCTGTATGGTAGAGCATGGGGACCCATTTTTCGTACGGGGCTTTAGTCTGTTGGCCAAAACAACTCGACAAAACAAAGGCAAAGAAGCTTGAAAAGCCACAACAGATCGCTTTTCTTGGTATTACTGATGTTATGCGCATATACCTTTCAGCAGCTCCAAAAGCTGTAATTGGTATGTATCTCGCTATTTCAGATTTTTATTAGGAAGTCCGACGCTAGGAGCGCTATTTATATAAATCGGGTAATCCTACGGGTCACATAAATATTATCAAAAATATTCCCGATCAGGACATGCTCTGTACCGTCACTGATAATATGATAAGTGAATAGAGTAGACCGGGGACAATAGTAACACTTTGGATTTTAGCTCATATATAGTCTTTATGCTATAAATATTTATTAAATAGTAAGTTACACCAAAAGGTTGCCTGTTTTTTTTTCCCAGTATTATAACTTAACTTTAATCTACAAGGAGTGATAGAAGAAAGATACAGTAGACGCTCGATATAGTGAACTAATAAAAACCAGGGGCCTGTACCAGAAAACTACAAGTTAACAATTCTACAGGCACTTGTTAAAAATGCAGACTTAACAAGTAACTATAATTTCTGTACCACAAAAGGAAACCGCTCCACTTGTAAAATGTGGAAATTTCCCTTTCTTGTACAAATCATTTGTACAAGTAATTCCGTGACGGCTAAAATTAGCATAACTGGCAAGCAAAGCGTGCTATCGAAAATTCGAGAACACAAAAGTATTGGAAAAATACAGGATTATCGTGTTAGTGATTTAGGCATGGATATTTTTATTTTAGTACGCCAAATGCACACTCAATCAAACGCCGTGTACGTTTAAGCGTGCTTATGTGCCTCTCAGCAGAAGCACTGGATGAAGCTGTAGGTGGTAAAAGCCAAGTTTTTAAAGGATAAACAGGTAAACACTATCACCTAAGATAAATGCACGAGGAAATGGCCTTCATCCTCTTTTCATTTTTTAAAACAGGGTAGTGTTACACAATACCCTTGCATCATGGAAACTTCCCGGCCAGTTGGCACTCACATAATAGAATGTGAGATCGGGTCCGCACACTGCCATACCGTTTATTGAATGTTTGCCATGGCGATCGACAAACGATGGCTCATTATAAGAATTCCGTCGATTGTACCGCAAACTTCCGGCATGTCTCGCTTTTAAAATAAATTGCTGAATAATGTCGCCCACGTTTTCAGGCCAGCAGATGTAACTTCAACAATACAACGACTAATAGTTTTCTTACAAACGCCATGCATGTCACTGAGCTTCAGAACAAAGCCAATGTAGAGATTTAAAATAAGCAAAGTTGTGTTTCATCTTCATTTCTCTAATTTTTTGTTTATTTACTTGTTTTGCCAAAATAAAACAACATAATCCTTATTATATTATTTAACAATATTTATAATAATAAATAGTTATATTGATAAATAGATAAAAAAAAAAAGACATTGAACATACTTAAAAATATTCTGCACTCGGCGCACATGAATCTGCACTGACGAAAGTTAAAAATATTAATACTTATAATTCAGTTCAAACTTCCCTTTCCCACACTTGAATATACAAATGAAAATACAGTTTTCATTTGAAAATTGGTGCATCAATGAGACAAGAGTGACTTAAGATTTAAATACCTTTTTGAAACCTCTTAAAACCTTACTTGTAAGGACGTTACAATCCTCAATTCACACGTTAAATTTTTTCATTATGTAACAATCAATTGTTAAATTTTGTCTACACTTGTAGCTTTGTGGTACAGAAAGTAGGGAAATTGTTTATTTCCCAATTGTAAAGGTTCGCTTGTACACATGTTAATTGTCAAGTTTACTTGTAGCTTTGTGGTACAGAAACCATTGTTACTTATTAAAATTCGCCTGTTGTACAAGACTTGTAGTTTTCTGGTACAGGCCCCAGGCATATGCATATGGAATGATTTGGTTGCTAATAAATATGGGAAGATTGTTTATCTTTCTATTGGTGAAGTTTATATGAGTTGATTTTTCCTCGTTGAGTTTTATACGCCATTGTTCCGTCCAATCTTTAATTCTATTGACTGCATTCTGCAGCTTCTCTGTAGCCTTCACGACGCATTTGTCCGAAGGCTACAATGACATGGTTTTTACAAAAGAGTGAAAAAACTGCTTATCTGTTAGGAAAGTTATAATTATATAGCCCTAGCTCAATAATAGCTTATCGGATTGAAAAACAAAAAGACAAATGAATTTAGTTAATTTTCCCCTGATTCATTTGAGGTATAAATCATCGTTCTGCGTTATCCTGGAGCTGAGCTATGTATGCTTAAAATAGTTCATGAAATCGTCGCCAAAGATTTTCCTTTCATGGGAGAAGACCGCATCCAACAGCAGCAGTGGGTATGCGCGCTCAACACCACATCTTTTTTACCCGACTATGCAGAGGAAGGGTTATGATTTTAACAGGCTGGGTTTGTTTGTTTGTTTGTATGTATGTAAGGATGTCACCTCGTACAGCCTAAACTATGGAACCGATTTCAACAAATGAGGTTTCGTTGGATTCGTCTTTATCCGGAGAGTGTCCTAGGCGATGTGACGTCACAGAAAAAAAATTCAATTTGGCGGGCGCATCAAGCAAAATGGCGGACTACCTCTTCTTTTTTTTCTCCTTTTTTTTTTTTATCCGACTAGTCTTTATAACCGCATTGATAGTGGTATCAAATGAAAGGGCTTCGTGAGTAGAATACAATACGATATGACGTAATTCTAAATTCAATATGGCGGACGCCCCCAAGATGGCGAATTTCTGTTATCTTTACTACCTCCTTAATATGGGTATCAAATGAAAAGGTTTGGCGAGTGGAATATAATACGATATGACGTTATTCTAAATTCAATATGGCGGACGCCCACAAGATGGCGGATAACCGTTATCTTTACTACCATCTTAATATGGGTATCAAATGAAAGGGTCTGGCAAGTAGAATGCAATACCATATGACCTCGTTCTAAATTCAATATGGCGGACGCCTCCAAGATGGTGGATTTCCGCTTTCTTTACTACATCCCTAATATGGGTATCAAACGAAAGGGTTTGACAAGTAGAACACGACATTGCTTACTTATATGTGCATACACTACATATTTTTTGAAACTAAAAAGTTGTAAATAAAAAAATAAGTTTAAAAAACTAAAACCCGACTACGGGAAAAACCAACTAAAAAGTACGAAACAATATGAAACGAAACAATGATTTTCAGAGTATAGCCGTGGTCGCATGCCGTTACAATAACGTATTCATATAATTGCGCATTCATTGGACAAAGCGGTATGCGACCACAGCTGTACTCTGAAAATCATTGTTTCGTTTCATCTTTTTTCGTACTTATTAGTTGGTTTTTCCCGTACTTAGTCAGGTTTTAGTTTTTTAAACTTAATTTTTTTGTATAAAAATGTTCGTTCGGGGTATTAGGGTCTAAAACTCGAGAGCCGCTGCACCCACTGACACCAAACTTGGACAATTTATGTTAGGAATATTTCTATTAAGTTTGCTCTCGATAGGTGGCGCTATAGTCGTGATAATTAAATTGTTCGTATTTATGGTACGATTTCGCTCAAATTCACAAAATAAATTTCTTAGATAAAAATAAGTTTGCTAATAAAATTTCGACCCGCTAAGTGCCGGTGGAGTCGAGATATTTACGATAAACTTTATTTACTGATACATATTTGTTCATACCAGAATGGATGTACTTTGGCTATGACTATTGAAATGTCTATAATTAGGTTGAATTCTGATAGGTGGGGTTGTATTCTCACTTTTGTATTTGTTGGACGATTTCTTTGTTGAAATTTAAGTAGAATTGTTGCATGTAGTTAACCCGTGCGCATAAACGAATTGATTGAATGAAAATAAAAATAATTTATCGAAACGGAAACGGAATTACATAACATAAATGTGGTCGTAAGTTCAAGTGTTATTGTTTACTGTTTTGAAAATGATTTTGTTTTACGTTTTATCACCTTTAGTTGCTCCAGTACTTCATCAATCAAAGTAACATCCAACTCATATTTTCTAAATTTTAACCAAGAAACTAAATCTTATTAAGGAATCAATTCCTCGCGCCATTTACCGGAAACGGCAGAACGTCTGCCGGGCCAGCTAGTATCATATATGTATTTATATCTGCTCGAAGTTATCAACTAGATAGATTTTGATGCGATTTTATATGGCTAGTACTCGATAGTTAAAATTAAACAAGATTATATTATAATTAACAGTAATTGCAATTGTAATTTAATAAACTCTCAACTACCCATCACTGCTTGCATCCCTGTTTTTGTTCATTAGTCATCGATTTGTACTGTACACTGGTTAACGCAAATAAAGACCCCCGAGCTCGTTTCGCAGATCATTTATGTAGTATTTGAGATTTACAGCGAAAGTGAATTTCGCAGTTGGATATATTGCAAGCTCTTTATGTAGGCTTTTTTATACATTAATTAAATAATTAATTAAAATTCATGTGTTCCTTCTTAAATATGTTGATAACATACAATAATTGGAAAAAAGAAAAACTATTTTAAAAGCATTTATGCATTTCTTCACTCCTAGATAGTCTGTTAGCCAGACGCTACCTTTCCTCTTTTCTCCACTCAATAAATGGCTTCAAGCAATCTGTTGTGGTTGAGGCTATCAAATACTTTAGGTGAGGTTAGGATAAATTAGAATTTCTGTATGAATCGATTAAGCGGTTTAAGTGAGATCTTAGTCAGTGGAGACCAAATGCTTTTTACTTTTACTTTTGATCACTCTTGCTTTGATTTGCGAGTAAGTGATGTTTTTAAGTTACATATTCGATCTGATACGATTTGCTTAGTAGCCTTTGCAATAGCTGGTAAGATCGTGATCGGACGATTATTTGCTTGCTGCTTTTTGCAACGGTCCGTGCATAGCTTCTGAATTTCTTTGGTACAATCGACGTCTTAAAACGCAGAATTATCGACATACGCGCCGACGCATTTGATTTTAATGCCCCTATTATGTTTAGCGAATCGAACGTTCGACTCGAGACGAACTCCCAGGCGAATTACTGCTGTCGACGTATTACGGTTAGTGAACATTTTCATTCGAGTAAAGAATTCAGGGCTGTCTGAGGAAAAACGTCAAATATCAGTTGTGAAGTGTCAGAAAGCAGAATTGTTTTGATAGTTTGTGAAATAAGCTGCAATTTAATTTGAGATAAAAGTTTAAACTGATTTCGGTAGTTAAAGATTCACCTCTGAACGTTAAGTTACTTTCGCAGTTTCAGAGTTCATACACTGGCCGCGTCTCTGGTCGACATATCACCGGACTGTTTAAGACGGAGCAAGAGCGAGTAGAAAAAGCGATTATCAAAATTCTACAACGATGCCCGATTATCAGAAGCACTTGGAAAATATCCTAAATTATTCGATCCAGAGAAACCAGTTACAGTTAGATCATCACAAATATTGTTCTAATTGTTAAGAATAGTGTTTAATTTAAAAAGAAATACATTGCTCAAATTTGTTTGGTAAAAATATATGTCTATGTTTATTCAATGTCATCAGAAGGAATGTCTAGTCTAGCATTTATCTTCGGTTTCCATTGTTTGTTCTATCTTAGAAGAAAATTCTCCAATGGACGACTCCTTTCCAGATGTTGATCACGTCTTTTAGTTCTTGTATCTTTCCTTGGTGATTTTGGTGACTTTCAAGTATCTATTCTTTATTCACAATTTCCTGGAGAATGTCAACAGGTCCATCTTTTCATTCTGGCAAGTGGATGTTGAATTTTTTCCCAGGTTAACTCGATCGACTCCATCAACTGAAATAATTTTGAAGTAAAACTTTTATACGCACGTTAGTCAACATTTTTTGTAACGAAAAAGTGTGACGACTGATAACGTCACACCTTCGAGAGAATGAATAATAGCTTTTCGAAATAATGGAGCAGATACTATACCTGTTTGTAGATATTATATGTGTACATATGTACAAACACACATACATACATGCATACATACATCCATACATACATACATACAGACATAAATAAATACAAACATACATACATACACACATACATAGATATCTACATACGTACATAAACCGTTAACCTCTCGACTCATCCAATATGGGTATTAAATGAAAGGGTTTGACAAGTAGAATACGATAAGTTAACTGACGTAAATCAAAATTCAATATGGCGGACGCACCAAGATGGTGGATTACCGTCACCTTCACGACCTACTTAATATGAGTATCGAATGAAAGGTTTTGACAAGACAAATACATATATTAGCTACATAAGTGACATCATTCGATATTCAATATGGCTGACGCACTGAGATGGTGAATTACCGTTATCTTCACGACTTATGCAGTTAATATGGATATCGAATGACAAGACAAATACAATCGCTATACATAAGTGACCTCATTCGAAATTTAATTTATTTATTTATTTATTTATGTACATATCTATTATATTTATTTATTTATTTATTTAAGTATTTATTATTTATTTATTTATTTATTAATTCAATTATTTATGTATTTATTTATTTATTATATCTATTTATTATATTTATTTATTAAATCATTTATTTAATTATTTATCTATTTATTTATCTATTTATTTATTTATTAAATTATTAATTTATTTATTTATATTTTTTTTTCTTTATTTATAAAATAAAATGAATGGATTCAGATAGAATGTCGAGAAAGCATAGGAGTTATTTTGAGAATTATTATAAACAGCGAAGATATTAAATAGAAACTATGCGAAAGACACATTAACTGAACTTTATGTACATGAAGAGATAAAGTTTTACTTCTGCCGCGCGTAGCTTACACACACGAATTTTTTTCAAACTGGCGAGGATGGTTTGATTGAGATACATATTTCAATACATTATTTTACTGTTAATAATATATTTAATAGTTATTTTATTGATTTTCCGTTTTTCTTCCACTCATTACACTGTTGCATTACGTAGTCATCAAAAAATTGCATTCGACTGATTTTGACAGAAGAAATTGATTTCTAGTCGAACGTTCGGTAACCGTAATAGAGTGAAGCAACAATTCACCTAAACTCTGACATTTGTGTCATATGAAATCTCGGTGAGTCGCTAACCGTAATACATTCACATTCGCCAACTTTTTCGTTCGACTCGCTAACCGTAATAGGGGTGTAAATCTATTACTCTGATAACACCTATCCACATTTTGTCATGTCCACTCCCAGGTACTAGAAGCCACGCTCAATTTTATCGCACCAAAGTCAAATCAGACCAGCGAACAAAAAAAAAAAAACATCTTTTGTTACAGGAATTTGTAATCAAACTAAACGCCCAAACCTTCTAATGGTTTGCTGTATTTTATATTAGATTCCTACATCCTTCCTGAAAGTTATATATTCTGTCAACGGCAATCCAATTACT
Organism: Brachyopa scutellaris; assembly: GCA_949775065.1. Classification (NCBI taxonomy): domain Eukaryota; kingdom Metazoa; phylum Arthropoda; class Insecta; order Diptera; family Syrphidae; genus Brachyopa; species Brachyopa scutellaris. The sequence goes on along the minus strand of OX459112.1, from coordinate 32,251,463 downwards.
ATTTTAACACATTTTCTTCTCTTCGGTGGAACAACACATAGTAGCGTACAATCTAAGTATTACTCTGGAAAACGACCTTCATCTTCCCTTCTTTGGTGCATAGATATTCGTTCGTTTGCCTGCTAAGTTAAGTAGGGCAAGGTACCGCTTGTGGGTCAAGGTGGCCGTTCACCAGCTACGTGACTTGGGAATCTTGAAATGCGCTGGCAGGTATACATCACATACGGGTGAGACTACGACATTGCAGCACCAAAGTGTACTGAACATGACGGCAAATAGAAAATCCAATCGGAGCCAAATTAATCACCACAGTTGGTGATCGGAATTTATAAAAAAAAATTATACACATTTATTCTCCCATGTCCAATCCATTTAATTGTTCAAATTCGATTTAAAGCTGTTCCAACAAAGTATCCATCTTGGAGGTTTGTTGACTGATGTAGCTATAGTTGGAAAGGGGAGACCCAACCCTTGACTAAGCCAAATATTGATAGGCAAACGATGGACACTCAGTTAGCCAGCTTCAGTTACGTGCTATCGAACCATATACTCATCAGTCATACATCGTATCCCCACCGACATCGTTTCAAAGCGTATAATACCCTCATCAAATTAATTGTATTCAAACATTTAAATTCCCATAAGCAAACTGATATCTTTGAGTGTTTACACCTACTTCAGGCGACTCTCAGAGGACTCGAAAGATTCCGATCAACTTATGTATTAGAATAACAAAACTATTGTTCGAAGGATGTTCTTCTGTATAATGCTGGTGCTGTCTGCTTAATAACAAACTCTTGTCTATTTTAAGGCGAGAGTGATTCAATGGAAAATATGCTGAACTTGGGCCACTTTACTGGCCTTTGTAAACATGCCGTATCTTTTATCTTGACTGTTTGAGATGAGGTTAAGACTTTGATTTAATGTTATTTTGTTGTGGCATCTGACGTACAGCAGATGGGTTCGAGGACTTAAAATACGAAAAGGACATAATGTGGCCAATATACTTGAGGTCGGTTATTTGCGTACCCACATAAGGACTTCATGTGAGTAGGTTGTCAAGCTTTGAATGGAAAAGCCACTAAGTGGATTTTGTAGTTCATACCTTCACCTGTTGAATACGTACCTACCTATTGATCGTTTAATTGGGTGAGTACAAGTGTCCATCGAATTGATTGGTTTTAAAAAAAAAAACGGTAAGTGACACTTAGCTTTAGCTGATTATTTTATACCACTATAAGGAACTGTCCTATGCGTGTTGCCTAAGACATATTTAAAGGCAGACATAAACCTATATAAAATTGATGACCCAAAAATCCCGTGCATTTAGAGTGCCATATTCCAATATTTCAGTATTTTTTAACAATCATAACAAATTGGGTTGTACTTTTACTTTTCCATTTTTCCAGCGTTCTTTTTCAATTAGCGTTTGGAACTGCTACTTCACCTGACAAAGAAAACAAACCGTAAATAATTTTAGAGTGACACTAATGAAAGCATTGTTTTTAGATGCGGATTGTGGACAGTATGTGCGGATGTATGGATGTATGGTGTGGACGATGTTGCCGTCGTGTCAGTTGGTTCCTGTCTAGCAACTGTTTTCTCCAGGGCTGGTGTATTGGGCATTTACTTTAATTTAATCCTCTCAAAATGGACGTTGTTTTTTTCACGAAAAAAAGAAAGTGGTCTGTCCCAGCTAGTTTTGACAATACACAAAAAAAATTCTGAAATCAGTTTTCAAAGCGGGTTTTTTTTTAAATAATTTTACACACGCTAAACGGGTTATGAATACCCTTATAATGATGTTTACACACAGCGCGAGTACATAAGGACAAGAATGAGAGACAGGGAGATCGGCGTAGTGAGAGGAAACTCAGATTTTAGGTTTCAACTAACTGGTGGTGTCCAGGATAACTGGAGCGTTGTATACTATTGAAAGTTTTGTTGTTGCTTGTGACTCACACAAGTTTTTTTCCAGATGTTTCTTGTTATTCATAGTTTGTGTGATCAATTTGTGTGGTCATACCACCATTCTACCACCAGTGTTATGCCTTCGCAGTAGGTTTTTGACATTGATTATTAAAACTGATCATGAGAAATAAATGTTTCGGAGACATCTGGATTAGAACCATGAACCTTCAGCGTCAGCCATAGCCGCTCATAATTAATTTCAGAAAAGGTGATAAGAATTGCATCTGTAGTAACCATCAGTCTGTCAACGACCACGCCACGCTAAAAATATCGGTTCTCATTACAGTTAGTTTAGATTAAGTAGCTTAGGTTATTTTAGGTGGGTATAGGTATAGGTATAGGTAGGCTATACGTATACTATACCACATTACCCGGCTTAAAACTTTTTAGCTAAAATCGAATTTGTTGTGATTATGTTACGTATATTAATTTACCAATAATACCTAAAAAAAAGGCGAAGAGAGCTGTTTGTGCCGTGTACCATATTAGAAAGGGGTCAGAGCTCAGAGAATCCTACCAAAGGACTTTGAATGGTAGTTTATACTTGTATGTTGAATCTTATGAAATTTGGATGTATTAAATCTTACATTTTCTCTGTTAAGTCCAAAATAGATATATGTATACCACAAATACCCGAAGTTACTCTACCATATCGGTTACGCTTGACTTTATCTATGACATGAAGCTCAGTATAACTCTAACAAAAAAATCTTCCAACTGAATATAAATTAAACAATCGTTCATAAACGAGTCGCATTGTATCATTCCATTTTAAGAATTCGTTTTCCACAATCATTTTAAATAGTCCAGGGAATATAATTCATGCTATCAGGGATCAACTCGCAGCTCAAGTGGTCACGTAAATGAATCCAAACAAAATAAATACAAAAACCCAGAAAGAAATCCTTACCGCAATGATAGTAAAGGTCATTCACACCCATTTCTGGTGTCGCCCGATGTTGTTCTCTATGACCATTGTGAACGTGCTGCAAATATAAATTCAAAATTTTCTTTTTCCCTATCCCAACTCCATTTAACTCCAAATAGAAATCCCTCGGCATAGAAGAGAGAAACATGATTGACATTCAAGGAGATAGAGATTGTGCGACAAAATACCCAGGTCAGTACTTATTTTTCTGTTACATTAATTATTCTCGAGCAGTTCGTTGTGTGGTGAACTAGACACAGCATTTTATCTCAATTTAGGTCTTAAGGGATTCACATTATGTGTGTGCTGTGCAGATACAAATAGTAATCACTTTTACTTCCCCATTAGCCTAGATAGCTGGGAACGGAACTTTTGATTTCTTTTGGTATCGTATACAATAATCTTGTCCTTCTCATCAACGGCAGAGCGAGAGTATAGGACTGTACATTGTATAGGAAGGCAGCAAGCCACGTTCGTGCTTATCCTGGGGAAAGTAACACAGTAATTTGTCTGTGCGTGTTGTGCGCTTATAAAGTTGACGAGAAAAGAAGTCGGTTTTTGTATTCTTACTTACTTTCTTCAACGGCTTTAGGCAATATATTATACAACGTTACGAAATGGAAAGTCTTCGGTCAACACGCTGTGGTCTTGATTGCAACATTGGTTCATCTACTATTATAAACTACAGCAGAGACTACTAATCCAAGGCAAAAGGACGATAGCTATTCAGCGGAGAAAACTTAAATAGTAATCATGCCAACCAACATTTGTTGCTGTAGAGTTGAAGTGTGATTTTTAAAAACTGTTTGACTTCCTTATTATAAGAATAAGAGTAGGTACTTCTCTAGATTTGATAGTAGTTATATTGATTGAATAATGTCATGGGATGGCGATCCACATAAAATTTGTAATATAAAATGGCTTAAGATAGCAGTAGTTATAGATTTAATTCCACGTGATAACATAACTTTTTTTTATAAATGACGTTCCTCGAATTCATTAAGCAATAGTACATTATTGAAATTTACTTACTTAACTCTGCTTGAAATATACATACATACATATGTAGCAGCTTTCTAATCTCTTTGATGGCGGGTACGCTTTTTCCCGTTCTCCACAATCCAGAATGCTTTAGCTTGGCTTTAAAATAAGAGGTTCGATCTTCCTTGAGTGCTCAGTACCTGCTCTCTACTTTACTGCTAATGGTCTAGCACTATTAGGAGCAGTATTTTGTAGAGCATGCCTTTCGTCTTCCAAGTTAAGAGTTTTGGAACCAATCGTTTCGCTAAAGCAAATAAAGCAGGTAAGTCTTCGTCGATTCCCTATTACTGCGTTATTTCTGTGGTTGATGTTTACTCTGAGTTAAATCAACTCCTAATTACTTCTAAGATACAGCTTCCTATGCTTCCCAGTTCTGTTTTAGTATTGTGGGCATATGCTATTTCGTTTATTAACAACGTGTGCAGATTTGCAAAAATTGCTGTTTAAATCTGCTATTCCCATAAATTGCACGCGTAGAAACGGGAGCGTATCGGAATCCCTCCTTTTAAAATCCCGTTTTTTAACAATCCCGCCAAAAAAGTTTTAAAATACCTTCGTTTAAAGTCCCGGTTTTTCAAAATACTGCCTCTTAAAATCGCGCTTAATCCCGCAGATCCTGGCAAAAACCCAAGAAGTCCAAATCGACACCCACTACATTTTCATCGATTTCAAGGCCGCCTATGATAGGATCTGGGGAGATGAACTGTATAGAGCCATGTCTAGTTTAGATATCTCTGTCAAACTCATCCATCTGTGCAGGATGGTGATGGAGAAAGCTCGCTGCTTGATGTCAAAAAAGGATTTAGGCAAGGTGATGCGTTGTCATGCGACTTCTCCAACTTCATACTTGAAAGAATTGTTCGAAACTCACAAGCCAAGATACAAGGAACAATCTTTCAACTACTTCAGCGACTTCTTTTTGTGCGGTTTCACTTTTACGCGAAATGCATTTGCCCACCAAAATTCGATTTGTGCGGCTTAAATACGAGTATATGCTTACATTTCATTTTTTAGGAACCCAGCACCCTAAATTACATGAAATTCATACTTCGCTTTGCCCAATTTCGCATTGCGTGAGACTTTTCATTTCCCTAACCCCCGCGCAAAGCGAGGGACCAGTGTATATACTGTCAACGAAAAGGGACGAAAAGGACTGTTCCTTTCGGCTGAGAAAGCAATTGAGTAGTAAAACCCTTTTCCGATCGACTAAGAAGACTCTATACGAGTATAAGACCCTTATCATCCCAGTTTTGCTATATGGAGCTGAAACATGGAATTTATCGAAAGTGGATGAAGATGTCCTTGGTCACTTCGAGAGAAAAATCCGCCGTAAAATAATCGGTCCCGTTTGCGTTGACGGGCTTTGGAGGAGAAGATTGAACCATGAACTGTACGCGCTGTACAACGACATCGACCAGGTCAAAAAACAGCACATTGGGCGTTTAAAATGGCTAGGATATGTAGAGCATGTGCCCATTTTTGTATTTCAACAACTTCATCGTTCAAAATTTAATATTGCTTGTTTTCCATTCTCTCGGGGTATGCATTGTCAATTGTCGTATTTGAGTTTGAGCTGGTCACTTCACTTAGTTGGCGCTACAGCTCGAGGTGAACCTGGGCCTGCTTCTCGCAACCATTTGTGTGTGCGTGTTATATTTTTGCACGAATGGAAGGGACCTACAGTTTTTTGCCGACTCCGAACGGCGAGTTGAGAAGCTCAATCGTGACAAATGATACTCTTTGATGCTTGTCAGACATTCGAAAGAGGTGGGCACTGTGAAAAACTTTTAGGTGTTTGCGGCGGGATTCGAACCCAAGACCGCTGGCTCAGTAGTCCGACGCACTAACCACTTGCGCTACGGTGCTGGTTTGAGCTGGTATCTTTACTTTTTACTTCTCACGAACAGTGTCCCCACTTAATTTTTTCTAAATTGTAGTGAACAGCTCCAAAAATCGTAGCGTTTCACAGTAAATCGTAGTGTTTTACAGTAAATCGAACTACACTATCCCCCTTTCACTAACACATACCCCAACCCTTTCTTCTTAGCACAATTCTAGAGGGGAGCATAACGGGCCCGGTCCGTGGCGTACGTAAAGAGGAGTGATTCTCACCCTCACAAACCAACCAACCAAATGCGAACATATTTATTGGAACATTATATTGGAAGAGCATGGTAATATGAAGTTCTTACATGCATACATATGTATGTATGATTATAATTATGAAAGCACTATTAAAAACGTAATTCATACCGCTGCATTAATTGAAAGTATCGCTTCTTGGTGATTTTGGATTAAATATAGGAAATTATGTTATGTGCTGCAAACGTTACCAACCAGTTACCACCAGACGACGCAGTACGCAAATAACAAAAACCGTTATTAGTACATTTTTGCGCTTGCGGCGCGGGTTCGACTTTTGACATTTCTACAAAATATTCCACTGAACTGTAAAGAGAAATGCAGCTGAACGTTATTGTGAAATGGGTGCATTCAGATCATTCTGTTCGAAATATTGAATCGTTAAAACATGTTAACAACAATTATTACATTTTCTTCAGAGCTATAATATTTTTTCTCAAATTGTAGTGTTTAGGAATTTTTCGTAGTGGCGTAGTGAAAAAGTTGAAAAGTGGAAAAAGTGTAGTGAAACACTACAATTGTAGTGAAAGTGGGGACGCTGCTCATGAATATAAAATTGTAGCTAGCATTTATGTATTTTGTTCATTTGTGGACCTCCGGGATTATTTTATGTATCCAGCTGCTCATGACACAACGCTGTATTCAATAGATATAAGTCGCCAATGAATTAAACGGTTAAAACAAAAGTTTTACATAACTTAACTATACGGGATTGACGTTTTCACGAAATTAACATTGGCTATTATATTTTTTTTTTGTGTAGATACGGCACATTGAAAATTACTGTAAAGAAGTCCATTACTTTGCTTAGTCATTTCGTTGCCCTTTATTATGTATAATAATAAAAATAGCTGATTAGATTCAATGGCATCACTCTGCAACTATCATCAGTTGGTGTCAATGCCAATGAGAAATTTTTTACAAATCGTTAATACCCGCAATAATCATTTTCTCTTCTTTGATACTGTTTCCCGGTTTTTTGTTCTCTTGTTTGGTGAAAATAATTAATTTTCACATTCAGCTTGTTACGCAGATTTTACTCTATGAGATTTCATTATTTGCAGGATTACGTGTAAAGCTTTATACTTGAATGGATCTGAAGAGAAACAAGATTACCCATAAAATAAAAGCATTAACACAACCACAAGCCATAATGATATTAATGACAAATTTCCTTAAAAGATTACCAGCCTTGTGGGGCACTTAATAGCAGCCAGTTAAAGGACTTTTATTTCACCGCGTAAATAATGGGCTACAAAAAATTCATTTAAATAACCGTTCATTCCGTGCATTCAAACAAAATAAATGGAAGGCTATATGTAAATGTATGTATAGGTAGATAATCGTTAATGGTATTTGGGTATAGCTAAGACATTAAGGCAAATATTTAAAATAAAGGCAAACAGGAGATTCACTTAGATTCGTTTGTTAATTCCTTTTTGTCTTTTATGATAATGAAAATCTACAGTCAGAAGCTCCTAATCAAACGTATTCCCCAAAATTCATTAAATCCGTTGCCTTTCCACAGCACCCCTCCGGCTTTGATTATAATCCAATGTTTGAATTAAAATTCAGAGAAAGCCAAGAATAAAAAAGAAGAACCGAAACCATCCATCTTCTCTGTCGTGCTGCTGGAATACCATATACTAGTAGCGGGATGAAGGCGCACTGAAGCAATTGCAATTCGTCGCTTATGTCCATGTCCCTTTTGTCAAGTTCAACGGTTGATGGGATAAATTGAATTTCTAATGAAAAGATATCGCACAAGTACGAGATAATAGATAATATATCAGAGCCTGGCCTGTTCAATGATCCTTGAAGAAGAAAAGTGTGCAAGGATTCGAGCTTGCAAATGCAATTTATACATCAGTATGTAGTGCAGGACTACCTAAAAACGAATTTATCAAGATATTTTCGAACAAAGAACCTCGAAAATGGAGAAAAAGAAGAGAATCGGATAAAATTCGAGAGTCTTGTGTTGACAGACCAGACAGACAAGAAATAGGATTCTTAATTTCTTAGTTTTCCCCCTTTCTCCCTTGGGATGATTCTCATTCCATTTCATTCTTTTTCATGCCATTCATCGTCGCCCCTGCTCCGCTTACATAATAAATCCATGGTCTCAAGCAAGCACTGCACTCCGCCCGCACCCATTATCCTTACGATGACAGGCAGCCCACCATCGCAGCGCTTCGCTCCGCTTCCCAATCTCTTATTTCATTAAAAGAATACAATTTCAATGAATCTGAAATGAATTGCTGCATCGTGTATTGTGTGTTTGTTTTTTTTTTTTTTTTTTTTTTCAATTAATGCCAGGAATCTCTACTCCAACATTGTGACTTCATGTTCATGGTGATTGCGGCCTTAAAGCTAGATGGAATGGAGCACGGAACCAAAACATGCTCTTGTCGCCTTTGGTTGAAGCACGACGACGACGACGACGACGAATTTATATGAAGTCAAGGTATTTAGATATTCAGCAAAAATAAACATTGCAAAGGCAGTAGTACAAGTAGCAACAGCAGAAGCAATTTGAGGTTGGAATGGTCTTTGTTGGTTTTGATGTATTTTAGGTCAAAGTTGACAACTGCAATGCTCATCGTGCTTTGTGTTTCTTTTTGTTATGTGGATTTATTGGAAGTTACTGTTCATGTTTGTATTTATAACCTCCCAAAAGTATATCGCAAATGCTTCAACCGTTAGTGGGTGTGAATTTTTTTTTTAAATAAATCGACAATTTAAATTAATCTTTTATGAATGAGTAATTTTATCGGCTTTGAAAGTGGTTCGGCGACCTTTTTATTATCTCTACACAGACGGGACAGTAGGGAATTGATGATTTTCGGAGTAACGATTTTGTAAGCTCTCCCTAACGATTAATGTCACCCTTTTAGACGAAAGATAATTCATAGGCAGCATGAAAAATGGCTTTTTTGTAATAATTCTTTTTTAAAGTAAAGGCTTAGTATTTATTTATTTATTTATTTATTTATTTATTTATTTATTTATTTATTTATTTATTTATTTATTTATTTATTTATTTATTTATTTCATCAAACAGACTTATACAACTAAATATAATCTTACAGACTACAGAACAGTATTTCATTGTTGACAATTGAAAAGGAAAATATAAATAACAACTTCAGATAAGGAAACATACATACATATATCACCAGGTTATACATTTAAGATGTGCAAACATATTTTTTAAAAGAGTCACGGCTTATGTGAGAAAAAAAATCAACATGATTACAAATAGTATTAGCTTCCCTAATGCTACGCGTTACTGGCTCATTAGGACCGTAGTTTACTCGATAAGGAGGCTCATTAAAAATATTGCGGTATCGGAGCGGCGAACAGAAAGAGATTGTAGGCCAAGAAGTTGACATCTTGTTTTATAAGATGGGATTTTGATGTTCCAGTTTAGGCGGCGGACAGCAATTCGTGAAATTTTTTTTTTAATGTTTTCAATCCTCACGGAATGTGCTTGATAATAAGGATTCCAGATTACACTGCAATATTCTAACGAGGATCTTACATACGCAAAGAAAAGAGATCGGAAGGTAAAAGGATCCGTAAACTCTTTAGAGTTACGACTAATAAATCCTAACATAGAATTAGCTATAGCAACCACAAAGTCAATGTGGGACGTGAAACTGAGTTTGAAATCAAAAAGAACTCCAAGATCTTTCTTTACGTTGAGTTTTAAGAGTTTAGTTCCTTCGATGACGTAGTCAAACAGAATCGGTGAGAAATTCCAACAAAAAGACTGGGATTGGCACTTAGAAACATTTAAAAAGAGCTGATTTGCTGCACACCATTCTGATAAGCACTGAAGGTCATTTTGAAGTAGAAGGCAATCGTTAACAGATTTTATGCAACGGAATATTTTGATGTCGTCCGCAAACATTAAGCAAAAAGCATTTTTGATCGAATCAGGAATATCATTTATCAGCAACAATAATAAAAGGGGTCCCAAGTGACTTCCTTGAGGTACACCTGAGGTGACCTGAATGACATCTGATAAAGATTCATTAATGCGTACGAACTGTGTTCTACCTTTCAAATAGAATTCAAACCACCTTAAAATATTAGAGTGGAATCCACTGGATTCAATCTTATTTATTAACACATAATGGTTGACTCGATCGAACACCTTCGAAAAATCAGTAAATATGACATCAGTTTGAAAGCCATTTTCTAGGTAACTGCTGATTTGATTACAGAATATAGACAGGTTGGTAGTTGTTGATCTACCAGCAACAAATCCATGTTGATATGGAGAAATGGTTTCTTTTAGAATGAAAGTAAGTTTATCATATACAATTTTTTCAAAAATCTTGGGGATGGTTGATAATTTACTGATTGGGCGGTAATTAGAAACCTCTTGTTTAGAGCCAGACTTATGAATAGGAATAATGCAAGAAATTTTCCAATCATCAAGAAAAATACCCCTTTCAAGAGAACCATTAAACAACAAAGTTAATGGTCCCGAAAGAGCAGCTACACAACTCTTTAGTATGATTGGTGGAATCCCATCAGGCCCTTGTTGTTTATCCTCTTTCAGACCAATTAAGGCTAATTCAAGATTTTTGTTACTTAATTTTAAGCGACCGATATTGATAGGAGTTTATACATGTAGTAGAAAAGTTTGAGGGAACATATTCAGGAGTATAAACAGATTGAAAAAAATTGGCAAAGAGATTGTAAATAGTGCCCAGGTTGCTAGTAGTGGTACCTGAATAATGAATGCAATTTGGTATTCCATTTGAGCATTTTTTGCTATTTATAAAGGACCAAAAAAACTTACTTTTTTATTTCAGACTCGATTCAGAACGAATTAAATAATCCGTGTACAAAAATTTATTCAAAAAATCAAATTCTTTTTGAAGACATAAGTAGTTCATCCGAAGAGTTTCATTACTAAAGGATTTTCGAAATAATTTATAAGACATGTTTTTTTTATTGTTCAGGTTACACAATCTCTTATTGTACCATGGTGGCTTAGAATTATTGTGATTAAGAACTTTGGGCACAAATAGATCAATTGCTTCTTTAATTGTCCCTAGCATGTTGCGATACGCCTCAGACAGCTGATTAAATAAGAATATATTATTCCAAGAAATACTATTTATGTAGTTGGTCATGTCACCGAAATTAGCTTTTTTGTAATCATGTCTGATTGTTCTTCCCAATACAGGTTTCATATAATCAAATATACTAAATAGAACACTTAAAGCAATGTGGTGGATTCTATTAGGAAAATAGGACTAGTACATTCTTTTATATCGGTAATGAGTTCCTTATCAATAAATAAGAGATCAACAATACGTTCTAAACTATATTTGAAACTATTAATTTGAATAAGATTATGTTCAGAGAAAGAATCAGTTAACTCATATTCACATTCATTATTTACATTTAAAGGGAAAAGACATAATTCATCTGGATCCCAGACCCAATTTATATTTCCTAGATTGAAATCACCGAGTATGATTGCATGTTGATCACTACCTAATGTAGAAAGAACAGAGCGACAATTATCTATATGAATTTTGTATAATTCAAGAGAACTACCTGGTAGTATATAACTTAATAATACTATTAACACACAATGTTTGTTTATAATAACTCGTACAGCAAGTTGGTCAACGTCGAGACTCGATGTAACTGCAGTCGATGATGAGTGAAGTTTAATTTCATAGTAGGAGAATGAGGAGCGCACAGCGATTAATACACCTCCACCTCTGGTTAAATTAGATTTTAATAAACATCTATCTTTACGGAAAACTGAATAGTTTTTATTATCGAAAAGTTCGGAATTATGGTGTTCTTTTGCAAGCCAGGTTTCGGTGAGTGTAATTGTATCATACTGGCATGATGATGTACTGAGACGAAGTTTATTAAGTTTAGTACGTAGACCGCCAACGTTTTGGCAGTACAGTTTTTATTTTACATGGTGGTGAAGAAGGAGAATGAGAAGCAGAAGAAAAGAGAGAAACCGGTTTTATGTTTTCGCGGTTGGTGTCGGTGTCACTTCGTTTTTTTTCTGCAAGACAAATTTTTTGATTTGCACTGACCTGGGCCAAATCTGTTGATCCATGGCTGTCGCAAGTAGATTAGAAGGAACACTGACTTTAAAATTAACATATTTCAGATCGGATAATTTGGCAACTAATTTTATTAATTTGAAACACTTTATTTGATTAACAGGGATTTCAGTTTTAGATGCAATATGATTTATTAAAAGATTAGGGTCAGTATCAACACGAAATTTCGATGTATGAAACCATTTATAATTTGAAACAGCAATCTCATTCAAAGATGAAGAAGCATCAGTACCATATTTCTTGTTGTTTTTATTTAGCGTTATATTTTTTTTATTTTTGCGGATTTTATTATTAATAACTGTCTGAAAGCTTTCGTTTTCATCACACAGAGATTCAGACACTGATGGTAATGAAGTTTGGGAATACGCAGGCATTAAATTAGAAAAATCAGATGATGATAGAGTTTGATTTGGATTAAAATCATTTAAATTAGAACTGGAGGTACACAGATTAGGAGCAGTTACCACTGGGGCAGTAGGAACAATATCAACTAAGTTCACATGATTATTTGCAGGAATGTCATTGATTATGAGTTTCTCATGAGACAAATTAAATTCCATAGAAGCAGGAGAAACAACAATTGGTAATTCATCTATTTTAGAACTATGAATGATTTCAATGTTTTTGTTAAATGCACTATTGCTGGCACACATTTTAGATTTTATTAATGATACGTCATTTTTGAGCTCCACGATTAATCGAGAAAGTTCATTAAACCGAATATCAAAACAAGATTGAACAGAAGAAGCACACATAGTGCATTTCCAAAAAATATTTCCATTAGAAAGCAAATGAGATTCATTATCTTTTATTTGCAAACAATCTTTGTAAAATGATTTGCCACAAAATAATTCACACACTACGTGGGGTTGATTGCGTTTAATGACAATGTCACATATAGCACAGTTCAAAGCCATAGCGGAGAAAAAAGAAAAGCATCTATACAGAATGGGAACTTATTAGCACGTGATTAGATGCTTTCATTTTTTTTTCTTCAAAATCAGGAGTTTTGTTCTCTTAAGAGAAACGTGTTGGTACCTTAACCGATAATTTCGACTTAACAATCATAAACAGTAAAAGTCTACTGAAGTTTTCAGTAATGTTCAGATCTTTACTTCGTGACACTGGAAAATATCATGTGACTTCTTTAATCTCATGCCGAACAGGGAATGGCAGGTGCTCACATGAAATGCAAATTCAAATTATGTGTCTCTTCAACTGCATCAGAGAGGCTTCCACGGCATTCGAAGAACAAGTGAAATGAGCTGATCTTGTTATTATGGATGGCAAAGTCGAGCACATGTTGTTATTAAGAAAAAGTAGCCCGGTGGGTCAAGACGACAAGGAAAACCGAACATCCGTTCAAGACGACAAGCGCTTGGTCTGGAGAACTAACTGGTAACCGCGTGTTCGGCATCGAAGAAGATGGAATGCTGCTGTATTTGAGGTAGATTGTATTCCTGAATGTGGAGACTTGAAAACGTGTAATATCAGCAGGAAGCAAGTTTCTCATAAAAATAAGTTACGTATTCGACACCGATTATTTTTACCACATTTTATTTCGTCTGGTTTTTTACGAGTGGTTTTGGTCTGTGATAGAAGAATAATGGTTCCTCACAGAGTTATACATAAGTGGCTGAAAGGTACCTTGCCAGGAACCATATACATACATACATACATATACAGTGTTGTGCAAAACATACCGGATTTTTTTTGAATAATTTTTTTTTGTAAATTCTAGTGAACAGGAGGATACTACGTTAAATTATTTGATATTACAAAAAACTTATTGCATTAGTATACAATTTAAAAAAAATCTAAGTTCTGCGGTAATAAAGTTTAATGTTTTATCAAATAATTTAATTCAGCTTTATTTCATGCCTGTCCAAAACATACCGGATTTCCAAAACACCGGATTTCCAAAACACCGTATTTCCTTCCTCTTAATCTTGTTTATAACGATTTTGACTGTCATTTGAATTAAATTTTAGACAAAACAAAAGTGAGAATAACATTAGCAACTTAGTTGTTTCGAAATTTATTATAACTAAATGTGGCAAAAATAAATACAGTAGGTTCGTTAAAAAGCAAGTTTTAGCTGACTTCAAGACAGGTGTATACAAAAAAAAAAATAAAAAATTAGCCGAAAAGTACGAAATGGCATCACTGACAATGTAGGATATTAGAAAAATGTTTCAGAGGGGAAAACCGATTGAAACCATTTATTCTTAAGGACGTCCACGAAAAACAACAGGCCGAACCGACCGGGAAATCTAAAAGATGGTCATAAAAGATCATTTATTGTCTTCCAAAACAGATCATTTGCGAACGAATTGAAGCAAGAAACGTACGGAGAGGTTTAAAAGAAGCTGCCTTGTGTCCTTTTCGACCATGTAAAAAGCCTCTACTGACTGCTAAGCATATACAAAAAACGTACCATTTTGCTGTTCAAGTTAGTCCTTGATCAATTTGCTTAGGCTAATCGTTTCTTAGACTGGATTTCGCAATAAACTATTTAAATTGGTCCGAGACTAGGTCACTATTTAAATTGGTCCGAAACTAAGCGCTGATAGTAAGTTTAACTTTATTCTTTTTGATGGAAACATTCATGTAAGATGAAAGAATGGGACAAGTCTTCAGCAACAGTATTGTCGTCCTATGGTGTAGCATGAAGAAGGTTCGATCGATCACGGTGCGGGGATGTTTTTTTTGGCTAAGGTTGTGGTCCGCTATATGAAATAAGTAGTATTATGGATTGTTTTCAGTATAGGAATATACTGGAATCCGAAAAGCTATCATAAGCTGAAAAAATATAGAGATAAAAAAAATATTTTTAAAAACAAGCTTTAATGAACTAAAAAGTAAAAAAATAATTTTTTCCCGAGTCACCAATGTGTGACTATAAATTAAAGCTTGGGGCACTCAGGCACAAGACAACACATACACGATGTGCAACGAGGACGGAAGAAGAATTAGCAGAACACATTTCGTGTGTGTTAGTTAGACCTCGTCATCGTCATTTGGCCAAATTTTACCTCGAGCCTGAGTGCTGAGTTTTCACCGGATACGCAAAATTTCAGCATAATCGGATATCTGGAAGTGGGTGTAAAATCGACTCCCAGATTCCGCCCTCACAGAAATGGAAAAGTTAAAAAAGCGTCCGCCATATTGGATTAACCACTTCATCAAATAGCTCATATTGTATTGTCTCCGGAACTATATACGTGTGCAAAATTTCAGGATGATCGGATATCTGGAAGTGGGTGTAAAATCGATTCCTAGATTCCGCCCTCACAGAAAGTGAAGTCAATATAAAGCTTGTAATAAGATGCCATTGCGTTGGGTCTTTCAACAAGATAATGACCCAAAATATCTTTCAAAGTTGCTAAAGGAGTGGTTTGCGAAGCAAAAGATGATTGTACATATTAGAATGGCCCTCTCAATCGCCCGATCTGAACCCTATCGCAAAGTTGTGGCCATTTTCATAGACGGGTAGGTTCAATGAAACGCGTATCCAAAAACTCTCTTTGTACGTCATTGAAGAATGAATAGTGGAGCATTACAAAAGCCATAATTGAAAATGTACTGTCCTCCATGCCTAAAAGCTGCGCAGAGGTAAGAAAAAACAACGGCTACTGGCAAAATATTAAGTATAACCAAAAATACGGTATTTTTTTCCTTTAATTGTATACTAATGCAATAAGTTTTTTGTATTATCAAAGAATTTTACATAGTATTGTTCACTAAATCCGGTATGTTCTGCACAACACTGTATGTATGTTGCATTGTTGACAACGCGAATTACAAAACAAAAACTAAAAAAGTATGTGCAAATGTATGTAATGCCAAATAAATAGAATAAAACAATTATTTGGTTGCGCATAATTATTACGAAAACAAAAGTTATACGGTGGTCAACCAGGTTAACACCAAAATTCATTGCTCATACGAAACGTACAAAATTGCAACTAACCCAAAAACGCAATTAACATATTTTCGTGCTCATTTTGTAGGCTTTCAACAACGTTTTTTGCGGTCTCCGTTTGGTCATTCAAGGATTTTATAAATACTCGTATACGCGGTGAATTTAATTTCACGTAGCCAATTTCAAACGAGGCGCCAATACATATGCATACATACATACATATATAGCATCCAAACCAAAGCTAGAGATTGAAAGAGGCATTGCTTTTGAGCTCCTAAACTGAATTTGGATTGGCTGCCATTAACCACTCTTGGCATGCAGAACCCAAATTTTTATTGGATATTTTAGCACACAATCCATTGATCAAATTGATTCACCGTATTCTATTATGGTACAATAACAAACAACTAAAGTAAGTCATGTTCATGTACTTGTATGTATACACCTACTGGTGGTCAATATCTCCTGATGGCATTTCGTACGTGAATAGGATTTGTTCTGATCAAAGCGAATATTTATTGATGCTCTGACCTAGTAATCGGGTCAGTAAACTCAAAGCCTATTATAGAATAAAACCCCTTGACAATGCTTGATTAAAGCATCCTCATCTCTCCCAAAGGTGAGAGACTATTTGTTCGCCTCCATTTTGTTCGCGTAGTGAAGTTTTTTTTGGTACTGATGAACTACATACATACATATATCTTCCACATGAGACGAAGTTTATGTACTATACATATAGGCCCCCACGCCCAGTCGTACAATGCTCTCGAAAGTAGTCAATTTAATTTAAAGGAACTTAATTAATAGCCCAGCACGCTCTGGTGACTACGTTCACCAGTAGGGGGTCATTCTTCTTCAAATGCAAATACGACTTCTACAAAACACTATGAAGCACTATCGTCTATACTGGTGTTGATTAGTAGCACGAGAGTACACAGACTACAAAACTACCAGCCTTCACGTTCACACCCAGCCCAATCAATATGTATCTGCAACTATTTTGACTTTATAATAGCAGGGTGGCTGGTGGTGAACATATCCAGCCTCTTGGCAATTTCTCTCTAACCAACATCCACTTCTCATCTAGGCCCTTATGGTGTTAAAGGATAAAGTTTTGATATTGAAGAATTCTGTAGTGGTGCTCTGCTTCACTCACTACATCTCCATAAACAGAACTTTTTCGCTAGAACGATTATCAATTGAAGCATTCTCCGGCAGAGTACCTACATCCTGAGCTTACCCGTCCTCCCGTCCACCTTCGCCATGGTAATTTCAATTCTTTGTCATTCGCGCTTGAGAGCGTCAACGATGCTGGCATTTGTTAGATAATCATGAAATTGAATTTATTGAAAGTGTGTGAGGATGGCAGTTTAAAGTGTTGGACGAACGGAACCGGAGCAGGAACAGGATGATGTAGAGAGGCGCAACTTTGGGGCAAAACTTGTGCAGAAACCGAAAGTGAATCTGCAGAAAGTTGCAAAGATTTTCTCCCAGTCACTTAAAGCATTATCATTCCAAATGTGATGTTGGTTGAGAGAACATGGCGGGCGATGAGAGGGAACTTTTCACAATATTTGCTACGTGAAGTGGAAGAACCCTGCGGGCGGATTCTCCACTATTGTTGGAGTGCATTTCATGTCGTTGCTGCAATTGATAGGGTTAGAGGGCGGAAGAGATATCTCAGCAATTTTAAGTAGTTTCTGGAGGTAACGTGTTTACCAACCAAGAAGAAGGTGTATTAAGCGTTTTAAATGAAATTCTTCGGCGGAATTGATAGTTTGCTTCATTGAAATGTGGGTCTTGCGTGGGTGAAGTGTAAGCGATTTTGAGCGTTACCTTTGATTGTGGCGGCGAGGTCTTTAGAATTCGGTAACAATCTACTGACAACAGACGATGGAATCCGGTTTATCGTTACGTAATTTCAAATTTCCGGATGAAGCAGCAGCAATATAATACATGTATGTAACATACATTGTGTGCATGTGGGTTGGAAAAATCAATAAACTCCATGGAGATGAACGGGTTAACAAGATGAATGTGGATAGAAGTTTAAAACCTCATTTTCATGGTTCCATTTATATTTACATGGTGGAAGTGTATCTTAGCATTGCACAAGGATTTTTCCCTTTTTTTCAGAGAGATAAGGTTACATATATGTAAATACATATGTACATACACTATATATTTCAAACTGGAATCCGAATGTGTGTTGATGGATAATGGATTATTTGGATGAATACACCGTCTTCAATAGCGCCTTGTGATAGACGAGGTGATGAAATCACTTGAAGGTAGCTTAATCCGATGGCAGTTTGATTCCCGTCATGAACTTATGCAATGTCATTATGAGTTAACAGATATTGGGTCGTAAGCATAAAAGCTAGTAAATGCTTTTACTAGACAATTTTGATTTAAATACTTGATTTTCGTATGCATAAAATTGAAGTAAGTGCTGAAGACCAAAAATTTACCAGCTGGCATCATACTCTATATAATAAAGCAGTAACGCTCATTCTGTAAACACGGCTGTATCTCGGACTGGAGCCTAAACCCCTGGGCGGATTTACTTGAAACTTCATATCTGGGGCCTGTGTGACTAAACGACTAGGCCAATTTGATATTTCATTCTAGCCCCAAAAATTAAGGCACCTTTACTTCATTTGGGACCGATTTTATAAAAAGCGGATTTTCTCGAAAATGGCTCCAACGATTTTGTTAAAATTTCATATTTAAGTTAGCTTAGACACATGCTATCATATGTAATACCAAGTTTTTGCCTAAAAAGTTGTACTACGGTACTTGACTTTTTAACCTTTTCTTTTCGGATATTGCTTAGTCAATCGGTATAACCGATTTTCATATAGTAACCGTTTAAAAGTGAAATAGCAATAAGAATACGATGTAATGTGAAAAGAACATCAACGTGCTTGCGTGTACATATGTATGTACATATATCCCTCCCATGTTTTGCTCCTCTTGCAATACAATTCATTACATATATTTTTTCCCATTTAACTCTGTAAAAATGTTCGTCGTTTTCGACGTGGGTCAGCTAGTAGTAACATATTTACTGGACGCGGATGAATTTCACTAGTAAATACTTTATGTCATATGCATAAAAACTAGTAAGTACTTACTTTTTGTACTATTTACTTGACTTTGTTTAAGTTGGTGAATACCAATTTACTTTTCTGTGTTAAATACAAAATGATGCAGCTATAAAGAAAGGGTTACAGTCGTGAGGCAATCAGGTTATTTATCGAAATGGCTGCATTTTTAATTTTTTTTTTTGCATTTTTTTTATATAATTTTAATCGAACGAACGCATTGTTTCAAAAAATCATATATGTATAAGTAATTCAAACTGAAACACCTCAAGAAAAGATGAGGATCTTTTTGAGATACGTTGGAGATCCTGGATTTCAAGTTGGCGTTGGTGAAGATATTGGCGCAGATCAGAGTACCATTTCTAGAACAATAAAATATACAAATCGAAAAGGATATGTCTATAAAAGAATACAAACCAGGAATGCAGGAGATAGATGGGTTTTTACCAGCATTTAACAGCTCTTCAAGAATAACTTCCCATTCTTTGAGTTGTATGTGCCTATTTCTCGTTTTATTAAGGTCTGCCTTCTTCTTGACATCAGTTTTCATGATATTGAGCCTCTTCCTAATCTGTTCTTCGGATGGTTGAGCACCTGTCAGAACCTTGTATTGATTGACAAATAATTGAATAGCTCCGGTCTTTTCCCTTTTAATATACGGTTATTGTGACTTATTCAAAAGTACCGTATGCTCTTTTAAAATTTGCACAAATTGCATTTGGCTAGTGGAAGAAGCTAGGGTAAGTCTTTCCATTAAGAAATGTCAAATAATGCTGAACAAAAATACCATGACAGTTTGACACGACTCAGGCGTGATAAATCATAAAATCCCTTCTAAAAAAAGGACCTCTAAATGAATCACCCGTTACATTCGTCACATGTAATTACTATTTCTTACGCTAAGCCGAAGGGTTCTGTTCTATAAAGTTGGAGTCAGGGTAGTTATCCCTTTACTTCTGTAGATTACTCTGGTTTCTAATAAGCCAGGGAGCTTTCACGACTGCTGCTATCACTTTATTTTGGAATGATTTTATTAAATTTATTATACGTTCATATACTCGTATATAGCAGTTATAAGCACATACTTTATTGCTTATGTCTGCTGTTTGTTATATGATTATGTCAAAATATAATAACCTAGGAGTATCTTCCAACCTCCAAGCCAATACAATTCTCTAGATCGATAGTCAAGCTCGGTTTCCACTTAAATTTTGCGTCTAAATACTGTTATTCCCAGATATGTGTCTACCAATCCTTGGGTATTTGTACCGAATTAATGAAAGCGGGTTATTAAGCAAAGTTGGCATGTGATGATTTAAAAATAAATAAATATACGGCGGCGTCAGCAGTCCTATACAGAACCAAGCCTAGTTTCTCGCAACCATTTGTGTAAGCGGGTTATTTTTTCCACGAGATGGAAGGGACCTACAGTTTTTTGCCGACTCGGAACGGCGAGTTGAGACAAATGATACTCTTTGATTGTCTGTCAGACATTCGAAAGAGGCGGCACCGTAAAAAAACTTTTAGGTGTTTTTGCTGGGATTAAACCCGGGCAGAATGCGTAGTAGTCCAACGCATTAACCACCACGGCCACGGCGACCATTTGATGACTTGGTATCAATAAAAATAATGCGCCCAATCTTCGCTCATCCGTAGAATTTATCCAAAGTTTATTGGAGTTTTTCAGTTGTTAACTCGATTGAACTTTCAGTTGCCAGATTAGCCGTATCGTCCGCGAAGATCGGAACTCCGGTCGCGATTTTCTTCAATACAAAAAAGTCTCTTTGCAAAGTAAGATTCTAAGAATTAATACAGGTGTTCCGGGTTCATCTTAGATTAAATTTCGAGCTATCTAACGCTTGAGAGATGTCAAATAAAAGAGCAGGAATAAGTCTTCTTCCCCTCTAGCTTGAGTTTTTTTTTTTGTTTTCATCGGTTATTCTATGAACCTGGTGGAATGCTTGATTCTGAACACGAATTGGTGATCAGGTATAAGGTAGGTATCTTTCCTAAGTGAACAGATGAATGCTTTTCAACAGGAGATTTTTTATTACTAGGAGCAATATCGGTCTGGTTACTACTTTCTATTTACAATTTAGCTGTCTTCTGACGTTTTCAGTTCTAACTGATTTGGAGATCGATGTTTTTTTTTCTTTAATTTGTATTTAAAGATTTTCACATCGTTGCTTCTTCTTTTCATTCCAATCCATGTTTATCATACACAGTTGTGGGGGGTGGGGTGCTTTTGCACATACATATATTTCCGCGATAATATGTATTTTAAACCGAATATCTGAACTAAAGTATAAATTGCTGTTTTAGATTATTTTTAAGACAGAATCATTTAATTACGTACATAAATAAATGCGCATTTAAAAGATATTTTTTTTTGTAGTATTTAATAATTTATTTGCGCCACTAAAACCGGCGTATTCTATCCATTTCGTATTTTTTTTTGCTGTCTAAAACTCAAACATGGCCCAAAATATTTGTAAAGGCAAACAGACATTTCGTATGAGTCACAAAACAGAACGAACAAATGCTCGCACAAAATACATATATATAAACACATATATGATATATATGTATATATACCTATAATACATTTAATATAAATTTATATTTTTGTACTTGCGCGTATCCTGTGAAGATTGGAATTGCCACAGATTACCAAAAGCGAAGGTTAATAGGTTCGTTGACAAGGAAAATTGTCACGGCTATGGCATTAAAATATTTTAGAAAAAGACATTTGTTTGTCCATTCGCTATCTATGTATGTATGTGTATATGTATGAGTATCACTATTTAGTTAAGCGTTTTCACTTGGGTCATAATTTCATGAAAATCGAGTCCGTGAATATTTTTCGATAAAAGGAACAACGAGATTTTATAACTCTTATACCTACATAATGTATATGTATATATTATTGCTCTTAAATAATAATTGTTAATTTCTTTTAATCTACATTTCAAGCGCTAGTATCTTGCGTATGAGTATGAGCGTGATGCGCCTGATTTGAGAGCCCTAATTAATTTTTAACTATAATGGAAAGAAGGGACCAAAGAGTGTATTATAAGTACATAAGTATATGAGTAGTAAAATACTTCAGAGTATTCTTAAATACATACATATGTCAATACTGTATGATGGAACATCAGATCTCAGTGTTTAGCCAATAATTCTAATCAATAATAATTGATTAAGGAGCTTGACAAAAAATGTTTGTGAGCACCGTGGTGTTGTCGGGGTTAAACTACTACGCCATGCTGTCTGGGTTCAATCCCAGCAAAAACACCTTAACGTTTTTTCACGGTGCCACCTATTTCGGGGTTGGCAAAAAAATGTAGGTCTCTTCCATTCGTGCAAAAATAACACACACACATAAATGGTTGCGAGAAGCAGGCCCTGGTTCACCCCGAACTGTGGCGTGTATCTTATCAAAGTCATTTTACCATTGATAAGTGAAACGATAAGATGTACTAAAAAGACCTTCGATATGTTATTGGGTGAGTCCAAATATGTATGTACATATGTATACATACTCATGTGTCATCACTTCTCTGCCTTCCAATTTTTAATCTTATATACATATATTATTTCTTAATGCTTGAGTTAAATGGCGGCTCATTAAAAAACTTCGAGGGTATCATTATTTTTATGTCAACTGACGAACTGCAACACATGACATAAAAAACACTAACCGAACCTCTCGCAATATAGAACAATAGCGCGAGATTAAAATATTAATCACCTCCATCATAAATTCAGATGTCAAAAGAATATTAATCATTTTCCTTCACTCGCTAATATCGCTGCCATTTTTCTCACCGCTATCGGCAGCAGCCCTGCCGCCCTACTGCGTTCACCACAACCATCCCCGCTAACAGATGCAGCAGTTTGACATATTCTGAATATTAATATCCCCTTCTGACGAGCAACATAAGACCAAAGCCGTTGCAAGCTGTGTTAACTATTTGGCATATCATGTTAACATGATGAGATAACGTGGATTCGACTACATGCGAGATGCGACAACCAACGAGGCACATATCATATGCATACGCCTCTGTGATGCTGCCGAAGACATCCCTGCGTTGACTATTATTTGCGAAAGGCGCGCTGTTGACATATGCCACCCGTCTATGGTACATGCCACCATCATCAGCTCTGGAATCTGGAACTTGCAATCCAGTGTAAGTAGGAGTTTCTCTCTCTCTCTCTCACTCATAGCAATAGATTTGGTTTATTGAACAATAGCAATTAAAATGTGCAAATACTCATTGCAACACTGCAGTGCAACTGTAGCTATGTCTACATTATAATATGGATCAATACACACACACGCCTTAGAGTAGGATGTGAAATGTTTTTAAATATTGACAGCACCATCGCAGCGCCGCGCTGCTGCACGGATTAAGTGCAACAACTGTCAGCGACCGCTATTGTCACATTTGTGTCAATCATTAATCAATGTGTCAATTGGTTGTGTTGGCAGCAGGAGCGTGTATAATATACGGATATTCATTTCAGTGCGTTGCAATTTTACATTTTGGAGATTTTCATTTCATTGCCGCTGTCCAATGGTTGTGTGGTTTTCAATTCAGTAACATACCAAAGACATTGTCTGCTGACAACTGCTTAACGGCCGCTGAATCATTAGCAATGTGTTTGCTGGCATTTTGGTTAAACACGAGGAACACGCCCAAAATCCAGCTGAATCGCTGGTAGTCAATTCCACAGGACACGTGATTCACGAAGCACAAATGCTGTCACAATATTGAGGCGCCCCATTCCACGGTCGGCGATGGGGTGACCAACCATAGCGAGGCTTAGTGGATAGATAGCCTGCTATGGTACATAGTTCCACAACAAATTACCATAGATCGTTACGGATGCATATATCGGTGTCTTATTGCGGGTTTTATCCTGGGAAAGGGTTTGTAATTTATAATGGATGGCATGGGCGGGTTTCGTTGTAGTTGTTTGTATGGAAACTATTTATGGCGAACTGTTAGCAAATAATCGAAGGGGTTTTTGTTTTTGTTGTTAATTCATTGACCCCGTGGAGTCCGTGTGTAAACGATCCTCTATAAAATCTATAATTCAATCCTTTCGTGCAGGAAACGGAACTCTTGTGTTTCTGCTTTCTTTTTTTTATAGACGGCGCAGTATTGTTCATAATTAATAGGAGTACAATTGGTATTTGGTTAAAACAGGAAGCATAATCAGATGGTTTGGGGAAGGGATACATTTAAATGCTACAGCTATCGCTCGGATGTGAGCCATTAATAATTGGGTTTCATTGGTTATGCTTCCGGTGGTTGTGGGTGGGTGGATGCTTCTGTATACATTTTGGGGATAGTAAATCCCTCTGAAAAAAAAAACAATTTTTCGATTCCTTTTTTTGTACATGTGTATGACTGTTATTGTTGTTATTTTTTTGCAGGGTAAGTTGAACCGACATGCCAACGCGAAATTGACGAACACGTGCTACGGACACATATGCTGCATTCTCGTTTTAAAACAAAAGTTTGTTAGGAAAGGTAGGAAGCCAATCGCCGTATCAGTAGTTTAGAATAGCAATTTTCCTAGCTAAGGGTGGCGTTTATATTTTTTGTTTTTATACAATATGATCCCCATTTATGTATCGAAATTACTATTCATGACACGCACACCGCATGGAATACCGATTTGATATTAGATTACATTTTTGTCAATCGAAATTTTCAATCATTTAGGAATTGCAATACAATTTTATTTAAGCTTCAAATTTGTGGAACATGACTTAACTATTGAGCTGAATTGGATTAGAAACATATACATAGTTGGATGGCAGTTTGGAAAAGTTTTTCAATTCTATTGTAAATTGGAAGTGAACGTTGGAAATGGTAAAGAAAAATACGTGTGCATTGGTTGCTTCATGTGCTACATCTCTTTGAGCATAGTATTAAACAAACAATAAATAAACACTCGAGCATTCGTCTTACGTGAGTCGATCCTAAACTGAACAGTTTCTTCTTACTACTCAAATTAGTAGTGGGACATTTTAGTACTTTGTTCTATTTATGTGTTTTGAGTTGGTTGCTATCAATGTCATCACATTTGAAAAAGTCGAACTTAGGTACTTAGCCAGCGATTAGTTTTAATCAAGTAAGTTGTAAGATATAAACCTATGGTTTCATCCACACGAGTCTAGGTTGCAGATGGCAGTTTATTCAACCCAATATTTACTTACTTACTTAGGTGGCGCTATAGTCCGCTGAAAACCCTTCCAGTTAGTCCAGGTCCTTAGCTAACTGCCTCCAGTTGCGCACTCTAAGCTGGTTGAGGTCCTTTTCCACTTGTGCGCACTACCTAAGGCAAGTTAGTCCTCTGCTGCGCTGACCATCCGGGCTGGAATCGAATACTCTGCGGGCCGGAGCGTTGATGTCCACTCGCTCTACATATCCTAGCCATTTTAAACGCCCAATGCGCAGTTTTTTGACCAGGTCGATGTCGCTGTACAGCTCGTCTAGTTCGTGGTTGAATGTTCTTCTCCAAAACCCGTCAACGCAAACGGGATCGAATATCTCACAAAGGGTTTTACTCTCGAAGCAATCAAGGATATCTTCACCCGCTTTTGATAAAGTCCCTGTTTCAGCGCAATATAACAATACTGGGATGGTTCAGGTCTAGTACGAGTATAGAGTCTCCTTACTTAGTTAGTTGGCGCTACAGCTCGAGGTGAACCTGGGCCTGCTTCTCGCAACCATTTGTGTGTGCGTGTTATATTTTTGCACGAATGGAAAGGACCTACAGTTTTTTGCCGACTCCGAACGGCGAGTTGAGAGCTCAATCGTGACAAATGATACTCTTTGATGCTTGTCAGACATTCGAAAGAGGTGGGCACTGTGAAAAACTTTTAGGTGTTTGCGGCGGGATTCGAACACAAGACCGCTGGCTCAGTAGTCCGACACACTAACCACTTGCGCTACGGTACCTTAGTCCATCGGAAAAGGGATTTACTACTCAATTACCTTCTTAGCCCAAAGGAACAGCGATTGGCAAGAGTAATCCTTCGTTTGATTTCCGACGAGATGTAATTTTTTCACTTTATAGCAGAGCCGATGTAGACAAACCCTGGGGCCAAATTACCGCATCCGTTAACGAGTGAGTGAGTAGGACTCGTTATCAAATGATCGGGTAACCTCATTGGGATGACGGCACTCGCTGGCTAATGTATTGAATAAAAATAAAATTGTACTAGAAAAAGTCTACCACAACTAATAAATTGACGTTCCTCCGGTTGATTCAAATATAGAAAAATATTATTTTAGTGAAATCCCAGAAATACTTGAAAGGAAAAAATAGATTTATTTTATTAAATATCTTCTGATTCCGATGATAATGACGTGGAACGCATTGTACGGCGTGGCGGCGCTTGAGGTATAGAAGCAATCCGCTTTCACTGCCAAATAACATGTAAGTACAAAAAACAGTAATTAAAACGTAAATAACATTTAAATTTTCCAGATCTATCAAAGGGGCCACCGCCGGTTTTTATCCTGGACTGTTTGTTGAAGGACAGTTTGTTTTTGACGATATATTTCTGATCAGCGAATGTCTACCAAAAAAGAATTTATTAGTTTATATATAAATAAATGATAATTCAAAACGATTACCTTTCTCCAACCCTTTTCGTCCTTAACTGGTGGCCCTTCTGCATTCAGCATTCTCGTCAGCTGCTGCCACAGTCTGACCGACGTTGCTTTGCCTTGTCGGCAATTAGGCAAAATATTCTTGGCTAAATGTGGATGTCTGGCCACAAATTAAGCCAGAAATTTTTTTTGGATTGTGTTGATGTGGTTGAGATTGGCCCTAATTACATATTAGTTAATTCCAAAAACCACAAAAAATCGATTCTAAAATACTCACATAGTTTTTTTTTGTTCGCACTCAATAGCCAGATTGCTTTCGAATAAAATGACGCTCGTTAACGTATGCTGTCATCTTAAATTTCGATACCGAGTGCTCGATATCGAGAGCGGTAATGACAAATCGTCACATTTCGATAACGAGTTACTCGTTAACGGATGCGGTAATTTGGCCCCTGTACTACCTCAAAGTTGTAACTGTCTATTGTGACGTTCTATCCAATTCGTCGATGTCGAGTGTCCCTTTTCGTTGACAGCATATACTTTGTTTTGCCTTCGTTTACCGCTAAACCCATTTCAACCGCATCCACTTCTATACTCGCAAACGCACCGGTGACAGCTCGTTCAACCCAGTACTGTTTGCACTTTATAATTTCAGAGCAATTTAAAAAGAGCGTTAAAAACCCTTTTCCTTTTCCTTTAAAACATCAATTTTCATGAAAGTAATGGATGGCTAGTGGCTACATAACACATTGTATATATAAAGTATAGTAATCATACTTAAACGTAATTTACTATCTAAAGTAATAAATTTTCCATCGCCTTCACTCTTAAAGTCAACTTCACTTAACACTTCATAATAAGAGGAAGGAAAATGAAACGAAAAAAACTCCCATCACTTCCTTTTCAATTTAACTATCATCTCATCTTACTCGTTTCCTTACATCATGCCCCGCTATCGTAAAACACTTGAAACTCAATCAAAAATGTTCTTATACGAAAAATTTGCATCTCAATTCTTATACTGCAGCTGATCCCATAAAGTTTGCATCCCCTTCCACCCCATCATCACCGTAAAGAAAAAACAGTGAGTTAGCTTGTTTACACACACTACCAAAGCTGACTAATTCCACATCTAAAACGTTCCCGTTGAATAGAGTAAAAATAAACGCATTTGCCAAAATGTTCCCAAACTAATAAGCATAATTTACATTATGCAGCCTTGAGTCCTGACAGATTCCAAATAATTTCGCGAGCAGAATACTCACACAGAAAAGAGTCAGTAAAAAAAAAGAAGAAAATTTGAAAAGCGAAAGAAACCCTGTTAAAAGTTTTCTAACACATTTTCTATGATGTACACATCCTGTTGGTTTGCTGCTTTCCTCAATATGACTTCGTGTCGTGTTCATATGAGCTGGGCGTGGGTTATACAAATACACTCAGTGTCAGAGCTCTGGGAAAACATTTTCGATAAATTTACATTTATTAGTAATTTTTGGCTCTGCATCGTTTGAAGAAAACGACGTAAGACGAAGACGATGGAGTAGAAGAAGAGGGCAAAGTTTCCTAAGCGCGCGAGGCACTCTTGAGCTGTCCTTTGATATGCACGCCACGCTAAACTTAACAACTAAATATGTGTGTAAGTGCATTGCAGATCAGTGTATAAGAACTAAGGACTTTGGGGAGCATCTGTATATGGGAAACTTTTGAACTTTATAAACTTGTCACCCTACATTGTTCCCTCCCTTTCCAGCCTCTAATATTTGGCCATGAGGAGTTCTTGCGCCAAGCAAGTCATTCTAGAAAGAATTCGTTTTGTATTTTTCACCAGTAGGGTATATTACCGGTTATTTGTTGTTTGATATGTATTTACGGCAGAACAGAAAAAACAAAAAGTTTACAACGATGCATCATAATATTTTTAAGATTAAAGAAATTATTATGTTTATGAGGTTTCATCGCTGCAATTCTTTAAAAATAGATTTATTATTAAAAGATTTGTTATTCTATTTAGATTCGTAAAAATCCTTAGTTCAGATAATAGGATGGCAGTGTTACCAATAGAATAAAATTTTAAAGTATTATATAAAACAACATTTTTCAGTTGTGATTGTAAAAAAGTTTGCATACTTTTAGAATAGCGAATAAAATTAACAACTATACTCTGTTCCACAAAAATTGTCAGTACAGGGAAGATAGGACGTTTGCCTCTCATTCTGGTTGCAAAAGCTTTCATAAATCTGTCCCTCTTTTAAGCTCTCACTGGGCTACCATAGGTATGCATGAAAAATCGCCGCAAATCGGAGAGCAATACCCATAGGGCTACCATCTGCTGATTTGAAAACAACAGAATTTTTTGAACGAAAAAAGATTTTGATGAAATTTTGTTATGTTGTAAAGAGCATGTTTTCGAGTATTTTGGTGTATCAATGTTATATGTCGGAAACGATTAGCTTACGAGATGTAGGCTAAATTAAAAAAACAAATAACTATTCGTTTCCGCACCCAAAACTCATCTCGCGCAAATAACCTTTATTATAAATCGCAAAAATCGAAAAAGCGTTCAACTTCATTTTAACGGTTTCACCAGAAAAACAAGAAAGTTGAAAAAACAAAAGTCATATGGCAATACCCTCACATACTCAAATTACTTTTATTGGTTCTCAAAGCACAAAATCCCAAAGCTCTTTGACAAAAACCACAGGAAAAGCATTAACGATTAGCTTTAACTTAATAATGGTAACACTGTTTTGATGTTGATGTTTTCTATATACACAGCGATTAGCAGCCACACATAATCATTTAGCCACCGACAGTTAGGGACGTTCCGATATCGCCATGGTATCGATACTTTTACTCATTACTCGTATCGAATCAAAGTATTGAAACTACTCATTAACTTGTATAAAAGTATCGAGTATGTACTCTAATCGAATCGATTGTGCATAGAACTAGAAGCTTTTATGGCAATGAAAGGACAGATGAAACGGCAAAAGAGTAGGCAAACGTTTGCACTGACGCAATGAAGACATTCGGTGTACTTTTCTTTTTTCTTTGTTGCCTTGTTTTTTATATGGTTTGAGTATGTATGTTGGAAAGAGAAGTTTATAAAAACTTAAAAATTATACATATTGTAACATAACGGAATTCAAGTGTTCCTGTCCCTTTGAATGAAAATATTTATACTTGGAATTGGAAATATACTTGTTACTTGGAATCTGGCTCCGATACCAAGTAACTACTCAAATCAAAGTATCGAGTACAAAAAGTACTTGGATCGAAACAAAAGTATCGAGTATATACTCATATTTACTTGTATCGGAACGTCCCTACCGACAGTGGAGTTGGCTGGTCCTGTGGGATGGATGTATGCGAATTTGTGGTAGGTTACAAAAACAAAACCTGTGTAAGTCAGTGCTTTGGTTTTTATTTCAGTGGCGATTTTTCTAATTGAGTGCCGTGAAGACATGTACAGGCACCAGTGTTTGAAAAAAAGCTCCTCCATAAGGCCTGTACTGACAATTTTTGTGGAACAGAGTATAGAAATTGACTATTAGACGTGAATCTGACCTCTGGTGGTCGAAGTAGAAAATAATTCTGCCAACAGAAACTCGATAAAAAATAAAATGAAAAGAAGTTTTGATTTGGTTTTTTAATGATAATAATGATGGAGATAATATTGTTATTGTTGCGCACATACGAATACGAAAATCTATCCGCACCCATTCCAACTAGAACTATAAAATGCAAAGTAAAAAATGCATTTGAAATGTGTAAATTACTAATCTTTATTCTTTATCCATACTGTTCGATAAGTCAGTGACTTTGAAACTAAAAACTCGTCTTTTTCCTCAAAATTTAATTTATTTTTCAACATAGTCTTCTTTTAGCGCGATACACTTTTTCCAACGATTTTCCAACTTTGTTAATGCTTCCAAAAAAAAAATGATTTCTCGAACCCTATAAAATAGGCATTTGTTGCATCGATAATCTCATCATTCGATGAAAATCTTTTTCCGCCGACCCATTTTTTCAAATTAGGAAATAAGAAATAATCATTAGAAGCCAAATGTGGAGAACAGGGTGGATTTAGAAAGCAGTTCATAGCGTAATTCAGCAAATTTTACTGTTGCTACTGCGGTGAATGAGCTGGTGCATCGTGATGAAAGAACACTTTTTTCTTTTTGAAATGAGGCCGTTTTTCCATCAATTCTGCATTAAATTTATCCAATAAATTGGCATAGTACTGTCCAGTGATCGTTTTTCCCTTTTCCAAGAAGTTAATGAAGATCACGCCGTTGGAATCCCAGAAAACCGTTGTCCCGACTTTTCCAGCCGATGAACCCGTTTTTGCCTTTTTGGTGCACGTTCGCCTGAAGAAGTCCACTGTTTTGATTGTTCTTTCATTTCTGGCGTGACATGGTGTATCCAGAATTCATCAACTGTTACGAACCGCCATGAAAATTCCCTTGAATTACGCTTGAAGAGTTTCAAATTCTGCTTTGAAAACTGCACCCGAATCCGTTTTTGATCAAACGTCAGCAAACGCGGCAACCATCTTGCTGATAATTTTTTCATGCCCAAATGATCATGCAGGATTCAAATGACGCTATTATTTTAAATAGCTACTGTCTCAGCTATCTAACGAACCTTGACTTGCGATCGTTCAACACAATATCGCGGATTTTTTGACCATTTCTTCCATTGTGACGTCATTTGGACGTCCTGGGCGCTCAGTGTCTTTTAAGCTCATACTACTTTTGTACCATCCCATGCGAGGGAGCAGAATCTCTATAATATTTTTTAAGTCTATCTTCAGTCTCCTTAATGGTTTTATCGCGCAAAAAGTAGTGTTTTATCAAGAAAAGAAACTCACTTTTTTCCATTTTGAGCAAATAACACAAACCAAAGTTCTTTCGATCACTGTAGAAAAATCAATGTTTGACAGATCTGTCTAAAATAAACAAAGATGGCGGGAAAAAAAAACTCAATGCCATCCGAGCGCTGTTTTGCATCAAAGTCACTGACTTATCGAACAGCCCTCGTATGTACATAAAAATTAGCTGTTCGTTTGATACCTAAAAACTCATAAACCAACCATCCGATTGAGCTGAAACTTTCACTTTTATACTTTCTATGATGTTTGAAGTGTTCGTACATCAAAAAATTTCAAGTTTTCCGGTAGATGGCGCTGGAACTCAAAAGATTTTAAACTCACCGTACGATTAAGCTGAAACTTACGCAATATATTTGTAATGAAGTGAGAAATGTTCGTACATTAAAAGTTTTCAAGTGCTCCGACAGATGGCGCTTATTTGTTATGAAGTGCCCAAAAATGGTCGAAAAATGTGAAAAAATCGTAAAAATGGGCATTTTTACGATTTTGAGACCCTGGATGCAGTTTTTTTTTTGGGTCGATTTGTTTTGCACTTTTTTCTCCTCATCAATACCTATAACTTTTCTGAAGACAGAAAAAAAAATCGCTACGGTTAACCAAGATATAGCCATGAGAAAAAAACAAAAAAGTGCTCAAAATAAGGTTTGAGCCAAAATATTCATGAGGCTATGAAATACGTTAGGCATCCAATCCGGAAATACGAATGACGCAGAGATTCTAGTTTTGGTAAGTACTTTCACGATCAATGCACAAATCTTAGGCCCGAGATTAGTGGTTGCACTGTGTTATAGTAGCAGAAAAATATACACACAACTCTAAAGAGAATTCCCTCTCCCCCATCTTGGTTTTCTGTTGACAGACAACTCTTTTTCTCAGAGTTGTGCGTCTTGCGTAATAGGGGTAGTAAACTCTGTGCCCTTCATCTGATGAACGAATGAATAACTGATGAAAAGTGTAACATGCATTGCGATCTAAAGAAGTTTGTGCAACCCTTTGAAGGCTCCTGGACTTAGCTTTGCTTATGCTTTCAGAGGCTAGATCTCTTCCGGTTATAGATTCAAACTTTTTGTTTATACTCTGCGTTTCCTTTTCGTCTCGTTCATTCGCAACATTTAATGGCTAATGATGACAAGCAATTATTTTTTTCAATTTAAATGACATGTCTTAAACAATTAAAAGATTCTCAATCTCTGCAAGTGCTATTTCTCCTTCTCCACATTTATTGCAGGTTTTGCTTGAAAACAATAGAAAATCCATTTAAGTACAAGGCCGAGAGTCGGTATTATTTATTTATGACTTTTCTAAGCCATAAAAAACATTGCATGTACACAATACTCAGTGTTCGTCGAAAAAAGAGGTTAAATTGAAATTCAACGAGACTGTTCCATTGTAATGTTTTGTAAAAAAAAAAAAACGTATGAGTGCCTACATGTGTACTTGGAATTGGATCAATGATTTTCTATAAACTATAGACTACCGGATACGGTTACACAATACAGTCAAGAATTACATATAGACAACATCCTACTTACAGTCACTTGCACTTTACTTCCGTTGTTGCTTATACTACTAAGAAGAATGAATTATGACGTATACCTACGCATATCCTTGGTCCTGTTTAATTGAAACAGAACCACACCCGATAGTCCCATCATCATCATCGGGGATACCAAAAAGTTTATAACATCGCCACCAGTTGCTGCTTTGGCAATGAAAAGTCTTCCTCAACGTGGTATAATATAAACATATTTCCCATACCAAAGGCGAGGATACTCCGAGCTAACCACATGTCAAATAAGTAATATACACCGCTACAGCTAAGCCATCTTTGGGTAGTTTTTGCCCCCCAACGTTAACTCAATAGCTCCCGATGGTGTCATTACGAATAAGGGTCGATGGACTTGCAATAATGTTCGGTTTACTGTACCAGTAGGGTGGATCATTGATATTTTATGGGCTTGCTTTAATCCTGCCTTGACGGTGTGCTTTAAATAAATTGGCTAAAAACAAAATTTCTGCGATTACAGTCTTTGGTGAAATTTAATTCATTCTTGATGCATACTTATGTCCAATTAAGTGAGGGAAACCGTCCCTTCGTGCGTCGTCAAGCTTGTCGAATCGTTACATTTCGGTACGAAAAGCTCTATATTTTTGGCCGAATATAAGACTCATTAAAATTAAAATTAATTATGATTACTTTCTTCATTTTTTCCGCAGACATTGTTGGCCGGAAACTGTTTTGATGTATAAACGTCTTAGCTCTCGGTATGGGCATCACGAGTTTCTCACCGTCATGCGTAAACAAACTTATCTGTGTATCAGAGGTGGCCAAACTTTCAGGTTATGTGTTCGACTTGCCGCTGAAATTGGTTACGCGTGCTACATACTCATTATTTTTACTTGGAAGAAAATACAGATATACACCATAAGAAGGTCACTAACCAGAATGGATACGCCAAGCTACTTGCGAAAGACTGTATCCAGCTATTTCACCAATAGAAGGTTGAGATATGAAACCAAAGAGGGAGAAAAGAACGCCGCGAGAGTCTCACAGGGATCAGTACTAGGCGCTCTACTTTTCAATAATATGTACGACGAAGTTCTGCAACTAACACTGCCACCAGGAGAGTAAAAATAATTGAATCCGCCGACGATATCGCCGTTGTTACTGTTGCAAAGAACATTTGCGAGACATAGTCAGCTACGAACGAAGCAATTATCCTCACCCAAAATTGGCTAGTATCTGGTCGGCCTAAAATAAGCAGATCACAAAACGGAAGCTGTCTTAATAATCAGCCGGTAAAATGTAGAATACGTGTACATAAGCGAAGGGGGCCAAATTATCAGATCGAAGACTCTGTAAAATACCTAGGAGTAATTAATAGTCGACAATAGACTTAGCTCACATCGACTATTCGGACAAAAAGGCGTCAAAGCTTCAGGCAGCACTTTCTAAAATATTGCCAAACATCGGAAGACCCAGTTATCCTGGAAGAAACTTAAAGAGGTAGTAAGCTCAGTCCTGTTAGTTTGTGTGGGGGCTCTAGCGACAAAGGAAATAAAGAGAAAGTTATCGTCCACATATTGACTCAGCGCACTAAGGGTAATAAGTGCATGGTATCCTTGCGGACGAGATGCAAAGAGTCAACCTCGAACAGATAGTTACAGATTGATCCTTGCCATAGACGTTTGGACAAACCGAAGGCACGGAAACTGTAACTATCACCTTACGCAGTTTCTATATGGTCACGGTGAGTATCGGAAATACCTACACCGTTTTATTTGAGCACGATAGCTCACCTTTTTGCCCAAATGAGGAAGAAGACACAGAGCACGCAGTATTCCATTGCATATGCTTTCTGAGATGGGGTATATTACAGTGTTGTTACATTTTTTTAAAAATGATCATCATATACATATATATTATTTCTGTAGTATAGGTACCATTTGCGGCTTCATACCTCACCAATCTTAACCCTAGAAAGTTAATCATATTTTGATGTATAAAATTATACTCATGTACAAAATTTACTCACAGGGTTGTGAGTATTTCCAAATTGATGAGACTTAACTCAATGAGACGTGAGTTTTCTGCTCTAGATACCTACTGGCTGGAAAGTCACGATTGCCCATCCCGTGATTCATGATAATTAGAAAAAGAGCGGTACATTTCGCTCGCGAGTGAGTCATTTTGACGCAGATAATCTTTCCAGGGTTAACAAATGAGGTGTCAAAAGAAAGCGATTTTCCAGGAGCATTGGCGAATTGCACTTTCACTTTATAAATTTTAACAAATTAAACAATTTATCAAAACAAATATTCTACCCAAAATGAACTCCCAAAAGAATGAATACTTCCCGTATGATTTCCATTATTTGATAAATGGAAATCATATGGGAAGTTTGGATGTTGGTGGATTGAATTTTCTCTTGCGAGAGTTCTCGCACGGGCACACTAGTATTCCTGTATTGCGTATTTGTTATAATGATAATCTATTAATTTACTATAGCATATGCCCCGGGGTCGACTGTAAATACCTTTGCGTTCCACCGGTTTGGCCACGCATGCTGTATATGATTCCCTTTGTTCATTTCTCCTTCACACAGTGTAAAAGCAATAGCATAGCAACGCATATGTTTACACATCAAATATCACGAGTACCTAGGAATTTATTTTTTATTTAGCACATTGATACATATATTTTGCACACATTTCTTTAAAAACAGTCCCACATTCTTGGGCAGTGTTTTGCTATCCATTTTCTGATAAACTGAAAGGATTTCTTTTAAGTTTCCATGCGACTTGCTTAATGTGTATGACAATCCAACCTTCTAAGACTACAGTTCCTTCCAGTCTTCGTCTTTGCACGTGTGCAAGCGCCTTAAAAAGAGAGGAATAAGCAATATTTAAGTTTAGTACAAAATGCATTTTTTTGCTCAACTTTTTCACAGAAATGGATTATAAGTTATTGTGACATTGAGTTTTATTGTTTGATGTTGTAATAAAGTCATATTTAAAGAAGGAAAAAAATATGAAACGCTACAAAGAGTGCAGGGGAACGGAAAAAATGGAGCAAGGCCACAGAAGGCAGCAATAGCAGTAGTAGCAGCCACCCAGTGCATTTACTTATCCGCTCATAATGGGCTTAGAGGATGTGTTTTTGATTTTAAACGGGCGCGGCGCGAGTATTACGAGTTTTAGTTGCGGATAAAAAGGCGAATGCCAACAAACGGTGTGTAGATGTGGAGTTAGGTTATGATGACAAAACATTACGTCGAGTTACTACTGGGAGAATGTGGAGCATTAGGGTTGTTGATTTCCACGGTCAATGCCCAAAGAGAATATGTGTCAGCGGGAATTAAATTCGTGGAGCCTTGACAGAGGTAATTTGTTGAATAGAGAGTTGGAATTTTTTTTTTATAGAGTCTCTTGTTTGAGTTTACACATGCAATGCGGATTGCTAGCGGGTTCAAAGCAGGTAGGTTTGTTGTGCTTGTAAGTTAAGATATGAAAGTTTGTTATGGATCCACCATTCAACAAATTAGCGCTGTCAAAGCCATTTAACTCACTTGGAAGCAGATTGTCTTTGAGCATCGGCCGTACAAATCATCAACCTTTTGGAGCAATTACTGTGTGTCAGTTTCAGTAGCTAATAAATTATATAAACAGTTAAGTAAACACAAATCAATGGGTTAACTTTTATTAATAAGAAAATAAAAAAGGTCAAACGTATTTTTTTCTTCATTTTATCTAAAACCGATGGAAAGGTCGTTTTTATTTTTCTTCCATATATTGGTTGCCTTTGGACATTCAAAATCTCTGTTCATTAGGCGGAAATACAGCTGTGTTCGATAAAATAGCAGTGCGTTCTTAAAATCTCTGAATTCTATCTTTTAAGTCGCGCCTACTTTGGTTTTAGAAATCCTTATTTCACAAAATGTTTTACTTGACCAAAGCTACAAATCAGGGAAAAAATTATACAATTTCGTATCACTTATCCAATATAAACAAATTATTGAACTTTTAAACGTCTTAATCAGCTGTTCTTTAAAATAGCAGTGTAGTATGTTTTTCGTTGAACTCAAATGTTAAATTGAAATTCTTTAAAACTTTACTCTTATTTAATTAAATTTAGGTTATTCGTTATGATTTTTTTTAAATAATAAGAAAAAAATAGATTATTTTAGTCGTAAAAATGAGTCTAGAACATACGGCTCGAAAGAAAAGCGAAATTTTATTAATAAACTTAAAAATGAAGGAAAATCGTATAAAAAAATTTATTCATGAGTAGCTTGTTTGTTCGGCAGAGATAGATCGAAATGCTATAACATGCGAAACAGGTGAAAACAGCGAAAACAAACTGCTTCGGAAGATGTCCAAATCATAAGAACAGCTAAGCGTGGTCCTTTTATCTCATCAACGCAGATTCAAATCTCGAGATAAGTGTTGTACCTTGTACCGGTTAGGAAGAGACTTCTAGAGGCCAGATTAAAAGCAAATTTTCCGAGAAAAGTTGCCCTTCTGTAAAAAAAATCATAGAGTCTAACGCATACAATGTATCCGGAAAAAACAGTGAATGGCCACTGTCGAAAAGGAGAAATATTCTCTGGGCCGAAGCTAAATAGCTAAGGCCAAAGCTAAAATATTTGGCTCTAGTGGATCTAGGAAATATGTCAGAAGTCCGGTTAATGCAAAATGCCACCCACCATATACTCTAACGACTGTTAAGCATGGGGATGCCTGAAGGATGATTTCAGCAAATATCTCTTGAAATGGTTTGGCCCATCATTTTGGATAAAAGAGAAAACAACCTAACACTTTTATATTAGAATTCTTCAAAATGTTATGCTGTCGTATGCTGAAGAGGAAATGCCCCTTAAGTGGGTATTTCACCAGGATAACGGTTCGAAACATACGGCATAAGCAACAAAGAATTGATTTGAGGAGAATAAAGTCGATATAGTGTTAAAGCCACCCAAGTCTTCGGATTTAAATCCATTTGAAAATCTTTGGACTGACGTAAAAAAAAGTCGTGAAGACAGCTAGACCCAGAAATTGTGAGTAGTGGGTCAAAAGGCGTGGGAGGATATTCTACTGAAAAGACACCAGCATTTTATTAATTATATGCCATACAAGTGCGGGGTTTTTATAAAAAAATAAGAGATAAACAACAAAATATTGAAGGAAATCACATTAGAAGCTGAAAACAATTGAAACAATTAAGGATTTCATATTTCTCTTCCAGCACTGCTATTTCAGCGAACACCAAAAAAGTGTTAAATTCTATTTTTCGTTCTAATACTTTTTTTTTTTAATAAATTACAATCTAATATAATATTTTTTATAAATCTTAGGTTAGCTACCAAACTAAAAAAAAATAATATTTGGTAAATTAATGAAATATATTTTCAAAATGCCTTTCAAAGTGCATTGGTAGATGCACTGCTATTTTATTGAACACAGCTGTATATGAGTACTTGCACTGAGTTGAACGTGATGCTTCTCAGTTTAACCTAAAGCTGCGAGAGTGATTGCATATAATGTATGTATGTAATAAGAACAAATCGCATTTTTTTCCAAGCTTTTATTTATTTTATTTAAACAATATTTCATTTTTTTAGTCTAAATGAACTTAAAAACGATATTTTTTTTATTTTATTAAAGTTTATGGCCTTAGTGGCACATAATACTTGTTCTATTTTTTGTGTGTGTAAATGATTTAAATAAACTATTATATGTATATTATGTGTTTTTTTTTAATTATTAATAAGTGATTTGATTTAAGGAAAAATTTTATAAAACATCTTTCAATGTATTTATATATTATTTTTATAAAATTTATAACTAATTCTAAATAAAACTAATTAAAAACTAACTTACATCTAAAAGTCTAAGGACCGGGCCTTGCCATGCGATCCCTATTCCATCGCTCAAACGTTAATTTAAAGTATAATCGATAGATCAAAAATCATATGGCAGGGCCTGGTTTGGCCTTATTATATGCTAGCCTAAGCCCAATCAAGCCACCAGTATTTCTCCCGATTGAGTCTATCAAAATTATTTTTATCTTTTTCAGGTATGCTTACGCAGTATCTTAAGATAGCATTGCCATCCCCCATGCTTGTAGGTACATACTTAATTCTTTTATCAGTTGCTCGTCTGGCAAGATGGTATATTATCGGTACGTTCGTTAAGTCTGATAGATAGCCATGAGCATCTAGAAACAATAATGCTCCAGGTGATATGTATAGAACCAATCGCATATTTTATCTCTTATCAAATTAGAAATTTTAAAAAACTTAAAAAGTAGGGTAGGGCGAGGAGGTTCTGACACGTTAACGGATATTGCCAAAAAGTACATCCGTTTACAAACAAAACTATATATATGTAAATTTTACTTTATTAACATTTAATCTATTACAAAAACAACTTTAAGGGGCTAATATATTAACCGTCTCAGAGTTTTTGATGAATTTCTAAATAATGAAAAAGTGACAGAACCTCCTAGTTTTTAGGAGGTTCCGACTTTTAAGAAGGAGGTTTCAACATGCTATGCTTTTACTGCTTCTTTCATGGCTTTCTTGTCAAATGTCTTTTCAGGATACTTTCTTTTATAAATGTTAGGCATTTTGATATAAACCTTTAAAATTTCAATATAAAAAAAACTAAAACCAAGTAAAACAGTGAAAGGAGGAGGTTTCGTCAATTTGACTTAAACGAAACGTTGAAAAAGGGAAACGAAACGACTTAAGCGAAACGTGTCGGAACCGAACGTGCTGCCAATGCAACCCGGTCAATTAACATTTTTCTCACTCGTTACAATAATGTGCAAATATCTTACAAATAATATTACGCATTTAAAGTCTTAAATA
Organism: Brachyopa scutellaris; assembly: GCA_949775065.1. Lineage (NCBI taxonomy): Eukaryota > Metazoa > Arthropoda > Insecta > Diptera > Syrphidae > Brachyopa > Brachyopa scutellaris. The sequence continues at coordinate 32,211,333 of OX459112.1, read as the reverse complement.
TACTGGACGAGCGATTACGAAAGAAAATCAACCCTAACAGGCAAGACGGATGAATATTGGATGGTACAAAGAGTGGCTAATTGGCTCGTGTTTGTGGATCACAGGAGAGAGGAGCTGGAAACCGAAATGTAACCAATTGATTACAAGTGTGGACGAACAGGGAAGGATTGACAGCTAGTTATGCCACACAAGCAAATGAAATGTCGACTTTAAATTATTATAAATGTAGATGACACACAACCGAAAACTATTCCAAAAACTTTATTATTTGAAGTATGTACAACTATGGTCTAACGACTATTAAATAATTACATACATACATGAATGTTGTGTAATCCAAGCCATGTGGGTTATTACAAATAATTAAATCCTTTGAAAACTTTCTATGTGTACGTAATTCTCTTAAAAAGTTCTGAAATCCTAATAGGCTAATAGTTATCCATCTTCTGTACTGTTAAGTGAAAGCAATTAAACATAAATTGACGAAAAGGGGAATTTCAAGGAAATTTAACATTGAAAAGGAGCGGTCTTCGTTAATGTCATGTGATTTGAGTTTTGCTGAATGTAAAAGTAAAAATGATTATTACAGTAATGATTGTTAGTGAAATGCACCTGTGACCAAGTAAAGTATACCCACCTTTTCAAATTTTTGAATAGCTATTACGGATGATCTTCCCTCAATGGAGCATAAGGATAACCCAAACTTGTTTCATTAAAAAAGGACCATTCCGTTCGACAATGATTCTACAAACAAATTGCTGCAAATAAAATCAAATAAAATAGTATATACATTCTTCATGTATTACCTACGCCAAATATTTTCCGTAAAACAGCTGTCATTTGGTTCGATCGAATATATCGAACTTTGTTTCGGTTAAATTGTTTTTGCGGGTAGTTTTACTTCATTACTTTTATCATTTTATGAACTTGCATCCGATTTTCGGGCACGGTATATGCTATATTCTGTCTTGAAATATTTTCAACTTCGTACTGAGGCAAGTATAAAATTCGATAAATTCATGTATATTACATGACATGGCTGCTTAACTGAAAACTAAACGAAGACCATATAAGATTGTCATTTAAAGTCCCTCTGGCACCTAGAGGAGTATCAAAAATGTACAGTAGTTAAAACCCAATGACATGTAAACAGACAGGATACAAATATCTGTAACGTCTAGGATAAAGCACTGCTGTTCATAGCTATGTATGTATAATTGTTATAAGAAAAATGGTTAAAAGACATTCTCCGAATACCAAACCCCAGGTAGAATATGTGTAAAAAGCCATAGCACTGTTTTAAAAATGAAGTGAGCAGAGCAGCCATTGAAAGCTTAATGTAAATGCAGCATTATGTGTAACACTCCTCAGTAAGAAATCTTCAAATTTCCATTTAATGATTCGGTTAAATTGTTTTTGCGGACAGTTTAACTTCATCACTTTAATATATAAAAAAAGTGCTGCCGAAAGTCATCGTATATTAGTGGAAGTTTATGGTGACCATGCTCTAGCTGGGCAAACATGTTGGAAGTGGTTTTTTTTTTTGTTTAACACTATCAGATCTGTGTCATGGTGTACTTAATACAAGCAACAACCACAAGGAGAAATTTGCCAGGGCAAAATGTGCATCAACAGGCTCATCATTTAGTGCTGGTGTTAGTGGTTAGGCTACGCTACATTTCAACACTACCACTAGCAATAAATAAACAAATATAAGAACAAATATACATAATTAGAATTTATGATCGAGGAACTACATTACGCAATACATTTTTTAGTGTAATTTTGTTAAGATTAAATTCAAGAAAGTTTACATTTAAGTTATAGATTTTGCTCATGCGGCTAATAGGCTCATGTATCCCGTAATTTGTTCTGTGATGAGGAACATGCAGTAACTCTATACTACGCAGGCAATGTGATCCCCCACGGAAGTTTAATCCTAAACAGGATAATAGCTGCATCAATCAGACCTGAGATCAGTTGATGCATAAAAATGATATCAGCTTTATCCGATGCAAATATGGAGGGATGTTAAAAGGATCGTCCCAGGGAAGACCTTTCAATGCGAATCGAATGAAGCGTCGCTGGACGGCTTCAATACGAGTATTGAGATTTTTCTGATAAGGTGTCCATACTTGCGAAGCATATTCGAGGTGAGGATGGACAAGACTGTTAAATAGATAATCCCAAGCGACGAAAGGCATGGGTTAGGTCCGGCCATTCATCAACATGAACGGCGAAGCCAAATATCCAAATAGCCATGCATTTAAGAAAAAATGGCCGGAGTATTTCGAAAGACACGACAAGGCGATTTTGCAGCACGACAATGCTCGAGCGCACGTCACCAAACCGATCAAAACATATGTACTTGGGAATGCTGAAATTGGAGTTTCTACCCCCCTCCCGTATTTTCCAGACATTGCTATTTCTGATTATTTCTCATGGCCTGTCCGAGCAGAAGCTTACTTCTGCAAAAATGGGTTGATTCGTGGATTACGTATACATCTAAATTTGCCTCATTTCCTTCCGACATGGTATTCGTATCCTGACCGAAAGATGCGAATGGAGAATACTTTGAATACTATAATTTTTCAATTTCATTTTAAATATTTTTTTTATAATAAAAACGCTACGAATTAATTTCAACTCCCAATACAATACATTTCGCCATAAGCACAGCTGCAAATCTGCTGTTATTAAAGTAACTTCAGATTTGTGTTTAGTTTTGGACTCTTATAGAATAGGAATTATGGTTCTACTTGACTATTCCAATGCGTTTGACTGTATCGACCACTCAATTCTATTGTCTAAATTGAGAAATTATTTCGGCTTTCACACTGCATCACTCAGACTTCTTGCCCAATACTTAAGTAATCGTGTTCAGGTAGTTAAAACGACCCAGGAAACATCAAGTCCTATTTTTGTTAATTCAGGTGTTCTGCAAGGATCTGTGTTGGGCCCGTTACTGTTTTCCATGTTTTTAAACGATCTTCCTGGCTCAATTTTAAACTGTCAAGTAGATATGTACGCGGATGATGTCCTCTTATACCTATGTCAGTCTATTGGCTTAATAGAAGATTGTGTCGCAACTTGCAAATGTCCAACGGTGGTCAATTTCAAACAGTCTTACGCTCATTTTTTTAAAGACCATGGGAATGATCTGCTCACGGCAGAGAATTGACTTCTCAGATTATCCCGCCCTTGCTCTAAATGGCAACGTTATTCAATATGCTGACATAGTTAGGTATTTGGGATATCAAATTAATAGCACTTTAACCTGCTGTGATGCCATCTCAGATACAATTAGAAGGATATATTCTGGTCTAAGCGGGCTGAGGTCTTTATCGTATTCACTGCCTATAGCAATCAAATGCCGTTTAGTAAAAATCTTGTTAATCCCCTTATTCGCGTATAATTGTTCTGTGTATCATTGTCTGGATTATGTTTGTAAGCGTAAAATGAATGTAGCATTTAACGACTGTTTTCGGTTTATTTATAATCTTCCAAGGGATAGAAGTGTTTCCCATCTAAACGCGTCCCTGTTAGGTTTAAAACTAGATGTATACTATAATTTTATAAACATTTTGAAGCTTTTTAACATTATCCATTATAAATGTGCTAACTACAGGATGTGATTAATATTGCTACATTAAGAAACTCAAATAACTTTTTTTTCAGTGTATGGAATTCATTTTTCATGTTAAAGCTCATTTAATTTTATAAAATATAGCTTAATTAGTTTTAAAAATAATGGATTTTAAACGCCCCCCCTGCGGCATCTTACCAGAAAGTTGTTCATTACTGCTTGGAGAGTTGAGACAGGAATAGCCGCAATTGATTCTCGAATGGATTGCTTTAGTTCATTCAAATTTGTTGGTTTTGCTTTATAGACTTCCTGTTTGCAATAACCCCACAAGAAAAAGTCAGGTGCAGTAAGGTCAGGCGACCTGGGGGGCCAACGGAATTTGGAGTTTCTGGATATCAGCTTATTAGGAAATTTTCATCGCAATTCTGTCATAACAGGCCGGGCTATGTGAGGAGTTGCACCATCTTGCTGAAACCACACAGAGTTGAAAGAAATTCTCATTCGGCGTAGTTCTGGATAGAAAAACTCTCTCAACATGCTCAAGTAACAGTCTCCAGCGTGATGAAACCGACAATGCAGCGTGATGAAACTGCACACCACACTGTGACACGAAGTGGATGCAATTCCGTCTCATGGAATATCTGTGGGTTGGAAGCACTCCATATTCGACAGTTTTGTTTGTTTACGTTGCCGTTTAAATCGAAATGGGCCTCGTCAAACATAACAAGACATGTTTCCGTCCTCTTCCACCATTTGAAGCATCTTCTGGCAAAATTCCAAGCGAATCGGCAAGTCTGCTGCATTCAGTTTATTGGCCATTTGAATTTTATATGGGAATAAGTCCAAATCATTGCGCATAATTGACTGCAATGACTGTCTGCTTATACCCATTTGGGCAGATAAGCTTCTTGTCGAAACTCTTGGATTGTTTTGTATGGCAGCAGCTATAGCAGTGATTGTTTCCTCCATCCGAACTGAAGGGTTTCGATGGTAAGTTCTTCTTTCGACTGTCCCATGCTCGGCAAAATTGTTAACAAGTCTCATTATGGTCCATTTGCTCGGACGATTGCCGCCAAACGTGCGCCTATACTCTCTTTGAACCGAAACTACGGACTCCAGTGCGTGATAGCGGACAATCCAAATTCTTGTTTCAGTGTCCCAGTTATCCATTTTGTTAAATTTAAAAATCAATCTGCAAAAAAAAAAAATTAACCAGATTCATTAAATAGAAAAAAAGTTATTAAATTTTTTTTGGTAGCGGCTTTCATCAGCCACCCTGTACTTACGCGAAATGCTACTTTTTGCTCAGTCTCGTAGAGGGTTAGAGTTAATAATACCGCGTTTTGAACACACTATTGGAGAGCGGTCCTACTTTGTCCAAGCAATTCGATTGTGGAATAACCTTCCACAGGAATTGCATAACATCACATCACCAGCCACATTTCGCAGGAAACTATTTTTAACACTTTTGAATCAGAGCTAATAATAATAATAAAATATATAACAATAATATAATATAATAATAATTAATAGTAAGTTAAAATTGGAAATATTGTACAAATAGTGTTTTTACTTTTTCTCTTTTTCTTTTTTACTTTCTCTTTTTTAATTTCTTGAACATTTTTCTTATATGTACTGATATTTGTTACTATTGTAGATACTTAATTATAAGATAAAACATCTTGTAGTATCCCGTAAAAAAAATGTATAATTTATAAATAAATAATAATAATAAAAATAATAATAACAATATATATGTATGTAGGCCAACCAATTGATCAAAAATGTAGCCTCTGATTGCTTCACAGAAAATTGAATCCGACCGAAACATTCTTACAGTCACATTATTATTTTTATTTATTACCATTTAGGTGACAATGAAAAAGCACCCTGCGGTTCGGTGCAAAATCATTAACTACTTTTTCATTTGAAATAAACAAAACAACAACTTCTTGAAGGCAATCTCTCATCTAACTTATGCACTCTTTCTGCATCCGACATTGACACACAGTCCAAACATAGCACTATCTGCACATTCATTTCTCTAGAAATTTTAATTTCCGTTCTGTGATTGTGTCCTTTGACTTTATTTCGATTTATTTCAATAATATTAAGTTCCTTTCTTCTGCTCGTTGACTAGGAGTGTAGGACGACGATAGTTTGGAACCGGAGCCGGAACCCATTCGGTTAAATACAATAACACCATCGGCAGGCCGTATTTGCTCTGCAGATGCATTCCATTTCGCTGTACATACATACATATGTATGTGTGCGCAATCGAATCTGCCAAGGAAATGGTAATTGAATTTTCACGTGAGCGGACAAATTTAATGCAACTAATGCATTCAATTTTCGGACGGAACACTGCAGCGGAGCAGGTGCAACAAAAACCTATTGCTACTAGTGCCTATTGACGTATCGCCCATATCGGATCCTGTTTGCTTCGTTGATTATTTGGGATGCCGACTTTCAACTCATATACTTGGAGTTGGCCCGTTTTTGTTTGTTTGTTTGGCTTGTTATGAAATAAACTCATCATGGCTGAGTGATTGTGTACTTTAATGTAGCGGTGGCATAATGGCATAATGCCATTAGGATGTGTTCACCCCCAACGACAACGACGACGACGAATGGGCTCAATGAATGGGTTAATGCATTATTGATTGATGTTTGCTAATTTCATTTTGACTGATTACTTGCCGGTGGGAGTGGGAGGCAGACAATTGCATGATGAATGATGATATAATTATTCTCTATTTAGAGAGCGAAAGGGGTTAGTTATATGTTGGCATAGTCGAGTGGATGCTTGAACTATTTTATTCTGTTCACTTCATGTACATACATATACATATGTACATATACATATGTACATATACATATGTATAACTAACCGTAGTACATATTTCAAGGATAGTGCATGTACGCATAAAGAAATAAAATATATAAAAAAAAATACTCTAGAGACATTAAAAATTAATTTAAATTAAATGAATCAATTAAAGCTTCATTAAAAGTGCAGCACACTAGGAATAAATTGTAAGGATTATATGATACTAGAACCCGGAAGGAAATCCACTTGAAAAGGTACATAGCTGCTAGGGATAACCGACCATATGAACAAAACACCCAAGCCCGGGGGACTTTCATTTACTTTTATCTTAAGCAGGTGATGCAATAGCACTGGCACTAGGTAAGCAAATGATGTTGTAAATGTAAACACTCTGGTAAAAGCAAAGAAAGCACCCGAGTGTACAAGAAAATCAAACAAAATTAGAATTCTCATCTGCAACTGTGTACATATTCGTTAGAAAAGAAATGAAATGCAGCTGATGGTGTAAACATTAAGTTCAGGACAGAGTATAAAAAAGGAGCAACAACACTAAGCTGGAGGACCACGACGAGAAGGTACACAATTAATTGATTACTTTTGCACTTTCCTTTACAATTTCCTTGAATGAGTAAATGTTGACACGTTCATTATACTCGTTTAAGCATATTGGATACAGGAATGATGGTTGTTAAGATATTGAAGCTGGGTTTGACAAGTCTTTCTTTTTTTAGCCATACTATAAAGTTAAAGGAGTTTAAGAAACTGAGAACAGGAAATAAATAAAAAAATTCAAATATGAGGCAAATGCCTTAATAAAGAGTAGGGCTTGATAGCACATATGTATGTACAGAAGAAATTGGTTATAACGATGTCGAATGGACCTTACAATTTCATCGTTATAGCCGGTTCATCGTTATATCCAATACTACAAAAAAAAAAAAAAACTAAAAAAGTCGCAAAAGAAACACTTTATTAAAAAAAGATCACTTCAAATGCAATGAAATTGTCGAGGAAAGAAATCGCTAATTTCCCATTGTTTTGTACATTTGGTTGTGTAAAATAATTTTCTGAGAGAGTTGGCCGATGTTTGGATTCCAACATTTGAATTTGAATTTGAAGCAGCCCATACCGGATTCAGGAGCATAAAATGGTTTATTGTTGCGACTGCAGTAAGTGCTTCGTTTATAGATGGAACGTGCACTTCTTTGGTCTTCTGATCTGTAGTCGAATTATCGTCATCCTCGTCATCAGTATTATTTAAAAGTTATTCTGACACCACTTTCAATTTTTGAAATAATCTCATATTTTTTGGCAATGGAAAAGGATTTTCGCTTATTAAGTGTCGCCATGTTGACAAACTATCTGCCCGCAGCACTCATTTTAAACAAAAATTAAGACTAACTGAATGCTTAAGATACATACCATATTTGCACACATATGCACGCACGCATAAGAAAATATACGAATACACATAAATTGTATACTGCACACATAATGACAGCCGGCTCCTCCCAGATTCCGTTTACTTTCGCAAACATAAGAGAATGAAAAAATGAAATGAAAATAGCAAGCATGTAACATAAGAACACGTTTTTTTCATCGCTATAAACAGTTTCTCGACCTAAATCTGATACATTTTCATCGTTATAAAAGGTTTTATCGTTATATCCGGCATCGTTATAACCGATAGCAAATTACTTTGATTTAAATGGAGTTTGGCCTGGACTTTGGAAATATATCGTTATATCCGGTTCATTGTTATATCCGATATTGTTATAACCGATTTCTACTGTATATCTAGGCGCTATGTCTATGTGTCACCTTTTGTCAGCCGGGGCTGTTTTTGAATATATGTATGTACTTACATACAGTCAACCCTCTCAAGAAACAGCGCATTTTACAAAATCGCGTAATACGCTACTCAAATGTGTTAAAAAGGGTATTCCCCAAAACATTCGAAAATACTGAAAATCGTATTATAGGAAAACCGCTTTGTTGAAGTACCGCGAAAGGAGGGTTTGCCAAAATTTGTAAATCGCGTTATAGCGAATTCGCGTTGTGAAAATACCGCGTTATACGAGGGTTGACTGTATTGTCATTTTTGATGTCTAGACCGCCATTTCAATTAATTCGATTGCAAATGTTCAAATTATTCAGTTGCCTGTATCTTTTTCTTTTGATAATTATTTTATAAATAGCTAGTGGTTACTCCGTACGATTCGCTACACTCATTGAGAACAGTGTTAATGCCATAAAATGTAATGGAATTTTTTCGAGTGACTTTTGGTGCACCGAACGATGTCATCTGGAAGCGCGAATTGTATTTGCAAATGTTGTTCAAGAAGTGCTTAGAATCGGATGTGTAACTGTATTTGAACGTGTAAATGTATTTGAACGAATTTAAATTTCGTCAGTTTGATGTAGGAGAAGGTCATGTACCTTGGACCGGAATTTACTATTTTTACTGCAACTTTTGTTCGACGTAAATGTTTCCAATTTAGTTTGTTTATGTTAAAAGTGTATTATTTTGGATATTCAATAGTGTTAAAACGACATCTTAAGTATTTACCGTATGCTTAGAAAATGCTTTTTTGCAAGGAAACCTCAAACGGTCCGAGGTACATACACTGAATGTACCTTGGACTGTTAGTGTATGTACCTTGAACCGAAATCAATTGTGTTCAAATGATGCAGTGTAAATATTATTTTATTTCATTAAAAAAAATTCAATCCATTTATTAATTCATTAAAAAGTACATTTAAGAGAAAATAAAAGAACAAAGACCAGAAACAAATAAGAAAAAAAAAACGTTAGAAATTTAATATTCTTTTTCTGGTAGCTGTGAGAAACTCCGAAATCGACCAATCACTTTGCCAGGAGATCTTCTTCTTCAGGCGAAAATATTTGGCGGTGGATAATTCGGCTTTCATAAACAAAATCAGAATGGTTCGATGCTTTGTGTTTGGCGATGTTCCGCATTAAAGTAGTCTTGGAAACGTTGAACATATTCGCTGCAGTGTTTTGCATGGATTTTCCACTGTACACTACTTTCTCCACAGCTCGCCGTAAAACGTCAACGTCAACAGTTGGTCTTTTTGATCCTGACTTACTCCTGGGCATTTTTTTGAGGAAAATGGAAAACAGAACTCTTAAAAAAATTCGAAAAGCATGTACCTTGGACCGGTCCAAAGTACATGCATGGACATAGATCCAAGGTACATTCACTACACTTTTTTTAGAAATACAAAATTTTAACACATTATGTTGTATAATTGTAGCAAATAAAATATTGAATTTTGAAATATATACATATACTTACACATTAAAACCAGTAGCTTGAAAGAAATATAATAACTGAATGAACATAACACTTCAAAAAAACATAAAAAAAAAATACTTTAGAGTGTGTAATTTATATTATGTTGTTTTGATTGCACGTCCGTCTCATGCGATAAATGAACACAAGCTGAAATGAGTCCCATAAACATACTGGAAAATTTATTGAAGAACTTGTTGCAACATGTTCAGCCAATTGCCAGGAATCGGCACTCGGTCCAAGGTACATGACCTTCCCCTACATATTTATTTACATATGTACGTAAATAAAATTTTGAATCAATTTTTCCAGACATTTTCAAAGACATAGTACACAATAGTAATGACTGGTGGAGAATTAAATGCCAGAAACACTATTTGGATTTAAGAAAACTCTCTTAACAATAATATCAAACTTTTTCGACCGAGTTTAACTCAAAACATTTTAAAATTCATAAATAATTTTTAAGTTCTGTGCATTACTTGCAGTAAATAATTACTTTTATTTTATTTTTTAACCATTTAAAAAAAAAAGTATATGGATATATGAACTTTTCGGTTAGATATAGGAACTGGCCCAACAATCATTAGTTTATGTCATAAAAATAACCTGCTCGTTTAAGTGTTAAACACTCAAAAACTTACGATTCGATTGAGCTGAATGAAACGAGAAGTGCATGCAAAAATCATTGCAAGTCAGAAACTGGTCTCGAATCTTGTATTCTACTCATGTACAAAGCATATTGATATTCGATATGCAATTTCGAACTGAAGAAATGGTGGTAGACAGCTTAGCCATAATGGTCTAGTTATCCCGAAGTCATCTAGAAAGTTTTTAACGTTGCGTAGCTGCAAATCGTCCGGATTTCGTATTGCGCTTCATTATCCGCTTGACGGATGTTACCAAATTCTCAAAATTCTTCTTAATGTCATTAACTTTAAGAATTAATGATTTTGATGTTACAAAAAACGATTCCAAACAGCACAACCTTAGTCTTCCTTCCAGCATTGAAAGCCGCTTCCATGCTCATCCGTGTTGCTATAAGGAGTATAATTTCGCTTTTCATCAAAACGGGATTGTCTTTGTTGATTTCATTTGCAATAAAAAAAAACATGCAATAAATATAGAATTTTTATTTAAAAAAGTTTAAGCGCACTGCATTCTGCGCTGTGACAGTCAGATTTTTTTTTCATTTTACGTTAGTACTACTGCACGATGTATTTAGTTGAACAGACAATCTATCTCAACGTACGCTCATAGCGCAGTTCTTTGGGTATGACGTTTACGAATTCATCCCACGTAATGTACGTACACTTTTCTATATGTTTCTTAGTATATAATCAGGGATATAAGTGGTTTTTAAGTTTATAGTGCTCAGTCAGCGAAACTTTATTTGATGCCTTTAGCAGTAAATGTCGATGTTTTAAAAATCCTTGCTGTTCAATACACCAGCGTTTCTAAGAGTATCGGTTTGCTCGCTGGAACTAATTTCTTCAATGTAGACGATTTTGGTGCATGCTTTTTAGGTAGACATATCTTAGTCATTTAAGCCGCATTTATACCATAACCATAACCAGCCTCCTTGACTCAAAAACAAAGTATGTACCTCTACATATGTCAGTATTTTCATTTTGTCCTCAATATTGCCAACAATATACAACTTAATCAATATCATAACTAACGGTACCAATGTCTTTGGATGTAATCCAAGATCTTCCGAATTCACAATAGTAAATCTACTAAATGGCACCACGAAATTACTTTGCACATAAATACAAAAGTCATAATCACCATAGCGCTTGAAAAGCGCCCATCTAAACGCTCCTATGGCGCCGCCAACAGCAGACATTTTCCACGTATCGTTCCAGAATGCCACCATCAATTTCAGTTTTAAGAGAACCAGCTGAAAAATTGTATTTCGGCTATCCACAGTACGATATACGAGTACGAGTATTTTTTGTGGAAGACAAAGCATCCAAACACCCGGAGTTGGCTCTAATCAGAAGTATGTAGTTTCACGACCCATTTCCCCCTTTCGTACAATGCTTCGTAATCTTGGAGCACCTTCAAAAATTGTTATTTTCTGCCTCATGCACATGCTACAGCAAGTATAAATTTAAGAGTAATACTGTCAGTGGGGTTAGCGTAAGTACACAATACAAATTCCAGACCACCACCCGCCGTGCCATGCGTTCGAAGCAAGGCTCAACGCCGTTTAAGTTAACGAACCTCATCACGTCGAAAATGTAGTGTAGCAGGTGTTCAAATTGTTTAGTTTAGTTCCATCTAAAACTTTTACACAAGTCGGTCCGAAAATAAAAATAATGTAGTTTTCTCTTTTGTGGTTAGAATCATCAGGACATCATTGATAAGCTTTGCTGGGACACAAATTTTCTTTTAATATTTCTTAGTGGTGTGTTTTGTTTTGCAATAAAAAACTATATGAGTAAATTTAAGTTTTTTTTTTACGATTCAAATCGTTTAACTTTGGCACTTTGTGAAGTCGTACCTCCGTCAACGGTAGGTTTATAAAATAACATTGGATTACCCGTATTAAGATGTCAAGGATGTTTCGAACTTTTCGGTTTTTCGGTGGGCCGTATAGGTTCGATTGGATGTTATGTTAGATAAGGTTATCTTAGGGTGAGTTTTCACACACACATGCGAGCAAGGGAACTTAAGGGACGGTGTGAAAAAGGTGCAAGCAAATAGCTCATTAATCCTCAATACGATCTTTTTGCACCTACGACCGAGAGTAGTAAATTCGATAAGGAAGCAAATTGAAAAGGGTTAGTGCGTAAGTATATGTGTAGGATTTGCTCGTATACCTACATACATACTTAGTATATTGAAAATGGCAAGGGATATGTTGGACACTGTTTATAGTACCGATTACTTAATTTTTTATGATGATTTCGATATTAAAATATATTATTATTATATAAAAATTTAATAACTTTAAGTCGCTTGATGTCAGGAGTAATTTAAACAAAATGTCCTGTAGCGTTCCTATCTGGTTTCAATGAGAGAACATAAATGAATAATTATAGCATTTTCACTTTGAATTCGGTTTTTCTCTTCGGAATACTGGAATTTACTACCAAATGGTTTTTTGTTTTGTTACTCAGTTCCATTATCATAGCATAATTTTTCTAGTGTTATAGAGTTGGCCTATCGCTAGATAACAAGATTTGGCTGCTCTAATTACGTAACGACTAAAGTATTCAAAATACCAGCTGCAGCAAATGAGCAGAAACTCCATTTAAGTTTGTAATGTCAGACGTTTTTCAGTGAGAGGCAAAGGGACTCAGAAAACCAGCACCATATGAAGTTTAAATTCAAACTTGCACCTCTCCGTGGTGAACTTTGGAAACTTTAATTTTTCGTAAATTTAAGGGCTAAGAACAGGCCTAATCTAAGTGTTATATATGAATAAAGTATTGATTTTATTAAATGATTATTGTAAACTATCCTTATTACTTGAATGTGATATTGAAAGGTTGGTAGCAAAAGACAAAAAAAAAAGAACGCCTAACCTAAGAGACTAAGACTGAATATTACTAAATAAATAACTAATGAAATACTTGAAATAGCGTGTGTACTTACTTAGTTGGCGCTACAGCTCGAGGTGAACCGGGGCCTGCTTCTCGCAACCATTTGTGTGTGCGTGTTATATTTTTGCACGAATGGAAGGGACCTACAACTTTTTGCCGACTCCGAACGGCGAGTTGAGAAGCTTAATCGTGACAAATGATACTCTTTGATGCTTGTCAGGCATTCGAAAGAGGTGGTACCGTGAAAAAACTCTTTTTAGGTGTTAGACCCGGCTAGGAGTTGAACCCGGGCAGCATTGCGTGGTAGTCCAACGCACTAACCACCACGGCCACGGCGTGTGTGTTTAACTTAAAAGTAAGAGATAGAAAACTGAGCAAGAGGGTGAGAGTAATTTAATTACATTATTATTTATGTACATATTTTTATTTTACGAAAAAATCAGTAGGATCTTTTTCTATTCAAATTTAAACTCGTGGACAAAAAAAGCCTCACACCATTCCTTTTCATCAATTTTCATGAAAAATCAAAGTTTTTCTTACGTTATAAAATAAATTTTTATTTTTTTGCTTAAATATGGAAAAACTTGTTAGTTTATAACAAAACAAATATATATTGGTCGAAATTTGACCACACAATTCACAAATTATTGCATTTTTGTATGAAAAAAGAAAATCATTCTGGATTTGCTCTATGGCAACACTTGAATCGTTCTGAAAAATCGCAATATCGCAGTGTTAGCAAAGTTACTGTAAAGTCGGCACAAAATCATTTTCTATAACCTTTTTCACATTCACATTTTCGTTCACATTTTCTTCGGCGAACCACCGCGATGCCGTCTGGCCAAATAAATAAAAATTGGACTCATCCGGAAATGTCGCTCGTGTCCAATTTTTATGCCCATTCTATCCTTTGTTTTATCATTCGCGGCATGACCAGTGTTTTTTTTTGCAGGACGCCTTGCAATAACTCCCATTCCATTAAGCAACCTCGATTCGATATTGTCCGATCACTTATTTTTTTTCAGTTTGCTCCTGGAATGACCGCTAAATATCCCAAGCATGTACAAACCGGGTTTTTAAACAAATTCGCTAGTTGAACATTTTTTCAAAACGTTCCGCACACGACTAGCAATATTGCGATTTGATACTTTTTCCTTACATAATACGCAAAGCAACAATATACGCTTTTTCTTCAAGAGTCGACGCCATCTTTGTAAAAAAAAAAAAACAAACCATTATTACAAAATTAAAACAAAAATATCGAGCACTTACCAGTAGTTTTGAAGGATATTCAGATAGTAAACATATTTATAATAACTAAAAACGATACAGTGAACTCTCTCATAACCGGATACTGACGGTACCGAGAAATTTGTCCGGTTATAAGAGGTGTCCGGTTATGGGAGAAAAAAAATAAATTGACATTCCTTAAAAAAGAAACAGAATAGAATAGATGGGAATGTTTTTATGTGATAAGCACAAATTATAAAAAAATACTTATATGCCAATCAAGCGTAAAATTACACAAAAATACACAATCACTTAACATACAAACCTATTTAAATAAAGCAACGGGTTAAAAAAAACACATAATATGTAGTTGTTGGATAACACTTTCGCGAATAAGACAGCAATGCCGTCAATGGTAGAGGAAATTACCGGGTCATGACAATTTTAGGTATGTAAGGACAAGACGGGATACCCTGACGAGAAATACATGCTTCGATATTTCGGTATTATTTTGTCCGACCAGAGACGAATTTTCACTTTACTGTGACCAGCGGAATCATTTTTATCTTTAAACGAAATTCGCACAAAATAATATAAAATATCTTTCAAAAAGCCGGAGACATGCGTCATTTTAGCGTTCCCCACCGAAAATCATGTGTCCGCGAATGTGATAATAATGCAAAGGCACACTCCACAGTTTACATATTGGTTTCGTTTCTTTGTAAAGTGTAAAGAAATGGAGAACAAAACAAAAACAAAATAAAGTATGTAAAAAGTTTGCCATAAGTAGATGTGTTTTGTCCATTTAAGAGAGAGAGACATTATGAGAGAGTCCGGTTATGGGAGAGTTTTTCATATGAAAAATCGTGTATTTAGTTCGGTTCTTTGAAATCTGTCCGGTTATAAGAGGTGTCCGGTTATGAGAAGTGTCCGTAAGGAGAGAGTACACTGTATAATCAGAAGCTAAAGGATTATTGGTATGGATCATGCATTACCTTCATTGAAACGAAGACACTGATGCTGTCTTAATATTAATTTTTTTTAAATTATCTTTTGGTAGAATTATCCAATTGAATCAAGGTTGCTGTCAGAGTTCATGGCCATTTTAAAATTTTCTATTTTACGGATGTATCTACTTATCAAATGTCAAATATGTTTTTCATCCGCCCTTTGGAAGAAGCACTTTTTACTGCTTCCTAAATCCAGCCAATTGATATTGACTTCGATTTCTTGCACACCGTTTTAACCAAACTGTCCATTTCTTTAGTAAAGTGCTATACTGCGGCTGGGCGAAGCTGGTGATCTCAACTTACGCCCACTTAATTAAATTCATCTCTTGGAATGGGGGCCCTTCTCGTCTCAACTCATGACTGCACAAGATACCGGGCTAAACAGCACTATACCATCGTCTTCTTTTATCTGACCCAATTTCCAATGACACTGATGCAAATCCACTTCATTATCGCTTCCTTTTGATGCACAAAGCCGCAGCCAGCAGCCAGCAGCCATTAAAATTTCCCAGGTATCCATCCGCTTGGCTGTTTGTCATCATCATTTCAATTGAAAGCAAATTGGTAGTGTCATCCTTTCATGCAGAAAAATGCGGATATTGCATCCAGCCTGAGGAGAGTAGAGTTCCACCCAAAAAATGACTTTTAATTGAACACTTGGCATCCTGGGACATGCTCCAAGATGAAAATATTCACGGCAACACGACTAAGAGTATAACTCGAATCATTTGTCTTTTGAGTATTCGCGGAAAACTTCATAAATTTCTTATTTCTGAATGGAGAGAGGACTTCATAGTTGGAACTCCGTCTCAAGAGGAAACTATCCACTCAGTCAGTGCATCCATCATCGGGTGAATAGAACGATACAAATGACTGCACTCGCTGAGGAGAAGATTGAATATGAAATATTTTGTACTTCAGTTGTTTTACCCTAAAAAGCTAATAAAATTGATTGCATTAATTTAGCTAACTGTCTGTTTATTCAAACAATGAAGAACAATGGAAAGAGTGCAGACTTTAGCTCATTTGTAGGTACGAAAAAGCGACATTCCTTCCGTCGTAATCCAGGCGCCCTGCAATCTGTTTCGTTCGCCTTCCGTCTTCCCAATTATTCATCCCCGAGTGCCCGAGTGGTACCACTCCCACACACTTAACCGGACACGAACGAACAACAACGACGACGCAACGATGATGTCGAGAAGGAGCATGAACATTATAAGGAGTCTTTGCTAGCATTGTAGCGAGTAAAAGACTGAGAGTCACACTTGCACAGGCACCGCTATCGCATCATCTTACGTTGTGTGTTGTGTTGTAGCTTGTGTATTCTTTGAGGGGGAGAGAATACAAATATTTTCTGCAAGACTTGCCCACATTTGCTTGTCGTTGCTCTACAATCATAACACCAAGAAACTGAAGCACGATGGAAGAGGGGTTTTTATTCAGAATCACGTACTCCTCTGGGACATGATTTATATGCTACTACTGTAGCTGATATTACAGCTTATCCAATATTACTCGTTGCCTACCACACTACTGCTGTTGTACTACAACTACTACTGCTTGTACCATTATCCTCAATAGGAAGTTTACGCTCTATTGCTAAGCCTAAGCCCACCCACTGTTGCTACTTTTGTAATATTTTGCCCTTGGCTATTGTGGAGTGTATAAACGCAAAAACGACTCTTTTTCTCGTTAGGATACTCCACCACTACTATATAGGATGGCAGGATGGCATGAACAGAGAAATTACCGATTATTTTCTTTTGGATTAGCAAGGGTACTGGTGCTGCCTCCTTGCAAGATGTTCCATCGCCGCCGATGAGATGTTTGTACATGCGAGATACAAAAAAATAAAAACGAAATCGAAAGTTCAGAGATATCTCAAGTTATTAGTATCTGTGCATCCATTACGTGGATCCCTTTAAGGCTCAAATTTGTGATTAAGTGCAGTGTGACAACATCCGGGCCGGCGCGGCGCGGCGGTAGTCACGTAGCCTACTCGCTATTTGAGGATAATTGATAGCAAACTAGGAAATGAACCCGAACTGGGGAAAACAATCGGGACAGGAATCCTTTTACCCTTCTAAAACTCCTTTCAGATTCAATAAAATTTGATGAAACACAAAACTGTGGAAATAATATTCCCAGCACGTCTTCGTTAAAGTCTAAGTTCCGAGATCCCTTTATACGCAAATAAAGTGTACGGTGCAGTGCGGTGGATGGTGAACAACGCGACCTTCACTCCCTTTACGGCAACAGCAAGTAATGAGATTATAACTCAAAAAAAAAGACACACCACTTTTGGAAGAAAATCGAGTTTCAGGACGATTTATAAAAATGTAAATCCTTTTCTGTTGTCTCGTTTGTGACAGTTTTTCATCCTTCTTTGGCTTATTTTATTCACTTGATTCAGTTACGTGGCCACTTTACTGAGTTGTATGTATGTGTATTTGCTACCATACGCTAAAAGGGAATGATTGATATCCTCACATTTTTAAGGATATTCTAAAAATAAATTTAATAAAGTGTTTCCGCATACAGCTGTAGTTGTTTTGAAGGGCGTCTGACATTAAGTGTATTTGTCGTGCTACTAATGGTGAGCTTTGGCTGCCTGCAGCTTCATTGTTGTTTAATTATGCAAATGACATCTTGAGTTAGGTTTTACGAGGTTTTTTTTTTATTGTATAAAGTCAATTACTGGTCTTACACGCTTAGTTAGATCCATCAATCCTGCGCGTGGATTAGGGCATTTCGTAGTGCTCGCGCAATTTTGTGTCGGAATCCCTGGGATTATTTTCAATTTTCTTTTCTTGCATACATTTATTTTGAAGATTGCTATGTTGAAAATGATGACTATGAGGGCATTCTTTAGCTGGACTTAACATTTAATCTTGAAACGACTAAATAAAAGGCAGAGCGAATTGTTGAGCCAACAGACTGGAGAAGGCATTGTTAGTTTAAAGTTCCATTTCAACTTAGGGATCAAACTTTGTATGTTTATTTAAGCAGATGATGGTTTTCATCAATTTTGTCATGCCTTACATTTTTACGTTATGTCTTTTTGCGACTTCGTCGGATAAGTTCCAATAATAGTTTTTTTTTTTGAGTCAAAATAAGTGTTTCCCATTCTCAGGATTTACATGAGTTTTTTTTTTTTAATCAAAATAATTTTGTCCATTTTGACTTCTTTCCTTATGAAATTCCTACCTTGTTTTTTTTGTCCTTTCTTGCCAAGTTAACCATTCATCTGACTTATGTCATTTGCAGTTTGGGAAGTTTAGAGCAATTCTTTTTTTTGGACTGACAAATAGAATACTATGAGATAATCCAGAGGCTGTTAACTCCAGAAGCTCTATTTGCTTTTGACTTGTGTAGTTTGTCAAGTCGATCAACACATTCGCAATCGTCATCCATGTAAAAAAAATTGCTTTGTTCTTTCCAGATTTAAAGTGTGGACTGTAACTCTATTCCGAATAGGGTTACCATAAAAAAAAATTGAAAAGCCGGACAGTTAAGAGAGGAAAAGCCTGATTTTGAAGCAAAAAGCCTGACAGAAACAAATACATTTTTTTTAAGAAAACAAATTAACAGTTCAATATGCTGATGTATGACTGCCAAAGTTTACATAGGGTAACTTCGGGCATTATGGCGCAACTTGTAAATCCCACATTTCCGGTTTACTTATAGAAAATAAAATGATGGGAAAACTTGAATCTTCCTTCATAGAGTGCCATGTTAAGTTGTAAAGCTGTTGCGATCTTTTTTACAAGTGAAAAAAAATAGTAAACAAAAAAATACCCCACTTTTGTCATATGCATATATTTTCGGCTCTTTTTCATTTGCGAGTGGCTCCTTAAGTATAAAACGCACGGGGTTAGTGTACACAGTGAAGTGAATCATATTAGTTTTCCTTTGGTGGCATTGATTAGTAACAGTAAAAGAAAATCTGGGGTTTTTTTTAAAGTTTTGTGCAAATGCATCTTTTTTGTAATATGGCGCACTTGCCGTAGGGGTATTATGGCGCACTCTGGCCCTTATGGTGTTCGCATGTAAAGCATGTAAAAAAAATGTATATTAAGACTCTAGAACGATGACAACAGGAAGCATGTTTAGGTGCTCCCACATGGCTAGGAGTAGAAAACGAGCAGAAAATTGTGGCTCGTGTAAGGAAACGATTCGCTCCTTACAGAAAAGAGCTGTTTTATGTGGGCTTTGAACAGGCAGACAAATACCGGCCAAGTCACAATTACAATAAGTCGTAAGTGATCCCACGACTCATGTACTTCATTCAAAAACACTTGTGTTAGCTGTGACATATCGAACCTCGATTACAGCATCACGCCATATTGCCCAAGAGGATGCGCCATGTTGCCCTATGCATAGGGCATTATGGTTTTTTGTAGAATATTTTTAACTAAACTTTTTCTTTGTTTAAATCATTGAATTATTTTAATTACTTAACGTATTTTAGTTCTGATTTTCTTATATTTTCTAACTGTTTTTGTTTTTTAATAAAAAAGCTTTTCATGCTGAAATTATTTCAGAAACAAAAAAAGTGCGGCATAATGCCCGAAGTTACCCTATGTGTATAAAACTTCACTGTTGGTTCTCCATTAGGTAAGAACTCTACTTAGGTGGCGCTACAGTCCGGAGTGGACCAATGCCTTAACCAACAACCCCTTCCAGTTAGTCCGGTCCTAAGCTATCCGCTTCCAGTTGCGCACTCGCAGTTGTTTGATGGGCCTTTCCCACTTGTATATGCGCCACCTTAGACGAGGTCGAGGTGCTGACCATCCAGGCTGGATTCGAATACTCTGCCGCCGGAGCGCTGATTCCCATTATACATGTCCTTGCCATCTTAAGCGTGCAATGCACAGTTTTTGGACCGGGTCGATGTCGCTGTACAGCTTGTATACTTCGTGGTTGAATTTTCTCCTCCAAAGCCAGTCAACGCAGACGGGACCGAATATCTTTTTTTTTTTTTTTTTTATAATCTACACACGCTAAAGGGGATATGAATACCCTTTTAATGTTTACTTACTAAGGATTTTTCTCTAGAAGCGATCAAGCTTTCAATAAAGTCCATGTTCAGCTCCATAAAGCGAGACTGTTATGATAGGGGTCTTATATAAAGTCTCCTCAGTCGATCGGGAAAGGGCTTTACTACTCAATTGTCTTCTTAGCCCAAAGAAAAAGCGATTGGCAAGAGTAATCCTTCGTTTGATTTCTGTTCTGTCCAATTCGTCGATGTCGAGTGTCCCTTTTATATTCTTTTGTTGACAGTATATACTTGATTTTGCCCGCATTTACCGCTAAACCCATTTTAGCCGCTTCCATTTCTATGCTCGCAAACGCACTGGTGACAGCTCGCAGTGTTCTACCAATGATGTCAATATCGTCGACGTGTGCAAGTAGTTATACGGACTTTTAAAAGATCGAACCTCATGTATTGGCTTGTGAATTTCGAACAATTTTTTCAAGTATGATGTTGAAGAAATCACATGGTAGTGCGTCACCTTGCCTAAATCCTTTTGTGGCATCAAAGGCCTTGGTGAGGTCATTACCGACCTTGATGGAGCAGCGAGCTTTCTCCATCGTCATTTCGCACAGACGGATGAGTTTGGCAGGGATGTCAAAACTAGACATGGCTCTATATAGCTCATCTCTCCAGATGTTATCATAGGAGGCCTTAAAATCGATGAACAGGTGGTGTGTATCGATTTGGACTTCTTGGATTTTTTCCAGGATCTGTCAAAGTGTGAAAATTTGGTCTTTGGTGTTCACACAATATGGCAGAGGGATATTTCGTTTCATATTTGGATGCATTCAGCAACATTTTGACTTTTACGATATTTTTTAATCGTTTAAATTGTATTGATGTAAATAAGTCAAATAAAATTTAAAAAGCCTGACCATGCATGAGTCCTGGCCTGAGCCTGACAGGGATCTTAAAAGCCTGATGCGTCAGGTGAAATGCTGACGTTTGGAGGCCTTAATTACGAGGTTCTTTTTTATTAATCGCTGTCTCTATGCTTCGGTTTGTGAGTTTTTGACATGGCAGAATATGTATACCTTTGGACGGAACCTTCGAATATTCCTGGAAGAAAAACTTGCTTATATGTTGTTACGGGTTAACAGATGGCTATCATTTATTAATACGGAAAAAGAAAGAGAAAAGCGTTGATATAGTTGATATTAGATATTCGTAATTACACGTACTTGTTGAAATAACTACAACACAGCCAGTGAAAATTGATATGGTTGATTGGTTGGTTTGTGAGGGTGAGAATCAATTCTCTCTCTACAAATCGGAAATAGAGGTGTGGGGTTTGTGTAAGTGAAAGGGGGGGGTTGTGTAGTGGA
Source organism: Brachyopa scutellaris (assembly GCA_949775065.1). NCBI lineage: Eukaryota > Metazoa > Arthropoda > Insecta > Diptera > Syrphidae > Brachyopa > Brachyopa scutellaris. Next base: position 32,189,443 of record OX459112.1, on the reverse strand, counting down.
ATAGAAAGGTTAGAAGGGAATATGTGAGTTCAACAACAACGAACAACTCTGTGTGTCGTGTAAACTCCAGTGTTTTCGGGAAGTCAATGGATCTGAGCGATGTCAGCCCGGGTAGGATGTGTCTTCCCAGGTATTTGTGTCTTATTGAGCAGTCGGTTTGCATGTTTGTTCAACTTAATTTGTCCCGTATATGGGCCAATCATCAGTTTTAGTTGTGCTCTGCTCAAATTCAAAACTTTTCTTCCCCGCTGTGGGTTTGGGTTTTCTATCATTTTTTTGGCAGTCTATTTTAGAGTGGCGTATAACAAAAGACTGGCTATAAGCTGTTTTCACTGCTTATATTGCCGTACCTATGGAACACTTGCAGTGACATTTTCCACGTCTTCCGGCTCTGCTCTAGCAAGCTCATCCGCTCTCTTGTTCACCGGTATGTTGTTGTGGCCAGGTACCCAGAGCAGGCTTACCGTGCAGGATCTTGCAAGGGAGTTGAGTTTTTCTTTACATTCCTTCACTAATTTAGAATTAGTTTGTGGGTTTGCAAGCGCTTTAAGTGTGGCTTGACTGTCCGAGCAGATGTTAGGGCGATTGTCTCTGGTGTTGGCATTTACGAGTCGTCTGTGCTCCTGAGAATTGCGAAAACTTGCGCCTGGAAAACAGTCACCGAGGGTTCTAAATGAATAGATATATTTAAAGAAGGATCTGGACAGTATATACCAGAACCAGATTTACCGTTAATGTGTGATCCATCCGTGTACATACATAACTATTCCTCCTACCTCGGCAAGCACTGTGCCATGTTGCCCTTTTTCACGTCATTTTCTTTCTCTATGAGATCACTCGGTTTGCTGACGAGTCCAGAGGATTTTGAAACATCTTTCCAGATGGCTCTGTATCCCGTTGGCCCCTCGTTTTTAAAGCGACCCAGTGTCCGCAATCTTATTGCGGAAAGCCCTGCACTCCTTTTGACCTCAAGTTCCATTGGAAGAATATTAAGTATAGTCTCCATAGCTGCCGTAGGTGTGTTGGATCGGGCTCCCGTTATCGCTAGATAATCTTTCCCCGGATTAGGCACAAGTCAGACCTTATTTAGAATATTCATCCATCATTTGGAATTCACCATATGCTATTCACGAACTCAGATTGGAAAGAGTTCAAAAAAACTTCACGAGATATGCGGTTCGTAAATTAAATATGTTTGACGTGCTTCCTAATTATGATAGAAGGTGCCAATTAATTGGTTTGCAAACCTTAAGTTTCAGACGCAACGCAACTTCCATCATGTTTATTCGCGATATTATTAATTTTCATATTATTTCACCAGAATTGGTTTTTCTATTAAATATATATGCTCCCCAAAGGTCTCTGCGGGTTAGAAGCTTGTTTTTCCCAGAAAGGCATAGAACCAATTATGGTTATAATGAGCCTATTACAAGGTGCATAAGCACTTACAATGAACTGTGCAATGAAGTTGATTTTTGCTTATCACGAGCAGAATTTAGAAAACGCGTTTTTTCATTGGTTTTTGATTAACTTAATATTGTTTATTTGAAGTAGTCTATAAGATTGAAAATCGGTAGATGATCCTTAGCCGCGCAACAAACAACAGTTGTGTTAAGCGATACTGAGAGTATACACTAGAGAACGTAGTGTTCTGTGTGCTCTGTGATGGAAAAAAAAAAAAAAAAAAAAAAACCACCCTTACTTTGCCATAACAAAAATTGATATAATTTTTCCTGAAAATAAATAATTTATCGACTTCCTGATATAAAAAAGCACTGCAATGTTTGCATAAAAATCGTAAGTAATTAGCTCCACAGTTAGCCAGTAGCTTCTGAGCTGACTTTACAAACAACAATTTAAATAATTTGGACATTGCACTGACTAGTGACCAACGGAACATGCAACACAGCTACCCACAATACAACATCAATTAACAAGCCATCAATGCCAGATACTTTTTCAAGTCATCCATTTTAAATGTTTGGCATACATCCATATGTACATATATATGTATATGTTTATGTATGTACATATGTGCATTGCGAACTATACTTTATATTTCATTTTGTTTTTCAAAGGATAAAGAATTTTCAACTAAATTTGTAACCACCAAAAGGGAGAGCAATACAATTTTGGAAATAATGAGAGCCAAAGGAGCCAAAGGACCAGCAGTTCCCAGAAGTTCTTGCTTACATTTTTTGCAAATATGTAATTGAACTATAATTTCGTTTGCCCGAGTGAAGGATGTAGGTACCTGTAAATGAAAGCTGCGAGGTCGTGCAGAAGAAGAGTGGTATTACTGACATTCTGCTTGTTAAGGGAAACTCATAAGGGAAATAATACGTTGCTTTTTTATAACTTCAGTTGTGGATCAGGTGGCCAAGTAATAGTCTTCTGAAATAAATAGGTGGAAGGAACATCATACTTAAAAAAAAAATATTTTCTGATTATTCCAGAATATGTTCGAGTGTGTATGTAGTATGTGTATGTGTTTTATGTTTTACACAGAGTCTGAACAGTCTCAACTCAAAACTAAGAAATGGAGTGATAACTCACTTATGAACCACCCTATGATGCAATTGACTGCAGTATCGAGAAGGGTCAGAAACCTCTGCGCTCTTTGTCTTGTCGGTTTGTAATAATCTTACTGGAGCACTCTTTAATATTCTGTATTTTTTTTCTTCGTTTAGAAGCTTCAAACATTTCTCTGACTAGGAACATAATACCCCGTCTCCGCGAGACATGTTTCAAGACAATTTCTTCGACTTGACATACAAATGTCTCATGGAGACCCCTTCTTTGCAGACATAACTAAAAGCATGTCCGCGATATCCGCATTTTAGTTTTGTCTTCTCGGCGAACTGAAAACCAGATTTTTTTTTGACATACATATGGCAGATAGATTTTCATTTGGTTGGAATCTCGGTGGAGTGAACATGCCGCGCTGAGTTGCTTTGGTAGGTGGATTTTCAATCTTTGGCATATTTTGGTAGAGTGAACATGCTGGTTGGGTAGGTAGATTTTCATTCTATGATATTTGCGTAGAGTATTTAACCGCTTTTAAATCGAAAATTGCGCGTTGTTTCTTTCTCGATGCCATCTTGAAGAATGAAATGCAAAATAATTTGCCAACAAAGGAACAAAAATCTGTTTCTAGTCAACATGTAGTTTTGACATAAATGTGTCTCCTGGAGACCGTGAGCCAATTGCATTAAAATGTTATCCATCCCCTGGCTAATTTTTGACACTAGTTTGGTGAATATAGACTTCAAAAAATTTGCCGGCTCTGGAGCTGCATAAAAAGGGCTGTTCAGTAACTCTGTGCTGGATAGAAAAGTACAGAAAAGTACACGTTTTGGTGTTCAGTAAAAAAAGTTTCTGTCGGAGACTGATCTTTTTTGTGTTCAGTAACTCTGTGCTGGACAAGTGCTGGACAACTTTTCTGCACCTACTCTCGAAGTAGAACAGATTTGTGAGAAATTTTTTTTTACTGAACAGACCTAAAATTATCCCGTAGCTAATATTTGACATTTGTATATATACTCATGAAGGTATGAGAGAGACGACGAGAGCTTTTGTGTTTGTTTCGGTTTTCCCAAACAGTTGTCGGCGGCCAAACTACCCATCGTGAAAATTATGTAAAAACCAGCTCAACATTTTCTTTTATAAAAAAAGTAATTTATATGAGCAATATCGTGTAAAAACAAGTACATTGATTGTTTGAAAACGTTTGATTGGTGAAATTTGTATCTTTGCATTTTCCATATACAAATTACGAACTTTGTTCTTCAAGCACATCTCCATCATTGGTCTCTCCATCACTTATGATGTTGGTTACTTTGGATACGACATTAGAATCGTCTATATCCTCGTTCCATTTTTATTTAAGACAAATATCATATATAGCCCACCCACGCAAACGATTTTATTTAAGACAAATATCTTAACCCTTAAATGCATATCGTACCATATATGGTACGTGTCGTTAACCATACGATAATCCAGTCACTCACACTGAAGCGTAATACCGTATTTTTTAAATTGTAACAGACAAATATATCGTTTAAAAAAAATAACGCTTTAGCTCGCCTACTATTTTTTTCGGTTGCCAGTAAGCTGCCGAAGTGTTCGTCTGCACTTTTTGCACACAATTTGAAAAGTGAGCTTCAGTAGTGAACAAAGAACTTATAATATTTATTATTTGTCTGGAAATAGGGATTGATAAGTACATTGGGCTTTGTTTTGGCTAAATATAATGAAACTTGATCCAAATTGATATCTTGGAATAGTTTTTTTTCCTATTTTTGTATGTACCATATATGGTACACCATGCATCTGCTTATGTGACAATGTTTGATTGTTTATTTAGACATGGAAGGGGTTATAATTGGCGGAAGAAGGTACAATGCTGATGAGGTGGCGGTTATGCTTTGTGATGATGACGATAAAGAAGTGTTGGGCATACCTAGCAATGGTGATCTCTCTGAAGATGAAAAAGATTTAGCAGATGACGGGTTGGATGAATTAATTGATGAAACTCAAATACCGCTACGCGTGAGAAATCGAGCCGAAACCAATTACGCTATATTGGATGAAGGTGCAATTTCCGGCGTGTTTCTTAACAATGACGAACTAGAAGTATCTTTTCTTGAGGCTTCTGGAATTCCTGTTCCTGCTGTTGGTACGTCAATGCAAGTTGAATTATCCATATTGACGCAGCAGTCTTCTTCGCCTCCACGGAAGAGGAACAAAATGTTGGCTTCTTCGACCCCAGTGGATGATTTTATTGATAATGCCACCACCGAAAATGCTTTTATCAATCTAAATGATAAGTTGGACCATGTACGCGAAAAATGCTGTGAGTATAAGGACGTTGTTGTTGATATTTATTCCAATGATTTTGAGAGAGCTCGTTGGAAAAAAGGAAACCTACAGTTATACGAGGAGGAAATCTCTTTTCTCGGAAGCTCTAAATTGGAACCAGAGTTAGCAGAAGATTTTTCAACTCCTTACGCATGCTTCAAGTATTTTTTCACGGAGGAGCTAATGGCGAAAATAGTCGACGAGACAATTCACTATGCAAAAGTTGATAAGAACAATCATAATTTATTTTTCGATACCCTGGAACTCGGCAAATACATTGGCATTATTTATTTTATGTCTTATCATAAACTCCCTTGCGTGAGAGATTATTGGAGTAGGCAGTATGGAGTTGATGCAGTGCGTAATGTAATGACAGTCAATCGGATTGAAAAGATAAGGGAGTACCTACATATAAATAACAATGAAGAGTACGATGCCGACAATCCTGATCGTTTATTCAAAATAAGGCCTATGGTGAAATCTCTCAACGATCGTTTTCAATCGATTCCCATGGTGCCTCGTTTATCGATTGATGAGCAGATGTGCTCCACAAAAGTTGGGCATTACATGAAGCAATATCTCCCAAATAAGCCAAAGAAATGGGGATTTAAATTCTTTGCCCTCTGTGATACAACCGGTTTCATGTATAAATTCGAAATTTATACTGGAGAAGAACATGCTTTATGGCCCGGTGAACCTAACTTGAAAGCCTCTGCGAATATTGTGGTACGTATGACCCGTGAAGTTCCTCGTTTTAAAAACTACATCGTCTATATGGACAATTACTACACGTCCATACCATTACTGGTATATCTGCGGACCCTAGGCATTCACAGCATTGGAACCATAAATCGAAACCGAATAAAAAATTGTAAACTTCCAGACCCGAAGGCTATGATGAAAATGAATAGAGGCGTTTCGGCAGAGTTCACAACAAACATTCAAGGTGTGGAGTTGACATCGATATCGTGGAAAGATAACAAGGTTGTTAACCTTGTGTCCACTTTCGTAGGCATGAAACCATTACTAGTGGAATATGGTGTTGATGTTGACGTCCCTACAGTTGAACGATGGGATAGGAAGCACCACGAAGTAATCATGATTCCTTGCCCCCAAATCATCAAAGAATACAATCTGCACATGGGCGGTGTAGACCTTATGGATTCTTCTTTGGGTCGTCTAAAAATTGCTCTGAAAAGCAACTTACTCGACGTTTCCATGGTTAATGCTTGGCTTCTTTTTAAAAGAGCAAATCCTTCTATATCGATAACCCAAAAGGCGTTCCGTCTGGAGGTGTCTCACGTGCTGACAAACATGACACGAAAGAAAAAGAAAATTAGTCGGCCAGACGTACCTTTGCCATTCCCTCGAGTACAAACCGAATATCAGCCAGCTAATGATTTGCGACAAGATGGTATGGATCACTTGCCAGTTATTGACGGACGAGCTCGGTGCAAAAATATAAAATGTGGTGGCGAAAGCAAACAAGTGAACAACCGTTCCATATTTAAATGCAGGAAGTGTAATGTTCACCTATGTTTGAACGAAAAACGCAATTGTTTCATCGATTATCATACCAAAAAGGAATAATAAAATATTATATTTACACTAAAAACTTCTCAAATTGTTATTTGAGTTCACTTTTCATTCATTTTTATAAATATTTTCATTATTTTCTAATAAATAAAACATACTTCTAACAATTTATTTTTATTCGAAAAATGTATAGTGGATGCATAGTGTACCATATATGGTACACATCAAAAATCGTCCTTTTTCCTCTTTTCTAGGAAAATGGTGCACTTCGCAGAAAAATGAATGCTCAATTCGTGCTTAGCGAGCGATTTAACATTAGGGTAGCTTTGTCTCCATACTGAGGGTTGACTTCATGCATTTAAGGGTTAAAAATATAAAAATCAAACCTCAGGATAAATAGCACCGAGGAGTGTCTTTTCATTGTTCACGAACGAACTGATTTGTAGCAAACTAAAACTGAGATTTTTTACCAAGAAAAACAAATTTCAAGTTGCATCTTGCTTGAATTTTAGCGGAAATTGTAGTTCACGTTTTAAAGTGTTCAGGATTTGTTCACGTTTTAGAGATGTCAATGTTAAAAAAAATATGCTCACGTTATCCAGAGTTCATATTAACCGGTGTTCACGCTAATGTAATTTACTGTAATTTACAAATCAAAGCGTTAACACCGAAAATAATTATTAGTTATGTATGTTTTCCCAATTTGCTACTTTCAGTTATAATTATATGTAAAGAAAGGGAAATAATTATCAATTCAAGTGGGAAGTTAATAAAATAAAGCGTTTAAAAAAAATTCCATTTAATCGAATCGACACAGCAAAAAGCAAAACGTTATCCACCTCAGAACAAGCGTCAAAAATTAGCCATACCAGGGGATAAAACTTTAACGCAATTGGCACACGACCTAAGAGTTCCTGAATAGTATAGCAAAGGTGCCATTCCAATTCAACAGAATTAGTTTCTATCGATTCTATTTTATAGATTTTAGATTTTAGAGTGACTATTTCGTCTCTATTATCAGGGTGTGGGGAAACCTTTTATAGTCGCCAACCGCCGCCCTCATATTATTACGTTTCTTCTGTGAAACGAACAGACATACATATGTATGCCTATGAGTATATACATATGTATGTACGTATTCTCTATTCTGTATGAAACGTTCGCTTTGACTGCGTGGAATAATGGTTATGATTGGACTTAGGATGTAAACATGTCTTAATATATTCCGTGTCGGATGTCGGATCATTGTTGCTGCCGTTAAGTAGGATTTTATGCTAAGCTTAAATACATCCATATGTACCCGTAAATAGATATGTTCTGCTTTAATATGATCTGTATTTGTATGTTCTTAAAGGTTGTGTTTTTAAAGACATATGACATTTCCTTCTTCATATTCCGAAAATGGCAACTCTGCTCGTTAAACACATATGTATGTACCTGGAAGCAAGTATTCGACATGTGGTTTCAACAAGACGGTGCCACATTTCATACAGCCCGAGAAACAATTCAATTATACCGCATAAGTTATTTCTTGGTTGTGTAATTTCCCGTTTTGGTGATCAGAATTGGCCGCCCCCCAAATCATGCGATATAGCGCCTTTGTACTAATTTCTTCAGGGATTTTGGAAGTCTTAGGTTTATGCAACGAAATTCAGCCACATTAATGCAGCACATTCATGGAAAATTTAAACAAAAGAGTGGCAGCAAAGCTATGGAGCCCCTTTATCCGATTTCCTTTTCCATAACCATAACCTTATAATCTAGGTATACTTTACGAATTAATAAAAATTTAACAATTTTTGATTAAAAGCGTGTGTTTCTATCAAAATTACTTCCTGCGCGAATTTTGGGACACCCTTTATAAAGCGACTTCCTGCTTCGAATTAAGATGTAATCGGATATTTCCAATTAATTTAATGTAAATGCAATTACATGCACATGCACATGCAAATGCAAATGACATATTGTTTTAGCCCGCATCCTAATTAGAGGCATTTTCAATGGTTCGCTGGCTCGATTCTTAGTTCTGGCAAAAGCTGTAAAAATAAAAGGAAATCCCTCGTCTCAGAGATAGGGAACAGAGAACAGAGAACAGATGCTGGGCATACCTTGACTGATGGAAAAATCCATGAGGGTGAGCGCTGAGTAAGTTGTGTATTCTTTTCAAGGATGGTAGTGAGTGGGTGTATGTTGGATGAAATCCGTTTTTAAAGAATAAATTGCTCAAAGGCTTCAGGTCGAGGTTGGTATGGTTGATTCAGTTCTTTGAAATCTGCACATATAAATGTACATATGTACATATGTGACGTGGTAGCATTCATCCTTTAAGCAAAAGTAGCAGAGGCAGATGCTTGATTAGATATTTTCTACGCAAAAAAATATAAAAACGAAACATTAAATGAAACAAAGAGAAAATGGGGACGTAATACCTACAGGTATGGAGCAAATGCAATCACATTTATAGATTGTGTGTGTCTAATGAATAATATACTGGGAAGATCTTCTTTTTTTTATAAAAAGAAATTGTTTCGCGCATGTTATCCCCTCGTAATTGCTAATTTAATTGCGATTAAGTTACACTTGAGTTTATGAGTTTTGCACTTACGTGACGTTTTGAATGTGTAGGTTTGCCATTTTAGGAGACAATTTGATGTGTTATTTTTATGCTTACTTTGTGCTACTCACATAAGGTTAGGTAAGTTTTGGTTAGGGGTTATGTGACTTCCAAAAATAAAACACTAGGCACCAAGATGTGTCCATAGCGATTTTTTAAACCTAAACCAAAAAAATGGCCACCCATAGGTTAGGCTAGGTTAGGTAGGGTATGAGATTGAATAAGCAATCATTTCCACTTGGAGACCCATTCCCAGTCCATTATGAATCCCCTCATAGTTTGGGAGTAAATCCTCTTTTTTACCAACTCGTACACCAGTTTGTGCTGTTGGTGAATCTTAGATTTTTTATTTTTATTTTTTTTATAATCTACACACGCTAAAGGGGATATGAATACCCTTATAATGTTTACACAGCGAGCACATGAAAGACAAGAACGAGAGATAGACAGATCGACGTAGTGATAGGAAACTCAGATGTTAGGTTGCAACTAACTCTATGGATGGTGCCGAGTATAACTGGAGAGTTGTGTATTATTGAAAGTTATGCCATTGCATATGATTCACAGAATTTTTTTCCAGATGTTTCCTATTATTAGTTTATGCGATCAATATAATCAGCCATCCTACTGCCAGTGTTATGCCTTCGCAGTAGGTTTTTTATATTAGCTTCTGAAACTGATCAACTTATTTTTATTTCGTTGACTAACTACCACTACGCTATTCGGTGATTAAGCGTAAAGAGGATGTAACATCGTCTTTGTGTGCGCACCGTGGTGTAGTGGTAAGTGCGTTGGAATACTACGCAATACTGCCCGGGTTCAATCCCAGCCTGACTACAACACCCAAACGTTTTTTCACGGCGCCACCTCTTTCGAATGTCTGATAATCAAAGAGTATCATTTGTCAATGAGCTTCTTAACTCGCTGTTCAAAGTCGGCAAAAACCTGTAGGTCCTTTCCATTCGTGCAAAGATATAACACGCACACACAAATGGTTGCGAGAAGCAGGCCCAGGTTCACCTCGAGCTGTTGCGCCACCTAAAAGTAAAAAAAAGTAAGATCGTCTTTGTCATCGTAAGATCAAGTTTCGGTAATAAAGAATGAGATGTGACGCAGTCGGTTCATGTGAGCCACAGAGCGTTGGTCTCTTTTTCGGTTGTATTGTCGATTATGCTGAACAGTCTTTTAATCAGTGGCAGTATGGTGGTGTCAGCATCACTGTTGCTAAGGGCTGATCCAGCTCTAACTAGTTCGTTGGCTATCTCGTATTCTTTGATATTGCTATGTCCAGGCACCCAGCATAGTCTAACCTTGTGGTGCCTTATGACATTTAGTGTATTGCGACATTTTTGGACTGCCTTTTATTTTATTGTGTTTGATCCTATTGCTTTAAGAGCTGGCTGACTATCTACCAGAATGGCTATCTCTGACGGAGCGAGGTTGCTTCCTTGTATTAATATTGCAGCCTACTCAATCGCCAGTAATTCCACCAGAAAAACACTGCATGTATCCGGTAGTCTGAAAGATTTCCGTTTATT